>OU862924.1:2655135-5055135 GCA_917880885.1 Limnephilus marmoratus | reverse complement strand
CTGATCATCAGACCTAGACAAACCTCATCCCATGAACCCGGGCACCTCTGCTAAATCACTAAACGTAGCGAATCATCTAGGGTGACCTATGGCAGAGGTGTTGGTTATCCAATAAAGGTTCCTGAGGCGACGGTTCCTATTCCCGCCTCCCAAATTGAACCTCAGATCTGGTAAGTAAACACGGCCAAAGCCATTTCAAACAAAGTTTCAATTCTGAATGGTGATTTTACACCAGAACTTATACTTTATAAGTTAATTAGTGTTAATGAGAAATAACACAAACTAATCAATCAAAAAATAATTAATATATTACGTTAATTATAAAAATATTATATTACGTTATTTTGATAACCAATTTAAAAAATTTTAAAAACCAATTTTAATTTCAAAATACAAAAAATTTAAAAATCCAAAAAATTTTAAATTTCATAAAATTTTAAATCCAAAAAAATTTTAAAATCCAAAAAATTTTAAAATTCAAAAAAAATAAAATCCAAAAAATTTAAAATCGAAAAAAATTTTAAAATCCAAAAAATTTCAAAATCCAAAAAATTTTAAAATCGAAAAAATTTTAAATTCCAAAAAATTTCAAAATCGAAAAAAATTTCAATATCCAAAAAATTTTAAAGTTCACAAAATTTTAAAATCCAAAAAATTTAAAATCAAAAAAATTTTAAAATCGAAAAAAATTTTAAAATCCAAAAAATTTCAAAATCCAAAAAATTTTAAAAACGAAAAAATTTTAAAATTAAAAAAATTTAAAAATCGAAAAAAATTTCAAATTTCAAAAAATTTTAAAATCCAAAAAAATTTAAAATCAAAAAAATTTAAAAATCGAAAAAAATTTAAAAATCCAAAAAATTTAAAAATCCAAAACATTTTAAAATCTGAAAAAAATTTAAGATCCATAAAATTTCAATATTATAAAAATTCCAAAAAAAATGGATTAAAAATATAACTTTTATTCCCATACTGAACTCCTTGAACCAGTTGACCGAAGTGGCCCTATAGTAGGTGTACCAAATTGAGCAGTCTACTGCCTGTGCCCTCTATGTGGCGCACACACCTCGCTTCGTCTACATTCAAACATCGTTTTTTTCTTCAAATATTTATTGAACACACACTCCTCGCTTCATCCACTTTCACACATTAAATCGCATAGTGCTTTAACCCGTCAGTTGCTTCTGCAACGGGCAAAACCTAGTATATATAGTATTGTTCACTTTTGGGAAAGGTCACGGAAAACCTCACTTTCGATTTGAGGGGAAAAGCGACCACTCTGCCCCTCGGGTGGGTGAAACCTCACGGGTCATTTTGGCTTGCAAAAATTTGGTAAAATTTGGCAAGCCAAATTGATCTCTAAGCTCATCCGATTTCAAAGGCCCCACGGTTCACTCTTCTTCGAAGCGAATTCATTGTATCTATCTCTTTTCAAATGCCTGCAAAAGTTGAGAAAGATGTAGCGAAAATCTCCCATACAAAATTGATTTGGCTAGGTACATAAATTTTAAATGTCATTCTTCATTTTTCGATTTCCCACCGGCCGACTGGCATACGTGATTTCTTAGAAAATATCACGCTTGGAAGCCAAAATTTAGTAAAATTACGTCAACGAGACTTTTTAAAAGGTCAATTGACCATCGCAATTATCACTTTTCACAAAAACATCGTTGTAATATTCGATTGAAAACTGACATTTGCGAAAAAACTACGGAAAAGTCATATTTTGAAACTAATGTTTAAAAATAGGTACAATTTACACGGAGACGCCTATCGACAGAATCTACAACCGCAGCTTTTCCTTGGAGAAATTCAAAAATGTGTCGAAATCTAAATTGGAACGTTCGCAGATCCTAGCGCGAAAAAAATGCTGTTGTTCAACGACTGATGGAACAAGTTTCAAATTGATTGTATTCGTACGAGGGTAAATAATAATCTTTATTAAATTTTCTCGAATCTTGCAACACTAAGCATGGAACATTATTCAAAACCACCGCAAGTTTTCAGCGAGGCCCTGACAGCCTTAGCTGACGTAATTTGTATGTAAAATGTTCTAAAACGGGCGCAGGTGTTCGATTTTCAGGCTGTGCTTGAGGTGGTTGAGACAAAGTTTAACGGTTGTGTTGCCATATAAATGAAATATTATTAACCATTTAAATACTAAGTAGGTACTTAATACAAAATTTAATAAAATCAAATAAAATGAGGTGCTTATCCCGATGACCAAATTTGTTTTCCTAAATAATAAAAATAAAATTATAGCGCCATTTTTGTGAAAAAAAACCCTAGGTTTTGTAAAATAATGGATCCAAAGTATCAGGAGCGCAGAAATTGACCGAGATAATAATATGTTGTTTTAGCTTCATTAAATTATACACGGTTAACCGTTCATCCCATTGCGACGAATCTTTGAGAATTTGATGATGGCATGTCTCCGATTGTGTCTACATACTTCTGTTTGGCAGATTTCTGCTGCTAGGCCCTGTCGGCGGCTTTATACATACGTATGTTTAACTATATGAAAAACTGTAAAATCGGTAGGTACCTGAGAAACTGATATATTATAAAATTATAAAAATAAAATTAAAGCGCCATTTTTGTGAAAAATTGCATTGCACATTCTGTATAAACGTTACAGGGTACCTACCAGGAGCGCAGAAATTGACTGAGGAATATTTAACTGTATGAAAAACTATAAAATCGTTAGGTGCCTGAGAAACTGATATAGGTATTATAAATGAATCGCCGATATGCAAGTACGCCCATAACTTTCGAATGCATGCACCGAATTGGATAATTATTTTTGTTTTGTGTTTGTAATTGTTAGGATAAGGTTTTTATTGATCTTCTGGTGAGCACTGGCATTATGAAATTTGTATAAAATGGTTGCCGAAATGTTTGCACGCGCATAACTTTCGAACGGATGCATCGAATTGAATAATTGTTTTTTTGGTGGGTTCGTTACTGTTAGGACAAGGTTTTGCATAAAAATACCGGTGAGATCTGCCATAATGAAATTTGTATAAAAATGAATTGCCGAAATGTATATATGCGTATAACTTTCGAACGAATGCACCGAATCTGAAAATTCTTTTTTTATTGTTTTCGTTACTGATAGGACAAGGTTTCTATAAAACTACTGGTAAGCTCTGGCATTATGAAATTTGCATAAAAATCAATCGTCGAAATGTATGAACGCGTATAACTTCCGAAAGACTGCACAAAATTGAATAATTTTTTTATGTTATGTTTGTTTATTGGCTGGTGAGCTCTGGCATTACGAAATTTGCATAAAAATATTTCAATAGGTGGCACGCGAGCTGTTTGAAAACCAAATGTAACGGCAATGAAATAATGAGCGCGGGAGGGGGGAAAAAACCACGGAGGGGGGAGGGTAATCTGGGAAGGGGGAGGGGAACCCGGGAGGGGTTTTGCGGGATGGAGGAAGGGGGGGGGGGGGGGGGTAGAGTACGCTATGAAAGAATATTTTTTCTGTTCTTTTTTTTACTCGAATAAAACAAAATTTTAAAAGGATAAATACCAGGAGTGCAGAACTAAGCAAGGGAAAATATATTAAGAACATGTTTTTTTCAATTATTTCTGGCTTTTTGGGAAAGGTGAATTTATATGCATTTAATTTTTTTTTTTTACATTAGCTCCGCACAGGAGGCCGTGGGGAAAATAATTTCCCTCAGGTCCTATGTCATCTTTGGGGATGCTGTGTGGAGGATTTTTTTTAGAAAAGGAAAAGGCTTTTTGGGAAAGGTGAATTTATTTGCATTTAATTTTTTTTATTTTACATGAGCTCCACACAGGAGACCCTGAGGAAAATGATTCCCCTCAGGGTCATGTCATCTTTGGAGATGCTGGGTGGAGGGTTTTTTAAGGCAAAGAAGGAGATGAGAGTTCTGGGAAGGAAAAGGATTTAAAGAGTGGGTAGGGGTCTGGGGTTCAGTGTGTCCTGGTCATCCGCATCCAAGACCTGGACAAACCTCACCCCATGAACCCGGGCACCCCTACTAAATCACCAAACGTAGCGAACCACTTGGAGTGACCTACGGCATAGGTGTTGGTTATCCAATAAAGGTCAATTTTGGGGATTGTATTTCTAAATAACATTTTATACAACGGGTACCCGGCATGCGTTGCAAAATCACTGTAACCTCGGTGTCAACTTAACTGTAATGGTTTCATTCCAAGTTCCGGGAAACTACATTATAATACAACTGCCTTGCAAACGCATGCCCTGTATTATAACATAATATACAAAGGGTACCCGGCATGCGTTGCAAGGTCACTGCAACCTCAGGTAGAACTCAGGATGAAATTATGCATTGCTTAAATATTTTTTTTATATTAGCTCCACACAGGAGGCACTCATGAAAACAATTTCCCTAGGGGCCTATGTCATCTTTGAGGATGCTGTGTGGAGGGTTTTTTAAGGGAAAGGACGGAGAAAAAGATATGAATTTAATTTTTTTTTTTTACATGAGCTCCACACTGGAGACCGTGGGGAAAATAATTTCCCTCAGGTCCTATGTCATCTTTGGGGATGCTGTGTGGAGGATTATTTTTAGAAAAGGAAAAGGCTTTTTGGGAAAGGTGAATTTATTTGCATTTAATTATTTTTTTATATGAGCTCCACACAGGAGACCCTGAGAAAAATAATTTCCCTCAGGGTCATGTCATCTTTGGAGATTCTGGGTGGAGGGTTTTTTAAGGCAAAGAAGGAGATGAGAGTTCTGGGAAGGAAAAGGGTTTAAGGGTTGGGTAGGGGTCTGGGGTTCAGTGTGTCCTGGTCATCCGCATCCAAGACCAGGACAAACCTCACCCCATGAACCCGGGCACCCCTACTAAATCACCAAACGTAGCGAACCACTTGGAGTGACCTACGGCGTAGGTGTTGGTTATCCAATAAAGGTCAATTTTGGGGATTTGTATTTCTAAATAACATTTTATACAACGGGTACCCGGCATGCGTTGCAAAATCACTGTAACCTCGGTGTCAACTTAACTGTAATTGTTTCATTCCAAGTTCCGGGAAACTACATTATAATGCAAGCGCCTTGCAAACGCATGCCCTGTATTATAACATAATATACAAAGGGTACCCGGCATGCGTTGCAAGGTCACTGCAACCTCAAGTAGAACTCAGGATGAAATTATGCATTGCTAAAATATTTTTTTTACATTAGCTCCACACAGGAGGCACTGATGAAAACAATTTCCCTAGGGGCCTATGTCATCTTTGAGGATGCTGTGTGGAGGGTTTTTTAAGGGAAAGGACGGAGAAAAAGATATGCATTTAATTATTTTTTTTACATGAGCTCCACACAGGAGGCCGTGGGGAAAATAATTTCCCTCAGGTCCTATGTCATCTTTGGGGATGCTGTGTGGAGGATTTTTTTTAGAAAAGGAAGGAGATGAGAGTTCTGGGAAGGAAAAGGGTTTAAGGGGTGGGTAGGAATCTGGGGTTCAGTGTGTCCTGGGCTTCCGCCTCCAAGAACTAGGCAGACCTCACCGCATGAACCCGGGCACCCCTACTAAATCACCAAACGTAGCGAACCACTTGAGGTGACCTATGGCACAGGTGTTGGTTATCCAATAGTAGACAACTTTGGGGAGTTGTATTTCTACATTACATTATATACAACGGGTACCCGGCATGCGTTGCAAGGTCACTGTTACCTCAGGTTTCTTCATATATTTAATTTAACACACACTCCTCCTCGCTTCATCCACGTTCACACGTTAAATCGCATAGTGTTTTAACCCGTTAGTTGCTTCTGCAACGGGCCCCGCTAGTATATATAGTATTGTTTGGTTTTGGGAAAACTCACTTTTTCCGCTCACTTTTTAAAAACTCACTCACTATTTTTTTGACGCAAAAACGACCAGTACGCCCTTTGCGTTTCACCCACCTCAAGGTTCACTTTCGGTCGAAGCAAATTCAGACAAGAAGCTGGGATCCTTTTTTTTACGACAAAAAAAAATATATACAGGGATTTATTCTCCGATACGAATCGGCGGCGAAAACTAGAAGCTCTACTCGAATCACTCGATTCGGCTCGGTTGTATTTCCCGCCGACAGACGGCGTTTGAAAAAAAAAAGTGACGAAAAAACCCGCTAATTTCACAAAGGAAAATGCTACATAGGACTATTGACATAGGTCAGGATCTCAGATGTCAAATTTTTAGCCTAACAAAACGGAACTCTCGGCGGTTTCGGTCGTTGTTTTTTGGAAAACGACATTACCGCCGAAAAACCGATTCCGGGCTAGATGTTTTTTGAAAATACGATAGCCGGATAGATTCCGCAACTTTTAACACCAATAAAACATATGATTCTCATATAAAATACGTCAGGAGATGCTGACAAAACTCGAAATTTTCCGAAAAATAATCATCAAAATACGCGCTCAAAGATTCCATAGGAAGTTTAAATATTGGTGGCCAGTTCAAATTAACACGCTATTCATTCGGGGTAGGTACCTACTTATTTCGGTAGTATTGCAAATATGATGAAAAAAGCAAATATTGCTGGAATCTGAGGAAACGCGCAGGTACCTACCTGAATGGGTACCTACACAACGAATTAGGTTTTAATGCAATAAATACTAAGGTAAGGTTGTTTCGATGATACTGAATAATTCAACTTTTTTTAAGTTAATTTTCACGTTCTGAGTTGCTTCTACTGAAATTCTGTTTTTTCTCAATATAGGCCAGTTACATCACAAAACTGAAATAATTACAGAACTCGAACGGAACTTTCTAGAACTGAAAATTTACTAGAAAAATTTTAAGAATTGACAATTTTTTTTTATTAATTATATTTTTTTTATAAGTGTGTTCTATTTGGACATTGTTAAATAAAAAAAATAATTACGCGTGTTCTAGGTAGGTACTTACTTGCAGGGACTTTTTTCATTTAAAAATCAAAACATGATATTGAATGAATTTATTTGTAGTGAAAATTATTTTATGCTCAACAGCATAATGGCGTCGTTTTGGTGAAATATTACAACAAAGTACCTACTTAGTACTTACACTTGCAAAATGAAATACAATACAACTACAATAGTGAGCTCCGGCATAATGAAATTTTGCACTGCTAAACCGTGCAACCGATTGTTATCGTTATTGTTAATGGACTATTTGTGCGTAAATAAATTAATTATATACAGCGGGTACCCGGCATGCGTTGCGAGGCCACTTTAACTTCGGGGTCAACTAAACCGTAATGGTTCCCTACCAAGTCCCGGGAAAAAACATTATAAAATTATGCACTTTATAAAATTATATACAACGGGTACCCGGCATGCGTTGCAAGGCCGCTTTAACCTCGGGGTCAATAAAACTGTAATGTTTCCATCCGAAGTCCTGGGAAACTACATTATAATGCAAGCGCCTGCACTATATAACAGTATATACAACGGGTACCCGGCATGCGTTGCAAGGTCACTGTAACCTCGGGGTTAACTTAATTATAATGGTTCCATCCCAAGTACCGGGAAACTACATTATAATGCAAGCACCTGCACTATATAAAATTATATACAACGGGTACCCGGTATGCGTTGCAAGGCGACTTTAACCTAGGGGTCAACTTTACTGTAATGGTTTCATCCCGATTCCCGGGAAATAAAATTTTAATGCAAGCGCCTGCAATTTATAACATAATATACAACGGGTACACGGCATGCGTTGCAAGGTCACTGTAACCTCGGGGTCAACTTAACTGTAATGGTTTCATCCCGATTCCCGGGAAATAAAATTTTAATGCAAGCGCCTGCAATTTATAACATAATATACAACGGTTACTCGGCATGCGTTGCAAGGTCACTGTAACCTCGGGGTCAACTTAACTGTAATGGTTTCATTCCAATTCCTGGGAAATTACATTTTAATGCAAGCGCTGCACTACATAACATTATATACAACGGGTACCCGGCATGCGTTGCAAGGTCACTGTAACCTCAGGTTTCTTCATATATTTAATTTAACACACACTCTTCCTCGCTTCATCCACGTTCACACGTCAAATCGCATAGTGTTTAAACCCGTCAGTTGCTTCTGCAACGGGCAAAACCTAGTATATATAGTATTGTTTAGTTTTGGGTTAGGTCGGGAAAAGCTCACTTTTTCGTCGACGCAAAAACGACCAGTACGCCCTTTGCGTTTCACCCACCTCAAGGTTCACTTTCGGTTGAAGCAAATTCCGAATGGAAACTGGGGGTAATTTTTTTCCGACAAAATGAAATATATACAGGGATTTATTCTCCGATACGAATCGGCGGCGAAAACTAGAAGCTCTACTCGAATCACTCGATTATATTTCCCGCCGACAGACGGCGTTTGAAAAAAAAAATTTAGGAAAAAACCCGCTAATTTCACAAAGGAAAATGCTATATAGGACTATTGACATAGGTCAGGATCTCAGATGTCAAATTTTTAGCCTAACAAAACGGAACTCTCGGCGGTTTCGGTCGTTGTTTTTCGGAAAACGACATTACCGCCGAAAAACCGATTCCGGGCTAGATGTTTTTTGAAAATACGATAGCCGGATAGATTCCGCAACTTTTAACACCAATAAAACATATGATTCTCATATAAAATACGTCAGGAGATGCTGACAAAACTCGAAATTTTCCGAAAAAAAATCATCAAAATACGCGCTCACAGATTCCATCGGAAGTTTAAATATTTGCTGGCCAGTCAAATTAACACGTTTTTCATTCGGGGTAGGTACCTACTTATTTCGGTAGTATTGCAAATATGATGAAAAAAGCTAAGATTGCCGGAATCTAAGGAAATGCGCAGGTACCTACCTGAATGGGTACCTACACAACGAATTAGGTTTTAATGCAATAAATACTAAGGTAAGGTTGTTTCGATGATACAGAATAATTGAACTTTTTTAAAGTTAATTTTCACGTTCTGTGATGGTTCTACTCAAATTCTATTGTTTTATCATTACAGACCAGTTACATCACAAAACTGAAATAATTACAGAACTCGAACGGAACTTTATAGAACTGAAAATTTACTAGAAAAATTTAAAGAATTGTCAATTTTTTTTATTAATTATTTTTTTTATTTTTAAGTGTGTTCTATTTGAACATTGTATATATATATACATTACGCGTGTTCTAGGTAGGTACGTACTTGCGGGGACTTTTTTCATTTAAAAATCAAAACATGATATTGAATGAATTTATTTGTAATGAAAATTATTTTATGCTCAACAGCATAATGGCGTCGTTTTGGTGAAATATTACAACAAAGTACCTACTTAGTACTTACACTTGCAAAATGAAATACAATACAACTACAATAGTGAGCTCCGGCATAATGAAATTTTGCACTGCTAAACTGCGGTACCCGGCATGCGTTGCGAGGCCACTTTAACTTCGGGGTCAACTAAACCGTAATGGTTCCCTACCAAGTCCCGGGAAACAACATTATAAAATTATGCACTTTATAAAATTAAATACAACGGGTACCCGGCATGCGTTGCAAGGCCGCTTTAACCTCGGGGTCAATAAAACTGTAATGTTTCCATCCGAAGTCCTGGGAAACTACATTATAATGCAAGCGCCTGCACTATGTAACATTATATACTACGGGTACCCGGCATGCGTTGCAAGGCCACTTTAACCTCAGGGTCAACTAAACTCTAATGGTTCCATCCCAAGTCCCCGGAAACTACATTATAATGCAAGCGCCTGCACTATATAACATTATATACAACGGGTACCCGGCATGCGTTGCAAGGTCACTGTAACCTAGGGGTCAACTTTACTGTAATGGTTTCATCCCGATTCCCGGGAAATAAAATTTTAATGCAAGCGCCTGCAATTTATAACATAATATACAACGGGTACACGGCATGCGTTGCAAGGTCACTGTAACCTCGGGGTCAACTTAACTGTAATGGTTCCATCCCAATTCCCGGGAAATAACATTTTAAAGCAAGCGCCTGCACTATATAACATTATATACAACGGGTACCCGGTATGCGTTGCAAGGTCACTGTAACCTAGGGGTCAACTTTACTGTAATGGTTTCATCCCGATTCCCGGGAAATAAAATTTTAATGCAAGCGCCTGCAATTTATAACATAATATACAACGGTTACTCGGCATGCGTCGCAAGGTCACTGTAACCTCGGGGTCAACTAAACTGTAATGGTTCCATTCCAATTCCTGGGAAATTACATTTTAATGCAAGCGCTGCACTACATAACATTATATACAATGGGTACCCGGCATGCGTTGCAAGGTCACTGTAACCTCAGGTTTCTTCATATATTTAATTAAACACACACTCTTCCTCGCTTCATCCACGTTCACACGTCAAATCGCATAGTGTTTAAACCCATCAGTTGCTTCTGCAACGGGCAAAACCTAGTATATATAGTATTGTTTGGTTTTGGGAAAGGTCTTTTTCCGCGCACTTTTTTGTTGACGCAAAAACGACCAGTACGCCCTTTGCGTTTCACCCACCTCAAGGTTCACTTTCGGTTGAAGCAAATTCGGAATGAAAACTGTAAGCAAATTTTTAATGACAAAATAAAATATATACAGGGGTTTATTCTCCGATACGAATCGGCGGCGAAAACTAGAAGCTCTGCTCGAATCACTCGATTCGGCTCGGTCATATTTCCCGCCGACAGATGGCGTTGGTAAAAAAAAAAATGACGAAAAAACCCCTTAATTTCACAAAGGAAAATGCTAGGACCGTTGACGCAGATCTCAAATGTCAAAGTTTTAGCCTAACAAAACGGAACTCTCGGCGGTTTGGGTCGTTGTTTTTCGGAAAACCACATTGCCGCCGAAAAACCGATTCCGGGCTAGATGTTTTTTAAAAATACGATAGCCTGAGAGATTCCGCAACTTTTAATAACAATAAAACATACGATTCTCATATAAAATATGTCAGGAGATCCTGACAAAACTCGAAATTTTCCGAAAAAAAATCATCAAAACACGTGCTCACAGATTCCATCGGAAGTTTAATTATTGCTGGCCAGTTCAAATTAACACGTTTTTCATTCGGGGTAGGTACCTACTTACTTCGGTAGTATTGCAAATATGATGAAAAAAGCAAAGATTGCCGGAATCTAAGGAAATGCGCAGGTACCTACCTGAATGGGTACCTACACAACGAATTAGGTTTTAATGCAATAAATACTAAGGTAAGGTTGTTTCGATGATACTAAATAATTCAAATTTTTTTTTTAAAGTTAATTTTCACGTTCTGTGTTGGTTCTACTCAAGTTCTTTTTTTTCTCAATAAAGGCCAGTTACATCACAAAACTGAAATAATTACGGAACTTTCTAGAACTGAAAATTGACAAGAAAAATTTGTAAAATTGTCAATTATTTTTTTTAAACAACCCAGCCTTATTATTTTTATGTTATGTTATTTTTAAATGTGCAGATTATCTATTTGGATATTGTGAAGTAACAAAAAAATATATATATTACGCTGTTCTAGGTAGGTACTTTCTTGCAGGGACTTTTTTCCTTTAAAAATAAAACATGATATTGAATAAAATTATTTGTGCTGAAAAGAAGTTTTTATAAAATTATTTTATGCTCAACAACATAATGGCGTCGTTTTGGTGAAATATTACAACAAAGTACCTACTTAGTACTTACAATACAACTACAAATAGTGAGCTCTGGTATCATGAAATTATGCATTGCTAAACCGTTCATCCGATTGCGACGAAATTTTGGGGGAGCGGTCGACTACCTGTTCCCTTTGTAGGCGCTCATTCCTCGCTTCATCCGCATTCAGACATCGTTTTTTTCGAAGGAGAGAAGAGTTCTGGGAAGGAAAAGGGTTTAAGGGGTGGGTAGGAATCTGGGCTTCAGTGTGTCCTGATCATCAGACCTAGACACACCTCATCCCATGAACCCGGGCACCCCTGCTAAATCACTAAGCGTAGCGAATCACCTAGGGTGACCTATGGCAGAGGTGTTGGTTAAAAAAGAGGGGGGATGAAAACCAGGGAGGGGGGAGGGTAACCTGGGAAGGGGTAGGGGAACCCGGGAGGGGGTTTTGCGGGATGAAGGAAGGGGGGGGGGGGAGTAGAGTACGCTATGAAAGAATATTTTTTCTGTTCTTTTTTTAATCGAATAAAACGAAATTTTAAAAGGATAAATGCCAGGAGTGCAGAACTAAGAAAGGGAAAATATATAAAGAACATGTTTTTTTTCAATTATTTCTGGCTTTTTGGGAAAGGTGAATTTATATGCATTTAATTTTTTTTTTACATGAGCTCCGCACAGGAGGCCGTGGGGAAAATAATTTCCCTCAGGTCCTATGACATCTTTGGGGATGCTGTGTGGATGATTTTTTTTAGGAAAGGAAGGAGATGAGAGTTTTGGAAAGGAAAAGGGTTTAAGGGGTGGGTAGGAATCTGGGGTTCAGTGTGTCCTGGGCATCCGCCTCCAAGACCTAGGCAGACCTCACCCCATAAACCCGGGCACCCCTACTAAATCACCAAACGTAGCGAACCACTTGAGGTGACCTATGGCAGAGGTGTTGGTTATCCAATAAAGGTCAACTTTGGGGATTTGTATTTCTACATGACACTTTATACAACGGGTACCCGGCATGCGTTGCAACAACATTGTAACCTCGGGGTCAACTTAAATGTAATGGTTCCATTCCAAGTTCCGGGAAACTACATTATAATTCAAGCGCCTTGCAAACGCATGCAATGTATTATAACATTATATACAACGGGTACCCGGCATGCGTTGCAACATCACTGTAATCTCGGGGTCAACTTAACTGTAATGGTTCCATTCCAAGTTCCGGGAAACTACATTATAATGCAAGCGCCTTGCAAACGCCTGCTTTATGTTATAACATTATATACAAAGGGTACCCGGCATGCGTTGCAAGATCGCTGTAACCTCGGGGTCAACTTAACTGTAATGGTTCCATTCTAAGTTCCGAGAAACTACATTATAATACAAGCGACTTGCAAACGCCTGTTTTATATTATAACATTATATACAAAGGGTTCCCGGCATGCGTTGCAACATCACTGTAACCTCGGGATCAACTTAACTGTATTCCATTCCAAGTTCAGGGAAACTACATTATTATGCAAGCGCCTTGCAAATGCCTGCACTATATTATAACATTATATACAACGGGTACCCGGCATGCGTTGCAAAGTCACTGTAACCTCAGGTTTCTTCATATAACTAATTTAACACACACTCCTCCTCGCTTCATCCACATTCACACGCAAATCGCAAAGTGTTTTAACCCGTCAGTTGCTTCTGCAACGGGCATAACCTAGTATATATATTAATGCTTGGTTTTGGGGTAGGTCGGGAAAAGCTCACTTTTTCGTCGACGCAAAAACGACCAGTACGCCCTTTGCGTTTCACCCACCTCAAGGTTCACTTTCGGTTGAAGCAAATTCCGAATGGAAACTGGGGGTAATTTTTTTCCGACAAAATGAAATATATACAGGGATTTATTCTCCGATACGAATCGGCGGCGAAAACTAGAAGCTCTACTCGAATCACTCGATTATATTTCCCGCCGACAGACGGCGTTTGAAAAAAAAAATTTAGGAAAAAACCCGCTAATTTCACAAAGGAAAATGCTATATAGGACTATTGACATAGGTCAGGATCTCAGATGTCAAATTTTTAGCCTAACAAAACGGAACTCTCGGCGGTTTCGGTCGTTGTTTTTCGGAAAACGACATTACCGCCGAAAAACCGATTCCGGGCTAGATGTTTTTTAAAAATACGATAGCCGGATAGATTCCGCAACTTTTAACACCAATAAAACATATGATTCTCATATAAAATACGTCAGGAGATGCTGACAAAACTCGAAATTTTCCGAAAAAAAATCATCAAAATACGCGCTCACAGATTCCATCGGAAGTTTAAATATTTGCTGGCCAGTTCAAATTAACACTTTTTCATTCGGGGTAGGTACCTACTTATTTCGGTAGTATTGCAAATATGATGAAAAAAGCTAAGATTGCCGGAATCTAAGGAAATGCGCAGGTACCTACCTGAATGGGTACCTACACAACGAATTAGGTTTTAATGCAATAAATACTAAGGTAAGGTTGTTTCGATGATTCAGAATAATTGAACTTTTTTTTAGTTAATTTTCACGTTCTGTGATGGTTCTACTCAAATTCTATTGTTTTATCATTACAGACCAGTTACATCACAAAACTGAAATAATTACAGAACTCGAACGGAACTTTATAGAACTGAAAATTTACTAGAAAAATTTAAAGAATTGTCAATTTTTTTTATTAATTATTTTTTTTATTTTTAAGTGTGTTCTATTTGAACATTGTATATATATATATATATACATTACGCGTGTTCTAGGTAGGTACTTACCTGCGGGGACTTTTTTTATTTAAAAATCAAAACATGATATTGAATGAATTTATTTGTAGTGAAAATTATTTTATGCTCAACAGCATAATGGCGTCGTTTTGGTGAAATATTACAACAAAGTACCTACTTAGTACTTAAACTTGCAAAATGAAATACAATACAACTACAATAGTGAGCTCCGGCATAATGAAATTTTGCACTGCTAAACCGTGCAACCGATTGTTATTGTTAATGGACTATTTGTGCGTAAATAAATTAATTATATACAACGGGTACCCGGCATGCGTTGCAAGGCCGCTTTAACCTCGGGGTCAATAAAACTGTAATGTTTCCATCCGAAGTCCTGGGAAACTACATTATGATGCAAGCGCCTGCACTATGTAACATTATATACTACGGGTACCCGGCATGCGTTGCAAGGCCACTTTAACCTCAGGGTCAACTAAACTCTAATGGTTCCATCCCAAGTCCCCGGAAACTACATTATAATGCAAGCGCCTGCACTATATAACATTATATACAACGGGTACCCGGCATGCGTTGCAAGGTCACTGTAACCTAGGGGTCAACTTTACTGTAATGGTTTCATCCCGATTCCCGGGAAATAAAATTTTAATGCAAGCGCCTGCAATTTATAACATAATATACAACGGGTACACGGCATGCGTTGCAAGGTCACTGTAACCTTGGGGTCAACTTAACTGTAATGGTTCCATCCCAATTCCCGGGAAATAACATTTTAAAGCAAGCGCCTGCACTATATAACATTATATACAACGGGTACCCGGTATGCGTTGCAAGGTCACTGTAACCTAGGGGTCAACTTTACTGTAATGGTTTCATCCCGATTCCCGGGAAATAAAATTTTAATGCAAGCGCCTGCAATTTATAACATAATATACAACGGTTACTCGGCATGCGTTGCAAGGTCACTGTAACCTCGGGGTCAACTTAACTGTAATGGTTCCATTCCAATTCCTGGGAAATTACATTTTAATGCAAGCGCTGCACTACATAACTATATATACAACGGGTACCCGGCATGCGTTGCAAGGTCACTGTAACCTCAGGTTTCTTCATATATTTAATTTAACACACACTCTTCCTCGCTTCATCCACGTTCACACGTCAAATCGCATAGTGTTTAAACCCGTCAGTTGCTTCTGCAACGGGCAAAACCTAGTATATATTAATGTTTGGTTTTGGGGTAGGTCAGGAAAACTCACTTTTTTTTTTAATCGTCCGGGTACAGGCGAAAATCGACCGCTCTGCCTGTCCAGTTTCACCGACCGCAGGGGTCGATTTGGCCGAGCAAGGCGCGTGGACCGGGATTTCATACAAACGGCCGTTCCAAAAAAACGCGTTTTGGTGATCCGATAATCGACTCTTTTCCCCCTCGATCCGCAAGACCTCACGGCGTATTGTCGCTTAAAAACGAAAAAGACGCTTACGCCCTTTCGATTTCCCTCGCCCGCCTCGGCCCGCAGGCGATAATCGACCTCCGCTCCTCGAGTTTCACCGACCGCAGAGATCAATTTGGCCCGAAAGGGGGCACGGACGGCGTTCTCTGCGGGTCAGACCAGATTTCATATAAAAAAGATGACGCAGGGTCAACAGCGCTCCCAAACGGCGAAAACTACAATTAGATCTCTCACCGACGAAGAAATTCGACCTCAGTTATATTTCTTGCCGACAGGTTCACCCGTTAAAAAACGTCGAATCGTTTAGTAAAGAGATTTCCCATACAAAACTGATTTTTCTAGGGATTTATTCGAATTTTTTTAACGGCGTTTTCGAAAATAGCGGAGAAAAATTGACATTTTAAAGGCCCTTTGCGGGAACTTAGATTGCGGCGAAAACAAACATTTTGCACGAAATGTTTTTGATTAAATAGAAGGTATACAAGTTTAAGAAACTTTTAAAATAAAAACATGTGTAGCTTCCCATTTAAAATGTTACACTATATTGCATCAAATATTGAAATTTTTCTGACATTTTCTGAAATCGATCTATCATCAACAATGCATAATTTTCCAGCCAGTTAATATAAACTCGAGGTAGGTACTGGCGTTAAAAATGTGAATGATTTAAATGCAGAAAATCGCGGTAGGTACCTACCGTTCTATTGAATTATTGCTAATTCGCTAAGTATTTATTGAGAAAACGCGTAAGTAGGTACCTACACCAACATTATTTTTCTCGGTATGTACTAGGTAGGTACCATCTTACGAGATTTTTTCCTTTAAATGTTAAATCGAAAATTAATGATATGAAATGAAAAAAATCATCCAAGATGGTAATTTTTGAAATATGTAGGAACACGGAGGTTGCTTCTGGATAACCACTGTTGGTATGAATGTTATTTTTAAATTAGTAAAGTTCATTTTCACGTAATGTGCGGTTTTTATTTATTCAATTATCTTCAAAACTTATAATATTTATTATTATTTATTTAAACTATTATTTCAAAACAGAAATAATTACGGAACTTGAATAGAATTTGAACAGAACTTTCACAGAACGTTAAAATTAACTTGAAAAATTGAAGATTTTTAAATAAATTTTTTGAAAAACCCAGCCTAAATATATTTCATATGTTTTTTTTACGTATGTGCAGGTACCTCTACATAGAATCTATGCAGGTACCTACATGCACATAACAACTCAAAATCTGATGATATTGCTTATGATTTTTTTGTAAATGTATAATAAAATTGCTTGAAGTGGAATGGTATAATTTTTTTCAAAAATATTAAATTTACATACCGCTTTTTTTGTATTTTGTATTTTAATGATAATCATTCAACGTGGAATTGGTATCGCCGCCCCGGGAACCATTCATTGGTTTCTATATACAATAGTGAGCTCTGGCATCATGAAATTATGCATTGCTAAACTTTTTTTTACATTAGCTCCACACAGGAGGCACCGAGGAAAACAATTTCCCTAGGGGCCTATGTCATCTTTGAGGATGCTGTGTGGAGGGTTTTTTGAGGGAAAGAAAGGAGAAGAAGATATAAGAAGGAAAAGGGTATGAGGGGTGGGTAGGAATCTGGGGGTCAGTGTGGCCAGGAGTAACGGACGTATGAATCTATTCCTCACACTGCGGTGCGAGGCGAAGGGTTGGGAGAATCTGGCTGGAGAGATAAAAAGCCTCCCTCAATCAGTCTCCTCCGATCCAGCCCGCCATGCAGTGGTAGGTCAAACGTATCCGCCACCAAGACCTAGACAAACCTCATCCCATGAACCCGGGCACCCCTGCTAAGTCATCAAACGTAGCGAACCACTTAGGTGACCTTTGACAGCGGTGTTGGTTCATCCGATTGCGATGAGACTTTTGGAATTTGATGTGTGCATTCCCGCGATGGTTTCTGAATACAATAATGATCAATCGGGATACAATAATGAACCGGGCGACCGAAGTAGGTGCACATTTCTCGCTTTTTGAAAACTAAATGTACCGGGAATGAATTAATGAAGCGCGAGAGGGGGAGAGGAAAAAGCTCCACACAGGAGACCCTGAGGAAAATAATTTCCCTCACGGTCATGTCATCTTTGGAGATGCTGGGTGGAGGGTTTTTTAAGGCAAAGAAGGAGATGAGAGTTCTGAGAAGGAAAAGGGTTTAAGGGGTGGGTAGGAATCTGGGGTTCAGTGTGTCCTGGTCATCCGCCTCCAAGACCTAGACAAACCTCACCCCATAAATCCGGGCACCCCTACTAAATCACCAAACGTAGCGAACCACTTAGGGTGACCTACGGCATGAGTGTTGGTTATCCAATAAAGGTCATCTTTGGGGATTTTTATTTCTACATAACATTATATACAACGGTTACCCGGCATGCGTTGCAAGATCACTGTAACCTCGGGGTCAACTTAACTGTAACGGTTCCATTCCAAGTTCCGGGAAACTACATTATAATGCAAGCGCCTTGCAAACGTCTGCACTATATTATAACATTATATACAACGGGTTCCCGGCATGCGTTGCAAGGTCACTGTAACCTCGGGGTCAACTTAACTGTAATGGTTCCATCCCCATTCCCGGGAAATAACATTTTAAAGCAAGTGCCTGCAATATATAAAATGATATACAACGGTTGCTCGGCATGCGTTGCAAGGTCACTGTAACCTCATGGTCAACTTAACTGTAATGGTTCTATTCAAATTCCTGGGAAATTACATTTTAATGCAAGCGCTGCACTACATAAAATTATAAACAACGGGTACCCGGCATGCGTTGCAAAGTCACTGTAACCTCAGGTTTCTTCAAATATTTAATTTAACTCACACTCCTCCTCGCTTCATCCACGTTCACACGTCAAATCGCATAGTGTTTTAACCCGTTAATTGCTTTTGCAATGGGCCCAGCTAGTAATTATTAATGTTTATTCTTGATAAACAAAGTAATGACATAGAAGAGTGCTGCATTGTTATATTTAGTTAAGTTTAATGTGTTTAATTATTTCTAGTTAAGAGTAAAAATGTAATTTTCTTTTTTACTGGAATAAAAATCAATAAAAAATATATAAATAAAAAAAGAATTGCTTTAAATTAATCAATTTTTCCACGATGTTCTTAAATAATTTTGAGAATTTATTATAATTTTCTAAACTCATGAGAAAAGTCGCTCTTTGATCAATATAAAATTAAGAACTGAATTATTAATAAAAATTTTTTTTGAACTGGAACTTCTAAAGCACCGCTGTGATTTGGATTTCGGATGAAACAGAATTGACGATTACTGCACCTGCGACGCGTCAACTGTGCTCATCGGCCGCTTTGATAACGATGTCACTTTTAAAGGCTCCTATTGGTTGAGATATAAAACGAAAATTACGCGAGGTCTGCGCTCATTGGTGGCTTTGAAAATGACCTCACTTTTCAAGTATTGGTTGAGATTGTTTTGGTAAAGTTTCGCTTTTATCGCGTATAAAGTGCACTCGATTTTTTTTTAATTACAAGTAGCGGTTGGACTACTTTAATATAGTAATTATATATATATATATATATATATATATATATTTATCCCCTCTCGTACTATGTTGATTTTGCGCGACGGTACACCAGTTTTTTATTGATCCGTTTGGGTTTGTTGATCTGGCCGGATTTTTAGATCCGTTACCGAAGCTGGCATACAAATCCTGATCCATGTGGATCTACTTTTGTCATCGAGATTTACCTCTAAGCCACGCCCATTTTTCGGTGACATATACATTTTACACGTTTTTATTTGTTGATCTCCATATATGTATATATGGATGGTGCCGGTCTGTCGAACTTTTCTGCTCCTTTTAGTAAGTAATCGTAGGTACGTTCTTATTTGCCACGTTTTGACCGCGAACTGTGCGCAATGCAAATAAAAAATGTTCTATGTGCGTCTGTCGTATTGTTCAGGTCCATTTAGTATCGGTACGTTCTATAAAGATTAAAATATACTTAAGAGGATAGACCGCCTCACAATTGCGTCATGGTACTTTACCCTTGAAAAGTGTTTTTATTTACCACCTAACACGTGCCAAACTACTTGTACGGACTAGTTAGAGCGGCTTTTTATCGTTACCCGGTTGGGAAACTTTCTGATGCGAGTTAAGGTGGGGACCAAAGACTCGAACTCGAAAAACTACTGTAACCATTAAATAGAGTTAGCACACCTATTGGAGATGGCTTGAGTAATGAGACTACGAACTTTGACTACGAATCCAGAGGTCGCGGGCTAGCATCTGTGCGTAGTATGTATATTCATATCTAATTAAGAGGATGAACAGTTTGAACGGATGTACTTAATCTTCGAAAACGGTTTTTATTACTTATATGTACGCCATTACGAACTTCGACTAAGAATCCGGAGGTCGCGGGTTAGCATCTGTACGTAGCATGAAGATTAATTTTTACTTTAAGAGGATTAACAGTTTCATCTTGGGGGTCATCTATTAATCACGTGAGACTCGAAAGGGGGGGGGGGGGGTCGGAAAAAAACACGAAATATCACGTGGGGGGGGGGGTATAATGAGATATCACGTGTATTTATTTTTCGTGATAATATTCTGAAAATTTCAAAATACTTTGTACTAAAAAAAATACACGTGATTTTGGGTATGGGGGGGGGGTAGTCTTAAACCTTACCACATATCACCGGGGGGAGGGGGTTAAAAAGTTGCTAAAAAACATCATGTGATTATTAGACGACCCCAAATGAAAAGGAATAAAGGGTGGGTAGGAATCTGGAGGTCGGTGTGTCCAGGAATCTATCACTTCCACTGCGGTGCAAGGCTATGTTCCGAGAGAGTACGGCTGGAAAAAGTCAAAGGGACTCCTCAACACTCTCCCAATCCGGCCTGCCATGCAGCTGGTGGGCTGATGCATCCGCCGCCAATACCCGGACAATCCTCACCCCATGAACCTGGGCACCCCTGCTAAGTCACCAAACGAAGCGAACCACTGGGGGTGACCTATGACAGAGGTATTGGTTATCCAAAAAATGGTTCCTGGGGCGGCGGTACCCATACCCACCTCCCAAATCTTAATCTTGAAGGCGACCTTTTGAATTTCCAGATGGATTTTCTCGAAATAACGCCATGCGCCGCAGTGAGAGGGATGGATTCATCCGTCCATCACTCCTGGACACACTGACCCCCAGATTCCGACCCACCCTTCATACCTCTTTCCTTCCCCGGACTTCCTTTCTTTTCATTAAAAGAAGCCCTCCACACAGCATACCTAATAGAGATGATTTGACTAAGGACTAATTGAATTATTATAAACGAGGTATTCCAATTTGGGAAGCGGGTATGGGTACCGCCGCCCCGGGATCCATTTACTGTATAACCAACACCTCTGCAAGCAGTTTACTACGTATGGTGACTAAGCAGGGGTGCCCGGGTTCATGGTATCAGGTTTGTCCAGGACATGGCGGCGGTTAGGTCTGCCCTGCTGCGTGGCGGGCCGGATAAGAGAGTTTGGTTGAGGGAGGCCTTTTGTCCTTTCCAGCCGGACTCTCGCGACCCATCGCCTTGCACCGCAATTGGAGGGATGGAATTTTAGGTCCGTCACTCCTAGGACACCCCAGATTCCTATCCACCCTACATACCTTATTCCTTCCCAGAACTTCCTATCCTTCCCTTCCTTAAAAAGACCCTCCACACAGCATCCCCTTAGATGACATAGGCCCTGAGGGAAATTATTTTTCTCAGGGCCTCCTATGTGGAGCTACTGTAAAAAAATGATATTGCGATATTCAAAACAATGATATTATACTGCGCACGCACACACAGTTGCAATCCGCCGGCCGGAAACCCCACCTCCCCCCGTTCCGCAGTCCCTAGACCTTACCAGCACGTGATAATACATTGCGTCTCTCTGGAGTCTTGTACCTACCTAGGTACCTAAGCAAACCGCATAATAATTATTTGTTCTTTTCGCCTGGAGGGTATCGGCTCCTTTAATCAATTAGTAAACCAGTAGGTATTGTTTATTATAATAAAATATAATAATGTATTGTTTTTTATAATATTTATTTTTATTTTATAATATAATATAATAATGTAAGTTTTGTTGATTATTATTATTATATTATATTATTATATAATATGTTAATGTATTGTTTTTTTATAATGCCTTGCGCCGCAGTGGGAGGGATGGATTCATCCGTCCATCACTCCTGGACACACTGACCCCCAGATTCCTACCCACCCTTCATACCCCTTTCCTTCCCCGACTTCCTTTTCTTCTTTTCATAAAAAGAAGCCCTCCACACAGCATCCCCAAAGATGACTAAGGTAGGTACTGAGAGGTTTTTTCTCAGGTGGACACCCGTGGAAGTAATGGCATGATCAAGTGAATCAGATACTTGAGTCGGGCCGTGTCAAAAGTCAGAATAATAGAAGAGAATGTATGAGACGATGTTTGAATGTGAATGAGGCAAGGTGTGAGTGTCAAGACTGAATTGTTTGGCGGTCCGACCTATTTCATTGTTTAGTAACGTGGTTTATGTCTGTCTGTAACTCGGGTCCAATGAACTCGAGTTGGCTTTGAATTTAAGTGTCATTTTGAAAATTGAACGTGTTTAAAATCCACAAAAAGTACCTACCTAAATAATTCAATACAACCATATTATAACTAAGTCTGTCACGAGTCACGACCCATTTACGCGATCCATTACTTAATACAAAAGTTTGAATACGATATTTTATATAGAATATACAAGAAAAGAAACTATTCATAAGCGTTTTAAAAATTTAGCTGATCCATTGGATAGATTTTTTTACTATGTGCCGTTATATTAAGTGTTATAACATTCATCATTCAAGACTGCACGTGCAAAATAACGACAATTTAAACAACGTTTCAACGGCCGCTTACAAAAGCAAGAAATTTAACATTTAAGTACATGTTATTAGGTGTCAAAGTCCTAAACCACTGTAAACCACTTCTAACGCCGTTGAAAGTTTCTCCAAATGAGGTCACAACTTTGCGGATTTTGACGAGAAGCATACAAGTGCTAGTCCAAAATTTTTAGAAATAAGTTTTTGATGCAGTCTTGAATCGAAGTAAATAATCATGTTAATCAGTGGCAGAACGATACAGATCCTATCATGAAGAAAAAAATAGGTTTTTTATAAAATGAATATAACTTAGCTTCTGCTCTAAGATAGTTGTTCCATGAAGCGATTTAGTTGCATTTTTAGAATTATGACTCAAATCCTACGTATTATGTGGTATTATGACTCAAATTATACATTACTACGCATTCTATGGAAGTAAACAATTTTTAAACATTGATCCATTCATAATACACCACATGTCAAGAAGGACTGAAGTCCATGCTATTGTTTGACTCAAATCAGCTTTTTTAAAAGTATATTCAAAAAATTATTTAAAACATATAAAATATTTCGTTTTATTTGCTCGTTTTTTAAACAAAACTAATTGACTTGGTAATAATTTTTTTTTATCTATCAACAAGGATATCCGAAGAAGTAATGAGACCATAGTTAGAGAAAAAATAGTTTTTTGGCTCTTCCGAACTTTAAATTTTTTGGACTTGCACCCGTATATTATTCTCGGTTACAGAATATATGAAGATCAAATTATCGATTACATCCGGCTTCCAAAAATAACATTGGTTAACGTGGTAGGTAAAACAATGTGTGATCGTGTGTATGATTATGTCCGTTTCTGTTTGACACGTGAAATATAAATGGAGTAGAAAGAGACAATTAGGTATGTTATTTAATTGGTCGAAGGAATTGATAAAGAACAAAAAAACAGTACGACGGTTGAAGTCACATGCGAGAAAAGTGAAAACTAAAGTAGACGAGAGTGATAGATACGAAGCATCGCACAAAGAGGAGACCGATAGGCTGGCTACGAAGCAACGCACAAAGAGGAAAGCGATTAGTCTATGTCATTCATTCTCTTGCAGGTTTAATCCTATAGATGTATAACAGATTGTTTGTCTATTTTTAGTGTCGCTTTTTTTCGTTTCATCCAGTTTCAAATCACAACGGTCCTAAAGAAGTTTTCACTTGAATAATTTTATAGAATCTGTGTGCAGTTCACTCACATGCGAGAAAAGTGAAAACTAAAGTAGACGAGAGTGATAGATACGAAGCATCGCACAAAGAGGAGACCGATAGGCTGGCTACGAAGCAACGCACAAAGAGGAAAGCGATTAGTCTATGTCATTCATTCTCTTGCAGGTTTAATCCTATAGATGTATAACATATTGTTTGTCTATTTTTAGTGTCGCTTTTTTTCGTTTCATCCAGTTTCAAATCACAACGGTCCTAAAGAAGTTTTCACTTGAATAATTTTATAGAATCTGTGTGCAGTTCACTCACATGCGAGAAAAGTGAAAACTAAAGTAGACGAGAGTGATAGATACGAAGCATCGCACAAAGAGGAGACCGATAGGCTGGCTACGAAGCAACGCACAAAGAGGAAAGCGATTAGTCTATGTCATTCATTCTCTTGCAGGTTTAATCCTATAGATGTATAACAGATTGTTTGTCTATTTTTAGTGTCGCTTTTTTTCGTTTCATCCAGTTTCAAATCACAACGGTCCTAAAGAAGTTTTCACTTGAATAATTTTATAGAATCTGTGTGCAGTTCACTCACATGCGAGAAAAGTGAAAACTAAAGTAGACGAGAGTGATAGATACGAAGCATCGCACAAAGAGGAGACCGATAGGCTGGCTACGAAGCAACGCACAAAGAGGAAAGCGATTAGTCTATGTCATTCATTCTCTTGCAGGTTTAATCCTATAGATGTATAACAGATTGTTTGTCTATTTTTAGTGTCGCTTTTTTTCGTTTCATCCAGTTTCAAATCACAACGGTCCTAAAGAAGTTTTCACTTGAATAATTTTATAGAATCTGTGTGCAGTTCACTCACATGCGAGAAAAGTGAAAACTAAAGTAGACGAGAGTGATAGATACGAAGCATCGCACAAAGAGGAGACCGATAGGCTGGCTACGAAGCAACGCACAAAGAGGAAAGCGATTAGTCTATGTCATTCATTCTCTTGCAGGTTTAATCCTATAGATGTATAACAGATTGTTTGTCTATTTTTAGTGTCGCTTTTTTCGTTTCATCCAGTTTCAAATCACAACGGTCCTAAAGAAGTTTTCACTTGAATAATTTTATAGAATCTGTGTGCAGTTCACTCACATGCGAGAAAAGTGAAAACTAAAGTAGACGAGAGTGATAGATACGAAGCATCGCACAAAGAGGAGACCGATAGGCTGGCTACGAAGCAACGCACAAAGAGGAAAGCGATTAGTCTATGTCATTCATTCTCTTGAAGGTTTAATCCTATAGATGTATAACAGATTGTTTGTCTATTTTTAGTGTCGCTTTTTTCGTTTCATCCAGTTTCAAATCACAACGGTCCTAAAGAAGTTTTCACTTGAATAATTTTATAGAATCTGTGTGCAGTTCACTCACATGCGAGAAAAGTGAAAACTAAAGTAGACGAGAGTGATAGATACGAAGCATCGCACAAAGAGGAGACCGATAGGCTGGCTACGAAGCAACGCACAAAGAGGAAAGCGATTAGTCTATGTCATTCATTCTCTTGCAGGTTTAATCCTATAGATGTATAACAGATTGTTTGTCTATTTTTAGTGTCGCTTTTTTTCGTTTCATCCAGTTTCAAATCACAACGGTCCTAAAGAAGTTTTCACTTGAATAATTTTATGGAATCTGTGTGCAGTTCACTCACATGCGAGAAAAGTGAAAACTAAAGTAGACGAGAGTGATAGATACGAAGCATCGCACAAAGAGGAGACCGATAGGCTGGCTACGAAGCAACGCACAAAGAGGAAAGCGATTAGTCTATGTCATTCATTCTCTTGCAGGTTTAATCCTATAGATGTATAACAGATTGTTTGTCTATTTTTAGTGTCGCTTTTTTTCGTTTCATCCAGTTTCAAATCACAACGGTCCTAAAGAAGTTTTCACTTGAATAATTTTATAGAATCTGTGTGCAGTTCACTCACATGCGAGAAAAGTGAAAACTAAAGTAGACGAGAGTGACAGATACGAAGCATCGCACAAAGAGGAGACCGATAGGCTGGCTACGAAGCAACGCACAAAGAGGAAAGCGATTAGTCTATGTCATTCATTCTCTTGCAGGTTTAATCCTATAGATGTATAACAGATTGTTTGTCTATTTTTAGTGTCGCTTTTTTTCGTTTCATCCAGTTTCAAATCACAACGGTCCTAAAGAAGTTTTCACTTGAATAATTTTATAGAATCTGTGTGCAGTTCACTCACATGCGAGAAAAGTGAAAACTAAAGTAGACGAGAGTGATAGATACGAAGCATCGCACAAAGAGGAGACCGATAGGCTGGCTACGAAGCAACGCACAAAGAGGAAAGCGATTAGCCTATGTCATTCATTCTCTTGCAGGTTTAATCCTATAGATGTATAACAGATTGTTTGTCTATTTTTAGTGTCGCTTTTTTTCGTTTCATCCAGTTTCAAATCACAACGGTCCTAAAGAAGTTTTCACTTTAATAATTTTATAGAATCTGTGTGCAGTTCACTCACATGCGAGAAAAGTGAAAACTAAAGTAGACGAGAGTGATAGATACGAAGCATCGCACAAAGAGGAGACCGATAGGCTGGCTACGAAGCAACGCACAAAGAGGAAAGCGATTAGTCTATGACATTCATTCTCTTGAAGGTTTAATCCTATAGATGTATAACAGATTGTTTGTCTATTTTTAGTGTCGCTTTTTTCGTTTCATCCAGTTTCAAATCACAACGGTCCTAAAGAAGTTTTCACTTGAATAATTTTATAGAATCTGTGTGCAGTTCACTCACATGCGAGAAAAGTGAAAACTAAAGTAGACGAGAGTGATAGATACGAAGCATCGCACAAAGAGGAGACCGATAGGCTGGCTACGAAGCAACGCACAAAGAGGAAAGCGATTAGTCTATGTCATTCATTCTCTTGCAGGTTTAATCCTATAGATGTATAACAGATTGTTTGTCTATTTTTAGTGTCGCTTTTTTTCGTTTCATCCAGTTTCAAATCACAACGGTCCTAAAGAAGTTTTCACTTGAATAATTTTATAGAATCTGTGTGCAGTTCACTCACATGCGAGAAAAGTGAAAACTAAAGTAGACGAGAGTGATAGATACGAAGCATCGCACAAAGAGGAGACCGATAGGCTGGCTACGAAGCAACGCACAAAGAGGAAAGCGATTAGCCTATGTCATTCATTCTCTTGCAGGTTTAATCCTATAGATGTATAACAGATTGTTTGTCTATTTTTAGTGTCGCTTTTTTTCGTTTCATCCAGTTTCAAATCACAACGGTCCTAAAGAAGTTTTCACTTTAATAATTTTATAGAATCTGTGTGCAGTTCACTCACATGCGAGAAAAGTGAAAACTAAAGTAGACGAGAGTGATAGATACGAAGCATCGCACAAAGAGGAGACCGATAGGCTGGCTACGAAGCAACGCACAAAGAGGAAAGCGATTAGTCTATGACATTCATTCTCTTGAAGGTTTAATCCTATAGATGTATAACAGATTGTTTGTCTATTTTTAGTGTCGCTTTTTTCGTTTCATCCAGTTTCAAATCACAACGGTCCTAAAGAAGTTTTCACTTGAATAATTTTATAGAATCTGTGTGCAGTTCACTCACATGCGAGAAAAGTGAAAACTAAAGTAGACGAGAGTGATAGATACGAAGCATCGCACAAAGAGGAGACCGATAGGCTGGCTACGAAGCAACGCACAAAGAGGAAAGCGATTAGTCTATGTCATTCATTCTCTTGCAGGTTTAATCCTATAGATGTATAACAGATTGTTTGTCTATTTTTAGTGTCGCTTTTTTTCGTTTCATCCAGTTTCAAATCACAACGGTCCTAAAGAAGTTTTCACTTGAATAATTTTATAGAATCTGTGTGCAGTTCACTCACATGCGAGAAAAGTGAAAACTAAAGTAGACGAGAGTGATAGATACGAAGCATCGCACAAAGAGGAGACCGATAGGCTGGCTACGAAGCAACGCACAAAGAGGAAAGCGATTAGTCTATGTCATTCATTCTCTTGCAGGTTTAATCCTATAGATGTATAACAGATTGTTTGTCTATTTTTAGTGTCGCTTTTTTTCGTTTCATCCAGTTTCAAATCACAACGGTCCTAAAGAAGTTTTCACTTGAATAATTTTATAGAATCTGTGTGCAGTTCACTCACATGCGAGAAAAGTGAAAACTAAAGTGGACGAGAGTGATAGATACGAAGCATCGCACAAAGAGGAGACCGATAGGCTGGCTACGAAGCAACGCACAAAGAGGAAAGCGATTAGTCTATGTCATTCATTCTCTTGCAGGTTTAATCCAATAGATGTATAACATATTGTTTGTCTATTTTTAGTGTCGCTTTTTTTCGTTTCATCCAGTTTCAAATCACAACGGTCCTAAAGAAGTTTTCACTTGAATAATTTTATAGAATCTGTGTGCAGTTCACTCACATGCGAGAAAAGTGAAAACTAAAGTAGACGAGAGTGATAGATACGAAGCATCGCACAAAGAGGAGACCGATAGGCTGGCTACGAAGCAACGCACAAAGAGGAAAGCATAGCGAACCACTTGGGGTGACCTATGACAGAGGTATTGGTTATCCAAAAAACGGTTCCCGGGGCGGCGGTACCCATACCCACCTCCCAAATCTTAATCTCGAAGGCGACCTTTTGATATCTCCAGCTGGATTTTCTCGGAATAACGCCATGCACCGCAGTGGGAGGGATGGATTCATCCGTCCATCACTCCTGGACACACTGACCCCCAGATTCCTACCCACCCTTCATACCCCTTTCCTTACCCGGGCTTCCTTTTCTTCTTTTCATAAAAAGAAGGCCTCCACACAGCATCCCCAAATATGATAAAGGTAGGTACTGAGAGATTTTTTCTCAGGTGGACATCCGTGGAAGTAATGGCACGATCAAGTGAATCAGATACTTGAGTCGGGCCGTGTCAAAAGTCAGAATAATAGAAGATAATGTATGATACGATGTATGAATGTGAGTGAGGCAAAGAGTGTGTGCCAAGACCGAGTTGTTTGGCGGTCCGTCCTCTCTGCCTACCCCTGCAGAGAAAAAGCGTTATGGTTAGTTAGAATTTTATAAAATACATTAAGCAAAATGTTAGAAAACTAACACGAGACTGCATACTGATCCAATCACGATGAGATGGGTTTGATCAAACTAGCGCTGTCTCGTTTGTTTAAAGTGCCGCTATAATGCTGCTAGAGCGAGATGCAACGCCTGTCGAATGACCGCGGGCAGCAAATTGAATATTTTGTGGAGAATTTACAAAAATATATATTCTTCATAAACGTTGAAAAAATTTAGCTGAACAATTGGATACCTTTTTTTAGTAGGTGCCTTCCATATCTGGTCAACCAATGAGAAGGCTTCGTTCACAACACACCACGCCCAACACGACCAATCAGAAGGCTTCCTTTTTCAGCCATCTTTGATTATACACAAGCGGATCAAATGCGTACGGATATTTGGGCGGATCCGCAACGTATGGGAATTTGGACGGATCAACAAATAAGATGCGTATGATTTCCATACAAAGTTCGAAAATTTTATGTGCAATATATCAAAAACTTTTACCGAGAAACTGGCAACCTTGGTATTTGTAGTAACGTTGTTGCCAATTCATACAGATATATTCCATCAAAGCCAAGTTATACGGTGTTAAAGTTGGATCAACATTGTCAACCAACTTCTTACAGGATCAAGATACTACGGGAAGAGGTCAATATATATATATACTTACATATATATATACTTATATATACTATTTAATATACTACTTTAATATACTACTCATATAGTAAGCTAAAAAATAATTTATTTCGCGATTTTTTAAATAGTTTTTTGTGGGTACATTGTATATGTACATATATATTATTATTTCTTTTTTAATTCAGGTAAATAAACCGTGTACATAATATTTGCGTCTTAAAATAAACAAAATGTATTACATCGTAAATGCATCCATCGCTTTAAGTGCACGAAAATTCGACGTATCACTTTCTGTTAGCCGTTTTGCTTTTATTGCAGAGAAGTTTGCATATTTGCTAAAAGCATCCAAAAAGATGCCCCTTGTCAAAGCTTTTGTTAAATTTATAACACACCCTCCCTGCTTAAAAATACATGCAGAATGTGACGTGGAGCAGGACAGAATAAAGCAAGGGTGTGTAACGTTATCGGTGGCTAGGGAAAATGAAGGAATTTTTTAAGAGGTTTAATTATTTAAATAATTCCCTTCGAAACCTACTTTATTCTTTTTAAATCCACATTGGAAACGGCGAGATTCACACCAAACGACTGAGACAGAATGGTAGTCAAAGCAATTCAAGAAACGTTTTCTGAATTGTGGTCTTACATAAGGGCGCGACACTGAGTGTATCTTCCACTCTGGAACGTGCCACAAATAACTACTTACATATTATTTTTTAATTAATTAATTCTGAACTATTAAAAATTAATGAAATAAAATTTATTTGCGAACACAGGGATTCGAACCCGCGACCTTTGGATTGCTAATCGAGAGCCTTACCCCTCGATCGCGGAGGTCATACTTGTTTATTTGTTTATTATTTCTTCAAATAGACATAAATATAAAAAAAATCACGGGGGCAGTACATAGCGATACGCGATAAAAAGTTAAAAGATTATAGCTAAACTTTCTGTAAGTGACATTGAAAATATCGATGACGGCATCGTTATGCAGTTGTGTTGGTCTGTTGATTGGCTCGTTCTGATGAGCAGAAGTCCTCACTTTCGGATCATAAAAAAGTGCCTGTGATCTCCCACGAGTATACTTGTTAGGCACATATAAGTTAACCTCTTTCAACATAGGTGGATTATGTGTTCCAGATAATAACTGAAAAAACAAGGGTTTCTAAGGTGTTGAAATGAACTATTTAAGAGAAACGTTGGATGCGGGAATGGATACTATGTATTTTCCCTCTTTTACAGGCAATGCTTAAACCTCTTATGAACCCTTTCTATTTCTTGAATGATGGAGCTATATTCCAGGATACCGCGAGCAAGTACTTTCTATATTTATACTGTTCTACACTGTTGTACTTTCTATACTGTTCAGTATAGACACTGCTACAGGTCAAAGTAGTAACTGCATCCTCTGGAGTACTCCTATCCACGCAAGAGTGCAGATGCATACTGTTTTCTTTGTCAGACTTTACCATATGCAAACGCGTTTCGATCAGCAGTTTCCCCGTAGTCGTGAAGAAATGGAGGCAATCGATGCATTTCTCATTTCCACCGATGCAGTGGTTGTACTAGCTACGAACATAGCAGCGGAAGTATCGGGAATTGTGCAAACCCGCCGCTCAAACAATTCCGAAACAAAAATTCCAGCGATGCATTTAACTGCACTGCGAATACTTTGTATAAGGGAAATCATTTTGACTGTGTTACGATATAACGTACCTACCAATGATAAAGAACTCATTAGAGTGTCTGTTCGATTCAAACAAAGATCTTTCATAAAATGAGCTAGTAGAACGTGTAAGTCTGACTACTGTTGCTTACCATCAGAACTATAAAAAACTCCGTACAATAAAAAAAACTAACTTTATTAATCAGTAACGTATATCCTGGATGGCCAAGAGGCCGTGCTCTCAAAGTATACATGATTTTCTAAACCTCACGATCCTCTATCTTATTACCCACCATGGAGATGCGACCCTATATGCTACCGTTATCTGTTGAATAATTCCGTAACCTCTAAGATCCACCTAGACTAGAGCCATCTATGACTTGTAGCTCGAACTACCACATTTTTATTCTTTTGACTTTCTATTAAGTTTTCTTTTGATCGGGTTTGGCACCGAAGGCTTGTCAACAAACTGCCTTCTTACGGACATCCCGTATCCTTGTGTACGTGGATTGCCGACTTTTTCAGGTAGAGGTCGATTCAGGCGGTTGCTGACGGTTTCACCTCTTCCTCGCATTCGATAAATGTTGGCGTCCCACAGGGATCGGTTCTATCTCCGACTTTGTTTATGTTACACATCAATGACTTCTTGTCATGTGCACCGATTCATTGTTACGCGGATGAGAGTACAGTCCGTGATAGCTTTTTGTTTGACAAGCCCCCAAAGGGCACACAAACTCCAATAGCTCGGAGGGCTATGAAGCAAAGACGGACGGTTACCTCGAGAGTGTTTTCTCTTGGGGTAAGAATAACCTCGTCGAATTTAATGTTTCAAAGACCCAATCATGTTTGATAACGTTTAAAAGGGATCAAAGTGAAAATCTAGTCTCCTTCAACGGAAGTAATCTTCCGAACCGGACCTCCATCGATATGCTTGGTGTAACTCTAAGTGACCAGCTCAGGTACGGGGGCTCCATCGAAACCAGAGTTAAGTTAGCCTCTCAGAAACTGGGCGTACTGTACAGGGCCCGCAGATATTTTATTATTACACAACTGCTAACCCTGTACAAATCGCAAGTGCGCCCCACAGTTGAATTTGAAGCCACCTCTGGTCTGGAGCTCCAAAATACGTAAATCAAAACCCTTGACTCTGTGCAGAAACGGGCGGTCCGTTTGATAGATTCTCCCATCTTAACAGACGGATTGCAATCTTTAGAGCATAGACGTCAGGTGGGAATGCTGTCCTTGTTCTACCGGTAGTACAATGGAAGATGCTACGAGGAACAAGCGTCATTGATCCCCTCGGCATCGGTGCATAGTCGGGAAACACGCCAAACACGCGCCCAACATTTGTACACGGTTGACATTAGTCACATGAGAACGGGTCGTTTGTACGACTCGTTCTTGAGTTCAACGATTTGCCGGCCTCTGTGTTTCCTCCATTCTACAACTTGGGTCCCTTCCTTTCCTCAAAAAGACCTTCCACACAGCATCTTCAAAGATGACACAAAGTTGTGGAGTTAATGTAAAAAAAAGTGATTGTGAGGTTAGGTGACAAAGATAGAAGTACCAGTCCAGAACGTTATTTTTTTAAACGTCTTTCTTAATAATCATTAACGTTATTTTCAAACGCTAGTTTGGTGGCATCTGTCTGAATAGGGACTAAGTACTGTAGTACACCTAGAGCACAAACTCCCAGATATAACTCTTGACAAACTCCCAGGTATAACTCTCTACACGCTAACGCAACCTCAATTAGTCCCGTGCGATCGTGACCCAAATGGACCACGATTTTTTCAGTCTGAATGCATCTGATGAAAAGGAAATTGAGGTCCAGCCAGTCTACCGAGCAATCTTTCCATCGCGAGACTGGACATCGTCATAAAAATCGTATTTTCAAACTTCTTCATTTAACGAAATCTATTTGTTTGTTTTGAAAATGAAGAAACTGCCAGTGTTTGCGCTCCCGTCTTGAAGTGCACTTGTTCCGGTATGATAAAAATTCAAAACATCTTCAGAATGAAGACTGGTAACACAGTTTGTTTTGAATACAGAGATCGTCAAATTTTATTTATCCTCTTTCTACTCTTTGGGAGCCAACGGAGACGGTTAAGAATTTTTGAAAAATGCATGGAAGTGTACCCCTAACGACGTTGGTACAACCTTCGTGTTTGAATAGAATGTACAAAGATAACCACACTAAAACAGCACTTTTGTAAGTTTTGTACTTAGGTACGTACTTCTTTGAGATGTGAACAGTAAGTTGGCATAACGCTGCATGTACCTAGTTTGTTCAACGTACGTAGGTACATGAACAAGGACTTAAGAGGGCATTACCAGAGAAAACCAGAAATATAATATCATTTTCAAATCAGATTTTAGACGTATTGACTCTTTTCCACAAAAAATTATAAATGGATTTCGAAAGATTGTTCTTTTATCTAGCATTCGCATGTAATAAATTTTGAGAATTTTTTAGTATATTAAGGTTATTCCATAGGTCGTTGGCAGATTTGTTAAATTTTCAAAAAAGATTTTGAATTATACCAAACCCATTTCAAATAATATAATCATGCAGTAAAATAAATCAATACATTATCTAGCAAACGCATGTTTTAGAATTTTAATTTTAGTTTCAATAAAATCATTAAAATATATGTACGTAGATGTGTTTCTTGACGAAAATTGGTCCATTTGTGTATTTATTTGCGCACTTACAAACTAATATATTTCAGATTTTTTTAACATTCTTATTAAATTTAGACATTATTGAAAAATGATAAATACTTATAATAAAAAAATAATTACAAAAAGTGCATTATTTTAATAGTTTTATCATATATAATTTTTGGATGAAGGTATAAATTAAAACTAATTTGGATTGAAATAAATTCGATATTGAGTTATAATTTTAAAAAGCTGGTACGGAGAATAATTAATCTTTCTCATTGTAACCGCCCTGCACGATCGTAAGAACAACTTTCTACGAAATGTGGATTTTCGTCCGCTGGCTGGTTAAACGCTCTTAAGTACTTATATACATTTACCTTAAGTAACTCACCTTACAAGTACCTTAAACAATTCCCCGACGAAAATACTACTTAAATAGTTAAGGCGATCCACTAGTTCACTACTGTGCCGTGGACAGTAGTTCTTCGGTGGACGCCTTAGGGGTCACTTTGAATAACCGAATTCGTCGACTAGCGGCCGTATTGTAAAATATCAACGCGAAAATGCATATTTTATTTTATTTTGGGAAGATTGGGTGTAAATATCAACTTTTTTTGCGATTATTATAAAATTAACTGAATTTGCCACATTACACAATAAAACCATATCCGAAAAGGGGTTTATAAATAGGAGAGTTTGGACTTGAAAGTGTGTTTTTTAGACCTTAGGTATACTTTATTTTTTTATAGGCTTATTAAAAACTTATAAAAAAATTACCGACATTTTTAAGGGCCAAGGTATGTTCTACACGTAGTATTTAATTGAAACATCTACAATACTTCTAAGCGATCAAATTTTCAAAACAAAAACATATGATTTTACATTATTTACTATGACTTCATCTTAAGGTAAAACCACGAGGATAAAAGAAACTAAATATAAATATTGTATTTAATGTTTACACCGCACAGGACATTAAATTTAACAGAATCAGTAGGATATTCTATTAGTCACTAGGGTATACCTAATTGGCGGAATGGAGACTGAAGGAAGTAGAAAGGGGATAAAGTTGGGATTAAAAAGGTTGGGAATTAAAAAACAGTTCAAATCGGATCACGAAACACATCAGAGACAATTCATAACAGGTTTCTAGCCACCCATAAAATCTTTCAGTATGGAATACGTTAAAATGTTGCTTAAGGTATTTTAAGTTATAATTTCTTGTAACGAAATCTACGAAACATTAGCCATGTACTTTAAAATTCCACATCGGAGGTGCAATATATTACGTTTGGCTATGAGCGGTAGGTAACTAGAACTTTTAGAATAACATTTTTAACTAACTAACAGAGAGTACGGACAGAGAGAGTAGGCAGAGAGCCAAACATCCCGGTCTTGGCACACATTCCTTGCCTCGTTTACATTCATACAACGTCTAATACATTCTCTTCTATTATTCTGACTCTTGACATGGCCCGACTCAAGTATCTGATTCACTTGGTCGTGCCATGTCTTTCTTGGGCGACATTTTTAAGTTTCAAAATAAACATCTATTTTTGGTTGTCAAATTTAATATGTAGATACAACTGCATTTAAATATAAAGTTTTTTTAAACTTTAACGAAATTATTAACATACAATTTCTGCTGTGTGCAGAGTGGAAGATACTCTCATTATCGCCCTGGTGTAAGACCACCAATCAGAATTGAAACGTTGCTTGAAATGACTTTAGCCGTGTTTGGTGACCATGTGTAGGGGTGTACATCCCAACCTTTCTCTTCCCCCCACTACCTTCAGCCTCACAATACACCACAATTGGGGATGCCATTGTCTAACTAGCTCCAGACGGGAGCAGCTGAGACTCTTGTGAAAATAAAAATAAATGAAAATAAAAATAAAATTATTTCGCCTTCCGAAGTCATTATCAATCTGTGGTGAGGCCACTTACAGATATTCTATTTACATATAATATGATGATAATGTCTTTGGAATCGAAAAACTCGTCGTTGGTAATAATAAATACACAGCAGAACTTGTTTACGAATAAACTTTTCTTTAAATTAATTAAAAAATAATGTTATTAAAGATAAAGATTTAAAATTTAAATAATAACATTTTCATTTTGTACTTTAAAATTACGCACACGATAAGTAAAAAAAAATGTTATTTGCATCAGTAGAATATATCAGTAGAATTGGTAGGTACCTTAGTAGATACTCTTATTGGTGTTAAAATATTGGTACCTGTAGAAAAGAATAATAAAATACCGACAAACTGACAGCTCAATAAATTAAATTATATATGTATAATATGTTTATGTATGTACAGGCTTTACACTGGATGTTTTTACACAATGGGAATTCATCATTCATTTCACCGGTACGTACAATAATTATTCAACGCCGGTACAGAAATAATGATTCAAGGCATTTCTGGGAAGGGAGCCGCGTCCTTCCAGCGTGACGGCAGGACACAATCAATCCAACACTAATCTACAGAGACCGTAATTTTTTATGGCTGCATTATCTCCTCTGGTACAAGTCCAAAGGATAATTATTTGTCCTTTTCCTCTTTTAATCTTTTCACAAAGTGTTATTACGGTTAATCTCCTGTCTTTGTTGTTATCGTCCCTGGACTGGACATCTGGGCAGGTTCAATCAGAGAAAAGAATAATCGAAGTTTAGTGACTTGAAGTGACGTTGACTTTGGAAGCTTCTCTGATGAACTGGCTATGACTATATAATGATTTTCTTTGTAATTCGCTACGTAAATTTCAATTATTGGATAACCAACGCCTCTGCCAAGGTTATCCCCAGTGGTTCTCTATGTTCATTAATTTGACTGCGGTACCCGGATCGATTTTGAAATAGAATTTTGAAAGACAAAGGCAAGCACCACCAAAAAATAGAATTTTTTGGTGGTGCTTGCCTTTGCACACCAGCCATCTGGCGGCCTGATCGTGACAGGGCCGGCGAGGAAGACCCTTCGAGCTCCTCTGCAGAACTTTCTTAACCTTGAATCGCAATGAGAGGAATGCATTCATACGTTCATCAATCCAAGATACACTGACCCCGAGAGTCCTTTCTTCTTCCCAGCATCCTCAAAGATAATAGACTTACTTAGTCAAATTATTTTCCTCAGATCCTGGACAGAGCTAATGTAAAAAAGGTAATTTAATTTTAAAAAGACAAAAGAATTTGCTGACTAATGGCGTATCAATAAAAATACAAATGTTTTTAGACCCAACTGCCCTTTACCAGTGGAAGGGTTCCATCTCTAATCGGTGTATGTTTGTAGACCGTTAATCGGTGAAAGAGACACAGGTGAATAATTTGATAAGTTCTTGACTATTTATTATTTGGCCTAAAGGTTGATCTCTCTCCGGGGCGATACTAAGAGTATCTAATACTCTGAATGTGTTCAACAATATGATTTATGTAATTTTTTATGTTTGTTTGTAAGAAATATACAGTTTATGTATTACAAAGTTTTATCCAAAAAGTTTCTCATGCCAAAGTGGCTCAGAGAAAGGAATTTAATTATGCCTTAAAACTATATTTTTACATTAGCTCTCCAATCTACATAGTCCATTAGCTCTACACAGCAGTTCCTAAAGAAAATATTCAGAGCCTTTGTCATCTTTGAGAATGCTTGTGGAGAGTTTTTTTTAGGAAGGGAAGGAGAGGAAGTCGTGTGAAGAAATAAGGTATAAGAGGTGGGTAGCAATCTGGCATTGCGTACACGAGTGACGGACGAATGAATCCGTCTCTCGATTGCGGTAGGAGTCGATGTTCCGAGAGAGCCCTGCTGGAGAGGTCAAAAGGTCTCCCTCAACTTCGAAAGAGTCTTCTGATTCTGCTCACCCCGCCACGTATATATTTACAATTATATATTTACCCTATTTCTAAAGATAACAATAAACATTGTCGTAGAATTTTATTTGTCGACAACGATACGTCAAAAATTATTAGTAAAAATATTCCCGGTACTATTCAACCAACGTTTTACACAAATAACAAATAGAAGAAATATAATATACTCAACAATAAAGATAGCGAAATTAAAACCAAAAAATCAGGGGTTTACAAACTCAATTGTAATGATTGTAGTTCGTTTTATATAGGTAGAACTTATAGAAACTTTGAGATTAGGGTTAAAGAGCACCTCAGAGCACTAAATGGCAATAGCGATTCTGAGTTCGCAGACCATTTATTAAAATATGATCATAGCTTTGACATAAATTCAGGTCTTCAAATATTACATACAGGATATAAAACATCACAAATCAATAATTTAGAAATTTTAGAAATAAGAAAAAATGTAAATTCCAAAGCTGACATAATTAATAAGCAAAAAATTTTTGTTAACCCTGTTTTAAATATCTTCCCACTTAACCGGCCTTTCTAATAGCTTGGTAATCCCCAATTTTTCGAAACTCCCACCATTGTCAACCCTTCCCCCTCCTTCAATTTCTTCTCTCCATTTGTAATCTATAATTAATTTTTTAACTTTAGTATACTTTTATTCCTGAAGAAGTGAACATGGTTCACGAAACATGTTGATAGTATAAAATATAAAAAATAAAGTGATGTAAACTAAGTTATTTTCTTTTAATAAATTCTTTTAATGTCAATTTGGAATCACAATGTGACAAGAGAACCTTGAAAATTTATTTAAATTTTCAAAAACAAAAAAATCATACCATGAAAACTTCTGTTAGGATTTATTTTTAAATTTTCTTCAACCTCTCAGGCCCCGGACACAATTTTCAGAAGGCCAAAATATTTCAGCTTTGCAATAAAATCCAAATTAATGGAATATTTCTGAATGTATCAGAAAACTAAAAACTAAAACTTTTGAACGGTTTTATAATTTGCTGCCAAATTTAATAATTCGAAATAAACATGTCATTAATAAAATATAAAAATTTTGATTACAAACTATAAAAAAAAATTTAAATGGCTTACCTTACTTTTTTCCTAAATAAAATTACTGATAACGAGAAAAACTAAAAACACACACATATTTTATTAGACACATATATTATAAACGTTATTGTCACCTCTTTTTTTGTCGTTGGGTGTAAAAAAATATATTATAAATTTCCAATGTTTCATAAATTTTATTTAGATTGCGGTCGAAAACTTTGGTTTCATAAAGGTAAACATTTGAATTATTTTATAGTTAACTTTACACATATTATAATTGTTTGAATATATAGCGAGGTGTTTTCTCTTTCTAAAAACGCCATTCAGCGGGCATTACCAGAGAAAACCAGAAATATGTCATTTTCAAATCAGATTTTAGATTGACTCTTTTCCACAAAAAAATTATAAATGGATTTCGAAAGATTGTTCTTTTATCTAGCATTCGCATGTAATAAATTTTGAGAATTTTTTTTAATTTTTAGTATAATAAGGTTATTCCATAGGTCGTTGGCAGATTTGTTAAATTTTCAAAAAAAGATTTTGTATTCACACCCATTTCAAATAATGTAATCATGCAGTAAAATAAATCAATAAATTATCTAGCAAACGCAAGTTTTAGAATTTTCATTTTAGTTTCAATAAAATCATTAAAAAAATATGTACGTACATGTGTTTCTTGACGAAAATTGGTCTATTTGTGTATTTATTTGCGCACTTACAAACTAATATATTTCAGATTTTTTAACATTCTTATTAAATTTAGACATTATTGAAAAATGATTAATACTTATAATCAAAAAATAATTACAAAAAGTACATTATTTTAATAGTTTTATCATCACGCCTTTCAACATTTTTGGATGAAGGTATAAATTAAAGCTAATTTGGATTGAAATAAATTCGATATTGAGTTATAATTTTAAAAAGCTGGTACGGAGAATAATTAATCTTTCTCATTGTAACCGCCCTGCACGATGGTAAGAACAACTTTCGACGAAATGTGGATTTTCGTCCGCTGGCTGGTTAAACGCTCTTAAGATCATATTTCTCACCATGATAGTAAGGAAGATACAAAGATTTGAAACCTATATGAGTTGTTCCCAAAAGCCAACAAAATTAGCCCGAGGTAAAAGGGTATTTTAGAAGACGCACGCCAAGCAATTTTCATTAAAAAAAAACAGCAAAATTTTAAAAAATTTATGGAGTATGTTGCCAAGTTGCGTTCGTAAAACCTCTCAATTTTCTTCGATACCGCTCTCGTGTTGTGACAAGTTGTACGGAACTTGTACGGAAGATGTACATCCAATGTTCCTTCATTCCTCTCACGTTTCGTCATACATTTTTAAATAAATACATCACGTATCGAAGATCAAGAATATGGGTAATGGATCGGGGTGGGATGAACGATGAAGGACGCTTATGAGGGATAACCAAATAGATACAAATCTCAATATAAAATAATACACTTGTCTGGAAAATAAAGCTTACTTTCATAAAGGGATTTGTTGTCTCTTTTCCCGCACCTTGAAATGATATGATGTTTTTTTTTACATTTATTTTATGAATAAAACCTCAAATTGTAATATTTAAATAAATGGAGACAATATTAGCGAAACTCTATCGAAAATCTGGATCTCAAAAAGATATTGGCACCTCTGGGACTCGAACTCGGACAGCATTTAGACACTATCTAGAAAGCATTTAATTTGGGTTTGAATCTTGCAATCGTATATAAAAATAATATGTGTGTTAAGAAAATGAAGATAATGTTGGTAATTCTTGGTCGAAGTATGATACAGTTAAAAGTGTCCGAATTGGAGATAAACACCTTATTTTTTTTATTTATTTCAGAGAAAGCTGACAAAATCAGAGATTACATAATAATACAATACATAAGAGAGTTAATAATGCCAATTGTGAACTTTCCATTGATGATAGTGAATGACAAGGTGTGACATTGTAAGGGTATTTTACCTGACCTTAGCTTAGTTGGGAGAGCTGTTGCTATAAAAGCAGAAGGTCCTGGGCTCGAGTCACAGAGGTACCAACATCTTTATCAACTGTCTCCAGGTTTTTTTACAATTTAATTTATCATTTTTTTTTTTAAATTTGATTGGATTGGTGTTTTATATTATGTGTGCTTATATAGGGACCTAAAACCTTCAGTTGGTTAAAAAAAATCTGTTTAGATCCATAAATAATGTTATACCTGCCCGTGAAAAATCATGGGATGGTCTGAATTCTTGATAATAAAATTCCAATTTTGAAAAAGATGCAAAAAAAATTCTGTAAAAAATATTATACCTACTGAACTTAGGTACCTATGTATCTATTAAATTGCTTTTCTGAATTTATAATCATACCTAATTGTACACCAAACTGACGCACAAATTCAAGGCAAATTTGATATCATTGAACCACATTTCATATAAAACTAACGCTCAGTCAATCGAAATTACAATTATTTAAGATTTTTTTCAGGTCGTTGTTTTATTCCTTTCTTTCCTTAAAAGATTCGTCATACACTTCCACCAAGTATAACATTGGTCGATGGTCACGCAGCATCCATTAAGATGAGATCAATGTAATAAAGTCAACGCATTGTATTTCCATGGAAAAAAATGAACTGCGAACACGACCCACTAAGGTGAACTCAAATTTTTATTTATAAAAATATGCCACCTCTATTTCACGCCATTCCAAAATATATACATACATTTCAAATTGTTAAAATAAAAAATAAAATCTTATATCTAACCAGCGAGTTCCCGGCATGTTCTGAAATGCCACTTCAATCCCTTTTGTCTCCCCTTACCTTCCCATGTCCCCTTCCCCTAACATGTTCTCCCTCCACCTTCCCCGCCTTCCTTCTATAATCTCCCGCTTCCCAGTCCCTGCACGTGTGCCACTTATTGCATTTTTTTATACAAATTTTATTTTTTATATATTATAAGAACAATCAATCTAAGTTGGTACCTAACGGAGGTACCTATTTAAAATTTCTGTAATGGTTAGGTTCAAAGTATTCGATTTGGTATGAAATTTTGTAGCAATTCATAAAACAACAAACAAACAAGCAAACATACATTTATTTTTTTATACGTAAATCTTAACAAAATCAAAAAGGTTCTTACATCTAATTTTGAAATAATGCTTCATGAAGATAAAATATTTCGACTTATTCATTACTCATGTGCTCAGAGGGAAATAATATCCCTCGGGACCTCCTGTTTGGAGTAAATATTATATTTGTTATTTTCCCATTGTCGATTTAGAGTCCCTGCTCCAATCAGATTTAGCGCCGTCTAGCCGAGACATTACCTACGTATTACCCCCCAAACCCGCCCACAGCACCTCAACAACGCCCTACAACGACAGCAGTTCTACACTACATCGAGTAGTATGAAATGATAATTGCTTCACAGAAAATAAAATTACCAGGCCATTTTTCGCTCCGACTGCCTCGCCGGCAAAGGGAATCGGGTTTTTTGATACCTAGTTAGTTTTTAATTCCTCAAACAGAGAGGCAATGTAATATAATGTAGTACTAACTGCCGACATTCCGTGGAATTACCACGTACGTGGATGCATTCGGGATTCAGCTTTTTGGTTTTGATTCGGTTAGTTTTTCATTAAAATTCTTCAAGTTTCTGTGCTTATATTTCGAATTGTCATGCCAATGATTTCTTCGTACGAAGCGAGTTAGGAATTTTGACCAAAGGAAATATGCAAAATGTAAAACTGCATGAAACGATAAAAAGGGAAGCTCGTTTGTGACTTTGTAGTCATAAAAGAAGTATTAAACAGTAATTTAACTGTTTATCAATTATAATATGAGTATATGGTTGTGAATCATCGAGGGTAGGTAGTCAACAAAAAGTTATAAAACATGGGTTAATTTATATAACAGACATCGAGAGAAGGGATTAAAAATACAACTAAGGATTAAAAATCAAACATTTTTTATGTGAATATCTCACAAGAGTCCCGGCTGCTCCCGTCTGGAGCCAGTGAGACTATGGAATCCCCAATTGGGGTATGTTGTGGGGCTGAAGGTAGCGGGGAGGGGAAGTACTATTCAGATTTGGTCATCAAACACGGTTAAGCAACATTTCAAGCAACTTTTCATTTCTGGGTGGTGATCTTACGGCAGGGCGATGCTGAGAGTATTTTCCACTCTGGAACGCGCCGCAAATATACTATATATTATTTTTAATGAATTAATTGTAAAATAACTCAATTTAATCAAATAAAATGAGAAGTCAGAAGAGTGTTAACTAATAAATGTATTATCTGAGTCAAAATATTGTTTTTTAATTCCAAAATTATTATTATAACTCAAACTGACAGCCCTGAATTGAGAGAACATCGGAACCATTTCAAGCAAATATAATTTTGAATGTAACAATAATTTCAAAACTAAGTATATTACTTTATTTACAAGTCAATATCTAGAACTGAACGTTTATTTATTTATTTTATTTATTTATTTATTTTAACATTTATTTCTTAAAATTAGCGCAATATAAATATGCACTCAAAAATTATTTTTCCATAATGTAACTTTATATACGCAATATGGACATGTTGAAATGATATTTCTCATTGTTCTTTTTTGTTATTTTTTGTTGTGATACACAAAATAATTGTATGTTATTTTTAGGTTTCAGTTTTTAAGTTTTTTATTTTTTCCATAATGTAACTTTATATACGCAATATGGACATGTTGAAATGAAATGATGATATTTCTCATTGTTCTTTTTTGTTATTTTTTGTTGTGATACACAAAATAATTGTATGTTATTTTAGGTTTCAGTTTTTAAGTTTTTTATTTTTTCCATAATGTAACTTTATATACACAATATGGACATGTTGAAATGAAATGATGATATTTCTCATTGTTCTTTTTTGTTGTGATACACAAAATAATTGTATGTTATTTTTAGGTTTCAGTTTTTAAGTTTTTTATTTTTTCCATAATGTAACTTTATATACGCAATATGGACATGTTGAAATGAAATGATGATATTTCTCATTTTTATTTCTTGTTATTTTTTGTTGTGATACACAAAATAATTGTATGTTATTTTTAAGTTTAAAACTACTATTATGTAATGATATTATTTTTCTTACTTTTGTACTCTATTATATGTTTATTTATAAAAGGCTGTATAGCCGTTTATGTATTTAAAATAAAAAAATAAAATAGAATTGCAAATATTTTTTTTTTTTTTTTTTTTTTTTTTTTTATTCCATATATTTTTTATTAGTAACAGATATTTGGGTTTTTTTTGGCTACCACACTAGGCTAAGCCCGTGTTGTGGTAGTCGTACATTTAATATTTTAACATTTCAAAAAATATTAAGAAATACTTAAAACTAAAGAGAAAAAAAAAAGACCATATTTTAAAGAAAAGTAAAAATGAAAATTCAAATTCAAATTTTGAAATACAAAAATTAATAATAAAAATTAAATGTTAAGAACTCAAGTGTTCTGTATAAATTAAAACATATAATTATATAAATCAAAATTAAAAACATATATAAATTTAGTGAAAAACTAAGAGAAAAAAATAACAACATTTTAAAGTAAAATAGAAATACAAATGGAAATTAAAATTTTGAAAAGCAAAAATTAATAATTAAAATGTAGTGTTAGAACTCATGAATTCTTTAAAGTGCGTTCGTCCCCTTTCAAAAATCCAATGTTGTACACGTGTTATAAAAAGAGAATTAGAATTACTTGACTTTATGTCAGTACTCAGAGCATTATATATTTTAGGAGCGATGAACCAGAATTGTCGTTGAGCGAATGAGGTGTTAGTTTTTGGGACCACGCAACCCAGGTTTGATGAAAAGCGGGTGTGTGCTTGATGTTGTGGAGCAATTAGTAGATTATTTTTTCGTATATAACAAATGCTTGTTTTAGTAAATAGCTGTCGAATATCTAAGACCCTGATTTTTGCAAAGAGTTCATTTGACGGATGGGTAGGTTGACATTTAAATATAATTCTCAGAATTAGTTTTTGAACTAAAATAATTGGTCTAATAATGGATTCAGTCTAATAATATCAATGCTAATTTAGGAATGTATATAGGGACTTGATGTTGACAATTTTGCACGACTATAGAGTCACGTGGGGTAACCGTACGCAGAGTGTAATTGTTCGCAATGATGTTTCCGAGGTGGTCGTGCCTGTTTCGCGCCCGCACGTTCCTTAATTCAGTAGCGTTTTGGGTCGCATTGAAGCAGGATATGAGTACAGTGAATCCTAATTTGAAAAAAAAATAGTAGGTAAATTACTGTTTTTCGTGCTTTTTCTTAAATTTTGTCATCTGCTGTCGACATGTTTGCTTACCGATGTGTGCTATTGTGTAACCAACTGAGTCAGAGCGATGTGGTCTATGATAATTTTTGTTAAAATATTGTTAGTTACACGGGTGCAAAGTGATAATTCTATTAAAGATAACCACTAATCTGATTTGAACACTTCTCTTCGATATTCGAATACTTACCCCGCACGTGTGGTAAGTGTACGTAATCGACATGCATGTAAACATTTTTATATAACTTTTTGATTTATGAACTACATAAGGTTTTTATGTTTGTTTGGGGTGCCTTAATGATTAATCATATCAATAAACAAAAAAAAGTGAGCAAAATACCTAAAGCGCTTAAAAACAAAAATCCCAATGTAAAAACTGCGTACGGTTACCTCACGTGACTCTACTTGCTATCAAGTTATCGTTTTTTTAACATATTGTCATTCTGTTTATATATATTTCTCTGTTGTTATAACTATTAAACAAGTATACATTTCTTTTTATATTTCGTCTCAATTCTATATTTTTGTGGAAAACTAAAAATAAAACAACTGTGTCCCTTATTTACTATTTTAGTCTCATTCATTCTTACTTCATCCTTAATACTACTGATACCATCCTTTGTGCCACTTAACTTTGTAACTTAGTAACTTAGGAAAGAAGAGCCTAAAAAATCAGTGCCCCTCGGGCCAGGGGTGCTCCTGGCTGGGGGGTACAATCGTATCGTATCGAGTTGTCGTGTATCTAGATCTTGGCATTGCTATGTGTTTTTTAAGTTTCAACCAAATTCTTGATTTTATGAAACTTATAACCATTTTTTTGATGGAATATATATTAAAAAATTGTTATAAGTTTATTATATACATTCCACCAAAAACTTATAACAATTTCCATTAATTCTGTTAAGATTTATATTGGTTTTATGAACTAACTAACTAACTAACTAACCATAACGCCGTTTCTCCGCAGGGGTAGGCAGAGAGGACGGACCGCCAAACATCCCGGTCTTGGCACAAATTCCTTGCCTCGTTTACATTCATACAACGTCTCATACATTCTCTTCTATTATTCTGACTCTTGACATGGCCCGACTCAAGTATCTGATTCACTTGGTCGTGCCATGTCTTTCTTGGGCGTCCTCGACTTCTTCTACCATTCACATTTGCGTCATATATTCTCCTTACACTCCTTTCCTCGTTCATTCGATCTACATGCCCAAACCATCGGAGCGTTCCTTTCTTGATCTTACTCATCACGCTTACATCAGCCTTGCATTCTTTGCGGATTTCCACATTTCTCACACGATCATACATGGTTTTACCACACATACGCCTCAGGGATCTCATTTCTACAGCGTTCAGTCTACTTTCATCCTTCCTCTGCCAGTTCCATGCCTCACTGCCATACATCAGGGTAGGTACCAGTACTCCATTATGGACGGCTAGTTTCACGTCTTTGGACAGTTTTATAACCTTATAACAATTTTTAATAATTTTTTTTATATTTTTGGTTTTATGACATTATGTACATCTCACTATAACCATCAACAATTTCCAATAATTTTATCTAGATTCTATATACTTATGTTTTTATGATTATGTGCATGCATGCGTACATATGTGTATGTGTGTACGTATGTATATATTTATTCATTTATATAGAACAGACCTCGCCTTGTGAGGCGGGTTACATACTTGTTTGTATATGATAATGTTATTTTAATAAACGCCCGGGTTGCCGGCAATTAATTAGAAAAATCTATATATATGTGTCATCTTTTTTTAATACAAAAACGAGATTTTTTTTTAGCAAAACGTAAAAAAAATCGATACTCGATAACTTCCCATGTTCAACTCATTTTGGTTAATTTTGGTAATAACTATATGTTTAGTTATGACGGCAGCAAAATTCTCAAAGCTTCTAATAAGATAATACACGATTAAAAGCAACATCATAAATCCCGATGTGTTTATAAAACATGGCATGATCCGCGCTAGGGCTTAATTTTCCAAGAAGAAGATAATAGGCAATTGTTTGCTATATGGGCCGTAATAAGATTTTCTCGGTAAAACTAAATTTAATACAGCGAAATTGTTCATGCGTCGCTTCGGAGAAGGCAATTTGTTTAAGATGTACACGTTAACGTTAAATGGTCCACGCTAACAAAAACTTGGCCCGCTGTGTTCTTTTTGGAAGATACACAATATACAACCTTCTTCCGTTTGTACAACCTTCCGCTCTTAATCACCCTTCCAACTGTTTTAAATGCTAAGAGACTTTGATAACAATATTATTAAATCTGCTTCCCTGGCGCAGTTTGTCAAGAGAATGTTGATTAATTTATATGCTCCGGTGCGTGTTGTTGAAAATTGTTGTCAAATTATATATTAATTCGTCTATCTATTGTAATACTTATTTATTTATTTATTTAATTAACTCCCAGAGAACTTTTACATAAATATATAAAGACAGTACAATTTTAACACGAGAAAGAAAAATATAATATAAATAAAAGTTACGAAAGAAAACAAAAATACAAACATGAAATAAAAGCAACAAAAATTTAAAAGTACAGTGAGAAATAAAAAAAATAAAGTTGCGATAAAAAATTAAAAAATCCATGCACGATATAAATATACAAGGAACAAAAATTGTAAAGTAAGGTGATCAGATGTGTTTACAAATTTATAACAATAATCATGAATAACAAACACCTAAGTAGGTACTTATTGATTTCTCATAGCATGAAACCGCTATTTGTAGATGTAGGGTCATAAGTTGCAGGAGTTCGGAACTGTTCAATTTAAACTTTAATATTTTAGATTAAAACAAAAAAAGTTTTATTAAAGTCGATGAAGTAAATTTACAAAAAAAAATCCTTAGTGAGCATTTAAATTATAAATAAATGATTTTATTATTTGATGTTTATAATGTATCAGTGACATATTCCATATATTTATGTGCGAATACATATTACCATAAGGGAACGTACCCAAACTACGTGAACTGTTTAGGGGGGGGGGGGGTCATCAAAATACCACGCTTGGTCACAACGGGGGGGGGGGGGGCTTAGGTTTTTATCACGTAGTCAATCTAGAAATCTCGCACTTTTTTTCGAGCTACGAGGGGAGGTTTTTAAGTTCGCGGAATGGGAAGGTAAGTGATAAATGGGGGTACCGCTGAATTAGGTACTAATTGAACAACTCATTTTTAGGATAAACACCGGGTTTTGTCGTAATTAGGTCATTAGTCTTTGAGCTATCATCGACCAAACACTTCAATCGGGAAGAAATTGTGAAATGTGGAGAAAATTGAGTTCCGCGCTGTTATAAAGTTCCTTTAAGTTAATTTAAAGACCGGAAAAATGTATTAGGGTAGTAGGTGAATATGTTAAAAAGGAAAAATAATTTATTTTTTATTTCCACTCCTTACCCAATCCGCAAACTTCACCCACCCTCGTACATTCAAATAAGTGAAAAAGTTGAGGGAACGTGTTTGTTGAAGATGATTGAGATGAAAAATGTTTATAAAAATAACAAGACTTTCGTTTCCATAAATTACGTTCCGGTTTCAATATATTTTGGCATAAGTTTTATCTTGATAATATTTTTTCCACTTGTAATGCATGCACTCTTGCTGTCACGCAGCAAGCGCCGTATTAATAAAGACATATATAAGCCAAATAATGCATTTTTTATTTTTTGTTAGCAAAAAAAGATTCGAAACCATATTTATGAAATACTACGCGAAAACTGTAGGGGGGGGTCTTGGAATATACTACACGTGGTGACCGGGGGGGGGGGTAAAAAATTGCAAAAAGTGTGTCACGTAGTATGGGTACGTTCCCTAATATCAGCCTTACATTAAAGTTTTTCAAGTTTTACACAACTAATGAACTACCATTTACCGTACATTAAGGGTTAAAACGTAGGATAACTAGCCAAGTAGTTTAGCTGATTTTTTTAACTCGGATCTGAAAAATCTGTTTGTTTTCGAAAATTGGCGTTATCAATCTGTTTGTTGTGATGTTGCTATGATGTTATGTGTTGAAGATCTTGTAACAAAGTATGTTATTTTGATCCCTGAAGACATTATTAGTAGTGACCGACCGAAGGTTCGGTTTCGGCAAATTTCGGAAAAAAATCTAGTTTCGGCAAAATTCTAGTTTTGTTATCGGGATTATATATAAGCTGTTTTTTTGGCGACCGGCCGAGGTCGAGGGGTACGGCTCTTGATTCACAATCCGAAGGTCATGGGATCGAATCCCGGCGTGTGCAAATAAATTTTATTTGATTATTTTGTATTAATTCGCAATTAATTCATTAAAAATAATATACAGTGGGTATATTTGAGGCACGTTCCAGAATGGAATATACTCTCAATATCGGCCTGGTGTAAGACCACCATTCCGTGTCAGAGGCTGAGTGGGCATCGCGTTCGGGTCCCAACCGGGCGTCGCGTTTTCGATTCCTCGGCTGGCTCAATCCAAATGGTAGTAGGAGATTTCCGAACATTGTTGGATTATTCGTAACCCAGGAATGTTTGTATTTCTTTAAAAAAATCTTAAAATGGCTTCAGCCGTATTTGGCGACCAGATCTGAACGACCAGGTACTTCCCTACCTTCCTCTTTCCCATCTCCTTCCACTCCCCATTACCTTCAGCCTCATAACACACCCAAATTGGAGATGCCATAGTCTCATTGGCTCCAGACGGGAGCAGCTGGGACTCTTGTGAGGTATTCACATAAAAAAAAATCAGAGTGTATAATTCTCACGCGGTAGAAGTTAAACTAGAAAGTCGCTAGATATTGCTTTCTTTTCTTTTGCTTGTTTTTTAAAGTGGTTTGACGATTGGATATTGATTTCACAAAAAATTTTTTTTTTTTGGATTTCGTAGGATTCGAACTCCCGTTCGCTTGATATCTGTCTCTCTGGCCGCTGAGACTTGTCAGGCACTTTGCCAACTACGCTATGGAAAGTATGCGCCGAGGTGCGAATTTTCCTCCTTATATGAGAACCGAGTGGGGTTCAATTTTGGTAGGGTCACGGGGATGCATATTTTGTTGGGAAGTATGCATCAGTTAAGTACCGTGCAATGCCATAGTTGCATTCCATTCCACTAGCAACACTACCAATAGTCCTACTCCTAGCGTCCACGTCCGCGAGCCCTGGGCAATGTGGCCACTGGCAATGCCAGCAGCCATAGCAGATAGGAGAGGATGAATGGCGAATGTCCGACGCCATAAAATCGAGCCCCCCCAACTAAGGGAAGGAAAACCCCTACAGAAAAACCCTGGTCCTCCTGGTAGGGGGTTGAGCAAGAGGCCAATAACCTCTTCTCGTAAAAAAACCTATATTACGAAGCCAAACACAGAGCCTCGGACAACAACTACTGGACTTCGGAAAAGACCCGGCAAACGGATAAAGGATAACGATTTTAAACTTGCTACTTGGAATGTACTATCTCTGTATCGCGCAGGAAGTTTAAGAATTCTCTTAGACGAACTTGCTAAATATAAAACTGACATAACAGCAATCCAGGAGATTAGATGGATAGGAAAGGGAACAATCGAAAAGCGTGACTGTACCATCTTCTACAGCTGTCACGAGAAGGATCATGCATTTGGAACAGGTTTTATTGTCTCAAAAAGGGTAAAGCATTTGGTCAAAGGATTTACCGCGGTTGATCATAGAATATCACTTATTCGTATATCTGGAAAATTCTTTAATTATAGTATTATTAATGTCCACGCACCCACAGAAGACAAAAGTGATATAGAAAAAGACACCTTCTACGCAAAGCTCTCGAAAACCTATCAGGACTGCCCAAACCATGATGTCAAGATAGTGATAGGGGATTTTAATGCAAAGATAGGAAGGGAATCAGTGTACAGACCTACAGTTGGAGCACATAGCCTGCACGCAGAATCTAATGATAATGGTACAAAATTAATTGATTTTGCAACGTCCCACAATATGATTGTGAGTAGCACATGTTTCCCAAGAAAAGATATATATAAAGGAACATGGAGAACACCAGATGGTAGAAATGTTAACCAGATAGACCACCTACTTGTTGAGGCAAGGCATAAATCTGATTTAATGAGCATACGAACATACCGTGGAGCAAATGTTGACTCGGATCATTACCTTGTTATCTCCAAAATACGGAGTAGAATATCAAACGTGAAGAAACAGAGGGGATCACGCACAAATAAATTTGATATTGAAAGCCTAAAAGTACCAGAAACAGCAGAAAAGTTCATTACAACCATAAATCATAAGTTGGATGACATCAGCGACCATGTGGAACAACATGATATCAACTCATACTGGGATGGTGTTAAGTCTGTGATTACCAATGCAGCTGACGAAGTTCTGGGAAGCAGGCAAACAAAACGAAGAGAATTATGGTTCGATGCAGAATACCAACAAGCAACCAATGTGAAGAATGACGCATATCTAAGAATGCAACAGCGACATCGTACACGGCAAGCAGAGATGGAATACAGAGAACTAAGAAAGCATGAGAAAAAACTGCACAGAAGGAAGAAACGAGTATTTCTCGAGAACCAAATCAAGGAAGTGGAACTAGCCAAGGCCCAAAACAGAAGTCGACTTTTCTATCAGAAGGTAAACCATCAAAGAAAAGAATACAAGCCCAGAATTACAATGTGCTATGACAGCGAGGGAAATATTTTGAATGAAAAGTCAAGAATTCTGAATAGATGGGTGGAATATTTTGATGCTCTGCTAAACGGAAGTGTAGATGAGAGTGTGGGTGAAAATTTGACAAGGGATGGAAACATCACTGATGGTGGTACTAATGATGATGACAATGTCGAGCCGCCACCAACATTAGAAGAAGTAGTGGGTGCCATTAAAAGTCTACATAACAATAAATCACCTGGAACTGACAACATCTCTGCAGAGTTATTCAAATATGGCGGAGAGAACCTTCAAGTCCATATATATAATATCATTAAATCCATCTGGTGCTCTGAGACTCTGCCAAGTGAATGGAACTGTGGAATAATTTGCCCCCTTCACAAGAAAGGAGACCCTATGAACTGCTCTAACTATAGGGGCATAACGCTGCTGAATATCTCATACAAGATCCTATCAAATGTACTGTGTGGTAGGCTTATGAAATATTCGGATGGCATAATTGGCCAATATCAAACTGGGTTCCGTAAGGGGAAATCTACAACTGATCAAATCTTCTCACTGAGACAGATACTGGAAAAAAAACAATAGAATTTAATGTTGATACATACCATCTCTTCATAGATTTTAAGGCTGCCTATGACACGGTAAATAGAGAAAGACTGTACAGAGCCTTGGATGAATTTAATATCCCAAGAAAACTGGTAAACTTAGTAAGGCTCACAATGTCTAATGTTGAGTGCCGAGTCAGAATACAACAGGATCTGTCAGACACCCTAAAGACCTTCAATGGACTAAGACAAGGAGATGCACTTGCCTGCATTTTATTCAATTTAGCGCTGGAAAAGGCCATCCGAAATGCAGGTATACAAACCACAGGCCATATTTTTAACAAGTCTGTTCAGCTCCTTGCTTATGCTGACGATATAGATATCATCGCACGCTCAGAATATGAACTAAAATCGGCGTTTAAAAGCTTAGCTACGTCGGCAAGGAACATGGGATTGGTCATCAACGAGGGAAAGACAAAATATATGCCCGTACATGGACGCCAGAAACCACCAAGTATACAGATAGATAATTATACATTTGAAACTGTCAACGAGTTTGTATATCTCGGTACTATGGTGACAAATGACAACAATGTATCCAGCGAAATCAAAAGAAGAATAGTAGCTGCAAATCGATACTACTTTGGGCTACAGAAGCATATGAAATCTCGCCACCTTACCAGAAGAACTAAAGTCCTGCTTTACAAGACCCTTATACGACCTGTTCTTATGTATGGTTCGGAATGCTGGACAATCAGTAAGGGTGATGAAGGAGCCCTAGAAAGTTTTGAAAGGAAGGTGCTGCGAAGGATTTACGGCCCAGTCTGTGATAATGGAGAATGGCGTATCAGATACAACCAGGAGCTATACGATCTTTACGAGGACCCTAATATCTCCAAGAAAATCAAAACTGGAAGACTCAGGTGGGCTGGACATATCCAGAGAATGAGCGAAGGAGATATTCCAAAGCGAATTATGGATGGTGCACCTGGGGGTCGGAGAAGAGTTGGAAGACCAAAGCTTCGATGGCTGGATGGAGTGGTGAAGGATGCAAGCACCATCGGCATCCGAAACTGGCGCAACGCAGCACAACACCGACAGTCATGGAGGCAGGCTCTGCTGGAGGCCAAGACCCGACCTGGGTTGTAGAGCCACAGATGATGATGATGATGATGATGATATGAGAACCGAGTATTTGCGTAGAACTGAGTTGTGACGCATTTCCGTTTCACCTGAATTTCAAGGCACTAACGGCGCTAAAGAAGTTTCACTTCAAAATGGTGGCATATTAATTACCTACCTTACTACCACGAGTTTCTCAAATACGTGGTATTAGCAATTGCAAATGACACGGCAACGGACATTTTATGACATGAATTCTCGTAAAATATACAAATATCATTCTCCGAATCTATCAACTTCCAACAACCAAACGACAATAACTATTTAATGCCTTACTCACCTAATTATAATTAGACAGAAAATAATGAAAACGTGAATTGCAAAAAAAATGAGGTCACAATATAAATTATACTATATGGTAGCTTTATAATGCGTAATAGTATTAGTTACCTACTAAACGTGAAATCTTTTGAAGAGTGGAACGCAAAAAAAAAGATCCAATACCTGCTTAGTTATATTTTTCACATCAAAGTGTTACCGACATAGTTAAAAGTCTTATAACAACGTTATTATTATGATGTATTTTAACCCTTTTACAATCAAGCTACGAAACCAGTAGTGCAGTTATTTTTTCGGTTATTATTAGATTTTAAATATAACCCTTTATATATTTTTTCAATACGACGTGACTGTGGGAAATCGGTAGGTATTGCTCAATAATTTGGCCTGCATTCTAAAGAACTAGGTTTAATATTAGGTATGTACGAAAATATTTATTTTTTTTAAATGACGTAAGTACGTCTTATGTACCTCCTGTTCACTCTTAAAATAGTAAAAACTCAGAAGGGTATGTTATATACCAGGTATGATGAGGTATGATGAAGTGCAGTCATTAAAAAAAATAAATTACTTACCTTCCTTACCTTACCTTGTACAATGATTTAAAAAAAAAAATTAGTGTTTCGGAAATTGTGATTTTCATGATAATTAATTAGAATTAAAAATTAATTAGAATAAAAAGTTTGTATTGTGAGATGGATGATCAGAAAGTTTAAATTTCCGTTTTAACACCAGCAGCCTGTTTTAATTTATTCAGCCAAGCTCAGGCACAAATTTTGAAATATTTTAGGATCATTTTCTAAAGAATATAATTTTCTACATTATACAATGAAACCATTACCGAAAAGGGGTTTTAGATTTTAGGGGAAGGAGATTTTGGACTTTAAAATAGTTGTTTTTAGGTATGATAATTAATTTTTCTGGGCTTGTAAAAAGACGAATAATAAAAATACTCTAAAAATAATAAATAATTTTTTTTTCATCATTTGTTTTTGTGGTGTTTTGCCATGTTGCGCTACCTTTTTCTTTGGCCAACGTTTCGAACAGCGTTGCAGCGTCCATCATCAATGAACAAAGTGTAGGAACCAGTTCTTATGCCATTGCCTGTCTCGGTTACTTTGTACCGGTGACTAGCGATCACCGGATGACAGTGGATTCGAAGAACAGTTTCTTAGAACCGGTTCCTATTGTAGCACGCCTGATTACGGAGGCATTCGAAGTCTACAACCATTTTCAAGTAAACTGTAATACCACCACGTAGTGAAGTGGAGCTGGCAACACGGTATCGCTTCCATGTACATAAACACACTTTTCACTACTAACAATCACACATCTGCCGGATCTGCACTGATGATGGGCACTGCAACGCTGTCCGAAACGTTGGCTAAAGAAGGAGGTAGCGCAACACGGCATAACACCCCAAAAACAAATGACGAAAATACTTTTGGCGGTGAAAATCTGAAAACGAAAATCTAATCCACATAAATATGTGTCCAAAACAGTACTTAATTCAAGCATCTGAAATATTTTTAAGCGATCTAATTCTCAAACCAAAATCACATTATTTTGCATTGCTTTTGGTGCATCACATACTGGACAAAGGATGTAGGTTTTCTAACCCTGAACTTCGTTTGGTTAACTTTTCTTACACGCTAAAATTTAATAAAATATAAACATTTTTTAAACAATTTTTTCAGACATTACAACTTAAGAGCACTTAACCAGCCAGCGGCCGAAAATCCACATTTCGTCGAAAGTTGTTCTTACGGTCGTGCAGGGCGGTTACAACGAGAAAAAATAATTATTCTCCGCACCAGCTTTTTAAAATTAAAACTCAATTTCGATTTTATTTCATTCCAAATTTGCTTTAATTTATACCTACATCCAAAAATGCTGAAAGGCGTGTTGATAAAACTATTAAAATAATGTATTTTTTGTAATTACTTTTTTGATTATAAGTATTTATTATTTTTCAATAATGTCCAAGTTAAATAAGTATGTTAAAAAAATCTGAAATATATTAGTTTGTAAGTGCGCAAATAAATACACAAACGGACCAATTTTTGTCAAGAGACACATGTACGTATATATTGTTAATGATTTTATTTAAACTAAAATTAATATTTAAAAAATGCGATACCCAGATAATGTATTGATTTATTTTACTGCATGATTATTAGCGTGTGTCAATTATTTCAACTTTTGAATTCAGAAACGCCCGGGGTCTCAAAAGTTGCGTCTTGCGAAGAAAATGAGAACTGCATTTAAATTTATCTTTTTAAAAAAGGTTATTAGCCCGCTAAAATGCATTGAAAATCAGAAAACCAATCTAAAAAAAAAAAAATTTATTTTATTTTTAATATTTTTTTTTTCAGTAATCTAACCTTTTAACCTTTGTTTATTATTAAAAAATGCGTATAACTGACAAAAATGAAAAAAAAGTTCAACTTTACGAATACAAGTAAGTCAACAAGAATTCTGATTTTATCAGGAAAAAGTGTTATTTTCCCCTTTTATTTTTTTTAACCAACACATCACATATGTTTAAAAAAAATTTTTTTTTTTGGTTCTTTGTACTGCAGTTATGTAATGAAAAATAAGTTTGGTACAAAATATAAAATATGAACCCTTTGTTTTATTTTTTTTCCAAATCACGAAATCTATTTTTTTTCGAAACTTCCGGCCATTTTAGCGGGCTAATAGTGGACAATAATTTAATTTTTTTTTACGTTTTCAAATAGCTACAGATCATACGAAACTTTTGAGACCCCGGGCGTTTAAATATAAGGCCATTTTTTCTCTCTCTATGGAGAGCGACACACGCTAAATTAATTATATGATTTGAAATGGGTGTGGTATAATACAAAATCTTTTTTGAAAATTTAACAAATCTGCCGACGACCTATGGTATAACCTTAATATACTAAAAATAAACATTTTTTCTCAAAATTTAAAACATGCGAATGCTAGATAAAAGAACAAAAGTGGAAAAGAGTCAATACGTCTAAAATCTGATTTAAAAATTACATATTTCTGGTTTTCTCTAGTAATACCCTCTTAACCTAAGTTCCCTAGTTAAGATAATTTGTATTGAAGCTACAGTGACTGACGCAATTTATTCCAATCATAATTTCGACAGTCAACACCATCCTTTTGTCCACAGCGGAGGTTAGTTTAACAATAATTTTCCAATTATTTGTGATGTTTCCCAAAAGAACTTACTATCATTAATACTGGTAAAGCTAATCAGCAAATTAAAGTAATTCATAATTAGGTGCACAGTGGTACAATTCCCGGAATTGGTTGGACAGATATACTTTACTCTTTACTCACATGTCGTCAAATTAAGTCTAATCTACAAACCGGATACACCTAGTCCGAATTAATAAAATAAATGACCACTGCGCAATGGTCTCTTTAATTCTGTACCCCTTATTGAGCGTAGGACGGTCACAGCGCTTAACTACAGAGGCGCTAGGTGATTGCGCTAACAGCTGACTTATAATTTAGAGTGACCATCAATTTTCAATGAGTTATATATTTTTCTGAGACAAATTAGAGTTTTTTATGTTTGTTTTTAATGCAATTTTAACAAAGTCGTCGATTTTTTCTACTATTAAATAAACATTTTAAAAGCATGCTAGCATTTTTAACTATTGTATTCATTCTATTGCTTACAAATTAATTACCTATCCATTGCATAGAAAATTAGAAACAGAAAAATTCTAAAAAAGGCCCAGAATCCGAATTTTTTCCAGTTTTTACGTTTGCAAAGATGAGTTCAGATTATTTTTGTTTAATTAAAGTGTTTTTTGCATTACAATACCTACCCATTGCATAGAAATTTATCACATTTCTATCCATTTCACTTTTTCCTAAATTTGTTAATATATTATCGACTAAATATATGACTTTGGATCATTTTATCAATTAATTTTATTAGTATATTATAGTAAAAAGCAATATTTAATTATTGTCAAACTTTCAGAAATACATAATTTTTATTTGAATTTTATTTTAGTAATTTGTACATTAAAGTTTACAAATTTCTAATTGATTATAATATTTCATATTGCAGTTTTTTTTTTTTTTAATTATAATATTTTAAATTCATAAAATTTTTTGAAATCACAAAATTTTTTGTTTTTGTTTTATGTAGCTCCTACAATCCATCTTGAACTTTTCAATTGGTGAGGACTTAAGAGTTTCTGGTAGTGTGTTATACAACTTAATTCCTTTGTACAGCAGACTGTTTTGCGTATTCGTTTTGTCCTTTTTGTTTAATCTTATTTCCTTGCAAGTCCTTGTGTAATGTCTGTGAATGTCCTTATTGTATACGATTTTATTTGTGAAGTATTTTGGTAACATGTTGTTTAATATTTTGTGAATAAATATCAACGTGTTCAAGGTCAGTATTTGTTTCACTGTTAACCAATTAAGTTCCTTTAGCATTTTAATTATTTTTGAAAATCTATTTCTTCGGAGTATTATTCGCATTGCTCTGTTTTGGAGAATTTGAAATTTATTCTGTTCTCTTTCATTACAAAGGAAAAGGATACTTGAACAGTAGTTGAAGTGTGGAGCAATAATTGAATTGTAAATGGTGATGGCGGTTTTTCTGGAAATTTTATAGTCTATAATCGTTCATGATTAATCCACACCTTTACCAGTTTAACTTAAAACTACGGAAAACTCTCTAATGCATGCGAATTTAAATTCGTATTTTGAAGGATTTGTGCTGAGAGGAAACAATTTTGTATAATTAACTAGTCCGTTGCAATGCTACTCAAAGAAAAAAATTGTCCTTTCCCATGCGTCCTCGTTCCCGCCTGTAACCCTCCAGCTTCCCCTTCCCTCCCACGTTCCACTTCCACCTTCCCCGCACATCTCCCCCGCCTGCGTTCCACTATCTCGTGAACCCCCTCCTCCCGCGGTCCCCTCCCCCTCCCGGATTCCCTTCCCCCTCGCCTTCCCTCCCTGCCGCTAAACTATATGAAATACGCACATTTTTCGAACACCACGCTCGCCACTTATTACAAAATATTTACTCAAATTTCATAACGCCAGAGTTGACCTAATGTATATGTATATATATATTTTTAAGTTTGTTTATTCAGTTTTTAATTTTACAATATTTTATCTTACAAATCTCACAAAGCTGATCTATCAGTTAGATTTTAAGAAATTATATATAAACCTTTGCGGGCGTGCGCACAACAAATCACCAAAGTTTCATTTCAATCGGATGAACGGTATGGGAAAGCGTAGGTATGAGACAAACAAAGAAACGTAAATTTTTATGTACAAATATATATATGTATTTATTTTTTTAATGTTTATTCAGTTTTTAATTTTACAATATTTTATCTGACAAATCTTACAAAACTGATCAATCAGTTTGATTGTAAGAAATTATATATAAACCTTTGCGGGCGTGTGCACAACAAATCACCAAAGTTTCATTGCATTCATTTGCAATTTTTATATATGAAGATTAAATACTATAAAAATCTTTTAAATGCAAATTTAAAAAAAATTCTCCGCAGAAATTATAGTCTATCTTCGTCGCGATTTTATAAATAGGACATAATGGGGTACAATTAGCGAGCAGTGATTTTTAATAAAAACATAAACGCCACATTCAGGGTCACAACACCCATTTATGATATTGACTTCGGCAAAGAATTGCAGTAAAAAATTGCTTCATTCATTAAGATTCCTTGTACAAATGTTGGAAAAATGTTGATCGTCACATAATTGCGATGATTATCCGGTTTTATGTATCAAGTGGTCACTGCACGGAGCCATAAGAACACATGGAACGCTGAGGAGAAAAGCTACAAGGACCAAAAAAAAAAATTAATGCTAATAATAACCTAATCACTGAAGATAATATTAACGGGTCTTAAAAGAAAATTAGAAACAGAAATATTCGAAAAAAAACAGGTATTCGAATTTTTCAGATTTTTACGTTCGCAAAGATGAGTTCAGGTTATTTTTGTTTAATTAAGGGCCCGCAACCCGGATTTGTACCGATTTATTACATATTTCCCTTAAACACGGTAAGTTTTAAAGCTCTTAAAAAAATATATGTTATTCTTGAAGATAGAAGAAACGCAAATTATATAAAATTCCCTCGATAGAAAAAAATCGCAAAGCATGCTCCAAAAATTATTATTAACACATTTGTTTCAGTTATTTTTTTTACAAGTTATATGTATGAAAAAATTCACAGTGTTTCTTTAAATGCTGTTTAAGATAATGCCCGCGATATTTTTGCTGTATTTTAAACGAGTCGTGTTTTATTAAATATTTTCGCAATTTTCGCATCGATTTCGTCGCTGTAAATGTTAGCGCTCTCCTCTAACATTCGTAATTTCGTATCTCTCCATCCTCTTCTTTTCGGGCCCGGTTGCAGAGCCTAAAAGTGTCTTTTGCGTGATCTTGTCATTCTTTAACTTAAACATAACTTACTTACCATCACGCCATTTCCCCGCAGGGGTAGGCAGAGAGGACAAACAACTCGGTCTTGGCACACACTCTTGTCTCCTCAATCACATTAATACGGAGACCCATACACACTATCCTGTTATTCTGACTCTTGATATGGCCCGACTCAAAAATCTGATTAGCGATAGGTCTAGAAAATTTAAACTATAATTAGTACCAATTTCTAATGTGAACTGAATTGTGTTACGGAATTAACTTAGAAGGGACAAAAAGGAGTTAAATTGACGGTTGGTGCCTTTCCTAATACAAAATATGTCGTCATCATATCGTTTCCACGAAAACGCATTTTTTAAAAGAGCCTTTATTTTGTTGATATACGAGTACAAAATCATTAAATAAAAAAATATTTTGATTAAGACAAATAATTTGGCTTTTTAAAAAAATATTTTTAATTCTATCTCACCATTTTTAAAAAATGTTTTTTCGTGGAAATGATATGTTGATGACATATTTTGTATTTGGAAAGGGACCCACCGTCAACTTAAGTCCTTCTTGTTCCTCTTAAATTCATTTCATAATAAAATTCAGTTCACTTTAGAAATGGGTACTGATTATAGTTTAAATTTCCTAGACTTTTCTCTTTTGCGAAGGAACCGAAGTTTATTTTAACGCAGGCGGCTTTACATACGAGTACATTACCAGAAAATAATTTAAGTAGAGGTATTTTTTTCAAATATCTAAGCTTTTTTCTATATTCGAGCATCCATGTATGTAGAACTTTATATAATAAAATTTAGTTTTTCGTTTAACCGGCACTCTTAATCACCATTCTCCCGAGCCCCCATATCAGTTCAGGATCCCATAGGATGCTGTAAATCTTCTTTTTGTGTCCATTGCGCAGCTTCTATGGCGCACCGAAGACCGCGACTCGCATCCGGTTCTGGCTCGCGTTAACGCCTCATGAACCCTAAGTGCCCGGGGAACCTACTATATTGCCACTTTTAATTATAACCCCCTTATTTGGGGCAATTATACTACGAAAACATCAGTCAAATTAAACACTTTATCGTACCAAAAATAAAAACAATTCAAAGCTGCTCCTACCTCACAAATAGATCAACCTATGTTGGTGTCGATTTTTTTACATTAGCTCCACACAAGAAGCGACGAGGAAAATAATTTCCCTCATGGCCTATGTCATCTTAGGGAATGCTGTGAGGAGGGTTATTTAAGGAAAGAAGAGGAAGTTCTGGGAATGAAATAGGTATGAGGGGTGCGTAGGAATCGGCAGAAACTTCCTCGTTCCTTTCGATTTTTTTCCTCAAGACCTCCTGTATGGAACTTATGTAAAAAGAAAAAGTTTACATACGTATGTAATATAAACTAAAATATGTTGATGATGTCGATTTGAGCAAAACATTATTCATAGAGGTTTATTCTTAAACTGCAGCTCAGTTATAATCAATAAAAGTGACCCGCATCGTAAAGCATTTTAAAAGTACACAACTGCTAATCCTGTACAAATCACAAGTGCGCCCCACGGTTGAATTTGGCAGCCACCTCTGGTCTGGAGCTCCAAAATACCTGAAAAATACCCTCGACAGAAACGGGCGGTCCGTTTGATAGATTATCCCATCTTAACAGACGGATTGCAATCTTTAGAGCACAGGCGTCGGGTGGGAATGCTATCCTTGTTCTACCGGTATTACAATGGAAGTTGCTCCGAGGAACTAGCATCATTGATCCCTTCGGCACCGGTGCATATTCGGGAAACACGCCAAACGCGTGCCCAACATTTGTACACGGTTGTCATTTGTCACATGAGAACGGGTCGTTTCTTCGACTCGTTCTTATGTTCAACAGCTCGGCTGTGGAATGATGTGTAGGCCTCTGTGTTTCCTCCTTCCTACAACATGGGTCTCTTCAAGACCAATGTTCATTCCTTCCTCTCCTCAAAAATACCCTCCACACAACATCCCAGATGACATAGGCCCTGAGGGAAACCATTTTCCTCAAGGCCTCCTATGTGGAGTAATGTAAAAAAAAAAAAAAAGAAATGACGTACTTTTTTTACAAATAGGTAGCTTCGCACATATACACCTATCACCAATCGTACATTAACACAAAACCTAACCTAACACAAATTACAAACGTAGCTGTGAGTTGTTAATACGAATTCTCGCAAGAGTTAGGTAAGTCACATGATTATTGCTTATATGTCAATATTGCTAGATAGATCTCTGGGTTGCCCGAGAAAACCCTTTTCAATGCGTGGGTGTATCCTGCGCAATCGTTTTGTCGAAGGTTAGTATCTTTTAACAGTTATTAATAATTATTATTTACCCAATATATTTAATATGAAATAATTACCCAACATGGAAATTGTTAAATTCACGGTAATTTTGCTATTTGTATCGACTTTGAAACTTAATTTGAAAGTTTAAATTAGGGTTTCCAATCCCGGAATACCGAGATCTCGGTATTGCGGGATCCCGCGCCATTTTCCAATCCCGCGTGACGCGGGATTACGGGCGCGGGATCCGCGGGATTTGCGGGACTGAAAAAAAGCATAATATATCCATCGCACGCGTTATTGCGTCTATAATACACAGTAATTTGGCAGATGACAGATTGGACATGTTGTGTTTCCTTCGGAAACATTTTCAGTTAAAAGCTGACAAACTTAATAATTAAAGTAACATATATATCCTATATAAATTTTCAGTTTAAAATGTATTTTTTTTGGTTGATTTTTTTGTGTATTTTTGGAAGAAGATTTGTTTTGTTTTGATTTGTTTTTTATTCAGTATTTGTTACTGTTTTTTTGTGAAGAAAAAACGGTGTAATTTGATTCATCTTATACTAATAGTAATACGTAAATAAATTTGGAGTTAGTTGATTAAATCACTCTTTTTGTGTGATAAATAAACGGAGTAATTTGATTGATCTCATACTAATAGTAATACTTTAATAAATGTGTAGTTAGTTGATTAATTCATTATTTTTTGTTACAAATAAACGGTGTAATTTGATTGATCTCATATTAACAGTAATATGAACGAAAATAAATGTGGAGTTGGTTAATTCATTGTTTTATTTGCCTTATATAAATGTGAATATTTTCAATATGCGGGATCCCGCAAATACCGAGATCCCGCGGGATTGAAAATTCGTAGTCCCGCAAATACCGGCATTGAATTAAGGCTGCGGGATTGGAAGCCCTAGTTTAAATGTTTGTGTTGTTTTTATTTTGCTAACAAATTGTTGCCTTAGTTCTTAATTGTCCAACGACCATTAGAAAATTTTACAGGATGATAAGGTTTTATAAGAAATCAAATTAACTATTTCAATGAAACATTATGATAGGTGTTTAAGATAAAGCTATTTCCGAAAGGTAAAGGTCTCATTAGTTTAAATCATTCTTCGTTAAGTGATGAACTATCATTTTAAACACTTAATTTTTTATTTGAATGTGGAGATTGAACAAAAGCTAAAATATTCGTTTGGACAATTAAGAACTAAGTCTACGAAATAACAGGCAGCAATTAAAAGTTTAGTTTTTTCCACTTTTCCATAAAAGGTATGCAGTGAAAATTCTACTGCCTACCTTTTAAAATATTGTGATTTTTAAAAAGTCTTTAAAAGAACCTTTCAAGAAAGGTCATTCAAGGAAACAAAAATGTAAAGCAATGGTACCTACCTAAACATTCCATTGGTCAATATTTTAAAAAGTATCTTCATAAAACATCAAATAAGTCACAGGTCCTCCACTCAGTAAATATGATATAGGCCGTGAGGGAAATTATTTTCCTCGGTATAGAATTGATGTTCAAAAAAATTGCGTAGTCGTTATTGATGATTTGTGTAAATGGAAACACAAAATCAGTTTATGTCCATCGACATACGAACAGACAAAATAAGGTTTTCGCTACGCCCGGTTTTTGCTTTTGCCTTTGCGCAGACCTTCAGAAGTTTTCGAATTTTACTCAATGTCTAAATATTTTCTTGTCGATCTAAAGCTGCTTTGAAAGCGTTCACGAATATTATCATGACAGTCAATTACGCAGTTCATGGAAAAATAATTAGTCTTGTCTATTTTGGTTGGTTCTTTGAATCTATAATCTCATTGCGTACTTAGAAAGTTGACGAATTAATTTGTCGTAAATCTGATGAATAGGATGGTAGATCTTGATAGTTTCGTAAAATAACGCGAAGTTTGTTGAAATTCGGGTAATGATGGGTAGAAAAGCAATCACTTTTAGGTAAATATTGATTCTCCCTTAAACTCCCCCGCTCTCCTCCCTTTGGTTACCAATGATTTAGGTATTCTGGTATTTTTCACTGCTCATAATATAAACTTAATAAAAATATAATAAACAAGATATTACCATATATACAATATCCTTTTTTGGTATATACCACCTCACTAGGCTGAGCCCGTTTCGAGGTGGTAGGAATTAAAATTAATTTTGATATCTTCCCCTCCGAAAACCGCAAATATTCACTTATAATGTCTCAAACGAAATGTCCGTTTTACGAAAACTTTGTGTTTTTACCGCTGCACAATTAAAGCTCTATAAATGAAACATTTCAGAACGTAGCCGAATAGTAAAAACTATTTTCGGAAGATTACAAAATAAGCTTTCAAATTGTCATATTACAAAGAAATATTAACATTTGTAAATATTAAAATTTAGAATGCAAACATTTTCATGTGAACACGGTACTAAAATCACAGATTATGTAAACAAAAATACTTATTCTATTGTATAAATGTATAATAAACTTTTTTATCATTTTATATAAAAATATTTAATAAAAATTAACAATGTCGAGCGGCCCGTGGGCAATTTGGCGGGTAAAAATATGTGTCAACCTCGCGACTGACAGAATATTCTTGTTATCTATTTCTATGGACAACTTGATAGGGATGTACAGCTTGATCCACTATCGACCTTTACTTTTTGTTTTAGGGATGTCACTAAAACAATAACAGAGTTAGAACGATTTCTATGGAGACACACGCGTTGACGTATAAACACGCTTATTGTACTTGACTGCTATCGTATTTTTAACGCATATATCTGCTCACGTCGCTGACTGGATAAATCTTGGAAGAAAAATAAGATAAAAATAAAAATATTTTAATATAAATAGATAAATTGAATAAAAGAAAAATAAAAAAAAAATTAAAAGAAAAGAGATAAGAAAAATAGAAAAAATATGAAAGAAACAAATAAGACATACAAATAATTAAGAGGAAAAGAGAAAAAAATACAGGCGTTGAGTGTGTTTTTGTATTGATCAAGTTATCTGCCCGCAATATGCCATGCCCTTGTTTACTATCCACGTATGAATTTTGTGTTTTAAATTTGTATTTTTCGTCATATGGATATCTTTAACATCTTTTTCAATTAAATTTTTTAAAAATTGGAGCTAGATTATGATAAAATCTTTGTTCACATGTAGTATTTGTTTTCGGAGTCATGTTTGATGTCTGTATCTTATGTCGTAATTGTGTTTGTAATGTATATATATAATTTTGATGTACAGTTGCTATATGTTCAATACAGCAAAGTCTTTAAATAACTGTATTGTCGAGAATCTAAATCTTTTTTTAAATAGTATCTGTAAATTCAATCACTTAAAAATGCGATGCCTTGTCGTTTCAGGGTAATTTGGGAAGCATTTGTTATTTGCTGATGCAATAATAAATGTCGTATTTTCAAACTTTATATGACAATGTGGACCTCACTGGGTACTTTGCCCGTGATGTGGAGCCACCATTTTACAATTGAATAAATTCAATAAAGAAGATAATATGAAATAAAATAAAATTAAGCTGAGATGGGAAAAAAGGACAAATATTACGAGATAGGTAATGAAGTTTTGTGTAATCGTAGATATTGTGAATTACGTTTATTGTTTTATTCTTACACGACAATCTTCTTTGAAAGTTTTGCCTAACTCTACAAAAACGTTTGCCGTTTTTCTTCAACCCAATTTTTATTGATATTCGTTATAAAAAATAAGACTTTTTCAAAAAGTTTATTTTTTTTTTGTTCATTAAAAAATGAACCTGTCTGTTATTAATGTACAGCCTCCATCCCCTATACATCCATTTACTATTCCGTGCAGATAATAACCTTGTTTAAATTTCCCATACAATCCCAACCCATTCGTTGTGCATAAATATCCCGGCTTATCTATCGCGTTTTATTAATTCTGTTTACATAAAGCCCTCTTCGACACCCACTGGAATTTATAACCCCGGCCCTTTTGGCTTTCGATTCAATCTCGGAATTAATTCCTCCAACCGCTATTATACGTAGTTGGTGATGGAATCCATCTTGGATAATTCAAATGTAAAGGATGGATATAATAAGATGGTGAAAAGAGGCACACCCAGACTTACACTGCAGCATGTCATACGAGAATAGGATAATGAACTTCTAGAACTGAAAATCGGCTGCCAGCACGGTGAACACTCTTCTCTAATGTGATCTGAAACCATTCACATTCTTGAATTACATAGCACACAATTCTTAATACACAAAATATAATTAAACGGAACTATTTAACTCTTACTTGCATTGACGACCACAATAAGAGAGCGGATACCTCCAAATGAATAGGTGGCTGGTTTAAAACATACAAACGTTGCTACAGTTATCTTTTTTGTGACCAGGCCCCCTAGCACAGTCGATCGATAAGGATTGATAGGATAATTTATCGATAATAGGATGGCCAAGGAATTAGTAACAATTCATAATGACTAGGTGCTCTTAATATCTTAACTGGTCGAACTCTCCTGAACTTCTTTCGTTAATATATTTTCATGTACCGAGTAGATCAGTTCATCACAAATTACCTTACCATTGTAACAATACAGGATCTAATGCTGAATTATATGCCATAATAAATCGCCTGCATATTCGTGGTATAATTATGTTGTTGATGGTGTGATAAATATTGAAAGATTATATTATTAACATACAAACATTATTTAATTAAAGCTGTTTATCAGCGCTTCTCAGTTGGATTGTAATCTAATATGCTTTGAATGTTTATATTCCACAACAATGTTAACTTCTGGAATTTTTAAATTTATTTTTATTATATACCTTACGTAGTAATTTTTTAGTTCATAATATTTTGTATTCAATCATGTATACGAGATTTTCTTTTTCTTCATAGTTGTATCTATAACAGCTTACTATTTTTACTTTATGTTGTCACTGCAATATGTGCATTTTAATTTTTTGTCATGTGAATTTTTTTTTCTTAACTATGTGTATTCTTTATCCATTTCAAATTATTGTAATTCATATGTAAAAGCCGTTAATCGGCGTTAATTCATAATAAATAAATATATTCGACGTAAACTATTGTTCGTGCGTTAGCGATCTGCAGTTGTCCTAGGGAACGGTGAGAAGTTATCAAAGTTTCCTATCATACCTTATCGATCGACCATGCCAAGACCCCAGGGGGCATAGTGAAGTAGTAGACAAATCGATAATTAGTTACATATCGATAGCCAAGACAATATTGACAACAAAATAAATAAGAAATCGCCTTACTAGGGTAATCCTAGCGGATATTGTCTTTGGATTGACAGTCCTAAACGTCGAACTGCTATGTCAAAATATTAATACATGGACGGTGTCAAATTGGCCACAGGTACGTTGGCGTGTACTTTTTTAAACTAAAACGGAAGTTCATCGGTCATTGGGGTATTATTTATTCCCAATTCTTGATATTCTGAACAACTTTCTGAATTCCGTTTCTCCAAGATCGAAAGGATTCAATTGAACGCGGATGCGAAGTCTTTCAATTCTACGAGCTTCCCCAATCTGCCTGCGCTGATGCCAACCATTTTTTTCCCTTGTCTGCCTGCGTTAAGCCAATCATTTTGCATAACGAACGACATTAAGTTGTGCACATTGACAGTTAATCGAAGTTCAGTGACAGCCAAGATGGCATTTGTTTACCAGCTGTCGGCTTCAATAGCTGCCAATTTCATATTGCAGATTCAATGGTCTCACTGGTTCCAGGCAGTTGGAACAAAAACACATATTTACAAATTGTCGGCTTTTTTCATTTATTATTTTTAATCTGAACACATCTTCCAAGCTACTTCGCCGTTCGGTTTCATACACCCTGATAAAATTCCCTCCACGTAATGGCGAACTACCAGTTATGTTTCAACTTATTGAAATAATGTTCTTGACGTCTTTAGCCGCCTATATCCGGCCCGAGTCCCTCTACGTTCTGACGTTGCTGTACGCGTGACTTCCATCCTATTACACATTATACATGGCACGAGGGCTAAAACGATCCCTTCACATTATTATACAATATACCGAAAGAATCCAAATTGTTTATTTTTAAGCACAATGTATTGTTCTTTTCCGTACGTGTTCACCAGCATCGTAGCTTTAAGGGGAATGTGTATAAATGGTGTTTTCTGTTGCATATGCCATTATATTTCTTGATCTAATGGTAGGTACATGAAGTAGGTACAAACGGAATCTTATGAATCTACGATATCTATATCACATTTGTAGTCTATTTTATATTTATTTTATTTATTTTATTTGATGCAATATATTTACATTATAAATAACAATTCAATGATGTTGGCCTCACTGGGTGGTTTACTTCTACATTTCATATACAAAATTATACACATAAATTATACACAAAATTTTACAATACATATAAATAACATTGGTGAAAAAAACGGAATAAAGTAAATAAAAAACATATGATTAAGATAAATTAAACTTAAAAAGTAGAGATTTAAAATTAATGTAAATTTGAAAATAAATAATATTATATGTAGTAGGTATAACTGATTTGAGTTATCGTTTTCGAGTAAATCGAGTCAGAAAAAAGTTACAAAATCTAATAAATAGTTTTAGGTTTTTACAAATAATTGTTTCAGCAGATATTTGGTTTTTGATTAGAAAATTAGTTCTAATTAATTCTTTTATCCTGGTATAGTCGGCCCAAGTAAAAACGGCGCTATATAAATTAGCCAAATATTATTATTATTAATATTATAAAGATAAAATAAAACCTCAAATTTAATTTAATTAACCGAACAAACTACGTAGCTCAGCATCGACCTACGAGACCTTACCAATGTATTGTAATTTTCCTAGTATTACATTTTTCCATCTTGCATGGCGGAGTATTTAGTTTCGATGTTATTTCGTTTTTTACTTTGTTTTTGCTTTAGATGTTGTTTTTGATTTTGTCTAATATTTTGCTTTTGATATTGTTTTTGATTTTGCTTTGATTCTGTTGTGCTTAACTTAGATGTTCTTTGTAATAAATAAAAAAAAATAACGTGTAAAAGCCCAGCCGGGCGGGAAATTCATAATAAATAAATATTTTACTATAGATTCTCAACTAGGTACTTACTTCAGATATCTTTACTAACAGACTGAAGAGAGATAGCTTTTAAATGTATTATTTTATTAAATAAAAATGATTTATTTTTTTAAACCTATTATTAAATATTTAACTGACAGCCCTGAAACATTTAGCTAATTAGCAATACCTGCTTAATAATTTCAAACAAAGATAACTTTGAAGGTAACAATAAACTCAATGCAAATTTACTCTATTTAGTGCTTATAAATACTGTTGACAACTTTTTGACAAGTGCCCTTTGTTTAGGTACATCTTTTTTATTCTAAATAATCCTATCTAAATTTTATGTTCCCTGTTATTATAACATTGATATTATTTTTTTTAGTATAGTAACAGTAGTTTAGTAACACATAATAGTATCCTTCACCTAAATACTTGCTACTTTGTTAAATATTCATTTCTACTTTGTTATTATTGATAATCTCCTGTGTACCACTGTATACTTATAATAACATGTACTCACTTCAATGTAAAAGCCATGCTATGGCGTTTAAATAAATAAATAAATAAATAAATTATACATGTTCTTTATATTGAGGATTCAATTACGAGACGATGAAGAAGAATTACTTTAAATGACTGTGTTTCTACAATGCCTACAAAGAGATTTATAGTCTACAAAGGACAAGTGTTAGAATAATTCATCTAAGGGGCCATTCATTTATTATGTAAGACGAATTTTGCTATTTTTCGACCCCCTCCCCCCCCAATTATAAGAAAAAATAAGAATAGGCCTACCCCCTCCCCCACTGTTTAATATTTATTTCGTAAAAATTTAAAGGAAAACATGAATACACGTTAGGTTTGTTTTAATGTTTGTTTGCGCGGGTCCGTTGCTATGGAAATGGAAATCGTTTACCTATACGCATCCGAGCGAACCTCGGCACTCGCGCGGTTGCGGTTGTTCATTTTTGTAATCTTACGTAAGAACTATCGAGACTCCCTCCCACCCCTTTGTAAGAAAAAATAAGACATGGTCGACCCCCCTCCCCCCTAAATCATCTTACGTAATAAATGAATGGCCCCTAATGTGGTTGCGAACTTATAACGTTTGGTGGAATTAGTCCAGTATTTCTCCTTCAAATTGACGTTGGAATTCAACATCAAGTTGACGGCATCATGATGAAATTATGATCTTAACTTTAAATTATCTCAAATGGCGTCGAATACGCTTGAGTTTTGAAAGCTGTTTAAATCTAACGGGACCGTCTTTTTATCAATCAACAATCATTCATTTCCTTTTTGAAAAATCGTTCGAAAACCATGCATTGAGTGATACGAAAGAAAAAAAGCGAAAAAATGCATGCTCACTAACCATTATGCGTACCTACTTAAAAAAATGATGCGTATTAATAATTTATTTTTTCTATTGTTCAATTTATTCAAATGTTAACACTTTAATCCAAGTCATTGGACGCACCAAACCTCTCTAAACAAAAAAGAAATTAACGGAAGTCTTTACTACTTGCAATGCAGATACATTTGATGGTTGCAAGAAATTTAGTCAAGGAGCTTTTTGATCAGTGGCGTAGCGATCCCCCGTCCTGGTCGGCATGGGTACATGCGAAGCCGCCTTGTGGCCCGCGCCTTGGTGTTAATAACATATTATTTACAACAATACGCTTGCTCGTCATCCTTTTAATTATTGGTGGAATCAATGTACATGTTGTGAAAGGGCGTACTTGATTAACTTTAACCAGTGATACATAACATTATTTGTAATAAAAAATGTGAATGAATTTTTTGTTTCTGGTGACATTTTTGATGTTTTTTTCTACAAAAACATAAATAATGGTAGGTGTTGGACAGTTGGAGGCAGGGTAATTAGTTGGTTGGCTACTGGGCTAAGTAACCAGTGACGACATGCGGAAGAAATTGTTTGTTGTATGATTATGAAGAAAAAAAAATTGAATTAAAAAAGTCATCAAAAAAGTCAGAGGAGATAAAAAATCCATTTACATTTTTTACTTCAATTAATGTTAGGAATCACTGGTTAAAGTAAGCCAAGTACGTCCCTTAACACCCTGTATATTTTTTATTGCAAAAAAGAGATAAAATTAAGTCATTTTGAAATTTCTGAAAACAGTGTACAATCCAGATGTATATTGGTCAACTTATTGAACCCTTAGGTCTGCATTTTTTAAGAGATTGGGAGAAGAGTTTGGGTCATAGAATTAGTTCGCCCGCCGCACATTGTTTAATAGTTTGTCTTAACCCCATACATTTGTATGTCCAAAAATATAAATCTTATCAATGATTGTTCCCCAGGGGCCCGAGAGCTACGCCACTGATTCAGAGTGCTCCCTAAGAATAATACATACTCCTAGATACCAGGGCAGTACAATAACACAAACTGCGGAGTATACCAATGGAGATATGAAGCCATGGAAGATGGTAGTATAATTTTAAGTTTTTCGAAAAATTACAGCAGAAATATTAACATACAACTTAGAATAACTCAGGGCTATGACAAAAGATAAGATAACGTTCATAAAAGATAGTGTTTTTTTGGATAAGATTTATTTTTTTGGTTAATTTTCCTCTCTTCCTCAGTCTTACTCTTTCTTATCGCTTTGACATACATAACTCAAAGTTAAGGGAATTTTCTTCATTAGGTATAAGCGACAGCTACAAGCTGATTGAAAACTGAAGGCACCGGGACTGAATAAATGGAATGCGGGAGGGAGGAGGGGACCCCGGTAGGGGGTAGGGGAACGCGGGAGGGGGGTCCGCGGGACGGTAAAGCGGGAGACGGGAGTGGGGAGAGGGAAGTCGGAATGGGAACACGAGAGGGAAAGGGGACGCGGGAGAGGAAGCGAAGGCGGAAGGGGAACGGAACAAATGGAAAAAGATATGTGGGAGAAACAATTTCTTTATTAAGTGGCATAGCAACGCGTACCGGGAACTCGCTATAATACTATAAATAGAGCGACCAAACGACGTGATTTTTTTAAACAGAGATAATTGGAGGACCGGGAAATGACATAGACTACTTTTGATCCCGGAAAAAACATTTAATTCCCGTTGGAAAATTCTTTACAGTAATTTCGCCCTAACACCATGCGAGCGAAGCCGCGGACAAAAGCTAGTTTTACATATTCTTGCGATTCTTTCAACGACATAAAGAAATCATCCCTTCGTTCAGAATGCAATTATTAATGTTTTCAAAAGTTGTTTTGACAGAAGCCCTTTCCTGAGATCTCTTGAGCGAAACCATTCCCTTGTTAAGAATATTATGAACTAAATATACAATTTGACTGTCCTGAAACGGGAATCCTTCCCAGTTGGACAGACAAAGGTATTGTAATATATAGATATATATATATATACAAATAAATAAAAATAAATAAACATAAAATACGTTAATCTTTTTAATTCGTGATGTTCAATGAGAGCATAGGACCATCCACCCTTGCCGCATCCTGAAATATTCCAACATTTACATGGCAGTCATATTGCACTGTGGAGACGAATAAAATTAGCGTGGACGCATGACAAGAATTCAGAATATCATTTTTGGCTTTTTCGCTACTCTTGAAAATTTGCAAACATGTTTATTGCCTCTGGGATAATTTAATAAGCGAATGCCCGGGGCTTTCGTTGCCGGGAATATATCGCGTTTTCGCATTACGAAATGGGAATGAGATACTTTGCAAGGGGACGGTTAAAATCCTCCGAGAGATTAAACAGTTCTGAATTATGGTATTATTGTATTACTTTTTTGGGTGTAAATCTGAAATAAAATTATTTACATGAAAATTCCGTTGGAAAAGTATTTTTTCAGCGCGAAACAAAGCCTGACCTAGGATATTTGAAATGCTTCGTGAAAATAAGGTTAAGTGATTAAATGTATGTGGGTGAATAAAATAGGACAAATTAAAACCTCCAACACAAGCATCATTCAAGGGAAGACCTGTTTAGAACTAGACAAGGCCCTGGCTTCAACTCCCAAAGTAACCGAATACTTTTCTGATTTTTCTGATCCAGATTTTTGATAGCGGGTCGCTAATACTGTCTTCAGTGATTAAAGCTGACCCGACAAACGTTGTTCTGCCATATAAATTATTCCCAGTGAATATTTTGGTTGTTAAATAAAAAATAACGAATGTATTGTAAGTGTGTGGGGATGGGATCTATGATAGAAAGAGGAATGGAGCGCTGTAGACGATGACCGCCGATAAAAACAAAAAATACCAACTAAAGTAGGATTATGAAATAAAGAAAATCAATTTGAGTTTCGAAGAGCAATTGAGTGTACGATATTTTTTGTCAGTCCGTCTTTAGCCAACACTGATAAGCGATGGTTTGCCCACGCGAGAACATGATGCTGAACATGACGCTTCTTTTGAATGTCTTGCGCATGTGTGGGTGAAAGTTCGATGAGGCGGACGTAGCGCCATCTGTCATTCAACAACATAAATAATTTCGTTCTGTTTGAAATACGAAAGACTGTTAAATATGTTCATACAAAAATACTAAAATCGCGATTAAAAATGGGATGGTGGAAGTAAGAGGGTTAAAATTTGAGGTTATAGGTATTTTTTGATGCCAAATCAAAAAAAATACTAAAAAATATTGATTTTTTTCTGGATAGGAACACCGTAATCACCTAGCGGTGTGAAACCTATTTTCATACCTACCAAATATACATGAAAAAAATCATAAAAATCGGTAAAGCCGTTTCGGAGGAGTGCGACCACAAACACCGTGATACGAGATTTTTATATTTAAGGAGATTTACTTATTAATTTGAATAGATTATTACGGTTCCATGATAGTTGAGCCGCCGACAATTGCCACCCCAGCATACTTATATACAATATGCAGTCGGTTTAGGGAAAATATGGTGTACCTAAAAACACCAAATATAACTAAGTAACTCTGAAGGGATGTACCGCCGAATAACAGAATAAGTATGGAATATATTTTCATTCAAATCCATCAAGGAAAAATCTACTTGTCTATATACTGTGTTTACCAGCGCTTAAGTACACAAAATCGACACTGTAGGTATATAAATTCGTTTGATATTAATGCCAACTTATCATTAAGGGTATTTTTGAAGTCGGTTTTATGTTTAAAATTGGTAAAAAATGCACAAAAAATTGAAATTTTTAGTAAACTAGCTTTTTCCCGCGGCTTCGCTCGCATGGTGTAAGGGGGGTTCCCACTCCGCCTCCTCCGCCCCCCCTCCTCTCCATCCTCCCTCCCCCTCCCCCCTCACCCCGCCCTTTTTTTTTTCAAAATATTTTTCTTCAAAATTAAAACAAAAAAAGATTTCTTCCGCAGGTCGTCACTGGTCACTCAGTCAGGTGTCCGACGAACCCCTTACCCCACCTCCAACTTTTCAACAACTACCATTTTTTATATTTTTGTAGAAAAAATAATTAAAAAAAAAACAAAAATGTCACTGGAGACATTTCATTTTCATTTTTCCTTCAAATAATGTCAGGAATCACTGGTTAAAGTAAGTCTAGTACGTCCCTTAACCCCCTGTATATGCCTATTGTTAAATACAGACTCGAGTGTAGGCGAGGTTATTTATAAATAATGCGCGTATTGGCGATATGGATATTTATTATAAGTAATGGCTATGAATACGTCCTAACTAACGTGTTGGCGGTTGGAAAAAGAGAGTGAGGAGAGGCCTGCATCTCCTTTTATATGCGGGATCACCTGTCTCGCTCTTGTATGGCCGGAAACAGGTGTGCCACCCTAAAACCTCTCTCACATCCTCCCCTACTTAAACGGGAGAATCCTGGCTACATAAGTGATACCTATAGCTACATATTTCATACAATATATTTTATATTTCATATTTAAAATTAACACATTACATTTAAAATTAACAAAACATTTGTTTTTGTTCTTCCTGTTTCCCTTCTGTCCATTTCTGTCCATTTCGACTGCGAAGTGCTGTCACCTGGGCCGAAGCCTTCCTTGCCATGGGTTAGACCTGAAACATGGAGAAACAGAATTAGAGACACTTCTATTACGTAACATACCGGAGAGATCTAATTCGTCCGTCGACAATTCCAACGTGTCAGACGCGAATTCCTGGTTATCTTCCTCCTGCCATGAAACATGTAATTCCTTTAGCTGGTCTAAATGTCTTTTCCACACCATATTAGACTTGTTAATTTTTATGAAATATATTTTACTACCTTTTTTATCCACAATAACCCCAGGGACCCATAACCTATTACCCTGAGATCTGAAATCTCTAGTCATTACTTTCTGACCTATATTAAAACCTGATTTAACTCTACCCTTATATTGTCTTTTCTGATTGTTTTGGCTCTGAGTAACCTTTTTTATTACTTTGTTTCGTCGAGTAGAACCTGAACTACCCGTTCTATCCTCAATTTTCCTTGGAATCAGAGAGTCAAATACTGTTCTAATTTTTCTACCCATTAATAATACAGATGGCTCACATCCTGTTGTTGCGTGAACTGTATTCCTATAGTCTGCTAAAAAGTTACCTAACTTTTCTTTATAATCTGAAGGAAATCCATTATGTTTACAAATTTTTTTAAGGAAATTTTTACAAGTCTTTACTGTAGCTTCAGCTTGCCCGTTGCTACTAGGGTGATTGACTGGACTAGTGATATGTTCTATCCCATTTTTCTTACAAAAATTTTCAAAATCCTCAGAACAAAAACACGTACCATTATCACTAACTAAAGTTGCTGGAAAACCAAATTGCGAAAATAATCTATGAAGTATTTCGATATTTTCTTTTGAAGACAGACTGTTTACTTCCAGACACTCAATCCACTTTGAAGAAGAGTCTACCACCACTAAAAAATTTTTGTTATACAAACTACCATGATCAATATGTACCCTGAACCATACTTCAGGTTCATATGGCCACACTGCTAAAGAACTCTTTTGTGATTCTGGTTTAATTTCTAAACAATCTCTACAATTTTCCGTTATTTTCTCCAAATCTTGATTAATTTTTGGCCACCAGACAAAGCTTTTTGCAATACCTTTAGTCTTAAAAACCCCTAAGTGAGATCTATGTAACATCTTTAAAACCTCTTGTCTTAAAGACTCAGGTACAACAACCCTATGTTGATATAAAACACACCCATTTATCAAAGACAATTCTAACCTTTTTTCCCAAAAAATTCTAATAAAGTTACCACTTTGTGCCTTTTTTACTGATGCTGGCCAACCTTCGATAAGAAAATTTTTTACTTGACCTAACACATCATCCTTTTCGGTTTCGCTTTTTATCACGTCTAAAGACAAATTAAACCCATTATTCTCGAAATAATTAATGTAATCAGACTCTATCTCATCTTCACAGCTAACCTTTTCAATCGGACACCTGCTCAGAAAGTCTGAACAATTATTTTTCGATTTTACATATTCAATTTTAAAAATTAAACGAACCTAACATAATAGCATATCTCTGTAACCTTGACGCGGCAATCTTAGGTACTTCTTTATTTTCACCTAAAATTCTCACTAACGGCTGATTATCCACAGCTAAAATAAATTCTCTGCCGTACAAATATTGATAAAACTTCTTAATTCCAAAAATAATTGCTGTTGCTTCAATATCTAGAATAGAATAATTCTTTTCCGCTTTAGTTAAAGTTCTGCTTGCGAACCCAATCGGTCTTTCTACGCCATTTTGAAACCTATGAAGTAATGTTGCTGCTACCCCATTAAAACTACCATCTGTGACAAGTTTCACAGGTATATTTTCGTCAAAATGCGTTAAAATCCTATCCGAAGTTAATATTCTTTTAATTATCGCAAAACTATTTTCTTGTTCCGTACCCCATTGAAACTTAACATCTTTTTTAAGTAATTCGTATAATGGTGACAATATATTTGCCATATTTGGAATAAAATTACGATAATAACTAATCATACCTAATAAACTTCTTAAATTATTTAAATCACTAGGTGCTGGTGCATTTAAAATGGCTTCTTTATTCCGTTCACACGGTTGAATCCCTTGTTCACTTATTTTATAACCTAAAAACTCAATAACTTTTAAATTGAATTCACACTTGTCACTATTCACTGTTAGATTACAATGTTTCAACCTTTCTAACACGACACATACGTTTTTCTCTAAATCGTCTTCGTCTTCCCCTATCACGATAATATCATCCAAATAAAACGTCATGTTCTGTAATCCTGACAAACAATTTGCCATTGCCTTTGCAAATATAGCTGGCGCGGGAGATAACCCGTACACTAACCGCTTATACTGAAACAATCCTAAATGGGTATTGATTGTTGTAAAACGCCTACACTCCTTTTTTAAAACAAATTGACTATACGCCGATTTAAGATCGATTTTTGCAAAAACTTTCCCACCATTTACTTTCGTTAATAGCTCCTCTATCCTAGGTAATGGATATTTGTCAACTAATAACTGATTATTCACTGTCGATTTATAATCACCACATAATCTAATACTACCGTTTTTCTTAATTACTGGAACAATTGGACTTGCAAACTCACTAAACTGGACTTGTTCTATAATACCGTCTGACAGTAAACTATCTAACTCCCTTTCGACTTTTTCTTTCAAAGCGAACGGCATAACTCTGTGATTACGAAATATCGGAATAGCGGTCTCTTTTAAAGTTAAATTCACTTCGTACTTATTAAATTTTCCTAGTTTATCCGTAAAAACTTCCGGGAATTTTTTTACTAATCGCTGCTTCAAAGTATTCTGTTTTATACTGTTTACGATTCCGTTAATCCCGACGTTAAAAAGATTCATAAAATCACGCCCCACTATCGATAACGAAGCACTTGTGACAACAACAAATTTCAAATTGTGACACTGACCGTTAAATTCCACTTGTGGCGTAATTGTACCTACCACTTTCACGAGCGTATTGTCAAAACCCCGTAGACTAATGTCTTCGTGCACTAGCTTGATTCTACTGAATTTACTGAAATAACACTCCTTGGAAATTACGCAACAAGATGCTCCAGAATCTACCATGAATTTACTCTTGATCCCGTCTAGTGAAACTTCAATAAAAAATGGTTCGACACTATTAACTTCACCCAACTTTGTGTCCGACAACAAAGTATTCACACTCTTACGTGTTGAGGAACGCTTGCACTGTTTTGCGAGATGACCCTTCGTACTGCAAATTTTACATAAATAATTTTTATATCTACATTCCGTCGCGATGTGATTATTGTGACCACAAACGGTACAATTTTGTTTCACAGCGTTCGCTGGCGACTGTGACTGTGCCCTGTTGCTATGCCCGAAACGCTTCACGTCTCTGTCTTTCACACGCGAATTATTAAAAGAGAGTCGACCGGCCTTGAGCTGTACATTAGCGTAAACCGTATTATCAACTCGGGACTGCGCTTGAGTTGAAGCTACGAGGTCAATGCACTCGGCGACTTGTAAACATTTTTCGAACGAGTGTAATTCACCCTCGAGAAATAATTTTTCCCTTACCTTTCCTGGTTTACAACCCAAAACAAAGAAATCCCTTAAATTTACTGATAAACTATTCCCAAATTTGCAATTAGTAGAAAGAGACTTTAACCGCACTGCAAACTCACGGATTGATTCGTCATTTCTTTGTTTAGCACTGTAAAACTTAGATCTCTCTTCAAAAAAACATTTCGTTGAACAACAATACTCATCAAGTTTAGATATCAAATCTTCTAACTTAATATCTGTTACCTTTTTAGGAATGCACAAATTAACCAATAAGGAAAAACAATCATCTTTCAATGCATTCAGGAAAATAGCCCTTTTTTTATCATCCGATGCAAACTTTTCATCATTCACGAGGAGAAATTGTTCGAGGCGGACTTTGAAGTTCTCCCAGTTCCCGTCACGCAAACTGAAGGACTCCAATCCTCGAAACTCCATGTTTCCAATGCCCAGAAGGTACCCAAATAGAGAGAAAGAAAACAGAAAAAACAAAAACTTCCCAATGAGGCTTCTTCTTCTGCCGTCTGCTCCCTGGACCCTGCTCCGGAAACTGCTCCTTGACCCTGTGAATTGATGGCTCCTTCCAGACCCGTCACACAGTAACACCGATGGCTACCCCAGATCACTCCTGCGACCTGGATCTCCGATCCTTGACCCTCAGAGATGTCGATTGACGCTGGACCTCCCGTGCTTCCCCCTTCCGAAAAGCTGGCTGGCTCCAGTGTCTTCTTGCACTTCACTCCTTGCAGTGAAGTGTTGGAATAATTTCGGTCCGGCCTTTCTTACCGACCCGAAATAATAATGTTACCGCGTATTTTGCCAAATTTTTGTGCCAAATTTTTTTGCGCGTCGATTCTTTTCGCGATCTGCCGTATTGTGCAGAATCGTGTACCGTAGGCTGCGCCACTGTTAAATACAGACTCGAGTGTAGGCGAGGTTATTTATAAATAATGCGCGTATTGGCGATATGGATATTTATTATAAGTAATGGCTATGAATACGTCCTAACTAACGTGTTGGCGGTTGGAAAAAGAGAGTGAGGAGAGGCCTGCATCTCCTTTTATATGCGGGATCACCTGTCTCGCTCTTGTATGGCCGGAAACAGGTGTGCCACCCTAAAACCTCTCTCACACCTATGTTACTTGCTGATAATGTAGCTTTCTATTGGTGAAAGAATTTTTCAAATCGGTTCAGTAGTTTCGGAGCCTATTCAATGCAGACAAACAAACAATCAAATCTTTCCTCTTTACAGTATTATACAAAGATTATTGGCGTTCAAGACCATCATCAAACTGTTTGATATGGTACAGTTTTAAAAACTAAAAAAATTGCAGAAATTAATAATAACATTATTTAATTTTATTTACTTTAAACTTTAAAAAACAATTAAATGGAGATCTACGAATTAAACAATAACAACAAAATTGTGAATTAATTAATTATTTTTGTTATTATTGTAGTCTTCTAATAATTTGGGCTTTATCACTAATCCCCTAAATCTTTATAAACCACAAGCATCGGAAACCCTCGGCGAAAACTTTAAGCTGATGTTTAATATAATTTAATTAAAACAAGTATTACATCTTCTTCGCCTTTTCGTTGAATGTCATGAGCAGATACGTGGTAACTTGTTCATTACGCGCCAGTTCCCGGGGAAAGCTTGAGAAAATTACTTAGTCCTTTATCGCTAAGAAATTGCTGAAAGGGATGTTGAAAAATTACAATAGTAAAACCATTCAAGAGATTGGCTTTGGTCGTTTTCTCTACCCATTTAACTTATCGTCTTATCTATTTATATCCCCCTAACAAATTGTTCTGGTTAGAGTTGCTGTAGGGTCACTGGCTCCGAGCAGTAAAACTCTGGCATAATGTCATCAAAGTATTTTAACCAAAAAAAATGACATTATTAATTTAAATTAAAATTATCATAAAAACATGATAAATCCATCAAATTTAAAATCTACTTGTAAAGCTTAGCTTCAGACATATACCTACTACTACTAAATAATCCACATTTGTATATATTATACATTAAGCCCTGTATAATTAATTTAAGAATGTAAATTCAATCGACCGCTTTCCAGGGCGACACCGCCAAAATGAATGTGCGACATATTCGACGCCCTATTTAAACTATGTTGAGCGTGGTCTTTTAGACCCCTCCACATTTGTACGAAACCCTGCCCGTTCACAATTGGGTTCAACGAATGCAATAAATACGACGATTTTTCGAAACTAAATCAGTTCACTTCTCATCAACAACTCGTTTTATTACTTGTACTTTGGAAGTCTTTTCTTCAACCAGCTGCCACCCCGCCGACTTCTGCCTGTCTTCAGTCCTGGTGCCTACCTCTTCCAGACAAGCCGGCCCTACTCAGACACCGTCAGGCGCCAGGATCAGGCAGTGTCCATCACTCATCAGGCACTGGGTGCAGGGAAGTCATCTCTTTATTTCTCAACGTTTATCATCTTCAGCGTGTACTAAAACCCGGTTCTTTTTTACAGATGTAGTAAGGACATTACGTCCGGTACAATCATAGTTGCGCCGGAAGAGAATGGTCGTACTACGAGTAATACGACGAAGTGACGTATGACCTCTCTCTACGACTGATGTCCATTTGTGTACAATGTATTCCTCAAAAATAATGTTTTGGACGCGGCATCACAACAGATTTTGCCGGCCCAAAGACGATAATAAACAGGGTGTAACAGCGCGTACCCGAATGATTTTAACCCACCCAGGTATGCAGAGGTTCCAAAGTGGAGTTCTTTAGTATCACGTCCGACACGACTCTTTGCGCGGGCAGTAAAGATGGCCCAGGACCTTGCAACGGAGACTCGGGCGGAGGTCTCTACTTACATATGTATATGATAATAGTAAATGTCGTTGGGTCTTACGGGGGATTGTGTCCAACACTCTCAAAGACCCCAATTCTTACAATGTGTGTAATATTCGTGAATATATCTTTTTCACAGACTCCGCAAAGTACGTAAAGTGGATACTTTCAAATATATAATGAATTGTGTATTCCGTATCATTAAAATTGGGTGAATTTTGTGAATGTTAGGTTGTGTTGGTATTATTTTAGTTTCAATCTGATGCGTATGATCTCTTTAAAACATTAGCTCTCTGAGCTTCCTAAAAGGTCACACAACCAGTTTTTAATCAAAAACATTGCGATGTTTTATTCCAAAGGCGGTAGATGGAAAATTTACCGTAAATTTCATCCCAAAAAAATTGTAAACATTTCATGTATCCAATGTAAAAGCCCCAATGGCGTATGAAAGAGAAAATTAATAAATAAATAATATTCAAAATAAATTTTACAAAATTTTACCGCTTCAAAAAACACCTATTTCGTGAATTAAAATTTTGACATAAAAACATGAATTAAAAAATATTTGGACATATGTTTTAAATGTTACTGGCTTTCACCCTTCAAGGATGTTATAGGCCATATTTTCAAATTACTATGCTCAACTTAAGTATACATATATTAATTTTATTTAAACGAGCAAATTTTATAGATACAAACTATTTTAAAAGTCATTAATTTGGTCTAACCATGAAAAGAGGATCTTTTGTGTCTGATACGGGAGCCACGGTTTTTACCTTGATTTTTAAATGTTGTAAATAAAATATCTGTAAAGACCAAATACATGGCCGTAGGATGCACCCAATAAATCCCAACTCTCTCATGTGGAAACCAAAATTTCGAAACGGTACCAAGATTCACATACCTAGGCTCCCTGATAACAAACGACAATAATACCACGGAGGAGATCCAGAAGCGCATAGTGAACGCAAATCGCTGTTATTTCCGCCTACAAAACCAATTAAAGTCCAGACTGCTGTCCAAAAACACGAAGATATTAGTGTACAAAACTTTTATCAGACCAGTACTTACGTACGCAGCTGAGACTTGGGTACTAAGAGGAATGAGCGAGCACGGGACGTTTTTGAAAGAAAAATTTTGAGGCACATCTTCGGACCGGTTCTAGAAAATTGATTTTGGCGCAGACGTTATAACAATGAGCTCAATACTTTGTTAAAGGAGCTAAATGTTGCAAAATTTATAAAACTGGGAAGACTTCGGGAAGACTTCGGTGGCTGGGTCATGTGGAGAGAATGACAGAGCATCAAGCACCAAAGTCCCTGCTGAACTCAAAACCAATAGGGCGAAGGAGCCTGGGAAGTCAAGACTAAGATGGAGCGACAACGTCCTCAAAGACATATCCATCTTGGAGCTTCTAAAATGGAGAGAGCTGGCACAAAACCGAGATGAGTGGAGGAAGGCTCTTGAGGAGGCCAAGACCCACCAGGGGTTGTATAAAATCTGTATAAAAAGTATCTGTATAAAATTACGTTATTATTAGTTTATTAATTTTAAAAATTTATTCATATGTCGGCTTTCTGATACGGCACATTCAGCAGGGAGATTATAGTAATTCTTTATGATTTCATAGATATAATTGTTTTACTTTTATTTCGGTGATATTAAAAATTACGTACCTAATATAAATTACTTTGAGATTTTTTCTTTACGCATTTTTTTTATATTTTCGACATTTAGAACTGGAAACAGTTTAAAGGATGATTTTGTAGAAAAGGCCGATTTTTTAAAGTGTTACTTTTATAATGATTCTTCGTGATTTTTCGATTATATTAGTTTTTAAGATCCTCCCCAACCAGTACGCCGTATGAAAGAGTGAACAATATATGGATTTAATATGGGTATAATATTTTATTATTAGTTTTTGGGGTATTATGCCGTGTTGCGCTACCTCCTTCTTTAGCCAACGTTTCGGACAGCGTTGCAGTGTCCATCATCAGGGCAGATGTGTAATAGTTAGGGGTGATGTTGGTACTTATCTACTTAGGAGCGATACCGTGTTGCCAGCTCCACTCCTCTGCGAGCTGGCGCTACAATATACTTCAACATGTTTTTTTGCGTTTAGCCTTGATGTAACCGTCAATTACCGGATACCAAGAACTATTGAGTTTAGCTCCGTCGTCTCTATTAATATTTATGGGATTTTTGTGAATTTCAATTGCCTCCGTAATCAGTCCGAAACGTTGGCTAAAGAAGGAGGTAGCGCAACACGGCATAATACCCCAAAAACTAATAACAAAATAATTTTTGGCCGTGAAAATCTAAAATCGTATCTGGGTATAATATGTTCACACATTTGGAAGAAAACATTTTTTTAAGTTATTTTCCATAAGAGTGGAAAACAAATTTCCAATACACATGTGGTTAGTGTATTTTAGATTAAAGAAAGTTTATGTATTTTTAAACTATTTGTCCCGATGAAGACAAGGGTAGTGATAAATTTGGTAGGTGCGTGTAAAGATTTTTTTTTCTAAAAGGATTGCTAAATTTTAACCTTTATTTAAAAAAGCGTGATTTTTATTATGTACTATACTTACAGCACTTAGTTAAATGGATGTTTTTTAAAATCGTTTTTTTTTTTATACGTGGATTGAAAGAAGTGTTTCTCATATAATTTTCTTTCGAGATTATATGATTAGGAATTATTAAGATGTATTGAAAATAAATGTAGAGAAAAATACGTTTAAAAATCGCTAAAAATATTTTATTTTAACGTACGCCTCTTAAGCGAATATATGTTTATTGGCTACTTTTGCAAGGATGCCACATAATTTATATTTTATGTTAAAGAAGATGAAAAAGGTGTACAGTTGCTGTATAAACAATATTGTAGAATTTTCTATAGAAATATAATTGTAATTCTTCTATTGAGAAGGTGCTGCTTAACTTGGGTCCGATTTCCCACTTGTAATTAGGGCTCTATGGATACTGGATAGTGTGTAGTGTACATTTGCATTGCTTAACAAAAAAATACAAATATTTTGAAAGACTTCTCCTCATTTAACTTCATTGAACCATTATAAAAGGTGTCCGGGAATGAACAAGTGAAAAAAAAAATTCATGTGAATACCGCAAAAAAGTTCTAACTGCTCCCAACCATCTCCTATTGGGCATACCCGATCAGGATACCTTATGAGGCTGCAGAATGGTAGGAGAGTACCTGACTATTCAGATCGGGTCACCGAACACGGCCAAAGCCATTTCAATGAATGTTCCAATTCTGAATGGTGGTCGTATACTAGGGTCGTATTCTGAGATCATCTTCCACTCTGGAATGTGCCGCAAATACTTATAATAATACGCATAATATTATTAATTGCACAACACTACTACACGTACAATGGAGAGGTGTAGTTTAATCAACTAGCAATAGAGCTGAGATTGGAACCTGACTACTGCGTAGGTCCAGGTGTGGTTCTCTCCAGATAGTCTGCAGTCAGGTTGTAAGGTTGAGCTGCTTTATAGGCTTCCTTCTGTTCCACACCATGGAACGGTACAAGAGTGATAGAGAGAGGTAGAGTTTGAGGTTATCCTTTGTGTAGTAAAAAACACTTGTGTTTGGTACTGGATATTTGTAACTATTTATTCTTGTGAATAATTTTACAGAGTGGTTTGTCTGAACACTTGACTGATGACAATAATTGAGACTAATTAAAGTAACAGAAATGAACGACGGTGTGCTAAACAAGCAGAGTTTAGACGAGGATAGAGAGAGACTGTTTGTAAGATTGATAATGTTTTCAAGAAAAGAATGACAACCAGCGTCAAAACACGCCATTTTATAGACACAGAAAGTGAAAGTTTATGCGCCACAGACAACAGAGAGTTTAGACAAAACATTTATGGCGATATGTGAGTAAAAGGTGGCATAGACGCGAAGTTTAATATAAAGGGCTCTACACATCGAGATTAAAATAAATGATAAGGAAATGTTCAGTGCTACATGAATTTAAATATAAAATAGGACAATCACAACACACAACATCCAACAACTACAATAAATTAAACAATAATATCTTAAATAATTTAGCCACTTATAACAGGGTCGCCGGGAGAGGGGCGGCGTCCTTGGCTTTTCACCCGCGTCACATGGTCTACGCCGTTTTCATGCGCAGACCGCGCCGTTTGGCGAAAACCTATGGTTTGCGATTGACGCGGCAAAATTCAAAATAATACATCGATGAATGTGTATCGTAACATTGTTTAGAAATTCTAACGTTGCAGTTTTCAGTAAAATTAAACTTTTTATTTCTGCCATCACGTAGTTAACACCATTCGTAACTACATTCCCGGATACCTTGCACAGTAGATCTGTCCATGTATTATAACGTAGATATTATTATAAATTATTCCATTCCACGAATTTTTTTTTATTTTTATAAAATACAGTATCATCTCAATCAGATTCACAGTTTTACTAGTCGCCGTAAGAATGTAAACCAAAAAACAATATTGTGTATATCTCGTTGGACCATCCCTGATTTACGAAGGATGCTGATTGCTGCTTTTAAATCTAAAACAGGTTGGAACCCAACCGAAGTTTAATATGTGCGATATCGTCTATCGGTCGTCACTAGAAATTTGATTAGTAAATGATGGTGGTTGCTTTAAGTTGATTCCAAAGTTAACAAAACAAGAAAGATGAAATTTTGGAAACTGTGGGGTGTAGTGGTTGTGATGGTGGTCAGTTTTTCCGATTTGTCCAACGCCAAGGACAACAAGCGATCTCCCTGTCCACGCGTGTTCGTTTATCGACAGTGTGTAGACGGAACTTTTGGAAAAGTCACAGTTCCCATCGACCTAATTGGAAATGAAAACAGTTTGCTGCTTAACGTCTCCTTAGCACATAATAATCCATTACATTCACCTTATCAGGGGCACATTAAAGCAAACTACCACCTATCGGATATTCTAACAAGCAATTCATTGAAAAGCAAGACAATTACGTACGACGTTTTATTTCCTACACGAGATGAGTTTTTTTACATACTATCTGTTCAATTTAATGGAAAAGTATTATGTCATCGCGATGTACAGCCCTATATGGGTAATATGTACATCAACTTATCATATTACAAACTTATTAGAGATAACGGACCTACACCCTCCACCGTTTTGCAAACAACCAAAAGTACACATTATGCTTATCCAGAAATACAAAGCGAAATTTTCTCAATTACGGATAAGAAAAAAGGATGTGCTTCTTGCAGAGGAAGTCCAACCACAGACTCTAACATGTTAGTTGCGTATACATACAAAACAACAACATATCGAACGACACCTGGGCCGAAAATCAAAACTAAAAGACAATATACTAGCACAACCCAAATATATCGCCCATCTAGTACAACAACAACTGAAGGGCCGGCAAGAGCGAATCCTGACAATTCTGTAAAGACCGTAAAACCAGATCCGAATGAAAATTATAACAGCTGGTTTGACCAAGCACAATTGGATAAGATATGTGGAATCGCAAAGGTTGATTCCCTCAGAAAGTGGCCGTGGGTTACAGCAGTCTACCAGAAGGGACACAAAACCAAGCTCACAGTCGTTAGCAGCGGAGCTCTCCTGTCAGATATCTTCGTCATTACGGCGGCCGCGCCAATATCCAGATTTAACAACAGACCAACTCGTCCTTCAGAACTCTCTGTCAGAGTGGGAGCTTTTGACCTGGAAGATTGGATTGATTCAAGTTCTAGCCCAAGAACTCCGCTGGAAATTATATACCATCCAGATTTTAATTCGGCTGCTATTGTCACGGAAAACAACATCGCTTTATTGAGAATCACACCACTGACGTTCAACAAATTTATTTCACCTGTCTGTTTGATCCGAGAAAATCGCCGTAACATTGATAAAATGGTTGATGGAATGACCATCGGTTGGGGATATGATGTAAATGAAATGATGAACGTTAGGTCAAGTGAAATAGCAATGAGAACACTGCCGGAAGATGAATGCAGGCGTGCTAACATAGCGATCCCCTTCTTGATGACCCCTACCACGTTGTGCGCCAGGAGCGAGCCTGTCCCGCAAATATGCCTCGAGGAGCCGGGGCAAGGCTTTTATACGCCAAGAGGAAATTCTGCAAATAAATGGATTATCGCCGGCGTCCTTTCACATTCCTTAAAGAATAATCCGACTATTTGTAAAGTTGTAGAAACTCGTCTATTTACGGATTTGTCGAAGAATGCTGCTTGGATTGAGGAACAGATGTACCGTCAAAATTACTAAGGCAGGGATGCATTTAGAATAGTATGACTTGCTTTTAATATCATATCAGGTTAAAATAAAAACAGGGAAGAATAATTGTGTCAAACACAATAAATTGAAATCGCCTTCGTGCATCAAATGAGTGATTTTTTATTTGTTTTTTTAATTTTAAATTTATATTTTTAAATAAAATTATTATTCAATTTATTAAATAGTTGATTTATAAACACATTATGTATAACATTAAACAGCCGATAAGATGATAGACTGGTGGGATCAGTGATCAAAACCTGAAGTGGAATTGCCACATACGCAGCTAGTAAAGAGATAAAGGAAATGTGCACATATATTTGTTAGGTTAAGAAATATTTTAAAAGTGTAAATATATAAAAATTTGTTCTGTGTCCTTGTTGACTTGAACTTGTAGGTTGGGGAAGATCTTACAAAAACAATCTAACTCAGTAAAAGTTTCGCAAAGAATCATCATAAACAATTTTACCTTCTTAACAGAATCGCCTTTTAAATTGTTTTCAGTACCAAATGTCGATGACATATTTAAGCAAGCTTCCATTTCGAGAAGAAAAAATAACAAAGAATATCAAAGTAATGAGAAATGGAAATAAATTAATTAACGACTACCACAACACGGGCATTAGCCTAGTGTGGTAGCCAAAAAAAAAACAAATATCTGTAACTAATAAAAATTTTATGAAATAAAAAAAATTACACCAAAATTTTAAACAACACCATATTTTATTTATCTTGGCCACAAAAACTCCAATTTTCATGAACCAATTATTGTCAAGCAATCCGAACAAGTAAATGAAATTAAACAATTGAAAATAATATTTTATTAAAAACAAATTATAGCATGCAGCCAAAGTAAAAATCTTGGCTCCCTTATAACGCTCTTCTTTTCTGATAATTACCAATGATGTAATTAAAAATGTGTATTTTTTAAAATATTTACCTATTGATGTAACTTAATTACAATTAAAATAATATCTCTTATTAAAAATCAATAATATGATCCTTCTAGAAATGCACAAAATAATTTGCAAGGCAGATAGAAATATTACACCTTTAAATTTATATGACGAGAATGCCAACATTCTTATAAATACTAACCAGGAATTATTAGATTCCTGGTCAAATAAAATTATTCACGCAAAACACTTCAATTATCTCAACCAAACGTATGTTGACAAACTTTCGTCAAACAAATGGTTGAGTATTGGAGAGTTGAGCGCAGAAATAGAAGGATTTATGCTTGCCATTCAAGATAGAGTCATATATACTAAAAATTATAGAAAGCATATAATCAAAGATATAAATCAAATTGATGATTTATGTAGAAAATGTTTGGCTTTTCCCGAAACTATAGAACATATTATATCGGGATGTTCTATATTAGCGCCTTCCGAGTATACATTTAGGCACAATCAGGTTTTAAAAATAATTCACCAAAGTTTGGTAATTAAACATAACTTGATTGATTGCCGTAATGTAGTACCATATTATGAATATGAACCAAATTCATTTATAGAAAATGAATTTTATAAAATATATTATGATAAAACAATACTAACAGACAGAACAATTAGTCATAATAGACCTGATATAGTTTTACATGACAAAATTAAAAAAATAACTTATATCATTGATGTAGCTATTCCAAATTCCTGTAATATTCAAAAAACTGTTTCTGAAAAAATTAGAAAATACACAGATTTAGGAAATGAGATTAAAAGAATTTGGCATTCTCGGACTATAAAAATATTACCATTTGTTATTTCGGCCACTGGCATAATACCTAGGAATCTGATTCAAAATTTAAGCATATTAGATTTGTCAAAGAATTTGTATATAAAAATGCAAAAAGCAGTAATTTTAAATACATGTAGGATTACAAAAGATTTTTTAAATATTTATATTGAGGGATCAGTAGGATTTATAGGTTCAATTAGAAATGCCACAGAGCCGAACCCTCTGATATGAAAATATCTGGAGTCGGTGAATTATATTCCCATTTGGTCTCTAGTAGGTTGACATGTTGTTCTTGTATTGTTTTGTATTTATAATACCTACTTATATAGTGCAATTGCATAGCGTGGGTTGACTAGATGATCATTTGGGGAAGTGTGTGAAAGGGTTTAGTTTTTCCTTCTTTTTTTTTTTTTTTTTTTTTTTTTTTTTTTTTTTTTTTTTTTTTTTTTTTTTTTTTTTTTTTTTTTTTTTTTTTTTTTTTTTTTTTTTTTTTTTGGGGAAAATTTAACCCGGACATTTAACTCTGGTGCATAATAAAAAATGATCCTTCATAGGAAAAAAACAGTTTTTTTTAAACATTTTGTACAATATTTTCAGCAGAGCTTTATAAATGAACTGTTTTTATAAATTGAACCATAATATTATGGAATATATAATATACACGCATGTAAAAATAACATAAAAAATGACGTTCTACAAGTTAAACATGATACCAATAAATAAATCAAAAGATTTACATTATCTTTCCAGAAAATCACTGACGTCTGAATAAATGTTTCTTTGATCTATACAGTAATCATATATTATTTTATTTTTTTTAATAATTTAAGAACTTCAATATTATTATTACTTAACAAAATAAAACTTCTTGACCTGCTTTACAGCAACTGTTACTTGAATCATTGTGAGAATATTATATTTTAAAATACGATTAGGTGATTACTTACACATTAAAATAATCTTATTATTTAATTATTGCATTTTATTCTTACATATTAAAATAATTGATTTTATTTCTTTTAAGGTATAACACCAGATTATAAATTTAAATCAATACCCCTTGTTTTCTTTAATTTAATTTCCATTCATGATCCTTCATAATATAATATTACAAATCTTACATATATTCAAAATTTTAAAATTGTTTCAAAAACAATAAATATTGCAAATTCAATAAATATACCACAAACTTTGTAAATATTACTATTACATAGGGATTCTATTATTATAAATCAGATTCATATTGAAAAAAATATTAAAATTATTGTTATTATTACATAGGGATTCGTATATTATAAATCAGATTAATATTGAAAAAAAAATTTTATAATATTATAATAATTAATATAAATTTGACAAATGCCTGAGCACGACACTAGTTCAAAGGTGCCCAACCCAAACTATTTTGTTTGTCAAAAAAAATATTACTGAGGTTAGGTGGGCCCCTCGGGGTGGGGCGGGGGGTATAAAAACAGATAAATGGCGGATATTACGGTTATTTTTACCGTTAATTTGGGGTCCAAAAATGCTATTATTGTGAACCCGCAACCTTCAAAGTTAGAAAGCATAAACTGAATGTACACTTTACACTAACACTTTACACTTACACTTTACACTTACACTTTACACTTACACTTTACACTTACACTTTACACTTACACTTTACACTTACACTTACACTTTACACTTACACTTTACACTTACACTTTACACTTACACTTTACACTTACAATTTACACTTACACTTTACACTTACACTTTACACTTACACTTTACACTTACACTTTACACTTACACTTTACACTTACACTTTACACTTACACTTTACACTTACACTTTACACTTACACTTTACACTTACACTTTACACTTACACTTTACACTTACACTTTACACTTACACTTTACACTTACACTTTACACTTACACTTTACACTTACACTTTACACTTACACTTTACACTTACACTTTACACTTACACTTTACACTTACACTTTACACTTACACTTTACACTTACACTTTACACTTACACTTTACACTTACACTTTACACTTACACTTTACACTTACACTTTACACTTACACTTTACACTTACACTTTACACTTACAATTTACACTTACACTTTACACTTACACTTTACACTTACACTTTACACTTACACTTTACACTTACACTTTACACTTACACTTTACACTTACACTTTACACTTACACTTTACACTTACAATTTACACTTTCACTTTACACTTACACTTTACACTTACACTTTACACTTACACTTTACATTTATACTTCACACTTACACTTTACACTTACACTTTACACTTACACATTACACTTAAACTTACTTAAATGTCATGTCAGTTGCATTCGATATACGAGTACGTATACTAGTTGGAATTGATCGTGAAAATAAATTCCTAGTGCGCGTGGTACTTTTCAAGCAAAAGATATCCTATCGAGAGTCCTAGGTCTAATTAAAAAGTTCTAATTTCACAAAATCTAATATAAATTTATGAGAAAAGTTTTTTCTTGTTTCTTATGACTACCAAATATCAAATTTGAATAGCTGTAAAATTCATTTAATTGGCCGCAGGTACATAGACCAACTCTAGGACATTTTTTACATTAGCTCTACACAGGAGGCCCTGAGGAAAAAAAATTCCCTGAAGACCTATGTCATCTTTGGGTTTGCCGTAAGGAGGGTCTCCCTCCCATTGCGGTGCAAGGTGTTGAATCGAGAGAGTCCGGCTGGTGAGGTCAAAAGATCTCCCTCAAACAGTCTTTCCCGATCCAGCCTGCCACGCAGTAGATGGGCTGACGTATCCGCCGCCAAGACCTAGACAAACCTCACCCAATGAACGCGGGCACCCCTTCTAAGTCACCAAACGTAACGAACCACTTGGGGCGACCTATGGCAGGGATGTTGGTTATCCAACAAATGATTCCCGGGGCGACGGTACCCATATCCGCCTCCCAAATTGTAATATTCTTTCCTGAATAAAGACGTACCTGTATTTTCGTATAAAAATTGTGCATAAATGGGTTTGTCAAGGTACGTAAATTTTTAATTTCATCAATTAGGTTATTATTTTTAATTTTGTTTATTAGTTATTTAAATCGTTAATTTGAAACGTGAGCTCTTTTCCGTCCCCTCCCCCTACATTTTGCTTTACAACATACCACATTTGGGGATGTCATAGTCTCAGTGGCACAGATAGTTGGAACTCTTGATTGATAGAATAGACAGATAGAAAAAAAATTAAAGACCGGTAAATGGCTAGATTAGCATGGATTCTGAGTTATTCCTCTTTAAGTGCTTCATCACGACACAAGTAACATTTTCCGCTTAGTGCGATGATAGTAGAAGATTTTCAAATATTGTCAGTTTATTCGTAACCCGGGAATGTTAGTTTTGCTTTAAAAATTGAAAATGATTGTTTAAAATTAATTTATTAATTATTTTTTTTTAAATCATTAGGTTGAAACATTTAAGGTTGTACTTTAAAGGAAATAACCAGACAAAACCGGAAATGTATTATTTTAAAATAAAATTTAGAATTGACTCTTTTCCACAAAAAATTATAAATTGATTTCGAAAGATTGTTCTTTTATCTAGTAAAGATATGTTTTAAATTTTGGGAAAATATGTTTATTTTTAGCACAATAAGGTTTTACCGTAGGTGGTTTGCAGATTTGTTAAATTTTCAAACAAACTTTGTATTAGATTACTCATTTCAAATCATAGTTTTGATTTTTAGGCCGGTGGTGCATTTGAAATAGATAATCGCAAGGTATTACAACTCGCACCGGGCGATGTCGAAGGCTGATTCCAGTCAAGGTCATTAGCGAAATCATCTGGTGGTTTCGATGTTGCGCTCGATAACGAATGTGCCGGCAATATCTCGAAAGTTATCCACCTCAGCATCTTCGTTACATGTTATCAAATCATCGTCAATATGCTCTTCGTCCATCTGTTCATCAACGTTCTCTAGAGGAATCATAACAATAACGCGTTATTAACAACATTATTGTCATCACTTCCACTATCGCTAAAAGAGAGCTCCAATTCTGCCATCATTTCATCGTGATTCAACGGATTCGTATTATAACGACGAATTAGAGTCGGAGAAATAGGTATTTTCGAAATATTTGATAAAAAATATACGAAAACCGCAGACAAACTATTAATAACAATCTACAGCTTGAGATATGAACTGCTCTGATAAAAAAACGGTTGTAGCAACAGAAGAATGAAAATAAAATTAATTTTCTCTTCCCGTCTTCCGAGTGCCCAATCCATAAACTTAATGAAAGCATTAATATTTTTCATTGGATTAGCCGTACGTTATAGCGCGCAGTTTACGACGCCAGAACCCCCGTGTTCTGTGTGCAAGTCGGACTGCGTAATCCATACTCTGGTAAGCAATACACGTCCCTAAATGTTAAGTTCAACCCCGATTTATGTATCTCCGAACAGGGCAGTATTATATAACCATAATAGTATATGGGTACATTTTACGTTTTGGCGACACCGCAACGACACTAGCCAACTTCTGGCGAAGGTTATGCAATGAAGGTTGCATTTAAACATAAAGTGACCTTCGTAACAGAGCGGTAAGTTTAGGTTAGGTCGCAAGTTCAAAACCTCGCGTGGGTATATAGTCACGGATGCTGCGTTTTCATAAAGGTTCGCTACGTTTGCTGACTTAGCGGGGGTGCCCGGGTTCATGGGGTAAGGTTTGTCTAGTTATTGGCGGCGGATGCGTCTGCCCACCAACTGCGTGGCAGGTCGAATCGGGAGAGACTGGTTGAGGAAGATTTATTTGTTACTTTTTTTGATTTTTTTTTTGAGGCGCATTTTCGGAACGGTTCTAGAAAATGGATTTTGGCGCAGACGTTATAACAATGAGCTCTATACTTTGTTTAAGAAGCTAAACGTCGCAAAATTTATAAAACTGGGAAGACTTCGGTGGCTGGGTCATGTGGAGAGAATGACCGAGCATCAAGCACCAAAGTCCCTGCTGAACTCAAGACCAATAGGGCGAAGGAGAATGGGAAGACCAAGATGGAGCGACAACGTCCTCAAAGACATATCTATCTATCTTGGAGCTTCTAAACTGGAGAGAGCTGGCACAAAACCGAGATGAGGAAGACTCTTGAGGAGGACTTCCAAGACCCACAAGGGGTTGTAGAGCCAATAGTGATGATGATGATGATGTTGACATTAGTCGCATGCAAAGATATTGAAATATAAGTAGATGTGCTATATGCTGTTTTTACTATGTGGGTCTGCGCTTCCGTGTGTCGCCGATATTGTTTACCAATTAACAAATAAACTAAAAGAACAAATAATTAACGAATAAACCAAACGAACGTTAAACTAAATGAACGAATTCTTTCCTTATTCAAAATATATTGTTAACCAATATTAATGCACATTTTTAAAAAATCAACGAAATGAACAAATTCTTTTTGTATGAAAACTACGCTAATTAGCGCGTAGTCCGGCGACAGTTGCGCGGATACCATAGCATATCTCTTCTGTATTTCAATATCTTTGGTCGCATGAGAACGGGTGTGGTACGCTGTGGAACGGCTACGCTGTGGAACGATTTGTTTCCTCCCTCCTACAACATATCTCTTCAAGACCCATGTTCACTCCTTCCTCTCCTCAAAAATACCCTCCACATGGCATATTCAATGATGACATAGACCCTAAGGGAAATTGTTTTCCTCAGGGCCTCCTGTGTGAAGTTAATATAAAAAAACTCGGGGTAGACGTGAAATCTTCAGAAAACTAAAGTAGACTAGAGTGGAAGGACTACGAATCACCGCACAAAGAGGTGACCGATTATACTAACTCATTCTCTTAAAGGCTAAATTCATAGATGTATGTGTTTGAATATTTTCACTGTCGCTATTTTTTATCGAGTAGTGCTTCATCGAGTTTCAAATTTCAACAGTGCTAAAAATGTTTTCATTTAAAAAATAACGCTTTCCGTTAAAAATAAATTAACACACCTATTAATTGCTATTGTTAATGCGTTTTGTAACTGCCGACAGCATGACCGCAGAAGCCGTAATGCGTTTACTGCATAAATGCATGACACCAATGCGTAAATCCGTTCCGTGTATGAAACCACCATGTCACAATACGACATAACGGCCCATCAAATTAACTGCCCCATTTCACAGCTTTACCCGACAACTGTCCATTAGTCCATTGCAGACTTAAAACTAATGTCCCGTGCATACCAACCGATACACTCAAATGTACCTAAGTGTTTCAGAAAGCTTTCAAATAAAACAAAGATAGAACGAACTGCGTTTCGTGAAGCTGCGTCAAATTAAGCAATAGTATTAAAAATTAAATAAAATTCTGCAAAACGTACCGTCTTCAACGGTTAAATATTACAAATTGTTATTCCACTGCAAAAATACTGCAACATCCTAGTCTTTCAATTTGGGAGGCGAGTACGGATACCGTCGCGCCGAGAACCTTTATTGGATAACCAGCACCTCTGCCATAGGTCACCCCAAGTGGTACGCAACGTTTGGTGATTTAGCTGCCCAAGTTCTTGAAGTGAAGTTTGTCTAGGTCCTGGTAAGGGAATGCGTTTCCTCACCTACTGCGTGGTGAATGCGTTCTTCACCTACTGCGTGGCAGTCCGGATTGGGAGAGATTACTTGAGGCAGACATAATCTAGACCTCTCCAGCTGGACTTTCTCCACCCATCGCTTTTCACCGCTGTGCGTGGGAAGGGTGGATTCATACGTCTCTCACTCCTGGAAACATTGACCCCCATGACATCCACCCCTCATATATTTTCCTTCACAGAACTTCATCTCTTTCCTTTCCTTAAAAGACATAGGCTCTGAGGGGGAATTATTTTCCTCAGGGCATCCTGTGTGGAGCTAATGAAAAAAAATATTTATGTGTATAACTCACTCGGTAAAATCGCAGCCATACCCTGTTTGTGTCGTCCAATGGCAGCAATTACACGGCCGCCAATAGGGTGGACCATTATACATTCGTGCGTAAGGGCCTCCATGCGAACCAGCCTAATGCATCAGGTCGCACCACGAGCTTTATTCTCCGCGACAATTTACTGGAACCTATTCTGTGTAGGTAGGTACTAACGCGTGGTTTCATAATGAAATTACACAGGCGTGATTTTAACCAATATTACACTGCCAGAATTATACACTACCCCCACTGGAATTACACACATTACAAGTTCAAAATAAATGCTCATATTAATCGAAGAAAGCAATCACTTTGGGGCTTGACGATAGATATGATTAAATGGAAAATTATTTAATTTTTTCCAAACCAAGTGACTTTTTTTATGTATTTCCTAGGTATTTGGTGTGGTAATATTTAGTGAGTAATAAGGAACTCCAGTGAAAAATATTATGGCTTTAAAAAAATATGTTCATATAGACCAATAAACGCTGATTCTGAATATATAAGTTTTATTTCATAATATTAAACGTAGAGTTCTTAAAAAAATATTAAAAAGTACATTTTTAAACCTCTCGTCAAAACACACTGTAAAGTTGGTATTACTGAAATGGTTAGTGCTGACGTCACGCGTCACCAGTCATTGTATTGAAATTTTGATTATGTAGGTATGACAAAAGCCATCGGTATTAACAACATTTTATGTTATTCTTTATTTCATACTGTTTATAGAGATTTGGTTGATGTGTTTATTGAAACAATATTCAGCCTAAATAATTCAGTATCAAGAATAGAGGTATCTCTATTAGTTTATCTCTATTATTTAAAATATTGAAAAACTACAGCACAAAAAAAAATAGTAATGCTTCTTCTAGGGAGAATACTTCGAACAACGGAACAACGGATTTCAAAATGGCGGCAGTAGATCAGCTGATTGCCCAATCCTATACTAATTTTTCAGCAGTGATGACGTCCGTGATATTTCCGGTGGTTTTCGGGGGGTCTAGAAAAATTAAAACTTTTAAAATTATTTTAACTATTAAAACTAACTCTAAAAATAAAAATAAAAATACAGTTATTTAAGTTAGAAGGTCATTATTGATAAAAAAAAATAAAAAAATTGGACTGGAGTTCTCTATTGTAAAGTGATTATGATTAATATTTTATTAACCTTCAATAATCCGACTCCATAAAAAAAAATTGAATATTTGGAATCCAATTTTTATTTACTTTTTACCAATATCTAAGGCAAATTACGTTATTTTTTTTAAATATTCTCCACAAGGGAGGCCCTGGGAAAAAAAATTATATATAAAATTATACGGACGTCTGAAAGGAAAGAGAGGAAGTTTTGGGAAGGAAAAAGTTGTGGGGTGGGTAGGAATCGGGAGGTCAATGTGTCCAGGAGTGACCAACGTACGAATCCATCCCTCTCATTGCACTGCAAGGCGATGAGGCGAGAGGCGGCTGGGTAGGTCAAAAGGTCTCCTTCAACCAGTCTCTCCCGATCTGGCCCGCCAACAGTAGGTGGAAAAAATATTCGCTGTCAAAACCTAGAAAAGACGGACAAACCCCACCCCATGAACCCGGGACACCCTACCATGTCACCAAACTTAGTGAACTTGGTATGACAGGTGCAGGGGTAATGGTCATCAAATGTGTGGTTCCCGGAGCGGAATTTTTTTTCCTTGACGAGTTTAATTCCAAATGGTTATTGTATGTGAAATTCACGCCCGTATAATTTCGGACCTCCCTAAAGCTCCATGACGAACATATAATAATAATAATAATAACGTAATATTTGTATAGCGCAGATTTGTGTCATTTCACTTCAAGTGCGCTCAACTAATAAATTAAAAATAATCCTACAGTTCTCCTTACGAGTCCATTACAAAATATTGATAAAATAAAATGAAATAAAGAACATACAATATTTACAAAACAAGAAAACAAAGATTAACAAAAACAGTGCCGCTATAGCACACACAGGAAAATAATAATAGACAATAACGGTGTTATTGTCGATTATTATAGCACAGGACAAAACAAGAAGTTTTAAACTAAAATATAATAGGTATATTAACTTCTTACATAAATTACAATAAATTCGACATTAAATTCGGACATTAAACATAAAAGTACAATTAGGAGGAAACCGAAAACGAAACCAAACAATTACAAACTTGAGAACATGGCTTATTACGTGTATTGAAAAGATATTAGGATTTATGAGGGTTTGATTTTTTAAATAATTTTGTTTGTCAAGCCCGGTTAAATTTAGCCAAATTCTGGATATTAGTAAGAGCTGGGAGAAGTTTACTCGAAAACAGTTTAGTCAAGTTTACAGTTACACGAAAAGAGCGATTATAATAAAACGCTCGATTTGACCTAGAAAATTCGATTAAATGATTAGTAACATCTAGATCTGCTGACCTTAGAGTAAGCTGTCTCTCGCTTAAGTTTTGTCCGACACATAGTTCCGATATATAGGCTGGCGCCATTCCTTTTTTTTTTTTTTACATGAGCTCCACACAGGAGGCCCTGAGGTAAATGATTTCCCTCAGGGCCTTTGTCATCTTTGAGGATGCTGTGTGGAGGGTTTTTTTATGGAAAGGAAGGAGAGGAGAGTTCTGGGAAGGAAAAGGGTTTAAGGGGTGGGTAAGAATCTGGGGTTCAGTGTGTCCTGGTCATCCGCCTCCAAGACCTAGACAGACCTCACCCCATAAACCCGGGCACCCATGCTAAATCACCAAACGTAGCGAACCACTTGGGGTGACCTATGGCAGAGGTGTTGGTTATCCAATAAAGGTTCCCGGGTCGGCGGTACCCATTCTCGCCTCCCAAATAATAATATTCCTTGCAATGCTTTGAAGGTCATTAAGCAGATATTGAACTCTATTCTTTCAGGACGTCGAATTATATGAAAACGATCCCTTAGAAGCCTATGAAGTGTTTTATTTGTTTTATTTGCGCTGGTAATATCATACTTTACGGTACCGTCAAATTTTAGAAGATATGAAAAGCAATTCAAGATGATGTTTCTGGTCAAAAATCTCAAGGTAGATGTAGTTAGGTACTATTGTATAAAGCTGGATATTTATCATTGTGTATTTACCTTGGAAAAAACATACGAAAAATTGTATTTATCGATTTCCAAAAACCTACGTAAAATTGTTCAGATATGTCGGACTAGTTAAAAATTGAAAAAAACCGATTAATTCAGAAAATAGATTAAGGTTATCAACTTAAGGTTGTTTCCTGTATCCTTAGTACACATACTTAAATTGATCGAAATACGATAATGTTTTTTTGTTATTTCGTAGTAAGTTAAAACCCCTCAGGCTAATTTGTCCGCTGTTCAGAACAACTCGCATCGAAAGTCGTTGTGGCTCCCTTATTATCGTGGTTAGAAATACGATCTAAACAGTGTTAGTGTGAGAAAACATCACACTTTATATATTATATTCTTAAAAAATTACCGTAAAATAATTAAAATATGCACCTTCATGAAACCAAATTTAAAAAAAAATGCAATTTTGGGAATTTTTCACAAATTATTGAAGTGAAAACTTCTTTAGCAATGTTGTTATTTGAAACTCGATTAAACGAAAAAGCCACATTAAAAAAAGGAGGACACTAAAAAAATATATATTTTATTTATTTATTTTTTTTTTTTTTATTATTTTTTAGCATATAAAATATAATGTACATTTAGATGATGTATTAATTTGCTTACATGTTCATATTCAAATATGTTAATACCACTCTTCCATGGAAGCGTTAGCTTGTGTCTGGAAGAGTAGTGTACATTTTTTAATGCTATATTTAAGTTCTTAAATTACAATGTGAATTTAAAAAACAATAAGTTGTAAGTTCGGTGATATGTGATTATAAGTATTTATCTACTATCAAAACAATTTTACTGTTTGGATAATGTGTCCAGAATTATTGTAATTAGTTGCTAAAAACAATACAAAATTTAACTTATTTGAAGAATGGAGTATCACTTGGAAACTGAGTTATAAGTAGATTAGATTAGTCGGAAACTGTTTTTTTTTTTTTTTTGAGATTATCTTTAAAATATTTTTTTACAGTGTTTATTAATTGGATTTTATCATTAATTTTTCTAATTTCATCCGGTAATCGGTTGAAAATAAGTCTTCCTTGATAAGTATAATAATTTTGTGCAAAGGAAGTGTTTAATTTTGGGCATGAAAAAATATATTTATGTCTAGTACGGTTTTCAGTTATAAATTGATATTTTTCTTTTTCTTTTTCTTTTATATATATATACGTCTATAGAATGTGGCCTGCAATAGAATGAGGTAGAATCATCGGTCTCCTCTTTGTGCGGTGCTTCGTAACCTCCCCACTCTTATCTACTTTAGTTTTCTGAAGGTTGCACTTCTGCTGCATGTGAACTGCACACTTGCATTTTTTTACATGAAACGATAACAAATTAGTTCACAGTAGCGTTTATAATGAATTTGCCTAATAAAATGTGTGTTTTTGCAGTAATTTTAGTTAGAAAAAATGACGTGTGTCATTTTTAAAACATTTTTGTGTTTGCATTCAACATATTTATATTTAGAAAATTATATATTTGTTTGAATTTTAAAATTTGAAATTTTTAATAAAGTAAATAAATTCATTTACCATTATTACATCGTCTTTCAATAAGTGTTTTTAGTTTTTGGGTGCGTTAAGAAATATTCTATTTATTTGTATTTTATTGTAAAGCGGAAATATTTATTCCAACAAAATCGGCCCCGGACCTAACGGGTTAAGAGATATTGAAATAGTAGATTGGAGAAATAAAGAACCCTTGCCTGTTCGTACACCGATCTGAACTTTAATTATACAATGATGGTACCTACCAGAAATGCTATACAGCACCGCAGTTGTTCCTGCGAGGCAAAATAATGCTATCCATCTTATCGTCAACTAACATAAATAAACATTTGTGTCTTAATTCATGACAATCGTGAATTAAAATACTTTTAATTTCCAGGAAGTATTCGTCCTGTGATAAACAGTACCGAACCCCTTCAATCTGAGCACTTCCATAAAGAAGACGCTTGTTATTCCTTTGTTCAGAGAGTAATCAGAGAGCACTTTGCTTCCAGTTAAGTTTCCCCCGATCCTCCAGGAAAATATCTTTTGTCGCTTTCCAGAGATCTTATTCTCCAGATTCCTACAGCTAGTAAGTTAAGTAGAAAGATAGAGGAGCTTGCACCGCAAGTCCTTTTATTGTTGCGTCATGTTTTATAAGCCACTTCACAAAATATTATGTCTATTCATTGAAGTACGCAGATTCTCAACCATTTGCAGCTGGTATGAAATCTGCCTGCCTTGTTTACGATGGTTGTAACCGATTCAATTTGATTCATTTTGTTTTAAAAAAAAGTTAACGTTAACTTTTAGTGAAATGCATTGATGTAATCAAGGCAGAAGTGAAGTTTCAGTTGAGGTGTTTCGCTAAAATTTAAATGTAACATCGTCTTCAAATAGCCAATCAGCGATACTTAGTTTCTTTTTTAAAGTGTCTAGAAAAAAACGGCGTTTCGGTGTACTTTTAAATGTAAAAAACGGCGATGATTGGCAATTTGATGACAATGTTACATTGGGGGTTATTCACCACTTACCCGCCCTGGTATAAGTAACATATGGTTACTCCTTCAAGGCTCTCGCAAGGACTCTAATTTTTTGAATGAACGAATCTACATTTTAAATTTGAACGAATCTAGACCTTCAGCGTCTCTGCATACGTTGTCAGTAAGGACTATGTAAGTGCTTAGCGTGAAATCAAGTTACAATCACAACAATGGAACACTCCAATCTTAGGCCCAGTGATTACGCAGAAATTCAAATGTAACATTGTCATCAAATGGCCATTGAGCGCATTTTGTTTTTTTAACATTTGAAAGGTCGTCTTTAAACGCTGATTCTTGGTGCGTTTCATATTTCTATCAAATTCTTATAAGCTGACAATCTTACCAACATGATAATTGTCCTCTTTTGCTGATCATAATTTATTTCAAAAAGCTGAAACATATTTGTCTTGAAACGGGTTGTTTCATAGAATTTGAAAAATTCATAAAATTTCAAAGTTAAAATTCAAGTTCTGTGAAAGTTCTATTCAGGTTCTATTATTATTTCATCACAGGCCGGGTGTTTAAGAGGGCATTACCAGAGAAAGCCGGAAATACGTCATTTTCAAAAAAGTTTTTAGACGTATTGACTCTTTTCCACAAAAATTTATAAATGGATTTCGAAAGATTGTTGTTTTATCTAGCATTCGTATGTAATAAATTTTTAGAATTTTTTTTTAATTTTTAGTATAATAAGGTTATTCCATAGGTCGTTGGCAGATTTGTTAAATTTTCAAAAAAGTTTTTATATTATACCACACCCATTTCAAATAATGTAATCATGCAGTAAAATAAATCAATACATTATCTAGCAGAGTTATGTATTAGAATTTTAATTTTAGTTTCAATAAAATCATTAAAAAATATGTACGTACATGTGTTTCTTGACGAAAATTGGTCCATTTGTGTTTTTATTTGCGCACTTACAAACTAATATATTTCAGATTTTTTTAACATTCTTATTAAATTTAGACATTATTGAAAAATGATAAATACTTATAATCAAAAAATAACTACAAAAAGTACACTATTTTAATAGTTTTATCATCACACCTTTCAGCATTTTAGGATGAAGGTATAAATTAAAGCTAATTTGGATTGAAATAAATTCGATATTGAGTTATAATTTAAAAAAGCTGGTACGGAGAATCATTAAACTTTCTCATTGTAACCGCCCTTTACGATCGGAAGAACAACTTTCGACGAAATGTGGATTTTCGTCCGCTGGCTGGTTAAACGCTCTTAATAGTATTCGGATAAAAACAAAACATTAATGGTACCTTCTCAGAACTTGAATATTAACTTTGTAAAAACTAATTTGGTGAATTGTACAATTTTTGTAAAATAAACCGTTTCAAGACAAATCCGTTTCAGCTTTGGAATATATGTATTGTTATTAGCAAAAGAGGACAGGTATCATGTTGGTGAATCGACATTTAACGGGAACCTTTAAATTGTCGAAAACAAACTCTGAAATGCCATTTGATAACAATGATAGAGTCATTGTGATACTAAATTTGAATTTCTGCAAATCAACTGGGCCTTAGCGTGCGAAAGTTTGAGAAGAAGTTTTCTCCTAGAAGCCAACCGGTACTCCTCTCCTGCGCGAGAGTTTGACAATTCGATATGTTGACATTAAACGGTTAATTTAACGCTGGATTATTTGGATGGGCTCCTCTGCTCACCCGGTACCTGCTAGGAAACGAAAGGACGCGGGTTCGAGTCCCGTCGGCGGCAATTTTCTCGGGAGATTTTTTCAATGTAGATGAGTGTTTCAGGCTAATAATTATTACTTGTTAATAATAATAATTGTTGTTACCTTTGTGCTATGCATAAAAATCTTGTCTTTAACATTAGTTTATCAATTAAAAAATAATAATTAATATTAGACAAGTTGAAGTATTTCACCAAAAAATGTAGACATAATTTGTCTCGACGCCACCTAGTGGGAGATTTAGCAATTACGATGCCTCTCCCATACAAAAATAAAGTTGGTTGTTTGCAGGTGGAAAAATATAATAAGCAGTAATTGTTGAATGAAACACTAGTATATGTTGAATTATTTGGCGGATAGGAGATTAGACGACGTAGCTCAGTGGTTAAAGAGCTGATCAACTCTTTAATCAACTCTCTGGGTGTGTCCCAGAGGTGTCAATATCTTTTTCTGGTTTTTCTGTTTCCAAATTTTTGATTGATTGATTGATTGATTTTCGCTTATATTGTCTTCATTTAATTAAATAATATTATTCAATTAATAATTAAAAAAAAAAAACAGTTTATTTCTTAATAAATTCTATTGAATGTGTTAATTTACCCGCTAAAATTAAAGAAACGATGCAAAACGCACGGCTCAAAAAATATTAACTTACCAACCTGAATCTTCACACCATTTGTGATTTGGAATAAAAGGACTAGCTAACAATATACTACTGCTCTTGTACTGCTGATTTATCAAACCCTAACAACATACATATGTTTCGTATTCGTGCTTTAAGATCGCACCCTGATAACTGCATATGTAGTCGGTTCTAGTTACGGTCACGAAAAGCTCTAAAAACGTAAAAGCTCGTCGAAAAAAATTGTGAAAAATTGGTGGTTTCATCGTAAGTCGTGATATTTTATCGCAACTTAGCACGGTGCTTTGAAAGCGTGAAATATGCGCTTAGAAGTAATGGCCACGATTATTATTTTGTTTAACTACCGTGCAATATGTTTTTGTTTGACTATTTTCTTGAAAGCTCATTTACCGTCTGGGATATTTTGTTGTATTTTAGAGGTAGTACAGTTCGTTTAACAAAGAGCCATTTGGTCACCCACGACGGGCGTTCGAGCTGTACCGAGCCCTACTTCTACGGTAGTGCGTGCGGCAAGCCCGGATTTTTGTAGTTTTGTAGGGGAAGCAACTGATGTAATGTCTTAGGAGCTTAAGCGATCCTCGTTCATTTACTACGAACCATCTCTCTCAACTAATCAGCACCAGAACATCACAATCGAACGTGAGAGGTCGCTAAATGCAAATGAGTGCTACGCGCGCTGGTCTCGGTCCTCGTTCTTTTTTATTTTTGATATTAGCTCCACACAGAAGGGCCTGAGTAATATAATTCCCCACCAGAGCCTATGTCATATTTTCGGATACTGTGTGGAGGGTCTTTACAGGGAAAGGAAGGATAGAAAGTCCTGGGAAGGAATGGTATGTGCCCAGGAGTGACGGACGTATGAATCTATCGCTTCCACTGCGCTACAACGCGATGGGTCGAGAGTCTCTCCATTCTCTCCCGATCCGGCCCGCCCGTGGGAGATGGGCAAACGCATGTGCCGCCGAAACCCATACAAACCTCACCCAATGAACTCGGGAACCCCTGCTTGGTAACCTAGCATAGCGAACCACATGGGGTGACCTATGGCATCCAATAAATGAGGTGGGGCGGCTGTAGCAATACCCGCCTCCCAAATTGAAAATTCCTGGCCATGTATTTACAATTAAAATATTAAAAATCGGATTTTATGACTGTTAATCAAAGGGAATTTGTGAATTTATACAAAAAAAAATATCTTTCCGGAATGATCACTACCATAAAAATGACCAACATGCTGAAAAAATGTTAGATTTTTTACCTGTCGTATGACTGCAAAAGCGTTTCCTGCAGTAAATTCCTTCCTGGGCATAAAAATTCCATTTGATTAATTTGTGATATTTCACAATTTATTCATTTAAAATAATATACCTACAATACATTTGCGTTTTTGCGAAATTTTAAATCACACCGTTTTAAAGTGGAGATTCACATTCACACGATAAAGGTAAAACCGGGAGATGAGAAAATTGGCAGGAACTTTAGTTGTCAACAAACAGTACATAATAAGTAGGTATACTACAGTAATTAGCTACTTTATTGACGAAGGTTTGTCGTGAGACCCATTTCTGATCACTTTAAACTGTAGGGTTTTACTATTCACACGATAGCTGTTAGTTTAATCGATGGATAATTTATGGACAGCAGGAGAGTGTAAAATATGAGCGGTAAACAAGTTAGTACCATTATTATAATATTGGTTTCCTGTGAAGAGATTAACAAGAATGGAATTACTAGAATTTTAAGCGTAAAGCAATAAATTTCTTATTATTTATGAAGTGTAAAAATATTATCAATTAGACCTGTTAGAACCCGAATATTCATATATAAACACCACAATTGTATGATAATACAGGGTGTCCTACAAAAAAAGTTTATATTTGTTTTGCTTTCTGTGTGAACGCAACTTTTCCGAGGGGCGCGGGAGGTATGTCAATCAGTAGTCTGGCTCTTGGGAATTTAGTCGCTATGAAGCATTTCTCGGGAGCGACCGCGTGTTGTGCGTGCGTGAGTTTTACAAAAATGGTGATTCGGCGACTGTAGCGCGTAGAAGATTCTGCAAAATTTGAGGTTTTGGTTTTGGTTTTGACAGCGGTACAACGCTGGCCTCCGGGCACGCTTCCGGGCGACCAAGGTCATCGAGAACGGTAAAAAAACGTAGAGAATGTGTATCAGTCTTTTCGTGACGACTCAAACTTTTCGATTCGGAAGCATGCAAGTGCTTTAAATGTCCATAGATCATCGTTACACAGCATTTTGCACAAATACCTAATGCTGCACCCCTACAAACTTACTAGCTATAACCAAAGAACATGGTTCCAGCAAGACGGAGCAACATTACATGCGTCCAATGCGTCACTGCCATGAGTTCGCGAAATTTTCCCTGGAAAATTGATCTCCAGGAGAGGTGACATAAATTGGCCTCCTCGCGGTCCTGACTTAACCCCTATAGACTTTTTCCTATGGGGTTATCTCAAATCTAAAGTGTACGCCAAAAATCCGACTTCCCTGATGCAATTAAAAGAAAATATCCGTAACGAAATGGCAGCCATCACGAAGCCTACCTGCCGAGCCGTCATGAGAAATTTTACTCTTCGATTAAATTAATGCCGCGAACGCGAGGGTTTACATTTGGACGATATTATATTTAAGAAATAAATTCCCAAATTGTGTATTTTATTATTTAACAAACATTTTTTCGATAGAACCCTTACTTTTTTTTAAATCGATCCACTAAATATAAACTTTCTTTTGGGACACCCTGGACAATGAATGCCTTGCGTTATACTAAACTTGTTTATTTTTAAAAAATCACGTTTGAACGTAACGAAATTTCGTCACTTAAGCTGAACAAAGTTCTGACTAACTTTTTTTTTTCAAAAATGACCTCTGAATGCAAAAACCATTTCTTTTGCTCATTTCTATTAACCAAATTATTTTCTGAGCCATCTGTGCTTTATTTCTATTGATACCTGTTTTACGGAGTTCTAACATAAAAATTTTGTTTCCATGACAACTCGCAATCATGCAATTTAAATCCCTTTTGAAAAGTCAAAAATAGCCCATAACCTAACCTAACGCAAAACCTATTTACCCATTTTTTTCGTCACTTTTCAAAAAGGTGATGATGTTGCATGATTCTGAGTAGTCCGATCACCCAAGTTTTGATTCCATTTATTTTACAAGGTTCTATAACATTACTTTGATCCTTTTGCAATTTGCAATTGCCATTTTGTTTGTATCCGATAGTTGATCGCTTTTTTGAGGCGCGGTGTATAGCTCATCACTTTCGTTGGATGGGGTACTAACTTTGCCATGCCATGTTCTGAGGTGTAAAGTTTGTAAAGACGAATTCTAATAAACTAATTAACAATTTCTGATTTTGAGGTTCAATCTTGTGTACAGTATTTGTGTTTAACACAGGTTTAAGAATATGATTTGATTCATGAAGAGGCCCTAACTTGGAATGGCGTTAGGGAAATGTTGTTAGAACTTTATGCAAAGAATTATTAACAAATCATTTCATAGATTTTCTTCACCCCCACCACCACAACAACTTTAGTTTCGTATATGAACGTGAAATATCTACAATCCAGTCTTACTTATAAATGCGTCCTAAATAATAACGTGGCGCGTAGAGTTGGAATAGTGAAAAACTTAACTTATAACGGCGGTATAGGTATAGTTAAACTTTCGCTTAAAATCTTGACAACTCCAGCCAACGCTGAACCATAGTTAAAAAAACTCTAATAAGTAAGACGGGATGAACGTGAACTACAATAAATTATACATACAACATTATTAAACACATTGTTATCGAGTCTAGAGATAAACGAATGTACTGACAAGTAACCCCCATTGACTATGTGTTTGTACTGCATAGAGATAAAACAATGACCTCTTCTCAAATATTTGTTCTAAGAAATGATAATATTATTTCTACAAACACTTCTTGCTCTTCACTTATCCTCTTATTCCTCATAAAACGGTTGCTTTGTTCGAATTCACGAGACATTTGTGTTCGGATTTTGGATATTACAAGAAGGTTTTTGACTACAATACTGGCATTATTAGCTCCGAGTTAACATTATGTACGATTTTAGTAGACCTCAGAAACCCTTAAAAAGTTTTGAGAGCAAATGTTGAATCATCATAACCCTTGTGTGCAAGTTGATTAAACTCTAATGAGTCCTTCTGGCGTACAGCTTTGGACATATCTCTTCATTTTATTAACCCATCCAAAACCTGCAATTGCCTTCGAATCGTTAGTTCATTTCACGCGAGGACGATCTCTGCTACTTTTTCCTACCAAGAACATCAACCAACGATTCTCTGATTTTATTTGTATGTAAGCTGTGTCTCAAGCCTAGCAAAGTGAGAGATACAATCGATTTGGGGAAATACCACTATTAGCCACCCAAAAACTGGGCGTAGTGTACGGGGTACACGACTGCTAACCCTGTTCAGCGCCGGATCTGCCATACGTTCAAAAACGTGCAAAAAACCTGGCGCCAACTCCGAAGGGGCGCCGTGAGAAAATAAATATTGTATTAAAAATTTGTTATAATATTCCCTGAATCGTTAAAAAATTTCCCATAGTACGAAATAATTATTGCGCTCTAGCAACACTTTCCAAAGATACAGACTGCGCACGCATCTGGTTTGAATTCAACGAAATTCAACGATTTACGAATTTATAGTCAGTTACAGAATTTTTTTACAAATTCCATATATTTAGTTTAAACGTAAGATCTATTTTTCCATATATCTTTTACTGTCTTTTACGACGAATGAGTGCGATCCAAATTCATTAACCAATCACAGCGCCGTACTTTTATTCAAGAGAACAAACCAACCGTCGGCGCCTTTCAAAATGCTTTTGTACGAATTAAGTCTCTAGGAGAAGGGACTTAAAGACCATTTTCTTATGAAATCTTCAGTAAATTCCATTAGCATAAACATCGCACGGTTTGCAACAGAACAGTTTCATCATTGATTTGACAGTTGAAGTTCGTTAAATGTACCTACAATTAATTTCTATTAGATTTGTTATTTTACAGTCAGTAATAATCAGTGTAAGCGTCTTTCGTAAGCCGTTGATACCATAGATACGTTCGTGTTTGTTCGCTCAACACAGAACACAGGGGAAATGGAAATGCAAGGTACAAATTTGAGGTTATATTATTATATTATTATTATTAGATTTTTTAATTTATAACTACATTTCTATTGGTTGTTAGAGGTTGTGGATTGTGGATTACAATGAATAGAACAATAATTAAAAAAAAACTTTCAGGCTCGCAGAATCTAAAACTTAGAATTAAAGAGCATAATGACATAAAAAAACTCGTTTCCATTGGGAATTTTTTATTCCAATTTCTCCAGCACCGATAAAAAGTGATGTCCCGCGCAATGACGTTACAATGGTCCCGAGCACATCTAAACAGATATCTATCGCACAAATTCCTCCGGTCGAATTATTAGAAGATAAAAATAACGTCACTGATAGCAGTTTAAATTTAATTCTGTTTTCAGAGCTTGAATTGAAAGATCCCGGATGCTGGCCAAAGTTATCTCAAAATTCCATTAGTTTATTAGTTCAGGAAGGTCCTGTACAATTGAAAGGTTTTCATTTTCCTATTACGAACAAGCGTAAATTTAATACTAAGTATTATTACAAGAAACTGCCTAATGGAGAAGAATTACATAGATCGTGGCTTATTTATTCGAAAACTTTAGATAGGGTTACACCCTTTATATGTCTTGATTTTATTTGATAAATTAGTGTAAAAAAAAAAAAAATTAAATAAAAAAAAAAATTGGGGTAAACGAATTTTTAATCAAAATAAAAATGTAGGGGGGGGGGGGGGGGCGCCATCGGTACCTACTGCACAGGGCGCTAGATTTCGTAGATCCGGCCCTGTGTCCCTGTACAAATCATTAATGCGCCCCACGGTTAAATTTGGCAGCCGCCTGTTTTTTTTTTTTTTTTTACAGTGAATACCGCACAAGAACCTCAACTGCTCCCGTCTGGAGCCAGTGAGACTATGGCATCCCCAATTGGGGTATGTTGTGAGGCTGAAGGTAGTGGGGAGGGGAAGGAGGTGGGGAAGTGGAAGGTTGGGAAGTACCTGGCTATTCAGATCTGGTCACTAAACACGGCTAAAGCCATTTTCAAGCAACGTTTCAATTCTGAATGGTGGTCTTACACCAGGGCGATACTAATAGTATCTTCCACTCTGGAACATGCCGCAAATATACTATATATTATTTTAAATGAATTAATTGTGAAATAACACAAATTAATCAAATAAAATTTATTTGCGCATGCCGGGTTCGAACCCGCAACCTCCGGAATGTGAGTCAAGAGTCTTAGCCACTGGACTACGGAGGTCGCCTGTGGCCTGGAGCTCCAAAATACCTGTAAAATAAACCCTCGACTATGTGCAGAAACGGACGATCTGTTTGCAAGATTCCTCCATCTTAACAGACGGATTGCAATCTTTAGAGCACAGGCGACCGGTGGAAATGCTATTCTTGCTCTATCGGTATTTTAATGGAAGATACTCTGGGAAACTAGCGTCATTGATCCCTTCATAGTCAGGAAACACGCCAAACGCGCGCCCAACATATTATGAACATGTTTGACATTTGGCACACGAGAACGGGTCGCTTCTTCGATTCGTTCTTGAGTTCAACGGCTGTGGAATGATTTGCGGCCTCTGCGTTTTTTTCCTTCCGATATCATGAGTCTCTTCAAGACCAATCTTCACTCCTTTCTCTCCTCAAAAAGATCCTCCACACAGCACTCAGAAGACATAGGCCCTGAGGGAAAATGTTTTCCTCAGGGCCTCCTGTGTGGAGTTAATGTAAAAAAATATATTTTCCATATCGAAATGTTGCACGAAATGTGACCGGCGTCGATTTGTCAAATTAGTGATTGGTCGGAGGCTGAGTTGACCAATGCTTCAGGATCCTATCCAATCCAGCGATCATTGCACAAGCATAAGACTTTAGCCGTATTTAGTTACCAGATCTGAATTAGACCGGTGCTACCCAATCTTCCACTGTCGCATTTATATTAAGTGACTATGTCGCTGATAACGATTTTTTTTTGGCAGATCGTTAATTGTAAAATGCTTGAGCGCCTATAATAGTATGTAATACTGTCATAAATATGCGACTGAAGTCTTGTGTGAGAGAGACGACATAAAAGCGAGACAACTGTAGTAGATAGACAGAGTAGGTACCTGTGCAAAATTGTTCAGAATTCTTTTCATATCACCTGTCATTCAAGATAATAAATTGTGTTATTTACAATCTATTGACTATGATTTCGCCATCCCAATCAAAAATACTAATTTCGGCCGTGGGTCTGCAGGTGAGTGATTGCAATTTTGGTTCAATATACTCCGATTTGTTTTGAATTTAAGTGTCATTTTCAAAATTGGAACTAATGTGTCAAAACTCAGACAACCGATAAACCTCCCCATAATATAATAGTTTTTACCGGAAAACAATTTGATTTCTAATATCGAAATGTGTATTTCTTTTATTTATTTATTTGTTTACGCCTTGATGGCTTTTACAAGTAAGGTAAATTGTACAGGAGCATTATAACAAGTATGTAGCATCATAACAAGTTTATGATACATAAAATATTAAACAGAGCATTAAAGACATAAGTAGGCACAACACAGATAGGTATGAGAATTCGATAAGTAAATTGTTAACAAAGGAGTTCAACCAGCATATTCGTATTTGGGCTCAGGCTATTTACCTATAGTAGTTTCAAAAATTACTGTCACAATATTACACAAAAAATAATTACAAACATACTCGAAGCATACCGGTTAGCAGAGGGGTAAAGAATTTTTTAGCGATTAATGTAAATGTGGGTAAATTTCTGTTAATTTAAATTTTGGTTGGGTAGGTATGACTTCAGATATCACTGTCAAAAGTATTATCGTGATTTATTTTTGGGGTATTATGATGAGAGCGATACAGTGTCCATCGTTAGGGCAGATGTTGATGATGGACATTATCTGCCCTGATGATGGTCACTAACGCTGGCCGAAACGTTGGTTAATGAATGAGGTAGCGCAACAAGGCATAATATCCCAAAATAAAACATTTATGTCTTTTGTTTAATTTCTTAGGCATAAACTTGTGAAGCAATGTCGGATTTTGTGGTTTTCGAAATGTGCACAATTCTAATATCTAAGGCCAGTGCACAGAATTGGAACATGTCATCAATTTCAAAGCTAATTTTCAAGTTTTGTGAAAGTTCATTCGAGTTATGTTATTATATCATTATGGGCCAGTTGCTTCACATGACTAAAATAATAACAGAACTTTCACAGGACTTGAGAATTAACTTAGAAATTTGATGAATTGTTCAAATTCTGTGACACAACTGGACCTAACTACACATTTATTAACAAAATTTCCCGTGATTTTATCGAAGTGTAAAATCGGTTGAACCATTATATAAACGTAAAAACATTACAGTGCATAAGAAATGAAATATTTAAATTTGAACCATAAAGCGATAACTCTAAGCGGGAGGTTTCAAGGCGGTCCGAATAATAACATTTAACTTTTATCTTATTTCATTACTAATCTAACGATGGTCGTGATCAACAACACTTCAATGGGAGCACTCCGTTCAAAATAATTAATAAATAAGAAAAACATTTAATGAGTTCACGTTTGAATTAAAGCACGGAAGTCGATGCTGTCTAAAATTGCTGTTATGTTTTATAGATCATTGTAATAACGCACCATGAATAGAGAATTTTTGTATAAGTAAAACAAACAAAAAAATTGGAGTGCAGTTTACACGCGGTAGAAGCGAAACTTTACCAAAACAATCTCGACCAATACTCGAAAAGTGAGGTCATAATCAAAGCGACCAATGAGCGTAATTTCCAGTGTAATTTCGGTTTCATATCTCAACCAAGAGGAGCCTGTAAAAGTGACATCATAATCAATGCGGTCAATGAGCGCAGCTGTGCGTCGCAAGTGCAGTAATCGTCATTTCCGTTTTATCTGAAATACAAATCATAACGTGGCTATAGAAGTTTCACTTCAAAAAAGATTTATTCAGCATTTTGTTGGTTTATTTATTGCTTAAGAAGTTACTAACTTGAATATAATGTGAAATGCTTTGTAATTGAGTTTCTTCACAGAATATTTTAAGAAATTGATTTAATATAAATAACAATTCTTCGATACGTTCAATTCAAATTGAGACAGCCTGTAATTGAAATCCGCTACAATGCATTAATGTCTGATCTAAACCTACCACTACTTTCTACCCAGCGTACTATTAATGACATTCTTATACTTTTTAAATTACTGAACAATCTCATAGACTGCCCTCAAATGTTAAGTGTTATAAATATTCGTGTCCCTGTTAAACCAACTCGACTCCACCACCTTTTCCACAGTGACAATCATAACACTAACTATTCCTATCATTCACCGCTAGTGCGTTTTCACCGAACTGCCAATACGTAGGTATACAGACCTTTTCGATATTTTCAAAACCTCACCGTCTTGCATCAAAGCAAAAATAACTAGTTATTTATGTAACTGATATGTTTGTAAAATGATAAATATTTGTTGTACTAATATGCATCGTATGTATGTACTGTATGTTATTCTATATATATAATGTTCGTAAATGTTCGATACACCTGTATTATGTATGTAATAGCCCTATGTATGGGCGTTTAAATAATAAATAAATAAATAAATAAATAACAAAAGTAATGGACTTCTATTACAATGAAATAAATTTTAAAAATATATCGTTAAGATGAAGCCATACTAATGCAAAATCATACAAAATCACATGCTTTTGTTTTGAAAATTTGATAGCTTAGAAGTATTATAGATGCTTCAATTAAATACTGTGTGTAGAACATACCTTGGCCCTTTTAATAATGCTTTAAAAAAATAAATTATATGGTCTATAAAAAACACTTTCAAGTCCAAACTCTCCTATTTATAAACCCCTTTTCGGATTTCGTTTTATTGTATAATATGGCAAATTTAGTTTCTTTTATAATAATGATATTTATGCCCGAACTTCACAAAATAAAATAAAATACGCATTTTCTCGTTGTTATTTTTGACATCAATCAATACGGCCTGCACTCTATGAATTTGGATTCTTGAAGTGACCCTTATGGCTTGGGCACATGAACCATGCACTGGGCAACACCTTTTTCGTTTTAGTGACGCCCCAACCGGCGCCGGAGACAGTCGGGTTACTCCGCGTCGCTTAGTTTCGTGAAATCAATTTTTAATTTCAGTTTTCTTACAATAAACAATGCGTAAAACAGGAATTTATATTTTTTACAGGCCTTTACGAAATCAACCTGTAAAAAAAAATTCTCAAATACCTTTTCCAACCTTTCCAAAAGCTTTTTCTCAAGTATTTTTAAACTCCTCCCATAAAGGGCGTGAGTTCCGATTTCGATTTTTTCCTGCACTATTGGATCGCCTTAAGCATTGCTTAATTAATTTCATAGCCGAATTTACATTATGCAACTGGTTGTGCCCAAGTTGTTTCGTGACATGAGTTGCACTGCTAGTTTCACGTGTAAACATGTAGTTTCATCATGCTTGCGTTAGTTGTATGCCACAAAATTAGAATCGCGCTGTCGCGGAATTACGGCACAACTAGTGATGTGCAACTAATGCGTAGTGAAAAAATGTGACGCATTTATTTCAGCTGAGCGGACGTGTGTGTTCCTTGTAACTGCGTTAGAATTGTGTATAACAACATTGTGCATCGCAGAAAAAGCTTTGCATTCGATGGAGCCGTAATACTAAAGGTTGCATGACACTAAATTTGCGTAATTTACAAAAACTTTTTGGTGTTTTGCAATTATTTGGAACATTTATGCCGCTAGTTGCATAATGCAAATTCGGTTTAAATCATAGTTTCCTTAAATAAAAAAATAATAAAAAATTAATACAGTATTGTATTTCTTGGGCATTAACAATGTAACAATTTCTAGATATTTTACTTTGAGAAATTTATTTCAAAAAAATTAAATAACAAATGTGAAATAAAACTATTCAAAACAAAATATCAACAACACTGTATTATAATTTTATTTTATAATTTTTGCGGTCGTTTTATAATCTCTCGGTCATAAAAAATTATAAAACAATTAATTGAAAATAAATTTGCTAAACAACAGATTTCTTATTTCTTATTTAATACACTAAACTAACGCTATTACACTAGACTACACTTTTTTTTAAGAAAGACTTCTAAAATACTCCCCCCTTCATTTACTCGTTTCCTTTCCCTCTTAAAGCTACAAAAAAATCATTAGAATAATTAATAATGCTTCTACATTCTAGCAGAAGAAATCCGCCACGTCTCTTTGCGAACCCGACGCATGAACGGTTTGACTAACTAACCGTAACTTACATATTTATGCCTAATTTCCTGTTTTTTGTTAATTCTGAGATGTGCCTACCTATAACATTTTATTATTTTTAAACAAGTACCGACCTAATTTCTCATTTCAACAACTCATTAATTATTGAATTTAATGCGGAGTTATATTTTAGGTACCTACAGTGTGCCTCGAAAGTATTGATACGAAAATCAAGTGCATGTTAAAAAGATAAGATGATTGGTGAACTACTGACGCCAGTAACGTCACACGACTGTCTGATTCGACTGTATACTGTATAGGCCAGTTCTACATGAGCTTGGTTATAAAAAATACATTTTTTCGTAGTTTTTAGCGATTCGTACAAGTCTTTATAATATATGTATATATAAAAGTAACACTTATTTCAAATACATTAGCTTTCATGATTTTTTTCTGATTGTTTATTTCAAATTTGGTAAGGAAATAAAGAGCTTATTATCTAATCAGTGTTGGTTATATTGTTTGTGCTGTGGCGAGAGTCAAGTAAAATGGTGCATAAATACTGTCAGGAAGAATATGCATTTATGTACTCGTAAATATCGAGATTCATATATCTCCAAATATACGTTTTGAGATAACGAGGAAAGCAATATTCAAATGCTCAACACAAATCAAATATTATTTACGCGTGTATGTATTTTAAATATTAAATACTAGCTGGTTCCCGGCATGCGTTGCCATGCCATTAAATAAATAAATTCTTTCTCCCTGCGTGTCCTTTCCCATTCGTCCCTTTACCGTTACCCCTCCGCCTCCCCTAACTCTCCCGCGTCCCCTTCCCCTCTCGCGTTCCCACTCCACCTCCTCCACCTTCCCTCTACCCACTCCACTACTCCCCCTTCCCCCGTCCCGCGAACCTCCCTCCCGAGTTCCCCTCCCCTCTTACAGGTTCCCCTCCTCCTTCCCGGGTCTCCTCCCCCCCCTCCCGAGAACCCCCTACATGAGTTCCCCTCCCCCCTCCAGCATTCCATACATCCAGTTTTCAATTATTATCTATTGCAATTTTTTATACAAAATAGTCTAGTCAATCTATTGCAATTTTTTATACAAATTTCAAAATGCCATATATATAGCTCACCATTAGTTTCGTGAAAACCTTATCCTGACAGTAATAAACACAAAAAAAAAGAATTTTCGAATTTGGTGCAGTCGTTCGGAAGCTATGCGCGTACATATGTACATATCGGCGATTCATTTTTATTTATATACCAAGTTGCTATAAAATAACACAGGGAGACAGAACGGTCTGGTACATTAGTGTGACATTTTGAAATACTATATTAGTGACCTAGGATATATCAAGAGTTTATTTAATTCCTTCAGAGTTTTAGCACGTAAAGGAAGAAAATGACTACCTACTTGGCTGGTGCACAATTATTGCTCAAGAATTAAAAATACCTACACTTTGTCAGTCGAAAATTGTCGCGATCTGGTTTACATCTCTACTGAGCTCTCTCTTGAAATTCATAAAAAATACTACTTAACATATATAAAGTTATGATGAAGTTGAAGAAAACCTTGTGCCATCCAATATGGAAGACCAGCCACCATCACCATTGGATGCAAGCAGCATATGGCTTCAAGAAAGGTAGGGCGTTTTCCCTTCGAATATCTCTTCCTGTGATCGATTTAAAAACGCTATCAAATGTCTTCCATAATTCCATAGTATTTGAAGATTTACAGTCCACCCTCGAGTGTCACGATATCGTTCGTGACAAAGACAAAGGACTATTTTTCAGTAATACGCTTTAAGGGCACAACTTTCGGAAGTATGTATTCCATACGCACAAACACACAATCCCAAGCACGTTTCGTAATTTATTATTTTTTCAGGTTCTCCATAAGACAGTTGTACACCAAATTATTACATAGAAGATTACAAAAAAAAGAAGAAAATTAAAAAAGTCAGGGGCAGTTTCACTATGTTGTGACGTAGGTATGTCAAAAGATAGTTACTGAACTCTCTACAGGTAACATTGAAGATGTCGATGCTCAATGCAGAATCGTTAAGCAGTTGAATTGTTCTGTTTAATGGCGCATTCTCATTCTCAATGGTTCGCTACGTTTGGTGATTTAGCAGGGGTGCCCGGGTTCACAGGGTGAGGTTTGTCTAGGTCTTGGAGGCGGATGACCAGGACATACTGAACCCCAGATTCCTACCCACCGCTTAAACCTTTTTCCTTCCCAGAACTCTCCTCTCCTTCCTTTCCTTAAAAAAACACTCCACACAGCATCCCCAAAGATGACATAAGGAAAATAATTTTCCTCAGGGCCTCCTGTGTGGAGCTCATGTAAAAAAAAAAAATCTGAAAGGAAGAAGTTCTCGCTTCCGGAGCATAAAAAAGTGCGTGGGTTCTACCACGAGTATACGCGTTGGGGTCATATAGGTTAATCTCGTTCAACATAGGTGGATTCAGTACAGTACCGGAGATCAGCTTAAAAAAATTTTCCCAAAAATATTTTTCGGCGGGCTATGTACATAATATATTTTAAAGAAATGATCTTAAAATACAACTACTTTTTAAATTAAGACCCATGTCATATTGGCTTCAGCCGTAGAAAGTGTTGGCGCCAGCAGTCAATTTGTAGTCATTTATTTTATCAAGCCGTAATAATATTGGTGGACACATTTCGGGCCATCCTGTCCGCTGTCCGCCCGTGAGAGAGGGTAACGGTGGTTCGTGGTTTTTTAACTACACACCCGGTATCCAATCCGGCTACCGTCTTACGATGTTATTAATTTTTAATTCACGAATGTAATAATATTATTATTGTGTGTGCTGCGCGCGTGATTCTAACGTTCGAACATCATTACGTTTTTTGTACCGATTGCTTTAGTTCTTTATAACATCGACTTTTTATATTTGTTCGGGCTACTTACATACAAGTACGTACTCAACTACACAGGCACCAATGGAGAGATAAATTGATAGAAATATGTTGCGGTCGGGATTGTGTGCAGTAGCAGTAAGATAATTTTCTTACTTCTTTGTCTATCATTCCAGCCTGCTAAACTACTTTGAACGGGCTGTTTAAAATAAAATTAATCAAATATTTGAATTTTCACATTCTGGTCTAACTTTTCAATTTGGGAGGCGGTAATGGGTACCGCCGCCCCGGGAACCTTTATTGGATAACCAACACCTCTGCCATAGGTCAGCCCAAGTGGTTCGCTACGTTTGGTGATTTGGCAGGGGTGCCCGGATTCATGGGGTGACGTCTGTCTAGGTCTTGGAGGCGGATGACTAACACAAACTGAACCCCAGATTCCTAACCACCCCTTATTCCCTTTTCCTTCCCAGAACTCTCCTCTCCCTCCTTTCCGTAAAAAAACCCTCCACACAGCATCCTCAAAGATGACATAGGCCCCGAAGGAAATTATTTACCTCAGGGCCTCCTGTGTGGAGCTCATGTAAAAAAAAAAAAACTAACCATCACGCTGTTTCCAGCAGGTGTAGACAGAGAGGACGGACCGCAGAACAACTCGGTCTTGGCATACACTCCTTGCCTAGTCCGCATTCATACATCGTCTCATACAAGCTCTTCTATTATTCTGACTCTTGACATGGCCGACTCAAATATCTGATTCACCTGGTCGTGCCATGTCTTACTCGGGCTTCCCTGACTTCTTCTACCATTCACATTTGCGTCGTATATTCTCCTTACACTCCTTACCTCGTTCATTCGCTCTACATGCCAAAACCATCTAGGCGTTCCTTTCTTAATCCTACTCATTACACTTACATCAGCCTTGTATTCTTTGAGGATCTCCACGATTCTCACACGACCGTTCATTGTTTTACCATACATATAGCTTAGGGATCTCACTTCTACAGCATTCAGTCTACTTCCATCCTTCCTCTGCCAGTTCCATTCATCTATGACATACATCAGGGTAGGTACAAGCAATCCATTGTGGACGGCTAGCTTCTATTCAAGTTCTGTTAATATATCGTTATATGCCAGTTGCTTTGTAAATCTGAAATGATCACAAAACTTAAATAAAACTTACACAGAACGTACAATATATTAAAATATTTGATGAAATGTTGAAAAAAATTTTAACAACCCATCGTTAGTAGTATCAGCAGGTACATTGCGACAACATTTAATGTAATAACTAATAACATGGTTAAATTAATTGCTAAATATATAAATTCTAGTATAATTGAAGCGTTAAAATCAATATTGGTAATTACATGAGGTATTATAAAATTGAAAGTTCTAGCGTGAATTAGCAATACAAGGGCTTCAGAAGGGCATCACCATAAATCATCTGTAATTAATTTCCAATTATATTTGACTTTAGCTGTATAATGTTATACTTATCACCGTCATTCATTGGCGGTTGATTATATATTTTGGGTACGATAATGGTTTAAGGTTCTTTCACCGTATTTCACCAATCCTTCATTTTGCGTGAATCTTGTATTATGTTTATGATAAATTCTTTCCCTATATAAGGAATCAGACAGTACACAATGTAGATTTACATTATTATATAATAACTAGCTGATCCGGCGAACTTCGTACCGCCTCAGAATCAAAAACTGTTGTCAACTTATTAGCTGAATTGATCTAAATTGTTTCTCCCTGCGTATACCATACCATGATCTAAATTGTTTCTCCCTGCGTATCCTTCCCCTCTCGCGTTCCCTCTCCCTCTCTCCACTCCACTTCTCCCCTTCCCCCGTCCCGCTAACCCCCCTTCCCCCTCCCCCCTCCCCGTCCCCCCTCCCCCCTCCCCCCTCCCCCCTTAACGAATTAATTTTGAAAGAACAAAAATTAATCAAATAAAATTTATTCCGGGATTCGATCCCGCGACCTTCGGATTGCGAGTCAAGAGCCTTACCCCTCGACCACGTCGGCTGTTAAGTTTTACCGTTTACCAGTGCACACCGGGATTTAAACCCGCGACCTTCCATTTGCTAGTCGAGAGCTTTACCCATCGACCACGTGCCTTTTGATCAGCAAAAATAACGTTGAAGACTATTACACTCCCTAAAAAATTTGACTTATTTATCAAAACAAGATTTTCGTAATTGTTTTTTTTAAACAGGTCTTCAAAGGAAAAAACTGAATATTATTTCACATTTAAGCTCATATTTTTCCTCAAGTTACAATAAATTTTAACATTATGTTGGTGCTTCATGTGTTATAATGTTTAGGCATGACTAAAAAAGTAACCTCCCTGAAAAATTAAATTATGCAGATCATTCTCTTTTTGTTAAATGTGTTTTAGGCTAAATATCATTTTATTATAAGGGTTTTAAATATTCAATGCGCTCTCTTTAAATATAGGGAAACTAGCAAAAGCCTTCCTTTTTTGGAGGATTGTCTCAATGTTGTTAAATTTAAATTTTAGTAGATAAGTACTTATTAATATTATATTTTTATAAGTTGCTTTTAAAATACCAGTAAAATATTAGATATGTCAAATTTTATAACTTTATAAATGTAGATAGATACTAAGTAGGATTTTGGGTGGGAAAATACGTATGTTTAATTTCATTGTTCTTTGTTCTATTTAGTTTATTGCTTTGTAAAACCAGACAATAAAATTTCGCACTGCTTACATATGTAATTACGAAATTCTGTTATTTCTCAATGTAATCATTTAAGATAATATAAGATATATTTGAGGTACGTCCCACAGTGGAAGACACTCTCAGTATCGCTCTAGTGTAAGACCACCATTCAGAATTGAAACGTTGCTCGAAATGTTTTGGTGACCAGATCTGATTAGTCAGGTACTTTCCAACCTTCCTTTTTCCCAGTGCAATATCCCAATGCAATTTAAAGAAATAAATGGTTTCTCCCTGCATGTCCTTTTGCATGCGTCCCCGTTCCCTTCCCGCGACCCCTCCCCCTCCCGCGTTCCCCTTCCCCGTCTTCTCCATCCCTCGTCATTCATTATCCTCCCCTCCTGCCTTCCCTCCCGTCCGCTAAAATATATGAAATACACACAACATCAAACCACTCGCGCACCACCTGTAGTATTTTGTAATACAAATTTCGTAACGCCAGATCTTACTATTATGTGTAGAAATCATGACATATCATCTAAGTTTCATCACAATCGGATGAAAGGTATGGCTGCGCATAAAATATGAATAAACAAACAAATATTAATTTTTACATACGAGATTTGAAATTTGGAACAGTTTTTCATTCCGTGAAAACAAAATATCTCAAATTAATAAATTGCGTTGTATTAACCACTTAATTATTTATAAAAACCGACATGTTTCGTCAGCAAAGCAGACTTCCTCAGGGTTTTGACAGAACTAATTTTAAAAATAGACACATAGGTAATAGAGAAAAATAATAGACATAAACAATAATAAAATTTTGAATGAAAATAATTTGTAAGGGACGAGGGGCAATATAGAACAATTAAAAAAATTTAAAAATTTAAAAGGGGAATAGATTTAATAATGGGTCATTTAAAAACAATTTTTGATTATTAATGATATTTAAATTTGCATTAACACTCTTTCTGATCTCTAAAATTTCTAATTTATCCAACTGAAAGCCATTGACATTAAGAAATTTTAGAGATCAGAAAGAGTGTTAATGCAAATTTAAATATCATTAATAATCAAAAATTGTTTTTAAATGACCCATTATTAAATCTATTCCCCTTTTAAATTTTTAATTTTTTTTAATTGTTCTATATTGCCCCTCGTCCCTTACACATTATTTTCTTTCAAAATCTTATTATTGTTTATGTCTATTATTTTTCTCTATTACCTATGTATGTCTATTTTTAAAATTAGTTCTGTCAAAACCCTGAGGAAGTCAGCTTTGCTGACGAAACATGTCGGTTTTTATAAATAATTAAGTGGTTAATACAACGTAATTTATTAATTTGAATTTAAAATGTTACCACTGCACTATTAGAAGAATTCAAAATATCTCAATTTTCATTTTGGCAAATCAAGTAACATCATGTGAAGTTTTAATGATACAAATACTTAAATAAATAAACATTTCGTTCCTCGAGGGTTACAGGTGTGATATTTTCAAAGGCGAAGTAAAAGTAACGTCTCGTGATGCAAGTTTAACACCATAATAATTATAAATGTTTATAGTCCATGACCAGCGCAACTGCCAAGGTCTGTTTTCTCTCTGCTTCATCACCACTGTTAGTTTATTGTGTGTAAGTGACCGACGTGGGTCAAAACCACCTAAAGCCAGGCCGGGACACTGAATCCCATCACCCCACTTAAAATCTACGAGATCCTATACTCCTTTTGTAAAAATTAAAAGAAGTTTGTCGCTAAAACTTTGCGCACCAAGTTGTTTTTTCATTTATTTTTTTGTAATTATTTATTAACATTCAAACCTGCTAAACTACTTGTGTAGTTTGTTAGCAGGTACATAAAGACAGCATTTTATACAGTAACATGATATATTTTCAAAGGGTATATAGGGTGTATAATGTTCATGATATTAATATCGATGATTTCTTCTAACACAGCAAACTTATTTTGTGGCACCATTATGATTGAAATTAATAAATTACTTGGTTTTTACTATTAATTTCAATCATAATGGTGCCACAAAATAAGTTTGCTGTGTTAGAAGAAGTGATTGTAGCGAGTACGGCTATAAAGGCAAAAGTGTTAAAAAATAAAAGTGGTAAAAAACAAGTAATTTATTAATTTCAATATCGATGATGTTAATTAACAATAAATTGGTTAAATCCCTAATTGTGACTTTCGACTATCTTAAAACTAGCCAATAAATCACAAAAGAAATAATCCTTATCTACATCAGTTTATTGTAATATTTTTATATTTATATATATTTAAAATAGACGTGGCATGGTAGAATGCGTAGAATAAATAAACACATTAATAATTTTTAGAATAAATGAACGCAATATACTTTGAAGAATAAATAAACACATTTAATATTAATGCAACAATGCGCAGAAGGATCTCATAGACGTTAAGAAGCCGATTGGGTTAAGTGTCCCGGCCTGGTCTGAGGTGGTTTTGAATTAACGCATGGCGCCCGGGATTGCTAGGTCTCCTCCCAACTCCCACCGTCAACAATTGACCCCAATTAACAATAAAATTAACAATCGTACCCATCAAAATGAGTATTCCGTGAAATTAGTTTTAATCCACTGAAGAGTTAAACCGACACTAGTGTGTTGTGGGCGCGTTTGTGTGACAGAACTAAGATCTACTTTATCTTATTTAGAGTGAAATCAATTCAAAATCAATTTCGTGGGGCTCTCTGGGACTTACGAGTCAAAATATTATGTGTGTAAAATAAAGACATCAGTTTTTCTTTTCAAATTAAGTATTGATAGGTATTTTCTGAACAATTTTTGACAATCGGCGTAACGACAATTGTGTTAAAAAACTGTGACGTTAATTTAGGCATCTTTCGCTAAACTAATTAATCTTCTTACCCTCTTAATATATTAAATAAATTTTACACAACTGATAAACAACAATCATTAAGGGCCCGCAACACGGATTTGCGCCGATTTATTACATATTTCCCTACACGGTAAGTTTTAAAGCTCTTAAAAAAATATGTTATTCTTGAAGATAATATAAGATTTGCCCGCGCCGAAACGCAAGTTACTTATATAAAATTCCCTTGATAGAAAAAAATCGCAAATTATGCTCAAAAAATTATTATTAACACGTTTATTTCAGTTAATTAATAAGTTATATGTATGAAAAAATTCACAGTGTTTCTTTAAATGCTGTTTAAGATAATTTTTAAAAGATTTTTGCTCTATTTTAAACGAGTCGTGTTTTATTAAATGTTTTCGCAATTTTCGCATCGATTTTGTCGCTGCAAATATTAGCGCTCTCCTCTAACATTCGTAATTTCGTATCTCTCCATCTTCTTCTTTTCGGGCCCGGTTGCAGAGCCTTAATGTATCGTAAATGGTTGGATATCAGCTATGAAAAATTTAGAATGCAAAATATTTAATGGATTTCTTGAAATGGCAACTTCTGCCCGAAGCCAGTGAAAGTTTGTTGAGAACGAAGAAGTAAATAGAATGGTAGGTACCTGTAAAGCATTATCTCGATAACTTCCTTCAGTGCCATGTCATCTTTGAGGTTGCTGTGTGAAGGGTTTTTTAATGAGAGAAAAGAGAGGAAGATCTTGGAAGGAAAAAGTATGGGGGTTGGGAAGGAATCTGGGGATCAGGGTATCCAGTAGTGATGGACGTTTGAATTCATCACCTCCACTGTGGTGTAGGCGATGGGTCCATAGAGTCCTGATGCAGAGGTAAAATGATATCTCTATCAGTCTCTCCAAAGCGGGCCTACACAGCAAGAAGGGAGACGCATCCCCCGCCAAATCCTCTCCCTTTGAACCCCGGCACTCCTGCTAAATCACTAAAAGTAGCAAACCACTTGAGGTGACCTATGGTGGAGGTGTTGCTTATCCAATGAATAATGAATTGTCAGCGTAGCTACAACCATTTTGAAGAATGTTGTGATTCTTAAAAACAAATTGCAGTCCTCACCAGGGTGATACTGAGGGTACATTTCAGGGTAAATCAAGATGCATAACATCTCAATTTGGGAGGCGGGAATGGGTACCGCCGCCACGGGAACCTGTATTGGATAACTAACACCTCTGCCTAAGCGAATGAACGAGGAAAGGAGAGTAAGGAGAATATATGACGCAAATGTGAATGGTAGAAGAAGTCGAGGACGCCCAAGAAAGACATGGCACGACCAAGTGAATCAGATACTTGAGTCGGGCCATGTCAAGAGTCAGAATAATAGAAGAGAACGTATGAGACGTTGTATGAATGTAAACGAGGCAAGGAATGTGTGCCAAGACCGGGATGTTTGGCGGTCCGTTCTCTCTGCCTACCCCTGCGGGGAAACAGCGTAATGGTTAGTTAGTTAGTTTTAGTTGACACCTCTGCCGTAGATCGCCCCAAGTGGTCCGCTACGTTTGGTGGTTTAGCAGGGGTGCCCGGGTTCATGAGATGAGGTTTGTCTAGGTCTTGGAGGCGGATGACCAGGACACACTGAATCCCAGATTCCTAACCACCCCTTAAACCCTTTTCCTTCCCAGTACTCTCCTCTCCTTCCTTTCCGTAAAAAAACCCTCTACACACTATCCCCAAAGATGGCATAGGCCCTGAGGGAAATTATCTTCCTCAGGGCCTCCTGTGTGGAGTCATTGTAAAAAAAAATATTATAATATAATCCACGGTCGATTACACGTCGCGTCGCGCGTCGTTTAGATATTTATTCATATTACTTTGTTTTAGTATTTATTACTATTTCTCTACTTATTAGTTTTTTATTCAAATAATATGAAAAACTACTGATATCTATGTTTTTAAATGTTCACGGCCAAAAGTATTAAGTGAATTTATTTTGGGGGTGTGAGTATCATGCTATGTTGCGCTACCTCCTTCTTCAGCCAACATTTCAGACAGCATCACAGTGACCATCAAATGCCAACCCCTAAATCGTCTACCACATATCTACCCTGATGATGGACACTGTAATGCTGTCAAAGGAGGTAGCGCAACACGGCGTAATACCTCAAAAATAAATCACGATAAAATGAAAAATAACTGTTAATCCCATAAATATTTAGTTTTTTCAGTCGGATGCCTTTCAAAATTTGAAATATCCATATTTTTTTCCCATCACACAATTTTCCTTAAGCACTTAATGTAACACTTGGACAACTTACAAAGTTTCACTTCATCACTCCTTTAACCCGTCTGCTTGGTTCAATATATTCGCACCTCACAATCCGGAAGCCTCAGTTTCGCGCGTAAATTCTGAAACCGTCACTTTGGAACGAGATTGTAAAATATCTATGCAAGACAGTTTTCATATTTCGAAGACAATAAGAAGCATTATTTCGTTCTCTTTCTGGTTAAAAGAAAAATACATACGTTTGCATAAGAGGAAGAGATATATATATTTTAAAATGTAAGGTCGCTCTGGGTCGTTTTTGGTATTATGAAAGTATAACGCGATATCGTGTTTTGGGATGTATTTATTCCTAACCAAGCCGACGGGTTAAAAAGTCATTAAAAGTGATGAAAGAATAGGTAACGTTAGGTTAGGTTATAGGCTATTTTTTTTTTCACTTTTATTTACATATCAAAGAAAGGTCCATTAACCAGCCAGCGGCCGAGGATTCATATTTCGTCGAAAGATGTTCTTATGATCGTGGGCGGTTCCAATGAGAAAGATTAATTATTCTCCGTACCAGCTTTTTTTTAAATAATAACTCAATGTCGATTTTATTTCATACAAAATTTTCATTACTTTATACCTACATTCAAAAACGCTGAAAGGCGTGACGATAAAACTATTAAAAAGATGTATTTATTGTAATTATTTTTTGATCAAATGTATTTATAATTTTTCAATAATATCTGAGCAAAACAAGAACGTAAAAAAAATCATAAATATATTATTTTGTAACACTGTAAATAAATAGACAGACTGAAGAACTTTCGTCACAAAACACGTGTGCGGATCTTTTTTTAAATGATTTTATTTAAACTAAAATTCTGAAATATAACTTTCCCAGATAATTTATTGATTTATTTTACTGTATGGTTGTATGATTTGAAATGTGTTGTATAATACAAAATTTTGTTTGAAATTTTAACAAATCTGCCAACGACCTACGGTGAAACCTTATTGTACTAAAAATAAACATATGTTCTCAATATTTAAAACATAGCTTTAGTAGATAAAATAACAGTGTTTCGAAATGAATTTATAATTTTTTTTTGAAAATGAGTCAATACGTCTAAAATTTGATTTAAAAATGACATATTCCCGGCTGTGCCACTTCGACGAAAAGTCACGCATGGTTAAACGTAGGTATAGTCATTTTGGCATGGTTAGATAGAAAACATACTGCCTTTGCTATGTAATTATGCCAAATACGCCATATACAAATAGCTAAGTAAGGTGCAACTATTCTTCTTCTGCAGCCCATTTCGAGCCTTGGCCTCCTTCAACATAAGCCTCCACCGCCCGCCGTTCTCGGCCGTCGTCTTCCTTACTGCGACATGGAGTGGTCCTCTTGCATCCTTCCTGACATCATCCTCCCATCTCCGTCTAGGTCTTCCAAGGTGCCACTATTAGAAACCTTAAAATGCATACATTCTGACGACGAATTAATAAATTTAAAGGATGTTTATACAGGTTTATTTAACCGAATGATTAACAGTATTTTATGTGGTTCATAATTTGCGAAAATGAATGCAGAAAAACAATACAAAATACTTAGACACTTATTGACTTTGACCTTCTACTTAATGCCTTCGCCAAGAGGTCATCTCCACTCTCTCTCAACATAGGCCTCTCGAGTCGAGTCGTGCTTTTTAAGCAATGCTGCAGTCGATCGAGGCAAATGTTAGACGTCTTATTATTTTTAGCTCGAGCTGAGACCGGTTTTCAAAACTCGTTCTCCGACAGCTGACTTTGTACAGAAACATAGGTCCGTACACACAGCGATACCGAAACACGAATTACAGATAGGTGCACATTATTAGGCAAAGGCAATTTTACATATACAGAATACAGACATAATTAACGCGATACACACACACACACCTATATACAAGTTACTAGACACTGGCAGTGTTATAAAATTACGAGTTATTTTGTTATTAATTTATTTGTTGGGATTTAAAACATGAATAACACGAATATCAACGTTGAGAAGGCGGAAGCTTATTTCGGGCTACTTACAAAATATGAACCAAACTCAGAGGAACCAAAATAATATTTGAGAGGTAGATAGGTAATTAACTATTAATTAGTTTACTGGCCGAGCGAGAACATGAGACATTGGGGATATTATACCGTCCTCCTGATAGCTTAATATGTAGATACTTTTTTCGATTTGCGATTTTTGAAGAGAAACTTCTTTAGCACCGTTAAAATTCGGTTCAAGCGGAAATGCGTCAGAAAAAATTTATTATTTGACGTCCGGTTCTAATGTAGTGCGGTAAATTCACGACTACGCACGGGCCTCCAATAGCGCCGCGGTACGAGCGCTCGACTCTCAGCAACTAGAGAGACATCCAGCGAAAGGAGGTTCGAAACCTACCAAATCCAAAAAAAATTAACCATTTTTTTTTTTTTAAATCAATATCCAATCTTCAAATCACTTTAAATAAACAAGCAAAAGAAAGAAAGTGACCTCTAGCGATTTTTTTTACTTTATCTCCACGCAGGAAACCCAAAGGAATAAAACATCCTTCAGGGGGCTGTGTCATCTTTGGGGATGCTGTGTGGAGGGTCTTTTTGGGGAAGGCAGGAGAGGAAGTTCTACGGAGGAAAAAGGTATGCGTGGTGGGTAGGAACCTGGGGGTCAATGTGTCCATGAGGAACGAAAATATGCAGGTGGTCAAAAGCATCCGCCGCTAAACATCACCTCATGAACCGGGCACCCCTGCTAATTCACCAAACATAACGAACCTGTTAGAGTGACCTACCTAATCAAAGATGTTGGTTATCCAATAAATGGTTCGCGGGGCGGTGGTACCCATACCTGCCTTCCAAATCGAACTTGATCCTGTATGGATAGTGCCTACACATCGGATAAGATTTCTATCAATTGCGAGTATAAGGTACAAAACGAGTAAGTCGTACTAATTCAATGAAGATTTTGACCATTGGTACAAATAATCACGTCGCTTCCCAAGAGAGGTTTGCAGAAAGGATTACCCCCAACACAACTCATTGGCACACGCTCCTTGTTTCATTCACATTCATGCGTTGTCTTATATACCCAGTACCTACCTGCTCTACAGGAAATCCGACTCTTGACGTAACCTAACTCAAACAATTGTTTCACTTTGTCATGCCTTATCTTCTTGGGGATATTTTTTTTTGGTTTTTTTTCTTTTTCTGAGATACCTTTCAGGTTTTCATAATGTCTATTTTATGAAAAATGTTGAGCCTGTGTACCACTCATTCGGTTACAATGTGTCTTTGTAATTCCATTTGAAACAATTAAATCTGGGGCAAAAACAAACAATAAAAATAATGACAAAAAAAACTCCACCCAAAAAAAATTTTTTTTATGGAACTTTACGTAATTAGGTTCTGATAAATATTTTATTTCATCTGGAAGACAAGTAAAGCGACACAAATCTTAAGGTACAGACCTCAACACGACACAAATGGCTGCTTTCATGGTCTATTGCTTACCTCAATATCACTTGTTGATTATGGATCATTCACAACATAATATGCACCTTTATAAACTGATAGATGAAAATGTCTATTGACTAAATGGTAAGCGTTGAAAGAAACCACTATTGGGACCATTATTGGTGAATCAGGGTTTTTTCATCCTTCATACAATCATTATGATTACACCCTAGTTGCGCCGGAAGAGAAAGGTCGTAGGTACTACGAGTAATACGACGAAGTGACGTATGACCTCTCGCTAGGACTGATGTCAAAAAGAAATATACAATTAATTCCTCATAAATAGTTTTTGGACGCGGCGTCACAACAGATTTTCCCGGCCCAATGACGATAATAAACAGGGTGTAACAGCAAGTACCCGAAGGATTGTAACCAACGATTCCCGAGAGAGACGTCTACTAATATCTACAGGAATTCCAAAAACTGAACAAATCGGATTAATATCTATGAGAACCAAAGCAAGGACGAATATCTACAGCTCAAACTGCTGACTAATGTCTATGAGAACCAAAGTGAGGACGAATATCTACAGCTCAAACTGCTGACTAATATCTATGAGAAACAAAGTGTGGACGAATATCTACAGCACTGGCAGAGGTTGGATTTGAAATTATGTATAGCATATTGGAATAACGTAATATTGCGGATGCAGTTTAAAAAACTTAATTTATGTATATATGTATGTAAAAATCCCTAATATCGGACTACTGGACACATTTAGCTGATTATTAAGGATTTATGTTTTTCTTTTAACCGCTTTCTTTATTTGGAGTGCTTCTAAATCATTTAGTCTGTTACCATAACCATTTCTATGTCAGTTAGGTTAGGTTAGGTTGTGGTGCCGTATATTTCGAAATAAATAAATATCTTTGTATTATGACCTCCATGTTTGTTCAATAAATTATTGTCCTCGTAAACAGCAGAAAACGTAATATTTTACAAAAACTTCATGTACGTAGGTACTTTAAACGTTTAAGCCTTTACGTAATTGAAGTAATTTATGCTTTTCCGTACAACCTCTTTCTCAGCTGCCCTCTGTAGATATTAGTCCAACCTACGCTCCATAGATATTAGTCTCCACTGGGACCGTCATAGATATTCGTCCGACCTTAGCTCTGTAGGTATTAGTCCTCACTCTGAAGTTCATAGATGTAGATATTCGTCCGACTGTAGATATTAGTATCTGGGGTCTTCCCGAACATACTTGGAGTAGAAAATTTAAACGTCATTTTTTGTCCGATGATATTTTTTCTTTTAAAACAAAACAAAACATTTTTTCATCACACGCTCTAAACTGAGTAGTTGCGTTTAGCCAGCACGGGTCATGTGATGCGCACTCCGCTTCGTTCAAGCAGCACGGTAACAAAGGAGAGAGAGCACATATCACGTGATCCCGTCGACACGCGTAGCAGTGCATCACTGGGCACATGTGATAGAAACATATTATTTTTGTTTTTAATAGGAAAAATATAATTCAACAGCAAAATGATATCTATGTTTTTTACTCCAATGTGCACAGAAATCACTGGTTAAAATCCAACGAGTACCTTCGTGCTGTAACACCCTGTATAGAGATCCAATAAATTGAAATCAAGTTTCAATAGTCACGTTCTCAAATGCGTAAGCAAAATACACTAATGAGGTTGTCCTAAGAAATGATATGCCTTAATGAATTGTTTGATATGTACCAAGAGGTTATTCCAATAGCAGTTGTGATAAGTGAGTTCAGTTATCAATACGTTCATATTAAACGACGCGTTTAACGTTTTCGTGTTACATTTTTAAAACTTTGTTTTGTGTTTATGCAGAAATTGAGATGTCACACCCAGTGTTAATATTGGTTCTCTTTATTTTGTCTCAAACCTCGGGACAAGATATTCCCACTTCACCATGTCCAGAAGTGTTCAGCTACAGCAACGATAGATACCAGTGGTTCGCCCTGATAAATATACCTAACACCTACCACGAGACCACAATGCAACTGAATGTGACACTTTCCCTGGATATAAAACTTCCGTCCTCGTACGTTGGCCGCATTGAGCTTCTGGGTGCGAGATCAGAACTAGTCAAGAAACTTTTGAGTGGATCTGATATCCAGTACAAGGTACACTTTCCACTTCCAAATGTGTTCCCCGTTGTCCGATATATCCGGTTTAACGGGAGGTTCGTCTGTGTCGGATACAAAGCACCAACACCTGTCACTATTATTCAATTACAACATCAATTAAGAACAGGAAATCTTCAGCAAAACTCACAAAGTAATCCACCGGTGACCACTTCCGATTACGAAGCATTTCTCGACTCACCAGAAGAGTCAACTCCTTACAATCGTCAAACGAGCAACGACTTCAATATTAATATTAATCCAACGAATGACTCATTAATCTACTTTGCACAAGGGGGAGGTGAAGCATCAAAAATCGGAAATTCAAGGAAAGGATATCGAGAAAGAAATAAAAATACATCACCAAAAAGTGTAAGTGAGAGACCTAATCAGGATACATTCGCCAGACTTACATACACAAGTAAACGACCGACATTGAATGGTAATGATGATAAAATTTACAAGTACGCAACTAACAAAAACGAAATTCAAAGAATATGCGGTAAAACGCACAGCATGATCTCGAATGGTTTGGTTGTGAACGGAGAGACCACCAAAAAGGGAGAATGGCCATGGCTAGCCGTCTTATATTCCAAGAAAGTCACAGGATTCAACTTCCTTTGCGGTGGATCTCTTGTCTCAAATAGTTTCCTAGTAACAGCAGCCCATTGCGTCATGGAGAAAGGTAACGGAGCAATAAAAAAGGAGGAATTCATTGTCAAATTAGGAGTCTTCAATTTACAGGACTGGGAAGACGAAGAAACAAAAACCAAAAATGTTCTGGATATAATTTTGCATCCATCTTATGACGGGGGGATAGGTTTTAAAGGTGATATAGCGTTGTTAAAGTTCAGCCCTGTGCAGTTCACAGATAATATTATTCCCATTTGCTTATGGTCAGGTGATAACAGTCTGAGTCTAGTGACTGGCGCACTAGGGACCGTGGTGGGTTGGGGACGTGATGAAAATGGACTGCTGGTGACACCCGAGCCGAGGCTCACCAAGCTGCCCATTGTATCCACCGAGGTATGCAGAGGCTCCAAAGTAGAGTTCTTTAGTATCACGTCCGACACGACTCTTTGCGCGGGCAGTAAAGACGGCTCAGGACCTTGCAACGGAGACTCAGGTGGAGGTCTCTACTTATATGACAATGGTAAAAGTCGTTGGGTCTTGCGGGGGATTGTGTCCAACAGCCTCATAGACCCCAACTCGTACAATGTGTGTAATCTACGTGAGTATATCGTTTTCACAGACTCCGCTAAATACGTAAAGTGGATACTTTCAAATATATAATGAAATGTATATTCCGTTACATTAAAATTTGTTGGATTTTGTGAAAGTAAATGACTATTAGGTTGTGTTGGTATTATGTTAACTTCAATCTGATACGTATCATCTCTTTAAAATATTAGCGCTCTGGGTTTCCTTAAAGGTCACACAACCAGTTTGTAATCGAAAACATTGCGATGTTTTATTCCAAAGGCGGTAGATGACAAACTTACCTTGAATTTCATCCCAAAAAAGCTCCAATGGCGTATGACATAGAAAATTAATAAATAAATAAAATCAAAACAGAGAGAAATTTTATAAAATCTTACCACTTAAAAACAACCTATTTCATTTTGATGAAAAAAAATTGCTAAAAAACATTTAAACTTATAGGTATTTGTTTTAAATGTTTCTGGCTTTCACCCTTCTAGGATGTTGTAGGTCAGCATTTCAAATTATGATGGCCTGCAATATATAATGAGCAATTTTTTTTTTTTTAATTATCCAATTCACCCTATAAGAGTGCTTTGTGATGAGCAAATTTTATAATTACAAACTATTTTATAAGTCATTCATTTGGTCGTGTATACGTTATTAGAAAAGACAAGCTCTTGTGTATGATAAGGGAGCCACGGTTCTTACCTTGATTTTTAAAAGTTTTAAAAAATATATTTATATAAAATTACGTTAATATTTGTTTTTTAATTTTTAAAATTTATTCATTTTTCGGTGTTCTGTTAGGATACATTCAGTAGTTTATTGTCATTATTTATGCCTTCATTGTATATAATTGTTTTACATTTATTTCGGTGATTATTAAAAACTAAGTAACCTAAATGGTTACGAGATTTTTTCTTTACACATTTTTAAAATGTTTTCGAAATTTTGAATCTTTTCGAAAAGGCAGATTTTTTAAAGTGTTACTTTTAAACTGATTCTTCGTGAATTTTTACTGAGATTATATTATTTATTAAGATCCTATCCAACCTTTAAAACGCCGTAAGAAAGAGTGAACAATATATGGATATAATACGGGTATAATACTCGTATGTTCAGGACTTATTACAAATAAGTCCTGGATTACCAGCCAAAATAGATCCAACATCAAAGATTATATCAAAACTAACTTATAAGTATTAATTTTTACAATTTTACGTTGATGATTAACTGTTACTTGTAATATTGTGTTATTATTTGTACTTTGTATGTGTTGTTATTATAAACTGCTCATGCTAAGCGCCTGCTCTCAACACAGGTTCTCCTAGTGAGACAGGCATAGAATAAAACAAATTGTAACTCAAAACTAATAAAGATGAATAATAAAAAAAATTAAAAATAACATATTTGGATGAAAACATTTTTTTAAATTGTGTTGATTATGTTCCATAAAATAAACTGGATGGACAGGGTTACGAATGAAGATGTCATGGTTCGGATGAATAAAGAAAAACCAGTTCTTAAAACTATAAAAATCCGAAAACTTCAATATCTTAGAAATGTGATAAGACATGTGGGAAGTAAGAGATCTTGTATCTCATAGTGCTGGGAAAGATTGCCCGAAGCAAAACCTCATGGCTGAAAAACCTGAGACAGTGGTTTGGCGAAAGGCTTTTGCCAACGCCAAGCTAAGTTGAACGGACAGGGCACAAGAAGAAGAAGAAAAATGTTCCGTAAGCGTAGAATTTCCAATACACTTGTTGATGTATTTTAGATTAAAAAATATAGTTTGTATATTTTTAAACTATTTGTCCCGATGAAGACAAGGGTAGTGTTAAAACTGGTAGGTGTGTGTAAAGTTTTTTCTGTATAAAAGGGTTGCTAAAATTTAACTATTAATTAAAAAATGTGATTTTTAATGTGTACTATACTTACAGCACTTGTTCAACGGATGTTTTTAAAAATCCTCTTCCTTATTATATACGTGGATTGTAAAAAGCGTTTCACCTATAATTTCTTTTTGAGATTGAGAATTGTAAGTTGTATTGAAAATAAAAGTAGGGAAAAATACATTTAAAAATCGCTAAAAAATATTTTTATATTTAATTTTTAACTTTATGAGTAAAATCTCAAATTATAATATTTAATTAAATGAAGACAATATTAGCGAAACTCAATCGAAAATCTGGAGACAGAAAAATCAGAAAAAGATATTGGCTCCACTGGGAATCGAACCCAGGACCCTTAGCTTACATGGCCAGTGCTAATTCGGTCACTTCTTAACTGTATCATACTTAACTTACTCAAGTGCGCCCCACGGTTGAATTTGGCAGCCACCTCTGGTCTGGAGCTCCAAAATACCTGAAAAATACCCTCGACTCTGTGCAGAAACGGGCGGTCCGTTTGGTACATTCTCCCATCTTAACGGACGGATTGCAATTTTTAGAGCATAGGCGTCGGGTTGGAATGCTATCCTTGTTCTAACGGTATAAGAATGGAAGATGCTCCGAGGAACTAGCGTCGTTGATCCCTTCGGCACCGGTGCATAGTCGGGAAACACGCCAAACGAGTGCCCAACATTTGTACACGGTTGACATTTGCCACATGAGAACGGGTCGTTTCTTCGACTCGTTCTTGTGTTCAACAGCTCGGCTGTGGAATGATTTGCCGGCCTCTGTGTTTCCTCCTTCCTACAACATGGGTCTCTTCAAGACCAATGTTCATTCCTTCCTCTCCTCAAAAAGACTCTCCACACAGCATCCTAGATGACATAGGCCCTGAGGAAATTAATTTCCCTGCGTGGAGTTAACGTAAAAAAAAAAAATACTTCGACTAAGGACTACCAATATTTTCAAGTTGAATCTTGGAATCATATATAAAGATAGCAGCCATTAATATATGCGTTAAGAAAAATGAAGATAATGTTAGTAGTTCTTAGTCGAAGTATGATACAGTTGAAAAGTGACCGAATTTAATATAGGTTCCGTAGCTCAGTTGGTAGAGCACTTGCCATGTAAGCAAAGGGTCCTGGGTTTGAGTCCCAGTGGAGCCAATATCTTTTTTTCTGATTTTTCTACCTCCAGATTTTCGATTAGTTTCGCTAATATTGTCTTCATTTAATTAAAAAAATATACGTATATTTTAACGTACGCCACTTACACGAATATATTTTTATTGACTACATTTTGCAAGGATGCCACAAAATTTATATTTTATTTTAAAGAAGATGAAAGAGGTGTACAGTTGCTGTGTAAATAATATTGTAGAATTTTCTATAAAAATTATAATTGAATAATATTGTTTCTTTTATTGAGAAAGTGCTGCTTAACTTAGGATAGTGTGTAGTAAACATTTGCGTTGCTTAATAAAAAATATACAAATATTTTGAAAGACTTCTCCTTATTTAACTTCGTTGAACCATTATAAAAGGTGTTTGGGGGTGAAGTGCTCTATCATCGGAAGGTGATTAGACATGACACAAGTAAAAAAAAAAAAAATTTGTGTTAATACCGCAGAAGATTTCTAACTGCTCCCAACCATCTCCGATTGGGTATACCCGATTGAGATACGTTGTGACCCTGCAGATAGCGGGGAGGGGAATGAGATGGGAAAGAGAAAGGTGGGAGAATACCTGGCTATTCAGATCGGGTCACCAAACGCGGCAAAAGCCATTTCAAGGAATATTCCAATTCCGAATGGTGGTCACATACCAAGGCGATTCTGAGAGTATCTTCCACTCTGGAATGTGCCGAAAATATACTAAAATATTAATCATACGACTTCATCGTAGAATAACACATATTAATCAAATAAAACTTCAAAGAAGATTTGTACCCGCGACGACCTGTTTGCTAGTCGGGAGGTCGGGAGCCTTACCTCTCCACTATGGAGGCCGTCAGATTCTACATATATGATAGCACAAGTAAAAAAAGAAAAAAAATATTTTTTTGAAATTCCAACGTTGCAATTTTCAGTAAAGTTTAACTTTTTATTTCTACCATCATGTAGAAACACCTTTAGTAACTGGTGCGCTTTTCCACGGATACCTTGTACAGTAGATCTCTCCATGTATTATAACGTACATATTATAGTAAATTACTCCATACGTATTATTTTAAATCTTGCATATAAATTACAGTATCATGTCTCTCAGTTTCACAATTTTTCTAGTCATCGTAAGAATGTAAACTAAAAAACAATATTGTGTATATCGCGTTGGACCATCCCTGATTTACAAAAGATGCTGATTGCTGATTTTAAAGCTAAAACAGGTTGGAACCCAAACTAAGTTTAATTTGTGCGATGTTGTCTGTCGGTCGTCACTAGAAATTTGATTAGAAAATGATCGTGGTTGCTTTAAGTTGATTCCAAAGTGAACAAAAGAAGAAAGATGAAATTTTGGAAACTGTGGAGTGTAGTGGTTGTGATGGTAATCAGTTTTTCCGATTTGTCCAACGCCAAGGACGACAAGCGATCTCCCTGTACACACGTGTTCGTTTATCGACAGGGTGCAGACGGAATTTTCGGAAAAGTCACAGTTCCCATCGACCTAATTGGAAATGAAAACAGTTTGCTGCTTAACGTCTCCTTAGCACATAATAATCCATTACATTCACCTTATCAGGGGCACATAAATGCAAATTACCACCTATCGGATATTTTAACAAGTGTTCCATCGAAAAGCAAGACAATAACGTTCAACGTTCTTTTTCCAACACGAGATGAGTATTTTTACATACTATCTGTTCATTTTAATGGAAAAGTATTATGCCATCGCGATGTACAGCCCTATATGGGTAATATGTACATCAACTTATCATATTACAAACTTATTAGAGATAACGGACCTACACCCTCCACCTTTTTGCAAACAACCAAAAGTACACAATATGTTAATCCAGAAATACGAAGCGATATTTTCCCAATTACGGCTAAGAAAAAAACATGTGTCTCTTCCTTCCATGCAGAGGAATGTTCAACCACAAACACTAAAATGTTAGTTGCGTATACACACGAAACAACAACATATCGAACGACACGTCTGCCGAAAATCAAAACTACAAGACGATATACTAGCACAACCCAATTATATCGCCCATCTAGTACAACAACAACCGAAGAGCCGGCGAGAGCGAATCCTGACAATTTTGTAAAGACCGTAAAACAAGATCCAAATGTAAATTATAACAGCCGGTTTGACCAAGTAAAATTAGATATGATATGTGGAATCGCAAAGGTTGATTCCCTCAGAAAGTGGCCATGGGCTACAGCCGTCTACCAGAAGGGACAAACCAAGCTCACAGTCGTCAGCAGTGGAGCTCTCCTGTCAGATATCTTCGTCATTACGGCGGCCGCGCCAATATCCAAATTTAACAACAGACCAACTCGACCTTCAGAACTCTCCGTCAGAGTTGGAGCTTTTGACCTGGAAGATTGGCTTGATATAAGTTCTAGCCCAAGAACTCCGCTGGAAATTATATACCATCCAGATTTTAATCCGGCTGTTGTCGTCACGCAAAACAACATCGCTTTATTGAGAATCACACCACTGAAGTTCAACAAATTTATTTCACCTGTCTGTTTGATCCGAGAAAATCGCCCTAACATTGATAAAAAGGTCAATGGAATGACCATCGGTTGGGGATATGACGTAAATGACATGATGAACGTTAGGTCAAGTGAAATAGCAATGAGAACAATGCCGGAAGATGAATGCAGGAGCGCTAACGTCGCCATCCCCTCCCTAATGACCCCTACCACGCTCTGCGCCAGGAGCGAGCCTGTCCCGCAAATATGCCTCGAGGAACCGGGGCAAGGCTTTTATACGCCGAGAGGAAATTCTGCAAATAAATGGATTATCGCCGGCGTCCTTTCACATTCCTTAAAGAATAATCCGACTATTTGTAAAGTTGTAGAAACTCGTCTATTTACGGATTTGTCGAAGAATGCTGCATGGATTGAGGAACAGATGTACCGTCAAAATTACTAAGGCAGGGATGCATTTAGAATAGTATAACTTGCTTTCAATATCATATCAGGTTAAAATAAAAACAGGGAAGAATAATTGTGTCAAACACAATAAATTGAAATCGCCTTCGTGCATCAAATGAGTGATTTTTTATTTGTTTTTTTTTTATATATTTATATTTTTAAATAAAATTATTATTCAATTTATTAAATAGTTGATTTATAAATACATTTTATATATAACATTAAACAGCAGATATGATCATTGACAGGTGTAATCATCAAAATCTGAAGTGGAATAGCCACATTACACAGCTAGTAAAGAGAAAAAGGAAATGTAAATATATATTTTTTAGGTTAAGAAATATTTTAAAAGTGAAAATAAATAAAAATTAGTTCTGCGTCCTTTCGTTGATTTGGACTTAAGGGTTGAAGAAGATCTTATAAAAACAGGCTAAACTCAGTAAAAGTTTCGCAAAGAAACATAATAAACACTATAAAAATGTTACCTTCTTAACAGAATCACCTTTTAAATTGTTGCCAGTACCAAATGTCGATGACATATTTAAGCAAGCTTTCATTTCGTGAATAAAATAATATAACAAAGAATATTCAAGTAATGAGAAATGGAAATCAATTAATTACTCCATTTTTTTATAAAACACTAAAGCAAAACTATCGGTATTTATCATGCGATAAAAAACTACAATTTTCTCCCTTCTGAATTGCATCAACCAATTTTTGTCAACCAATCAGAACAAGTTAATAAAATTAAACAATACAAAAGAATATTTTATTCAAAACAATTGATAATATGCAACCAAATTAAGAATCGTGTCTCCCTTATCACGCACAAAAACTCCTCTTTTCTGAAAATGACCAATGATGTATTTGGAAATATATGTTTTTAAAATATTTATGTTTAAATGTAACTTAAATTCTTAATATTACAATAAAAAATTATCTTTTATTAATACTTAATAATATCATCATTCAATTGAAAAAAAAAACTTTTTTTTTAAAACACATTGTAAAATATTTTCAAGAAAAACTTTAAAAATAAAATGTTTTTTTTTTATAAATTGAACCATAATATTATTGGATATATATAAAACATTTGGGTTCTACATGTTAAACATAATACCAATAAATAAATCAAAACATTAACATTATCTTAATAGAAAATCACTGATGTCTGAATACATGTTTATTTGATCTGTGCAATTTCATATTCCTAATATTAAACATATTTTTAAATATAATTTAAGAACTTCATTATTAGTACTAGATACTTTACAAAATAAATCTTCTTTACCTGCTTTGCAGCAACAAAAAAATTGTTAAATCTTCTTCAGAAAATGTTATTGGAATCATTGTGGGAAAATTATATTTTAAAATACGGTTAGGTGATTTCTTACATCTCAAAATAACTGATTTTATTTATTTTTAGGTATAACAAAAGATTATAAATTTAAATAAAAGCCGCTTATTTTATATGGTTAAAATTCCATTCATGATCCTTCATAATATTACAAATATTTAAAAAATTAAAAAATTACAAGTCTTACATATCATAATTTTTTTTAAATGTTTCAATAACCATAAACATTACTAATTCAATAAATAAATAAAAAAATTTGTAAATATTATTATTACGTAGGGATTCTTTTAATTATAAATCTGATTAATATTAAAAAAAAATATTTTGAAATATTACAATCCTTCCTATTAATATTATAAAGGCGAAAAATTTGTATGCATGTATTTTTATTACTCTTTCACGCAATAAATACTGAATTGACTTTAAAAATTCTTTCACTAATCCAAAGCTACATTATTTGCGAGTAATATAGGCCGTATATATTGGTAAGCTCTGGCGTTATGAAATAACTGTCTGGGGGGAGGGGGGAGGGGGGAGAGAGGAGGGGGGAGGGGGAGTGGGCAGGGGGGAGCGGGTAGGGGGAGGGGGGAGAGAGGACGGGGGAGGAGGAGTGGGCAGGGGGGAGGGGGGAATGTGTAGGGGAAAGCAAGGGGGGAGGGGGAGGGGGAGGGGCTGGTGGGGGGGAGTGGGGATTGGGAAGGTGGAGGGGGCGGAGTGGAAAACCTCCTAATACTGTGCGAGCGAAGCCGGGGAAAAAGCTAGTAATTATTATGAATTTGACAAATGCCTGAGCACGATACTCTAGTATAGGGGTGCCCAACCCAAATAATTTGTTTGGGGGGGGGGTGTGAATACAGATATTTGGCATATATTATTGTTAATTTTACCGATAATTTGGGTTTCAAAAATGGTATCATTGTGAAACCGCAACCTTCAAAACTAGAAGACAAAATATCTATACATGCAACAATGTGTGTCCTTTGCATTCACCCTCCACTTACTAAAATCATGTACTGGTTGGAAATGATTGCGAAAATAAATTCCGAGTGCGCCTGGCAATAACTTCGAATAATAGATCAGAAATCCTATCGAGAGTCCTTGGTTTAATAAAAAAATTCTAATTTCAAAAAATATAATATAAATTTATGAGAACAGTTTTTTCTTGTTATGTATGACTACCAAAATTCAAATATGAATAGCGACAAATTCTTTTTGGGTTGCAAAAAAGATTCAATTGGCCGCAGGTACATACAACTCTAGCACATTTACATTAGCTCCACACAGGAGGCCCTGAGGAAATAAAATTTCCTTCCGGACCTATCTTTGGGGATGCTGTAATGCTGTAAGGAGGGTCTACCTCCCATTGCGGTGCAAGGTGATGAATCGAGAGAGTCCGGCTGGAGAGGTCAAAAGATCTCCCTCAAACAGTCTTTCCCGATCCGGCCTGCCACGCAGTAGAGATCCACCGTAGTAGAGAATTCGCCGTCAAGACCTAGACAAACCTCTCCCAATGAACCCGGGCACCCCTGCTAAGTCACCAAACGAGGCGAACCACTTGGGTCAACCAAAGGGGTTAGGGGTCTTAGGTCAACCAAAAGGGCGACCTACGGCAGGGATGTTGGTTATAAAATCCATATCCACCTCCCAAATTGTAATATTCTTTCCAGAATAAAGACATACCTGCATTTTCGTATAAAAATTGTATATAAATAAGTTTTTCAAGGTATCCAAATTTTAACATTTATTAATTTTAAAAAATCTTAATAGTTATTTAAATCGTAAATTTGAAACTTGAACTCCTTTCCTTCCCCTCCCCCTACATTTAGCTTCACAACATACACCATTTAGGGATGCAATAGTCTCACTGGCACCAGATAGTTGGGACTCTTTATAGATACTCACAAAAAAAAATAAAGACAGGTAAATGGCCAGATTAGCATCGCCGCCTAGGTGTCGCGCATCCTGTGTTATTCCTCGTTAGGGAACGTACCCAAACTACGTGACCAACTTTTTGCAATTTTTAACCCCCCCCCCCCCCCCCCGGTGACCAAAATCCTAAGGAACCCGCCGCTCATTTGTATGGAGCGTGACCTTTTGAAGACCCCCCCCCCCCCCCTAAAAGTGTCACGTAGTATGGGTACGTTCCCTTAAGTGCTTCATCTCGACATTCGAATCCCGGGAATGTTTGTTTTGCTTTAAAAATTGAAAATAGTAATTATTTAGAATTATTTTAATTAATTATGTTTAAAAAGTCATTAGGTTTTTTTTTTTTTATTAGAAAGAAAAAAAGTTATACAATATTACAGGAAATCAAATAAAAATAAAATATTACAGAAAAAAGAAAAGTCCCAATAAACTACTTTTAAGTAGTTTGTCAATGGGTGCTTTTACTTTGAAGTTTTTTAAAAAATAAAACTTATTACTCAGTTAGACATTTTTTTGGTGTTACTACAAAAAGTGTTAATACAAACTTTCTTTCGGCGAGCCAATTTTTCAATATAATATTTGTTTTTACATTATTTGTACATTTTTTAATTTTAGCAGGTAACATATTTAAGCAAGTAGGTATCATGTAGTCAAGCGTAAATATAAAATTCAAATATAATATTGTATCGTTGATTCAATACGATATTGGTTTGTTTGTCTGTCTTCCGGAATTGAGTTGGCATGAACATTGTATTCGTATGACACAACTATTTATTCACAGGCGCAAACAAATTATTAATAATGAAATTAGCGCCATTGAATAATTTTAATATTTACAATATACAACCAAAATTATTTCCAATATAACAACTGTGTCTACCAACAGAACCAAGGACTTCCGATAGGTGCCCCAACGAGTCCCCTGTTAGCAGACATTTTTATGAATAACCTAGAGAATAAGATTTTTAATTGTAATTCATCACTTCTAAATAATATTCTTACATGGAAAAGATACGTGGACGATATCTTTTGTATCTGGACAGGAACAGAGCGGCAACTGAGTAAATTCCTTCATCTTATAAATTCCTTCCACAAAAGCATCCAATTCACTTTAGAGGTAGGCAGTAATGCATCCATTAATTTTTTATACTTAACACTAACTTCAGTAAATAACAGAATTGAATTCAACATTTTTCGTAAACCGACGTACACAGATATAACAATACATAACCTGTCAAATCACCCGGTTTCACATAAACATTCTACTTATCATTCAATGGTGCACCGGCTAGTAAAAATCCCTCTTTCATCTGTTAATTTCGCGATGGAACTTTCAAAAATTAAACAAATTGCTCTAAATAATGGTTATTCCGCAGATTTAATTGATAAAATCCTAAATAAGAAACTTAAACTCATCTCAACTAATACATTTTTATTTGGTATGCCTGAAAATAATAATAAAGTAATAAATCCCGCTCAATGGCGCAGAATCTTATATATATCCAACTTTTCCTCACTTAGTACAAAAAACTTGCCTGCCCACATTAAGCCCGCGTTCTATACTGATAGCAACTTACGTAAATTACTAAAAAACACTAAAGATAGAGATCATAAATTAAGCCACTCAGGCATTTACCAACTATGTTGCAATGATTGTCCTTCGTTCTACATAGGTAAGACAACTAGAAATATAAATATCAGAATCACAGAACATTTAAGATGCTTAGCAAATTCTTAAAATTCTCCAGACTTTAAAAATAAATATTAACTCAACTTTGGCATTAATCTTCTGTTAAATATAAATATAAATGTAAAACTCATGCAATGTCCAGTGTTTTGAATATAATGTCCTCCACGTGCAAAGTCGTATCTTCCCCATAGCATAAGCATAAACTTTCTAATAAAGTGTGTTTTGTCGGAAGTGTCCTGCAGGTAAGTATGATTCTGTATCTATTTGAAAATAATAAAATTAGATAGAGCCTAGGATTTATAATAAATTGTAAAGCGCCCTTGAGGTGATTTTTCACAAAAACGGCGCTATACAAATTATCCAATTATTATTATTATTATTAAATAATAATAATTTTTCAGAGTTTGCTAATCACCTAATTTCCACAGATCACACTTTTAATAAGGACACAGGGGTTAAAATTCTTCACCGTAATAATAAAAGCAAAAAATTAGATAATTTAGAAGCACTAGAAATCAGAAAATCCCTAAATAATAATGCTAAATAACCAAATCAACTTATCTTTCAGTCCCATTCTAAATATTTTTCCAATTAACCGCTCTGTTCTTTCCGGAAATCCCCTAATTACCCCCACCCCTTTGCCTACCTCCCACTCAAACACCTGATTTGTATATCTGTCAACATTCTGTATCATAGTTTAATTATAATATTCTCCTGACGAAGGAAGGGTGCTTCCGAAACCGGTAGAGTGTGTATAAAATAAAAGTGGTCTACAACAAATTTATATGTGTTTTATATTGTTAATTATGGCGAGCCACAAAGTTAATGCTTTTTACAAATACGTAATTTTAATATTAGTTAGGGTTTGTTCACCGAACCGTCAGAGTTTTTCGGGATACCCGTGCTCTGAAGATTTTATACTTCTCCCTGGTCCGCATAGGCTGATGAGTGGTTCGCTTATCTGCAATCCTCATGAGGTGGTGTGCTCCATCATGTTGGAGAGGGTTCAAAAAAAGTTTCTAAGATTTCTCTACATGAGGGAGTATGGCCAATATCCATGGCTCTACCCGACGAACTTTTTTCTGGGCATGCTGGGACTTCACTCCCTGCAGCTCAGAAGAGAGGGGTATGCCGCCACCCACTTATTCAGACTGATGCGAGCATAGACATCCAAATGGATAGACAAGCAGTTACAGATGAGGGGTAAAACCAAACTATGGAGAGCGAGAGGGGAAAGATGACTGTCATTCGTTGAACAATCAATCTGACAGTATATAGGCATCTCGCATTATAATATCACCATTTAGTTCTTAAAAGCAAAATCTGCTTTGAATGAATAGACCTTTTTACATGGGAGCGCGAATTGCTTGCCACGTTCAAAACATATTTGCTAAGGCCAAATGCTCGCCCCAAAAAGACTCGCGCCAATACACATATCAATATTTTGTTGTCGTGTTTAGTTAAAACACTTTTACAAATGTTTCATAATTTACTTACCCCTGTAACCAGCGACGAGCACATTGGAGTACCGCCCACATTCGCTATGTGCATATTGATAGGTAGATATATTGTATAGCACAAGCTGCCGTTATTTCGTTAAATGTATGGATGTCAGCTTCTCGCTGTTCACGGCAAGAATGATGACGTCACACATTTTAGATTCAAGCGAGGCTATATCCCCTCCCCATGGAGCGAGCCGGTTCCAAGGAGGAGCTACAGCCGGCGCCATGTGGAGGGGGAAATAATACGTTTTTATCACTTAGGGCAGGTCCAGATATATTCATATGTCCGTGGATGCGAGGCTATTTTGAGAACTCAGCCATTCTGAGCGCGTTGGTCTCTAAGTTCCAGATGACTATCTTAGATAGCGTCATCATAGATTATTCTATCTTTTTGCCTGTAGGACTAACCCGCCAATGGTTCTCCCGGTAGGGAGGAGTATAGTGCTCCTGAACCAAATCTCCTCCGAGATTGATGTATTTGGCGTGGGTGAGGAGAGATTCAAAAGGCAAATTCTTTCGATTCTTAAAAGAGTCTCTCAACATTAACGAAATTTTCACCACTGCCTGAGATTTTTTTGAAATTGTTATATTTCTTAAAATTTCTTTTATGCATAAATATTCACAAAATTTTTTTTTAATAATATTTGTATGATGTTATTTCTTACATTCAATAAATTCAAATTTGAAAGGTGTAAGAAATTAATAAAATATGTTATTATTATTATTATATTTTATAGCTTGAAGCTTATTTTTTGGGGTAATTTTGAAAATCTGTATTTAGGCAAAATAATCAAAGTCCTAAACGAGATGGGTATTGAAATCGATTCCATGTGGTTAAAATGTTACTTAACAATCTGTTGGATGTTCGGGAAGGTTAGGAAGTTCAATTATTGGATATTCGGCTTAACAAGGGTGCCCGTTCAAAAGGAACTATCCAAAGAACGGCAGCCTCAAGCAAAAAGGCTTTGAGATTCCCAAACCGAAATATTTTAATTAAATTACATTTTGGGCGAGTGTAAACTCCGGAACGCGCGTAGAACCTACTGCTTGTTTCATATATTCGTAAACGTCATCAGTCGTGTAAAATTATTAATACCTCAAGTGTAATAGTTTTATTTAATTTCATTTTTTATTTTATTTTATTTATTTTGGAGAAAGTTGAGAGCAAATCAGAGATTACAAAATAATACAATGATAAGATAGTTAATTGGGTTCCATGACAGTTCATCCCGCGACAATTCATCCGGCGACAGTTCATCCTGCGACAGTTCATCCGGCCGACAGTTCATCCTGCCGACAGTTCATCCCGCCGAAAATTCATCCGGCGACAATTCATCCTGCCTGAACATTGAGAAGATTTTTTCTGTAAGTAAGTATGCAAAGAGGATATACGGCCGTACAACCTAACCTAACCTAACGTAACCTAACCTAACCTAACCTATTTAGTAAAAATATTTTTACAGCGGATTTCCACTCAAGATGCCTTTAGATATAAGTATATCGATTTTGGTTGTACGGCCGTATATCCTCTTTGCATACTTACTTAATAAAAATCTTCTAAATGATCAGGCAGGATGAATTGTCGCCGGATGAATTGTCGGCGGGATGAACTGTCGGCAGGATGAACTGTCGGCAGGATGAACTGTCGGCAGGATGAACTGTCGCAGGATGAACTGTCGCCGGATGAATTGTCGCAGGACGAATTGTCGGGTCACCAGTTAATTGTGCCAATTATGGCTATCCACTCATGATAGTGAATAATGAAGTGTGACATTGTAAGGGTGTTTTCTTATTTAATTTGTTTTTTAGTTACAATGTATGAAATAGGGGGGGGGAGAGGAGGAATATAGGAATAGGATTAAGAGTTAGTTCACCGCAAGTGTGTTAGTTCACCTCGTTCAGTATGGAATTTTACATTTTACCTCAAGTGTTTGTGTGCGTTTGTTCACCGCTAGTGTTATTTAGTTCACGTAAAGTGTGATAGTTCACATCAAGTGTGTTAGTTCACCTCGAGTCTAAAATTTCCCCTCAAGCGTTTGTTTGTGTTTGTTCACCTCTATTGGTATTTATTCACGTAAAGGCCTCCCTCAACCGTCTCTCTCGATACGGCTCGCCACGCAGCAAATAGGCAGACACATCCGCCGCCAAGACCTGGACAAACCTCACCCCATAAACCCGGGCAACCCTGTAAGTCACCAAACGTAGCGAACAACTTGGGCGACCTATGGCAGGGGTGTTGGTTATCCAATAAATGGTTTCCGGGGTGGCGGTACCCATAGCCGCCTCCCAAATTAAATCTAGTGTAGTGAAAAGGGTAGTTTTAAAATTTGCAGTCATCATGAATAAGTGATTTGTGAAAATAAACTAGAATACTCTTTTTGAATCGGAGTATGTTTTTACTGATTGTGACCTAAAAATTAAACATATCTGTTTATATATTTTATATAATTTACTATTTTACATAGTTTGCGTTCGTCAACTCATGAACTCCACTGTACTTTTGGGAATACTACCCTTCGTCAAAGACATTTTTCCGGAGTAATATATTTGTTCAGGAAGGAGTTAGACCACATCCCTAACGTTCATTTGGCAACTCAGAATATCGCTCTGTTATTGAATTTAAACAAATTAAAACTATATAAAATTCCGCAGCGAATATCTACGACATAAGATGAGTTAAATAATAACAGTGTGTCTTCAATAATATCAGTATCGTCCTGATGAAAAACCACGATCATGAATCCACTATTGATTCAGTATCGAAACGATGTTTGAATTTTCTTTTCAACCCCTATCCTTCCCAACTACCTTCAATCGGAGTTCCCACTGTCCCAATGGTTCCGAGGACTAGTGCGGAATTCACAAATAAATATGTAGAAATTTATGTATTCACTCTGGCGCGGGCGGAGCAGTTACAGGCTGTACACAACCCTAATAATTTGTGTTTGCTCAAAACTCACATCTTTTAATCATTTCCGGCGAATTCGTAACAATAGTAACTGTTTTATTCAAAAAGACCCCTGGGGATGTAAGTTCTTTATATTTAAGATTAATAAAAACAATACCTTACTATTAATATATTTTACGTACAACGATTTTAAAAGTTTATAACCCGTTTTTCTACCATAAAGTTAGCGGTAAGCACCAGATTTTTCTTTTCTAGACGATGAATTAATAACTTCTGGAGGGAAACATTTAGAAACATCTTAAATATTTGTATCACGTTCTTTAAAATTAATTAAAATGAACGCGGCGGAAAGGTCGAACCTCCAGGCCCGCCAGGGCGAATGCGATCGTACGTTCGTCCAATACGCTCTGCCGCGGGCGTATATTTGTTTATACGCCTTCTTCACTTACGTCGTTAAGATTCCCACATTATTTTTCTTCTTCTTATTTTCTTTGATAGGGCAGGTTCGACAGTAGGTCCGTCCAATACACGGGTTGCGAGTCGCAATTTATGTAAACGGCTTCTTTACTTACGACGTTAATATTCTGAATATATTTTAGGTTATATTGTCGTCTCAAATCCTAAGGTTGCGGGTTTGAAACCCAGCGTGCCCAAATACCAAATGCCCAACACAATGAAAATGAAATTAATTTTTTTTTATAACTTACCCCTTTTTTAAAGAAATAGGAACATTACAGGTTTCGAATAACCTGACAATATTTGAAAATCGCCCACTACCATTATTATAAGCGGACACTCATAAACTAAAACTTATTACTACATCTATAATAGTAAAAACATGGATTAATATCATAAAATAAAAAACCTCAGCAGATGTCTTTCTTGTTATTGCGTTTAATTCGTGGAACTCCACGTTAGGTTAGTTTTTTAGGCTCGATATTATTTTTATATCAATTTTTATTTTGTCCCACTTTTCGAAAGTGTTCTGACTTGTCACTGTACCGATATTATATATGGTTGACATTTGTCACATGAGAACGGGTCGTTTCTACGACTCGTTCTTGAGTCCAACAGTTCGGCTGGGGAACGATTTTCCGGCCTCTGTGTTTCCTCCCTCACACAACATGATTCTCTTCACGACCCGGTTCACTCCTTCTTCTCGACCCTCGAATGACCCTCCACTCAGCAAAGATGTTTTTAATAAAAAATATGTTTCGTGAAACCGCAATTTTATTCCCGGTGCATCACATTCAATTTGGGAGGCGAATATGGGTACCGCCGCCCCAGGAACCATTTATTGGATAATAAACACCTCTTCCATAGGTCACCCGTAGTTGTTCACTACGTTTGGTGACTTAGCAGGGGTGCCCGGGTTTATGAGGTGCGGTTTGTCCGGGTCTTGGCGGTGGATGCGTCTGGCCACCTGCTGCCTGGCAGGCCGGATCGGTAGAGAATTATTGGGGAGTCCCTTTGACTTCTACAGCCGTGCTCTCTCAGAACATCGCCTTGCATCGCAATGGAGGGGATGCATTCATACGTCCGTCACTTCTGGACGCACTGGCCCTCAGATTCCTACCCACTCCTCTTACCCTTTTCCTTCCCAAAACTTATTTTAATAGTCACGTATCAACCGATCATTTTTGTGATAATTAAAACTGAAGCGGTAATTATTATTATTGTTCAATTCATTATATTATTAATAGGAGTCATAATTCAGTCTGTCGAGTCCACAATACAGTCCTATTCATCAAGACTCACGTGTGAAGACAGCAATTATAATATTATTATTACATAAAACCCTATCTGAAGGTACACAAAGATGGTTGAATATAAAAAAGGGAAACAAAATGATTTGGTGGCTTAAGAATCACTTAGGATCGTATATAATTGTTAGCTGCCCGTCACGGATGCTTCAGGCGATGACCCAAACCTTAAAAAATCTAAATAATTCAAGTTCCACTTTGGGACCAATCCTGCACACTAAATACCAGGGACCCTCAAATATTGTCGAAAGACATCGGCGTACGAAAGATTATAATAACATTATTACGAAAGATTCCTTACAGAGACAGAATGGTGACAAATAGTGACAAGAAAGAAAAGTGAAGAAAAATATCGTACAAAAAAAAACCTTACCAATGTTTCCGTATTATTTTGTCATTAATATAGGTATACATATTTTTTAAATTACTTTGAAAAAAAACAAACATTCCCGAGTTACGAATAACCCAACAATGTTTGAAAATCTCCTACTACAACAGTAAGCAGAAAATGTTGCTTGTGTAACTACTAGGTTTGTAACTACCTACATAGTTATAGGTGAGATGTGCTTGTGTCGCACGCTCGACTTGACGAGGTGAGAGGCGAGAGCGGGCCACGGCGGGAGGGGAGCTGTCAAGTGAACACACCGGGCCGGGTACCTTGGCTGACACCGACCCCAAAAATAACAATCGTAACTACATATTGATGAGTAGAAAAAGTAAGTTGATTATTAAGTTGTAGAAGAATACGAAATTATTTTTTTACTTTTTAATGCATTTTTTAAGTCGTTTTTTTGTTTTGTTAAAATTTTTGTTTATTTTTTGATTTTTAGTGAATCTGAAGTACACTAACTAATTCGATTAAGGTTCGGCCGAGTATCGTAAATTTGCTCTTAAGAATTGGAGAGTTCCGTTACTTTGTCATGGATCCCATAATCAGAACCTAATCAAACTCTCATCAAACTACCCTTGAAGTACATCCTTTCAAATAAAAAAGAATCATCGAAATCAGTTGGCGTGATATTGAGTTATTCGTCCATTTGTCGCGCACATACTAGATGCAAATTTAAGACTTATATGATTTTCTCGTGGATGCCATTGTCAGAACTGGACCAGTGTGGACCAAAACGGGACCACACGGGAAGCACCAGCTTTCAAATAAAGAAAGAATCATCAATATCGGTTTACCCAGTCGATAGTTCTGAGGTAACAAACATAAGAAAAAGAAAAAAAATACAGTCGAATTGAGAACCTCCTCCTTTTCGAAGTCGTTTAAAAATATGGACCATCGGATAGAGGTATGCCACCGAAGCCGTGGCGAGCACTTGGCCGATATTTTATTTCACATAATTGTGATAGTTCTTTCTATAATAATAAAGACAATTAAGATAATTCTCTGAAAACTTTTTGTTTTATTTACATTTAACATCGTGCATTATGGTTGAACCACCCTTTATTTCAAAATGTATTTTGCTTTTTTAAATTTATTAGATAACATGAATCTGCATTACATAAAAGAGCCACACAGTTTGAAGACCAGCAGGATGAGCGATCCTGACTTCGTAGCCTGTAATTATCTGAATTACCATTGTATTCAGGAGATCCGAAGGTGACCCGAGCCCAAGCAGCATTTCTCTGCAGGTAAATCAGGCAGAATCTTGATTATAATGTACCAAATGGGTTATTATTGAGGGTCAATGGTTTGATTTTACTTACTTATTGCCAAACATTACGAGCCTGGTGAGGTTGGTTGACCTTGGTAGGCGGTTTAGATCCTCGGCTACGAATCTGGAGATTGCAGGTTCAATTCCCGGCCTGCTTAATTTTGTTAATCATAATGTTATATCATAAATGTATTATAATTGGTTCCATGACAATTGCCCCCCCCCCTCCCGGTTTACCCATATACAATATGCAGACGGTTTAGGAAAAATACAGTATACCTACTTACACAAAATATAACTAAGTGATCCGACGGGGTATGCAGAGAGAATGTACCGCCGAATAACAAAAGTATTAAATATATTTTCATTTCCTCTTCAATGTATACATGGACTAATTATCAAATCGCCTGGACACCAGAGCGGGCTGTCGTATCAATAATCTGTGCCTAAATCACATTAGCTATGCGGACGACATGTTTCTCCTAGTTCCGTCGATCAAGGGGTTGAGAATACTATTAAAAATCTGCGAAAAATACGCAAATGACCACAACATGATGTACAACCCCAAGAAGACGAAACTAATCGCATTCCACCATGGAAAAAATCCCGAGAAGATGCTCCTTGTACAACAAACACAATGAGGAAAACATAAGCACATCCACGAATGTAAAATACGTAGTTCACATAATCACTGAAGACCTCTTGGGGATGATGGTGATATTGAACGACAGAGGAGAAGTATCAGTGTATTGTCCAATATGATCGCCCGAAGATTCTTCCAATGCAGTAACCACTAACCATGTAAAAAAACATTGTTCAACACATTTTGCACTAGTCTATATACGTGTGAAACATGGTGTAACTACCGAACCACCTCGATGGAATGACTCCGGATCCAATATAACAATGCTTGCAGAATTACATTTGGATTCGGAAGATATAGCAGTGCATCGACAATGTTCACGGAACTAGGATTGCACGGATTCGCCGGTCTGATGAGACACCGGGTCACTGGAGCCAGTATGCGGCTAATAGTATAAATAATGTTTAACTATATTGGACTTGTGGGATTGCACTATCCTCCCCACATCCTATAATAAAGGATAAAAATAAAATAAAATAATTAACAAATTAAACTTGATAAATTTATGCACCAGATTTAAATGTCCGGGTTAAATTTTCCCCAAAAAAAAAAAAAAGGAAAAAAATAAGGAAAAACTAAACCCTTTCACACACTTCCCCAAATGATCATCTAGTCAACCCACGCTATGCAATTGCACTATATAAGTATTATAAATACAAGAACAACATGTCAACCTACTAGAGACCAAATGGGAATATAATTCACCGACTCCAGATATTTTCATATCAGAGGGTTCGGCTCTGTGGCATTTCTAATTGAACCTATAAATCCTACCGATCCCTCAATATAAATATTTAAAAAATCCTTTGTAATCCCACATGTATTTAAAATGACTGATTTTTGCATTTTTATATACAAATTCTTTGACAAATCTAATATGCTTAAATTTTGAATCAGATTCCTAGGTATTATGCCAGTGGCCGAAATAACAAATGGCAATATTTTTATAGTCCGAGAATGCCAAATTCTTTTAATCTCATTTCCTAAATCTGTGTATTTTCTTATTTTTTTCAGAAATAGTTTTTTGAATATTACAGGAATTTGGAATAGCTACATCAATGATATAAGTTATTTTTTTTAATTTTGTCATGTGAAACTATATCAGGTCTATTATGACTAATTGTTCTGTCTGTTAGTATAGTTTTATCATAATGTATTTTATAAAATTCATTTTCTAAAAATGAATTTGGTTCATATTCATAATATGGTACTATATTACGGCAGTCAATCAAGTTATGTTTAATTACCAAACTTTGGTGAATTATTTTTAAAACCTGATTGTGCCTAAATGTATACTCGGAAGGCGCTAATATAGAACATCCCGATATAATATGTTCTATAGTTTCGGAAAAAGCCAAACATTTTCTACATAAATCATCAATTTGATTTATATCTTTGATTATATGCTTTCTATAATTTTTAGTATTAATGACTCTATCTTGAATGGCAAGCATAAATCCTTCTATTTCTGCGCTCAACTCTCCAATACTCAACCATTTGTTTGACGAAAGTTTGTCAACATACGTTTGGTTGAGATAATTGAAGTGTTTTGCGTGAATAATTTTATTTGACCAGGAATCTAATAATTCCTGGTTAGTATTTATAAGAATGTTGGCATTCTCGTCATATAAATTTAAAGGTGTAATATTTCTATCTGCCTTGCAAATTATTTTGTGCATTTCTGAGCTATTAGCTTTCCTATGGAAAAAATTTCTAAGCATTTCTACCTGATTGTGTTTCAAAGATGTTATTTTGACTACACCTCTACCTCCTAAATTTCTAGGTAAATTAATTCGTTCTATAGCTGAATTTGGATGATGGCAATTAAATTTTGTTAACGTAGACCATGTAATTATGCCAAATGAGTACGTTAGTAGAGGTATTGCCCAAGTATTTATTGCTTTTACTAAATTTTTAGCAGATAGATTGCATTTTAAAATTTTTCTGATCCTAGTTTGAAATTTAATCCTAATATCATTTTTAATACTGGTTTGATCTAATCTATTCGATTGCGGGTATCCTAAATATTTATAAACCTCATCCCCTTTCATACTGTGAATTTTGAAATTTCTAAATATACCCTCGTCTCCATCTACAATTTTGCCTTTCTCTATATGGATAGTTTTACATTTATCTAAATTTATTTATTATTATTATTATTATTATTATTATTAATGAATCCGGATATTCGAAAATGTTTGATTAATTTCACCAGAAGAAAAGGTAGAACTGAGCTTACTTTGGGTGCAAAGAAACGCCCACAACACACAACTATCAGTTTATTTCTTCAGTGGATGAAAAGATATCTTTTATCGCATCTCTTGCATCTCTCTGAACTGTCTCTTTTGGTAGATGGGGAGACCAGGACTCGGAGGCGGAATAAAACAAGCGCACTATGCGCAGTATATTTACAAGAAGCGTGCGGTAAAGTGGATAACAAATCTCCGATACATTGTAGGCACGACTCACAGTCACCAATGACTAACCGAGAGAATATTACCAAAGAGTTTTTTTCTCTGGCCTGGTAAAAAAAGAAAATTCTTTTCTTCATACATTTTGTATGGAACGAATTCCCATCTTTTGAAAGAGCCGCAACAATATTGTGACAAAAATAATATTTAATAGTGAGTGAATTCAAAAAAAATCAAAAACGTCAAATGTCAATGCGCTGATTGTTTTGCTTTTGTTCTTAAACATATAATGCTGCCCCTCTTTCTTACACAGTAAATGTCAATTATCGAAAATGAGACAAATGGTGAACGTATGTCTGAACTCCCCCCCCCCCCCAAATAGAATATTATAATAACGGAAAAAGAAAATTAAAGTGGAAAAGTAAGAACATCACAAAAAATATAAATCCTTACACAGTAATCTCTGATACTGACAAAAACGAAACACAAAACACGGCAGAACGATTTGCCGGCCTCTGTGTTTCCTCCCTCCTACAACATGGGTCTCTTCAAGACCCGTGTTCACTCCTTCCTTTCCTCAAAAAGACCCTCCACACAGCATCTTCAAAGATAACTTAGGCCCTGAGGGAAGTTATTTTCCTCAGGGCCTCCTGTGTGGAGTTAATGTAAAAAATTTAAAAAAACACAACACAACAGTTATTGATTTTGAGGCGGTACGAAGTTCGTAGGGTCAGCTAGTAAAATATAAAACACAAAAAATTCCATTTTTTAATAGATATTATGATTAAGAACGGGAAGTGTTTGAAATATGTACAAACATTAATTTTAACTAACCCTTTAAAACCATGATGAAATTATGAAATAAAAATAACTTTTCAAAGAAACTTCTCAAAAATCAGGACATCAACAACAAAATCAATCAGAAAAATCGTTCGAGCGCGCATACTTCGAAGGGAGATACTTCAATCAATAACCACTGAGCAGAAAAACGCGTCGGTAAATATTGTTAACTCTTACCCACAAGAGCGTTGTGTAATATATCAAAAGTTTAGCATAAAAAATAACAAGGTATTAACGCTTTCGATATAAACTGCTAAAAGCTTTTATGCTTCAAAAGCTTCTCTCGCCGTTGACAGAAAGCTACATATCTCAAAGTCGTTGGAATATCCTGGTTCTATCCATCCACTCGGGTATTTTATATAATCATCTACTGGATCTATCTTTACTTTGGATAATATTATGACAGTGGACGATATAAATGTATGGTGGAAAAAATTGGTATTGATGCTTCGTCTAGAAGTGATCAATAACACTTAGTGAGTTTTGCTATAGGAAACATATTTTTGTGTTATTTGTTTCTGCCCAGTCCCTTGGGCAGGTCCGAATCAAATTAGGATTATTTCTTTCGGAAATGGGTTATATGTTATATGCCTACATTGAATCAGAAGAAACTAGATAATGTACTGGGTGTTTCAGCACGAACCCAAAAGACTTTTATATTTTTAATTTGGAAGGCGGGTATGGGTACCGCCGCCATGGGAATGATTTATTGGGTAACCACCACCCCTGGCACAAGTAACCCAAAGTTTTTCCCTACGTTTGGTGACTTTGGTGACAAGGGTGCTCGGGTTTATGGGTTGAGGTTTGTCCAGGTCTTAGCGGCGGATGCGTCGTGGACCGGGTCGGAAGAGACTGGTTGAGGGAGACCTTTTTGCTTCTCCAGCCGGACTCTCTCGACCCATCGTCTTGCACCGCAGTGAGAGGAGTGGATTCATACGCCCGTCACTCCTGAACACACATTCCCCGATTCCTACCCACCCAACGTACCATTGGACACACTGATTCCCAGATTCGTACCCACCCAACGTACCATTTTCCTTCCGAGGACTTTCCCTAAAAATACCTTACACACACCATCCCCAAAGATGAGAGAGGCCCCGAGGAAAATTGTTTTTCTCCCGTGTGGAGCTAATGTAAAAAAAGGCGATTCCTGAACATATTCTGTTATCCTGTTTTCTGTCTTGACGCTTATTTCAATTAAAAATAAATTACGTATTTGTAAAAAGCATTAATTTTGTTGCTCGCTATAATTTACAATTAAAACACATAAATTTGTTGTAGACCACTTTTATTTTATAAACATTCTACCTATAAGTTATAATATTCTCCTGACGAAGGAAGGGTGCTTCTGAAACCGGTAGAGTGTTTATAAAATAAAAGTGGTCTACAACAAATTTATATGTGTTTTAGTTGTAAAAATAAATTATTTTCCATAGTGTATTGATTGACCTGAATATTAAATTAACGAAGTATTATCGCTTTGTGAAAACACTACGGAGAAACAAAAGAAGTCCAAATCATATTAATATTTATTTAAACGTTGTAAGAGATTGAAGTAGGCAAAAGCACTTGAATTATTTTGGTTATTTTAGTTGTGAATTATTCTTTAGTTATCTTAGGTCCGATTTAAATGAAGTCACAGGCTCCTTTTTTATTTGAATTTTATTTTGAGAGGAGTGAGAGAAGATTTTATAAAAATAATTTAAGTGAACGCAGTTCTATGCAGTCACAAATCAACTGCCTTTGATATGGGTGCCCGAGTTGATCTGACAGTAGAAAACGAAATAATCAAGAAATCTTCTAGACTTGGTGCGCGGTCCTACTAAGATAGAGAAAATAAACCATTCCCAAAATGCGTGGAACATTTTGAAGGTTATTCAAGCTCGAGACTCGTCTTGAAAGGTCATTTATTAGCGTGAATTTGAAACGAGATTTTGTAAACGTTTTTTTTTGTAGAACAACAAACTAGTTAACGGTCTTAAAATGACTTAGGAGTATCATTTTTAACGACGTGCAACATAGACCAAAATATGTTTGCAAAAAGACGCTTTATTAAAACAACCATTATTACATAAGCAAATGCTTTCTGCAGTGTACAATTAAGACGAAGATAATACATTAACAAACTAACTGATCGTTTATCTGCCGGTGTAGGCATAGAAGATGAACCGCTACATATCGCTGTCTTAGCACTCACCTTTACTGCATTCACATTCATATTTTGTCTCATATATATGCTTCTGTTATTCCATCTCTTGATAGTCTTGACATGAACCGATACAAGTATTCGATTTCCGAAAGCGTTATTACTAGCTGGTTCTCGGCCTGCGTTGCTATGCCATTCAAAGAAATAAATTTATTCTCAATGCATGTCCTTTCCCGTGCGTCCTCTTTCCCTTCCACCTTCTCCCCCCCCCTCACGTCTCTTCTCTATCCGCGAACCCCACTCCCCCCGTTCCTTTTCTCCCCGCCTTTCCTCCTTGCCGCTAAAATATATGAAGAAACACACACATTTTCATTTATACAAATTTCATAACGCCAGAGGTTACCATTATATATAGCCTATATGTTTTCTGATGTATAAGCTATATTGTTGTAAAGTTTTATTAAAATCCATTCAGTACTTTTTGCGTGAAAGAGTAACAAACACACACACATATTAGTAAGATTATAGTATTAGTAAGATGTTATTACTATATTGCAATCAATTAAAATATTTTATCACGACGCATCCCATTCTCTCTCGTATATCGTCAAATACCCAATGTGAGCGGACCTCAATCAAAAATCTGAAAACAGAAAAATCAGAGAAAAGATACGGTCATATATAGGACTCGAACCCAGAACCTTCGCCTTGCCGGGGCGCAGCTCTACCAACTGAGCTAATGTGTCCCATACTTATGCGTATCATATTTCAACTACGAGAGATGGGAAGGCTGATAGAGATATTAAGAGATGGGTGAATGCCGGTAACTCCATTAATGTTGGACTGAATGCCGTTGGCGCTAATAAAAAACTGACGAAAGAAGCGAAGCTAGCAGTCCATAATGGAGTCCTGATGTATGGCAGTGAGGCATGGAACTGGCAGAGGAAGGATGAAAGTAAACTGAATGCTGTTGAAATGAGATCCCTGAGACGTATGTGTGGTAAAACAATGTATGATCGTGTGAGAAATGTGGATATCCGCAAAGAATGTAAGGCTGATGTAAGCATAATTAGTAAGATTAAGAAAGGGACCCTCAGATGGTTTGGACATGTAGAGCGAATGAACGAAGAAAGTAGTGTAAGAAGAATATACGACGCGAATGTGAATGGCAGAAGAAGTCGGGGACGCCCGAGGAAGACATGGCACGATCAAGTGAATCAGATACTTGAGTCCCCCCCCCCGGTGACCAAAATCCTAAGCAACCCACCGCTCATTTGTATGGAGCGTGACATTTTGAAGACCCCCCCCCTAAAAGTGTCACGTAGTATGGGTACGTTCCCTAAGAACTACCAACGTTATCTTCATTTAATTAAATATTACAATTTGAGGTTTTACTCCTACAGTTAAAAATAATAATAAAAATAAATAATGTTAATTTTATCCCCTTTGCATACAATTCATTTCTAATATTTGTCATATAAAATAGTTGCTCTGGTAATTTCCCCTCAGCTACGGAGGAAATTTCTCAGCGCCTCGCCCTAGATTTTGCTTCAATGTCAATCATACAAAATCGCAATAATGCTCTGTCAAGGGCTTTTTAAGTTCATTATATGTCATCTAAAATTAAAACTGCATATGGACAATTTAAGAAACAGTGCGGATTTTGACGTTTAAACATTCTGCCTCTAAACAATGGCGCAATTAAACGTGTACCTACCTACTTAATGTGAAAAAAATATGTTACTTTTATGCTTACACTATCTTTTTAAGTTCACAGCACTACCTACTATCACCATACTTTATAAGTTACTATTCTTTACCCCCAGACACGACGTATAAGTACAACATCTGAACAGTTTTATTTTCCAGTCTGCGAGTATTTGAGTTTCAAATAATTATTTCTGAGTGTCAAAAGCCGAAGTCACCAGATCGTTGATGGGAATACTTCGGGAATTGTGGAGGTCCAGAGTCCGTAATGACTTTAAACATTTACGAGGAATCCGAGAATGCCAAAGTAATTTCGGAACATTACGTTTCGAAATAGAACGGAGAATGAAGGCCACATTTTTTAGACATTTTTTTCTTCCTTTATAATCTCATCTCAAGAGTTTAGTGCGACGACCATCGACGTATCAATACATTGATGTTGTCGATATTTTAATTAAATCCGATTTCATCTCGCAGTTCTCATCACAACAAAAAAACTAAGTTTTAAAAAAATCGATAGTTTTTTTAACAAATACATTTCTCCTGAAACTCACTTTCTTTCTTTAGCGTTTCCTCACCCTTAAAAGTATCTAATAATATTTTTTTAATTTCAGGATGTAGAGAGGATAGTGCAATCCCACAAGTCCCGTAAGAAAAATGAAATGTAAATCCAATTAATATTAAGAAAAAAATCAGAGTGTACAATTCACACGCGATGCAAGTGAAACCTTCAGAAAACTAAAGTAAACGAGAGTGGGAAGACCCTGTACTCTGACTCTTTTTGGGTGACCGGACAACTAAGAATGAAACCAACTCAGAAGTACCTCAAAAAGGTCATTAAGGGTGATGATAAAAAATATTAAAAAATGGGTAAATAGGTTAAGTTAGCTTAGGGTTCCCGGCTATTTTAAAAATATTTTTTCATAGCTTTTAATGACCTTTCTGAGGTGTTTCTGATTTGGTTTCATTCTGAGTAGGCATGGAACCCTCTTTTTGTACTCTGAATGTCTGGCCGCTAAGGATCAATTTTTTTTTTTTATTCCGGTTTTTATTTATTTCGGTAGTTTGGGAAGTGGATGAAAATTGAACTGTAAGATTTAATTACATTTAGATCTACATTAAATTGGATGAAAAGACACTTTTATATTTTATTTGATAATATTATCATCTTACGTGTATAATTATTATTAAAAAATTACACTACATCATGAATACAAAAAGGAAGGAGACAGTAACTCGGTACAAAAGAATTGCTTTTTTAACTTGCTAAAAAAAGTTAAAACAAAATAATTTTATATATTTTAGATCGAATTATTGATCGTGTCAGTTGACCCCCCTCCCCTTCCAAAGCGTTCTTTTACTCCCCACTTTTCTTCGGCCTCAGAACATACCCCTATTGGGGATGACATAATAGCCCATGAACATACCCCATGAGGATGACATGGCTCCAGACGGAAGCAGTTTGGACTCTTGTGTGGTATTAATAAAAAAAAAATTAAGTTACAATTTCGAAAATGATACTTAAATTCAAAACAACTTCGAGTTCACTGAAGCAAATTGCAATGTGTTGGATGTATCGGTATCTACTTAGTCAATTTGGCCATTTTCTGACTTTCACGACCGTGAAAAATTGTCCTTTCAGATCTTCGTAAAATTTTCATCTTTCAACCACAAGTAACTCCAGAAGAGCTCCATCGAAGCCAGGGTAAAGTTAGCCTCTCAAAAACTGGACGTACTGTACAGGGCCCGCAGATACTTTGATAGTACACAATTGCTAAACCTGTACGAATCACAACTGCGCCCTACGGTTGAATTTGGCAGCCACCTCTGGTCTGGAGCTCCAAATTCCCTGAAAAATACCCTTGACTCTGTGCGGAAACGGGCGGTCCGTTTGATAGATTCTCCCAACTTTACAGACGGATTGCAATCTTTAGAGCACAGGCGTCGGGTGGGAATGCTATCCTTGTTCTACCGGTGTTACAGTGGAAGGTGCTCTGAGGAATTAGCGTCATTGCTCCCTTCGGCACCGGTGCATAGTCGGGAAACACGCCAAACGCGTGCTCTACATTTGTACACGGTTGACATTTGTCACATAAGAACGGGTCGCTTCTTCGACTCGTTCTCGTGTTCAACAGCTCGGCTGTGGAATGATTTGCCGGCCTCTGTGTTTTCTCCTTCCTACAACATGGGTCTCTTCAAAACCAATGTTCATTCCTTCCTCTCCTCAAAAAGTCCCTCCACACAGCATCCCAGATGACATAGGCCCTGAGGGAAATTATTTTTCTCAGGGCCTCCTGTGTGGAAATCTGAACTCTTAATTTTCTTTCATATATTTTCTTAGTCTGAGTATTTAAACATTTAATTACAAAGGTCTCTTTGAAAGCGACGCACTCCCAATCTCTCAGACGTGTCGATGAGACACTAATTCAGTCCGACTTACATTAATTACTCGGTACGGTAACCTCCGGCTTAGCCTTCATGGGAAGGAAGACAAAAGACAGGAGGTGAATGTGCGTGGAAGTTAACAACTAATCATATCAACTGAACAGTTGCTCGCCTTATTTCTTATGAGCTTGACCGAAGCGTTGAGATTTTATATTATGAGGAACGGCTGCGCCTTTTTCATGCAAAACTTAAATTTGCATTTTTTTTTACATTAGCTCCACACAGGAGGCCCTGAGGAAAATAATTTCACTCGGGGCCTGTGTCATCTTTGGGGATGCTGTGTGGAGGGTTTTTTTTGGGAAAGGAAGGAGAGGAGAGTTCTGGGGAGGAAAAGGGTTTAAGGGGTGGGTAGATCTGGGTTTCAGTGTGTCCTGGTCATCCGCCTCCAAGACCTAGACAAACCTCACCCCATGAACCCGGGCACCCCTGCGAAATCACCAAACGTAGCGAACCACTTGGGGTGACCTATGGCAGAGGTGTTGGTTATCCAATAAAGGTTCCCGGGGCGGCGGTACCCATTCCCGCCTCCCAAATTGAGGCTAAATACCCAACCAAACTGAATAATTATTTTTTTTAACCAAATACAAATAGGTACACCTTGGAGCAGGTGGATGAGTTTGTTTATTTGGGAAGTATGTTTACGAGAGATGGGAAGGCTGATAGAGATATTGAAAGAAGGGTGAATGCTGGTAACTCTATTAATGGAGGACTGAACGCCGTTGGCACCAACAAAAAACTGTCCAAGGACGCGAAACTAGCCGTCCATAATGGAGTACTGGTACCTACCCTGATGTATGGCAGTGAGGCATGAAACTGGCAGAGGAAGGATGAAAGTGGGCTGAACGCTGTAGAAATGAGATCCCTGAGGCGTATGTGTGGTAAAACCATGTATGATCGTGTGAGAAATGTGGAAATCCGCAAAGAATGCAAGGCTGGTGTAAGCGTAATGAGTAAGATCAAGAAAGGAACGCTCCGATGGTTTGGGCATGTAGAGTGAATGAACGAGGAAAGGAGTGTAAGGAGAATATATGACGCAAATGTGAATGGTAGAAGAAGTCGAGGACGCCCAAGAAAGACATGGCACGACCAAGTGAATCAGATACTTGAGTCGGGCCATGTCAAGAGTCAGAATAATAGAAGAGAATGTATGAGACGTTGTATGAATGTAAACGAGGCAAGGAATGTGTGCCAAGACCGGGATGTTTGGCGGTCCGTCCTCTCTGCCTACCCCTGCGGGGAAACGGCGTGATGGTTAGTTAGTTAGTTAGTTAGTTACACCAAATATCTATTACAGATACCTACTTTATTTTTTCATATTTTAAATTATGATAGATAGGCCATTAAATAATTTAAATTTAGCGGCTTCTTTGCAACTTTGGGAGTTAAAAGCAATTAAAAATGTATACATCTTGACCTTTATTCTATAAAAAAAACATTAATGTTTTTCTTTTAATTATAATTAATAACCTTTATATATATATATATATTCCAAAATTTTATTCATAAACAAATAAATTAACACATATCTTTATTAGACATTTAATTGCCTTATCTACTTTTTGATTTAAAAAATAATAATTAACTTCTTCAAACACAGCAAACCTATAAACTAATAAAACTTTAACATTAATAATGTAATAAGGAACGGCTGTAGGTATGCACCCTCTTCACAAAAAAAATAATTTTAATAAAAACTTAAATGGCACAATATGACTAAGCAATTTGAATATATTTTCAAAATTAATGAAATACTTAAATATAATTTTTATTTTTACTTTTATGAGTAAAACCTCAAACAGTAAAATTTATAACAGAAAAAGATATTGCCATATGTGCCAATATCTTTTTCTGATTTTTCTGTTTCCGGATTGATTTCATCAATTTTAAAAGAATATTTTATTTCTTAGGAAATATTTTTACTCGAATCAAAATTTAAGTTATGTATGAAAAAGTGCTACGCAGCCTTCCACTTGTGGAAGGCATGTTTGTATTTGACCGCTGAAGATATAACCTTTTTGGAATACTTTGTGGGTTTATCTGTGTGCCCGAACTAAGGATAATTTTATAGATAAAATTATCAAAATATTGATATACTTTCTTGAATGGCTATTCAATTTCAATGGCCTATCTGGTTTCTAGAATTCGAAAGGTCTTATTAATTGGTTAAGATCTTTTTTTATTCTTGTCGTTATTGTTTCTTTTAATTTCGAATTTATCGACAAATATCAAAGCCAACAAAACCATGTAAAACTTTGGAATTTTCTAGGTAGGTATTGTGGGATAATGTGTCGATGTTGGTAATATTGTTTTCTGATATGGATAATTTATTTGCACAATACACACTTCCTACATCATTGTTCTTTTTACCTTTGAAATAAGGTAGCCCAGAGCCAAGTACGCAATACCTTCCGTTGTTTACAAGCAATAACAGTGCCCAGAGAAAGGCCACAAGCTGCTATAAAACCGCAGGTTAAACCGCTTATTCATTATTTCTTCAACTGACTAAGACTAAATAAATACAGCCAAGTGTCTGCAGATAGAACATATCGACCATATTCAGCGGCGCCTGCGAAAACAAACAAAAGTCTGTTTATTTAAAGTGTGCGGTTTTATCCGTGCAATGAATGCAAATGAGCCCATTAAAACGCACGGCCAAGTGCGTCTAGGGCCTCATGCCTCTGCTAACCCATTGTGCATCTGCTTGCAAAAATTACTGGCTTTGTTGCATTACATAGGCCTGCCTACTCATATTATCATAATATACACCGCGCACAGCTAGCGGTCCATACAACAAAGGATTCGAGTTGGCAAAGTGGTTCGAACGCATTCAGATGCTTTGGTAATTACACGTTCTGACATTGTGCAGTTTAGTTGCCGTCACATTTCATAAAACAGGAGAGTCGTTGTTTGTGTTATAGATTCTAATGATACGGTGGTTGCCAGTTGCCAGTTGATAGTTGCCATGTTTGATCTGTTTGCCCGCGATCATATTATCCAATTAACTGCGTGCTGAATTTCAATCTGTAATTCTCGTCGGATTTCATACGGAAATCATTTTTAAAACACCACACCGACATAATGTACAACACGTTACGCACGTCATGTCATGAGTGTTTTAACTGCTTGCCTAAAGGTTGGGTACAAATGTTGCTGAATTAATACTGTTCATATTGGTTATTTATCCCATTTATTGTATGAGTAGGAACTGATCCAAGCTGGAAGGGGTGTGAAACGATAACTAAGTACTTACCGAATTGATAATATACACTAGAAATGACCACCATTTAGATTTGAATGGAAACCTAAATTGTATGTCGCCATCCCATTTGATCGAAACGAAAATGTCAAAATAAGGATTAAATGCAATTTTGTGTTTAAAATTTAAACAAAGAGTGGTGCAATTTTTGGATCACGAAACACGCGCAATTCTTGTGTCTTTTTTATACTATGATCAAGTCGCTTCTCCGCAATAACTCGATCTTGACACATACTCTTTGCTTCATTTGCATTCACACATCTTCTTATATATTCTCTTCTCGGATTTGTTCTTCGTAATGCGAGATCATTTACTAATGGAATTGCAATACGAAGAACACATGAAGCACTTGTCCGCAGCATCCTGGAATACAGCTCCATTATTTGGGCACCCTCTGAACAAATCCATATCCTAGAAATAGAAAAAAGTACAAAAAAGGTTTATGCGTTACCTGTATATGGGGGAATATACATACTACCCATTCCTGTATCCATCGTTGTTCTTAACAGGAATGCTCGATCTTAATACCTTAGAAGCCCGCCGAAAAATATTTTTGGGGAAACACATACCTATGTTGAAGGAGATTAACCTATATGTCCCTAACGCGTATACTCGTGGGAGATCCCACACACTTTTTTATGCTCCGAAAGCGAGAACTTCTTCCTTTCAGAATGCCCCATTAAATAGAGCAATTCGACTGCTTAACGATTCTGCATTGGGCATTGACATCTTCAATGTTACCTATAGAGAGTTCAGTAACTATCTTTTGACATATGTCTCAACATAGTGAAACTGCCCCCTTCGCCTTTTTTTCTCTTATATTTTGTAATCTTCTCCGTAATAATTTGGTGTATAACTGTTTTATGGAGAACCTGAAAAAAAAATCTCCTTGATGGCCCGACTAAGTACTCCGTTCACTTTATCGCGCCATGTTTTGCTCACGTGGAACAATCATTCAAGAATTTCAGGTTAACATTCACTAAACATAATTTTGGCGTGTAGTGTATTTCTATGAAGCGATGTATGAATTGTAACGAGGCAAGGAGTGTGTGCCAAGACCGTATTGTTTGGCGGTCCGTCCTCTTTGCCTACCCCTGCGGGGAAATGGCGTGATGGTTAGTTAATATATATCTACACTGTCTGTAAGTAAATAGTTTGTTGAAGCCGTGAATAATTTGTTTCCTTTACAACCATAGACAGGTGTGATCGGTATTGTTATTGTTTATTTGTTTATTAAGACATTCACAGTAGGTAGGTACATTACGAAACAAGTTATAGGTTTATTAAATTAAGTTATTACATGATTATAGTACCTATTACGTCAGTTCAAGAATGTCATTAGATAATTTTGCTTGAGGTGTGAACGTTTTTTTAAAACTTAACTAATTAATTTATAATTTACCATTGAAAAATGTTCTCTACAACACAGGTGAACTCCCAGTGTGGAGGACGATCTACAATACCAATAATTTGTTACACACACAGCACTCTTTTTAGGGTGAATTGCCTATTTCAGAAAAAAATATATTTCTAACGTTTTCCCCAAACAATATTGAAGTAAGGCTAAAAACCCTAGGTAGTCAAGCCTCCTTAACCAAAATAATTATAAATTCGACAATCAAAAGACGACTTTTAGGAAACAATTGTAAGAAAACCCATATATCTAAATTCTTGTTTCATCTCTCTCCCCCTCTCCCATATGTTGTGTATAAAAACCGTGGGTTATAAATAATTTGTTCCAGTCTGAAGATGGTCTTAACAGGCTGAAACCGGTTACGGTCAAATAAATTAAAGTGGAATTAAGTTTGATATTTGTTTTATTATATTTCAAGAAAATTCAAGTATAACAAGGTTTTTTAAATTTATGACGACACGCAAAACAGGAACAAAACATAAATACGCCTTTTTATGACAGAATCAAGGAGATTTCCTAGCATCCGACTAATTAGCGACTCAGCACACAGCCGCGTTATTGCGCAGTTCACTTGGCACAGATTCAATCGCAGATGCTGACGATGGGCCGCGGCGGGATGACGTCACGGATCCACCACTTGCAGGAATCCTTGAAGAGTAGGAGTGACATGTTCCTGAACGCATCACTCAGATGTGCCACGAGAAAATGCAGAGAAGAGGGAAACAATATTCTCGACCACGAGGCCGCGGCCCGGCGTGGGTGGGCCTTCAACTTTTTCAGGAGTACAACCAACTGTTGGTTTCAGAGCACAATTAAATTCTTTTGGGATTTCTTGAGATGTTATTATTTAATCATCGATGTTGTGACTTACAGTATTATAAAAATATGGATTGAACCTATGGATTCGGATTGTTCACGCTGCTTATCGACTTAAGAAACGCCTCGAATATTTCATTTTATTAAATGACCGACGTCACAAAAATTGGTTCCATGACAGTTTATTCCCCGACAGTTGGTGCCCCGGCATGCTTATATACGATAAGCAGTCGGTTTAGGGAAAATACGGTATACACACTTACACAAAATATAACCAAGTGTCCTCGAAGGGATTTGCAGAGAGGATGTACCGCCGAATTGCGTAAAACATATTTTCATTCATAAGGAAAAAATTACTTGTCTATTAAGTGGATACACCAGGGAATAAATATGAAAAATTGACACTGTAAATAAGTTCGTTTGCTATCCATACCAACTTATTATTAAATGATTTTTGAAGTCGATTTTAGTTTTGATTTGGTAAACAATACACCACAATTTCAAATATAATAATAGTCATAATTTCGATTTCAAATTTATTTTCAAAATTACGAATAACTATTGTAGAACCTCTCCTTGGCCACATTCAAAATCAATATCAATCACCGTCTATTAAGAAATCACGAAACTTTCCATATTCCTTTCCAAAGAACAAATTTAATCTTTTCTAAACATCGTGTGCGAACGTATCTACTATATAATACGTACAATTACGTACGTTTACTAATTGCGAGATCCGTATATGTTATTCAGAAATTTACCCCAGAAATTTACCAAATTTCTCAAACCTTTTGGTTTCACTTGACTTCACTTGACCCAAACTTTATTGTTTGTTTTTGTTGTTGTTTTCAAACCTACTTACTTATTGTCGAATTCTTAAATAATACTATTGTGCCGTATTGTTTACCGTTATTGGACAGTTGGTATTAAATTTATTTTGTACCTATTATTTCTTTGTAAATTTGTATTGGATTATATAAAAATCATAATACGTTTGCTTCTGTCTATGTATATGAGATGTCTATGCGTTGCTAAACTATTCATCCGATTGCGATGAAACTTTGGGGATTTGATGTGCGCATGCCCGCGATGGTTTCTACGCGATGATTACTTATTCTCCCGTAATATAAAACTGCTCTATTTGAGGGTAGTTTTAGCTATCCCTCATCAACACCTTTGGATGACATACCACTGTCTATTCGAATTTCTATATCTTTGCACTGCTTCCAGAAGCTCTGCGGCGAATGTTGCTGACTGCACAGTCAACCTCCCAACATCTATGTATATTTGTATTAATAATAATTGTATTAAGTTTTTTACATACTTTCATTATATTTATGCATCTATTGTATGTATTGTACCAAAAAAAAAAATCGAAAAAAAAAAATCTTGATTAAAAAAAATTACAATAATTGAAGCAATACTTTCTTGTGTTTTTGATTTGATTTGATTACATTATTTATTTTGATTATATTTTTTTATCACATTTTATACTTGAATTGATTTAATTTTGAATTTAAACTGATTATATTACATTATATTTTGTTTGAATTGATTTTATTTTGTATTTGAATTTAATATTGAGATTATTGTCTTTACTTTGAATTCAGATTTATTTTTTTAATTTTAATTTCTATTATTTATTTATATTGTGTGTGTTGAATTACGGATTTGATTTATTTCTTATGTTATTTAATTTTTGTATTTATTTTATCTTAATTTTTTTTCTGTTTTTGATATTGGAGGCTGTAATGTCTGTGTGAATGCGTATGAGAGCAAGCGAGATAGTATGCTTGCGAGAATCTATAAAAGGCGATGCGTGCTAGAAGTACGTCCTCTTTTGCTTTAGGCAGCTCCCTAATAAATACCAGTACAGTATACTGTTACTCTCTTCATTCGTGTACTACCCACAATACTTCGTCCTAACATATGTGAGTCCGCATATCATAATTGGCGCTGCCACCACTACCACCACCCCCAACTGGGCAGCCACGGACGCCACAACTGGCGCAGCCGGTAGGATGAAAACCAGCTGCATTCCAGGAGAAATCCTAGCAGAGCAGTGACATTTTCATCAATTCAATAGATTCAAAAGAACAAAATGTATGATACTGTAAAAATCTATTGATGAATAAATGTTTTTATTATTATTATTTAATAGTGAGTTCTGGCATCATGAAATTATGCTTTGCTAACTGTTATCCGATTGCGATTAAACTCTGGGGATTTGATGTGTCTATGCCCGCGATGGTTTCTATATATACTGATGAGATCTGGCAATTTGAAATTTGTATACAAAATTGTAATAGGTGCACGCGAACTGTTTGAAAACTGAATGTACCGGAACTAAATTTATGGGACTGAATGTGGGAGAGGGGTTCGCGGGACGAGGGGAGCGGGAGTGGGGAGAGGGAAGACGGAGAAGGCGGAGTGGGAACAAGTGAGAGGAAGGGGAGGCGGAAGGGGAACGGGACGAATGGGAAAGAACACGCAGGGAAAAAAAAATTCTTAAATAAGTGGCATTTAATGGCACGCCGGGAACTCGATAGTTACAAATAAAATAGTTATTTATTTCCACAACCGAACACAGAGGGATAAGAACCCCTTGTATGGCAACCGAAAAATTATTTTACCAACCGTATAATATGCAGGTAGGTAAAGGACAACAAGTAATAAAAAAATACCTACCACTTACCACCAACACCCTTGCCAAAAGATAGGCTGAAAAATCTTTATGAAATTTGAAACATTTGTGAAAATAGTAAAAATGTATTCTGTACTAAAAAAGGGGAATATAACATAATTTCCTTTTCATTAAGATTGACATGACATTTTAAAAATTGGATCAATTTATGTATTTGTTATGAAATTTATCAAAAAATTGAAAAAATTAAAATTTTAATACCAACAATAGAAAAGTACCAACCGACCAGAGAATAAAGAAAAAAGAAATGCCTTTCGTACAAATTTAAAAGTAATCAAATGTTTTATGCAGAACATTACCCCAGCACTCTGTCTCACTTACACTCGCCATGTAACATACCATTTGAATGAAACAAAGTTTTATATTATAATTTTAAGGCCCGATTGGACAAATACTGTAAGTATAATTGAAATATGTAATTTTATTTTTGATTCTGTAGAAACAAAATTTCTCTGTTTTTATCTTGACAATAATAATAATAATAATTTTTATTTTAGTAATTTGTACATTTAAGTTTACAAATTTCTAATTGTATAAAATATTTCATATTCACTATATTTTTTCAAGTTTTATGTAGCTCCTACAATACATCTTGAACTTTCCAATTGGTGTGGACTTTAAAGTTTCTGGTAGTGTGTTATACAACTTCATTCCCTTGTACAGTAGACTGTTCTGCGTATTCGCTTTGTCCTTTTTTTGTAGCCTAATTTCCTTGCACGTCCTTGTGTTATATCTGTGAATGTCTTTATTGTATACAATTTTATTTGAGAAGTATTTTGGTAACGTGTTGTTCAATATTTTGTGGATAAATACCATCGTGTTCAAGGTCAGCATCTGTTTCACGGTCAACCAATTTAGTTCCTTTAACATTTTAATTATTTTTGAAAATCTGTTTCGTCGAAGAATTATTCTCATTGCCCTCTTTTGGAGAATTTGTAACTTATTTTGTTCTCTTTCGTTACATAGGAAAAGTAAACTTGAGCAGTAGTTGAAGTGTGGAGCAATAATTGAATTGTATATGGTGATTGCAGTTTTTCTAGAAATTTTTGGCTGAATTCTTCCAAAAAAAGATATCTTTTTGCCAATTTTCTTTTGGGTGTATTCAGCATGTCTATTGAAGTTTAGTTTGGAATCTAATATAACTCCTAAGTATTTCATTTCAGTAACATTTTCAATAATTTCACCATCAATTTTAATTTGGCTTTCACTGGATGTCTTCTTGTATTCGATCACCATACATTTTGTTTTTTTTTTTTGTATTTAATTTAAGCTTATTTATTTTTAGCCATCTTGATACATCATTTAGTTCATTATTTAAAATGTGTATTAGTTCTTCATAGTTATCTCCAATTAAGTATATTAGTGTATCATCGGCAAAAAGTCGTACTTTGCATTTTGAAAATATTTAAAAAGCCAAGTAACATACCGTACATTTTCACGTGTAACTCAACTGATAAGTAATGGTTTAAATTTATATCAACATGTGCAATTTAACACCTTGAATATAATTTTTATCAACACAGTGCGGTTGACATGCATTGTTTTTTTTTATATATATATGTATTATAATTTCGATTCAATGTTGCGAATCCCCTCGCTGTCGTGCTAATGCAGTCGGTGTTAATCTGTCAACTACAATGACACTTCATTGCATCTCGAATGATCTCGAGTTGATTTTATTGTTTGCATTGCGTTTGTCAAGGTGACTGCGTACTAAATGTTTTCCTGTTAAATGCATTTACAGAGTTTTTAAAAACAAAACTTTACGATCTCTAGAAATCGCTCCAAGCAATATTTCTACTTTAAATTGCTTCCTCCATATAACATTATTATAATGAGCAAACCAGTCGGAAAACTGAATTACATACAGCACGATTAAATGTGAATATATTTTTAAATGATTGCTGTAATGCTTCTTTTGTCTTATTTTTTAACATATACATTAATAATAAATATAAGCCAATTTGGGAGGCGGAAATGGGTACCGCCGCCCCTGGAACCTTTATTGGATAACCAACACCTTTGCCATATGTCACTCCAAGTGTTTCGCTACATTTAGTGATTTATCAGGGGTACCCGGGTTCACGAGGTGAGGTTTGTCTAGGTCTTGGAGGCGTATTTCCTGGACACACTGAACCCCAGTTTCCTACCCACCCCTTAGACCAGCGGTCGTCACACTTTTCTGGTCAAGGGCCAGATAGGACAATATGAGGTATCACCGCGGGCCGCACACTTACGTAAATATTTTTTCTATCAAACTGAACACAGAGTTTGTATGTGGTCAGTAGCAGACTCAGTCGTGTAGTGATCAGTTGTAGCGATGGAAGATGTTGTGGAACTGAGAGAGATTAAACACTACCAGCAGCTTTTATCAACTCATGTTCGTGATTATAAAGAATTTTTCCAAAATCACGGGGCATTGGCAATTTCATCTGCTATGAACTGCAGTTCGGTTATACCATTATCTTTTTCTGTACTTTCACTATCGCTGCTCAACGAATACAACTTCTCTGATCAAAGTACTGTACTCATATAACACCGATAAGAAAGAAATATCGGAAATAAACAAACCATCGAAAACAGGTTGGAACCTGCCGCGGCACAGTCACAAACCAACATGCTAATAACCTTTTACTTATTCTTGGAGGATATTTTTGCAAGTATAAGGTAATCATTATGAATACGAAAAAAAGAAATTGCTTATACTCCTATCTTTTTCTTCAACTCAAAACCTTGTACTTCTACCTTATACTTACAAGGATATCCTTCAGTTTTATGAATACGGCCCATTATATATTTGGAAGCTATCGACTGTCTCGAAGAACAATGTCGGATCTGAAAAAAATTTGAATGTCAAAAAAATCGTCTTGACGGCTTATTTTAACTTCCTTTTGATGATTTAAAAGTTTGTATTTTCGAATTTTCAGAAAAAACATAATGAAATACATATATTTTTATTCTTGTATGATGTATTTCTTAATCTCAAAAACATAACATTAGCACAAAATGCAAAACTACAAAATCGCATATCCGTTATTTTTTATCGGGACCGTCGCTATAATCCCACTGGACCTAATTTTCGAGCCCCTTTTGACATCATCTTCTTGTCAAAATAATTATAGTATATTTTTTTATAGCTCCCTTTAAAAGGGACCGCCATATGTTTACGTATTTTTTACGTAGGTGAATAAGTTTCCATGATTGCCTTCATCACCAGAAAATTGGAAAAATGTACAAAAAAAGACCATGATCCTATATTCCTGTATTTACATTACATCTGTTTTGAGCACAAATTTCCTCAAAACTCTCAGTAAAAATATGAGTGTTTGTTGATACCATCATGAAAGCTGATCATGGATCTTAATTGAAACAAAAAATTTCCTCCCCAATCTTCAACAAAACTAATTTGAATTTTTTGCTTTTCGATAATTTTATGGTGGATGATTCAATCCAATTTTCCAACCTTTCGATAAAGCTCCTACTCAAAATAAACAAGAAACAATTCGTAATTCAATAACAATTAAGAACAACTTTCTCCAAATTTCCAAGAGATCTAAATCCAATAAATAATAAAACTTTACAATTGCGCGGAAACTTGATTAAACGAAATTATTTAAATTCCTTCCGTGACCTGTTTCGTATTACCTATCCATTTTATTGTTCCGAGAAGGGGAGCTAATTCGGCAATCCCGATGTAAAACGTCCATAATTCACGGGGAAAGTACCAACACTTAAAATTTTACAAGAGACAGCAATTAACAAGCCAAATTAATGACCGGAAACAAAAGTAACACATTAAAAGCAGCCTTTTTGTTAAAACCCATAAAATTTAAAACCTTTTTTTGTGATTCAATTGAATGAAGACTCTTTTGTTTACAGGCCTAATTAAGACTTTCATAAAATGACTACTTAACATTGAAATATAGTATAACATTTAATGAAATAACACATGAAATTATATGAGGAGTTTAGTTGTGCTTCAGTAAATAACTAAAGGCCGATTTTGATTCCAGCAAGTGATCAGTCATTAGTGATTAGTGATTGGTGATAAGCGATTAGTGATCAGTGTTTTTTTTTATTGTATAAAAATTGCATACAATTGGAATTTATTACCCGCTAAGCTACTGCAAGTGGCTTGTCAGCAGGAGATTAGTTCCACAGAGTAGTTACTACAACAATTTTAATAATCATAAACGCATTAGCGTAGCAATAGCATACACAAATACACATAAACATACCTACCAACATTGTGATTTGTAAATGTTGAAAATAATTTAGAATTAACATTTTTATGGTGAAAAACAGTGGAATAGGAAAACATGTATTTTTCTATTTCATTATTATATATTTTTAAATATCATGAAAATGGTTGAGCAACATAATAACATCAATATATTAGTAGTTAATCACATATTTGCAATTTAATGCATGGTAAGAAAGAGCAAAATATTATCTTAATACATAAGGTTACTCCCTAATAGCCATCATTTTAACATCAGTGAGAATTTTGTTATAAAGCAATTTTCTTTAAATTCGTGTGGCAATTTGTTAAATATGAATGGTATAATATATTCAAGGGTTCTTTGACTATATTTGTTTTGAAACACATACTTTCATTCGTTTATTTTGTATGAGAAGCGTATTGTGTGCGTGATCCACCAATGCTTTATATGGACTAGTGATAAGTGATAAGTGATTAATGATTGATCAGTGATCAGTGATAAGAGATTAGTGATTAGTGATAGTGATAGTGATTAGTGATTAGTGATTAGTGGTTAGTGATTAGTGATTAGTGATTAGTGATTAGTGATGAGTGATTAGTGATTAGTGATTAGTGATTAGTGATTAGTGATTAGTGATGAGTGATTAGTGATTAGTGATTAGTGATTAGTGATTAGTGATTGGTGATTAGTGATTAGTGATTAGTGATTAGTGATTAGTGATTAGTGATTAGTGATTAGTAATTAGTGATTAGTGATTAGTGATTAGTGATTGGTGAATAGTGATTAATAATCAGCGTTGAGGTAAAACCAGGAGAAACGTCACCCATTCTTTTTATTACCATATTTTTATTAGTGATTAGCGTTTAGTAATTAGTTATTAGTGATCAGTGGTAAGTGATAGGTGATTAGTGAATAGTGATCAGTGATACGTGATTAGTGATCAGTGATGAGTGATTAGTGATAAGTGAATAGTGAATAGTGAATAGTGATTAGTGAATAGTGATTATTGATTAGTGATTAGTGATTAGTGATTAATGATTAGTGATTAGTGATTAGTGATTAGTGATTAGTGATTAGTGATTAGTGATTAGTGATTAGTGATTAGTGATTAGTTATTAGTGATTAGTGATTAGTGACTAGTGATTAGTGATTAGTGATTAGTGATTAGTGATTAGTGATTAGTGATTAGTGATTAGTGATTAGTTTATAGTGATTAGTTTATAGTGATTAGTTTACAGTGATCAGCGTTGAGTTAAAACCACGACAAACATCACACATTCTTTTACAATTACTTTTAAATATTTTTCTTCCTTTTACTAATTAATACTTATCACATATCACTTGCAATCAAGGTGTGTAAAGTAGGTTCTAATCTTCCAAATTCACGGTATAATTTCCGAAATGCGCCTTATCTGTATCTTTGGGTGACCCAATTGTTGATCCCCCGACAGTTGGCCTCTCGAAAATGTAAATATTACAAAAAAAATAATTTTGACCAATCGACTACAGTTGGTATTGGATATCAAATTAATTTATTTACAATGCCGATTTTTCGATATCTTTGAGTGTGATATAAATTATTCCAGCATCTTCGGGAAAAGTAATAAAGACGAGGCGGCTTAGGCGGACAGAACTTCAGGGTATTTAGTTTTGCAATTATATCCCTATACCTGTGTAATTGTGTAAGAACATAATTACACAAGTTTAAAATTCACGTAAAATACTTAAACTGGTTCATGAAATGATAAAATAATTGCATCATGTACGTATATTTTAACAGAGGATAATAATTTCCCTCAGGGCCTATGTCAACTTTGGGGATGCTTTGTGGAAGGAATTTTAAGGAAAAGAAGGAGAGCAAGTTCTGGGAAGGAAAAGGGTATGAGGGGTGGGTAGAAATCTACCCGATCTATCTATTTCCAGGAGTGACGGCCGCAGAAATCCATCCGTCCCATTGCGGTCCAAGTCAAAGGGACTCCCCCAACCATTCTCTTCCGGTCCGGCCTGCCATGCAGCTGGTCGGCAAGGCGTAGACATCTGCCGCCAAGGCCCAGACAAACTTCACCCCATGAATTCGGACACCCCTGCTAAGTCACCAAACTTAGCAGGGGTGACTTATGGCAGAAGTGTTGGTAATCAATAAATGGTTCCCGGGGCGGCGGTACCCATGTCCGCCTCCCAAATTGTATTTTGAAGACTCACAACCTACAAAAATTGTTTTTCTTTTTTTACTTGTGATATTCCAGAAAGCGTAATATGTATATGGCGATATTGATAAGTGACTTTAAATGTGTAGGTAACTATGAAAATTATGCCAATAAATTATTTAACTGATATAAAACATATGAGTGAACGTGAACATCAATAGAAGAAGTTTTTTTTTTTTTTTTTTAATTCCAGCTAAAAGAAAATTACATTTTCACTCATTTAACTAGAAATAATTATACACATTAAGATAAATAAATATTTCAATACAGCGCTATTCTATTTCATTATTTTGTTTATCAAGAATAAATATAAATATATTTTTTTAAATTTACCCAGCTTCTTTTCGTTTTTAATGTCATTTGGAAGACAATTATATAAGTTGCCCCCCTCATAACCAATGGATTGTTTACCATAGTTAGTGTGGATGGTGTTTAAATGTATGTTATCACGTTGTCGTGTAAAGTGTTTATGTACTTGGGACTTGGGACGTTTTAATGAATTCGGTGTTTGTGTGTACGAGATTATTTTGTATTTTGTATATAAGGAGACATGTATTGTATTCATATAGTTTTCTTAATGTTAATAGTTTTGTTTCCATATATAATTTTTTTGTGGATGTTCTGGGCTTGTAATTAAATAGTTTTTTGATTACCTTGTTTTGTATTACATGTAATTTATTTATGTGTGTTTCACATGCGTTTCCCCAGATTTCAATCAAATAATTTAAATGTGAGTGTACGAGACTATAATATAAACCTATTTTTAATTTATTTGGCAACAGATATGATAGCCGGCTAAATACGCTAATTAAGGGGATGATTTTATCTTTAATACCTTGTATGTGTTGTTTAAATGTCAAATGCTGATCAATGCACAGCCCAAGATATTTTTCCTGGATCAGGATTTGCAGGTCGTTGTTTTCAATTTTTAAGGGTACATGAGGAGGAATTATTTTACGGGTTGAGCTTAAAATCATGTATCCTGTTTTTTTAACATTCATTGTTAAAACATTTGATTGGAGCCAACTGTTGATTTTTTCTAGGTCTCTATGCATTTTCTAGTAAGATGTTTAAATCTTTACCCCAGTAGAAAATTGCTGTATCGTCAGCATATAAAAAGATTTCACCATTTAAAATTAATTGCGAAATATCGTTGATGTAAATTTGGAACAGTACTGGACCTAGTATGGACCCCTGCGGAACTCCATACATACATACAGTATTTATACATAAGAATTAAATATTCGATTTAATCTATGTGTGTACCCATCCTGTAATGGGAGATGCTCTCCGTATCCCCTTGTGAAATACTTACCAACATTCAGAATTAATACGTTGCTTGAAGTGGCTTTAGCCGTGTTTGGTGATCACACCGGAATAGTCAAACTTACATTCCGCTTCTCCGTCTATTTCCCTTCTGCACTCCTTTCAGTCTCCACACACTCCAATTATGAACGCGATAATCCACATTCTCCGAAAAGTTGGGACTCTTGTGCGGTATTTATTTTTTTAATATATTCCCGAAACTTTGGTATGAATTTGGTTGCTGGTATGGAAGCCTGTAAAACTGAATAATTCTTAAAAACAAATTGGACAAATCTGGTCATTCTAATCCGATTGTTGCCTCGCATCGTAATTTCGCTGAATTTGTTTGAATATAAAATAAAACGCTTTACTACGTAGTGTTTGTATTCGTTACAATAAAATGTGCCATGCGTATTTCTTCTTGGCCTTCAGTCTTTCCGCATTTCCTCATGTGACCTTCCTTGTTTATGCGCGGCCAATAGATACCTAAACGTAATATGACTGAAAGGATCGCGTGATCATCAAACGATTGACTTTCAATCTCGAAATTCCCCAAATATTATGTTTTTGGTTTTGTTTTCCTCCAATAGTTGCGCATTAAATATTGCTGCCTTCGCTAACCAATACACCCGCAATGTGTCGTGTAAGTTCTATACAAAATTATGTTGTTTCTCCTGAAGACAAGTCTGTTGTGTCTAAAGTTCTAAAGAAAGCTCATTTTTCCATTACTTCGGGTAAAATTAGTCTCGCAAATATTACTTGTGTATGTCATGAAATACCCCAATTAGTATTCGCGCATTATTACATGGGATTGATTGGGTATTGCATTCGCAGACTTTGTGGATAGCATATGTCAAAATCCTGAATTTATCCCACCTGCCTAATCTTTCCTTCCAAATGTCACCATGAAAATTGTTGCAAGAAAGTACTCAACTTTGAAGAGGTGACAGTGTGCTTTGCTGTTCAGTGCAAAATAACATCTCGGACAGGGTGCATGTATCATAACCTCTTGCTATAAGAATATTGCGATTTTTAAATTAGACATTGTGAGGTATACACCACAAACTGGAGATCAGCGAGGCCCCATCTGCAACGGTGAGTCCTATTTTCCTTTTTCCAATCTGGGCTTATCTAATTTTCCAAAAGCATAGATCTGAACTATCGACTGACTATCCATCAGGTTTTGCGAGTGTATGCTATTTAATCGTCCCGTATAACTTAGCGATCCGTAGTTTCGGGACTGGTCCTTCGAAGGTTGCTTAGGCTTTGCTCTGCAGCACTTAACGCCAATTTACAGTGGAATCGCAGTTTTGTGACACAAGTATTTTTGTAGGGATGTTTTCGGGTTTTTTTTTAGCAAAGTGGTTAAATCTTTATGGACATGTTATATATAATTTTATTTTAAAGAATTGTTTACATTCGTGGGTAACTTTACTTTTTAATTTTTTTTTATATGAATACCGCACAAGAGTCACCAACTGCTTTTGTCTGGAGCCAGTGAGACTATGGCATCCCCAATTGGAGTATTTTGTGAGGCTAAAGATAGTGGTTAAGTAAAGGAGATTGGTAAGAGGAAGGTGGGGAAGTACCTGGCTATTCAGATCTGGTCACCAAACACGGCTAAAGCCATTTCAAGCAACGTTTCAATTCTTACACCAGGGTGATACTGAGAGTATCTTCCACTCTGGATTACTACCGCCACAATAACAGTAGGTGCAAAATAAATGCTGAAAAATGGAATGTACAGTTCCAAAAAAAATACGGTGTCTAAAATATTAGATGTTGGGATAAATCGGATAAATTTCAATGCGGTCTTGATCATTTGTGCACATTCTGCAAAAAAACTTATTGTCCTTAAACGTCACTACTCGTAAGTGTCAATCGATTACGTTCACTAGAAATAAAAATAAAGACAACTTGAAAAACAATCTTTATAAACAACATCTACATATAGAGATCTAGGCATTTACTTGGACAGGAAATTATTTTTTGATAAAGCGCAACAGGATGTTAGGCTTTCTGTTAAAAATAAGTAAGTAGGTAAAGTTTTAAGTAATGTAAACGAGTCAAGACTAAGATTTAAGTAATGTGAAAGTGTCAAGTCTTCAGAAATGTTGCTTTGTTCTTTGGTCAGAAGTCCACTGGAGAACGATTCCACAATATGGAATCCTATATATTATTAGGTAGACATAGATTTAGTAGAAAGCATAAAGAATTACTTTTTGGGCAAATAACATAAAAAATAAAACAAAGCTACGAATAAAATGTTAAGTTTACAAATACGACGAACCCACATGGTGTGATCTATTGTTTCCACGTAACTTGCTAAATAATAAAATAGATGTTCCTAAATTATTTCTACCCGTCATTGGTTTATCCGACGAGGCGTACCAGGCACACTACTCTACTATACGCATTTAGAAGTCGACAACACCGCGAATACTACAAATAATTCTCAAATTTTTCCCACAATCACTACACGCATCCACTACGAAAAATTACTACACTTAGACATTTATCGTGATTCATTGCTGACATACAGAACTAATTTATTAAATTTCTTTGGGTGATATAAATAATATTAAAACTACTTGTTTTTAATTACATCACTCGTAGGACAGTTCAAATTGTTACATGTGAAAACGGTACTAAAATCACAGATTATGTAAACAACAATACTTATTCTATTGTATAAATGTGTAATGAACACTTTTGTCACCTCACTTTTTTATCATTTCATATAAAAATATTTAATAAAAATTAACCATGTCGGGCGCCCGTAGGAAATTTGGCGGGATAAATTATGTGTCAGACTGCGCGTCTGGCAGAATGTTATTTTTACATATTTCTATGGACAACTTGAATAGAGATGTGCGACCTTTCGCTTTTTATTTTAGGGATGTAACTAAAACAATAACGGAGTTATAACGGTTTCTATGGAGACGCACGCGTTGACGTGTAAACACGCTTATTGTACTTGACTGCTGTCGTATTTTTAACGCATATATCTGCTTACGTTGCGGAGGGGTTAATAAACAATTACAATTATTTGTGACTAAGTAATTCTTGCTTTAAAAATTTCTATCTGTATCTCCACGAACTTTTTTTTCCTTTGAAGTGATAAAAAGGACCGTTGTGATTTAAAACTCGATGAAACTAAAAAAAGATAAACACATACATCTATGGGATTTAGCCTACGAGTGAATGATATAGTATATTCAGTCTCCTCTTTCTGCGGAGCTTCGCAGTTTCCTCTTTAGTTTTATGAAGGTTTCACTTCTACCGCGTGTGAACTGCACAGAAATTTTTGAACTGAAAATTCTTTAGCATCGTTGTGATTTGAAACACGAACGAAAAAGTGACACCAAAAAGAGACAAACACTCTCGGAACTTTGCCTTGCACCGCAGTGAAAAGGATGGATTCATTCCTCCGTCACGCCTGAACACATTGACCCCCAGATTCCTACCTACCCCTCATAGACTTTCCTTCCCAGAACATCCTCGCTTCTTTCCCCTAAAAAGACCCTCTATATAGCATCCCCAAAGATGACATAGGCCCAGTGAGGAATTATTTTTCTAAGGGCTTCCTGTGTGGAGCTCGTATAAAAAAAAATCAGAATGTGAATTTCACACGCGATAGAAGTGAAACCTTCAGAAAACTAAAGTAGACAAGTTTGGGGAAGCTACGAAGCACCGCACAAAGAGGAGACAGATTATACTACCTCATTCTCTTGCAGGATAAATCCTATGGATGAATGTGTTTGTTTCTTTTTGTGTCGCCTTTTTGGTTTCATTGATTTTCAAATCACAACGGTGCTAAAGAAATTTTCACTTATAAAAATCGCTTTCTTAAAATTATTCGTTCTTTAAAAATGAGTGACGAATTACCTACGTAAAACGAGTAGAGAGTAGTCAAATTCAAATCTCGCGAAAATTCGCCTTGACTTTTCCATTTCCCTGACCTTGTAATCGTATATGTGTCACCAAACAATGGACCTCCATTTCCGCATGGTCACACTTCCCCAATCCTAGGATTCCACTGGACTTGTGACTAGTGATTTGTGACTTCATATTTCCCTCCTCTCGCGGCGCTCACAACCAATCCGCGGTCGCAACAAGCGGAAAATTTCGCCTCATTAGTTCGTACTGCTTGAATTTAGAACAATTCGCACTTAATGTATTCAGTTGCAAGGTTAAGGATGATTTGATGACTTGCGCTTGGAGATAATTATTACTATTCAGTTGCAATGAGAAGCAAATGCAATTAAATAAATGCGTTAAAACAAAATGCCTTTTATTGCACGATGAATAACGTTTTTAAGTCGACGTGATAAAATTATTTGGTCTGGAATGTTGATTGCAAGATGTTTTCAGAGGAATATTAATGCAATTAATAATAATGTTATTACCTGTCAGGCGATTTTTGAAGTGAAACTTCTGTAACCCCGCTGTGATTCGGATTTCGGATGAAACGGAAATGACAATTACTGCACCTGCAACGCATCAACTGCGCTCATTGGCCGCTTCGATTATGATGTCACTTTGAAATACTCCTATTGGATGAGATATGACACGGAAATTACGATAGGTCAACGCTCATTGGCTCATTGGTCGCTTTGATTATGACCTCACTTTTAAAGTATTGGTTGAGAGGTAAAGTTTCGCTTCTACCGCGTGTAAAACTGCAAACCATTTTTTTTACGTAAGCTCCTCACAGGAGGCCTTGAGGAAAAAATCCCGCAGGGTCTGTGTCATCTTTGGGGATGTTGTGTGGACGGTGTTTTTAGGGAAAGGAAGGGGAGGAAGTTCTGAGAAGGAAAAAGGTATGAGGGGTGGGTAGGAATATGAGGTCAATTTGTCTAGAAGTGAGAGACATGTGAATCCAACCCTCACTCTGCGGCGATTCGTCGAGATAGTCCGGCTGGAGAGGTCTAGATTATGTCTGCCTCATAATCATCTCTCCCGATCCGAACCGCCACGCATTCGCCACAAAGACCTAGACAAACCTCACTCCAAGAACCCGGGCATCTCTGCTAAATCAGCAAACGTAGCGAACCACTTAGGGGGACCTATGTCAGGGATGTTGGTTATCCAATAAATAATTCCCGGGGCGGCGATACCCACACTCGCCTCCCAAATTGTTGAATGTTGTTGGGCAATAACATAGATAACACAAAACGGACCACCAGCTGGTGGGCCAGCACATCGCCGCCAACACCTGAACACACCTCACTCGATGAACCCGGGCATCCCTACTGAGCCACCAAACGTAGCGAACCACTTCGGGTGGTCTATGGCAGAGTTTTTAGTTAAATGGTTCCCGGGGCGGCGGTACACATACCCGCCTCCCAAATTATGCGTATTATTGTTTTTACAAAGTAATTGTATTATTTTAAATTATGATGTCACGTCACAAAGAATCATTTGATCAAATAAATATTTAGTCCTGTGGAGACCATAGAAGAGCGTAATATGAACATAATAGGATGTGTACTGTATTAAGATGTCCTTCAAGATTACTCACGGTCATCAGTTAATTTGAATATTGATTTCAATTAATCCTCCAACAAAAACAGGTTTACCTCAAATAAGGAAAACGCGTTCAATCGATAAAAGCGGTAATTTGAATTATGTATGATAATATATACTTATTGGTGCGCGAAAAAAATTCATGAATTTTACCTTTTGCAATATTGATTAAATCCTTATCATTGAGGTGAATAAAATTACAAATGTTTCTTGATATTTTTTACAGATGTCAGTGGAATAACAAATTTGAAAATTTGAATAATCAGTTTCACCTGTTGAGCAAATAGACCACTTGCATCAAATTTTTTTATTTTTTTTTCCGGTTTGGGCAAATATTCTAAGACATTTCAATCCGAAAAATAAGACCATTTTTTATAAACCGGAAAGACGGGACATAACTTTATAGGTGCGATAAAACGATAATTACATAGCCGAAAATCATTTAAAAAAATAACGTTTTCCACAAGAAAAGCACAGGAGAATAACGAGGCATACCAAAATTTTACATCTCATAAATATTTTTTTTCTTGATTCATCTTATTGATCATAAATCATTATAATGTTCAACATCTATATTACTAAATCCAATATAATAAACTTGTACTTTTAAATTTTAATAATAATAAGAATATTATAAAATTTGATATTGTTAAAATCAGCACCACTACCATTATACCTCTAAAACACGTACCGACAGCGTAAAATGTACGGGGTTCTCTTCATAACATCTGTCAAAAAGTCAAACCAAATGATAAGTTCGCAGAGCACAAACAATAAATCTAGTGAACTTTAAATGTTAAATTCAAAAATTCGCCTGAAATCGAAGTGTTGCCATATAAACAAAATAAATCAGTGTGGAATCTTACAAAATTAATAGGAATATTTTCGGAGACGGAACATTTTCATATAGTGACGTCACGGGCCCAAATAATGGATTTATTTATTTAAAAATAATAAAAAAAAAACTGTACATTTCTGAAAATTTCTACTAACATTTTCGTAATCTTAGTAAAAAAACATTAGAAAGCAGACGACAAATAAACGACCTGACCTTTTTATTAAAATTATTAAACTCAAAATTCAACAGATGTGAACTTCTGCAATTAATAAATCTACATGTGCCTACACGAACAACAAGACAAACATTGACATTTTATGTACGTATATCTCATTCGAACTATGATTTACATTCTCCAATACAACGTTTACATAGTCTTGGTAACAAATACTTAAACAATATGGATGTATTTGACAATAATTTGAACTTAGCAAACTTCAAACGCCATATGTGCCAAATATTTATTTCTACCTATCCCATAAACCAATGTGAACAACAATTTTAACCTTACCTACTTTATCTCAACTCCTATATTTTATTTCTTATATTTTATGTTACCTGTATTTTGATAACGCTTATATTTTATATAATCTATATTTTGTTTTTAACATATATTATATTACTTATAATCTTTTCACTGTAATTTAAAAAAAATGTACTGCATCCTATGTAAAAGCCCTATGGGCGTTTAAATAAATAAATAAAATAAAGTAAATAAAAAAATCTATCCACAAGTCGTTATGAAATCCATGCAAGTGACCAATTATGTAATTAACTTAATTAATCGAACCATTATTCTAGATTGGTGAACAAGTATAGTGGACCTGGCAAGTTTCAGGAAGCAGGGGTTCTAGCATAATAAAATCGATAAATTTAGAATATCGGATCGATAGACGTAACTACTGACGACTTTATATCGATGTATCGAACACGGTTTCACCGTTGACAGCTGAATCGGTATTGACAGGGAACGATTAAGAAATCGATATATGCTGGCAACGCTGGAGGTGTTTTCTATGAATTCACATTTCGGAACACCAAATGCCAAACATTTTCATTTCTTAAAAATCGAACGGAATAAATTGGAACGAAATAATTTATTGTTTTTTAAGAAAAGGGTGGATATGCGCCATAAATATATTTGGGCATTAATTTCTTTAAATTAATAATTTATGCTATAAGACCATAAGGGCGCCATCTATGGTTTTTGTATTGTATTGAATTTAACCTATGTGACTTGAGATGCAGTGTATTCATGCATTTCCTTACCTCTGTGAGGCAGGCAATTGCTTCTGACGGGAGTGTCAGTGAAAGGCCAACAGATGTCACTGGTCAGTCATTATCCAGTGGTTCACCCAGTGAGTGAATTATTGTTGTACCTAAGATTGGATTTTGGCACGCATTATTAATATGCAAATTTTTCATTGTTGAAACTTCCTTGCTGTGCGAAACATCTGTTAAGATTATGCAATATCGCCTTGACATTTTTATTGAAAAGAAGTGTCTTTTTGTGTGGACATCGTGGCTGAGCTGCATTCTCTGAGTGAGTATTTGTTTGTTTTCACTTTGGTTTTTGGAATTGCTGGGTCAACTGTTTTTTGTGTCACATAGGGAAGAATTCAATTTTCGTTAATTTTACATAGGGTATTCATTCCCTCGTGTCAGGGGCTATTTACACGCCCCTACAAAGGGTGTTTTTTAAAGGTTTGGTTTTTAATTTTCTGACCTTAAATTGTTTGAATAAAAGTTCTGACGAATATGAGTAGGGTTTTTTTTAAATTGTTTTTATTATTAGTTTTTGTGATATGTAAATTGTTTGTGTTTGATTTTTATATGTACCGCCCCATCCTATAATGCCGTATTGTATAATTGATTGACAGAAAGCGAAGTATGTGGTTCTAAGTAATTTTTCGTTTAAAATATCTCTTAAACATCTTAATATATATGTTAGTTTCCTTATTCTGTTGTTCAGAATATTTATGTGTGGAGACCATTTTAAACGCTGGTCTATTGTTATGCCCAGGTACTTAATATCAGTTTTGCTTTCTATTTTTGAACATGATATATTACATTTGTGGTTTTCTGTATTTGTCACAGAGTGGATTATTAAGTTTATTTCTTTAGGTGTTTCTTGTTTTTTAATGAAAAATGGTAAATAATAGGTTTTTTTAGAATTTAAAGTCAACAGGTTTTTATCAAACCATAATTTTAGTGCATTGATATCTGTATTTGCCATTTTGTTTAATTCAGACCAGGTGTTTGCTTTTAGTAGTATATATTTATACTTTTATCATGCAACATTACAAATTTATAAAGATAATATTAAAAATCAAGTTGCACCCTTTAAAAATAACAGAAGTCTTAGACAAACATCAATACTTCCCACTCCAAAAAGTAAATAAAAAATTGGACAATTGAGTCATAAATATCTCGGAGCAAAATTTTTTAATTCATTACCAGAAAAAATTAGAAACATGAATACCAATATAAAAAATTTTAAAACTCACCTCAAAAATTATACTGAAAACTTAAACTGAATGATATAAAAAAAAAGCAATACAATAACACCCCCCCATACACACAAGCCTTGCTTAATTATGGGGGTACATCAAATATTCTACTATGTAATTAATTACTGTTTAAAAATTATTTGTTATTTATGTACCTTCTATTACTAATAAAAAAAAAATAAAAAAAAAAATAAAAAATGGTAACATCGTTTCTACAGACCGTCAATTTGACAGTAGATTTATTGTCAGTTTTGCCATTTCACCATGAATAGACTGACATCAGAATAGCGCTTGCAAATTGTGCAATTTATATTTTTTATTTTCATTTTATTTATTTTATTGCGGGAAACAACTGGTGAGCGCATAATTTCACGTAATGGACCTGTGAACTGGCCTCCACAATCGTGTGATCTCACACTATTAGATTACTTTCTTTGGGGTATGTCTATAGCCACAAAACTGATAAATCAGAGACGTTGGACCATTGGAAGTCAACATTCGCCGTGTTATTGTCGATATATGGCCCCAGATGCTCGATAAAGTTGTCAAAAATTGGACTTCACGATAACTCTTCTTCTTCGATCGAAATCATATTTAAACAATAATGGTGTAAAATTATGTGGAACGCATATACGACTTATTTGAATTCTAAGAGCTTCGTCAGAGGAACTCAGATCATTAAAAAGCCATTATTTTTTTATAACTAATGACATTATCCAAATATATGGGTATATTCACAGTTAACCGCAGCTTAATCCGATACTATGGAGAACGCGCTAAAATATTTCGATCGTTTTTTTTCGAATCGGTTGGCTTTTCGCTCAGAATATCTCTTTCCAATTTTTGACCGTGCTCGCAAAAACTAATAACTGACCATAGATGACGAATTTTTGTATTATTTACCAATTATAAACCTTAAATCGACTTCAAAAATGTCATTAATAATAAGTTGGTATCGATATCAAACGAATTTATTTGATTATCATGATTTTTTATATGGGCTGGTGTATAAAGTTAGACGAGTAGTTATATCGTTGATGCATTTTAATGAAAAATATGTATTATGCTTTTGTTTTTTTTTTTAAATTTATTTAATGTAGATGTATAAGTGTACATACAGTGGCGTTATATAAAACCCATATCGGTACTTAAATTATTTAAAATTGCAATCTCACCAAAAAGAAGCTAGTTCGTGTGCTTGATGAGCGAGTTACACTAATTATAACAGAAATAGAATAACATTATGCAATTCTGGATCATCTATATGTGTAGGTGTACATACAAAGGATATGGTAACATACTAAAATATTGTGCACTTAAGAGAAATTCTAAAAATCTAAATAAAATAGAGATGAATATAGATTAATAATAAATAGAAAGAAAGAAAAAAACAGGCAATTATTTAGTTAATTATTCCTGATGAAGTGTAGCTTCAGTTTGAGTTTCAGTTTATTGATGTCTTTGGTTTTTTTTTTTATTTCAATAGGAAGGTTGTTGAAAAACTTTATTCTTAAATAGATATAATTGTTTTGCATTAGTTTGGTATTAAATTTTGGTATTTTGATGTTGTCTTGGTATCTTTTTGATTGGTGGGTTTCAAATTTTTTGATGATATTATCTTTGTAAATTTGGAAAATTGAATTTTTCTTGAAGATATTCTCTACTCGAGGCACCGTGAAATCTGCGAAAAGCGTTTCTGTTGGATAAGTGGAGGGTTTCTTTAGGATTACTTTAATGATTAGCTTCTGGATCACTTTGATCGGGGTTAGAATATTGTTGTATGACGCCCCCATCCAATAATTCCATATTGATTTAATGACTGAATTAGTGCGTAATATACTCTTTTTAGATTGTTGAGTTTTAAAATATTTCTTAATCTTTTGAATATATATATACACTTTCTGACACGCTTAACCAATGCTGTTATTCGGCGGTATATCCCCTCTTCACATCCCTTCGGGGACACTATTATATTAGTTATATTTTGTGTAAGTAGGTATACCGTATTTTTCCTAAACCGACTGCACATTGTCAATCTTTTAAACATATTTTTGGTTGAAATATGAATCTGTCTTTCAAGTATTTTCAGAGCGAAAGAAATGTAAATGCATTTTATAAATTCCTCAATGATTATAATAGTTTCCTAACATTTGTATAGCAAATTACTTACGTGTTTATAGACATATTATCTTGAATATCACTATTTAAGTAAGAGCTCGCAATTGATAAACTTTTTTTTTTGGTTGAAGAATCATGTAACAAATTCTTGAAAAAATGTTATATCATAGTTGCCTCATTGCGAAAAATGTCTATGTTCACAATGTAGTATTTTTTTTTAATTCCCCAAATACGTTAACATTGTCTTTAAATAAGTCAGGTACGCCTCATGCACGTGCCTGGTAATGTTATATTTAACGTGATAATAAACTTATGGGTCCGAGTGATTAATTTTTTAAACAAATAACTTTGTTTATATCACTTTATTTAATACACAATCTACGAGTGTATGTTTCGTGAACGATGTTTACATCATCAGGAGTAAATGTACACTAAAATCACAAATCAAATACAAAATACAGATTAAATAACTGGGGAAGAGGTAGAAATAAGGGGGAGGGGTAAGAGTGGGGGAAGTTTATTGGAATTAGGAATTACAATATAATTAGCAAGGATGTCAATCAACAATGCCTTATAACTAGAGATGCAACAGATATCCGGTAACTATCCTGTATCCGTCCTATCCGGCCATAATTACTATTGGGCCGGATACCGGATATTAAAAACCTACAACAATTTCCTATAATAAAATGCAATACATCAATCTTTGTGAGGTAAATATCAATAAAATGGCTTATAATTATGATGGCTTTTATTTAAAGTCGAAAAAGTCATAAAAAAGCCATAAGGCCTTCCAAAAAACTAAAATCTTCTTCAGAGATATTCACTCTAATGATAAATACATAAATAGTAAATATCTAAACTAAAAACTTTTAGTAAAAACTTACAAAAACCTCGCAGAGTAGCGAAAACTTAACTAATCACAATCACCATTATAGTTAGCGGCGCTAAACGAGACAATGGGATATCACCGGATATCCGGCCATCCGGCCTCGCAGCTCGCCGGATATCCGGTATCCGGTATCTATAACCCGTATGTAGGATTTAAAGTCCTAAGTTTATATCAAATGTATGATCATTTTTTAATAAATGATCTGCGAACTCAGATTCACCATTACCATTTAAAGCCCTTAAAGATTAAAGATGATTTTTTACCACTTTTATTTTTAAATAAAAGTGGTAAAAACGAAGTCATTTATTAATTTAAATCAAAATGGTGCCACAAAATAAGTTTGCTGTGTTAGAAGAAGAAATTAAAGATGTTCTTTTCATAGCCAATTAGTTATGTCAAGTTTGTGTCCCCTGCGGTTAGGTACTATGAATGTTCACCGTTGACATATTTTGCAATAATCAGCTTGCATTCGCTATGATAAAATCTAAATGTATCTTGAAATATGCATAGCTGTGTGCCTACAGTGACCAGATCTGAATACCCAGGTGTCTCCCAATCATCTTCCCAGCCAACCCCACCCCTGCAACACTCGGCTCATGCCCCAATCGAGGTTGTCATTGTGCCTTATTTTTAAATATTGTGTTATTCATGGTGCTTGCCCTTGCGAAATCCAGCAATTATCTTAATTTTTCACTTCAGTCAGTCCTTGATATTCCCGGTTAAAATATTTTTTAAATAGTTTACTGACAATGTCGACTTGCGGACCCTAATGAGACATTTGACATTTGGCTTGTTTGTTTTAGAAATTTAAAATAAACTTCTCCCTCCGTGGCCGTGACGGACGATTTAAGTCTCGTAAATAAGGATATTTGCTAAACTTTGGGGATTCTGGGCTACGAGCTTGTCTCCGTCGTGAAACTTATAAAATTATTTCGCGAATTATCCGAGAAACTTTGAAAGGTTTAATTTTTTTTATTGTGTTGGTTGTTTTGTTTTAGGCTTGATAATTTCAAAATGTTTTTGTAGTTGTTTGTTTCGTTGATGTTTTCTGATTATGTCATTTGATCTCAGTGGTAGACGGGGGAAATAGCAAATCGGCACACATTTTTCTTGATCGCCCTCTTTTTGTAATCGCACTCTTGTTTCGAAGAATCAAATATTTTCATACATTCGTAGAGATCAAAATCAGAAACAAAAATGTGCTGGAAAAATCAATTTTGGAGGCGGATATTACCACAGCCTTGGGAATCCTTTATTGGGTAAACAACTTAGGTCATCCCAAGTGTTTCGCTGCATTTAATGATTTAGCAAGGGTGCCCGGATTCATGAGGTGTGGTTTGTCTAGGGTCTAGATCTTGATGGCGAATACGTTTTCCTACCTACTGCGTGGCGGACGGGTCGGGAGAGACTGGTTAAGGAAGACCTTACCTAGATCTCTCTTTGTGTGGGAGGGATGGATTTGTATGTTCGTCGCTCCTGGACACATCGACCCCCAAATTCCCGCCCACCTCTCATACCTTCTTCTTCAAAGAACTAAATAGCCTTCATTTTCCTAAAAAGACCCTCCACTCAGCATCCAGAAATTATTTTCCGCGGGACTTCCTGTGTGGGAATTATTGAAAAATAATCGCATTAGTCATGTTTAGTGATCAAATCTGAAGAATCAGGCACTTTCTAATTACCCAATAGGGGCCATCCGTAAAGTACGTCACACGAATTTTATGATTTTTTACCCCCCCCCCCCCCTCCCTATCACACATCGTCACCATTATGAGACCCCCGTTGACGTCACATATTTTGCAATTTTGACCCCCCCCTTAAGGTGTGACGTAATTTATGGATGGCTCCTTACTTAACCATCCCCTTCCCCTCATCACTCTTCTTTTTGCCTCATATTGTTTGAATTAATCTGCCTAAGTTTTCTCACTTAATTCTAACCTCAAAATTAATAATTTTGAAAAACCATTTTTCAACTTAACGAACAACTTTTTCTAAATCGGTTATTTGTAATAGAGTGGTAAATTATTATGCTTACGTATACCTACTCGTAAGTAAGTTACGGAGGTAAGTCTTATTCTCTTCGTAAAGTTGTTGATTTTGCTCGCCTTTGTTTCCCAACCAATATCATAATATCTAAAATTAAACCATTGACATGTTCAAATAAAATAGTAAATGTTCCGTCTCTCTACTAAGTGGTTCAATTGGAGCTGAAGGCGGGAGGGGCGGGAATCCCCTAACGAGGCCCGGGGGAAATCATCCGCCTACCGTACTGATGCTGGCGGAAAGTTCATGCGATACCCGCCCTTATCGGGGGTGGTGGGCGTCCCCAGTCTTGGCAATTCAACCCTTTGATTATCCGACATACATTTGCGAAGAGTTTGTGAAATACAGCCTCGCCATATGTGCCGACTTCAGTTCACTAATGTTCTATAAGACCTTGAAATGTTTTAATACACTTTCTGAAGCACGAGAAGGGTACCTTGCATTAAACTTTTACAAAACAAACATACCTTTTCATTCAATAATGTTCTACCAGTACCAATATTATAATATAATATAATATAACATATATCTTTATTGAACAAAAATTTAAAGATTTATAACTCCAAAAAAAGAACATCATACAATAGTTTAAAAGTCGCATAAGTACAAAAGTTAATAACAGAAAACAATATACATATAAATCTTAATTCATAATTATAAATTTCTATTTTTTAAGTAGTAATAGGTTCTAAAAAAATAGAGATTTATAATCATGCATTTAGGTTTCTCGTAACCTGCCTCACTAGGCTAGCCTGTGTTGAGGCAGGTTTTATTATTAATTCAACACTTCTAATAGGTCGGGGATAATAACATGCATTGTCATGATGACCTTTTTTACATTAGTTCCACACAGGAGTCCCTGTTAGAGATAGACATCAAACGAACGGAGGTTGGAATCCTACAAAATCCAAAAAAAATACACATTTTTATTTTTGTGAAATCAATATCAAGTCTTCAAACCCCTTTAAAATAAACAGACAAAATAAAGAAAGCGACTTTCTAGTTTCACTTCTACCGCGTGTGAATTGCATACCCTGATTTTTTTTTTCTTTTTAAATTCAACCGTTGTTTTTTTTACAAAAAAAGAAATTGAGAAGAAATATAAAAAGAAATGTGTAATCGTGCAATGTTAATAACAGAGAACATTCTGTATGAACAGGATGATAATAAGAAAGGTAACTTGATAGCAAGTATAATCGTGCAAAATTGACAACATCAAGTCCCTGTATCTATTCATAAATTAGCATTGTTATTTGCAAATCGTTGAGTTGTAGGTACTGACTTGTAAATATAGTAATTTAGTATTAAAATTATTGTTACATTCAAAATTTGCTTAAAATTGTTATGAAAATTTGCTCTCTCAATTCAGGGTTGTCAGTTAGATAATAATTTTGGAATAAAAATAATAATTTTGAATAAGTTAATACACGTATTAGTTAATTGTGTTATCCAATGACGTTATATAAAATAAATAGACTCGTTATAGTCTCACATACTCACAATATAATGTGGAAAGTAAGGAACACTCTTTTGTTTTCAGCGATTTTCAATAATTTCTCAATTCAAAAGTTTATTCCTGTGTGATAAAGATAGACAATCAAATAATGTGTATGTATACTATGTATGAATGGCACGGATACATTAGCGGGCGGCGTATTAATTTCTTCGCCGAATACTGCTTTCACATCACGGGTGTGACTGAGATAACAAGATACTCTCACTCGGTTACACTACGCACAGGGGAGGGTAAAGGCGGGTAAAACAAGACACACGGGCAAATATTTTTTTTATTATATTTATATGAGTTATAATTAGTAATACAATATTGGTACTATTAAAGTAGTATTGTTAAAACATATTTTATTATACAGTACAGGTCATAGGTTCAAATGAGTATACAAATCTATTTACAATTTTCATCAACGACATTATAAAATGCTTCCATTATGCAAATGTTCTACTCTTCGCTGATGACATCAAAATATTTCTTCCTATTAACGCCTTATTGACTGCTTTAAATTACAAAAAGATCTGTACAGGCTTAACCCGTTGAATAGCACGAGACCATTTTTTTCCCAGCTCACACAGGTCTCATATAAATCACTGTAACTCCCTTACTAACAGAGTGAGAAATATGTTCTAAACGGTGCTAGAAAGACAAAATACTACGCTTTATATTCAAATCTAAAAATGACCACCAAAAAGTAAAACGTAAAGTTTTGAATAGCAACTTGAATTTTTTTTTAATTTTTGGGATTTTATTAGGTATTAATTATTTTCATATGAAATGACAAAAAATTATATTTATCAACAGAGCTTAACTACAACTAGCGTGTTTACGTGTATTAAATTATATTGTCTTGTCATTGTCAGCAAGGAAGCTCGGTTCGAGCGTTATGACAATTCAAACATAATTAAGTTAATTAACGATTTACCCTTTGTACGTTTTACCCCATCTTTCCCAAAAGAAGAAAACGAGTGCCGGACGCTGTGTGAACCGACCTACTGTTAGCAGGTTGTCTTTGTTATGCTTGTTACTTTTTAATGCAACGTTCTCTGTCTCGTAATGACGTGTAAAACCGCGAGCGGGAAACATGAAAATTAATTGTAATATTTATAATAATCGATAATATTAAGTAATTTGCGTGTACTTACAAATGAAATGTTATTCATTCGCCTTTACTATTATTTGCAGTGTAATTAAAACATTTTCTCATCACACAGGAGGGCATTTTGACACTTTTTAAAATGCAATTTACTTACTGGTAAGACGCAACTTTACTCGACGCGTAGCAGTTTAGTACTAAAGTACTAGATATCGAGACCGGTACAATTGTCTTGCCATTGTCTTCCCACTTTGAGATTTCTACCCCTCGTCTAATATAGTATGTAACGTCATTGGTGTTATCTCTCTGATTCTGACTCATAGTAAGATATCTGAAGTAAGTCGTTTAGAATCCGAAATAAAATATGATATAGTAGCCATGCTGGAGAATAGTATAATGCCTAACATTGAATATTGTGCTTGATGTATGCTATTATAGTCTTCTTATAACTATATTCCGTGAAGTTGATTACATCTACTGCTTCTGAGAAAGCATTGCCAACCGCAAGCAATCACTCAATAATAAATGATTCAGTCCTAATATAGTTGTTGTAAAAAGTATTTTGGATCGAGTAGTTGTTGTAGGTATAATCTATAATATAAACATGTGTCACTCCTGGATACACTCAACCTCCTATAGATTCCACCTTACTCCTCGTATACGTTTTAAGATTTTCACACATCTACCGGATCTGCCGGATCTGCCCTGATGATGGACACTGCAACGCTGTCCGAAACGTTGGCTAAAGAAGGAGGTAGCGCAACACGGCATAACACCCCAAAAACAAACAACGAAAATACTCCTCATATCTTTTTCCTTCCCAGAACTTCCTCTCCTTCCTTTCCATTAAAAAATCCTTCCAACAGCATCAAGGTGACACAGGCCTTGAGAAAAATCATTTTCCTCGAGGCTTCCCGTATGGAGCTGACGAAAAAAATATGTAATTTAAAAAGTCCTTACTAATAAAGGTGTATTAAATTTTACTCAAATGATAAACAATCTTTAAATGTATCGGAAATTCGTAAAATTTTCAGCGTGGTTTTCAACGTGCTTAATGTATCGCTTTGAAATGGGCGTCGGATGTTTTATAAAAATTCTTTTATTGAACAAATTTGAATCAAAATCGTCGTTTTGTATATGATGCATTAAGGCGCCGTATCGCCGCTCAAAAAGAAGAAGATGGAAAGATATGTAATCACTAATCATGAATGTTGGAAAGAGTGCGCTAATATTTAAAACGGTAAAATTGAAGCGAAAACTGTGAAAATGTTTAATAAAATACGACTCATTTAAATAGAGCAAACATCTCTTAGGGTCTGTCTAAAACAGCATTTAAAGAAACACAGTGTTTTTCATACACATAACTTGTAAAATAACTGAATCAGACGTGAAAATAATATTTTTCGGAGATTTTTTTTTGTCTATCGAGGGAATTTAATATAATTTGCGTTTCGGTGTGCGAAATGTATAGATATTATCTTAAAAAATAACATATATTTTTTAAGAGCTTAAAAACTTCTGATGTTTAAGGGGGGGGGGGGTGGTAAGTAAGAAATCGGGTAGCGGCGCGCGGTGTGACAAAAATCTGCATACAACGTTTTTAATCTGAAATAAATCAACCTGCCACCAGCTCGGCTCGTATCTTGTTTTGGGTAAATACATTATTTCACGGTTATCGTTCGTTACTAATATCATTATCAGTCATTTGAATGTTGTCGTCGGTTAAAAACCTCCTCAATACACAGTGAGATTATTAACTCGTTTGCAGAGTCACTTATCATAAATCTGATACCAGAATGCTACTCAGAAGTTTTCAATCGTGAATGAATTCTGTTTTTTTTTTAACAGTGTAATAGTGTAATATAACAGGCCCTCCATTGATATGTTTGGTGTAACTCTAAGTGATCAGCTCAGATATAGGGGCTCCATCGAAGCAAGAAGCCTCCCAAAAACTGGGCGTACTGTACAGGGCCCGCAGATACTTTAATAGTACACAACTGCTAACTATGTACAAATCGCAAGTGCGCCCAACGGTTTAATTTGGCAGCCACCTCTAGTCTAGAGCTCCAAAATACCTGAAAAATACCCTCGACTGTGCAGAAACGGGCGGTCCGTATAATAGATTCTGCCATTTTAACAGACGGTTTGCAATCTTTAGAGCGCTCCGAGGAACTAGCGTCATTGATCCCTTCGGCACCGGTGCATAGTCGAGAAACACGCCAAACGCGTGACCAACTTGTGTACACGGTTGACATTTGTCACATGAGAATGGGCATTTAATTTATATGGTGTTTCCACATTTGTTGCCATGTCGTCTTTAATGATTGGATTTTTAGTTATTTGGCTGTTAGGTATCCATATACTATAACGAACCCTCATTATATTATAATACTAGCTTTTTCCCGCGGCTTCGCTCGCATGGTATTAGGGGGGTTCCCACTCCGCATTCTCCACCTCAAATTTAGGTTAGTCTTGGTCTTTGCAAAATTTAAAAAAGATGTCATGCTCATATCATTTTGTCCAAAAAATCGGATATAGCGGATATTCAAATTATAGGACTCAAATTAGTGTTATTTCGGAAGTAATCGGGCAAGTTGCTGCTGAAAAACAGATTATTTCTGGAGGTTTGGAGATCTGGATCCTTGGAATAGATAGGTAAAGAGGAAAATCCTCTAGTTCGGACCCTCTATAGTCCGGAAAAAATCCAAACTATAGAAGGTCTTCGGCAGTACTCTGTAATCATTGACATCGCCCTGCAAAACGTTTGTCGGATTACCGCGGGTCCACTGTAAATGCAAATAAGTTGTATGTGTTTTATTATATTACTAGATGACCCGACAAACGTTGTTCTGCTATATAAATTATTTCTTTTGAATATTTTGGTTTTTAAATAAAAAATAACGAATGTATTGTAAGTGTGTGGGGATGGGATCTATGACAGAAAGAGGGATGGAGCGCTGTAGACGATGACCGCCGATAAAAACAAAAAAAAACACCAACTAAAATAGGAAAATGACAAAAGAAAATCAATGTAAATTTCGAAGAGCAATTGAGTGTACGATATTTTTTGAAAGTCCGTCTTTAGCCAACACAAATAAGCTCGATGGTTTGCCCAAGCGAATGCACGCAATGAAATATCAAAATGACGCGACGCTTCTCGTGAATGTCTTGCGCATGTGTGGATGAAAGTTCGATGAGGCGGACGTAGCTCCATCTGTCATTTAACAACAAATAATTTCGTTCTGTTTGAAACCGAAGACGGTTAAATTTGTTCATACAAAATACTAAAATCGCAATTAAAAAATTGGAGGATGAGGATAAGTGGGTTAGAATTTTGGGGTTATAGGTATTTTTATGCCAAAAAATAAAAAATACAAAAAAAATTGTCAATTTTTTTTTCTGGATAAGGACACCCTAATCTCCAGCGGTATGAAATATACTTGAAAACCTATTCTCACACCAACCAAATATACATAAAAAATTTCATAAAAATCGGTCAAGCCGTTTCGGAACACCGTGACACGAGATTTTTTATATATAAGATTATTATGGAATTCCACCACCAAAGTCAGTATCAAAAATAAAATATTATAGTGTAAATATTACTTCTTCTTCAAGGACCTTCTTGCTTTGCCATTTTCCTGTCCAGATCTGAATAACCTGGTACCTACTTCTCAACCTTTCTCTTCCTCATCTTATTTCCCTTCCCATTTCGTTCAGCTCCATAATATAATCTTTTCTAATTGGCGATTCCATTCCACTGGGTAGTTGGGACACTTCCTGAAAATATCTGGTTTTTAAAAACGTTACTTTGTCCAATCGTTGCAAAATTAAGCGCCTATATTAGATTTTGATACTTCTATGGCTTGCCTGACGGATGAAATAAAATATTTGAAGAGGTCCTTCTTGGTCCAGCATTGAATATCATCATCAAAAATAATTTCGGTTGTGCGCAGTTACTGTAACTTCGATTCAATTAACTAGGATTTGGTTTGAATTTAATGGTCATTTTTAATTCGACAAGCAATAAAATATCTGACTATAACAAATTAAAAAAATAGTTAATTTTTAAAATTGGAACTGATGTGTTAAGAAAAAAAGATAAATAAAGTACCTACCTATAGTATAATAATTTTGACAGAAAAATATTTTTGTTCTGCATTTGAAATATATATGTATTGAGTAAGTTACTTCTTTTGCTTAAACTCCTTATAGGATTAATCTTGATAAGTAGAGTCAAATTTCATTATTTTTAAGGGCCCGTGCTAACATACCATTATCAATCCTACAATTATAATATCCCGTGATTCTTCATGGTTCTGCCCTAGTGCATATTGTAACGTGTTGCTCTTAAATTATACATGAAATAAGTTCTTCGCAAAGATCACCTAAATTAAATTAATAATATTGGAAAATTTGAGGAGTTATAAAATAACCTTGTCCTATCATCTTCATTATCACACTGGACAAGTTTCAACTAAACATAAATGTTATCGTAATACTAGTGCTACTTTTGGTGCTGATATCAACAATATTACATATTATTATTAAAATTGCGAAATCGTGTAGCTATCTAACTGACTTGGTAAATGTGATAAACTGCGGTCAAATTAACTGCACTACAAGTAATTAAGCAGAAATTACGTTTTTAATTGCAATCGGCATTAAAATCTACAGTAGTAATTATTATACCAAGCAGAAAATGGTCAGAATATGTTCAAGGTCACGCAACGTGCTTTGAAGAAATTTTATAGTGTTTTTTTTATGAAACCACAACAAAGATGGTTGTAGAGGTTTTCGTCGAACCAAGCTCAAAATTGTTACGATATTATCATGTCATATCAAAAATATCTAGTGTCTAGTTTATTCATCGAAAAATCAAATCATTGAGACGAGTATTTTTTCACAAAACGAATAAACTATACCTATCACCTACGCGAAACCCCGTTAACTTTTCGGGGTTGCATAAAAAATTAATCGGTGTTTCATTTTTTCTCATCTCGTAGCCCCCATATTTATTTATTTATTTATTGAAAAATAAGAAATACATAAACAACATAAGCTGCACATCTCACTAGGGCATTCCTGCATCGAGATGTGCAGTTTTACAGTGTAATTAAAAAAATCACATACCTATAAACTTAATAAAAACATAATTATAAACCTACAAAAGAAGCACTGAATACAATTATTCAGACACGGATTATTAATAATTACAGCTGGGCAGTATGCTCATCGTTGGCAACAATAACATTATTACTGTAATCTAAATAATATGTAAATACAAGGTACCTGTTGTGCCTTACCAGATGAATTCATAGGGAGACCAATGACCATACCACAGTAGCATTTAATTATTAACAAAAAATAAAGATTGGTAAATAACAACAGCTAAATAATATCGGGTAAATAATAATAAACAATTGTGTATATTACCACTTACATCTTCATTACTGGTCTAAATAAGTATAATTTTGTGAAACACAAAAATGCACACTTTACAAGTTTGTTGAATTCCTGAACAATGTGGTTATTGATGACATTTGGGCGGTATTGCATAAATCCGAAAGTTTTTACTACTAGAAGGGTTGCTTGCTTTTCAAGAAGGACTTAGCTAATGATAAGTAATACATGTTGTTAATCTTCAAGTCCTTTGTGCTATCTACTATCTGTTGCTATTAGGTGCTCTTATAATCGTCCAGCTTATCAATTTGATTGGTTGAGCTGAGAGAGCATTTGAAAGCTTTTTTCCATTTGGCAAAACCATTAAGGGCCCGCCATGTTTCGGAAAACTTATGCAGTGGGTAAACTGGTAGCACAGGACTATTCTGCCCATTAAACGGTTCTCGGAGGGTTTGTTTGCCTATAATGAGCAGAACAATTTTAGCCAAAGTAACAGAAGTAGGTGCAAAGGGTATGCGAGGGCTAATTCCGGCAGATAACATAATACAACAGTCCCCAGATAATTCTAGAACGAACCACTAACCCTCCTTGAAGGGGGTAGAAACACTTTGAAGTATCTCGAGTAAGCCAAGTGTCACTCCTTTAAGGAACCATTTGTTTCGGATCCAACTAACTCCGCCAGCTGAAGACGGATTAAATGGCTCAAGGAGGGAAGTGTTGGATATTTGGGGGAAGATCATCTCAAATGGTCTGATGAATCTTGGGATACCGTAACTCCTACCAGTAACCCGACTAAGCGCAACTTGGGTTATGCTTGTTTATGCCGTATGATGGAACTTATTTACTTTGACAAGTACGATCCTTGTTGTTAATTCCATGTCCGTAAATGATCAAAGTGTAAGGGTAATTTAAGAGCACCTTTGGGAAAATTTTGTTTAATTTTTTAAATTCTACAAAACTTTCTAATTCGCAATAATTCGATTCATTCTATCCGCGCCCTCGTGTGACGTGGGTATCTCTTTTTAATAAGTAGTGCTTTTTTAAATAATTTTATTTAACCTTGTAAAGTCCACAAATTCCCTTAAGGGGGTAGTAGAATAGATGATCCGACAATTGATCCGCTGACAATTTGCCCCCCGAAATGAATATTAAGTTATCATTTTTTGTGTATTTTTTACCAATTTCGAACGTAAAATCGACTTCAAAAATCATCTTCTTCCCCTTGTCCTGTTCGGGTCAGGGACCCATTGCATCTACAAGGTTCCTCCAACATCCCTGTCTTGTGCTGATTGTTCGGCCTCCGTCCATGGTAGACCCATCCTCTCCTCGCACAGTTTCTGGAGTTGCCTCGCCCAACTGTGTCTGGGGCGGCCCACTGGACGTCTTTCTTCTGGAATCGCACTCAGTATCTTCCTCGGAATTCGGTCATCAGACATTCTTAGTACATGCCCAAGCCACCTCAGTTACGATTTTTCTATGAAGAGTAGCAGTGGTTCAATGTACAGACCATCTCGGATCGTCGCGTTTCTTATATGATCCCATTATTCCTTCAAAAATATCCTTAATAATAATTTGGTGTGTAATAACTGCGCTCATTGGCCGCTTTGATTACAATGTCACTTTTAAAGGCTCCTATTGGTTGAAATATAAAACGAAAATTGCGATAGATCTGCGCTCATTGGTCGCTTTGATTATGACCTCACTTTTCAAGATTGGTTGAAATTGTTTTGGTAAAGTTTCGCTTCTACCGCGTGTAAAACTGCACTCGAATATTTTTCCTTGGTGCATTTGATTTAAAATATGTTTTATACTGTGTTATTCGGCGGTACATCCACTCTACACATCCCTTCGGGGTTACTTAGTTATATTTTGTGTAATTAGGTATTGTAACCGTATTTTCCATAAACCGACAGCATATTGTATATAAGTACGTGGAGCAATTGCCGGCGGATCAACTGTCATGGAACCGATGAATAATGCCTACAAAAATTTTTAATAATGGTTGAAAATTGAGTAGGTATAACTATTATTTACACTCACAGCGATTACGACAAATGGTTAAGATTTGTTCCAAACATATTTATTAAAATAAGCTTCTTTTCTAATAAAATTAGTTAAAATTCTTCACTTATACATAAGTTTACGAGATAATTAAAATTTTACTGATGAGGTTAAATGATAATGAACATAAACTACAATTACTTGATGAAAGAACTAAATTTATTAAAACTCTCAGATCGAAGAATTATATCCGACTTAATATTTATGTTCAAAATTGTGAATGGTAGCATAGACAATCCTAATTTAACTAAGCTCATTGAATTTCATATTCCCACGAGAACCACTCGATCTAAAATCCTGTTTAAATGCAACAATAATAAGACTGAGTATACTAAACACTCCCTTTTACCTAGGTTACATGATGTTACTAATAGATATGCAGATGTTGCAGATCTATTTAACTGCACGGAAGGTAGGTACAAGAGGGCTATGCTATGAAACCTTTTCAGTCGATATTAATTCTATTATTTTGTACTATAGATTTTTGTATGTAATTGTCTATCTGGTGTCATTTCTAATTCAAATGCCACAATCATCTGTTAAACATTTTTTTTATTATTTCTGTATTATTATTTTTCATTTTGTGACATGTAATCAGTTCTTATGGTATATGTATACCGTTGAAATTAAATAAATAAATAAATAATAATAGACGTAGTCCTAATTCAGAACCAACCACATTATAAAACGCAATATAACACATGACGACAAAATATTTGTTCAAGTTAGGGTAACGTTGGAGAGGAAGACCTCCATTTTCGTGACTTTGAAACCGAATTCGTATGTGTTTGTCTCTTTTTAGTATCGCTTATTCGTTTCACCGAGTTTCAAATCACAACGGTGCTAAAGAAGTTTTCACTTCAAGAACAAGAATGGGGAGGCCACAAAGCACCGCACAAAGAGGAGACCGATTTTCTATCTCATTCTCTCGTGGGCTAAATCCTATAGATGTATGTGATAATCTCTTTTTCGTGTCGCTTTTCTAATCGACTTTTTCATCGAGTTTCAAATCAAAATGGGGCCAAAGAAGTTTTTTTTTTTTTCATACGTTTTTATTCCAGTAAAGAAGAAAATAACATTTTCACTAGAATATTTAATTATGTACTTTCACTTTATATTACATAGTTTTACATTACATAGTTTTTACATTTCATAACCTTAGATTACATTAGATTGCAATACTAACATTTACAAGATATTATATTACCATACGATATTATTCACTATCACTACTTTGTTTTTTGTGAATAAACATGAACAATTTTTTTTTTAATTTGCACACATTTTTTTCGTTTTTGATATCATCTGGAAGGCAATTATATAAATTGCCCCCCTCGTAACTAATTGATTGCTTACCGTAGTTAGTATGAATGGTGTTTAAACGTATGTTATCGTGTTGTCGTTTTCACTCTAGTAAGATTAATTTTTCAATAGATTCTTATGATGAAATTTATCAAACATATACAATCATTAATTTACGTTAGCATGAGTCCTGCTAGACGAAATGTTCTTTGAAATCGGTACAGATCTCACTTCTTGGAATTATATTCCCAGTGATACAAACAAATTTAATGTTTTTATAAAGCAGAATGCAAATTAAATATGTCATTCCGAATTATTTATGATCTCCGCCAATAATTAATTTATTTGAGCATATCTGCCGTTCCGTTATCTGAGTGCGCAGAGAATTATCGCGAATTAAGTCACATCGGCCGATACCAGAACAAAAAATTATCGACGTGATGCAGTTTATTTGCGAGCTATTTCGGTCTGATGCAACGCCTCTTCTGACCTACATCAATGACAAACAGATACACGGGTTCAACACTCTTTTATCTCATCAACAGATAGTCTGGGATGTTTTTCGGGAAGGCTATAGTCTGTGGTAAAGCGGCAATTTATTTCGGTATCGCTACTCTTGATAACGTTGTGAATAATATTGCATTTAAATCGAAGTAACTGAAAATTATTGTTCAATGAAATATTTATTTTGAGGAAGCCTAAGGACGATTTTTCAAACACTTACCAAATGAGGAGAACCTAATTTATTAATTGTTTTTGTGTTTAATTCGTAGAACTCCATTTTAATTAAACTCCATTAAAAAAAAAAAAAAAAAAAAAAAAAAAAAAAAAAAAAAAAAAAAAAAAAAAAAAAAAAAAAAGGAGAACCTAAGACAAGGTGTTTTTCGCTTACCTACTAGAATTTTTATTCATGTTCCAATTACCATGAATGTGACATTTACATTGCAGATATAAACAGAGAAAAAAGTGTGTTGTGGACTTATCTGTACCGCAAGTAGTACCGTAAATCTCTTCACCGCAGGTTTATCAGTATTAATGAATATACTAGTAGTTATAAACCCTCTCTGTGGGTTTTTGTTTCTAGGCCCTGCGGGCGGCTTTTGGTGCGGCTTCGCCGGTTGTTGACCATTTTATAATCCGACAGGATTTGGTTCCAAAAATAGCTGGTTCCTCGGATTCACTGTGATCCAGTGACAGCTAATCACCGAGACAAAGTAACCGTAAAAAGCAATGAAGTCATATTATGTAATGTATAGCCGCATGATATTCACAACACTTAGTATTTTTTTTTTTTTCATATGTTTTTATTCCAGTAAAAAGAAAATAACATTTTCACTTGCTTAACTAGAATATTGAATTATGTACAGTTTTTACATTACATAGTTTTTACATTTTATAACCTTAGATTACATTTGATTCCAATACTAACATTTACATGATATTATATTACCATACGATATTATTCACTATCACTACTTTGTTTTAGTGAATAAACATGAACAATTTTTTTTTGAATTTGCACAGACGTTTTTCGTTTTTGATATCATCTGGAAGGGAATTATATAAATTGCCCCCCTCGTAACTAATTGATTGCTTACCGTAGTTAGTATGAATGGTGTTTAAACGTATGTTATCGTGTTGTCGTGTAAAATGTTTGTGTACTTGGGACGTTTTAATGAATTCTGTGTTTGTATGAATGAGTTTATTATTTATTTTGTATATAAGGACACATATATTGTACTCGTATAGTTTTCTTAATGTTAGCAGTTTTGTTTCCAAATATAATTTTTTGTGGATGTTTTGGATTCGTAGTGAAATAGTTTTTTGATTATCTTATTTTGAATTACCTGTAATTCATTGATGTATATTTCATACGCATTTCCCCAGATTTCAAAATATTATTACCGTCAATCTTTCCGTATCCGGAGAGATACTCAAATTCTCATGCGATCTGCTTACGTAAGTGGCGCCATCCTTTGAGGAATTTTTGAATTCGAAACCGAAATACAAAAGTAGCTTTTCAACAAACTTCAAATACGAAGATGGCTTGGCATAAGGCGCGGCGTCAGATTTGCATTCTTAGCCGGATTCATAAATTTCAACCGTACAGACGTTAACGTAATAATAACGTCCGATTAATAATATAGATGGCAGCACTTCCGTTTGTATCGATTTGTGAATTGAGTGAGTACCACAAACGAAAGCGTATTAATACTGTTCGATTCGATTCTATTAATAGTTGAATGATTTGTACAGCTCCTTTTTTTAGAAATATCGTCTGAAAGACGCTGTGTACGATCGATGAATTTTATATTTAGAAATCATTATTATTTACCAATAGAATTTCTACTGTTCGTTAGTACCTACATATAATAATGAATTTATGCACTCATTCTTAGAATAATGAAAGTTTGCGGTGTAAAGGTCAGCATAGTTACCTTCCAAACAACTGATTTATGTTCGATTTTTCATTATTAATTTTTTTTTGAGTTTCCACTGGACTGTGCAAATAATCTATCTATCTATCTATCTATCTATCTATCTTCTATCTTCTTATCTTCTTATATAAATAAAAATGAATCGCCGAAATGTATGTACGCGCATAACTTTCGAACGACTGCACCAAATAAGATAATTCTTTTTTTGGTGTGATCGTTATTGTCAGGACAAGGTTTGTATAAAACTTCTGTATGAAATTTGTATAAAAAATTGTTATTAGTGGCACGCGAGCTGTTTGAAAACTGAATCTACTGAATGCGGGAGGGGGGAAGGGAGAGGGGAACTCGGGTAGGAAGTTCGCGGGAGGGGGGAGGGGAACCAGGGATGGGGAGGGGAACCTGGGAGGGGGATCTGGGAGGGGGGAGGGGAACTCGGGAGGAGGGTTCACGGGACGGGGGAAGGGGGGAGTGGAGTGAAGAGAGGTAAGGTAAAAGAGACGGAGTGGGAACGCGAGAGGGGAAGGGGACGCAGAAGAAGGGGAGGCGGAAGGGGAACGGTACGAATGGGAAAGGACGCACAGGGAGAAACAATTTCTTTATTAAATGGCATAGCAACGCATGCCGGGTACCAGCTAGTTATCAATAAATTAAATATCTGATCCGTTGATAACTATTCTGAAGTAACATACTAAATATATTAGTAGGTAATTAGTTAACATCTTCGGCTGAGGAAGAGAAACAGATGTCACCCATATTTGAGTTTGCCAAGTTTCAGGTGTCTAGCTAAGAAGGTAACTCTCAATTTTTCTCTCCAATTTCAAGAGAAAAAAATCAGAGTGTGCAATTCACATGCGGTAGAAGTGAAACTAGAAAGTCGCTTTCTTTTCTTTTGTTTGTTTATTTTAAAGTGGTTTGAAGATTGGATATTGATTTTACAAAAAAATTTTTTTTTTTTTTGATTTCGTAGAATTCGAACGTCGCGCGAATTTACCGCATTATATTAGAACCGAGGACCGTCAAATAACAAATTTTTGTGACGCATTTACGTTTCATCCGTATTTCAAACCGTAACGGGGTAAAGAAGTTTCACTTCAAAATTGAAAGATACCTTCTTTCCCGGACTCCTGAAACTTGACAAAACAAACATAAATGTGTATTGTTTTGTCCTGACAAAACATGCGATGATGATGATTGATGCGCTGTGTGCATTTGAAAATGTTTAAAGTAATAATATTGCAATGTGACCCATAGTTTTGTGAGATTCCTTGATTGATTCAAAACAAAGATAATCTGGTTTATATTACGCATGTAGATATTTATCTTCCTCAGTCGGGAAAGAGATGCAGGTGTTGCCTACACCTGAGAAATGATTTGTAAAAATGAAATTATTAATTCCCGAGTCACTGTAATGTCTCTTACGATTTCATTAGAGACATTGGTCATTTGTCAATACTGTGACCAGTATTCTCCAGTACAGTACTATTCAATATGCTTATTGAAAGACTGTTTATTGATGTCAACCTACCTTCGGTACATCTCGTAAACGAGACCATGTTGCGACCCGAACAGCCAATAGACAACTAAAGTAATGTGAGAACTAATCACAGGATTATTATGATACATTAAAGTCACCAATAAATAAATAAATAAAATCAGAGTGTGCAATTCACACGCAGTAGAAGTGAAACCTTCAGAAAACTAAAGAAGACAAGAGTGGGGAGGCTACGAAGCACCACACAAAGAGGAGACCGATAGGCTACGAAGCATCGCACTCGAATTCCAGTGCACCTTTTCTGATTCTTTTTTTTTCATCTGGTTAGTATTTGTGTTTTCTTCTTCGGAGGCGCTAGATGTCGCTCTATTTCGTACTTTTTTTGCATGTTCATTTTGGAGTGGTTTTAAGATTGGATACTGATTTTGCAAAAATATATAATTTTTTTTAAATTCCGTAGGATTCGATCCTTGGTCCGCTAAATGTCTTGGCCCCTGAGATTCGTCAGGTACTTTATAACTTTATACCACTACACCAAAGGAGAGTGGGACTGTGAATTTATCGTATTATATTTTAACCAGAACCGAGTAGTCGTGAATTAAATAAATATTTTATTGCTATCTCAATCTCTCGCAGGATAAATCATATATGTAGTTATATGCGTTTATCTCTTTTTGGTGTCGCTCGCTTCTGTTTCATCGAGTTTCAAATCACAACGATGCGAAAGAAGTTTTACTTCAAAAAGAACCGTTTGGTTTTTAATTACGACATTAAATTAATAAAATTTCAAGAATTCATTTATCTACATGCTTCTGCGGAATTCAATGTGATTGTGTCAGGCATATCTGTTTATTGAACTCATATGCATACAGAGTGCATTAGTTTTGTACAAATATTGCATTAAGGCTTATCGTTTGGTGATAAATAATAATTTTGGCCCGAGTTAGGTAATGCACACAGCACACAGCTGCGTTGAGGCGTAATACTATGACCTGTTTCAATTCGTTCTGGGGTGAACGCTTCGGGAAGGTTGTGGGACAAATTTACGATAATTTATCGTGTGAATCAAAAACTCGTTCGCTCGGAGAGCGTGCAAGTTCAACAAACAAAGTCATAAAACTGATATAAAATATTTTGGCATTGAAAACATTATTATTAATACTGTTGGGAGTTCGGTTACTAATATTTATATAAGCGATATTTGCGTACAAAATAAACAACCTTTTAACCAATGGTTGAAAGTTTTTTTTTTTTTTTTTTTTTTTTAATTTATTCCATATAGGAAGCCCTGAAAAAAATAATTTCTCTCGGGTCCTATGTCAATCTTTGGGGAAGCTTTGTGGAGGATCTTTTTGTGGAAAGGAAATAACCTGGGTCTTGAAGAAATAATTTAATTTTAATTTTGGGAGGCGGGTATGAATACCGCCGCCCCGGCAACCATTTACCAGATAACCATCACCTCTGCCATAGGTCACCGCCCAAGAGGTTCGCTACGTTTATGAGCAGGGGTGTCCGGGTCCATGGGGTGAGGTTTGTCTATGTCTTGGCGGCGAATGCGCTTGCCTACCTCCCCTATTGCATGGCGGGCCGGATCCGGTGCGATTGGTTGAGGAAGTCCTTTTGATTTCTCCAGACGGACTCTCTTGGCCTTGTATCGCAGTGGGAGAAATGGATTCATACTACTAAATACACTGACCCCTAGATTCCCGCCCACCCCGCATTCTTTGAGGCATCACCGAGGAACCGGCTAAGGGGCGCGGAAGCTGAGTGTGGTTCACGGCTAGACCGAACGTCATGCGCATTCTTGCTGGGACTGCCAATCGATTGGAGAGGACTCCAACCGTTTGCCATTCCCTTATTACTTATCTACTGTGTCTTCCTCCCAAACATGTGCTTGTAGGATTCGCTGGATACAATCACCCTGCGCTTGCCACCTCGTGGACTTTCACCAACTTGTCCCATTGTCTTGTCTATATTTTGTCATACTAACACATATTGTATCTGTATTTCCCGCTAAGCACTTGCATACTGCTTACCAACAACGTATGCAGGGACATTGGAGGTCTAGATTCGTTATCAAATGTAGAGTCGTTTTAACCAAAAAAATTAGAGTCCTTGCAAGAGCCTTGAAGGGGTAACCATCTGTTACCTGTACCAGGGCAGGTAAGTGGTGGGTCCTCTAAAAAAGAATACCTTTCTCCTTTCCAGAACTTCCTCTCCCTCCCTACAGTATCCCCTGAGATGATATAGGCCTTGAGGGAAATTATTTTCCTCAGGGCCTTCCGTGTGAAGCTAACGAAAAAAATACCATATTCTAGGAGGGAGGAAATAGAGATGGTGGCAAATCATTCCATCGGCGAGCTATTGAACTTAAGAACCTGATGTTGAAAAAACACATTCTCATGTGATACGTCAACTATTCACAAATGTTGGGCACGCGTTTCGCGAGTTTGATTAAATCTAAGAATATACTTATTTATATTTTTTTAGATCTTCTTCTTCTTCTTCTTAGAGGGTTGTTACCCCTACTGCATGTTCCTTGGTGAACAAGGCTCCTCTATTCCTTGCAATTCTGTGCTGAATCGAGATGTGTGGAACACCAGTGATATTTGGTCACTCCAGCGCATTGGTGACTTCCTCTGCTTCGCATGCCTTCCTCAACAATCCTCGGTTTGGCGATAAAAGGGTCCAAAGAATCTTAAAATACGCTGTAGGTAGACAGTGGACAGCCTGGTTTGTGGATGTCTGGCTCTTCCAGAATGGATGTGTTATTAGTACAATCTGAACTTAGCCTAAATAAAAAATTCATATACAAACAAATATCCCTTTCTTCAAATTTTCCCAAAGTAGAGATAAGCAAATAACTTTCAAAAGACTCCGTAGAGCGGTAATTCAGATGTAGCAGGTTGAATGGCGTATGCAGAAAAGTTTTGAATAAATTATTTGTACTAAAATTAAAACGTATTACGAATACAAAATAATGTGTTTTACTACATGGAAGGCATTCTGTTTGCTTCGATTTTCAGAGTGGCAGGTACTCCCAGTATCATCCTTGTGAAAGACCACCATTTTTAATCGGAACGCTGCATAAAATGGTTTTAGCCGTAAATGGCGATCAGATCTCAATAGTCAGGTACTCTCCACTACTTTTTCAAATATCCTTACCCTCCACACTCTCCTCAAACTGACTACATACCCCAATATTATTGGCGATGCCGTATTCTCATTGGCTACGGGCAGTTGGCACTCAAAAATATTATTTTGAAAATCATTATCACTTCTGGTAACTTTGGTTAGGTAGGTATATTAAATCCGTCATATCATCAAAAATATATTTCAGTTCTGCGTGGCTCCTGCGAAGAATTTAGACAAGTGACGAAGTATATGACTTTCATAGAATATTTTAAACGGACAGTTTTTTTTTTAATTTTTTAAAAACGATTTGTCGAGAATTCTGACTATTTCGTGATTGTTCTGCTGTTGTATGCTGATGATGCGGTGCTGATTTCTAATAGTGTTCTACAGTCTCTCGTATCTAGAATGAACGAAGTATGTATAAAGAATGAGTTAATGATGAACGTAAGTAAGTCTCAAGTCATGGTGTTTGAAAGAGAGAGTACGAAAACAGTATGCAACATAGTTGTGAATGATGAATACTTGGAGCAGGTGGATGAGTTTGTGTATCTGGGTAGTATGTTTACAAGAGACGGAAAGGCTGATAGAGATATTGAAAGAAGGGTGAAAGCCTTTGGCGCTAATAAAAAACTGTCAAAAAAAACGAAGCTAGCAGTCCACAAAGGAGTCCTGGTACCTACCCTGATGTATGGCAGTGAGGCATGGAACTGGCAGAGGAAGGATGAAAGTAAACTGAATGCTGTTGAAATGAGATCCCTGAGACGTATGTGTGGTAAAACAATGTATGATCGTGTGAGAAATGTGGATATCCGCAAAGAATGTAAGGCTGATGTAAGCATAATGAGTAAGATTAAGAAAGGGACCCTCAGATGGTTTTGGCATGTAGAGCGAATGAACGATGAAAGTAGTGTAAGAAGAATATACGACGCGAATGCGAATGGTAGAAGAATTCTGGGACATGGCACGATCAAGTGAATCAGATGTTAATGTGAGTGAGGCAAAGAGTCTGTGCCAAGACCGAGTTGTTTGGCGGTCCGTCCTCTCTGCCTACCCCTGCGGGGAAACGGCGTGATGGTTAGTTAGTTAGTTAGTAAAAAATATTTGATAAAACCGGGTTATATTTGATGAGACCCATATTCAAAACTGGAGCCCTAAAGGCAGCCGAAAAAGTAACGAAAGACATGAAAAATATAGCTTCCTGAAACGTTTAGGTAAATGAACTCCTATTTTCATTCATCCTGTCGAGTAATGTCATGGTATTAAGGATTCTTTAATATTCATAATGGAATCATCTCCACAAGGAACGGTATAATTTAGGTTGCAATGCCCGTATGTAGGTGCCCCCGCAGGATACGGTGTGAATCCCCGCCCCCGTTGGACGGTCTGGCCAAAATATTAGCATAATAATTATAATGACGGTCTGATGGTCTGACTGCCGAAATGTTTTCATTTTAATGATGGGTTTGGATTTCAGACCTTTCTTGTATGAAGTGGTCCACCTATACAAACTAATAAAAAAACATAATTGTACGTTGGAGGTAAAATCGATAACTTTAAAATATCGGATGGATAGGTGAAACTACCGACTATTTTAAAACTACCGTTTTCCAAGCACAACCGAACCGATATTGACAGGGATAAATAAGAAATCTGCTAGCAACACTGGCAGATTTGTCTACGGATTTATATGTACATTGCTTTATTCAAACCGCTACATAAAAAATTTTAAAAAAATACTAATAAATGACAATTTCGAATTGAAATACTAACATTAATATACATTAACACTTCCCGTGAACTTTTTGAGAATAAACGGAAGCTAATTTGTTAATGAGGTCTTTAGTCATATTTGAACGCCTCTTAGATGAATTAATTAAGTCTATCGGCCGTTTATCCGTTTGTCGTTTATGTCGACCGTAAACATGGGGATTTTTTTTAAACATCTGTGCCTTAATTTAACGTAAGCATTTTTTGAACCATACAGCGCCTTTGAAGTAATTTTTCACAAAAACTGCGCTATACAAATTATCAAATTATTAAGGCAAAAATTGTCTAACTGTAGACGCTGAAATTGGCATATCTTTAGATCTCCTTGCAATTTCTGTGCAAATATTTTCAGCCCCCAAATTATGTCCAAAAATATATGAAATACACAACCACTTAAAAAAAATTTAACATACATAAAACAATACACCGTTTTTTCAGGATAAATTTTCAATATCACATTTAAGCCGGATGGTGCCACCATCAAGTTATAAACAACCTCACTATGCATATTAATGCTGTTAAAAGACGTTCCTGAATTACCTTCACCACTGATTCCTGACGTGGTTTTGAGTAATAATGTACTCGTAAATGACATTTTGGTCTCCAGTGACTTTTTTATTGTTTTTTTAAGTTGTTTTTTTTCAAAACGAACAAAAAAATGATTTCTCCCTACTCCAATCCTAACCGACTGTTTTTTTTATGCTTTAGTTAAAAATAAACTGGGGACCAAAATGTCATCTACGTTTTTTACTTCAAATAATTTTTGGAATCACTTATTAAAATAAGTCAGATACGTCTGAATATTTGGAATAATATTTTAATAATTATTTTGTGAGATTTTTAAGTAAAGTTTTTGTTTATTTATTGTAGTAGAAATACCAAAAACCTCACGTGCTGCATTTAGTTTAAAAATAAATGTTTTTTTGCCAAATTTTGTTTAAAGTAATACTAACAAGGAAACAATATCGGAACGTCTGGGAATGTACAGCGAGCGACATGCTGAAAAGTTGGTCGACAAAATTAACAACTCTTTCTCAACCTCTTTGAAAGTTATTAAAAGCTTTATGAATAAAAAATGAAAAATTATCCATAACCTAACCTAACGTTACCTATTTATCCAATTTTTAAATATATTTTTTTCATCACTTTTATTGACTTTTCGAAGGAGGTGTTGAGTTGATTTTATCCTGAGTTGTTCGGTCACCGACAAAGTTAGAGAGGTTTAGGAATCGGATGAAGGAAGGATTAGCAATCTTCCAATCCGTGGAATATTTAATACCTCCATCTTTGAGAGGACATAAAGGTTCTGCGGTCTAGACTTGGGCAGATAAACGTTGTGGTCGCGCATACAAAGCGCCAGGAAAACTGCTTGCAAGGCCATGGGTACAAAACGGATGTGGTTTTCTGATGAATTGCATTGTTTATTGTCCGAAAATGATGAACAGAAGACAGTTGAAAAAAAGTAATATTTGCCAATAATTTTAGATAATAATAATAATCTTCCAATAATTTTAGAAATGCTTAGAAATTTTTTCCATAGGAAAGCTAATAGCTCAGAAATGCACAAAATAATTTGCAAGGTAGATATAAACATTACACCTTTAAATTTATATGACGAGAATGCCAACATTCTTATAAATACTAACCAGGAATAATTATTCGATTCCTGGTCAAATAAAATTATTCATGCAAAACACTTCAATTATCTCAACCAAACGTATGTTGACAAACTTTCGTCAAACAAATAGTTGAGTATTGGAGAGTTGAGCGCAGAAATAGAAGGATTTATGCTTGCCATTCAAGATAGAGTCATTAATACTAAAAATTATAGAAAGCATATAATCAAAGATGTAAATCAAATTGATGATTTATGTAGAAAATGTTTGGCTTTTCGCGAAACTATAGAACATATTATATCGGGATGTTCTATATTAGCGCCGTCCGAGTATACATTTAGGCACAATCGGGTTTTAAAAATAATTCACCAAAGTTTGGTAATTAAACATAACTTGATTGACTGCCGTAATATAGTACCATATTATGAATATGAACCAAATTCATTTTTAGAAAATGAATTTTATAAAATATATTATGATAAAACTGTTCTAACAGACAGAACAATTAGTCATAATATACCTGATATAGTTTTACATGACAAAATTTAAAAAAAAAAACTTATATCATTGATGTAGGTATTCCAAATTCTTGTAATATTTAAAAAAACTGTTTCTGAAAAAATAAGAAAATACACAGAAAATAAAAATATTCCCATTTGTTATTTCGGCTACTGGCATTATATTATACCTAGGTCTCTCATTCAAAATTTAGGCATATTAGATTTGTCAAAGAATTTATACATAATAATGCAAAAATCAGTCATTTTAAATTCATGTGCGATTACAAAAGATTTTTAAATATTTATATTGAGGGATCAGTAGGATTTATAGGTTCAATTAGGAATTCCACAGAGCCGAACCCTCTGATATGAAAATATCTGGAGTCGGTGAATTATTTTCCCATTTTGTCTCTGGTAGGTTGACATGTTGTTCTTGTATTGTTTTGTATTTATAATACTTATATAGTGCAATTGCATAGCGTGGATTGACCAGATGATCATTTGGGAAGTGTGTGAAAGGGTTTAGTTTTTCCTGTGTGGAAAATTAAACCCAGACATTTAAATCTGGTACGTAAAAAAATATGAACGCATAATAATTATTATGCGTTTAATAATTATTACATGTATTTGCGTTGATTTCAATACATTTTAGATCTATCTGAAATGCGTTAAGTTTTATAATATATGAATTGTTATGTTATTAATGCGTTTGACAGACTTACAACCAATGACAAAATAAAATACACTAAAAGAGGACTTGACATACCAATAAAACATTATATCTAAACGATTATACAAAAATGGCTGCTAAGATGGAACCAATACAGGTATTTTTTTTTTTTTACTACCCTTCCATTTAAAGCATTTGCTTGTGTATGGAAGGGGAGTGTACATAAATGCTATTAGTTATTAGTTATAAGTTAGTACTTAAATAATTAATTGTACATAAATATATGTGAGCTGCAGTATTTGTTTGATAATGGTGTGAGTTTTTTTAAAAAAAGAAAGAATGTAATGGAAAACTAAGGATATTTGTAAGATTAATTGACAGTAATTTTTTTCTTAAGAATATTTTTAAAATGTCTCTTGACAGAGAGCAGTATTCGGGTTTTATCATTAATTCTTCTGATTTCTTCTGGTAGACGATTGAAAAAAGTTCTTCCCTGGTAAGTATAATGATGCTGTGCAAAAGACGTATTTAGTTTTGGGCATAGAAAAACATGTTTAAGTCGAGTTCTGTTTTCATTTAAAAATGGATATTTATCTTTTTCCTTTATAATTTGAATCAATGAATTTTTAATATATAAATCTTTAAATGTGGGTACTTGAAATTCTTCAAACAGGCGTTCTGTTGGGTAGTCTAAGGATTTTTTTAATATAATTTTAATAATTGTCCTTTGTACAATTTCTATTGGAAGAAGGTTACATTTATACGCGGATCCCCAACTAATAATAGCGTATTGTAGAGTGGATTGAACTAAGGCATAGTAGATTAAATATTTATTATTTATCATGGCAACTAAATTATAACCACGGAAACCGCCGGAATTTTTGAAAACCGTTTGGACAGAATGTTCGGTGTTTGTTTGGATCAGTACGCCAAGTTCTTTTCTCAGGTATTTTGTTTATTCATTGCACGCAACGTATTTTTCTTTAAGATTTCTGTGAACATTTCATTGAAATTCAAAATTAAATCGCCTTAAATAAAATGGCGTTAAAAATCACATTGCATCAATATTAACACACGTCTACCGGATCTGCCGGATCTGCCCTGATGATGGACACTGCAACGATGTCCGAAACGTTGGCTAAAGAAGGAGGTAGCGCAACACGGCATAACACCCCCAAAACAAATAACGAAAATATTAACATTGTTTCAATAATTAAAATAGTAATGTATCGTGAGCTCTAAAATGTTCAAAAAAATTGCTATAAATGTTGTTATGCTAGAATGTCAGAAAATTAGTCTACTCTAATTAATCCTGTTTCATAATATTGTCTACAAACTTGTAAAAGCGTCATACAAGAAACTACATAGCACTGAACAGAAAATATCTAGAAGCATTGTCTAAAACGATTCAATCAAATTAATTGAAATTGTCATTGACCCTACGAAAGGCCGATGAAATTGATTTTATTTTCGAGAAAAATTTAGATTTTTGAAAATCTTTATACATAAAAATGATTGTATGTTTACTTGCTTGCTTGTTTGCTTGTCCCTTTAGCATTCCTGATCATTCATCCGATTGCGATGAAACTTTGGGGTTTGATGTGCGGATGCCCGAGATGGTTTTTATATATAATAGTGAGCTCTGGCTTTATGAATTTTTTCCTTGAACGATTGTGATGAAAGTTAGGTGATTTGATGTGTGCGTTCCCGGGATGATTTCAATATATAATAGTGAGCTCTGGCGTTATGAAATTATTTCTGAGTGCTGAAACTCTGGTGAGTTGTTATGCGTATGCCCACGAAGGTTTCTATATACAGAGTGTTAAGGGACGTACTTGACTTACCTTAACCAGTGATTCCTGACGTTATTTGGAGTAAAAAATCTAAATAAAATTTTGATCTCCGATGACATTTTTGATGTTTTTTTTCTACAAAAACATAAAAAATGATGTTGGACAGTTGGAGGTGGGGTTAGGGGTTGGTCGGTTACTCGGCTGAGTGACCAGTGATGACATGCGGATGATTTTTTTGTTTGTTTAATTTTGAAGAAAAAAAAAATTGAAAAAAAGTTACCTTAGACCAAAACTCCATTTACGTTTTTTACTCCAAATAATGTCAGTAATCACTGGTTAAGGTAAATCAAGTACGTCCCTTAACACTCTGTATACTGATGAAGCTCAAGAAAAAAACGCAAAAGGGGGGCGCGAGATGTTTGAAAAATGAGTGTATTTCAATTAATTTAGCAGCAGGAAGGGAAGGAGGGGGGGTAGGCGAAATGGGAAAGGTAATGGGAATGGCCACGTATGGAGAAACCATTTCTTTATTTAAGTGGCTTTGCAAAATTTGATAAATTTTACCCAAAATGAGATAAAATTGACCCCACTTATGACACAGAAATGTCAATAACACACGTCTGTCTGTTTATCTCCGCAGTGCTTTATACTTAGTAGATACATAAAATAATTATTGTTACATTGATCTACGTTGTCATACAAGTCGTCGATGCAATTTCGCTCGGAAAGTAGATTATAATTACATATTATGATTTCTAATGTACAAAGGTGAGTGCTTCGCATAATTATGTAAGAGACAAACTTAAATACTTAGAGCTTGTCTGGGAGAGATTGCTATTCTCGAGAGAACTTTTCCACCTCCAAACTTGGAAATTACAGCACATAGTGTTTTGGCTAATTAAATCATGCCACAATGTTATTAATTTACCTCCATGATGAAAACCATGAAATCTACCTACGCCATTTGGATAGAGTTAACATTGTGAACAAGGAACTTACCTATAACAACGTACAGATATGGAAAGGTGGTTTTATCTATGCGCTTTGAGGCTGCTAAACCATGTTTTTGGACATATCATAGAATTTTTCGGTTTTTAATATATCAAAGGTGAAATTTCACAGAATTGTGATGACTAGTGTCAACTATTTATATATTTATTCACGCCATGAAAGCTTTTACGTATATACATACATTTTTAATTAATTGCTTGGAACTAAATGTCGATAAGTGCAAAATGATGTCCTTCTACAGATCTAAAAATCCGATTGTTTTCGAATACTAACTAAATAGTAATTGCCTAACAGTAAGGCCATCTCCATGAACTCTTCCCTTGTGGGGCCTTCGAGGAACCAAGGGGAAGGGCACCCTTCCAGCGCGGGGCCTTTGTAGAACCAAGGAGGAGTGAAGTGGAGAGATGATGTCCTCTTCCCATGTGGGTCCTTCGAGGAACCATGTAGGGGTGAAGAGGAGAAATGAGGCCATCTTGGTGAACTATTCCTCTGTGGGGCCTTTAAGGAACCAAGGAGGAGAGATGAAGTTCTCTTCCCTCCTGGGACCCTCAGGGAACCAAGGTGGAGTGAACTCTTTCTTTGTGGGGCCTTTGGGGATCCAAGGGGAGGTGGACTCTCCGTCATGGAGCCTTCGGGGAACTAAGGAGTGGAGAGGAGAGATGAAGCCCTCTTCCGTCGTGGGGCCTTCAGGGAATCAAGGAGGAGTGAAGAGGGGAATAAAGACCTGGGAAGACAAATTGTCGAACCAAAAGATATAGCTTCATTTCCAATGACAATCTTGGCGAACGTTGTAAAAGGAAAAGGGATCGGGTTACTGTCAAAGGAATGAGGTAAAATGGGAGATAGTACAATGGGTCTATGACTTAAGTGCTCACGGGAACTAAATATATGTAAACCGTCTCCGATTATTAAAAAAAATAAAAAAATGCCTAACAACTGTTCACTCTATTCAACAACTGTTCAATCTATTCAAGACCTTGGTGTCTCTCTTGATAGCAATTTTGGGAACATATTAATGTGATTGTTAATAAATCTCTCAAACTACTTGGTTTCATCACTAGAATCACATCTGACTTCAAAAACATAAATACCCTAAGAACTCTTTACCGTTACTTGGTTCGCCCCCATCTTGAAAATGCTTGTGTTATATGGTCTCCTTCTTATGCTGTCCATATTTGTCATATTGAATCCGTTCAACATCGGTTTCTAAAAGGGATTGCCAGGAGGCTAGGATTAGAGCGATTACTCATTTGCCGAAATTGAACGAACTTTAAACCTTTTTCCTTCAGAAGACCGTCGGAAAAAATCTGATCCCAATTGTTTCATTTTAATTTTAATTTCAAAATTATTAACTGTTCAATCGATTCACCTACATTACTACAACTCATCACATTCAATATACCTTCTCGTAGACTCAGAAATAAAGACCTGCTCTTCCTCAATCAGCACTCGAGTAATTATGGTTATAATTCACCACTGTCCAGAATAATATGTAGAATGGTCAACTCACTCTACTCTACTCTACTCTCACTAGTTTACTTAATTTTTTGCAAAGTCTTGACTTGACTTGACACTTCTATTTTCTCTGTTTGTCTTTGCTTTCATGTACCATTCTTCATCCTTTCAATGTTCATTTCCATATTTCGTGATACTTTGTTGTAAATTGGACGTAAATTCATTAATAAATAAATAAAGGTAAGTTGTTCAGGAGTGTAAAAATAAGTGTAAAGTACATATCAAAATAAATTGAACATGAAAAATATAATAAGCAGGTACAATAAAAGTAGGTATGTAGTTTCATTATCGTGTAAAGTTGTAAAAGAATTTCAATGGGTATAAGTTCAATAAGAGAAAAAAACTACATAAGGCTCCGTAGTAGGTAAGTAAAAAGAAGAAGTTTGTTTGAAAGGGAGATATGAATATACGAATGTTTGGGAGCGCGCATTTTTTTACATAAGCTCCACACGGGAGGCCCTGATGAAAATAATTACCCTCAGAGCCTATGTCATCTTTGGAGATGCTGTGTGGCAGGTCTTTTTACGAAATGAAGTAGAGGAAGTTCTGGGAAGGAAAAGGGTATGAGGATGGGTAGGAATCTTTTCATTTTCTGTGATTTTTTCATAACCATAACATGTTAAATATCAGAACAAAAAATTATTTTCGCAGCACACTTGGCAATTTTTCCAGAATATAGTTGGTACATACATTTGATTAAAGGTGCAAATGAAAAAGTATTAAAGATATAAAAAAACACAATACAAGTAGGTATGAAGTTATATTATCATAGAGAGTTGTACAAATGAACTCGAAAAGTTTATAATATTATAATAACGAGAGTACAAAAAATTAAGTAGGCAATATTTATGTAAAAACGTAGTTAAAGTTTTGTAAAATATTATTGTTTCCTTCGGTGTTTTACTAATGATCTTACTATGTAGTTGGCGTTAAGCGCCCTTCAGATGATTGTCTTTACTAAACAGCGCTATAAAAATTGACAAATAATAAAGGAACCCCTGCTATTGTAATGCAAAAATGATAAAATACACACAGTGGTAAATACTCTCGACATGGATACCGACCACTATTCAGATTCTAAACATTGCTTGAAATAGCTTTAACTACTAATAACCAAATCTGAATATCCAAGGATCAATAGCTAAGGTCTGAGTAGGTAATAGAGCGTGTTTTTTATTAGAGGTTTGGTTTTTAAACTGGCAACATTGTTTCTACAGACTGTCAATTTGTCAGTTGACAGTTGATTTGTAGTCAGTACGTTTTGCCATTTCGCCATGAATAGACTGACGTCAGAACAGCGCTTAGATTACTTTCTTTGAGGGTGTGTGAAGACACTAGTCTACGCTGATAAATCAGAGATGTTGGACCATTTGGAAGTCAACATTCACCGTGTTATTGGCGATACATAACCCCAGTTGCTCAATAAAGTTGTCGAAAATTGAACTTCACAATTGAGCTTCATTCGAGCGAGCCGTGGCGTAAAGGCAATATCATAGACATTAACATTAATTTAATGTGTTTTTTTCATTTTGAATTTGTGTACCTCTAAAAATACACCCTATACAAAACCTTCGTCTGTCCATCTCCTTCCCCTTCCACCGCCCTTCAACCGCAAAACATACGTCAATAAATTTGTTTTAAAAATTGTATTCTTATTAAACTTTGCATTATGGTATCCAACGGATCCAAATCCCAGTGTCAATACCCCAATACATTTCAGATAAATTTAATTTGAAAAAAAAAACGCAAAATTCGCAAAACAATTTTTAGAAATGACGACATCTACTTTTAATCGAGTCCCAGCCTGTCCCATTTTGCAATAATTACTTTTCAGAACCAATTATAAATAACTCAACGCAAGCGATACCCGAGTGTTTTTTATGTAGGTATCTATACAATTAGAGATCGATCACACCAACCTGAAAACATGTTTAATTTTGTAACAGATCGCTGCCCCTTTATCAATAGAATAGAGGACATTTACATTTAAGTACGTATATAGACACCAATATTGTTACATTATTTTGTGTGCTAGTCTTAGTATTGGGTATTTTATGTACGACTGCAAGAAGTTTACTAAATCAAGGACAATCACAAAGATAACAGGTGCATACAATTCTAATTGCAAGCGAGATAAGAAAATTGATCACAGTACCTACCTTCCGCAAATTGGTTGACTTTTTTAGAGATTGTTTGCTTGTATTTTACTTACTTAAAGTTAAAAAACCCCATATCACTCCGATAATATTATAAAATAATTATAAGGAACAATACATCTGAGATACTGGCAAGTAATTGTTAAAGGTTGAAAATTATAAGGTCATGATCAAGTATTTGAAATCTATACGGTTTAAGCACCTCAAGTCACCTTGAAAACATTGGCTGTTCATAATATTATAACTGGAAAAAACCTCTCTACACATATGAGACTAGTTAAGTTTAAAATACCTGAATACCAAAATAATAAAATAAAATACCAAAATACCTGAAAAATACCCTCGACTCTGTGCAGAAACGGGCGGTCCGTTTGATAGATTCTCCCATCTTAACAGACGGATTGCAATCTTTAGAGCACAGGCGTCGGGTGGGAATGCTATCCTTGTTCTACCGGTATTACAATGGAAGATGCTCCGAGGAACTAGCATCATTGATCCCTTCGGCACCGGTGCATAGTCGGGAAACACGCCAAACGCGTGCCCAACATTTGTACACGGTTGACATTTGTCACATGAGAACGGGTCGTTTCTTCGACTCGTTCTTGTGTTCAACAGCTCGGCTGTGGAATGATTTGCCGGCCTCTGTGTTTCCTCCTTCCTACAACATGGGTCTCTTCAAGACCAATGTTCATTCCTTCCTCTCCTCAAAAAGACCCTCCACACAGCATCCCAGATGACATAGGCCCTGAGGGAAATTATTTTCCTCAGGGCCTCCTGTGTGGAGTTAATGTAAAAAAAAAAAAAAAAATGGGTCCTGTCATATACCTTACACGAATACTTACATGTATGTTACCTGTCTTTTTTTAATTTATGAAGTAACTACATTCACGATTTGAAAGAACCTTGTTCGAGCGTTTTTATATGGGATTGATTGGGTATTGCATTCGCAGACTTGGTGGGTAGATATTTCAAAATCCTGAATTTATCCCACCTACCTAATCTTTCCTTCCCAAATGTCACCATAAAAATTGTTGCAAGAAATACTCAACTTTGGAGATGTGACAGTGTGCTTTCCTGCTCAGTAAAAAATTACATCTCAGACAGGGCGCATGTTGTTATAAGAATATTGCGAATTTTAAACAGTGAGAAGTGTACACCAAAACTGGAGATCAGCGAGGCCCCATCTGCAACGGTGAGTCCTATTTTCCTTATTCCAATCTGGGCTTATCTAATTTTCCAAAAGCCCAGATCTGAACTATCGACTGACTATCTATCTAGGCACCACCGGCTAGCTGGCTAAAGGACGACTCCTTTGGATGTCGTAACGTTGGACACACGACCTTCTTCATTCTCACGGGGACTGCCGGTTGCCGGTTGGTTACTTTCACCATTTCTATTTCAATTTTGTATATCTACACTTATTTCATTGCTTTTTTTTTCTATTCCATACACAGATACCTGCAGCTCTGGAGTGTGTGGTCTCCCTCCGTTCATCAGCAACTGCATGCATAACTCATGATGGTTGCTGAAATACTATTTTTTTGTTTTCTATATCGAATTTCTTATGTACCACTAACACCTGTAGTATTAGTATACTGACCATAACAGTACAGTCTGTAGGCGATCCTACATTTCCGCCACCTAACAAAGTATGCAGGGGCATTGAAGGTCTAGATTCGTTTTATTAAATGTAGAGTCGTTCATTCAAAAAAATTAGATTCATGCGAGAGCTCCGAAGGGGCGACCATAAGTCGCCTATACCGGGGCGGGACAGTGGTGGGAACTTCAATGACTATCCATCAGGTTTTGCGAGTGTATGCTATTCAATCGTCCCGTATAACTTAGCGTTTTCACGTAGTTTCGGGACTGGTCCTTCGAGGGCTGCGTGGGCTTTGCTCTGCAGCATTTACCGCCAATTAACAGTGGAGTCGCAGTTTCGCGACACCAAACCTGTTTATACCTACAGTTCACACTAACTAATTATTTTACCTAGGGCAAGTCGCTGGGTTTGAAGAGGTTATTTTTTTTATCAAATAGTTACTATAATTTTTGTTACTATATTTCTTAAAGATGATGCTCTTTTTAAATTTGGGCAGTGAATCGGAGAAAACATCGATGTTAGAACTTAGACAGATATTATTGATATACCCCTAATACCCTTTTCCTTCCCAGAACTTCCACTCCTTCCTTTCCTAAAAAAACCCTCCACACAGCATTCCCAAAGATGACATAGGCCCTGAGGGGAATTATTTTCCTCAGGGCCTCCTGTGTAGAGCTAATTTAAATAAATATATATGAAGAGCACGATTGATTGGCGAATTAATTGCTGCAGTTGTCTTGTAAATAAGCGTGTGGAGGTGTGGAGTAGTTATGTATGGCGTCATGGCGTGTACGTCTTAAGGGTATATTAAAAATAACTAGGGAAAGAAGTTCGGTAAAGTCAATATTATTATTTAAAATTTGGTGCATAAAAGTCAAATCAGCTATTATTGCTCGCCTTTTGTTGCAAAGTTTGAAATGTGCATTCAAAGTTATTGTTGAATTCGAAGGTAAAATATTTTATGCATTTGTTTTGAATATGTTCTATGCTATCTATGTGTACTTTGTACTGCGGGTTCCAAATTGGTGAGGTGTATTTCAGTGTACTTCTGACTAATGCAAAATATAACATTACTACTCTGCGCGGGTCCGCGGGTCACTGAACACTTTATTTATACGAAGAATAAAATCAAGCATTTTTTTTTGTTCATTTCCAAGGTTTCTAAAGCGCACAAATTAAAATGTATACTTATATTGGAATGTTTAAACTTAGTTTTTTCTTTTGTGGCCTAACTCTATTAAATGGTTAGCAAATTCCGATATTATATTTCCCTTTTTTGGGATTGTCTGTTCGAGTAAACCCACGCGAGTACCCAGAGGAGAATCAATTTCCCCGAGGCCTAGCCGGTGAGATTGTTGCGCGTAATTCGAGGCTCGTGCACCCGCATCCATCATCTTATTACGTTTCATACATGGAACAATGTTATTATTTCGACACGCCGTTTGGACGATATATCTCAATTTACCGAACGCAGCCGATGTTACTACGTAATCACGCCTAATTAAGGCTTGAATTGGCACAAATTTGAGTGAACCACGCGTCAAGATTTAGAACTTAGCCAACCGGCTAATTACTTGTGAGTAGATTATTATATTTATTACGTGGGCTTGTACAAATATATCTGTTATTATCCGACAATCGTTTCCTGTTATTAACATATCTTAAATATAGGTACCTCTACAAATTTTAGCAATTTGATAGTATATTATAGGAAGGTATATGAATAGGCTTTGATCGCCGAAACAGCTATCGCGATAATTACATATCAGGGACCTACTAAAATATTTGAAAAACTTGATAATAACATTATTTAATTCGATTTACTTTATTTGAAAAATAAATCAATCAGAAATGGTAGCTTCAAACGTTCATTATAATATTTGTTGCTTGCTGAAGTTCCCAGCGTTACCCCGACTTTGCGCAGAGTTTTTTTGAAATCAGATTTAAACAGGAATTTTCCTCTTATTTTAAATTTCAAGTCTACTAAATTTCATCAAGAAATATCAAAATTCTGCCCTAAAGGGCTAAGTTGCTGCGTAGTGGGTGGGGTGGTTTTTCGTATGTAGAAAGTGATTTTCTCTAGATTTTTTAGGTTAAGTGTGCAAAATTTCATCAATTTCAGAATCAAATCGTCGATTAGTTTACGGGACAATCTTCTTTATATAATATAGCTAGATAGACACCAAAATATTAACAATGTTGGTGATTCTTTAAATACTTCTCCTAAATGTATTTACAGCTTGGTATGTACTGTCAGCATCGCCCTGATGAACGCCAACGATGGTTGAAATTTCTTCAGCCCTGTTTAGTGAGCAGGTCTGAAAATAGCCAGGTAAATTCCAACCTGCCACTTACCCATTTTCTTAATTTCCCACTCCTTCAGTCTCACTAGATACCTCAATTGGGTATTATAGTCTAAAAGCTCAAACGTCACGTATTTAGTAAAAAGATATGGGTATAACGGGTAGGATTAGGGTTAGGTATTTGAAGAAGTAGGGTAAAGGATAAATTGATGGCACAGTAGCGAAAAAATAATTGAATTAATCGGTAGATGTGTCTTCAGAATCACAACGAAAAGTTACAAAAATATATACGATAAATTCCATCAATCTGAACAGGAAAAAAATCAACTTACTAAACTTTTCACGCATTCACTTTGGTTTTCCTTAGACAAACCGAAATTCATTGCTTCAAAAAAAAGTCCCTAAAGAATCCCTTTAATGAAATAAATGAAATTAAGAAGTTTCTGTCCACAAACAATGACATCCCTGTTCAGGGGAATGAGTCAACTTCAAAAATTCTTTCCCAGCTTTAATTCCAAAGATTTTATTTTTATATTAAATGAAAAAACACACTTTGTAAAACACCACTTTTTATTGGAATTAATATTTAACAGCCAACCAAGTTTCGCTTAGCTCAAGCTTCATCAGGGCTTATTATATCAACTAAAGTAAATTAGATACAGACACATATATAAAAGAAATGAACAGAATTAGTGAAAGAGATAGCAATAGAATAGGCGACACCCTATTGGTGCAAATAGAAAAGAGGGAGACAAAAATAATAATTACAGTTTGGGTAAGCAACGCGGGGAGGGAGAGGGAGGAAACTGTTTCAAAAGAGGTTAACGGAATAAATTAAAAATGGGACTATCAGATAAATTGATTTGGTTATTAATAATTTCCGATTTATTATTGACGGCTTTTTTTGATTTCGAGGGCTTCTAGATTGATTAACCTAATTCCAATTCCATTTTGATGTCATATTAAATATTAATTCCAATAAAAGTGGTGTTTTACTAAGTCTGTTTTTTCATTTAACATATAATGGCACACCACAAAGTGTTTGCTTCCTTCGATAAGATTTTTTTAATTTTTTATTTTGGAGTTCCAACTGCTCAGTCTGGAGCCTGTGAGACTATGGCATCCCCGATTGGGGTATGTTGTGAGGCTGAAGGTAGTGGGGAGGTGAAGGAGATAGGGAAGAGGAAGGCAGGGGAAGTACCTGGCTATTCAGATCTGGTCACCAAACACGGCTAGCCATTTCAAGTAACGTTTTAGTTCTGAATGGTGGTGCAAAAATACTATATGTTATTTTTTATTAATAAATTGTGAAATAACACAAATTAATCAAATAAAACATTAAGATTCGATCCCGACCTTCGGATTGCGAGTCAAGAGTCTTACCCCTCGACCACAGAGGCCGTCAAAACTTCATTAATAATAGTATAAAATGTGTATTTTTATACAAATAACAGAAAGCATGTTTAATACCTATTGGAGCCGGGAAAATTAATGAAAATCATGCGAAAAAAATGCTCGCAGAACCGTCGGGATTCAGTCGACCAGAATCTATTTCTAATAAGTGACAAATCAATAAAACCTGAGTACTACACTTTTCAATGTCTTTTCTGTGGGTAAATTAACAAACGTCTAAAGTCTGGATTACAAGCTTAATCCTTTCAACACACTAAAATGCATTAGCATTAAAATGATGCAATAACAAAAAAATCGTGACTGGTGTTCAATGGTGTAGATAAGTAGGTACTAGTAGTTACTAAGTCTGGCTTAAATATATAGAAGCTGTCATTGAGATTTTGTCACTCTAAGCAGACTGACCTTTACTGTTATGTTAACCCCTCAGGCCTCCAACATATTTTGTCGGATGGTCAGATTGTTTCCACTTTGCAATTAAATCCGAGTAAATGAAATATTTCTGACGATATTCAACAATTAAAAACCTCTTTGAAAAATGTTTAAAAAATAAATTTCTAGTAATAATTTTATAATTAACTAGCTGGTCCCGGCATGCGTTGCTATGCCATTTAATAAAGAAATTGTTTCTCCCTGAGTGTCCTTTCCCATTCGTCCCGTTCCCCTTCCGCCTCCCCTTCTTCTCCAGCGTCCTCTTCCCGTCTCGCGTTCCCACTCCGTCACCTCCACCTTCCCTCTCCCCACTTCACTCCCCCCCCCCCCCCCTTCCCCCGTCCCGCGAACCCCCCTCCCGAGTTCCCCTCCCCCCTCACACGTCCCCTTCCACTCCCGCTTTCCCCTTCCACCTTCTCCGTCTTCCCTCTTCCCTTTCCCGCTCCCTCGTCCCGCCAACCCTACTCCCGCGTTCCATACATTCAATCCCAGTACATTATAGTACAGTACAGTTTTATATTATTACAATAATATCAGTACAGTACAGTTTTTAAACATTCAAACAAAGAACCATCCTCGTACTTCAAGGAATATTCTAAAAAAAGAATTAGAGAAATCGGTTCAGCTGCTCTCGAGATTTGCGCTGAGCAACACATTCAGCGATTCATTTTTATATTATAGATTAATATAAAAATATATACGTATATGGTCAACTTAACCTTTTACTAAAATTACCTTAAAATTACCTATTAAATGACAAGAAAAACCCTTTTTGTGTTTTATTAGAAAAATGTGTTATTACTGCTTTAGTTTTTGTCGTTTCGTGTAAAAACAATTGATGAAAAATTCCCATTTATTTCGAATTGCGGTCGGAAACTTTGGTTTCGTAAAGGTGTTCATTTTTATATTTCTGTAGTTTAAATATACAGCGTGGTGTTTTTTTTCTAACGTCGTTTAGAAAAGACGAGCTGTTCCCATGAACAAATCAGCCTGAGGAGTTAATTCAGCTGATTTTTGGACGACGGTCAATGAACAAGCTCGGATTATTAAAATGTACTGGCACATACCAGCGAAAAATTACGGAACAGTCTTTAATCTGTTAAAATATTACTTTGTGGGTAATTTATCTCTTGTCTGAATTCTACACGAAATCAGTTCCAATTTTGAAAACGACACATATATTCAAAGCAAATCTGAGTTCATTGAACCAGAATAATACATACATATAACACAAAAACCTGATTTGAAAATTTGTATGGCTGTCAGATGTCTAACTTAGGTAAAACAGAAAATCTTTTTAAGTTTTGAAACGTAACTGAGAAAAGGCATTATATCTTTTCTTCTCTTTAAAAGCCTCTTTCAAAAACCATCCTTGAGTTTCGACAAAGATTTTCAGTAAGTACTTTTCTTTTACAATGTTTTATTTTAAAATTTAAATGCTGTATTCAAGTAATGCATCTGTGTGAGTACTGTGATCATGTCATATCAGTCTGCGATACTGAAGCCCGTGAACGATAAGCCAAGTGTTTTTTTCTATAGGGGTTTACTAGGTCGAACTTTACTGCGATTAAATAAGTTTTTCTCGGAAAGAGTTGAATTTTAGATGAATTGAATCGTTCAGTTCCAAAACCCGCCCTAATTTTAATAAGTAAATCAAGAGAAACTTGCAGTGTAGTAAATCACGAAAAGCATAGTTGGCTAATAATTTTTCCGTGATTCCAGTTATTGTATTATTTACAATTTAGAACGATCTTGTGATACCTTGATACAATTTTTTTTTCTGTTAATACATATTAAAAAAGTTATTTTAATTAATACAGGCCCATATTTAAATACGATTTATAAAGAAACTAGAAGACTTTTGGAAATAATAATTGTACATGGTGTTAAGAGACGTACTTGACTAACATAAGCCAGTAATTCCAGACATTATTTGCATTTAAAAAATGTTAATTTTTTTTTCTCCAAACCAAAACAAATCTTCCGCTAGCAATGGTCTCTCAGCCGAGTCGACCAACCCCTCATCCTAACTGTCAAGTACCTACTGATTTTTTTAATGACTAACGATGAAAAAAAGACATCAAAAATGTCACCGGAGGCAAAAATTTCGTTTAAATCAACGCAAGTAGGTCCTTCAACATCATGTACATATTAATTATCTAAAAAAATACACTCGCAATCTACAGACCCAGATTAATTTATTTTCTTACAGTTAAGTCGTGTATTATTCAAGTTATAGTAACTTGACCCCTGCTACTTACTGCTGATATCATAGAGGAATACGTAAACTGAAGGTAAAATCGGCAGTAACTCCTTCCTTTCACTTTGAAGTACATTAGTTGCCATTTCATTAAACGTTGAACCTTAAGACAGTGCCTACTTCGTAGGTTTCAGTGCAAACATGAACAACTCTTGGCAAATACTTATTACCTGCTATAAAGAGCTACCTTACTAAATTTCTGAAACTTTTCTCTGGCCGCCCAATATTTTAAACATATAATAAATATTTAAATTAATAAATTACTTCGTTTTTACCCCTTTAATATTTACAAAACCAACATGTTTCGTGAGCAATGCTCACTTCTTTGCTCACGAAACATGTTGGTTTGGTAAATAATAAAAGTGGTAAAAACTAAGTAATTTATTAATTTAAATCAAAATGGTGCCACAAAATAAGTTTGCTGTGTTAGAAGATATAATAAATAATTTTGTATTTAAATCTATTCGTCTACATATAGTTAAGTAGATTTTAAAATTTATTGTTTTTAGTTTCTTCAATAATTGACAATCATCGTATTAACAAATTTAAATAGAGCGATTTAAATATCTCCGTGGTAATTTCAGTAAAAGAATTTTATTTGGATTAAGAGCGTTTAACCAGCCAGCGGCCGAAAATCCAAATTTCGTCGAAAGTTGTTTTTACGATCGTGCAGGGCGGTAAAATGAGAAAGATTCATTATTCTCCGTACTAACTTTTTAAAATTTTAACTCAAAATCGATTTTATTTCATTCCAAATTTGCTTTAATTTATACTTTCATCCAAAAATGCTGAAAGGCGTGATGATAAAACTATTAAAATAATGTACTTTTTGTAAAAATATGGCAAATTCTAAAAGAAATATCCCACACAACTACAATGAAAAACGAAGCCATAACTGAGATTAAAATAGATAAAGAAATTATTAAGATATCAGATCAACCACAAAAAGTTTGTAATTATGTAAACAATTATTTCACTAATGTAGGCAAGGTCTTAGCGAGTAAAATCACAACAAACTACGATACCTCTAAATCCGCAAACCACCACACACACACAGGTATTGCTCCATTTAAAATACCATACATTACCCGAAAAGAAACACTTAAACTTATAAATGACCTAAAAAATACAAACTCACAAGGCAGTGACAGAATTTCACCGATAACACTAAAAATATTAAACTCCGCACTTCATATCCCCCTAACTATACTCATAAATCGGTCCATTAAAGAAGGCATTTTCCCAACAATTTTAAAAACGGGCAAAGTGATTCCAATCCACAAAAACGGAAACAAGGAAGAAATAAATAACTACAGACCAATTACAATTTTAAACACACTTTCAAAAATTCTTGAGAAACATATCAAAAACAATCTGTTAACTTTTCTTAACAAAAATAATATACTATCACCCAATCAATATGGATTCAGGGAAAATATGAGTACCTCACATGCGATATCCTCTGTAACAGACTTCCTCAAAACAAATATAGACCAGGGCAAAAAATGCCTTGGAATATTCCTAGATCTGGAAAAAGCGTTTGACACAATTCATCATCAAAACCTATTTGATAAACTAAAAAACATCGGAATCACAGGAATAGAACTCAAATTAATTGAAAGCTATATGGGAAATCGCACACAGTATACCTCTATAGAAAACACATGCAGTGTCAAGGAACAAGTATCCTACGGAGTACCCCAAGGCAGCGTACTTGGTCCAATCCTATTCCTTATATATATTAATGACCTGTGTCACCTCCAAATAGACGGAGAAATTATAAGTTTTGCTGATGACACTGTGTTACTCTTTAAGGCCAAAGACTGGAAAACATTAACCCCAAAAGCAGAACTTGGTTTAAGTATTGTTACGTTACGGAATTAATTCCCGTGCGAGCTAATAGCGAATTGACCCCTTGCACAGGCCCTCCGCCCCCCTCTCCCCACACCGCGCGGCGCCGATAGCCAAGCGCCGAGCGGCTCCCCGCTTCCATTCCTTCGCCGGCCTTCGGCAGAACAACTGTGTTCCCCGTGATTCGCGCTAGTCGCTCTCCGTGAACTAACTTCACGATGTATTATTTGAATTGTGCTTTGTGCCCAGTACCTAGCCAGACGGCTGACTCCGCATCTCCCGTTATGTGAGTACCAATCTACTCACCTCCCACACCGTGTGCTATGAACTACTTCTAACTTCACTAAACGTGTAGAGAGAGAGGAGAAAATTCTCGTTAGGCTAGCAGTGTAGTTAACCATGTGTTTCGTGTACCACCCTGTTCTGTTTTTACGAATAAACCCTTTAAGTGCTAAAACTGTGTTCTGATTGAGGAAGGAGACCCGGGGATTGTGAGGAAAGGAGGCGGAGGAGGAATTGCCAAGCGAACCACAGGCACTCGCCCTGTTTTTAGGAGGAACCTTGCTTGCGCCGACTCTGAGCTAGTCGTCGGCCGTGTATTGCGTGTCCTTTACAGGTGTAGGGTTTAGCAAATGGCCGCAAGTAGTGGCAATGCTAACACTGGCGTTCCCAACTAAGGGGCAATTTTTTTTTCTTTCCTCCTCATCTTTTCCCCCACGTTATGCTAACACTGGGCCCAACGTGGTGCATTTTTTTGCGTTTTGATGCTAACACTGGCGCACAATTTTGGGGCAATATTTTTATTTTTTCCTCTAATCTTTTCCCACGTTTTACGCCGACACCTCCCTCTTCACAGTCGCTCGTCTCGTTCTTCAATCAGCAATTGTTTAAACTTTATAATGCATAATGTTTTGTCTTGTTACTCCCAATTTGTCTAGCATTTCCATCAAGAACCCCGGCGCGATTGTAACTTCGAATTGCAATTTAAATTATCACGGGCACGATTCCTTCATTTTCGAGTCATCACTCGACAAAACATTATCACCGGTATTCCTACGTAAAGTGCTCAACCGAGAAAGTTGCCGTCGTGAATAATATAGTGTTTACAAGTGTCGACCGACTAAATTTGCTAGTTTCAAATACAAGATTAATAGTGGAAATGTACACAAATATTTAAAACAAAGTTATTTAACAATTAAAATCCTGTATATGATAAACCAATTACCCGCTTCGTTTCCCGAAAGTTAATTAACCAGTTTTTATTAATAAACTTATTCCGCAGAGTGCTGGTCTGTATTTGATATCGACATATTCTGCGAGTAGGGGACTATTTCGCAAAATACTGGCCTGTATATATAACGGCATATTTTGCAGCTTAAGGGAAACAAGTGGATTAAATTCTTTCTACCTTTTGACAATTGGGCATTTTTTTGTACTTCTGTCGTCCGTTTCCCCCTTTTTCTTGCGCACCTATCATCTTTCATAAAGAAACAGACGACATAATTCGAAAAATGCCTAGTTCGCGTTGACGTCGATTCCTCGAGTCAGGCATTACATTACGTATGCACATTTCTGCATATAACTTGTTATGACAAAAGGAAGTCGGCGGATAAATACCAATAATTGGTGATGCTCAAATCAGGCTACAGTCTAGCCACGTAAATAAAGAAACGATTCCCCAAGACATTGTTGAATTTTCAAACATACTTCTACGAAAACTTGTATAAAAGAAAAAATATTTCTTTTTTTTCTAAAGAACCCCCCTTTGGAAAGCTAATCGAAATATTCCAAAAAACATGTTCGTTTAAGGCGAACCTCGTTTCCGTTTTTTATTTCCGGACTTTTGCAAATTTGCAAACCTTTTTCAAAAACATCGGAATAAATTCTAAAAACGTGTTCCATTAAGGTGAATCCCGGCTCGTGAAATTTTCATATCCGGACTTTGAAAAATTTTCAACAAATTTCCAAAACATCTGGATTTTTTCACAAAATCACGTTTTTTAAGGGAAACCGCTGCCCAATTATTTCTCGTTTTCGGACTTTGAAAAATTTTCAAGAAATTCACAAAACATCTGGATTTTTTCACAAAAATCACGTTTTTTAAGGGAAACCGCTGCCCAATTTTTTCTCATTTTATGGACTTTGAAAATTTTCAACAAATTTCCAAAACACCTGGATTTTTTCACAAAATCACGTTTTTTAAGGGAAACCGCTGCCCAAATTTTTCTCGTTTTTGGACTTTGAAAAAATTTTCAACAAATTTTCAAAACATCTGGATTTTTTCTCAAAATCACGTTTTTTGAGGGGAACCTCTGCGCAAATTTTTCTCGTTTTTGGACTGAAAATTTTCAACAAATTTTCAAAACGTCTGGATTTTTTCTCAAAATCACGTTTTTTGAGGGGAACGTCTGCGCAAATTTTTCTCGTTTTTGGACTTTGAAAAATTTTCAACAAATTTTCAAAACATCTGGATTTTTTCACAAAATCACGTTTTTTGAGGCAAACCCCTGCCCAAATTTTCAAATAAACCAAACACTTATAAAAAACGTGTTTTTTTTCAAAAACTTTTTGTAAAAAATACGTCCCCAGTGGTCAATCTCTGCCCAATTTCTTTCCAATTGCGAGTCTAGTTCTCACTTTTTCCAACATAAGGTCACTCTGATACGATCTTATACACCATGGAAGTTCCTCAAGTTACGCTGGGTATAATCCCACACATTTTTACTTCAAAAAAGGAGGAACTACTGCAGGCCCTGAGAAATAGAAAGATTTCTCTTAGGAATAATTCCAAAATGCCTTACTGTGACGGAATCAGTAAATTCCATCACATCAAGTACTCAGGCGTTATCAAATTGGCAAAACTCTTGTCATAAGTGACGTGAGTTACATGTAAATATTAAATGTAAATAATCACCCATATGGGCATTCGTAAGGTAATCCTTACACCCGAAGGCACATTAATGTCAACGGTAGCCTAACTCCTGTACATTCCTTTTTCTTTTTGCATAATTTTATATGTTCTTGTACATCCTGCGTGCCTTGCCTGCTGTACCACAAGAGCACCTCTTGGGGCACCGTTTTCATACTTGTATGCATCCTCTTCCTGAAATTGATCACTTCGGGAAAGGGCCTCCTTTTCCTCCTACCATCAACGGTTCCGGAAAACTCCTGCTCCAAGACGTCGCTTTCCTTTTCACAATTCTTGCAGCATCCGCGCGTTTTTTTTCTCACCTCATCGCCTCATCTTGTCATATCACCTTTTTTTTAATTGTTTTGTGTCGGGTTTTTGCCGTACCAGTACGTCCCTACCCTAATGTTGTAAATATAAAATCATAAGTGCAAGTCTGTATAATAACCATTGGTTTCAGACCATTGCCGCAGCTCACTACTATGGTCACAGCACCATATTGTAAGAATGTCGCGACGATTTCCGTTATAATAGGAAATCCTCCCGTTTTTTTTTCTTTTTTTCTTTTCCCTCTTCACCCCATCCTAACACATTCATAGTAATGTTGTATATTGGGGATCGTTTCGAATACACCAAATGTACACACCTATCAGGTCACATTCGCTGGATTCGAAACAATTCAAGGGCAACCTTGTTGCTACTTGTGGTTTTTCTTCTTTTTCCAAAAATTAGAATGGCGCTCAACCCAATTGCTGTATTTTTTTCCAGAATCGTATTTTGTCGGATTCTGAGAAAAATATTTGTTATAAAAGTGACATTACGTTTCGTCCCTTCATTAACATTGTTCTTTGTACATATACAACTTCATTATGAGGTACAATATTTTATCATGACATCAGTTTCTTTTGTCCTTTATTGTACCATTATTCTTGTTTGAAGTTTAAAATCTTGGCCAGATCTTCAATAAAATTTGTGTTTATCGCCTTTTGGCAAGTCTTGTAACGTATGCTAATATGAAATTATTAAGCTACAGCAGTGCCGTATTAATTACATCATTGCAAAACCGCCGTCTGTATTGAATGGGGACCCACATTTTCGAACGTAATTGGGCTACTGTCTTTCAATACTGGGCAAATTTGTTGTAAATCGTTCATTCCTGTCACGTGAGACGTGAAAACGTGACAATATCTACCATCATAGGAGAGATCCTCAAAACATCCGCCATGATACGAGAAGTTCGTTATAATTACTTTATACTCTTAACTAAATGTTATTGAGTTGGTCGTGTGTCTTTTGGCATGAGAACCGCCCCTTGTTGGTCGTGTGTCATTTATTTGGCATGAGAACCGCCCCTTTTTGGTCGTGTGTCTTTTGGCATGAGAACCGCTTTGTTATAACTGTGTACTTATATAATCTGTGCACCAAACGTGAAGACGTTACAATACTCACCATGAGTCGTGCGAACGAAATAATATCTACCCCCATGTTTGTGTGACCTACCAGGTGTAGATCACACGTCTTTTATGTCAGTGTATTCCTTTTGTCCCACACTACCAAATGGTATTGTAATGTGCCAGGATAACTGCTGTAGACCTTGTTTCACCTTCCACTCAGAGGTCGAATTTCGGAAATAGCCGAGTCCTCAGCAGTTTTCTTCGTTCAAATGTTCCCAATTGTCACCCTTTCCCTTCCTCGAAGTTATCCGTGAATGGGGATATATGCGTTACGCACTTGGCGTTTCGTTTGTCAAATGGGACAACCTTCATACACGGATCCTTTCAACTTCCTACTCCTTTCCCACTTTTCATAACTTATTTGTACTCAATGTTTTTGTTCTTCGAAAGTAGAAAAAATGCTACCGTATAGACGTGGGCATAGGTCATGGAAGACCAACTTCTTTCGAACGGGGCATTTTGTCATACGTACAAACCCTTACCTACGTGTTCTTGGAAATGTATTTAGTTTAAAAAAAAACTAAATGGGTTAAACAGAACCTTCCTTGAATACGTACCTTTGTAATATGTATAAGTCTGTAGTTGCATTTAGTTAACTCTCTCTCTACACGTCAAACTAATCCAATCTTTCTCAATATGCACACCTTGTTTCTCTCCAAACCTTTTCATCATTGGTCTACCAGGCAGGTAAACTTCAAGAATTTTGTTCTAATAATAATTTTTCGCCGGATTAATAAGAAGACCAGCAGCTCTTCACCCTATCTACACCTGCGCCTCTCTTCATGCTGCCTTCACTACCGTCACGGAGGTCCCATGCCTTCAAACCCTGCGTACCAAAAGCACCCGACCACACCTAACATAACCTAGTGTGAGTCGTGCGTGTAGTTGCGAATTGTATCATCACCAAACCATCACTCAAACAAACCCGAGCACGTCAGCTCTAGGTTGGTTCATGTTCCTGTTGCCATTGTACAAATGTTCCTGCTGCATCTTGCAAATGTTATGGTTGCCATCGTGCAAATGTTCCTGCGGCATCTCGCAAATGTTCCTGTTGCCATTGTACAAATGTTCCTGCGGCATCGCGCAAATGTTCCTGTTGCCATTGTACAAATGTTCCTGCGGCATCTCGCAAATGTTTCTGTTGCCATTGTACAAATGTTCCTGCTGCATCTTGCAAATGTTCCAGCTGCACCTTGCAAATTGCTCTGTTGCCATCATGCCAATGCTCCTGTGCCCTTGCGCAAATAACAATGCCAACGATTGTTCATACAACAATCCCACTGTATACAAACCAGTGTATCAACCACCATCACAACAACGGCTGTCATGCACACAAACCACCTCCTCTATAAAGGACCAACCACCAATTACAATTCCACTCTCCAGTACCTCAATGATGTCATACTGGCCCACCCACAAGATCCGGAAGCAGCTACCTTTTTGACCTCTGTGACAGGTAGAACCCTCTCCACCACCAAGAAGCCTCATCCTGCGTTCTCGTATTCGTGTTTTCTTTAAGGCCCTAGTGTTCCTTGAGTGTAATCTCAAACGGGCCAGGTTACTGTGACAAAGTAACCTTGTAACTTCAGTGCAACGTTCAAACACCCCAAACATCCTACGCAAACCACGCTACGCAAACTTAGCTCACAGACCAATGATACAATTTAGAGTCATTTTTTTTCTATCACTGCATAACCCTTGTACCTTTCTCCAGCAGGTCCTTGTTTATATTTATGTATGCCACTGCTCTTTCATGTACATTCATGTATAATTCTTTGTTCACCATGTTTTTTTTCTCTTTTGTTTTTGTTTCTACTATTTTGTAGCTAGCAACTTTTTCTTTTTCTCTCTCTCTCTCTCTCTCCCCTTTCTCTTGGATGTTTTTTTTTTTGGCACAAGTGCTAGAAGGGTAAGAGGATTTCTTAGCCCTACTGCTCCATTACCACGTCGCCTTTTTTTGCGGCGAGGGGGGAAGTGTTACGTTACGGAATTAATTCCCGTGCGAGCTAATAGCGAATTGACCCCTTGCACAGGCCCTCCGCCCCCCTCTCCCCACACCGCGCGGCGCCGGTAGCCAAGCGCCGAGCGGCTCCCCGCTTCCATTCCTTCGCCGGCCTTCGGCAGAACAACTGTGTTCCCCGTGATTCGCGCTAGTCGCTCTCCGTGAACTAACTTCACGATGTATTATTTGAATTGTGCTTTGTGCCCAGTACCTAGCCAGACGGCTGACTCCGCATCTCCCGTTATGTGAGTACCAATCTACTCACCTCCCACACCGTGTGCTATGAACTACTTCTAACTTCACTAAACGTGTAGAGAGAGAGGAGAAAATTCTCGTTTGGCTAGCAGTGTAGTTAACCATGTGTTTCGTGTACCACCCTGTTCTGTTTTTACGAATAAACCCTTTAAGTGCTAAAACTGTGTTCTGATTGAGGAAGGAGACCTGGAGATTTTGAGGAAAGGAAGGGGAGTAGGATTTAACAAGCGAACCACAGACACTCGCCCTGGGTTTAAGAGGGACCTTGCTCGCGCCGGCTGTGCAGAGCTAGCTGCCGGCTTGTTTATTGCATGTCCTTTCCAGGTTTTGGGTTTGGCGTTGGCCGCAAGTAGCGCCGATGCTAACAGTATTACTAAAAAATGGCTCGACTCTAACTTATTAACTTTAAATATAGATAAAACAAAATTCATAACTTTCAGCATAAATTCGAGAGGCCAACCCTCCAATAACATCCACCTTAAAATACATTCCTGTCAATCAACCATTGATATATCAACACAAACTCCATGCAACTGTCCCCCAATTATACAAACGGAAAATATTAAATATCTTGGTATATACTTCGACCGTTATATAAAATGGGATAAACATATAGATTCGGTAATAGGAAAACTAAACAAGTTGATTTACTTTTTTAAAAACTTGAGAAATATTTTAAACATATGTGATATAAAAATATATATACCTCGCACTTGCACAATCCATAATGGAATACGGCATTATTGCCTGGGGCTGTGCCAGTAAAAAATACATTAATACACTGTTTAAAGCTCAGAAAACCCTAATAAAAGTAATACTTAAGTTACCAATACTAACACCCACATCAATCATATTCGAAAAATTCCCAGTGATGAAAATTCAAAAATTACATTCAAAACAAATACTAACTTTCCTGTACAAGAACTTATCCTTTAACATTTCACAAAACTCTCGCAATACTAGAACAAGACATGCTCTCCAACTACAAATACCAAAAACAAACACATTCTTTGGACAAAAACACTACAGATACCAGGCTATAAAACTATACAATTCTCTTCCTACACAATATAAAACAACTAATATTATTGAATACAAAAAAAACATAAGAAACTGGCTACAATCTTTCTAACTTTTAATTTATAATTTGTGTCGAATTGAAGTCGATTTTATATTTTGATTTTTATTGTTTCTCTTTTTTATATTAGCTATTAACACTCTTTTGTTTTACTATTCACAATTTATAATTTATAATTTAATCTGAAAAATGTCCTCCACAACACAGGTGAACTAGTGTGGAGGACAATATATTATACCTTTGTAATGTAAATGTACTAAGAATAAATAAATAAATAAATAAAAAAAATTTATTATTTTTTAAAATCTCCTACTGCCACCACAGAAAGCCGAAAATGTTGCTTGTGTTGTGATGGAGAACTGAGCCAGCCGAGGAATCGAACACGCGACGCTCGAGTGGGACCCAAGCGCTATGCCCACTCAACCACTGACAGGACATGTACGTATATATTTTTTAATGATTTTATTTAAACTAGAATGCTAGATAAAAGAACAATATTTCGAAATCCATTTATATTTTTTTGTGGAAAAGAGTCAATACATTTAAAATCTGATTTAAATAGACATATTTATACCATCACGGCAGATGCCCAGATCATGTAATCATCAGGGCAGATGTCTTGAAAAAAAAATGGTGCGATGTTAAATGACTCTTAAATTTTAAATGTCTCTTTAAATGATTAAAAAAATAAATATTGCATTATAGTCTCAACTTTTTTTTAGCTAAATCTGTTGGAAGCTTCGTGCCAGGTGGATTGTATTGATAATTGACTGAGTGATCATGTTAGATATATGTGAAATAATTTTTCGGTTTGAATTAGCAAAAAAAAATAAAAGATATATTTTCTCAGATTTTCAGTTACCTTTTTTATTCCAAATAAGGTCAGGAAACTCTGGTTAAAGTTTAACTGATAAACACCTTAAGTTAGTACTAGACCTACCAAAGAATTAGGACATAGATTAGCTTCTAAATATTTTAACCATAACCATGTGATCTGCAGAAATTTTACAAACGTAGAATTAATATACGTAATAAACTATCCAACCCATGAAAAGTGGAACCCTACATTATCATCAATGTTACTTTTGATTGGTATCATCGCGGATCGTAGATTTCATAAGTCCATAAAAAACATTTAAATACACACCTCATGCTCGTGTTTGCACAGACGATAATGATAGTGCGATTGGAACTTTGCATAACAGAAATAATAAGCCAATCCCATTTGCATCAGGAGTGTTAACGTTTTGGTATGCGAACCAACCATTTATTATCAGGGGTGCTCTTAATTGTATCTACAATTGTTAATGGTGCAATTTGAACCTTTTATTACTATAACATTATTAATTTTTTGAAGTGAAAACTTCTTTAGCACAGTTGTGATTTGAAACTAGATGAAGCGCAAAAACCGACACTAAAAAGAGACAAACAAATAAGATTTAACCTGCGAGAGAATGAGATGGAATAATCAGTCTCCTCTTTGTGCGGTGCTTCATAGCCCCCCCTACTCTTGTCTACTTTAGTTTTCTGAAGGTTTCAAAAAATTGTAATGTTAGAGATTAGAAGAAAGTTAATATTAAAAATTACAGTAATGTAAAAAATGAATAAAATTAAAATAAATGAGGGAGCGATCCGTATCGGTAGAGAGAAATGAAAGGCGTCAGTCGAAGTATGAGTCAGTCTTTATTGTGGCTACGTAGCGGAGGTCGATGCGGAGCGGGAGCGGAGTGGAGTGGAGTGATGCTGCTGCGTGGTGAGTGAAGATGAAGGTCAGGACACTACGGCGGTGAAGATCACAGGTCTTCAGGAAGCCGGCGTGTTGCCCTACACCATGGCGGTGTAGACGTGACCTTGGTCCAAGCGGTCGATCGACGTCGTGTTGACGGGATATGGCGGCTGTGTGTCCAGTGGGTCGGAGCACACACGTGACGCAGGAAGGAACCTTGAGAGGCGATGAGGTTGCTGCTCGTTGCAGGATGAGGATGCTGGCGCGTTGCCAGTTGTTGTTGCTGCTCGTTGCAGGATGTTGGATGATGGCGCGTTGCCGGTGGTGGTTGTGGTAGCTGCTCGTTGCAGGGTGCTGGTTGACATCTCATGTCGAGATCGTAGTTGGAGAAGTGCCTCGAAGGTGCTGGAATGTTCCTGTGTCACGCTGGATAAATTGATGTTCACTATTGACAGCGCGAGGCCCGTGCCCCGCGCGGGCTGGTACTTAGTCGCGACACTGCTCGTTCTGTGTTGCTTGCCCGGCCGATGAATGAATACTGAGGTACTGACTGACTAGCTCCGAGCCGGCGAGCGCGGCTTATATACCCGTGGCAAGTAATTAATTCTCGCGGTAGGTAATGCGGCGAATTCACGTAAAGGTGAGAAATCGCTCGAACTTTCTGCGGGCACTTGAACGGTACAGCCAGACGTTCTAGGTCTTTCGCCTAGGTGGCGGTGTTTATTTACGATGCGCCAGTTACTACCACGCTATATGTATGTAGGTAGATGTATCGCTGTAGGTATGTGCTTCCAGCTAATTCTGTGGAGGTCAGTGGCGCTGCGGTAAATTTTACAGAGCGGGTTAAGTAGCCGCTACAGACCCCCTTCCCAGTGTACGGAGTACAGGGTTGAAAGATGATGCCAGGAGTCGCAGGAAAGCCGGGTTGATGCTGCTGGTAGGTGCGTCCGTGCTGATGCGTCTCTACCGATTCCCTCGTTTTTGCGGTGTTACCGGTGCATCGTGGTAACACTGTTGTCAGGAAGTTGCGTGCTGCGTGTTCATATCACGTCGGGGTCACCAGTTGAGGGAGCGATCCGTATCGGTAGAGAGAAATGAAAGGCGTCAGTCGAAGTATGAGTCAGTCTTTATTGTGGCTACGTAGCGGAGGTCGATGCGGAGCGGGAGCGGAGTGGAGTGATGCTGCTGCGTGGTGAGTGAAGATGAAGGTCAGGACACTACGGCGGTGAAGATCACAGGTCTTCAGGAAGCCGGCGTGTTGCCCTACACCATGGCGGTGTAGACGTGACCTTGGTCCAAGCGGTCGATCGACGTCGTGTTGACGGGATATGGCGGCTGTGTGTCCAGTGGGTCGGAGCACACACGTGACGCAGGAAGGAACCTTGAGAGGCGATGAGGTTGCTGCTCGTTGCAGGATGAGGATGCTGGCGCGTTGCCAGTTGTTGTTGCTGCTCGTTGCAGGATGTTGGATGATGGCGCGTTGCCGGTGGTGGTTGTGGTAGCTGCTCGTTGCAGGGTGCTGGTTGACATCTCATGTCGAGATCGTAGTTGGAGAAGTGCCTCGAAGGTGCTGGAATGTTCCTGTGTCACGCTAGTTAACCACCCTAAACGACCCCCACCTACAAGAAGACATCGCAGTACGCCCATTGCAACCGGCACTTCATCTTGCCTAAAAATAAACTAATAAACCCTACATGTTTATTGATAACAGCTGCATCCAGCCGAGGACCATTACCGGGATGATATACTCTAATCACTATCCCTTAATCGACATACCAACTCGAAGAAAATCATTAATAGACAAACCAACGAACATTTGGATGTACTTAACGCAGCCCTCACGCCGAACAGTCCCAAAATAAAAGACTGGATTACGAAACCCCACGTACCCACGAGCATCGGGACAACAACCCCATTATCAGGATAACATATTGACCCCTTGACATGCAGCACCGAAAATAGGAAGACGACGCCCCCCCACCACGCCAGCAGGGACTATATAAACCCCGACTCTTACTTCTATTAGTTAATCTATTTTGTGCATTGAATCCAAGCACTTGCTTGTTGTATTGCTCACATAATAGTTCCCTTTGAAATTGTACTTATTTTAAGTTGTATTGTGTAATTAAACAATAAAGGATAATTTATCCACAAGTATATTTTTTTAACACTACACGACATCAAAAGTTAACTGGCGCCCAGCACGTGGGTCAATTCGAGGAAGTCTGAAAATTGGCCAAAACTAGGACTCCCTAGATATTTTAATATCTCAACGCGAAAGGACCACACACCAAAAAAATTTGTTAACTTGGCAATGAAGATCGTCGCATCAATACTTCTGTGAGTACATTTTCAATTGATCGTCTATCCCATACGTACGATAGATCCCTTCCCTACCTTATCCAAAAGGTTAGAGAGAAAACTAAATTTTTTAAAGTCACTTTGTATATTTCTATTTTTTTTTACTTTTTTGAAAAATGGCACAGCCAAATGAGAGACCCGCTCCCCAATACGCAGAGTCGATATTGGAGTATAGTGGCTCTCCCCAAGACATCAACTTATTCATAAAATCAGCCAGGGGGTTCATTACTAGAAACGGCAATACACCTAGTAATGTTGAGAAAATAATCTCAAGATTACGTGGCAAAGCACTTCACGTAATTCTCATGTGCGATCATGATAACAATATTGAAACCATATTAGAAACGCTAAAAAACGAATGTGGGGACAATAAGTCTGTTACATTATTGCAAACCGAACTAATCAACTTCAACCGCGGTCAAAAGGATTTCTCCTCAACGATCCACGAAATCAATCAAATTCTTTTTTCAATTAAAATAAAAATTTCTGATCAATATGGAGGACCTAGTGCCCACATATTGATGGAACCATACAAAGATACAGCAAGAAATACATTGTTGAATCTAATGCCAACGCACATTAAATGCGCAAACTTAACCAAAAATTATGATGCCCTGTGCACGGAAATAAGAATGCTGGAGGCTCATGGCGAGCTCCATCAACGGTCTAAACAAAATCTTGTGTTTCCACAAGCAGGACCATCTAATTTCATGCGGCCAGGACAAAGCCAATCAAATAAACCTTTTACTCGCCCTAACTTTTTTCCACCGCAAACGCAAAATTCGTTCAAACCTCATAATAACTTTAATCATAATAATCATAATCACCTTAACAATTATAATAATAAACCGTGGCATAATAATAACCAAACGCATAAGTACGTACAAAACCGCCCGTGGCAAGGAAATAATAATAATAATTTTAATACGCATCATGCGCGTTCCGGTGATGTCAGTATGAGAACGGCCCCAATGCCCCGACCTCCTAAAGGCCCGGTCATCGACCTCGGCAATGGACGTACGGCACAAGAGCTATTTTATACAGACGGGAATGATCAGGAACGGCCGGATTTGTGGGAAGACCAAGAATCTCCCCGAGAAACCTAGTCCACCTGAATCATATTAACAATGGCCTACCATATGTAGTAGCGCCATTAAATATAAAAATTCTGATTGATACGGGAAGCTCCAAATCATTCATGAATAAAAATGTGTATAATAAATTGTTTCGTGACTGTAGATATATAAATGAAGAGTTCACTGTACAAACAGCACACTCTACGACCACCCATAGAGGTGTCGTCGTGACTCCATTTTGGAAACGAGTATTCGGCAATAATAATGCTGATATGCGTTTTTATATTTTTGACTTTTCCCACAAATACGATGTGTTAATGGGGATAGATATGTTGAAATTAATGAATGCAACATTAATTTTAAACAACTGTAATAATATTTTAAAAACTCCAACCAGACAAGTTCAGTTGTTCCATGTAATGGATATAAATAGACTTGATGAGTTATTGGAGAAAAATAGAGATTTGTTTTCTGAGGAACTGGTAGCTAATTGCTCACCTCATGTAAAACATGAAATAAAATTAATTAAAGAAGAACCTGTGTATCAACGCGCTTATCGGTTACCGTATGAGCAGAGGCTTGAAGTTGAAAGGCAAGTCGCCCAACTTCTAAAGGATGGAATCATCCGACCAAGCGATTCGCCTTGGGCAAGCCCTGTCCATATAGTCGAGAAAAAACTCAACCTATTGCCTATATTTCTAGGACACTGTCAAAAACGGAAACTAAATACAATACGACGGAAAAGGAATTGCTTGGTATACTATGGTCCCTCCAGCAATTCCGTCCGTATATTTATGGTAAACAGTTTATCATAGAAACGGATCACCAACCGTTAGTATGGTTAACCAAGTTAAAAGAACCAAACGCCAAACTTACTAGGTGGAGACTCAAACTCCAGGAATATGATTATACGATTAGACATAAGCGAGGTTGTAATAACCATGTAGCTGACGCACTTTCAAGAGTCGAAATTCATTATAGTGAGGACGGTGAGGAGCATGATTCATTACGAGTAGAAGCCACCTCGGGCGCCCAGAGTGTCACTGACACCGTGCATAGCAATGTGGATGACCATGAGGGTGGAATCCCAATTCGTAACGAACACCCACCCCCGCGTATGAATAGGATTTTTATTGAACTAAGCGATATTGAGAAGCATAGTTTGAGAGCTAAGGAAAAAGGTACGGACCTTGTATGGTGTATCCCTTTAGAAAATGCAGAAGCAATATTTTTAAAATTGATTAAAACATGTTTAGATAAAGATAAATATGCAGTAATTATAAATAACGATAGATTATATGAGTGTTTAAGCGAATGTTATAGAAAAAATATTGATAAGAACTCATTAAAATTAATACGTTTTACAAATGTTAAGATTGAACCCATAAAATTAGAAGAACAAAAGGAGATAATTCGTTCGACGCATGTCGAGAACCAGCGTCACATGGGTCTAGATGCCCTACTCAGTAAAATAAAACGGACGCACTATTTTAATAATATGCGGACAAAAATAAAAGATTTTTTAAAAACGTGTATAATATGTCAAAATTCTAAATACGAAAGGCACGAGCCGTCGAAGGACAGTGGCACGTCATTCATACCCTAGATTTAACTGAACTTATTGAACAATCGCAACAACTAGGAATTAATTATGATAAATTTATAAAAAATAACAATGTGACTTTACCACATGTAGGATTAGAACGTTTGAAATATTTAATAGATCATAATAATCAGATAATTGACAATTTAGTTGTAAATAGATATAAAAGAGGCCTAATAAACGGACTCGGTACAATAATTAAAGGGATTACGGGAAACTTAGATGATAATGATTTAGATAAATTAGTGCAACGAATTGAAACTAACCAAAATATTAATGAAAAGAGAATCTCGTTGAGTTCAAGATCATTAGAGGATTATTACGGTAAACTAAAAAATATTTCACATAACCAAATGGTACTCTGGTCACAAATGAGCCATGATCATTATGAAGATAAGACAGACTTGTTGATTACACATTTAATTTATCAGACGGAAACTATCACCGAATTAATTACTAGAATTACAGAAGCTATCACGTTTGCCTCTCATGGAATGTACCACCCTAACATTATAAAACCAAAGGTATTTATGGAATCCATTTCACATGTAAATCCTGAACAGCTACCTTCTAAAGATTTTGATATTATTCAACGCTTTTTGCACGTTAAATTCATTAAAGTTAAACAAACTTTGCACTTTATCCTCTCTCTAACTTTAGTAGAACGCACCGTCTATATGTATAACGAAATAATTCCCATCATCTCCAAAACTAACAATAAATGTTTCCAACCCCACCTCCTACCGAGACGATTATTGAGAGATGGAAAGCAGATGTATAACGCACACAAGTGCCAAGTTATTACAGACAGCCTCAGCATATGCAACAAAGAACTCAACTCCATCGATGACTGCACAACTACCGTACTAGAAAACCACAGCGAACAGAACTGCAGTCTACGCCAGATTATTTGCCCAGAAGAATATACACACGTCATCGGAGATAACATGATGTATCTATTTCGCAACGAACCAACAGCATTAAAAGCACAATGCCCTCAACATCAACAGAATATAGTAATTTCCAAATCTGTACTTGTAACAAACGACGAGTGCAGTATACAAGGAAGGACTTTCACTATGGGAAGAATCGTTAACCAAGAAACATTACTCATTACATATTCGAAGGAAGAATTACATGTACTAAAACTACCCATCCTACATGTTGACGAAATACAAGAACCACGCAGAGAACTCGATATCCCTACCACTACGACGGGATTTGAAGGAACTATACACCTAACACTTACCAGCTGCCTGATAATTACGGCCATCGGATATATCCTTTGGAGAAGATATAAACTCTTCACAGTGCGAAGGAGTTTCAATTTTAGGGGGGGAGAGTTAACCACCCTAAACGACCCCCACCTACAAGAAGACATCGCAGTACGCCCATTGCAACCGGCACTTCATCTTGCCTAAAAATAAACTAATAAACCCTACATGTTTATTGATAACAGCTGCATCCAGCCGAGGACCATTACCGGGATGATATACTCTAATCACTATCCCTTAATCGACATACCAACTCGAAGAAAATCATTAATAGACAAACCAACGAACATTTGGATGTACTTAACGCAGCCCTCACGCCGAACAGTCCCAAAATAAAAGACTGGATTACGAAACCCCACGTACCCACGAGCATCGGGACAACAACCCCATTATCAGGATAACATATTGACCCCTTGACATGCAGCACCGAAAATAGGAAGACGACGCCCCCCCACCACGCCAGCAGGGACTATATAAACCCCGACTCTTACTTCTATTAGTTAATCTATTTTGTGCATTGAATCCAAGCACTTGCTTGTTGTATTGCTCACATAATAGTTCCCTTTGAAATTGTACTTATTTTAAGTTGTATTGTGTAATTAAACAATAAAGGATAATTTATCCACAAGTATATTTTTTTAACACTACACGACATCAAAAGTTAACTCGCTGGATAAATTGATGTTCACTATTGACAGCGCGAGGCCCGTGCCCCGCGCGGGCTGGTACTTAGTCGCGACACTGCTCGTTCTGTGTTGCTTGCCCGGCCGATGAATGAATACTGAGGTACTGACTGACTAGCTCCGAGCCGGCGAGCGCGGCTTATATACCCGTGGCAAGTAATTAATTCTCGCGGTAGGTAATGCGGCGAATTCACGTAAAGGTGAGAAATCGCTCGAACTTTCTGCGGGCACTTGAACGGTACAGCCAGACGTTCTAGGTCTTTCGCCTAGGTGGCGGTGTTTATTTACGATGCGCCAGTTACTACCACGCTATATGTATGTAGGTAGATGTATCGCTGTAGGTATGTGCTTCCAGCTAATTCTGTGGAGGTCAGTGGCGCTGCGGTAAATTTTACAGAGCGGGTTAAGTAGCCGCTACATAAACAATAAATACAATAGTTCTGGACATAAGCCTACCATGGTGGTTCAAAGTCCTCAAGCAATGAATAAAGAAAAAAAAATCAGAGTGTGTAATTCAGACGCGGTAGAAGTGAAACTAGAAAGTCCCTAGTTGTCGCTTTCTTTTCTTTAGTTTTTTTTTTTCACAGTGGTATGATTTCACAAAATAAAAATGTTTTTTTCTGGATTTCGTAGGATTCGAACCCCCGTTCGCTTGATGTCTGTCTCTCTGGCCGCTGAGACTTGTCAGAAACCTTGCCAACTACGCTATAGAAGGCACGCGCCGAGGTGCAAATTTACAGAATTATATTAGAACTGAGTATTTGCGTAGAACTGAGTTGTGATGTATTTCCATTTCACCCGAATTTTAAGTCACTGGCGGCGCTGATGAAGTTTCACTTCAAAAATCAGAGTGTGCAGTTCACACGCGGTAGAAGTGAAACCACCAGTAAACTAAAGTAGACGAGATTAGGGAGGCTACGAAGCACCGCACAAAGAGGAGACCGATTATAAATCTCTAGGCTAAATTCTATAAATGTAAGTGTTTATCGCTTTTTAGTGTCGCTATTTTTCGTTTTATCGAGCTTCAAATCACGAAGAAGTTTTCACTTCTTAAGGTTAATTTGATTTTAAACTTTTCAAGGGTGTAATGGAAAATATGAATACGACTAGGGCAGTATAAGATTTGCTCATACGTCCGAGCAATGAGTTTTGTGCGTATTTCCATTTGAAATGTTGTATACAAAATCAGATATTCAATCTGGTATTGCGTTTGAGCCGACTAAATGCAATCCTTTCTAATAGGGCTGGGGAGGCAATACGGTACACATCACATAATTTACTTGAATTGTCTGACCAGTTCACAACACAGTTTTACCCATTTATTTCTTCAGTGGTAAGGTCTCACTAATTTCCAAATCAGTTAGCCTCCCCTGACAAAGGAGTAATTATAATTTCGATATGAATCTCTCGTTAAGCGCATTCAATCATAAGGCTTTGCGGGATATGATTGCGGGAGGGTGTGGGTGGGTCGGGTGAGGGTGCTTGGGCTATTTCACCGCAGGAGACATTAGAATTAATAAGCAGTGCAAGTCCTGTAATCAACACATCCTAGGCTCTGAATGCATTCGCGATGGGCAAATAGAGACACCGAGAAGGCTATCTAACGTAATTATTATTCTTGTCCTGTCGATGGTCAACGAACACTGAGAATATTGCATTATCTGAGCAGGTCTTGATGTCATTTTATGGAGAGCTTTTGCTATGAGCGCGAGCGGCGTGGCTGCCCAAATACAAACACTGCTATGTTTACGTCATTGAGTAAAATGTTCAGGAAACACCAAAACACTATCGAGATTTCCTTTCAATAATAGAAAATAATCTACTTTCATACTTTTGTCGTTAACATGATTTTGTTTTGGGTTATTATGTCGTGATCTTACGTTTAGCACAGTGTTAAATTACCCGTCATAACGACCCGGCAGACGATTAATGTAACTGTTTTGTCTTATGTTTGTTGAAATTACGAAAATAAATATATTTTCATAATTATGGTAACGACGATTTTTGAAGAATTATAGTAAGTTTAAGTTGGCGAAAAAAAGGCACTATCATGATATAACCTCTGCTATAGGTCAACCCAAGTGGTTCGCTACGTTTGGTGACTTAGCAGGGGTACCCGGGTTCATGGTATAAGGTTTGTTCCGGTATTGGCGGCGGATGCGTCTGCCCACCAGCTGAATGGTTGAGGGAGTCCCTTTGACTTCTCCAGCCCTACTATCTCGAAACATCGCCTTGCACCGCAGTGGGAGGGATGGATTCATACGTCCGTTACTCCTGGACCCACTGATCCTCAGTTCCTACCCCCCCCCCCCCCTAATATCCTTTTCCTTCCCAGAACTTTCTCGCATTCCTTTCCTAAAAATGCCCTCCACACAGCATCCCAAAAGATGACATAGGCCCTGAGGTGAATAATTTTCCTCAGGGCCTCCGGTGTGGAGTTAATGTAAAAAAATAACGATAATAGGTGTGGTAGCCAGATTGAATTTGCCAATTTAAAGATAATACCTATCGTCAGTTAATGTTTACGCCACAGGCCACAGCCAACTTATACGTGTAGCACTGAGTTGTGGGATTTTATTGACTCCTGCATTTGACAGTTTGACTATTAAATGAAAAAAAGGCACAAATCAAGTTTCTTACGTTTTTTGCGTAAAATCCAGTATGTCTCTTCCACATTATATTTTCTTCAAATTTTGCTCTAATATAACCTCCTTACAATCATAATTATTATTACAAATCAGCATTCGAATAAATATTTTCCTTTTAGAATTACCCATTGACAACGTTCGTCATAAATATTTTTTTATTGTTTAAAGTGAAAACGAATAGAAATGACGGCAGGAATTCAGAATTTTCCCAAGCCCACGAAAAGTTAGGCACTGAAAAAATAAGTGTCATATTGCACGCCACTTTTACGACGGTATCCATGCATATTGTATTTCGCAATAGTAAAAATTATTTTCGTAAACAAACCAATCAATTATATAAATCTACTATATTATAAGAGATACCCATCCAGCATTCCAACCGCTTCTCCGTCTGGTCATTAATTAAACATGTATTTAATGGTCATTTTTACTTGATATTAAACAAATAAAAGTCCTTTTGAACATAGACATCACTAATTGATATTTATTGCGACTTCTTTACCAATGCAAATTTTGACCAGTGTCGATTTCACAATAAAATCTGCTAAATTGTGTTTTATTTATTTGATTTTGCGGATGAAAAAGGTTTACGATTGATAAAAAATAATTAAATACCTTTAAACAGGGTGTCAAAAGACTTTACCGGACCGGATTTACATAAACCAGTGATTCCTGAGGTTGTTTGGAGTAAGAAATGTAGATGAGAAGAGGAAATTTCGGGAGGAGGGTATGGGTACCGCCACCCTGGGAACTATTTATTGGATAACATAAACCTCTGCCATAGGTCACCCCAAGTGGTTGGTGACTTAGCAGGGGTGCGCATGTTCATGTGGTGAGGTTTGTCAAGGACTTGGCAGCCGATGTGTCTGCCCACCTGCTGCGTGGCGGCCGGATCGAAAGAGACTGGTTGAAGAGGTCCTTTGACCTCTCGACTCTTCGCCTTGCACTGCAGTTGAAGAGATGGATTCAGACGTCCGTCACTCCTGGACGTACTGACGCCAGATTCCTACCCACTCCTCATACCTATTTCCTTCCCAGAACTCCCCTTCTTCCTTTCCTTAAAATACCCTCCACACAGCAAAAAAATATGATATTTTAGTCTGCAATAACTTTTTCTTCATCGTTTTTTTTAATAATATATACGTAATTAGGATTGGGGTGGGGGTCGAGCGGTTAATCAACTGAACAAACAGTAACAACATGTGACAAAAAAGGTCAAAGAAGATCAACATTTAAATTATACTCCAAATAGTTAATAGCATATTATACTTAGAATAGTATCGGAATTCACTGGTAAGTCACCCTATGTCAACATCATGTATAATGAAAAAACAAATTTGTTGGTTTCTTAACACAAGATTCGCCAAAGTCGGTATTATTGAAATTAAAATTTTCACAATTTACGCTTATGCTAAATGATATTAAACCCAATTTGCATGAACTTCCACCAACCAAACCATTTTGAATGAATTTTGTTAAAACATCAACTGAAAAATCGTGGCGCGGGCTAGAAGCCCATCTTTTTAATAAAATGGACGTAATTTGATTAGAAATACGAGTACATCTAACCCTTGAAGTGATTTTTCATATGATCTTGAGTGATATATATTCACAAAATGGCACTACATAAACAAGTTAATAAATCATAATTAATAAATATTATTATACGAGTATTTTAATTAATATTATTTGATATTATTATATGAATAAATGTTCACAACATTCACTGAATCGATGATAGATTAGTTAGTATTAACTATTTATTTTTCATGTAAATATTTTGTTTCTGTCACAGCCCTGATTTTATATAAGATTCAAAACAATTAATTTGAACAACGACATTAGGATAATGCTATAAGATTTGATTAAAAAATGGCGTTTTAAATGTGGCAATATTGTATAATAATAGTTGAAATATAATATGGGAATTCCTTGGCTGGAATAGGTCAAATATAACATGTTCGTATAGGCTGAAAAATTATAAAATATTTAGTCTGGTCTGCTGTGTGGCATCATATTACTGTGTATAAAAAAATCTAAGAATATAAAAATTGTTATCGAATCATTCTGATTTCTCGCTCGGAAAAATATGAAACGGTATTAATGAGTGATAGATACTCTCAGTATCACCCTGGCGAAGGACCACCAGAATTGAAACGCTGCTTGAAGCTTGAAATGGCAACCAAGTATTTCCATAAATCCATATCTCCATCCTCTCCCACTCCCTTCAGCCTAACAACCAGGGACTTTTAGGAATATTCCTTAAGCGGGGAATATTGCAGGAATTTTTATCAAAATGGTGAATTCCCAGTACTAACTACTCCCCAAGTCAAGCGTGCGTAAAGGCCCGACCGTTCACCTCGCCCGATCATACTTTTCGTAACGCTCTCGTTACGCCTTCACCAGCTTAATCCCCAAGTCAAGCGTGCGTAAAGAAGTTTGACTTCAAAAACGAGTGTGCTTTAGACCACACGATTGAAGTCAAACTTCACTAACTTATATCTCCCTCCTAACTTCCGTTCGCCTCGCCTGACCGTTCGCCTCACTCTCGCCACGCTTTCACCAACTTACTCCCCAAGTCAAGGGTGCGTAAAGAAGATTTACTTCAAAAATAATGAACGGTTGAGTAGTTTCAGTTAGGTTACGTATATACTGTATACGTTCGAAATAATGTGTGAAGCTGATTCTTTGCGTTTTCTAGCAGACAAGTTGTCGACTGTCTGCGATTCGGCCTCAAACGTCTTATCAACCGTGGGGTCATCAACTTCCCGACATTCACGAGCTCTCGTGGAGTTAGCATCACGATAATTGCCTACTCCTTTTGCAGCAGTGTCACTATTTGCGATTCAATACTGACGTAACGCCTCGGCACCGGGTCAAAAGAAGTCAACTGCAATGTCACTTTCAGTTCATGACGGTAGTCTTTGAATGCAGCATTAGTTTTTTTGTTTAATTAAGCTGCTCACAGAAGGCCCAGAGGAACAAAAATCTCTCAGGGCCTATATCATATTTTGGGATGCTTTTTATGGAAAGGAAGTTCTGGGAAGGAAAAAGGGGTGAGGGATGGTATGTTCTGTGGTCTATGGGCCCTGGATTAACTGACTTATGAATCCATCCTTCCCTCTGCGGTGCAAGGCGGTGGATTAAGAGAATCTGGTCAAAAGGTCGCCCTCAACCAGTCTCTCCCGATCCGGCCCACCACGAAGCAGGTTAGCAAAAGCATCCGCCGCCAAGGCTTATCTTACCTACAAATCTACCACCGTAAACTCCGGCACCCCTCCGAAGTCATCAAACGTGGCGAACAACTTGGGATAACATGTGGCAGTGGTGTTGGTTATAAATAGTGCCCTGGGCGGTGATACTCATTCCCGTATCCGTACCCACCTCACAAATTGATTACCCGACAGATAATTTGATTTTATGCTCACTATGATGAGGATAATGTGCTAGATTAAGAAAGAGACACTTAGTTTGGACATGTAGAAAAGACGAATGGAGAAATGAGCGCCAGGAGAAAATAAGGAGTGCGAATGGTAGAGGAAATCGGATACGCCTGAGAAACAAACGTGGAAATATCGGATACGCTGGGTCATGTCAGGAGGAAAAATAGGAGAGTATCTTTGTAATTGTATCTACTCTTATTGACGATGCACCAAGTTGAGTAAAGCAAGCGACAAGACATTCAGGCGTAGAGTCCTCACTGCCTAAACTCCGGGAAGCAGCGTGATGGTTAGATGTTAGTTTGTTTTTTGGCCTGCCATCGGAGCTATTCTTCAATTCGTGGTACGAATTAACCCGGCGAGATAGGGGTGGAAAATTGTTACACGGAGGTGAGGGCCGGGCAATTGTTACCGGAATAGACAATGTCACACATTTCAGTATCTATTTAAGTAAAATTTTATTATTTGTTACGAGCATTATGTTACTGATATCAATGTAATAAAACACAAGAAAAATCATAGAAATAAACTTTTAATCATAGAAACAAGGAACAAGGCTTTGAAACTTAAAAATCAACAAATTTTGGCTTCTTCTAGCAAAACCAAAATTAAATATAACAATATAACATTTTTTGAATCTACTAACATAAACATTTACAGAAACAGTCGAAAACACTAAGTAACATCATCATTTTTTCTACAATCCTCACAGAAAGAAAAGTTACACCGAATACGGGCATGGGTAATAATTACCTTTTTCAAGTTTTGGCAGTAATAATTGCACTTTTTCAAGTGTAGCTCACAACGCGGCTAATGCCCGACTGATTTCGCGCCAGAAACTTGCAAACTGGAACTCAATAACTCCAGCTACTGAGAAAACGCAGCATAAATAGTTTTCAAATTATAATCACACTTAAAAGGCGCGGGTAATCTTTACCCAGCCCCCATCTCGCTGGGTTAAATAGATACCTATGCTAAAGATTTGGTAGAGAGTTCAGATATTCAGAGTTCAGAGATCTTTGGTCCAGAAATAAATGCATAGTCGCTCACCGAATAACTACAATTCGCCCAGACGTACGAGCGTAGTTTGACATTCGCAAATATTGACGCGGATGTATAAAAAGTATACGAGTCATGATGTAAATTGCCCTGATGGCTATCGTATGAATAGAGCGTTGATTCTCAGAAACATTAGCGCAAGATAAACAAATGCGCCAGACCTCCAATCCATCGTAGAGACCTGGGAACATTTCAAAGTCAAGAGAACGTTGAACCCTCACACCAATCGGTTGATATTTCTGATAGCAAACTGATAAATTAATTATACTTGTATCTGGTTTTAATAATATGTATTAAAATAGATATTACGTGGTACGATTTCGCGCTTAATATGTAATAAGGCAGGTGCATTGGATGTAATATATTATTATTTTGTATGAGTGTGGGTGCGCAGCGCATTTAAAATAAATATTGGTGTTTTATATTTTGGGATAATGATTTGACGAAATTGGATAAGTGGTTATTGGATATCTACCTGCAGCTAGAAAAAAAAAACGAATAAATGTTTAACGATTAAATTGAATTTCAGGAGGTTGACGGTGTGATTTCTAAATATTTATATCGCCATGGGTACTTTTTGGTCGGATTTAAATAGAAGCTTTTAGTTTGGGTAAGTGCAAGGTTCGTAGAAAATGCGATGAAGCCATGCGAAATAATGCAAAATCATACAAAATCATGTATTTTTGTTTTGTAAATTTGATCGCTTAGAAGTATTATAGATGCTTCAATTAAATACTGCATGTAGAACATTGAGGTGTTCACGAAACATACAAAATTACCCATCCACAGTTTCACCTTCTCAAACCTACCTTACACCCAACATAATTAAATTTCAAAATATATTATGTAAAAATGTTTTCAAAATATATTATGTAAAAATTATAAGAAATAGGTAAATACTGTAATATATAGAAATAAAAATAAAAAAAAGAACATATCTTGGCCTTTGAAAATATCGACAATTGCTTTATAAGTCTTTTAATAAGCCTAGAAAAAAATACAGTATTCGGACTATAAAAAAGCACTTTCAAAAACACTTTAGGCCAAAGAAGGAGATAGCGCAACACGGCATAACACCCCAAAAACAAATATCAAAAATACTTTTGGCCGTGAAGATCCAAAAACGTATCTGAACCTTAAGCCGTCCGAAAAATTTAAGGTCCTAACGGTTTCAAAACTATTTTTAAAAAATGCTATTTTAACAGTTTTTAAAGAATCTGAAGAGTCCTCAACACGAAGTGTAAGACCTAAAACATCCTGGGAACATATATGTACCTAGATGCAACACGACAGCTGCATAACACCATTATGAATATGTGGGCCCAAAGCTACAATATAACGAATTACCCGGAGCAAAAATTCTCTCTAATATCTACAAAAAAATTTTTTTTCGATGAATTGGCGATTTACTAAATTGATCATTCGATGAATTGGTTTTCGACGAATTGGTTTTCGATGAACTCGTTTTCGATAAACTCGTTTGCGATAAACTCGTTTTCGATGAACTTATTTTCGATGAACTCGGTTTCGATGAACTCGTTTTCGATGAATTCGCTTCCGATGAATTGATTTTCGATGAACTCGTCGGTTACCGTGTGGAGCTGATGTGAAAAAAAGGTGAGGTCGTAGGGAGGAAATCGATAATTAGTTTGATTTTGGCTACAATAAATCGGTAATTGTGAAATTTATAAGAATAAAATACACGGGAGTGTAAGAAAACATATTTTTTGTGGAGCTGTTTCTGGTTTTCTGGCATGATTGAAGGCGTCAGCAATTAATGTAATTTAATTATTTACAACAATTTTATGAGAATCGAGCCCGCAAACATCCGACTCTATGAAAAATACTTGCATGGTAGGTTTGGGGTAGCTAAATAAAGGTTAAACAAAAATAGGTCATTTTGCCGATAACGTCAATCTCGTTCGTTTTATTTCGTAGAAGCAATGTCTTTCGTTCTCCAATGAGAAAATGAATATTTAAATCCGTCATTTCATAGCTCTCATAAACTAGATTCTATATTGCGTTTCAATTCTAATTTGGATCATTTGTATACAGAATACAATTAAAACGCGTAATTCCAAAGTAAGAACTTGTTTTTCATACAAAACACAATCAAATAACTTAAGCTAAAATGGCTTCGTTTTATTCGCCTTGCGATACTATCTACCATCATTAAGAAGTGCTGAGCAAACTGTGAGCCTAACAACGTATGAATACGAAGAAATTTAGATTTAAAAATAAAAATTCTTTCGTGTAACGAATATGTTAATAATTAGGTACTTATTCGGAAATATTTTCATTACAGATCAGCCCACCGTTTTATCAGAACCAAAATAAAACTAAATGAAATCTGAGATTAATTTAGTAACAAAAATATACAAACGTCATCTTCGGATTTTACAAAATGCTATGATAACAGCATAGTATTTAAAAATAAAAAGAAAGAAAATTAGGTTTTCCTCTCTCATCGACGAGCCATTTTATAAGACATTTCTCTCGAACACTTTAACTTTTCAAGATTCAAAAAAAAAAATTGACATTTTTGAAGTTAAAATCTACGCATTTGTAGAGTCGAAACGGTAATTACATGAAATTCCCTCGATAGAAAAAAAATCGCGAAGTATGCTTCGAAATGGATTAAAAACACATTTTGTTCCGTCATTCAACATGTTATGGGTATGAAAGAAATCACAGTTCATCCTTAAATGCAACATAAGCATTCGTCGAGATAATTTTTGCTCTTTTAAACGAATCGTGCTTTATTGAACGTATTCATAATTTTCACTTAATTATAATCGTTTTTAATATAAGCGCGCTCCCTCTAACATTCTCCATTTTCCCTCTAACATTATTTACACATCTCCCCTTCATCTTGTTTTTGAACGCTTGCTACCGGGAATTACAATGGTTACACATTATTGCACAATGCCGGTGGCTGAGCTGACAGTAGATAGCAAATGCTACTATATATTCTCATGTAAGTAACTCGACTTGCCTCGACCTGACACACGATGAGAGTGGCTGCCATGGCATGGCTCGTAGGAGTAAGAAATACATTTATTCTGTGGAGCTTTTTCTGGTGTTATTGAAGACGTCACATTAAGAATACATTTAATTTAATTATTTACACTGCCGGCTGCCCGACTACTGTCCGATACTGCAGACGTTTTGACTGCCGAAATAAACAAAAAACACATGCACGCATAATAGGCCCGAGCATACGAGCTACCGACCTTCAAAATCATGCGCGTAAAGTCCGAGTGACGTGCTGTTTATGTGACCAGTAGCTCGTACGGCCAACTCGCATGCTGGATCGCGCTGTGTAACCATACCTTTAAAGAGAGAATTTCCTCAGCATTCCTGAGAAAAGTCGTAGATAATAACGGGAAAATTAGCACATTCGCGAATTCGTAATCGTACACGAAGTTTAGCATTTCCTGAAACACGATTGTTTGCGCCTTTCTGCGAAAGTGAATAGTGGGATGCGATTATTTTTTTTATGCCAAGTCAATCATTAGGGTTTTTCATTTACAAAAGCATGTACACTATGCATCATGCAAATTGATGATTAGGCAGATACGTACTCATCGGTCCGGCCGCGTAATCGTAAATACCCGACCCGTTATCATTCGGGATATTTCGGCAGCGTAATTAGAAATCTATAAAAGAATGACCGTAATATGTATAACCCTTATTAATAAAGTAAGGAGAATTATTTTTCCCCACTTCCCATGATGTTTACTAATCTTAAACAATCGGTGATCAATGAACCTGTGGATGCAATTTTTAGCCATAAGTTGTTTGTCTAGCTTGTGGTTTTCTAGATTTTAGAAATGTATTGTAAGTTCGTACAGCGCCCTTGAGGTGGTTTTTCACACAAACGGCGCTATATAAATCATCCAAATATTATTATTATTATTATTATTATTATTATTAATACAACATATTCAAATAAGTCACAGCAGTAACGTCATTATTAAACAATTAAAAAATCACTTGAAATTTTGTGCGGGGAAAACAGATTTCAAAGTACCCCACAAAAAAGAGAATCTATTGTTCAATTATTTTCTCAGAAAATTGGTTTAACCGGTAATAAATCTATTTAGGCAACTTCAAAATAGAAATTTAGAATCAAATAAATAAGTCGTCTCAAAGTGGTTAACCACAGTTTGAAAATGGCCTAGTAAGACAAAACACCTGTCACAATAATCAAAACTAAAATACTTGCAGACCTTAATGCTAACATTATTAAGTTTAATTTAAATACAAAAAAATAATTTAAAATAATGTAGTTTTACGAATTAAAGACAAAACAATTAATAAGTTCAAAATAGATCAACGCAAAACAAACTGTAAACAAAATTCTTGTTTGAACAGCCTGTCAATAAATAAGTACATGACATAATATCAAAAATGGACTCTTCAACTTCGAAAATAAATATAAAAATCCTCAAAAGAGTATTTATCTGATATTTCATGAGAAAGTAACTTTTCCGGTGATTATATTTTTTATTCTCGTACGAATTGAATTTACATATGTACAACCAGTCTTGTGGTTACCAATAACAATCGTTACCATAGTCATGCAAGCTGAAAAAAAGTCATTCTGTATTAATATCATGAGTGAGTTTTTGTTGTTATTGTTTTGTATAATAATAATGATGATTTTTTTTATTATATTATGATATTCGATTTTTTTGTTTATTTTTGTTTATGTAATTCAGCTGTCAATTCTGTTAATTTCTTAACGTTGATAGGAAATCTGTAATTGATTGAATTTATGGGAGAATATAAAATTTGTAAAAATGGATAATATTCATTTGTCGATCTTCCAAAGATTAATAAATAAATAAATAACAAAACGAATAATAAAATAAAATTAATTTTCCACTTACATCCGCCCTGAAAATCTCAAATCATGTACATGTGGGTATTTAATAGGCACTAAGTATATATCTTATTTTCGAAGTATTTAAAAATAATTTAATTTTGGCATAAAATACTTACAACCCACAAGATGTTTTTTTTTTTAATATACCGATCAGTTGAGTGGGAATAGCATTTGGGTCCCACCCAGGCGTTCCGTGTTCGATTCCTCTGCTGGCTAAGTCCTCCATCACGACTCAAGCCACATTTTCGGCTTACTGTGGTTTTAATAGGAGATTTTCAATTATTGTCAGGTTATTCGTAACCCGGGGATGTTAAATTAAATTAAATGAAAAAAAATATATTGTTTTTTAAGCCTTATAATTTTATTAATTTATTTGTTACTCGCCCTAATGGGCTTTTACATTCTTTGTTCATAAGTAACACAGTACTTTTACATACTAAAACAGAATATGCAATATAAGCAAAATTGCAGAAATCCACGACTATTTGTGTCTAGATGTATAAAAGAATTGGAATAAACAATGTTTATACTGGTTATTCTTAAGGTGAAATATATCTCCTGGATCAGAATATTTATTTCCGAGATTGTGAAGTCTTGGAACCGGGGAATTTTGGTAAGAGAGTGTCCCGGTGTTGTTAAAGTAAATGGGTAGTAAATGTCGGCAAGATCTTTTGGGAATATTATGGATGTTGATTAATTGACGTAATTCAGGACAGTCAATTTTGTAATGCAGTATTTTATGTAATAATATTAAATCTGTGGTAATTCTTCTCTCTGGAAGTTATAATAGGGACATTTTATCCAGTAGGTAAATATAGTCAATATTTAGTACAGGAATATGCAATTTATAGTTTAGTTGAGGAACTTATGTTGAATCTTTTCAATGCTTGTTGAATCTTTGGAATGAATATTGTAAAATGGAGACCAAAACGTAGAGTTATACTCTAATTGGCATCTGACAAGCGTTTATTAATTGATAAATTTGCCTGAATTACTGAAGTCTTTTGCAGCTCTCAAAACAAATCCAAGAGTTTTAAGGGCCTTATTAATAATATTATTGATATGGTAAACAAAGGTTTGTTGGCTATCAAATATTATACCTAGATCCTTACCTAGATCAATAATTTCACTGACGCCATTTAAATGTTCATAATTTAATGCATATTGAAATAATAATGGATTTTTTATTTTGTAAAAAATAATTTATTAATCACTTTATAAAGTTTCATATCATCAGCTAAAAATTAAAAATTTATGTTAGTAAATAAATTATTTTTCTTTTTTTCTAAAATGTCTGATACCGCCGCCCCAGAAACCATTTATTGGATAACCAACAACCCTGCCGTAGGTCCCCCATGTGCTTCGCTAAGTTTGGTGACTTAGCAGGTGAATTCTGAATGGTGGTCTTACACCAGGGCGATACTGAGAGTATCTTCCACTCTGGAACGTGCCGTAAATATACTGTATGTATATTATAAGCTGGTACCCGGCATGCGTTGCAATGCCATTCAAGAAATAGTTTTTCCCTGCAAGTCCATTCCTGCCTTCCCTCCCTGCCACTAAAATATATGAAACACACATTTTCAAACCGCTCGCGCACCACTTGTAGTAATTTTTTTATTCAAATTCCATAACGCTAGAGCTTGTATATAGAAACACTCTAAAGTGCAATGATCTGTAAAAAAATGAGTAAATTATTAATCAATTTTAATAGAGACTTTCTAATCACCTTTTGGATAGGGATACCCTAATCACCTAGCGGTATGAAATATACTTTCCAACCTGTTCTCATATCTACCAAATATACATAAAAAATTTCATAAAAATCGGTCGAGCCGTTTCAGAGGAGTGCGACCACAAACACCGTGTCACGAGGTTTTAATATGTATAGATTTTAAATTAATTAATCGTGAAATAACACAAATTAATCTAATGAAATTTATTTGCCCACGCCGGGATTCTATCCCGCTCGAAGCCGCTATACCTAGTGGAGGAGCTTATGTAAAAAAAAATCGTATTCAAAGCGTAAGACAATATGAAATAGCTACCTATACATAAAATAAAAATACAGGTAAATCTAGGGTACAGACTATGTAATAAAATGTTCATACTGTTTGTCGTAGTAAAATAATGTTTTTGCGTGGCGCAAAAATTCTGAGTAGGAAGAATTCGCGCTTATCATCTGGGTTCCAAGAAATAATAAATTTCATTTTAAATTTGTAAAACTACGTATCTCGAGGGGTCAGGCTTTCCTAGAAATGCAATGTAATAACATTACTCGACGTATAATAAAACAGTGTGTTGGTTGATGGTACAAACAAATTATTATCTCTTCTTCAAACACTGCGAACTTACGAGTATTTGGTGGCATAATTTTAATTGAAAATTAATCAACACTTACGGCCACTTGTTTCACAGAATTTGATTAAATCCTCGAATTTCTATACTAGTTCCATTATTATTTCATTACGTGAAATTGGTCCATAATATAAAAACTACAAGTGTGCTGTGTAGTAGGTAGTATAACACCTTTAGAAAACTAAACTAGACAAGTTTTGGAAACTACGAAGCACCGCACAAAGAAAATACCGATCATCTCATTAGACCATTCGTTTCATCAATTTTCAAACCACCTCGGTGCTAAGAAGTTTTCACTTCAATAAAAACAGAACTTGTGTAGAACAGTTACAGAAGTTGAAAATTAACATTGAAAATTGATGAGTTGTTCAAATTTCTTTAGTTTAACATTGAAATTTGATGAATTGTTCAAGTTTAACAAAATTTGAACAATTCGTAAAATTTCAATGTTAATTTTCAACTTCCGTGACAGTTCTGCTCAAGTTCTGTTTTTATTGATGTGATCACCGATGTTACTTGCCCAGTAGTTCTATTAAGAGGAATATAAATGCTAGAAATATTTCGAATCTCATGCCTGCAAAATTTTAAAATCGAGCGTCTTACTTGCACGAGGCTAGTAAGCGAAAAAGAGGTTTTTATTTATTTTTTGCATAATTTTATAAGAACGAAAAAAAGTTAGAACGTGGAAAACCTCAAATATAGTCTTAGCTATAAAGTGTATTTTTTTTTAATTGTTTCTTGCATCACTTCATAGTTAAGTCATGAAAATACATTATTTTTGGTGGTTTACGCTTATATTTTTTGTTACGTAAATAATAATTTTATTGTAATTCCAATACATAGAAAAGCTAGTAAAAGCTTCGATTTATCCGTAGCATATTTTTGATGTTCATACTGTAAGCCGATTCGTCGTAAAGATTAATCAAAACAGTATCTAAATAGGATTTCACGTACAACTTCATCATAACGTTTACATCTGAAAATGTGTTTTACATGCGATTATTTTTTTTTCAGGGTTTGCTTAAGAGGAAGCCACAAGCCAAAAAAGTATGTTTTCTTAGAGCCACGAATGTAAGTAATAGATTTCAAGCACCAAACTGATTTTATTTTTTTTGTGAATAGTTTTATAAGAAAAAAAGGTAATCGATAGAAACTGTCACAGACAATTTTACCAATATATATATTTTTTAAAGTTGTTTCTTCCATTTCAAATTTTTTAAAATCTGAGTGTGTAATTCATACGCCATAGAAGTGAAACTAGAAAGTCGCCAGATGTCGCTTTTTTTCTTTTGTCCGTTTATTTTAAAGTGGTTTGAAGATCGGATATTGAATTGATCGGATTAGAATATCCGTTCGCTTGATGTCTGTCTCTCTGGCCGCTGAGACTTGTCGAGCGCCTTTCCCACTGAGTTATCGAATACCCGCTCCGACGCGCGAATTTGCCGCATTATATTAGAACCGAGGACCGTCAAATAATAAATTTTTGTGAAGCATTTCCGTTTCATCCGAATTTCAAATCGCTAACGGGGCAAACAAATTTCACTTCAAAAATGCATTCGGTAGTAGTTTTTGTAAAGATATTAAAGATTATTATTGTTTTTTATAAATAAATTAACGATTTTATTTTAATTCCTCTCAACGGAACCGATAGGAAAAGCTTTATTTTTTTTATGGATACTGTAGTGTATTTTATATCTTTTATATTTTGTACATTAGATAAGTACAGTAGTTTTACTATAATGTAATAGTATATATGTTGAGATATTTTTACGAGCTGGATTCTACGCATCGCCGTTATCTCTAGTTTAGATCGCATTTTAATCCGTTCGGAATTGGCAGTAAGTCGCGAGTCACAATCGCCGTATTTCGTCGCAGATCGCCCTCTCAGTGTTTCGGTCGTTTGCTGGGAGATTAACTGTTTCACAGCCTCCCGTGCAATGAGTGCTGCGGACCGGGGCAATCTTGCAGTAATCGCCGATTATTTGTCATTGTCCCTGGCCAGATGAGATGAATGTGTGGGACTCCAATGGGCGTCATTAGTCGCCGGGCAGACAGCGCGCTGCAGACGGGAGACTGCGGACTTGCAGATTGCAGGCTGTCTGCCGCGCGGAGACTTGTGGCGATGATTTCAGATGGATTTGCACTGCACAGGTCACACTCATCATGGATTATCCGCGTCGGAAACGCAAATGCAAAATAATTATGGTAAACTACCATGTATTTTTCTGCTAACCCCGTTTAGTGCGTTCACCTTTGCATGTCGTTCCCTTTGTACGACATGGTTCTAGCTGCCATTTGCATGAAACGGAGGTAATGAGACTTAATGTTTGTATTACGTATCTATAAACATTAAAAATAACATTTGTGATAAAGTGAATACGAAGAACGTGTTATTAATCTATCTTTATGTTTCCAAACAATTACGTCACACGTTGCATTAAATGCAAAAAGACAGATAAAACATTTGAAAATTAGCTAAGCTAGGGTTTTTTTATCCTATTCGGTTCTCGATTAAAGTATCTTTATTTTTCATAACATTCAAGTGACATTAACTAAAAAAAAGACATAAACAGAACTATGAGAACTATATTGAAGAAAAATAGGTACACTTCAGTCAAGAAAATGTTGAAGGAGTTAAATATCTTGTCATTTAAACAAATTATTTACTTAATATATCATAATGTTAATCTATAAAATAATCAATGGCCAAAAATTGATAAACTACAAACCAAACACACACATTAGCCGAGGAAAAGAAATTAACTAAGACTCCTCTTCAGGAAAAAAACACAGAGTCAAAAGCAATGTACGGAGCACTGAAGATATTTGTAGAATTACCAGAAGAAATAAAATTGGAAGAGAGCAAAAAAGCATTTTAAATTAAATTGCGAAGATTTATGATTGATTTGGTACAGATGTGTTATTTTAAGTGTATGTATATATAAGGATTGTATTAGGACATAGATAACTATGTACCTATTTAAAATACCGCAATAAACCATAAGCAATTAAAAAATGAAAACTTTGAAAATAGAGAACTCCAGTCCAAATTTTTTATTTTTTTTAATGAATAAAGACATTCAAACTTAAATAACTGCATTTTTATTTTTATTTTTATAGTTAATTTTAATAGTTAAAATAATTGTCAAAGTTTTAATTTTTCTAGACCATCAGAAAAGCACCATATCTATGGTGGATTGTTAATATGGTCTTCATCCACCGATAGTTTATTTACCTTCAAGTTGTCATATTGAATCAGTGATGTTATGTCGAGGGAAATTTCCCTAGATCTAGGGGAGAAAAATATTTTTTAGGGATAAGGGAAATCAGGACAAAATCTAGGGAAATTTCGAACTCTGGCAAAATGTTTATTACATATGACAATATTACTGGTATTATTTATATATATATTTTATTTTACTTTATTTGGGAAACAAACAGTTGTACATATTTTATTAAATAATTACATTTGACAAATTTGCATGAACCAGTGAAGTTTCCACATTTGAGAATATAGAATTTAAAGAAAAAACAAAAAACTCATTAATATAAGAAGTTATACATACCAACATAATAAAATCAGTATATATATATATATTATATACGTATACATATATATTTTTTGGAATTCTTATGAATCTTAATTATTGTTCATGTACTTACTTGCAATGTTATTTTTAACACTGACAACTCAAAATGATATTATATGTATCTAAAAAGATAAATGGGACCTCTGAAAAAAAATTTAATTTATGTTTTAAGTTCTGTTTTTTTGGTGATTGTGGTTAATTTTTATTTTGCAAAGTGTTTTTTTTAATTTGGAATTCAGTTTCTAATTCAGTGGTGAGTGCATTCGTACTTTTAAATTATTACTTCACGTAGCAAAAAGTGCTTTATTTGGAAAAACACAGTATTATTAGTATATTTACCAAGTTCCGATATCTTTCCAATTAATTAATCATATTAATTAACACATAACGGGATTAGTGTTACACAATCAGGTGGCTACGTAGGTAATTGCGTTAATGTGAAATTCTAGGGAAATTTCACTTCGAAATCTAGGGAAATAATTTTTTGGGGCAGAGCATCCCTGATTTTGTATTTAAGAAAATGGCGGAATAAAATTAAGATAGGATGTGATAGGATGACTCAATGATTTTTGTGTGAGAAATTGAGGCGTTTTTTATTTAAGATTAACTGCTTTTAATATAGAAAACATTGGTAAAATGTCCACATTTCACCGCTACTGTTATTGTATTTTAACAAAGTGCAATATAAAAATAATGAATCATCTTTGCAAATACAAGTGATATCGTTCTTCAATTTTGTCGGTTCAGGCGTGATTTTGTACATTGTTTTATGTGTAACACACACAGAAACTGGCATTTATATACACTGCATGACGATTGCGTAATAGCTTGTATCCCTTTACTAAAAACAACTTGAAAATACAATGTCAAAATATGACACGACTTTTAACCTCAAATAGGCAAAATTTATTCCAGATTGTCCGCAAATATAGCCCCTTTCGTAAATTGTTGAGGGCCTAAATTATGTTTCAATAAACACGATAACTATTATTTATCTAAATCTCTATAAACAGTATAAAAATAAACCAAAAACACGAAATGTTGAATTGCGTATGTGCACTTGTCATTCCTAATGTCAATACAATACAATAAACGCGATCACCAGGTGACAGTGGGTGAGTGTGACGCGTGACGTCACCATTCACCATTTCAGTAATGCCAACTTAACGCTGTGTTTTCAGGAGAGGTTTAAAAATGCACTTTTTAATAATTTTTTAAAAACTCTGCGTTTAATATTATGAAATAAAAGTTATATATTCAGAATCAGCGTTTATTGGTCTATATGAACATATTTTTTTAAAGCCATAATATTTTTCACTGGAGTTCCTTATTCGCTAAATTCAGCATATTCTCTTTATCATAAATATTTTGGTTGGACAGAGATCTAAATTCACTTTACCTTGTTCTGAGATAGGAGATGTCAAAATTTGCAAAGACGACTCCTCATAATCTATTTACCGATTTCAGATTTATGTATAGGTTGAATCTTCTGAAAAGTAATTATGTATAACAGATTTTAAAAGAAAATATTTAAATAGAAGGTAGGTATATTTAACATTTTATAACATACCTAAATGTGCAGATATAACCATATTCAACAACCAGCATGGACATAATAATTCAATGCATAAAGTTCTAACGACATTTCCGCCATTCCAAGATATGGCTACGTTTTAATGAAATATTTGAATTTTTTTTTAAGTGGGGACGAAATGCAACATTTATGAAAATTTCTCAGGTTCAAGCAATTGGGAGATTGAAACATGTTGTCTCAAGGCATGAAAACGAAATCATATAATTACAAAAGATTCCATAACATCTCAACAAAGTGGCATTTCAACAGCCCTTTGAAAAACCATCAAAGGTTTTTTTTACATTAGCTCCAAACAGGAGGCCCTGAGTAAAATATTTCCGCTCAGGGCTTACGTCAACTTTGGGGAAGCAGTCTCTCTCTCTGGTTTCAATCCTGAGATTGGTTTGCAGCAATTTCATCTATTCGTTTCTTCCACTCTTCCCTGTCTTTTGCGGCTCTTTTGAAGTCTGCATATGATGAGCAGCGTCCCCTAGCGTTTGTCCCCTCGGTCATACCCTTCATTATGGCATGCAAGAGGCCTTCTTGTCATGGGAAGCAGTGTGGAGGATGTTTTTAGGGAAAAGAAGGAGAGGAAGATCTGGAAAATAAAAAGATATGAGGGGTGGGTAGGAATCTGGGGGTCAGCGTATCCAGGAGTGATGGACGTATTAATCTATCCCTACCATTGCAGTGCAAGGTTATGTTACGAGAGAGTCCTGCTGGAGAGGTCAAAAGATTCCTTCAACCAGTCTCTCCCGATCCGACCTGCCATGCACTAGGTAAGCAGACGCATCCGCCGCCAAGATCATGACAAACCTCACCCATGAACTCTGGCACCCCTCCTAAGTCACCAAACGAAGCGACCCACTTGGGGAAAAATCTACGGCAGAGGTGTTGGTTATATAATAAATGGTTCTCGGGACGGCGGTACTCATTGCTGCGTCCCAAAATCAGAATATAATAACAAGGTAATAAAAAAGCACACAACCTAACCTGACGTAACCAATTTAACCCAGATTTTATTTTTATTTTAATCATAACTTAAAGAGTGACGAAGTGCCACTGTATTGAGTTTTCTCCACTCCAAAGATATATTTTATTTATGGAAAATAAAGATAAGATGTAAATTGGACGTAATTTTTTTATAAACTTTAATAATTATTATACCTCTAATATGCCTTTTATAAGTATTGCAGAAATTGCTTCACTGAAATCAAATTACTGCAAAAACTCTCAATGATATATTCAATTCGTTCTTAAACTTAATAATTAGCCTTCTGAGTCTTTTACGTGGAGGAAAAAAGTGACACGTTTTGATTTGCCAAAAAAAACAACCGCATAATCGTATAGATATTTTGTAAAAAAACTAAGTTCATACAGAGAAACCTTGAACCTCGTCATATGATACATGTCTAATCTTGTATATATCTTTATTAAAGATATACAAGATATGGACGTGGTGGTACAAATGAATAACCCACAAGAGCCAACTTGATCCTGTATGATAGCCAGTGGGACAATGGCATCTTCAATCGGGATAATATGTTGTGAAGCGAAGGTAGTGGGGAGGAGAAGTACCTGGCTATTCAGATCTGGTCACCAAACAAGGCTAAAGCCATTTCAAGCAATGCTTCTGTTCGCGCATTTTTTATATGGGATTGATTGGGTATTGCATTCGCAGACTTGGTGGGTAGCATGTTGTTAATATTCATATCAAAATTAAAAATGTATGTCTACTAACGCCATCTACTAACAAAAATGTAAAACCTTTTATTTGTAATAAAAGCCAGTCTGTTGCGAACTGCATAAACGTGTTGTCATTCTAAGAGGTTATGGGCCCAGCACGCTTCCGCTGCGCAACTCTGAAAATTTGAAAATAAAGTGCGTTTTCGAGCTCGGCTTGTGGCAAAAGGTTTTTCACAGAAAGCCGGTGTTGACTACACAGATACTTTTCACCAGTAGTACGACATTCTACCATACGATTATTGTTTGACCATAGTGTAAAGATGAGAATGAGTATTACTCATTTAGATGTATGTACTGCTTTTCTAAATGGAAACTTGAAAGAAAAAATATATATGTCTTTACCTGAAGGTTTTGTAAACAAAAGTGGGGGAAAGGTATTAAAGTTAAAAAAGGCCATTTATGGATTAAAGCAAACTTCCCTTGCGTGGTATGAAAGAGTTAAAGAGGTTTTAACTAAATTAGATTTTAAAAATAGTCAATATGAACCATGTCTGTTTACAAAAATGATGGGTAAAATTAAAATAGTAGTGGCACTATATGTAGACGATTTTCTTTTTTTTCTAACAGTGAGGCTGAAACTACTAAATTAAAAAATGTATTAGGTTCTGAATTTAAGTTAAAGGACCTAGGGCCTGTTAAAAAATATCTAGGCATGAGAATTAATTTAGATAAAAATAAAAATGGTATTACTGTAGATCAATAACAATATATTGAACAGTTAGTTTCTAAATTTCAGATGTCTGATAACACAGAGTACTCCAATTGAGCTTACTTGGCGTTGTATCCAGTGAATAAACTGTATGTTTAGTTTATTTTGATAAGTGGGGGTGTTAATATTCATATCAAAATTAAAAATGTATGTCTACTAACGCCATCTACTAACAAAAATGTAAAACCTTTTATTTGTAATAAAAGCCAGTCTGTTGCGAACTGCATAAACGTGTTGTCATTCTAAGACATGTCAAAATCCTGAATTTGTCCCACCTACCTAATCTTTCCATTCAAAATGTCACCATAAAAATTGGTGCAAGAAAGTACAAAATAACATCTCAGACAGGGCGCATGTATCGTAACCTCTTGTTATAAGAATATTGCGAATTTTAAACAGTGAGAAGTGTACACCAAAACTGGAGACCAGCGAGGCCCCATCTGCAACGGTGAATCCTATTTTCCTTATTCCAATCTGTGCTTATCTAATTTTCCAAAAGCACAGATCTGAACTATCGACTGACTATCCATCAGGTTTTGCGAGTGTATGCTATTTAATCGTCCCGTATAACTTAGCGTTTTCACGTAGTTTCGGGATTGGTCCTTCGAGGGTTACATAGGCTTTGCTCTGCAGCATTTACCGCCAATTAACAGTAGAGTCGCAGTTTCGCGACACCAGCTTCCATTCTGAATGGTGGTCTTACACCAGGGCGATACAGGTGTCTTCCTCTCTGAAACGTGCCGCATATATTTTTTAGCGTTTAAATTGTGAAATAACACAAATCAATCAAATAAAATTGTGCTCGCCGGGATTTGAACCTGCTACGTTTGGATCATCGGGAGCCTCACCCCTCGACCACGGAGGTCGTCGTTCATTCGGAAAAAATAAGCATTTTTTTTGTGACATCCCAACGTTGGATTCTTTGGGCGGCTGAATGGGAGAGAAAGGAGATGGGTAAGAGAAGGGTTGGGCAGTACCTGGCTATTCAGACATGGTTTCAGGGCGAAACGGAGATTATCAACTTTTTGAAATGTGCAGCTAATCGGATAGGCCACAGCGATTTTTTTTCATCATCTCCATACACGAGGCCCTGAGGAAAATAATTTCCCTCATGGCCTATGTGATCTTAGGGTATGCTATGGATTTTTGATGAAAGGAAGAAAAGGAAGCTCTGGATAGGAAATGGGTATGAGGGGTGGGTAGGAATCTGGGGGTCAGTGTGTCAAGGAGTGACGGACAAACTAATCCATCCCTTTAACAGCGGTGCAAGTTGAATAGTCGAGGGATTCTGGCTGGAGAGGTCAAAAAACCTCCCCAATCAATCTCTCTCGATCCAACCCACCACGCAGCGGGTGAGCAGACACATCGGCCGCAAAGACCTTGACAAACCTCACACCATGAACCCGGGCACCAAACATAGCGAAACACTTGAGGTGTCATATGGCAGAGGTGTTGGTTATCCAACAAATGGTTTCTGAGGCGGCGGTACCGATGATTTCTTAGTTCTTACTTATTTTATGGCTTTCAGGAAAGTTAGGCTTATTTTTCAGATCGCCAGCAACCACTTCACTGTTTGTTTCATTTGGTAATAGATTCCTCTCTTGGTGTAACATTTTTCAATGCATAAAATTACAATATTCTGTTCTCCACGAATGCATTCCAATATTTGTTCTTATAATTTAAAATATCGGGTTCGTATAAATAATATATTATAAATTAAATGTAATAATAACCGATTGAAAAAATAATTATAATGGTTTGAGCAATCAAATTCCATCATTATCTTGTCACTTATTGATTCGGAAGCAAAATATATTTATCATTGTGATTTATTACACTTTTTTTAGGTTTTACAATCCTTGCGATGACTAATATAAAATGAATTCATGATATAATGAAAAAATAATAACTGACCGGTCATTCGCTGAGTTGATATCGCGTTTGGATCCCACCCGGGCGTCGCATGTTCGATTCCTCGGCTGGCGTATTCCTCCATAACGACACAACCAACATTTTCCGCTTTATGTTTTCAAACATTGTTAATAGGTTATTAGTAACCCGGGAATGTTTGACTTTCTTTAAAAAAATATATCCATTCTCAGTGTTGACAGATTAGTAGCTGAGAGGTTCAAAGCGTCGGGTTTGCACAAGGTAGTTTTAGGTTCAATCATCTGCTAGCTAAGAACTGCATCAGTGCGTCTATTTCTTTTTTAATTATTAATTTTAAAATTTAAACGAAAACAATCACACATGGGTTAGGATTAACCTGATTATATTTGAAAATCTCCTTCTACCACCACAGTAAGTGAAAAGCATTGCTTGTGTCGTGATGGACTCGAAGCCTGGGTGGAAACCAGCAGAGTCGGATCTATCGGTGAGCATTTCAGCAAATGCTGATTCTAGGACCACCTTGAATGGTACTTTTCAATTCATTGAATTGATCTCGCAACGCCTGGGTTGGAATCCATTTATTTGTTGGTTATTCATATTCCACTTTGTAACGTAATATTTACCTAATATCTCTATCTTTACTTATCACCGCCATCCAAATACTCTCAATATTTCTCTGTATTCAAAATAGAAACAAGTGCAGACATGTGGGTAGATTAGTGTAAGAAAAGACGGATTATACCAGTAACAAAAATGCAACATTTATTTAAATACTTTCAAACAATTAAGGGTAGAGCATGATTAAATTGATTTAAATCTACCAGGGGTGGTTGATTACCATAGGTAAGTCAATTAATGTGAAAACTATTATCTCGGAACATGTGGGTCTCAATAAAAGGAAGAATAATATTTGTAAATCCTGAAGGGCGCCTGTACGGATAACCGAACATATTTATAAGGATTTAAATTAAATGCTAAGGATAATAAAATACCAAAGTTAAGCTAAATATCTCGTGATGATTCATTATTAAATATTAATTCGCTCACGCGTGTATTGGCCATGACCTTTGGCGGCTTGAAGTTCAGCTGTCCACACCATGAAACTCCCCAGAACCAACTGACGAACGTATCGAAACTTCATCTCGATTCGCCCTCTACCAGCGCCTGTACATTTACGGCTGTCAAATTCATCCGGTACCCGCGTGGCTAGAAACTCCGTCTAAATCAGGCCAGTACTTGCCCAAACTGCTGCAACTTCCTTCACCCAAATCAATTTATATTTTATATCTTTGTGGGAAATTTGCTACACGTATGTATAATTTAATTTAGTTTTGTTGGGTATTTTGGCCTCAAGCTAAATACCCCTCAAGGGCCACTTAGATCCGCCCTGGAAACCAAATGTGCTTTATTGGTAAGAAACAAACAGCTTTTATAATATCTATAAAGTCATATAAAACTGGGAAGACTTCGGTGGCTGGGTCATGTGGAGAGAATGACCGAGCATCAAGCACCAAAGTCCCTGCTGAACTCAAGACCAATAGGGCGAAGGAACCTGGGAAGACCAAGACTAAGATGGAGCGACAACGTCCTAAAAGACATATCTATCTTGAAGCTTCTAGACTGGAGAGAGCAGGCACAAAAACGAGATGAGTGAAGGAAGAATCTTGAGGAGGCCAAGACCCACTAGGGGTTGTAGAGCCAATAGTGATTATGAAAGTCATATATATGTATACATAATACAATTTATTAAATTATTATGAATATTTAATAAGGTAAACGGTTACGAAAAAATTTCTTACTCTAATTATGTTAGTTTGTTCGCCTTATAACTAATAATAAGATTAAGGGGAAAGGAAGAGGAATATAGAAGAAGGATAGGAGAATCTTTTTATGGTCCCGATATAATACATAATGTATACTCGTTTACATTAATTTATTAATCCTGAAACGGGAAAGTTTATGTTTGAAAAAAATAAATAAATGTTGAGAAAAGAAAAATAAAGAAACCTTGCTCGAAATGCCTTGAACCTTGATTGAGCACTTAACCTTTCGTTTTCCATCTTCTTCCTTTCTTAACAAGGTTCAGCCTTGCGGCATCCCCAATTTATAAAATGCCACGGTTTTACTGAATCTGGACAGTTGGGACTTTGAATCTGTAATTATAATAGTTCCAGAGAGAGGTTATACGTGACTTCATCTTCATTATCGTTCGAGTATCTTCGATCTTTTTCATTCTCGCATATGACGTGGGAGAAGGAAGAGAATGCTTGGTGATAACGAACCTTCGACCTCTCCCAGGGACTACTTTATAACGTCTTCCTTGCATTATGTGGTCATAAATGTGCAGAAACCAAGTTTTCAGTTTAAATTCATAATCAGTTCTGAGGAACAAAATGATTCTCATTAATCATGATTTAGTGGGTTGATGGTTGCTTGATGATAATGCCTAACAACATAATATCCGGTTTAAGAGCAGCGTTTAGAAATGGATGCAGCGTCCGTCATGTCGAGGACTGACACTCCAATCTATTCGCTATTGACAGCTGACAGAGGAGATGTGAGGGGGCCAACGGCCTAAGGCCATACCCATACAGCATCTACCATCTACCATGCACATAACTAATACACAAACTACAAACCAACATCTACATAACTATAACCACTGCTACACATACGAGTACAGACCTACTATGTGCAGTGCATATTCATATCGGCACTGCTCTAACTGCAACTTGTACTAAGTTTTGTCTCTAAACTTAGAAAATATTGCTACATGCTTTATTTTAAGTAACAAGGTTGTGGATTTGTCAAACATTGATACCATGGAAAAGCGTAAAAACCTTGAACGTGGTTTTTATTAATGTTTAATCAAGCTCATGGGTGAAATTAACTTAATTTTTTGTTTTTTATGTGGATGTACTATTATTATTATTTTTATTTTTATGTGAATAATGCAAGAGTCCCAACTACTCCCAACCTTCTGGAGCCAGTGAACTATGGCGTCCCAAATCGGGGTATGTTGGTATGACGGCCGGCGTAGTGCAGCGGTAAGGTGATTGACTCGCATTCCGAAGGTCGCGGGATCGAATCCCGGCGTGGCAAATAAAATTTATTTGATTAATTTGGGTTATTTCACAATTTATTCTTTTTAAATAATTTATAGTATATTTGCGGCACGTTCCAGAGTGCAAGATAGTCTCAGTATCGCCCTGGTGTAAGACCACCATTCAGAATTGAAACGTTGCCTGAAGTGGCTTTCGCCGTGTTTGGTGACCAGATCTGAATAGCCAGGTACTTCCCCACCTTCCTCTTTCCTATCTCCTTCCCTCCCCACTACCTTCATCCTCACAACATACCCCAATTGGGGATGCCATAGTCTCACTGGCTCCAGACGGGAGCAGTTGGGTCTCTTGTGCGGTATTCATGTAAAAAAATGTATGTATGGATGGGAATATGGGAATGGAAGGTTTCTTTTTATGTGTACCGCACAAGAGTTCCAACTGCTCCCAACCACCCTGAGCCAGTGAGACTATGGCATGGGTTATCGTGAGGCTGGAGGTAAGGGAGGGAGGGAGGGGAAGTAGATTGGGAATAAGATAAAGATAAATCTACCATACACATAACTAAATACAGTACACAAACTATAAACCAACATCTACATAACATCTAGTACATATAACTAACTACACCACTATTATACATACAAGTATAGACCTATTGTGTGCATATTCATATCTGCACCGCTCTATCTGCAATTTGTATTGAGCTTCGTCTTGCGATCTTATTGGTAAAACTCAACCCACAATATTACTCGTTTTACGACACGGACTCGCTGGAGATTTGCATTGAAAAATATATGGAATAAATTGTGGAATGAATTTTGACTTATTTTTTTCACAGGGCCATGCCTTTCGGAGTCTCGTCGTTGTTCTCTCGTTTTCTGTGTTGCTTGAAATTAATTTAGTCAAGTTTTAAATTGTTTCATGTCATAAAAGACCTCCACCACATGGCTTAAGCCGTGTTTGGGAACCAGATCTGAATAGCTAGGAACTTCCCAAACTGGCGGCTTCCGTGGTCCAGGGGTGTGCTTCGCGACTAGCGATCCGGAAGTTCAATTCCCGGAAGGTGCAAATAAATTCTATTTGATTGATTTTAATTTAATAATTTAAAATAATATTAGTTACTGATTAGATGATACTCTTAGTATCGCCCCGGTGTAAGACCACCATTCAGAATTGAAACGTTACTTGAAATGGCTTTCATCGTGTTTGGTGAGTTTTACTAGATCTGAATAGCCAGATACTCCCCCATTTTCCTCTTCCCCATCTCCTTCCCCTCCCCACTTACTTTCAGCCTCACAACAACCCCAAGTGGTGATGCCACAGTCTCACTGGCTCCAGGAGGTTGGGAGCAGTTGGGACTCTTGTGCGGTACACATAAAAAACTTCCTCTACCGTATCCACTCTTCACTACCTTACCCCTCAAAACCCGATTTGGGATGCCGTAGTATCACTGGCTCCAGGAGGTTGGGAGCAGTTGGGATTCTTGTGCGTTTTTCACATTAAAAAATGATAATAATAATTATACTTGTATTTTTTTGCAATAGCTCCACACAGGTGGCCCTGAGGAAAATAATTTCCCTTGGGCCTATGCCATCTTTGGGGATGCTGTGTGGACGGTATTTTTAGAGAAGGGAACGAGAGGAAGTTATATGAGGAACAGATATGAGGGTTATGTGTCTAGGAGTGACGGATGTATGGATCCATTCCTCCCACTGCGGTGCAAGGCGATAGGTCGAGAGAGTCCGGCTGAAGAAATCAAAAGGCCTCAACCATCCGATCCGACTTGCCACGTAGCTGTTTGGCAGACACGTCCGCCGCCAAGACCCGTACCAACATCACTCCATGAACCCGGGCACCCCTGCTGAGTCACCAAATGTAGCGAACCACTTGGAGTGACTTGTGGCAGAGGTGTTGGTAATCCAATAGATAGTTCCCGGGCGGCGGTAACCATACCCTCCTCCAAAATTGTCGTCAATACTTTTCTGATTTTTGACAAAGCCACAACCTTGGTACAAAATATTGACTCAGCATATTTTATATCTGAGTCTGAATATAAAAGGAAAGTGAAACATGAACACGACACTAGGTTCACAAAGAATGAAGGAATGCTTGTTCCAAAATATAACAATAAGTACGGACGGCGAACCCTGGAATATAATGTGCCCAAAATATTTAACATGTTACCGAGTTGTATAAAAAATTGCGATTCTACCATAGACATCCAAATGGATAGACCAGAAGATACAGGTGAGGGGTAAAACCAAACTATGGGGGGGGCGAAGAGGGGAAGAAGACTGTGATTAGTTGAAAAATCAATCTGACAGTATATAGGCATCTCGCATTATAATATCACCATTTAGTTCTTAAAACCAAAATCTGCTTTGAATGAATAGACCTTTTTACATGGGAGCGCGAATTGCTTGCCACGATAATAAAATATTTGCGTAGGCCAAATGTACACCCCAAAAAGATTCGCCCGTTTTCACATAGCAATATTTTGTTGCCGTGTTTAGTTAAGACACTTTTACGAGTTGTATAAAAAATTGCGATTCTACCATAGACATCCAAATGGATAGACCAGAAGATACAGGTGAGGGGTAAAACCAAACTATGGGGGGGGGCGAAGAGGGGAAGAAGACTGTGATTAGTTGAAAAATCAATCTGACAGTATATAGGCATCTCGCATTATAATATCACCATTTAGTTCTTAAAACCAAAATCTGCTTTGAATGAATAGACCTTTTTACATGGGAGCGCGAATTGCTTACCACGATAATAAAATATTTGCGTAGGCCAAATGTACACCCCAAAAAGATTCGCCCGTTTTCACATAGCAATATTTTGTTGCCGTGTTTAGTTAAGACACTTTTACGAGTTGTATAAAAAATTGCGATTCTACCATAGACATCCAAATGGATAGACCAGAAGATACAGGTGAGGGGTAAAACCAAACTATGGGGGGGGCGAAGAGGGGAAGAAGACTGTGATTAGTTGAAAAATCAATCTGACAGTATATAGGCATCTCGCATTATAATATCACCATTTAGTTCTTAAAACCAAAATCTGCTTTGAATGAATAGACCTTTTTACATGGGAGCGCGAATTGCTTGCCACGATAATAAAATATTTGCGTAGGCCAAATGTACACCCCAAAAAGATTCGCCCGTTTTCACATAGCAATATTTTGTTGCCGTGTTTAGTTAAGACACTTTTACAAATGTTTCATAATTTACTTACCCCTGTAACCAGCGACGAGCACACTGAGGAACCGCCCACATTCGCTATGTGCACATTGATATGTAGGTATGTTGTATAGCACAAGCTACTGTTTTGGCGTGTTATTTTTTCGTTAAATGTATAGATGTTAGCTTTGCGCTGCTCACGGCAAGAATGATGACGTCACACATTTTAGATTCAAGCGATTCTCTATCCCCTCCACATGGGGCGAACTGGCGCCAAGGAGGAGCTCCAGCCGGTTCCATGGCGAGGGGGAAATAATACGTTTTTATCACTTAGGGCAGGTCCAGATATATTCATATGTCCGTGGATTCTACAAATAGATTGAGATATATTATGCTGAAAATATGGTTTCTAAATAGAGGTGGTTAATATTAAGTCTGTGTGATAATTGTGACAATCTGTATACTTATAGTAATAATATTATGTATGTGTAATTAAATAGTAATTGAAGATTAACATCTTGTTGACAAACTGCTTAGTTGCGGTTTAACGGGATTGTACTTGAAAAAAAACAATAAAAAAATTTACTGGAGAGAAAGCATCGAGCAATATTTTCTAAGTATAGTAGATGGGTAACCGTTTTCTGGTTAAGAGTTAATGACACATCTCAAACCTTAGTCATGTTGTGAACCAGTCGAAGACACCGGCACAAGGAACTTACCTTGCATCTGCCATAGACGTAATAATGCATTGGTACAGTCATACACAACACGGTATAATATCCTCGCGCCCATAATTTCGGTCTAACCACAATATAACCGCAGAGCACAATAATAATATGCTCGCCGATATGTCAATAGGGACTACAATGCCGTGTCCGAAGGCTGACGTGTCATACATCCAGTGTACAGCGAACAATGAATCCTATGCACTCATACATGGCATCAGTGGCGCAGTGACAGCCTTGACAGAATGGGCAGTCGCTAGGGGGACCTGATCCTAAGACGAGCAAAATCACATAATATTGCGATGTTCGTTTTATCAGATAAATAAAGGTAGGTACCACAGAAAAAGACTACACATTAAGTAGCTCGTGAAGGAAAGATAAAGAATCGTTTACATAAAGTATACCTAATTAATTCATTTAAAATAATATATAGTATATTTGCGGCATGTTCCAGAGTGGAAGATACTATCAGTATCGCCCTGGTGTAAGACCACCATTCAGAATTGAAACGTTGCTTGAAAATGGCATTAGCCGTGTTTGGTGACCAGATCTGAATAGCCAGGTACTTCCCTACCTTCCTCTTCCCCACCTCCTTCCCCTCCCCACTACATTCAGCCTCACAACATACCCCAATTGGGGATGCCATAGTCTCACTGGCTCCAGACGGGAGCAGTTGAGATTCTTGTGCGGTTATTCACTGTAAAAAAAAAAAAAAAACCTATAAATAGGATATTAAGGAAAGTACTTGACTTATTTTCACCCGTGATTCCATACATTATTTGAGTAAAAAATATCATGAATCACTTGTTAAAGTAATTCAAGTGTGTCCCTTAACACCCTGTACATATTTATTACTTTTTTATTATAATTGTGTCTAATTAGCTCCAGTAATTTTTTAAAATAAATAATGAATCGATTTTAATAGCATGTAATGTAATTATTATTACGTTCCCCAAGCATTTTAATTTTTATTATTGTGGCAGCTGTTTCGGCATTCAACGAAATTCATTGATAATGGCTCTGAAACAGCTGTCACATGATATAATCTAAAATATTTGCGGGAATTAATGAAAAATATTAAATCTACTTTAAATTTACAAAAAATAAAAGTCGAGCTGGAAATTACCGTATATTTCTTGACACAGATATGTTCTAGTGCAACAGACGTAAAAAAAGCGCAATCAAACCTTATTTGGAAATAAATTAATAAAATAAACCACAAGTTATTTAGAAATTGTAGTCTATTGAAAACTTTAAAGTAAATCGGCCGAGTTGGCATCGCGTTTGAGTACTACCAAGGTGTCCCGTGTTCGATTCCTCGGCTGGCTAAGTCCTCCATCACAACACAAGCAATATTTTCCGCTTACTGTGGTGGTAGTAGGAGATTATCAAATATTGTCGGGTTGTTCATAACCCGGAAATATTTGCCACTGAACCCATAAACTTGTTTTCACGATAATATGACATTAGCAGACATAATGTACTCGTATGACTTATGAGGCGTACGTAACTAATTAAAAAATATTTTAGAAAAATATATAAATTTAAAAATGATAAACGAATAAAAATCGATTTACCGATTGTTTGGGATAAGTTAAAAATATCTAAAATAAAATATCTAAATAATCTATGCATTTCTTGAATGGGTGGATTCGTTTTTTAGATTTATTTAAATGATTTATTTGGAAAAAAGAAAATTTCCTAACAAAGAATTTATTTTATTTTATTTATTTATTGCTTCTTCACAATTTATGTAGGTACATATATTTTTAGCATGTAATTATTAACCCCACTAGGGTTCGCCTGTATCGGGGTTAATAATTTCACAATTTAATATAAATAACACACGCAAATATTGGTCATGCAAAACAGTTAAGTAAAAGCAAAATCATAAAATTTAAAAATAAAATGATAAACAGAGAAAATAATAAGTGACAAAAATATATGAATTAATAACAAAGTGTTGAGAGATCAGACAAAATGTTCTCATTCACTATATCATTAGTTATATAAAACTAAAAAAATACATGTCCTTAGGTTTTTTTTTTAAATAGGTGTAAAAAATAAACAATGAAAAAAAAAAAACAAAGATTTATAAGCGATTAAATTAGAGCGAATCTTTCTTATGCAATATTAAAGTGACTATCAAATAATTATGAAATAAATATGAAAGAAACCGTTTTGATCACAACATTATTGTTTTCATTCCATTTAAGTGCCCGTTTTCATTAAAATACGATTGTATTTTATAATGTCAGTGACACCTTAGAAATGCCATCCGTGTGATCTTTTAGTTTTGACAAAGTTATGGGATACGGTAACCCCTATATATTTATTTATTTATTGTTTCTTTACCTTTTTAATTTAGGTGTTATTGTTTAAATTGAAATTTTGAACTTCATTTTGATTTGACATTAACAATTTTATAGAGTATACAAGATAATGTGTTGAAAGACAATATTGTTACAATAATATTTCTCACAGAATGGGCCTCTACAAATACATTATAACGTAAAACATGTAGAGTGACCATATGTTGAAATTAGCTTTGAAATAACTTTTTTTGCAAGTTGTTTAATTTATAATATTTAAAATTAGGTTCGGTTAGAAAATTAATACGTAATGGTAAGTTAATAAGAAAAAAAATTTATATATTAACAGTAAATATACTGTAATAAATAATCAATATGCTATTAATTTAGAAATGACAATGTAGAAAAAATCAATTGGCAATCTTCGGCTAATACGAATAATTTAACCATCTTTTTAAAAGTGCACAAGGAATTAGATGACTTAATATGTTCTGGAAGGCTATTAAATATGAGTGGAGCCTGATAGAAGTAATTTCTTTGACCAAAAGAAGATTTAGTTTGAATTGCCACAAAGTTAAGACCAGACCCAATTCTAGTAGTACGAATTTGCTGAGTTCTTTCTGCAATATTAATATTATTAAAAAATTTACAAAGTGTTTGTGTAATATACAGCTGTTTTACATTCATGACATTACATTCCTTATAAAGTATATGACTTGGATATCTAAATTTTTTCTTGAACATAACTTTAAGGATCAGTTTTTGGGCAATGTTAAGTGGTTCTATATAAGTCTTTTGGCAAGAACCCCAGCACACTATATTATAAGAAAGTAGAGACTGGATTATTGCAAAATAAACCATCTTCAATTTTTCCTTGTCTAGTATATGTCTGAGTTCTTTAAAGATATAGGTAAGTCTCCTAATATTATTTACCAACATATTAACATGATCGTTCCATCTTAAAAATTTATCTATTTTTACGCCAAGGTATTTGATGCTGACTACATTTTCTACAGGGTTACAGTTACAGGTTTGCAAACAATTGTGTATTATTAAATTATGAGTGGCAGAAGGTTGACTTTTACTTGAAATGCTAAAAGTGATATATTTGGTTTTTTGTATGTTCAAAGTTAAAATACTATTATTTAACCAACTATTTACCACTCTTAAACCTGTATTACATTTGTCAAATGTTTCATCCCAAGTTTTACCCTCAAATATTAAGGTAGTATCATCTGCAAAACTAACGATGTTACCAGGAATATTCAGATTACATAAATCATTTATATATATTAGAAACAATATTGGCCCAAGCACACTACCTTGCGGGACTCCAAAGGAGATTGATTTACCATTGCTTAATATTTTATTTATCTCTACTTGCTGCGTTCTATCACTAAGATAAGATCTGAACCAACCCATTGCTGTACTATCAATGCCTAGAGATGATAATTTTTTAAGGAGCAATTCATGGGAAACTGTATCAAATGCTTTTGATAAGTCCAAAAACACCGCTAAAGCTTTGTTGCCATAATCCAGCGCGCTTATAACTTTGGTCAGTACCTTCAATACAGCATCACTCGTACCTTTATTCTCTCTGAAACCGAATTGATTGTCGGAGAGTATTTTGTGCTTTTCTAAGAATGAAACTAATCTTGACTTTACCAATCTCTCTATTACTTTTGAGAGAGTATTGAGCAAGGATATGGGTCGATAATTGTTAACATCTAGCTGATCTCCACCTTTGAAAAGAGGAATAACCTTAGCAATCTTACAATGAGAGGGAAACACGCCATTTTTAAAACTAATGTTAACAATATGTGATATGGGACCAGCCAATACAGAAACGTTTTGTTTATACACCATTGTACTTAAGCCATCAATGCCACAGGAAAAAGACATTTTTAATTCATGTATCACTTTTGTAACTTCATAAATGTTAGTAGATTTAAATTTAAATGTGTCTCCTGTTACTTGAGTACTAGGTATAAAATTGTTTACAAGACACATTTCGGTAGTTTTGTTTGCGCTGCACAAATTTTTGGCGAATCTAGGACCAATATCGCTGAAGAAGTTATTTACGTGATTAGTGATTATATTTGGATTCTCCTCCATTGAGATAATATTGTTGTTGATTTTTAATTTTTTTATAGACAATTGTTCCTTTCGTATATTTACAGCCTCCTTTATAATCTTCCACTGTTGTTTGGTATTTCCATTGACGTTATCCAATTTTCTTCTGTAATACGCTTGTTTTGTATATTTTATGATTTTTGTACACCAGTTTCTATATCTTTTGTAATAGTTCAGCAATTGAATATTATTTAACTCTTCTCTACATTTGTAGTGCAATTTGTCACGGGTTCTGAGGCATTTAATAATTCCATCATTTATCCAAGGTTTTAAGTACTTCATGTTATGTTTTTCACTTTGTACAGACGAACAATTTTTCACATGCATTTTTAAACACTTTATAAAATTTTCAGCAGCTGAATTAACATCTTGAGATGATAGGACTGACTGCCATGATTCCTCCTTTAATCTGTCCTTCAAAAGATTGTTATCTATGACGGTTTTGATTTTCACATTATCCTTTGCTATTTTCTTTAGTGTAAAGCTCATAAATCTCAGCAATATCACATCATGATCTGTTATGCCAGTAGTGAAGACAGCTCCTTGTGGTTCGAATTTAGATTTCACCATAATGTGATCGATGCAGGTTGAACTGGTAGAAGAAACTCTTGTAGGTGAATTTATGATTGGTTTCAAACCATGAAAAGCCATAAGTGAGAGGTATTTCTGAGTTTTCATATCGCTCAAATCCAAAGTATTAATATTTATATCCCCACATAAAATGATTTCCTTATTTTGGATAGATGTAGAGTCAAGCAGTTCGCTCAGCGATTCAAGGAAATAATCTATTTGAGCCTGGGACGGAGATCTATACACAGCTATTACACACAAGGTACTCGATATCTGCATGCTTAGGCAGTTTGCGCCAGGGAGAACAACTTCATCAACAGTCGCGTGAACATTTTGTTTTATATAGGCAACTACACCATCGTTCTGCAAACAGTTTTTATTTGTATTGTAAACAGTGTATCCAGGGATGTTAGGTATATTGGTAATTTTTTTTAGCCAAGCTTCTGTAAACACTAGTACCTCAGGACGGTGTTCAATCCCATCCAGCATAGTTATGGTTTCATCAAAGTTTTTATTTAAGCTTCTAACGTTTAAACAAAGTAAAGAAAACTTGGAATGTTTTAAAAAATTTTTGCAAGTTAATAAATCTTTAATAATTAAATTAGGTTCTGTGATGTCACTCAAATCAACGCATTTTCCTAAATCGACATCCATTTTTAATGATGTAAATATTTTCGGTGCCTTTATTAATCAAATTCTATAATAATCTATTGAGGTCGTCTTCGTGTTTTATTTCCTTGATTTTTTTGCCATCATCTTCTTTCATTAGAACCGAACCATTTTTATACCAAATGTATTTATATTTTAATTCTTTTCCCTTTGTTTTAGCTTTCCAAAGTAGCTCTTTAAAATAAGGAGTTAGTGATTCTCCTAGGAATATCATGTTTTCACGGTTCGAAATCACTTTCTTATTAGCCAATAATTTTAATCTACATTCTGGATTTCTAATTTTTAGGATAATTTTTTTTGGATGTCCTGGTCTTCTGTCATATTGCCTTATTGCTGAGGTAATATCATCTGAACTAATTTTAATATTAGCACTTTCAATTAGTTTGATAGCGGTTATTTTGGGATGTTCATTAGTTTTTTCCTCAATTCCTGTAATTTCAATTTGGTCATCAAGGTTGGACTGTTCTAAGTAAGCCAGTCTAGTTTCCAGTTGCTTAATGTTTTTACTTTTGTTTTCCAAATCGGTTTTTAAACTTTCTACTTCGCCTTTAACATGATTTATGGAGTCTAAGCGAGAAATGATGTCATCATATTTTTGACTAATAAATTCCGTTGTTTTTTGAAACTCTAACATTTTTTTGTCAATGTTTTCAAGAATTTGAGTTTTTATTTTCTCCAGTTTTGAATCTACGTATGATGCAAATTTTGAAAAAACATCTTCTTCTGGGTTAAAGTCATCAGGCACAGTATTCATTTTGTTTTTGGATCTTGTATTCAAATTATCTTGTTGTTGGGTACCGGTTTTTTTGCTCGAACTCATGGTCACTCTAGTAGTAGACTGTATTTCTGCAAAAACAGCACAATGCACAAAAGCGTCTGAGACAGTGAAGCAAGCAAGCAAGCTGTATTAAAATGTAATTGGCTCCAATTTATTGAATAAAATTGGAGTGAGTTAAAACCATAGCTATGCAATGTACCAAAAAAGGAGTAGCATGTGGATAAGTGATTCATTTTCTTACGTTATTAAAGTATAGGGCAATTTTTTCAGAGCCTTTGGGATTGACCTACGCCACTGATCCTAATAATTATAATGATCTTGGGGAAATACGCATAAATCATTATTGTAGTTCGGAGGCTGATAAAATCGTTTGATTCTTCAGAATGACGACCTTTAAAACCTTCCAGAAGGTGAGTGATTAATGATTTTTCAAATATTCGGTTATTAAATGATTATTATTTTATTTTTGGGGCATGGGTAACGCCGCCCCGGGAACCATTTATTGGATAACCAACACCCTGCCATAGGTCTCCTAAAGCGATTACTAAGAATTTATGTGGATACCTACAGTCCGTTCTCCAGTCACGGTTAATCTATCTATTCTATCTATCTATATATAAATAAAAAATGAGACGCCGAAATGTATGTACGCGCATAACTTCCGAACGACTGCACCAAATTGCATAATTCTTTTTCTTTTTGTTTAGTTATATATTTAATATGGAAAACACTGTTATTATTTTATAAAAGACTTTTTATTGAAGACGTGTTTACACCATTGACATTGATTGACATTAGTTCCCAATAGATAAACCACAGATGACAAACATTATAGAAGTAGTTCCTCACTAGTGATGTGCAACATACAATAGTGATGTGACATCCCCTTTCTTTATTTATACAATAAAATTTTAATTAAATTAACATTACACATTATACCTATCCGGTGGTTTGACAACTCTACCATATCTGGTAATGTAAGGGTTGTTAATGTTAATGTTATTTTCTCCCACCTGTCTCTCATCTCCAGCTTTTGCCTCTTCAAGTGCCGGATTAGATTGCATGGACAGATGATCATTATTAACGTTTTCATTATATCTCAGTTTTAAGTGAATTCTATTTCGTCTGTACGTGTTACCATAATAATCTTGAATAATATAGGACCTATTACATTTTAATTTTTCTTTGACCATAGCTGGTAACCAAGTACTTTTGGGATTTTTCTTAAAGTATACATTATCTCCTGTTTGTAATATAGACATGGGTTTTGCATTCACATTATAATATTTGGAATTTCTTGCATTATTTTTTTCAATACACTTTCTGTAATCGGAAAATCTTACAACCTTTGGTTTTAATTTAATTTTAGCTAAGGGAATATTCATTCTCAAAGTTCTGGACATTAATAATTGAGCAGGTGACGGCAAATTAGCTTTGGGTGTGTTTCTATAATGTAATAATGCTATATAAGGATCTGTATTTGTTTCTTTAGATTTTTTAAGAATGTTTTTTATAATTTTAACAGAACTCTCTGCCTGACCATTAGACTGTGAATGATATGGACTAGTAACTACATGTTCTATGTCCCAATCATATAAAAATGATTTAAATTCAATTGATTGAAAAGGAGGACCTCCATCAGACACTAAAGACATTGGTATTCCATGACGTGCAAAAACAGACTTTAAGTGAATTATTACATTTTTTGCAGTGGAATTATTATTGAGAAAAGCAGTTTCTATATACTTTGAATAATAATCTGTTACAATAAGGTATGTTTGATTATCAAAATACATTAAATCAATACCTACTTGTTGCCATGGAAACTTATTCATTTCATAAGTTAGCAGTGGTTCCTTCTGATTCGAAACTTTAAATTTATTGCATATTTGACATTGCTCAATAAAATTTTTTATATCTACTGAAATTCTAGGCCAAAATAAAGAATCTCTTGCTAATCTTAGACATTTGTTTATTCCTTGATGTCCTTCATGAATTTTATTCAACATTTCTTTTCTCATAGACTGAGGTACTAATAATTTATTACCCTTAAATATGAAGTCATTAATAACATGAATCTCGTCTTGAATATTATAATAACATTTTAAAATGCAATGGACTTTATCTTTACTATTTGGCCAACCTTCGTAATAATATTTTTTTAATATTTGCATAGTTTCATCGAAAGCAGTAGCATTACTCAATTTTTTACGATATTCTTCACTAATAGCTAAGTTCATATAGATTGAATTTACATGACAATGTAGATCAGACTCATAATCGGGTATATAATGATCTTTCAAAGCAGCTCTAGATAAAGTATCCGATATATACATTTCTTTACCTGGGACATGTACCACATTTAAATCGTAAGACTGAAGAGCTAACATCATACGTTGCAATCTAGCTGGTACATCATGTAAAGGTTTTTTAAATAAATAGACAAGAGGTTTATGATCAGTCTGTACTGTCACTTTGTTACCATAAACATACTGATGAAACTTATTACAACCAAATTGTATGGCAAATAATTCTTTTTCAATTTGAGCATAATTTTCCTGCGACTGTGTCATTGTTTTTGAACTATATGCAATTGGACGGTTATTTTGCATGATGACTGCACCTACAGCTGATTTTGATGCATCGACTGACAAGTTTAATGGTATTTTTGGATCATAATGAATTAAAACTGTTGCATTTGAAATAGCTTCCTTCAAAATTTTAAAAGATTTTTCACAATTCTCGTCCCATGACCACACTACATTATTTTTTAATAAATTTCTCAAAATTTGTGATTTATCAGACAAGTTTTCAATAAACGGACCTAAATAATTTACCATTCCCAAAAATCGTTGCAAATCTTTGACATTTTTTGGAGACGGTAATTCTAATATAGCTTTGACTTTCTCTTTGTCGACTTTTACACCTTCCTTGCAAAAAATATAACCTAGGAAACATACTTCCTTGACTAAAAATTTACATTTTGACTTATTTAATTTTAAATTGACTTCTCTAGCCCTTTCCAAGACTTTTCTTAATCTAATGTTATGAATTTCTTCAGTTTCTCCATAAATCAGAAAATCATCGACAAAAATTAAAATACCTTCCAGATCCCCAAACAAATCTACCATAATCCTATAAAAAAATTCCGTTGCTGCATTTATTCCAAATGGTAATCTTAAATACCTGTACCTTCCAAATGGAGTTTGAAAAGTGCATAAATCACTACTTTCTTCATCTAATTTTAGTGACCAGAATCCAGAATAAGCATCTAAATGTGAAAAATATGCAGCACCTATAAGTTTTGACCTAATTTCATCAATATTTTTTAATGGAAAATATTCTCTCATTATGCAGTTATTTAATTTTCTAGGATCAAGACAAATTCTCAATTTACCTGACTCTTTGACAGTTATGACGACAGAATTTACCCAAGAAGTAGGTTTAGTAACCTTTTCAATGACCTTCATCTTGTCCATGCGATCTAATTCTTCACGAAGACTGTTTTGTAAGGCAAATGGGACTTTTCTCGGAGGATCGACGCACGGTACAGCATCATGGCGAAGCTTGAGATGAACGACAGGTGGTAGACATCCGATACCCTGAAATATGTCATTATATTCAGTTATTATGGTGTTACGATTATATTGGACATTAAATACTCTTTTTACAATCCCAAGTTTTTCAATAGTGGGAAGACCTAAGACAGATTGACAATCTAAACTTGTTACAAAAAATATTATGTTATTTATATTTCCATGTATTTCACACATAAGATCACAATGACCAATAATGGGTATTTTATTTCCACCAAAACCTGACACTTTGGTAGAAACTTTTTGTAAAATAGTATTGCATAAATTTAACTTTTTAAAGTCTGATATTGAAATTACGTTAATGTCTGCTCCTGTATCCAAAATACAGTCTAATATTATGTTATTAATAATTATATCTAAATGCCATGCTTGACTTGAAAACTTACTGTTGTTAATATTTCTTATTGTTGCAATGAAATGTCCCTCAGAGCAATTAGCACTGTCATCATTGAGTATTGAATCTTCTGACTTTAAATTTCTGATTTTCTTGTAACAATTATTGACCAAAAGAATTGCATGACCTGCATTTGATGTTTATAGCTGGGCATTTGAAGCGGTGATGTTGTCCACATCTTCCACATGGATTGTTGTGACCACTTGACCTTGACGATGATGGTGACGGTGATCCTTGACGATTGGTAAACCCATGCTGACTTGACGTTGAATTACGATGTGATGATGAGGGTGATCCATGACGATTGGAAAATCCATACTGACTTGACGTTGAGTGAAAATGACGATGTGATGATGGTGACGGTGATCTTGACTGTCTTGATGTACTTTTGTGATTTATTTGAAGAATGTTTTCTGTGTGTATTTGTTGATTTATTTTTTCAGCGTTGTTTTGTGACATTAATATGGTTTTTGCGATTTCTATCGTTTTTTGCAATGACAATGCAGAATCTTGTAGTAGGCGTTGACGAATGTGGTTCAAATTTGAACTCATGTTTGCAATAAATATATCTCTTACCAGAGATTCTCTTAGTTCTCCAAATTCACATTCCAAACTTTTGTTTTCTAGGTCCAGTAGAAAATTGTTGATGTCTTCAGAAATATTTTGTTTTCGTGTAAAAAATGAATTCCTTAACATTGTTAAGTTTTTATGTGGTGCAAAATAATTGTCAAACTTTTCCTTGACTTGTTTTAGCGTGATAGATTCCATATTCATGTTGAATGACTTGAAAATTTCCATACCTTTGGAGCCAATGGAATGAAGTAGAATTGCTATTTTTCGTTTTTCTGGGGCTTCTTCCAAACCTGATGCCACCAAATATATTTCATAATTTTGCCACCAGTTTTTCCATATTCCATCGTTATTTATGTTATTTGATGATACGTGCAGATTTGACAACGCATTAAAATCATGTTGTACGTACTTTGGCGCATCCTTCGACATCTTGTTTTTTTTTTTTTTTTACCACAAATTTTTAATATATTATATTATTAATATTAGCACCCCACTTCTGACACCATGTTTAGTTATATATTTAATATGGAAAACACTGTTATTATTTTATAAAAGACTTTTTATTGAAGACGTGTTTACACCATTGACATTGATTGACATTAGTTCCCAATAGATAAACCACAGATGACAAACATTATAGAAGTAGTTCCTCACTAGTGATGTGCAACATACAATAGTGATGTGACACTTTTGTGTTCATTATTGTCAGGACAAGGTTTGTATAAAACTACTGGTGAGCTCTGGCAAAATGAAATTTTTATTAAAAAAATTGCAGTAGGTGGCACGCGATCTGTTTGAAAAATGAATGAACCGGGACGGAATGTATGGAATGCAGAAGGGGGGAGGGGAACTCGGGTTGGGGGTTCGCGGGAGAAGGGGAGGGGAACCCGGGAGGGCGGATGGGAACCTGAAAGGGGGGAGGGGAACCTGGGAGGGGAGTTGGCGGAACGCGGGAAGGGGGAGAGTGGAATGGGAAGAGGACGCGGGAGAGGAATGGGAGGTGAAAGGGAAACGGGACGAATGGGAAAGGACACGCAGGGAGAAACGATTTCTTTATTAAATGGCATAGCAACGCATGCCGGGTACCAGCTATAAAATATATTATAGAACTGGTGGGACTCCATTCTTAGTAAGAGACTTTTATGTGATAAGGAACTAGGAATAGCATAATAAGGGGCCAGAGTACGAAGTTTTAGTTAAAAAGTTTATTTATTTATGTAGGTAATTACCGCACAAGAGTCCCAACTGCTCCCAACCCCTGGAGCAAGTGAGACTATGGCATCACAATAAATGGGTATTTTCCTACATTAAAGGTAGTGGCGAGAGAAAGGAGATAGAAAGATGACTGTGAAAAAGTACCTGGCTCTTCAGGTCTGCTCACCAAACATGGCCGAAGCCTTTTCAAGCAAACTTTTCGATTCTGAATGGGGGTTTTAACCAGGACGACAGACGAAAGTATCTACCACTTAGGAATTTTATAAAAACTTTTTGTAATTATTTAACTATCTACATAAAGTTTGATTGTAAGTGGTTTTTTCGATGCCTCACTTGGAAATACCTGTGTAGAAACAGACGTAGGAGGTACATAATTGCGTACAAACATACATACATAAATAATGCATAAATATTAACGCTAAACACATTATAACCTTAATTTTTTTAATTTGATTGAATAATTTTTCAATAAAAACAAAATAAATAAAATGGGCAATGTAGGTTAATGAAGGTTAATGAAAAGTAGAAAGAAAAGATAAATTAAAACAGATTTTTCCGATAATAATTATGGATGTTAAGTTGACAAGATTAAATTATATATCGTATAGACAAAAATATCAATTTACGGTGACCCGACAATTCGTCCTGCGACAATTCATCCGGCGACAGTTCATCCTGCGACAGTTCATCCGGCCGACAGTTCATCCTGCCGACAGTTCATCCTGCCGACAGTTCATCCCGCCGACAATTCATCCGGTGACAATTCATCCTGCCTGATCATTTAGAAGATTTTTATTAAGTAAGTATGCAAAGAGGATATAGGGCCTACAACCAAAATCGATATACTTATATCTGAAGGCATCTTGAGTGGAAATCCGCTGTAAAAATATTTTTACTAACAATAATTTCGACTCTCCGAAGAAACATGCGTGTACCTCTTTGCCTATCTCGACCCAGGTATATCCCGGTGAGACAAGCATCGACAAACCTAATGTAAACATGCTTTTTATAGATAAATAAATAAATAAATAAAGGTAAAATTTTAAATAAAATAAAAAATAAAGGTTAAATTTTATGTAAACTAATGTCCAGGTCCACATTTGTAGATAATGTTTTACAGTAGTTTGCAATTATGATTCGACCTATAATTACCCCAAATATGCTATATGTTATTTCAAATTTTGAAAATTGTGAAAAATCACAAATTATTAAATTAAAATTTTCTTGCGCACGCCTAGATTTGAACCCGCGATCTCCGAATTCGTAGCCAAGAATCGTAACCACTCCACCACGGAGGCCGTTAAGCCTAACAGACATTTAAAAAAATTAGGTTTAATAATTGGTTTTGGTTAAAGTGATTTTAGGTATATCCCAATCGGGAACGAGGCGCATATAAAATTTAACATTTTATTTTATTTACCTATCTATATAAAGTATGTTTACATGGGGTTTTTCGATTCCAGTCTCACTAGGATATACGAGTACATATGTCGAGACAGGCGTAGAGGCACATAAATGTATATCATGATTACAAGAGTATTTAAGATTATATACATATTAATTTAAATACAATTAAAACACAAAGGTAATTGGAAGTGCTTGTAAATCTCGTAAAGAGAGAGTTATTTTATAAAAATGTAGGACGAGATGAAGTAAATCCTGTCAAATCTATTTATGGAGTTAGATTTGACAGAATTCTATTATTTATAATAAATCAATAAACTTTACATTTTGAAATATCAATGTACTTTTGTTCGTACTTAGATTTTTTTCTAAATCATAATTCTAGCCGTAGACCCAGTGACAGTGCCAAGACTAGAGAATGAAATCCCGATCTCGTGACATTTTTCGGGAGCAATCCCGAAGCATAATATGACGAGATCCCGTTCGAGATTGACGGGATTGGGCAGCAGTGGTCAGCGACGCTACACACGTCCACTCGGGGCGCGAGTGGTGCGCTGACTGACTGACGGTCGGGTGGGACTGGTGGGAGTGTCGATCGAAGAAAGAAAACTATCTCGACTATTTACGAATATTAGCGACGGATGACGAGCGGTACAGATAATATAAAATTGTGTCGAGTGACTGGGAAAGAGATACTTGCGTGCATGCAGGCAGCCATTTGTTTGTTTTAGTTGTGCAGTTATGGTCATTACTTTTTCTTAAATTATGCATTTTTTATTGTTTATGTGAGTTAAAAAAACATAATTTTTGGATTCGTATGTAGTTAAAACTTTAAAATGTCGAAAAATAATCCAGATCAAGTGTATGTTGAGTTTAGAAGTCGTTTACCGGTGTGGAGATACTTCAAGAAAGCAGTTAATAGACAAGATCCCGAAAATTCCGAGATCTCGCGAGATTGTAATTTCTAATCTCGCGAGATCTCGAATTTGCGATCTAGAGTCGAGATTGCATTCCCTAGCCAAGACCCAACCGCTCTGGAGGTCTAGCATAGTTCGATCCATATATCAATGCTATATTGACCAAATATCGATATTGAGCAAATTTGTCATCTACCTATAGTCAGTTATCAATATTTGCAAACATGGTCAACTTGTTTATTTTCAACAGATATTTCGACCGATGATTGATAAATTTTACTGCGGCCTCCATAGTATCAGATATAAAGTTTCAGTTAGCTGTCAATATACACTTTTTTAATAATGTCGTTCGTTATGCAATTTATTTTTTTTATTTTTTTTTATTTTAGCATATAAAATATAATATACATTTAGAAGATGTAATAATTTGCGTACAAGTTCATGTTCAAATATGTTAATATTTAATTAATGGATTGAACTAACGAAGCTTTTGAAAATGAAAGAAGAAGAAACAAGTGATACTTAGAAAAGCAAACATAATTCAACTATGGCGTGTTACGTAACAGAATCGGCTCCCGAGCGGAAGGTTAAGTGAATCGTCCCCACTACACGTGCCTACCGTTTCCTCTCCCCGCACCGCGCGACCACCCCGCGTCAGGCGCCGAAGCGCCGGGCGGCCCGCCGGCCGCCATTCCTTCGCTAGCCCTCGGCCAAGCAACTGCTACGCGCGATTCGCGCTGTTTGTGCTCCACGATATTACCTCCGCGATGTATTGTTTGCAATTGTGTTGTGAACGGAATCCAGAAAAGATGGCAGACCACGCATCTAGCTATGTGAGTACCCACTCGCTTCCTCCCCCCCACCGTGTGCTTTGAACCGTTTGTAACTTCATTTAAACGCATAGAGAGAGGGAGAAATCCTCGTTAGGTCAGTAGGGTAGTTTAACTTGTGTTTTGTGCCGACACTGGCCGTATGTGTATCACCCTGTTCTGTTTATTGAATAAACCCTTTAAATGCAAATACTGTGTACTGATTGAAGAGGGAGTCCCGGGGATTTTGAGGAGAGGAGGGGAAGGAAGAATTGACCAAGCGAACCACTGGCACTCGCCCTGTTTTTTAGGAGGAATCATGTTCGAGCCGGTTTGAGCTAACCGACGGCTGTTATTGTGTATGTTTTACAGGAATAGGGCCTGGGGTAGGCCGCCGCAGCAGCGCCCCCAGCACTGGCGTTCCCAACTTAGGGGCAATTTTTTTTTCCTCCCTCTTCACAGTCGCTCGCCTCGTTCTTCAATCAGCCATTGTTTAAACTGTATAATCTATAATGTTTTGTCTTGTTTTTTTTCCCAATTTGTCTAGCATTACCATCAAAAAACATCGACGCGAGTGTAACTTCGAATTGCAAATTTAAACTATCGCGGGCACATTCCTTCATTTTCGAGTCGTCACTCGACAAAACATTATCACCGGTATTCCTACGTAAAGTGCTCAACCAAGAAAGTTGCCGTCGTGAATAATATAGTGTTTACAAGTGTCGACCGACTAAATTTGCTAGTTTCAAATACAAGATTAATAGTGGAAATGTACACAAATATTTAAAACAAGTTATTCAACAATTAAAATCCTGTATATGATAAACCAATTACCCGCTTCGTTTCCCGAAAGTTAATTAACCAGTTTTCATTAATAAACTTATTCCGCAGTGTGCTGGTCTGTATTTGATATCGACATATACTGCGAATAGGGGTCTATTTCGCAAAATACTGGCCTGTATATATAACGGCATATTTTGCAGCTTAAGGGAAACAAGTGGATTAAATTCTTTCTACCTTTTGACAATTGAGCATTTTTCTAATTTTGCCGCCTGTTTCATCATTTAGCTTTTTTTTCTTTCGTAAGAAACAGACGACATAATTTGAAAGACGTTCGGTTCGCGTTGACGTCGTTTCCTCGAGTCAGGCATTACATTACGTATGCACATCTGCATATAACTTGTTATGACAAGAGGAAGTCGGCGGATAAATACCAGTAATGGTGTATGCTCAAATCAGGCTGCAGTATAGCCACGTTAAATAAAGAACAATTCCCCAAGACATTGTTGAATTTTCAAACATACTTCCACGAAAACTTGTATAAAAGAAAAAATATTTCCTTTCCTTTCTAAAGAACCCCCCCTTTTGGAAGGCTAATCGAAATATTCCAAAAAACATGTTCATTTAAGGCGAACCTCGTTTCCGTTTTTTTTATTTTTTCTTTTCCGGACTTTTGCTTATTTGCAAACCTTTTTCAAAAACATCGGGATTTTTTCTCAAAATTACGTTTTTTGAGGGAAACCGCTGCCCAATTTTCTCTCGTTCCGGACTTAGAAAATTTTCAACAAATTTTCAAAACATCAGGATTTTTTCTCAAAATCACGTTTTTCGAGGGAAACCGCTGCCCAAATTTTTCTCGTTTTCGGACTTAGAAAAATTTTCTACAAATTTTCAAAACATCAGGATTTTTTCTCAAAATCACGTTTTTCGAGGGAAACCGCTGCCCAAATTTTTCTCGTTTTCGGACTTAGAAAAATTTTCTACAAATTTTCAAAACATCAGGATTTTTTCTCAAAATCACGTTTTTGTAAGGGAAACCGCTGCCCAATTTTTTTTCTCGTCTATGGACTTTGAAAATTTTCAACAAATTTTCAAAACATCGGGATTTTTTCTCAAAATCACGTTTTTGTAAGGGAAACCGCTGCCCAATTTTTTTTCTCGTCTATGGACTTTGAAAATTTTCAACAAATTTTCAAAACATCAGGATTTTTTCTCAAAATCACGTTTTTGTAAGGGAAACCGCTGCCCAAATTTTTCTCGTTTTCGGACTTAGAAAAATTTTCTACAAATTTTCAAAACATCAGGATTTTTTCCCAAAGTCACGTTTTTTGAGGGGAACCGCTGCCCAAATTTTCAAATAAACCAAACACTTATAAAAAACGTTTTTTTTGTTTTTTTTTTCTTCTCAAAAAAAAACTTTTTGTAAAAAATACGTCCCCAGTGGTCAATCTCTGCCCAATTTCTTTCCAATTGCGAGTCTAGTTCTCACTTTTTCCAACATAAGGTCACTCTGATACGACCTTATACACCATGGAAGTTCCTCAAGTCACGCTGGGTATAATCCCACACATTTTTACTTCAAAAAAGGAGGAACTACTACAGGCCCTGAGAAATAGAAAGATTTCTCCTAGGAATAAATCCAAAAAATGCCTCACTCTATATGCTTCTTTCTACAACAAAAAATATATCAGGAGGTTGCAATTTCAACCGGAAGTCACCTCGGAAATCATCACTACCCCCCTCACAGTCTCCGAAGCAAAACCCGTGGTAGTGCAAGCCCAAGAACCAACAAAAATATACGATCTGACATCCTGGAAAACAAAATACAACGGACTCACGGATGTAGAGGATTTCATCAACAGAATAGAGGAAACAGCTCAAGTCAGAGGAATTCCCGAGAACATCCTACACAGAAATTTCATAGACCTCATCGCTCCTGAAATGCTTACCTGGCACAGGATACATAAGAGAAAAACAAACTCATGGAAGGAACTCAGGGCGGCACTTTTAACGAGTTTCGGAGAAAAAAAGGCCCAACACAGAATCAGGTTATCCTTACTCGCTATCAAGCAACACCCCGGAGAACCTGTCGCTAGATTCACGCAGAGGGCAGAGGCCATCAATATTAAGCTCGCCCAACCCGTTCCTGAAGTGGAACTCCTCCCAGTTTTGATCGACGGTCTCCTGCCCAGATATGAGAACATCATAACCTCCCAGAAAATTTCCACGCTGGAGCAACTTAAGGACGTCTGTCAGCTACTGGAGGCATACCAGGATCGGAAGAGAGACGAAAGGTTCCCCAAGGAAAACTTTCGCCCCAGCACTTCGTCCGGCATAAAACCAGAGCACAACGAAAAGAAATCCTGCTCTTTTTGCCACAAGGTTGGTCACTCCCAAGCCTCTTGTTTCAAACAAGCTAAACTTTTATCTTCAAGAGACCCCCAATCTAACAAAAGGCGATCTGTCGATCGTTCTCCAAGAAGAGATGAAGGGAGGAAGTTTGGCAAAAGACCACGCCAAGACAATACTGAGACACCCATCCCGGACCTCAGATTCATCAAACCCCCTACAGATTTCTCAAGGCCCCCTCCCAATTGGACAGTCAAGAGGCCAAAAAACTAGAACCCAACCTCCCGGGCCATCCTCCCCATAGGCCGAAGGAATGGTCGGAGTGGTTGGAACACGTCAAATTCTTCAAAAAGGCCTTACCCCTCTCTACAGTTTGCTGCAAACAGGCAATAGACGGTAGACCCTTCGCGCATTTTTCTATAAACAATGTGGTTTTTTCTGGTCTCCTCGACAGCGGCGCGTCTGTCAGCTGTCTGGGCGACAACGCTCACACCTTATTCACAAACTGTGGTTTTAAAATGGAAGAACATTCTTCACATGTCACCACAGCAGACAACACTTCACAACGTGTCATTGGTTCTCTTACCCTGCCGATCAATTGCGACACAAAAACAGTTCGGATCAAATTTCTGGTTGTACCTACAATCTCGCAAAAATTTATCCTGGGAGTGGATTTTTGGATGGCTTTCAAAATTGCTCCACAGTTGTTTAACAACCCCTCCGTTCCCCCCCAAGTGAACGAAATCCGTACGGTAATACCGTACGAAAATTTGAACCCCCTGCAAACAGATCAGTTGGATCAAATGATAAACAAGTTTGAATCAATCTCATTCGAAAAGTGTGGGTTAGGCTTAACCAACTTAGTAGAACACCATATAAAAACAACAGGCCCCCCAATCAAACAAAGGTATTATAACCTCGCTCCTCAAAAATTAAAAATATTAGAAAAGGAATTGGACGATATGTTAAGAATGGGAGTGGTGGTACCCAGCCGCAGTGCTTGGACCAACCCCACCTTAATAGTTTCAAAGAAAGACGGCTCGGCACGTTTCTGCCTCGATAGCAGACGCCTCAACGCATGTACAGTGTCAGACGCCTACCCCCTCCCTTTGGTTAACTCCATCCTCGACAGACTTCGAAACGCTAAATACATCTCATCTATAGATTTGAGCAAAGCTTTCTGGCAAATACCTTTGGATCCCAGCTCCTGCGAAAAAACTGCCTTCGTAGTGCCTGGCAGGGGCATGTTTCACTTTAAAAGGCTACCCTTCGGTTTAAAAAACAGCCCAGCGGAGCTACAAAGGCTCATGGATAAATTGTTTGGCCCAGAGTTCGACAACAACTTATTTTGCTACCTGGATGACTTGATCATCATCAGCGATACTTTTGAAAAACACATACTCATTCTAGAAAAGGTTTTCCAACAACTCAAACAAGCCGGTTTGACTATAAACCTTAAAAAATCGGAATTCTGCAAACATCGCCTACGATACTTGGGCTTCATAGTAGATGAAGAAGGCCTAAGAACCGACCCCGCAAAAGTTGCAGCTATGACAAACTTCCCCCGGCCCACGAATGCAAAAGAGGTAAAAGCTTTCCTCGGCCTCACCGGTTATTACAGAAGATTCATAAAAAACTTCTCAACACTCGCGGCGCCGCTCAACAAAATCACGGGCGTCCGCAAAGGTACCAGTAACTTTGCCTGGTCCGTAGAGACCGAGTCAGCATTCAACTCCTTGAAGGAAGCCCTTCAGTCAGCCCCGGTACTGAATTGTCCTGACTTCAGCCTCCCCTTTACGATCCATTCAGACGCATCAAACGTCGGAATCGGAGGAGTCCTCACTCAGAATTTTACGGACGGCGAACACCCCGTGGCATATTTCTCTCGAACCCTAAACAAGCACGAAAAAAATTACGGAATCACTGAGAGAGAATTATTAGCAGTCATGGAATCCATTCAACATTTCCGCGGATACATTGAGGGCAGTAAGTTTACCGTGGTTACGGACCATAGCAGCCTAAAGTGGCTGATCTCGCTAGACAATCCCTCTGGAAGATTGGCTCGCTGGTCGTCCCGCCTATCTCAATACACATTCGATGTCATCCACCGTAAAGGCGCGGATAATATCGTCCCGGATGCCCTTTCTAGAATCGAGATTGCGATACTAAACACGGTATCATCCAATTCTAGTCTCCCCACAAAAGATTTATGGTATCAAAAAATCTTCCAAGGATGCAGTAACAACCCACAAAAGTTTCCGAATTTTACAATTAAAAACGGACAATTATACCGCAACTGCAAGCCACCACTGTCAATATTAGAGGATTATGCCTGGAAAATGGTAGTCCCTCTCGAAAATAGAGAACAGGTTATTATCAATAACCACAGTGCCGTAGATTCCATACACCCTGGAACCTTTAAAACATATAAAAAAATATCTCTGAGATATTATTGGCCTGGTTTATTCAAACAAGTACGTCTATTCATCTCCAAATGTGACATCTGTAAGGCTTACAAACACAGCACGGCACCACCGTCTGGCCTAATGGGCAACCCCAAGCGTGCCGATAGACCACTTCAATCCTTCTCAATGGACCTCATCGGACCTTTCCCTAGAAGCTACGCAGGTTACATGCATATACTCAGTGTGGTGGACGTTTTTTCCAAATACTGCTGGTTGTTTCCTCTGAAAAGGGCGACCGCAGCAGCAATAACCAATCTGTTAGAAAAGCATATTTTCATACCCTACGGTATTCCTCGTACTATAATATGCGACAATGGCAAACAATTTATAGCTCTAGAATTTAAAGAGTTTTTGTCTAAATATGGTATAAAGGATATATTCTACAATACCCTTTACACCCCACAGAACAACACCGTCGAACGATACAACCAGACCATTAATACGGCTCTGGCAATTCTGGTCGGCAAGGACCAACGTACATGGTGCAAAAAATTAGACAAAATACAAGCAGCCATGAACAACACGGTGAACCTCGCTACAGGCTATACACCATTTTTTCTCAAACACGGCATGGAGCAAGTAGTTCACGGTTCATTACACCCTGACATTTGCCTTCCACCCACCCCTTCCGCCACAGCAGACCCCGCAGCAAATTACGCTCACCGCTTGGAGGAACTCTCCGCTATCTATAGCGAAGTAACAGACGCTCTACTATTGGCCCACCAAAAGAGTGCCGACAGGTATAACCTTCGCAGAAAGCACGTCACGTTCAAAGAAGGAGACATCGTTTGGAGAAGGAACAACACCTTGTCGCAAGGTGCGCTATACTTCTCTGCCAAATTGGCACCCCGCTTTGTAAAAACGAAAGTTCTAACAAAGATCTCAGACCTCGTTTATCGATTGTCTGACATCTCTGGTAAACACATCGGAAATTACCATGTGAAAGACATTGTCAAAATTGGGAATATGGAATCAGTAAATTCCATCACATCAAGTACTCAGGTGTTACCAAATCGGCAAAACATGCATCTTGTTAACCCTGATCATTATTACGTCCCTGACCTCTCTTGGCCAGTCATCAATCAGTGCGATGCGGTCTCTTTAGAAGTCTTATAATTCTCGTCATAAACGACGTGAGTCATGTGTAAATATTAAATGTAAATAATCACCCACATGGGCATTCGTAAGGAAACCCTTACACCCGAAGGCACATTAATGTCAACGGTAGCCTAACTCCTGTACATTTTTTTTTTTTGTGCATAATTTTATATGTTCTTTTACATCCTGCGCGCCTTGCCTGCTGTACCACAAGAGCACCTCTTGGGGCACTGTTTTCATGCTTGTATGCATCCTCTTCCTGAAATTGATCACTTCGGGAAAGGGACTCCTTTTTCCTCCTACCATCAACGGTTCCAGAAAACTCTTGCTCCGAGACGTCGTTTTCCTTTCACAATTCTTGCAGCATCCGCGCGTTTTTTTTTCTCACCTCATCGCCTCATCTTGTCATATCACCCCTTTTTTTAATTTTTTGTTTTGTGTCGGGTTTTGTCGTACCAGTACGTCCCTACCCTAATGTTGTAAATATAAAATCATAAGCACAAGTCTGTATAATAACCATTGGTTTCAGACCTTTGCCGCGGGCTCGCTACTATGGTCACAGCACCATATTGTAAGAATGTCGCGACGATTTCTGTTATAATAGGAAATCCTCCCGTTTTTTCTTTCTTTCTTTTCCCTCTTCACCCCATCCTACACATTCATAGTAATGTTGTATATTGGGAATCGTTTCGAATACACCCAATGTACTCACCTATCAGGTCACATTCGCTGGATTCGAGACAATTCAAGAGCAACCTTGTTGCTATTTGTGGTTTTTTCTTCTTTTTCCAAAAAATTAGAATGGCGCTCAACCCAATTGCTCTTATTTTTCTAGAATCATATTTTGTCGGATTCGGAAAATTTTTTTTTTTGTTGTTATAAAAGTGACAATATGTTTTGTCCCTTCATTAACTTTGTTCCTTGTACATATACAACTTCATTATGAGGTACATATTTTATCATGACATCAGTTTCTTTTGTCCCTTATTGTACCATTATTCTAGTTTGAAGTTTAAAATCTTGGCCAGATCTTCAATAAAATTTGTGTTTATCGCCTTTTGGCAAGTCTTGTAACGTATGCTAATATGAAATTATTAAGCTACAGCAGTGCCGTATTAATTACATCATTGCAAAAACCGCCGTCTGTATTGAATGGGGACCCACATTTTCGAACGTAATTGGGCTACTGTCTTTCAATACTGGGCAAATTTGTTGTAAATCGTTCATTCCTGTCACGTGAGACGTGAAAACGTGACAATATCTACCATCATAGGAGAGATCCTCAAAACATCCGCCATGATACGAGAAGTTCGTTATAATTACTTTATACTCTTAACTAAATGTTATTGAGTTGGTCGTGTGTCTTTTGGCATGAGAACCGCTTAATCCGCCGTCTGTATTGAATGGGGACCCACTTTTTCGAACGTAATTGGGCTACTGTCTTTCAATACTGGGCAAATTTGTTGTAAATCGTTCATCCAACCCGCCGTCTGTATTGAATGGGGACCCACATTTTCGAACGTAATTGGGCTACTGTCTTTCAATACTGGGCAAAATTTGTTGTAAATCGTTCATTCCTGTACATGAGACGTGAAGACGTTACAATACTCACCATGAATCGTGCGAACGAAATAATATCTACCCCATGTTTGTGTGACCTACCAAGCGTAGATCACACGCCTTTTATTTTCTGTTATCAGAAAATTATTGCTTTTGCAGCAGAGTACTCATTAACATGCCCGTGGACTTCCTGTCACAAGAACCCAGGAACTATCCACTATCTCAAAAGGACTAATCATACGCTTCACTCATGATTATGGGGCATCGTGTCGTAGGAGTTAAGTTGATGGACACAAAAACACCTAACTCGTTGTCTGGGGGACGAACAAGAAAACCCCCAGGTTTGTGAGATTTGAGCAAGGGTCTGTCATTTCTCGCAAACAAGTAGGAGAATAAAACGACCTTCTAATCTTCTGCCCAATACACGTAGTGGATTAGACTTTTTTGTCAGTGTATCCCTTTTGTCCCACTCTACCAAATTGTATTGTAATGTGCCAGGAAAGTTGCTGTAGACCTTGTTTCACCTTTCACTCAGAGGTCGAATTTCGGAAATAGCCGAGTCCTCAGCAGTTTTCTTCGTTCAAATGTTCCCAATTGTCACTCTTTCCTTTCCTCGAAATTATCCGTGAATGGGGATATATGCGTTACGCACTTGGCGTTTCGTTTGTCAAATGGGACAACCTTCATTCACGGATCTTTTCAACTTCCTACTCCTTTCCCACTTTTCATAACTTATTTGTACTCAATGTTTTGTTCTTCGAAAGTAGAAAAAATGCTACCGTATAGACGTGAGCATAGGTCATGGAAGACCAACTTCTTTCGAAAAGGGGCATTTTGTCATACGTACAAACCCTTACCTACGTGTTCTTGGAAATGTATTTAGTTTAAAAAAAAACTAAATGGGTTAAACAGAACCTTCCTTGAATACGTACCTTTGTAATATGTATAAGTCTGTAGTTGCATTTAGTTAACTCTCTCTCCGTCTCTCTCTCTCTCTCTACACGTCAAACTAATCCAATTTTTCTCAACATGCACACCTTGTTTCTCTCCAAACCTTTTCATCATTGGTCTACCAGGCAGGTAAACTTCAAGAATTTTGCTCTAATAATAAATTTTTCCCGGATTAATAAGAAGACCAGCAGCTCTTCACCCTATCTACACCTGCGCCTCTCTTCATGCTGCCTTCACTACCGTCACGGAGGTCCCATGCCTTCAAACCCTGCGTACCAAAAGCACCCGACCACACCTAACATAACCTAGTGTGAGTCGTGCGTGTAGTTGCGAATCGTATCATCACAAAACCATCACTCAAACAAACCCGAGCACGTCAGCTCTAAGTTGGTTCATGTTCCTGTTGCCATTGTACAAATGTTCCTGCGGCACCTTGCAAATGTTCCTGTTGCCATTGTACAAATGTTCCTGCGGCATCTCGCAAATGTTCCTGTTGCCATTGTACAAATGTTCCTGCGGCACCTTGCAAATGTTCCTGTTGCCATTGTACAAATGTTCCTGCGGCATCTCGCAAATGTTCCTGTTGCCATTGTACAAATGTTCCTGCGGCATCTCGCAAATGTTCCTGTTGCCATTGTACAAATGTTCCTGCGGCATCTCGCAAATGTTCCTGTTGCCATTGTACAAATGTTCCTGCTGCATCTTGCAAATGTTCCTGCTGCACCTTGCAAATGCTCTGTTGCCATCATGCCAATGCTCCTGTGCCCTTGCGCAAATAACAATACCAACAATTGTTCATCCAACAATCCCACTGTATACAAACCAGTGTACCAACCACCATCACAACAACGGCTGTCATGCACACAAACCACCTCCTCTATAAAGGACCAACCACCAATTACAATTCCACTCTCCAGTACCTCAATGACGTCATACTGGCCCACCCACAGGATCCGGAAGCAGCTACCTTTTTGACCTCTGTGACAGGTAGAACCCTCTCCACCACCAAGAAGCCTCATCCTGCGTTCTCTTCTTCGTGTTTTCTTTAAGGCCCTAGTGTTCCTTGAGTGTAATCTCAAACGGGCCAGGTTACTGTGACAAAGTAACCGTGTAACTTCAGTGCAACGTTCAAACACCCCAAACATCCTACGCAAACCACGCTACGCAAACTTAGCTCACAGACCAATGATACAATTAGAGTCATTTTTTTTTCTATCACTGCATAACCCTTGTACCTTTCTCCAACAGGTCCTTGTTTATATTTATGTATGTCACTGCTCTTTCTTGTTCATTCATGTATAATTCCTTGTTCACCATGCTTTTCTCTCTTTTGTTTTTGTTTCTACTATTTTGTAGCTAGCAACCTTTTTCTCTCTCTCTCTCCTTTTTTCTCTTAAATTTTTTTGTTTTGTTTTGGCACAAGTGCTAGAAGGGTAAGAGGATTTCTTAGCCCTACTGCTCCATTACCACGTCGCTTTTTTTGCGGCGAGGGGGGAAGTGTTACGTAACAGAATCGGCTCCCGAGCGGAAGGTTAAGTGAATCGTCCCCACTACACGTGCCTACCGTTTCCTCTCCCCGCACCGCGCGACCACCCCGCGTCAGGCGCCGAAGCGCCGGGCGGCCCGCCGGCCGCCATTCCTTCGCTAGCCCTCGGCCAAGCAACTGCTACGCGCGATTCGCGCTGTTTGTGCTCCACGATATTACCTCCGCGATGTATTGTTTGCAATTGTGTTGTGAACGGAATCCAGAAAAGATGGCAGACCACGCATCTAGCTATGTGAGTACCCACTCGCTTCCTCCCCCCCACCGTGTGCTTTGAACCGTTTGTAACTTCATTTAAACGCATAGAGAGAGGGAGAAATCCTCGTTAGGTCAGTAGGGTAGTTTAACTTGTGTTTTGTGCCGACACTGGCCGTATGTGTATCACCCTGTTCTGTTTATTGAATAAACCCTTTAAATGCAAATACTGTGTACTGATTGAAGAGGGAGTCCCGGGGATTTTGAGGAGAGGAGGGGAAGGAAGAATTGACCAAGCGAACCACTGGCACTCGCCCTGTTTTTTAGGAGGAATCATGTTCGAGCCGGTTTGAGCTAACCGACGGCTGTTATTGTGTATGTTTTACAGGAATAGGGCCTGGGGTAGGCCGCCGCAGCAGCGCCCCCAGCAGGCGCGACCATTTTACTCCGTTTGATCTTTGAAAAATTAAAGTGGTTGAATTATGACTAAAGACCGCATCAACTAATGAACTCCCATTCCAAGGTCAAAAAGTAAATGCGGAACGCTAATGTATATTCAGGTTAGTATTGCAATTCAACTTGCCAATTTATTAATATTTCTACTTGGTAATCGCTTGGCGTTTGACATTTCGGAATGTCAATTCATTTAAAATACCTTCAGTATTGCCAGCGTGTATCTATTTCTAATGTATTCCCTGTCAATATCGATTCGGCTGTCAAGTTGCGCCTATCGATCCGATATTGTTAAGTTACCAATTTCAATAAGACCTATGGCCTAATTGGAAATTTTCGACTCATATTATAGGTACGGAAACTTCAGCATTGCCCAACGTATTTACTGGCCTTTACTTTTTGTTAATCAAGTAGTGGAATTGAAAATTACTTTAACTACAACATTTCAATACACGTAGTAGGTAATTTATACTCACATCAAATCATTATAATAGCACAGTCCTGTACCTGAACTGACTATAATACATCTCAATGCTTAAACGTGACGGCTCCGAGAATCCCGGTAACACGACTGCGGGGCAAATACGAACGTACTATACTAGTACTCGTATAATAATGTTATGATCAGATCAAATCTCCCATTTGACTGTCTCAAAGGGTAATGTTGCTGTTCTGTGCTGTTTGGTGCTGTTACGTGTGCTGTTTTATTGCCTTTGCCGTAATATGGGCTGCACTGTGCGCTAACAATGGCGGACTGAATAAATTGTGATAGGAAAGATGCGCGGGAAGATTATAATGACGTTTGAGAGAAGAAATGCCATGCACAAGAATAAAATATTCTGGGATCATACATGATCCGCTCATTAAACTTAAAATAGAAGAAAAAAATTTTAAGTATTGAATATCTTCTTGATAGACTGCGACTAGTATTCCCATAAACAGTAGATTAAATATTTTTTTCTTAACCATTTGCAATATAGTTATGAATGATGAATAGGTACTTGGAGCAGGTGGATAAGTTTATTTATTTGGGAAGTATGTTTACGAGAGATCGGAAGGCTGATAGAGATATTGAAAGAAGGATGAACGCAGGTTAGGGAACGTACCCAAACTACGTGACCAACTTTTTGCAATTTTTAACCCCCCCCCCCCCCCCTGGTGACCAAAATCCTAAGGAACCCGCCGCTCATTTGTATGGAGCGTGACCTTTTGAAGACCCCCCCCCCTAAAAGTGTCACGTAGTATGGGTACGTTCCCTTACTCTATTAATGGAGAACTGAACGCCGTTGGCACCAACAAAAAACTGTCCAAAGACGCGAAACTATCTGTCCATAATGGAGTGCTGGTACCTACCCTGATGAGTGGCAGTGAGGCATGGAACTGACAGAGGAGGATGAAAGTAGACTGAATGCTGTAGAAATGAGATCCCTGAGGCGTATGTGTGGTAAAACCGTGTATGATCGTGTGAGAAATGTGGAGATCTGCAAAGAATGCAAGGCTGATGTAAACGTAATGTAATGAGTAAGATCAAGAAAGGAACGCTCCGATGGTTTGGGCATGTAGAGCGAATGAACGAGGAAAGGAGGGTAAGGAGTATATATGACGGAAATGTGAATGGTAGAAGAAGTCGTGGACGCCCGAGAAAGACATGGCACGACCAAGTGAATCAGATACTTGAGTCGGGCCATGTCAAGAGTCAGAATAATAGAAGAGCATGTATGAGACTATGCATGAGTGTGAACGAGGCAAGCAGTGTGTGCCAAGACCGAGTTGTTTGGCGGTCCGTCCTCTCTGCCTACCCCTGCGGGGAAACGCCGTGATGGTTAGTTAGTTAGTTAGTTATTTAATCATTAAAAAAAAAAAACCGAAATTCCTCTAAAATCATATAAGATTTGTAAATAGGTTCTTAAATACCTACCTACTTATAAAACATAAAATGATATTTTGCCTAACTTATTTTTAATTCATTTTTAAAGAAACGTCATTACTCAGTAATTAAATGACAATTTGTAAGACTAAATAGTCAAAGACAATTATTTTTCAAAACTTTATTTAGACAGGTACCTGCCTATCTACCGTAATATCGAAAAGCTCAGTCAAAGATATCCATCTATTATTGTCAGTAATAATTATTAGCCTGAAACACTCACGTACATTGAAAAATCTCCCGAGAAAAGATACATGCCGCTGACGGGATTCGAACCCGCATCCTTCTGATTTCCGGTCAACTGCTGTCCACTGAGCTACGTCGGCTTATCCCCTACCCGCCAAATAATTCAATATATACTATGTTTCATTCAACAATTACTGCTTATTACATTTTTCCACCTGCAAACAACCAACTTTATTTTATACGGGAAAGGCATTGTAAAAGCTAAATCTCCCATTAGGTGGCGTCGAGACAAATTATGTCTACATTTTTTGGTGAAATACTAATAATATTATTCATCTAGTTATATTAAGGCTTGGTTGAATGAAAAGAGGACGCAGCAGATTTTCGGAAAACGAAAACGTAACGCACTAACAAATTTACAGAAAGATCAAATGCCAAACGGTTTAATTAAAAAAAGGATTTCACTAGGAAATTGTAATTGTACATATTGATTACATAGTTTCAAAAAGTTCCTTCCAATCCCAAGATGTCCTTCATTACCTGTTTTTTAGTAAAAGCAAAAATGTTCAGCTGTTAAGCCTCGATGACACACGGCTAGTTTTTTTTTTTTTTTACAGTGAATACCGCACAAGAATCTCAACTGCTCCCGTCTGGAGCCAGTGAGACTATGGCATCCCCAATTGGGGTATGTTGTGAGGCTGAAGGTAGCGGGGAGGGGAAGGAGGTGGGGAAGAGGAAGGTTGGGAAGTACCTGGCTACTCATATCTGGTCACTAAACACGGCTAAAGCCATTTTCAAGCAACGTTTCAATTCTGAATGGTGGTCTTACACCAGGGCGATACTGATAGTATCTTCCACTCTGGAACATGCCGCAAATATACTATATATTATTTTAAATGAATTAATTGTGAAATAACACAAATTAATCAAATAAAATTTATTTGCGCATGCCGGGTTCGAACCCGCGACCTCCGGAATGTGAGTCAAGAGTCTTAGCCACTGGACTACGGAGGTCGTCGAAGCTTACAAGCTACCATCTGGGAAATTCAGTATCTGTTAGTAAACTCGCCCAGTGTCATCGTGTCACTTGCTAACTAGCAGCAACTAGCAGATTGTTGACAATCTACGAAAAAAGTTGAGAGGTCGTCAACTTTACTCGCCTACACGCTTGCTCCGCTTGCTCGTGATTGGTTTATTTATGTTTCCAACATGACTTCCGATCAACAGCTGATTTCGACTGTCAAACCTCTGAAGAATTAGTTCACGCAGGCGTCGTTATTCTTGTTACTGGCGCTGACCTCAATTTTCTACGCTTCTGAGCGAGAGGACAGTTTTGTGTGTCATCATGACAATCTCACTCGCCGATTTTCCCGCTTTTAAACTAAGTAGATAGTTGCTTGTAAACTAGCCGTGTGTCATCGAGGCTTTAGATAGTGGGTGTTATTATATGATATTAAGGGTGTTAGATAGTCTGTATCACCATGGTGAAACACCACAATTCAAATATGACACTTTGGAGCTTAGCTTTATGACTTTAGCCATGATTGGCGACCGGATCTGGAAAAGGCAAGGCAGCTTCTTAACCTTATTCTTCCGCATTTTATCTTCCTCTTCTTCTTTTTGGTGCGCCCTATCAGATCCCCCCGACGTTGGCGATCACTTTGGAAAATGTCTCTCTGTCTTGCGCTGCCCGGAATAGCTCCTCCACACATTGTTACTGATTGAAGGAATGATTAAGAAGGCAAGTACCTACCAACATTTATATTTCGACATATGTATTTATTTCGATTAAATGTTTTATGTAATAATTTTACAATTAATGGCGTTCATTCGAAAGGTAAATTTCTGATCGTCTTTTGAAAAGCAATTACCCTGCGGCAAATAATATATTGTTTTATAATTTTATTTTTTTATTTTGGTACACTAATTTACATTTTATAAAATAACTAGCAGACCCGGCCATACGTTGCTGTGGCTAACGAAACACAACGCTATTACCCAAATCCATACCAGCCGCGTGCCAGCTGCCCGCTGCCCGCTGCCCGCTGCCTGATTGAATATTTAAATTTCTCGGCTTTTCTCTACTATAATAAGCATGTATTATACATAAATATAAACCTTACTCTTGAATCACTCTATATTTTGGTGAAAACCGCATGAAAATCCGTTGCGTAGTTTAAAAGATCTATGCGCACATATAGCTCGGTGGCTTGCTCGTGCTGAACCCCCATACTGTAACACAAAATTCAATAAGGTGAAAATCATAATAAATTTATATAAAATGTATGAACTCGGCAATGAAAATAAAAATCGGCATGTATCATGAGTTGTGTGATGTGTGTGAGTGTGTGTGATGTGTTTTATAATGGTATTGTGAGTTACGTGTATACGTTTTATTCTTTTCTGTTATAAAATTTTTGCAATATTGTTTTTGTTCTTTAATCCAAATTTTAATTTTGTATCTGAATTTATTCGAGTTTTCCTCATTTTTAATTCAAGTGAAAGATTTGTGGTGTCTTTGTCAAAAGCTTGTGATTACCGTCGGAGTTTTTACGTTTTATTTGTACGCTTGTCTCACTGTCTGTTAGTGATGGTTTATGTTTGTTGAAATTTTTTTGAAATTTAATTTAGTATTTTAACGTATAATATTGGCAATATCTAGTACGTCACACATGTTGAATATTTGGACTGTATCAGTATTACCTTTAAGATGGTCTTCTGTGCGATTTCTATTTAATTGATAGCTGATTTGTTGCTCTTTCCCAAACAATTATAAATACTTTCAGTATCACAAATCACACAATTATAATATTCCTTACGTTTTATGGGTCTTCGCTAGTGACTAATATAATTAGTGTAACGCTTTTTAAGTTGAGTACTTTTACGCTCTTTTTGACTCTACCTTTACTTGCCCTAATGTATTCACTTCAATTTTTGGTAACAGTCCTTCCATTTGCGTCTCTCGGCGAACGAAAACGAGCAGCGATAAAGCTAGCAATCCTGCGTTTTACACTTTTTCAACTGCTCAATATATTTTTTAACACAATCGAATATTTGAAGGCAATCATCGAGGCGTATTGTCGACACGTCACATAAATAAGCCGGGCGAGCATTGTATGGAGGCCAAACAATGGGATCACTACCCAACTACCAGCGCTGCCTCTAGCCTCCCTACAAATGGGAGATGCTGAACCTGTGAGGCTAACTAAATAACCAATTCAGACCAAAAATATTAGGACGTTTAATATTATATCCAACTTATTTATGTTCAAAATTGTAAATGGTAGAATAGGCAGTCCTTTTTTAATTAACCTCATTGAATTCCATTTACCCACGACAGGCACTTGTTATAAAATCCTGGTAAATGCAACAAAACCAGGACTGAGTGTACGAAATACTCGCTTGTACCTAGGTCATGCAACCTAGAGTTAGATACGCGATGTGGCAGATCTATTTAACTGCATGGAAGGTACGTAGATACAAGTGGGCTACGCTATCAAATGTTTTTAATCAATATTAATTTTATATTTTTGAATACAGCTACAACTTTGTGGTTATCCATTATAGAAAAATGAAACAATTCAACTTTGTATAAACCACTTATATAATGCGTAAATCCGACCCGTTTCGGAACAAACGTTTCTTCTTCAAGGAAAGCTTATACTAATTTGACAGTATCGAACAATGTTTTGAACAATCTACATTAATAACTATCAACAGCTCCACCCCTACCATAATAAAACATTGTTCGAAACTGTCAAATTAGTATAAGCTTTCCCTGAAGAAGGAATGTTTGTTCCGAAACCGGTCAGATTTACGCATTATATAAGTGGTTTATACAAAGTTGAATTGTTTCATTTTTCAATATTAATTTTATTTTATTTTTATTTTTATTTAATGAAAAGAACATGATTTTATGAATTTCTACGCCAATGAAGAGTACTAGCTCTTGAGTTTGGCGTAGGAGTTATTTTACAACTAGTTCATTTTTATATCATACATTTTACTTACAGTATACAATAAATATAAACTATATATAAATATAATATATAAATACTGTTTTTCACTTTTATAACACACATTTTACTTAGTGTATACCATAAATATTAATTATGTTGTGATTTTAATTTTTGATATGCTATGAATTGAAGTTATAACATTTTGATTGGTGTTGTTATGGTTGTTGATTTTTTTTTTAAAGATTAATTTGACCTTTTTCTTGAATGATACGAAATCTGTTATTTTTTTAATTTCTTCGGGAAGACTATTAAAATATTTTATGCCTTTGTAAATATAATTGTTGTGCATTTGTTGTGTTGAAAATAGAGGAATTTGGAAATATTTGTACCATAGATTTTTGTATGTAATTGAATCTCTGGTGTCACTACTTAATGAAATGACACAATTAACTGTCGTACGCTTTTTTATTATTTCTAATATTTTTCTTATGATTTTGTGATATGTAATTAGTGTTTATGGTATGTTTATCCGTTGATATTAAAAAAATATTATTATTGTAAAATCCTCTTCAGATATGTATATGGTACCTATTTATTGTTAGTTCTGGCCAGTACTTATTTATTTAGACTTTTAATTCTTTAAGATAAGGGTGACTGTTTATTTCTATTTCGTTAATACACAATAATATATGGTTTATAAGAGGACACACGTCCTTGTAACTAGAAAGCTAGATTTTGCCGGGCGAGCTTTCGCAAAAGAATGACTTGCCTGCCTGGGTTCGGCTATCTTCGACAAACGTTGTAACCGACACCATGTGTCCCGAATATTGCATAGACAACGGGAAACAATGATAATACTGATCAATGATCAGTGATCATAGACGAACATTATGATGCATTACAATAATGAAAAATATTTTCAAGAATGTACGGCTGCATCAATTGTCGCGATTGCTCGTTTTAGCAAATGGCGTAATAATCACCAAGTAAATTTATTGTTGCAAGATGGTTATCATTTATTTATTTATATTAATATATACGCCTATACAGGCATTTACAAAACATGTGATATACATAATCATTTTGTGGAACTGTAATCATGAGATAAATTATGGTAATTAAATTATACGGAACCCATGCAAAAGAATAGTGGATATTATGCTAACGTTGATTTATTTAGGTATGTTATAGCCAGTTTGTAAATATATTACGTGCAGTTGAACACATCTACTATTTCTGAGAAAGCTTTTCTAATTGCATGCAATCTATGAACAAGCTATTATCTAAATGACTCATTCCTGATGTAGTTATTGCAATTATAGATCGAGTAGTTCTCGTTAGAATATTGTATTTTCGAATATATTTTCCAAAAGTATTATCGAGATTTATGTTTAGGCTATTATGCAGTGTAAAGTGTAACACTACCGCCTTACCGTTTTCATCATCAGGGCAGATGCGTATTCTCCATTCATAAGCTTTTTTACGGCTGTTTGCTAACACATGGCTGTTTATAAATTGAAAAGTAAATTTCATTGAAAACTTGACTTTGAAAAAAATGTGGCGTTTGAGTTATACGTTATTGACGACCTCCGTAGTCCAGTGGGTAAGACTCTTGACTCACAATCCGGAGGTCGCGGGTTCGAACCCGGCATGCGCAAATAAATTTTATTTGATTAATTTGTGTTATTTCACAATTAATTAATTTAAAATAATATATAGTATATTTGCGGCATGTTCCAGAGTGGAAGATACTATCAGTATCGCCCTGGTGTAAGACCACCATTCAGAATTGAAACGTTGCTTGAAAATGGCTTTAGCCGTGTTTAGTGACCAGATCTGAATAGCCAGGTACTTCCCAACCTTCCTCTTCCCCACCTCCTTCCCCTCCCCACTACCTTCAGCCTCACAACATACCCCAATTGGGGATGCCATAGTCTCACTGGCTCCAGACGGGAGCAGTTGAGATTCTTGTGCGGTATTCACTGTAAAAAAAAAAAAAAAAAAAAAGTAAAAAAAAAAAAAAAAAAAAAAAAAAAAAAAAAAAAAAAAAAAAAAAAAAAAAATTATATTTTTTAAGTTTTTAAGCTCTTAAAAAATATATGTTATTTTTGAAGATAATATATAGACGCATTCCACGCCGAAACGCAAATTATATGAAATTCTCTCGATAGAAAAAATTCCTAAGTATGCTCCGAAAATTATTATAAACACGTTTGATTAAGTTATTTTACAAGTTATAGTTGTGAAAAAAATCACAATGTTTCTTTAAATGATACTTAAGACGCCTTCCACGAGAGTTTTGCTCTATTTTAAACGAGTCGTGTTTTATTAAACGTTTTCTCAATTTTCGCATCGATTTTATCGCTTTAAATAGTAGTGCGCTACTCTAACGTTCGTAATTACACATCTCTCCATCTTCGTCATTTTGAGCGCGGATGCGGCGCCTTAAGCTTTCTTCTTCATCATGAGGCGACATAACTTTTCAAAGAGTCGTGCGGAGTTCATATAATCGGGGCATATGTGTAGTGAAGGAAATGATACCGTATGGAAATAGTGTATCATTATCATGTTGTGCTTTTGAAAGAATCCTCCGAAGCTGAATGTCTTGAATTGAACATTTTGACAAACCTTAATACAGATAGGAAGATATTTTCAAAATGAGCCATTACAGCTAAAACTGTACTGCCAGGTATGGTTTATGATTACATTGTACTGGGCTTAGAATATGTATTTTAAATCTGTGCCATATTTCGAAATTCGGCTCATTTCTGAACAATTTTGAGAAGCTTCGCTACGTTTGTCGGGCTACGCCAATGGTCCCGGTTCGCATAAATAACTGGTCGGTTTTGCCTTTCATTTGTCTATAGGGCCAGCTCTAGCGGAGAGCAATGGAACCCTTTGCCTTATTTAATTCCCAATGTCTTCCAGGGAGAGAGATGTAGTCCTGACTGCCAGCTCTGGGAACGATTGCTACAAAATTCCAGGAAGACTGCGAAAGCATTGAAGGTTTACTGAAAGGAAACTTAATAACTTGACATAATATGAGGACTCTATGCTCTGCAATGTACATATCATTAAACTCAAATTCAAATATTTAGTCAATGAGTTTCTAGGAATTTGTGAGCTGGTCTATTGAATGTATAATTTTATTGGAAGCTTGAGAATAAAGTTAAAATTACTCGGATCTTCGTCAATCCGATTCATTCGTTTTAACGTTTAAAACTAATTCATTCACTATGAATAGATTCGTTTTGGCTTTTCTCTAATGCATTTTAAGTGTATTATCGTTGGATTTCTCCTCTACATCGACGACTGAAATTAAATTTATGACCAAGTGATACTGCGAAAGACGAGCGCAGTAGGGAACCGATTTAATTGCATCTATTGGAGTTAAATGTATTACATTTAGGTAAGTAATTGAAAGATTAGAAAAATTGGAAAATTTTGTTTCGATGGGATCAACACAATTTGAGTTTTAAGAAAAATCGTTGAGATTACACACGTTTTATTTGTTTGTATTGCTAACATTATGCATTTTTTGTCTAACTTGAACTGAACTGTTCTAAATTATTTTGAAGTTGAATATTTTTAAAATAGTTTATAAGTAAGTCTAAAGTCATGATTGACAAATAATAATTAAATCATTTGTCAATGATGAAAATTTTGAGTTGGTGTATCTGGGAAGTATGTTTACCTACTAAAGATGGGAAGACTGTTAGAGATATTGAAAGAAATGTAAATGCAGGTAACTCCAGTAATGAAGAACCGGATGCCGTTGGCGCTAACTAAAAACTGTCCAAAGATGGGAAGCTAGTAGTCCACAAAGGAGTGCTGGTACCTACAATTATGTAATGCAGTGAGGCATGGAACTGGCAGAGGAAGGATGAAAGTAGACTGAATGCTATAGAAATGAGATCTCTGAGACGTATGTTTGTTAAAACAATGTATGATCGTGTGAGAAATGTGGAGATTCGCAATGAATGCAAGGCTGATGTAAGCGTAATGAGAAAGGAACCCTCAGATGGTTTGGGCATGTAGAGCGATTTAAGGAAGAAAGGAGTGTTAGGAGAATATATTATATTTAGACTCAAATTTAAAAAAAAAACTTTTACAACTTTCCTTCTGAATTGCATTGTATCATCAACCGATCACAACAAATAAATAAAATTAAACAGTTTTTCAAAAAAAAACTTACAGTAAAAAGTAAATATTTTATACAAAACATATTATAACATACAAACTAAGAAAGAATCGTGGCTCTATTATCAGGCACAAGACCTCTTCTTTTCTGATAAGCTATTTATTCGTGACCATAAATGTAATCACCTTAAATATAATATTTTGTAAAATATATAATATGTATAAATGCAACTCATATTATTTGTATTACAATAAAAAAAATGTGAATGGTAGAAGAAGTCGGGGACGCCCAAGAATGACACGGCACGATCAGGTACATAGCAAGAGTACAAATAGTAGAAAAGTATGTTAGAGGCGATGTATGAATGTGGATGAGGCAAAGGGTGTGTGCCAAGACCGAGTTGTTTGGCGGTTCATCATCTCTGGTCCATGTGAGAAAAAGTTACTTGAAATGGCTTTAGCCGTGTTTGATGACTATATCTGAATAGCCAGGTACATTTTCCACATCTCCTTCCCCTCCCCACTACCTTCAGCATCACATCTGTACAACTACCTTTCATATGATGTTTACTAGTTATATTCTTATAGTTTATCTTTTTTTATTTAAAAACTGTCTCTGTATTATAAACTTGTCATGTAAAAGCCCATCTAAGCCCCCAAAATTAATAAATAAAAAATAAAAATAAAATACCAAAATTGGGGATGCCATAGTCTCACTGGCTCGAGACGGTTGGGAGCAGTTGGGACTATTGTGTTATATTCAGATATAAAAGTTATATTATATGCAAGTAGGAATCTTTAGCGTTTTTTTGCTGAGCCGACTGCACGTATAAGTATGTCGTATTTTGTGATTACCGCATTCTACTTCGGAGAGTCGAAATTATTAGTAAAAATATTTTTACAACGGATTTTCACTCAAGATGCCTTCAGGTATAAGTATATCGACTTTGGTTGTACGGCCGTATATCCTCTTTGCATACATACATACTTGAAGAAAATATCTTCTAAACTTTTGGCCGGACCAATTGACGCCGGACCAATTGTCGCCGGACCAACTGTCATGGAACCGAGGAAAAAGCGTGACGGTTAGTAGTGTAGTTTAATCATCATCATCATTACATAGAATAAAATGAAGTCGCTCAAAATGTATGTGCGCGTTAATCTTTTAAACTACGCAACGGATTTTCATGCGGTTTTCACCAATAGATAGAGTGATTAAAGAGGAATGTTAATATGTATAATACATGGAAATTATATTAGAGAAAGCCGAGGAATTCAAAGAAAACATAATGTGCAATTTAAAACGTGTGCAATTTAAAACGGCTGGCGGGCCGTACTATAGTCACTTTTGAAATTCGTTCTACGGAAGAAATTGGAAAATAGATGTCCTAGAGTAAGTAGGTATTTGATTTTCCCTTTTCAAATATCCAGTGTTGCATTGCAAGCATTGTGTAATTAGTGGCGATCGCTCGAATTGCATTACATAGTATAAAATGAAGTCGCTCAAAATGTATGTGCGCATAGATCTTTTAATAATTATTTAATTAATTTAATTTCATAATTTTTTTATATAAAATCTTGCATAATACAATTGACAGCCCTGAATTCTTGGCGCTCATAAATTTTAATGTGCCAGCCAGAAATACAAGGTCAGTACTACCCTTTTATTCTGGCAATACTACGACTAGGGCACAATTCCATATACCTGGGTAATAAGTATTCGCACATACATATATGGAATATGTCACTGATACACTATAAACATGAAATAATAAAATCATTTATCTATAATTTAAATGCTCACTAAGGATTTTTTTGTAAATTTACTTCATCGACTTTATAATTAATTGAAATTCAAATTGAAAAGTTTTGAACTCCTGCAACTCACGAACCTACCATTTACATAAATATAGCGGTTTCACGCTATGAGTGACCAATAAGTACTTAGGTGTTTGTTATTCATGATTATTGTTGTAAATTTTGAAACACATCTGATGACCTTACTTTACAATTTTTGTTCCTTTTATATTTATATCATGCATGTATTTTTTTTATTTTTTATAGCAACTTTATTGTTTTTATTTCTCACTGTACTTTTAAATTTTTGTTACTTTTATTTCATGTTTGTATTTTTGTTTTCTATTGTAACTTTTATTTATATTATATTTTTCTTTTTTACATTAAAATTGTACTGTCTTTATACATTTATGTAAAAGCCCTCTGGGCGTAAATTAAATAAATAAATAAATAAATTCCTTAAACTACGAAACAGATTTTCATGCGGTTTTCACCAATAGATAAAGTGATTCAAGGGGTAGGTTTATATGTATAATACATGCTTATTATAGTAGAGAAAAGCCGATAAATTCAAATATTCAATTCAGGCAGCGGGCAGCGGGCAGCTGGCAAGTGGGTGGTGTGGATTTTATAAAGGTTGGGTAATGGCGTTGTGTTTCGTTAGCCACAGCAACGTGTGGCCGGGTCTGCTAGTTTTAAAATAAAACTAGCTGAATAATACAGGCGTTTCACACCTAGTGATATGGGCTACATGTCAACACCGAACAAACTTTTCGTTTACCTACAATTATATTGTCATTTAAAAAAATGCTTTTTTCAAACATGTAATAAACTGTGTAGGAAAGAAGATTTGTGGAACCTGATCAGTGATCATTATCCTTAGCTAGCATTATCGTGGTAATACTTTTTGGATGTTTATTTACTTTAATGGAAGATCGTAAACACCACAACCTCAAACCTTTAATCACTGTGATCATTAAGGTTTATAAAACAATGGATTACGCATATTAGCGTTTATCAAATAACTTTTAATGATTTTGTATTATGGTAAAATGATATTGATGACACGAAATCAAACATCGTTAATCCCACTCATTAATGGATGTTAATAATAATTGGATGTGTGTTCACCCACGTGGTCTTTGAACAATGTTCACCGACATATATAATGGATGGCCATTATGTAATTATTTATCCATTATTGCCAGAACTTTTCAAAGTATTCCCTTTGAAACGTGCTTTATATCGGAAATAATTTACGGCATGATTGATTTTGTTCACAGTGCCCAGAATTTTCAACAATGTTTTTCGCTCGCAGTCTGTTGGCTTACACATATTTGAGAGTTGTTTAATTTGTTGAGTGGCCAACACACAATAATATTTCTGGTATTTTTCGTGAACAAATTATAAATTAGAATTTTACTGTGTTGAGTGAAAATTTAAGTTTGATAAAACAGATTTACAAAACATCCAGTCAATCAATAATACAAGAAAATTATTCAGGTTCAGTCAGTATTGTACCTACAAAATGCGTACCCATAAAAAAGGATGCATTACCATTATCTTCTTCAAATAGAAGCCAACGACATTAATGCAGAAAATAACTCACCAAATATTAGCGCAATCACAAGATGTAACCACTACGACAAATTATTGCAATTAAACATTTTTCATGATTCTTTACTAGTATACGAAACGAATTTATTGTTTTTTTTCGTGTTAGAGGAGACCGATAGGCTACGAAGCATCCCACAAAGAGGAGACCGAATATGTCATTTTGTCGCAAGCTACATCCCATAGATGGGTGTGTTTGTCACTTTTTAGTTTCGCTATTTTTAGTTTCATTGAGTTTTAAATCACAACGATGCTAAAGAAGTTTTCACTTCAAAAAATACAAATGTGCAATTCACACGCGGTAGAAGTGAAATCTTCAGAAAACTAAATAAGACAAGAGTGGGGAGGCTTTGCAGCACCGCACAGAGAGGAGATGGTCTCATTCCCTCGCAGGCTAAATCCTATAGATGTTTGTATTCGTCTCTTTTTAGTGACGGTTTTTCGTTTCATCGAGTTTCAAATCACAACGATGCTAAAGAAGTTTTCATTATTAGTATACATACTTATTATTTTTGTTTACCGCTCAACTTAGTGTCAGTTTTATTTTTAAACACTTTGAAGCTAAATTTTGGTGTACCTAAAACTAAATATGCTATATTAAAAATTATTTCATTGTATTTTATATCTACCTATTTAAAACATATTTATTTTACTGAAGAAAATTATTATTAGGTCCTTACATATGAAATTGGCGTTTTATATGGGATGAACATAAAGTCGATTTTTTAAATATATCTAATATATTTATTTAATCAAAGTATGTACCATTGCTATCTATGCACTTTTGCCATCTCATAGGTAGTTCATCGATCCCTTTACTTAAAAAAACCATTCGGACAGGAATCAATAAAATCTTTGAAGGCGGTTTGGACTGCCCCATCGGAGTTGAATTTTTTCCCTTGCAAGAAGGTATCCATATTTCGAAAAAAATGGTAATCTGTTGGGGCAAGGTCCGGAGAGTACGGTGGATGTCTTAGACATTCCAATTGAAGCTCCTCTAATTTGGTAGCCGTCTGTTGTGCAGTGTGTGGTCTAGCTTTCTAACGCGCGTTTGTTGATTTGCTTCACTCAATTCGTGAAGTACCCACCTTTCAAGCTTTTTTACCTTCCCAATTTGCTTCAAGTGGATTAAAACAGTTTTATCACTAACACCGCAGCCTGCAGCTAACTCGAACGTGGTTTGCGATGGATACGCTTCCACAGTAGCCTTCAATTCTTCGTTATCAACTTTGGTCTCCGGCCGTCCACGGGGCTTGTTCTGCAGGTCGAAATTTCCAGAACGAAAACGTTGGAACCAAAAACGCACTGTGTTTTCTTTTGCAGCACCGTCGCCATACACATCATTAATCCTTCGAGCTGCAGCACTGGTGTCACGATGGAACTCGTACTCGTAAATAACGCGATATTTCAAGATTTCCATTTTGTAAACTAAGTGACGCAAAGAAAAAAAAACAATTAAGGAAAAAACAAATGAATTATAATTTTAAATACTTGAGTAAATAGCTGTATATATTTGAATTTAGAATTCCTAACCAAAGAGAAGATATTTGAGATTAAAGTTGCCAGTACGGCAAAACGCCAATTTCATATGTAAGGACCTAATATTTAAAAGAGACCCCTTCTGTCATTGGCTTAAAAGAAACTAAAATTTGGTCCAGAAACAACATTTAATCTAAGAGAACTTGTATTCTGGTACGAAATGATTTTTATGCCTTGCGCTAATTTGCCCTTTACCCGTTGTACCAATCAGCATTCATCCTTCCACGGAGGTAAAAGACAATGCGAAGCTCTAGTATTGAACAACTTCAACTTTTTGTTCAATGTAAAGTTGGTACTCCTCACAAAACATAACCTATACTACCTATAGGAAGATGAATACAGGAGCTTCGACGGGGAAAGATTTTTTTTGTGGCAAACTTTTGAAAAAATCTACATGTATTTATTTCAACTTGGTTCAAAATTAAACTGAAAGTTTAACTTTTAGAATAATTGAGGTATTTGGGGATTACCCGATTACAATTTTTTCTGTTGTCCTGATAAAATCCTGATAACTGTGTTTCATTTGAAAACATCCCAAATACCATGATCATGTTGTGAACAATTGTAATCGGTAATGTGATATCGTAGATAGTAGTTTAAGCGTTACTCACATACTCATAGATGGCGTTAAAGCTGTTGATAATGCAGGGATTGAGACTTTCATCAATACGATTGCAACCTCAAGGTGAGGACCCTGAATCATTCCTACTGCCTGCTAATTAAAGCCATAGGAGCTCATTGTAATCTATGACCAAATAATGTTTAAAGTATTTTGTTGATCCCGGAGCTTTTGTAAGACCAACCCGGAGTTGCAACAGTTAGTTTGATTAAAACATGACAACAGACCTAAACATATTAACATTTTCAATTTTGGAAGCGGGTATGGACACCGCCACCCCAAGGAACCATTTATTGGATAACAAACACCTCTGCCGTATTTTCGTCGTTTGTTTTTGGGGTGTTATGCCGTGTTGCGCTACCTCCTTCTTTAGCCAACGCTGTCCGAAATGTTGGCTTAAGAAGGAGGTAGCGCAACACGGCATAACATCCCAAAAACTTAAAGTGAAAATCTTAAAACGTATCTCACCTCTGCCATAGGTTATACCAAGTGATTTCCGGAGTTCATGGGGTGATGTTTTTCCAGGGTCTTGACGGTGGATGCGTCCACCGCAGGCCGGATCGGGAGAGAATGGTTGAGGAATTCCCTTTGACTTCTCCAACCGTCCTCTCTCGAAACATCGGCTTGCACCGCAGGGATGGATTCATACCTTCGTCACTCCTGGACACACTGACCCCCAGATTTCTACCCACCCCTAATAACCTTTTCCTTTCCAGAACTTCCTCTTATTCATTTCCTAAAAATACCCCTCACACAGCATCCCCAAAGATGATGCAGGCCCTGAGGGGAATTATTTTCCTCAGGTCCTCCTGCGTGGAGCTGACGTAAAAAAAAACATATCGTTTTGCACTTACAGGTTATTCCCACACGCCAATTCTATTTCTTCTTCGTGAGTCTTTTGGAACCTCCCACATTTTTTCCAGATTTGCTCATTCTTGGCGATTATCACCCATGCGAAACCCACCTGACCAATCCAATCTACCACTGTTTATCTTTTCCGTTTAGGGAATGGGCTTCGGAACATAGGAATAGTTTTTTTTATTTTGTTCCAAAGGCAAACCAAAATCGTCTGTACATCCTCGATCCACATCCACATTCACTTGTGGCATCCAGTAAGTCACTGTGCGGGTCCGCCCCCACTACCCGCAGTCGTTAAGAATTTACTTTGTACAGGATCAGTAATAATGATAGCCTAGCTGGAGGGAGGAAGGAGTCGGGGGCGTCCCGGCCACTCGGCAGCAACGAACGACCGATACATTTCGTTGATAGCAACCATTCTTTTTTTTGCTTTTTGCTTCTTCAATGACTAACAAAATAAATTCTTTAAGGTTATTTTTTCAACCTTTAGACAACATATTTACAGGCTTTCTTCTACGTGAATTTAAGATTAAACTTGTAGATAAATTTTCAAAGACAGAAAAATGACTACAACCACGGTACTACTACAGCGTAATTTATGGTGTTCTGGTATTCAATATCTGTTGTGCTGATATTTGCGGTAGTAGGTAACGTTGGTTTTTGGTTCGGGCACGTTTTGGTGTAATTCTTTTGGATTTTTTTGTTCTAAGCTTTATTGTTTAGCAATAAAATAAATGTATGAATCCTTTTAAGGGTGCTTGATTAGTTTCAATAACTACGAAGAGTTACAAATGATGTCCTCTGTCTATTTTTTTTATTTAGCCATATTTTCATAAAACTTTTATTTATGCGAGTCTTATCATCGAGTCAGTCGACATAAAAAAGGCATTTCCTTGCAAAAAATGGTCCATACAATCTTTTAATTTTAAAACTCTTTGCTCGGGTATCTATAAATCTTACAATGCCCTAAGAGATAGTGTTGGGTTCTCTGCTGTACATCTATCCTTGAAATGTTTAAAATTAACTTATTTGAAAATAACCTTGCAATGTATTTTAATCGAAACTATTATTTTTTTATTAATTAAATGAAGACAATATTAGTGAAACTCAATCGAAAATCTGGAAACAGAAAATCAGAAAAAGATATTGGCTCCCCTGGAACTCGAACCTAGGACCTTCGGCTTTTCGGGCCACTGCCATTTAATTAAATATAATAATCAGGGGGCCTAGTCACTAATTTTTGTAAACCTCCGTTTCATGAAGTTACGGGTTTAGCTACGTCACATACCCGTATTTTGACAGATTCGCCAACTTAAATAACAACAACAACGGGTATGTGACGTAGCTAAACCCGTAACTTCATGAAACGGAGGTTTACAAAAATTAGTGACTAGGCCCACAGGACCACTTGATTAAAGGTTTCACTCATAAAGTTAAAAATGAAAGTGAGTATTTCTTTATTGTTTAGTAATTAATTTTTATTTGAGCTGTGCAAAATTATAACTTTTAGTATCTCCTTTATAACCTATAACGTAATATACAAAAAAGATTATAAAATGAACCATGTATGAAGTAAGATGTTAATTCACTAAGGAAGATGTTAATTTCACTCTCTCACTGTTCCTTCGTATTATGTTTTGTCTCTTTATTATACCTATATAAACCCACACAATGTATATTTTCGATACAGTTTAATTTTATACCCTGGAGATGCTTGTGTAAAGCGAAACCGGTCGGTATATAAAAAATTAAATAATTATATCGTGGTAACAAACTAAGTTATTGTTTTATTTCAATTAATATGTCAAACCACAAAGTGACTGCTTTCTATCAAAATATTAACTAATAACTGTTTTATCTTAAATTTATGATTTTTTTTTATATATTTGACTGCATGACTTCTAAATAAACTTAAATAATAAAAAAAAAATTGTAAAGGTTGGGACCCTGAAAAATATTTCAAGCATTCGATCATGGGTGACCTCTGTCTGCATATCCAAAAGGTGTACAGAATTTTTTTCCGAAAGGAGGTGATTCTCATTGATTAAAGAGCTTTTTAGGTTCATAATGATTTTACATCATAATTCAAAGACAGTTTTATGAAGATATTTAAAATTAAAGGCCGTCAACTGCTTCTCAAAGAGGAAAAATATAATATTGAATGCATTACCAGGGGACAATAAGATTGAGAAGAAATACAATCATATAATCGCGTATGCACTGTATCACGTCGAGGCCACGCATAATACTCTCGATACCTGAGTTATACAAAAGCTTCTTAAATTTACTTTTTCCTTAATAATTTATCATGGGCTCGAAGACCAGACTCGAGTTCATTCTCAAGTCAATGTACTTCAAGGTATTGCCTTAAACTGGCAATTAACACGTTCAAACCATTGCACCTGGATCGCCTTGTCGTTATACAGTGTGGGCTAATAAAAGCATTTCAAATTTTACTCAACGGATAAATAACCTTTTACCAAACATAAACAAATGGTGGTTATAATTCAATACAATTATCATAAATATATATCGCATCCCATAGAAAAGTGGCGTAAGTCAAAATGTTCTATTTTACCTTTTATGTCTGATATATAAAGTGTTGGTAATTTAATTATCAATGCCCCACGAAAACCGTAAAAGTTAGATCACACCACTTCCGTAAGATGTCGCTAATATCTCGGGACCGCTTGTTCATCATTCATTTATTTCGCATTGACGTATTTCGCTTTCTGTCTATTCATAATCCAATATGGTATAATAGGATGGGGGTGCGCCTATAAAACTCACACACAATCTCTTTACATTGCGCAAAAACTAAAAATTAAAATAATATTAAAGAAATTATTTTTATATCCATCTGAACTCATTTCATTTAATGATCATCTGTTACTGAGACGGATCTCAGTTTACATATAAGTTAAAAGACAGATTTATAGTTTTTGATATTTTTGTAATTATTACCTAATAAAAATGAATACTGATAAAAATACCTTCATTTTTATTGAGATTTTTGTACATTAAAATAATGCACACTGTGTATAAAAATTACTATTGATTTGATTTGAGCTGAATACACTATTATATATTTTAAAAAGACAAAATCTTTTGAAAATTTGACCGATACATCGATATTTGTTCCTCGATATATCGACGTCGATATTGATATTTTAATAAACATCGATACATCGATGTATCATATTTTTTTCCACTTTCGACATCCCTACTAGAGCAGAGACAAATTCTTCTTCTACTTCCAGGTGGAGGTTGATTACATCAGGGCAATCTTCACACTGCAAAAACTCTGCGGAACTGCACTCGAACCAGTCACTTCAATTATGAAGCCATGTAGTGTGACGTCATCCCTGCTTCATCTTCCTTCAATGTGCGAGACATTTGAAGAAATTATTCGATGATTTGCAGTTTATTTCTACTGAAAAACATCAATCGATATCCACACAAAACCTTTAATCATAGTTGATGACTATCGTGCAGTAAACGATCAGCTGCCAACCTTTTATTATGTCCCTCTGGTCACCGTTAACTGACCTACCGCAACGTGATGTGACTATGCAACCGATGACGATGTCGATGACATATTAAAATGAGTTATGCGTTTAACGATCATCGTCACGGCTTACCCCGAGGACCACGTGGTGGTGCAAAAACAAGTTACAAAACGGAGTTGGTACAATAAGCCAGAGGCGTGCGATTCTTGGTAATTTTTAGAGATATTTTAGAGATTTTTTAGAGATATTTTTATAATATGAATAAATTAAAACAAAAATAAAGAAATCATCAGAAAATTATTTCGAAGCTAATACTCAATCAGCAAAGATTGTTCTCTGTCTATTACAGACACTTAGATAAGACTTCACTTCAAAAAAAAATTCGAGTGTAGTTTACACGCGGTGGAAGCGAAACTTTACCAAAACAATCTCAGCTAATACTAGAAAAGTGAGGTCATAATCAAAGCGACCAATGAGCGCAGACCAGCGTAATTTCCGTTTCATGTCTCAACCAGTAGGAGCCTTTAAAAGTGACATCATAATCAAAGCGGCCGATGAGCGCAGTTGATGCGTCGCAGGTGCAGTAATCGTCATTTCCGTTTCATCCGAAATCCAAATCACAGCAGTTCTATAAAAGTTTCTCTTCGAAAATTGTACTTATCAGCGTTTTCTTTTTAATGCCGTGAGGAGGATATTTTTAGAAAAGGAGGAAAGGAAAAAGATATGTGAGGCGGGTAGGAATCTAGGGGACAATATGTCCAGGAGTGACAGACGAATGAATCCATCCCTCTCATCCCTCCCATCCCTCTCACTGCGGTGCAAGGCGATGCGCGATGGTTTAAGAGAGTCTGGCTTAAGAGGTCTAGGTCAGCGTTTCCCAATTTTTTTTCGCCCCGGAACCCTTATCGATCATACTTTTCTAGGCGGAACCCTATTTTTATAAGAAAAAGATCAACTTGTAGTTTGAATACTTTCATGTTTACCTTGAAAAGAAAGATCAAAAATTTTGTGTAAAACTTACTTTAACGCGAAGAGTGATATCTTTTTACATTTTTTGTTAAAATAGCATTGAAATCAGGCTTTATGTCAGACAGCTGAATACGAAGATCTGGAGCTGCATCCAGTCTGTTTCTGTATTTGTTTTTTGTGTAAGCGTAAGCCGAAAAACCACTTTCACACCGGTAAGTGGTCACAAACGGTAACAAAACTATGATAGCCTTCTCGACGACTTCTGGATATTCGTTTTTAAGTCCAATCCAAAACTCATCCAGATTAGTTTTTTTCTGAATTAAATTTTTGTTGTAACGAAGAAGAACATTTAATATCTATCAAAGTCTCGTACTCTATTGCTGTAAGAGTCGACGATTTCCTGTGAACTAGGAATGGATTCTGTACCCAGTCAATGTCCTGCAGGTTTTTTTCAGGAAAATACTCTTCTAGAGATTTGTTGAGGGTTATCAAATGTTCGTAAATGCATATTTAAATATCTGAGGTTACTTGCAACTCATTTTTTTCCAGAAACTCGTTTAAAAGAGAAAAGCATTGGTACTGTTTCTGTTCAACACATTCTATCCAGAAGACAAGTTTCTTTCTAAGAGAAGAGATTTTGTCGTTTACGGTAAAAGTATTTGTGTTTCTTCCTTGCAATAATTGCAAATTACATTCAGTTTATCAAATATGTCTTCCAACTACCCCAGTTTCGTTAACCATTGCTCGTCGTGCAATAGTTGAACAAGACCACTCAAAGATGAAGAAAGCGATTCTTTGGAAAAAAAATACCACTAGTTCGTTGTGCAATTCAAACAATCTTGATAGGTAATACTTTTCCTTTGGAAAGCCATCTTACTTCCGTGTGAAGAAGACGTGATTGCTGCTGACTTCCTATATCTTCACACACTTTTTTGAAAAGTCTCAATTGGAGCGGACGTGATTTAACGTAATTCACAATTTGTACGGCTTGATCGAGAATTTTCTTTACCTCGTGTGGTATTTTTTTTACGACAAGGGCATGTGGATGTAAAACGCAGTGACTGCTGCTGCATTGAGGGGCAACATTTTGCCAGTCAAAGCGGCAGCTCCATCGCTACATACATCGACACATTTGTTCCAATGAATGTTATGTACATTCATGTAATTATCAATGACTTTGAGAATTTCTTCTCCAGTGGTGTTGGTCTCCAAAGGAGCACAAGTAAACAAATCTTCTTCAATAGATCCTCCGAAAATACAAAACAAGCAGTATTGATAGTCCAGCGACATCTGTACTTTCGTCGAGTTGCATTGCAAACGTTTCATTACTTTTCAATCTACAAATCAATTCTTCTTCAATGTGGTCAGATATTTTATGGATTCGATCAGATATGACGTTATTGGAACTCTGAACTGCTGCAACTTTCGCCAAGTACACACTTGACGATTTCTGTCATACTGGGTTTTATTAAAGTCTATGCAATCGTGAGTGGTTTGCCAGCACGAGCAATCCTGTAATTTAGCAGGAATGATGCTTCTGTGGCATTCTCGTTATCAGTTTTAACATATTTATGTAAAGCAGCCACACTGGTTTTATGTGCATCTTTGTATCTTTTGAAAAAGTCTAAGCTTTTGTCTTTTAATTGCGGGTGGTTGGTATTAACCTTTCTGCTTGGTTCAGTATATTCGCACGTCACAATCCGGAAGCCTCAGTTTCGCGCGAAAAATCAGAAACCGTCACTTTGGATCGCGATTGTAAAATATCTATGCAAGATAGCTTTCATATTTCAAAGACAATAAGAAGCATTATTTCGTTCTCTTTCTGGTTAAAAGAAAAATACATTTGTTTGCATGAGAGGAAGAGATATATTCAGCTTTTAAAATGTAAGGTCGCTCGGGACGTTTTTGGTCTTATTAAAGTATAACGCGATTACGTATTTTGGGATGAATTTATTCCTAAGCAAGCAGATGGGTTAAGATGTCGTTTTAGCTTCGCAGGTGCCAGAGAGCTATTACATATGATTTTGTTGCAGATAATACAATCCAGATTCGCATTGACCACAAGCATTCCTACAGAAATAAATCCGAAGAACCAGTAGGATTCGTCATATTTTCTCTTTTTTGAAGTAGTGTTGTACGTTTTGTTTCGTTAAATTCGGACGGCACGCGGAACCCTTGTGATGCTTCTACGGAACCCCAGGGTTCCGCGGAACACCTTTTGGGAAACGCTGGTCTAGGTTACGGTCTAGGACGATCTGCCCCGCCACGCAGTAGCAGGGCAAACGAAATCACCGCCAGGAACTGTACAAACCTTACCCGATAAAACAGCGCACCTCTACTAAGTCACCAAACTTAGCGAACACTTAGCGTGACTAATGGGAGGGGTGCGGGTTATCCAAAAAATGGTTCCTGGGCGGCCTTACCCATACCCGCCACCCATTTACAAGATTCGTTATTTCTTTTAGGAATCCCACGTGCCCAACTTTTCGGGCTGTCAATATGAAAGAAATGGTTAATCGACATTAATAGACATATTTATAATTTTATAAATATTTAAGCTCACCAGAAAAATGTAAAGCAAAAATGGTTCTAAGTATCGCTGCTATGGTTGAGGAATGACGCTAGTGTCAAAAGCTATACAATTGATTTGTAAAGTAGAAAAATCTTAAGATGAATATATACGTAAAATCCTATTTAAATACTATTTTGATCAATCTTTACGACGAATCGGCTTACAGTATGAACATCAAAAAATATGCTACGGATAAATTGAAGCTTTTACTAGCTTTTCTATAGTATTGGAATTACAATAAAATTATTATTTACGTAACAAAAAATTTAAGCGTAAACCACCAAAAAAAATGTTTTTTCATGACTTAACTATGAAGTAATACAAGAAACATTTTTTTAAATACCCCTTTATGGCTAAGACTATTTTTGAGGTTTTCCATGTTCTAACTTTTTTTCGTTCTTATAAAATGATGCACAAAATAAATAAAAACCACTTTTTCGCTTGCTAGCCTCGTGCAAAAAGACGCTCGATTTTAAAATTTTGCAGGCATGAGATTCGAAATATTTCTAGCATTTATATTCCTCTTAATATTCGCCTCAACGAACTGAGGAATCAACGTACCTAATGTAATGTAATCTGAATAAATATAATTAATAATTAAATACTTAAATGTTTTTGCACATAGAAATTCTTTCGTACGAACCGCATGACCCTTTGTGGGTCTTACAAAATACCTATTTTTTTAACAAATTATTATCATTAAATTTATCACGCGATGTTGATGTTCATTGTATTCATTACACATAATTTAATAAGGTTATACTTATAACTAATTAGTTATTATTTATTGATTTACTTCTAGGAACACTATTATGCAAATAAAATACCGTAGGTTTTTTCTGAATCTATTAAAGGTACTAGATTTAATTTCCTAGTTGCAAACTGATTAATATAGTTAACATAATAAACATTAATGTCGATTGTTAATAAGATAAAAATAATTTCCATTGATGGTAAAAACAGAATGTTGTCATTGATAGAAAAAAAAAATGTTGCAGAATTGTGTTAAAAGCACTTTATAACGGATTTTCCACTGGGTTATTTTATGAGCATTACGAACAGATGCGATTAAAAACATCATTGTGTAGCAGACTCGTATGATATTATTTTTAGAATGGGATAACCCAATGATTAAAGAGCATTATGAGTGGTGTATTGTTATAATGCGTTGTATGTTAGAAGTTTTTTATAATTATAATAATATAGCTCGATACTTTTATTGTGTCGTTTTTGTGAAATATCACCTCAAGGACATCGTACAAATTTTTGTATATTTCTACAATGCTCTTTCTTACTTATGTAGAACCATAGACTAGATGAACTATCATACTAACTTATGGTAAAGAGATTGCATCCACCGATTCGTCGATCACTAATACAAAGCTATGTGTAAAACGCATTTGACCAATTATCTCAGTCTCCCTCACTGCGGATTCCTATTCCGAGGAAGACTATGGGTTGTAGTTTTATTGAAAGCCTATATAATAACACCGGAAGAACACTCTTCGGAATCGAAACGTTATTTGTAATCATAGACATCCAAATTTAATAGACGAGAAGATACAGATGAGGGGTAAAACCAAACTATGGGGGGCGAAGAGGGGAAAGATGACTTTGATTCGTTAAAAAATCAATCTGACAGTATATAGGCAACTCGCATTATAATATCACCATTTAGTTCTTAAAGGCGAAATCTGCTTTTGAATGAATAGACCTTTTTACATGGGAGCGCGAATTGCTCGCCACGTTATTAACTTATTTGCGAAGTCCAAATGCGGCAAAGTAAAGTTCACCGATTTTCACAGAGGAATATTTTGTTGCCGTATTTAGTTATGACCCTTTAACAAATGTTTCATAATTTACTTACCCCTGTAACCAGCGACGAGCTCACGGAAAACCGCCCACATTCGCTATATCCATATATTTTAGGGTATAGCGTGTATAGCAAAAGCTCTCATTTTGCCGTGTTATTTCGTAAAATGTACGATGTGAGCTCGGCGCTGGTCAGGACAAGAATGATGACGTCACATTTTTTAGATTCAAGCGAGGCTCTCGTAAGCTCAGCCGGCTCCATGGAACCGGTATGGAAAGGGGGAAATAATACGCTTTTGTCACTTGGGCAGGTCCAGATATATTCATATGTCCGTGTTTGTAAAGGTTTTAGCCGTGTTTGGTAACCAGATCTGAATAGGTACCCATTTAAATCATTAGCTTCCATATTTCCTTCTATTCCCCACAATTTTCAATTTCACAAAATTTCCCAATTGGGGAAGCCAGAACCAATTTGGCATCTTTTGCGGTATTCCCGTGAAAAAGAAAACAAACAACAGTGTTTTTTTCCATTCGTTAGTTTTTGTATTGATGACCTGCACATTTCAGTTTCAGTGCTGACATACCGGCGACGTTTAAAATGCGTTTATTTTACAATTTTAGAAAAAAACATCAATAAAACAACATAAAAAGCGACAATATAAGTAGGTACCATGATTAATTGTATAATATTTAATTTTATGCTTTACATTACCTACCGCACTAGGTGTAACCTGTTCTGAGGTACAGTTTGTCAAATAAAAGTGGAAAATATATGAGGGCGCCACTGTTGATCAAATGGCAATACTAAACACATAACTCATAGTGTTAAAGTAATGCTGTGTAACCTACATTTTTATAAAAAATTAAAAAGGGATAATAGTGGAAAAAATATTTTTTCATTGCAGTATAGATACCCGCCGATCTCAAAATTAGAATTGCATATAGGTATATTATTATTATACTCTTGCAATTTTGTGTTAACATAATGAAGAATAACTATAATGTAATAAAATATAAAGCACAGTTTAGAAATTGCTCACATTTATTTAATACTAGATAAAGTGCCTAGCGTTGCCTGGGCTTTAGATCATGTCTTTAATTTTAGATCTGAATATATTTAACTCATTCAGATCTAAAAGTAATGTAACTAAACTCACCATTAGTGATTCTTCCTTTCTATCTATTGTTAAATTCAAATTTATGTTAAATTAAATTAAATCAAATCGCTTGATAAATCACCTTTTAATCAAATTTATGTCATGAAGAAAAAATGTTTTTTAAAATGTGGTTTACTGTGTTCTATACATTCAGTGTCATTGCACTTCAAAAAAATATTTGACAGTTAAATTGATGTTGCCAGTCTACAAATTTAGTAGTTCCGGTGACAGGATTTTAGGTAGGTACCCACATAAAAATAACCCAGTGAAATGTTATTGACAGATAAGACAAATAGTGTTAAATGCAACAAATAAAAAGTAGGTAGTGCGAAAAAGAAAAAAATTGGTACTTTAAAAACATATTTCAATTTTGGAAGCGGGAGTTCGTACTGCCGAGAACCATTGGCTAATCAGGTGGGTCACGACTGTATGGGAAAAATCTTGTTTTGATTTGTCTAATAGTGATAAAAGGGTGTTAAATGAAGATATAAAATCACGTATGTAATTAATATTTTTTAATGATATTTGGATATCATCTTCTTCCTCCGGATTGAATTAAAAAATTTCTCATAATAGAAAAAAACCATCATTGGTAAATCTTAAAAAATGTTAGATAAACCGTTAAAAATGAATTATTTTTCAATAGAACACGAAATAGGGGGAATATTTTGATTTATTTATTAAAAAAATATAATACTATAATTTAAAAAATTATCTCAAGGTAGTGTATTCAATACCAGCAAAATCCTTCTTACTCTCAAATTTCAGCATTATTTTGCAAGAATCATGGAACTTTTTGTAAATTATTTCGTAAATGTATACTTCGTTTGCTATGGAAGATTACAAAAAAGTTGTTTTAAATGATTCATAGTAACTTTTATATACACTAGAAATAATTCCTTAAAATGAAAATTTTCAAAACTTTGAAGTGAATCCGGAGGAAAAGGATCGTATTTTTGTGAAATCAATATCCAATCTTCAAACCACTTTAAAAAAACAGAAGCAAAAGAAAAGAAAGCAACATCTAGCGTCTTTTTTGTTTCACTTCTACCGCGTGTGAATTAAATCCACTGATTTTTTTAAAAATATCCCATCTTATTGGATAACCAACATCTCTGCTGTAGGTCACCGCAATTCCCCTAGGTGGAACTAATATTTAAAAAATGTAAAAAAACTATTTGATAATATTTAATGATGAAATGTATTATAAACAAATATGTGTTCAATTTTTTGCAGTATTTTATGTACTATTAGATGACTATTATTAGCGATTAGCGTACAGTTATTATAAAAATTACACTATACATTATTATGTACTAACAGACCCGGCCACACCAACCTTTAGAAAATCCACACCACCCGGTTGCCAGCTGCCCGCTGCCTGAATTGAATATTTGAATTTCTCGACTTTTCTCTACTATAATAAGCATGTTTTTATACATAAAAACCTTCCTCTTGAATCACTCTATCTATTCTTGAAAACCGCATGAGTATCCGTTGCGTAGTTTAAAAGATCTATGCGCACATACATTTTGAGCGACTTCATAAAATAAAATAATTCAAATCAAATACCTACTTACTCTGGGACATCTATTTTCCAATTTCTTCCGTAGAACGAATTTCAAAAGTGACTATAGTACGGCCCGTCAGCCGTTTTTTTTAAATATGTTTTCTTTGAATTTCTCGGCTTTTCTCTAATATAATTTACATGTGTTATACATATAAACATTCCTCTTCAATCACTCTATCTATTGGTTAAAACCGTATGAAAATCCGTTGCGTAGTTTAAAAGATTAACGTGCACATACATTTTGAGCGACTTCATTTTATACTATGTAATGATGATGATGATGATAATGATTATGCATTATGTTATTTTAAAAATCTGTTTCGTATAGCATTATTGTTTTCATTCAAACCATTTTGTTTGGCAATTATTGCTTCGAATGAAACACAACATGGATACAAGGAGGAACTTAAAGCTCTCTAATCCTCGATGATATACGCAAGTACCTTCTAACGTTTGCTTAGACATAATCCAACACTTTGCTTTGGTTTGATGTGTTTCAAGTTTCCCACTGCATATAATTATTTATCGGAAGGGCGATGAGAGGCTTTGGCCATGCGGAGCTATTTCTAATACAAAAGCCCTTTGAATCCGTCTTCAAACAATAGACCTAGAGCTATTTGTGGAAATTTAATTGAAATTTGAATAACTCATATGCATAACTACCATAAGGTCTTGATACAGCTAAGTACATTTGGATAGTACACGTACTTTGTATACCTACATGAACCACTGAAAATATAACCGATCAAAGTGGCACATAAGACCTATCTTCTAAATCTTAGATCCCAGACAGTTCAAGTGATACACAAGACCAATCGACTCTTAGGTCTTAGACAGGTCAAGTGATTCACAAGACATAACGACTCCTAGGTCCCGGACAGTGATACACAAGACCTGCCGACTTGTAGGTGCCAGATAGATCAAGTTTCACATGTCAAAGTGATCCATAAGACCAATCGACTCTTAGGTCTCAGACAGGTCTAGTGATACACAAGACATATCGACTCCTAGGTTCCGGACAGCGATACATAAGAAACGACGACTGCTGCCGCGGCCCAGCGGTTAAGATCCTCGGCTACAAATCGGGAGGTGGTGGGTTTAAGGCCCTGCGTGATCATACATTAAATTGATTTATTTTGTGTTATTTCAAATATTAGGTACTAAATATGGGAGGTATATTTGTGGCACATTCCAAAGTAATAGATATATTCATTATTGAATTTATGTTGTTTCACATTTAATTCACTTAAAATAATATTTTTGTTAAATACTTGTGGCACATTACAGATTTGATGATACTCTCAGTGTAGCCCAGGTGAATTACCACCACTCAGAATTGAAACGTTATTTGAAATGGCTTTAGCCGTGATTGGTGAGCAGATTTGAAGAGCCAAGTACTTCCTAACTTTCTCTCCCCCGTTTCCTTTCTATTCCTTGCCTTTGACTCACTGACTCTAAAGGGTTGGAAGCAGTTGGGACACACATGCGGTATTCACATTTAAAAAAATCCTCGGTTAGGAATCCACAGGTCGCGGATTCAAGGCCAGGCGTACTCACCTATTTTGCTCACACAGGTTAAAGAATTTTGCTCACACAGGTTAAATAGAATAACATTTGACGAAAGACCACAATTTATAAAATTCTTCAGCGATTTTTGGAGACCAGATCTATAAAGCCAGATACTTTCCAATCTTCCTTTCGCCCATCTCATTCTACCTACTATCCACTCTCTTCGGCTCCGGGCAATTAGGACTCCTGCGTTATTACTTGTCCACTTCTTAATTTGTTTAACTTTTAGGATAACAGGATAAGGTTGCTACCACAGAATGACTGTAAGGTAACCAAGGAACCCTCGTATTACCTTCCTACATAAATTATGTTACCTTCGTATTATGTTGATATTACAAAGAGCGGCCGCGGTCAGGTGAATAAACTAGCACCAGAAATGGAACCATTATTCTAATTGTAATGTGCGGTACCGGAGTTATTATGTCTTCATTTGGTGAAGGTATTATCTCAAAAACTACTGTTGTGCTGAAATGGGTAACGGCAGAGGTAGACGGAAATAATAAGTTGAATATTATATCTGACTCTTCAAGGTATTCCACAGTAAAAACCAAATGATAAATTTATTTACAACAGTATTTTAAAATACCAGTGTGGAAAGCTTTCCAAAGACATAAACGATTATCGAAGTTATTTTGATATATTTTTTTAAACCATCACTCATTGTAGCGTCCTCTCCAGAGGCATTCGCTGTTTATCAGTACAGGGACCTCACACAAAGCAGTATTATTCTCCAGTACCTCAATATGTTTATTAAAAGACTTAGGTTCTTAAGATCACAGGCGCATCGTAATTAATAAATATAAATTCAAATTAATATATAACGTTGTATTAACCACTTAATTATTTACAAAAACCGACATGTTTCGTCAGCAAAGCTGACTTTCTCAGGGTTTTGACAGAACTAATTTTTTAAAAATAGGTAATAGAGAAAAATAATAGACATAAACAAAAATAAAATTTGAAAGAAAATAATGTGTAAGGGACGAGGGGCAAGGGATAGAACAATTAAAAAAATTTTTTAAATTTAAAAGGGGAATAGATTTAATAATGGGTCATTTAAAATAAATTAATTTATTAATTTATTAATAAATTTTAAATGACTAAATTAAATTTTAATTTATAAAATTGAAATTTAATTTAGTAATTATTAATTTATTTTAATTTATTTATTTTAATTTAATTTTTTAAATTTTAATTTATATTACTATTTTAAATTTTAATTTATTAATTTGAATTTAAAATGTTACCACAAAATAATTTTGCACTAGTAGAAGAAGTGATAATAAATATAGTTTTGAGAACTTTCTACTGGAGGTTTTGTCTGCGTATCCCTGAGATTATATGGCCACCTACCTTCGGTTATCTCCGGCACATCTCGTAAACGAGACCATGTGACCCGAAGAGCCCGTAGACAATTTATTTATTTATTTAATTTCAACGGTATAAAGATACCATAAACTAGAATTTCATGTATTTGTTTTTGGGGTGTTATGCCGTCTTGCGCTACCTCCTTCTTTACGTTGGCTAAAGAAGGAGGTAGCGCAACAGGGCATAACACCCCAAAAACAAATAACGAAAATGCTTTTGGCCGTGAAAATCTTAAAACTTATCTGAAGGATTTCATGTTTCAGAATTATATTTAAATAAGAAATAATAAAAAGAGTTAATTGTGGCATGTGATTGAGAAATGACACCAGAGATACAATTACATAACAAAATTCCATAGTACAAATAAAATTAATAATAAATGAAAATATTTGATAGTAAAGCCTTCTTGTACCTAGGTACATTCCAAGCAGTTAAATAGATCCGCCATATCTGCGTAGATCAATTATGACACATTACATTTATTAATTTAAAATCTCAGCAGTAACCTACATAAATCGTATTTTCAAAAATGTTTATACAAACGTCAATACCCACACACTGAATTAAAATTCGTAGAACATTACTTGTTGTGTTGTCTGGTTGCAGTTTTTTCCAGTCAATCCAGATTTACAGTGGGAATAAAAACATCTTGAATTTTTCATATTTTTAACAACGGTGGACGAATTTTTTTTCGGTTGAAAGAAACAACACCTGGGAAAGAGGATAATGAATCTGCATTAGGTTGAAGTGCGTCGGTCTGTAATTCTATAAACTATTTTTCGATATCTAATTAATTACCCAACCGTCAATTCAGCTTTTTGGATGATATTTACTGTGCACACCTACTGTCCAAATTCAATTACCTACAATTAAATTGCCTACATACACACTGGTTCGCATACAATGAAACGATTACAGGGCAAATCTCATATATTTTTTAAATATTTAACAGGTTTTTCGCCACCGACAATAATAATAATTATTATTAAAAAATTAAGAAATAAACGTTGAGGAACGAGTGGGTTCACACCGTGATGTGCAAGTTGGATAAGTATGTATGAATATTCCATGCTTTTTCCATTAATTTGAGGCCGCTACCGAAGTCATTTTGCATCCACTTATAATTCCGTTGTGCTAGTCAATTTAGTCTCGGCGGTTCTTCAAATTAAAAATTCGAAATTAATTTGACGGCTCTCTTCAAATAACACACCTCGGCAGCCAGTAATAGACACACGTGAATTTCATAATTGAGGAAAGACAGCAGAAGTTCTGGTTAAATTAAGCAAAATAGAGGAATTAACGACGACATCAAGCCGCAAGAGTAAATTAAACTATTATATTAAATTTATCTCAGTCAGAGTTAAGACTTTAAATGGTATGTAAACTCGCGCGATTAAGATCTTTAAATTAAAAGTTTCTTGACTCGTAAACGCCTATACCAGTTATTCACAGCAAATGTTTAAAAAAGCAATACGGTCTTATTTTGGGATTTAATGTCCCATACTACGAAAATGCTAATTATTCCCCCCTCAAACACCACTTTCGGGTAAATAAATTATCGAGCATTAAAAAACATAGAATGTTGCAAATAATATTCGTAGTTTAATAGGAAGACAGCTTACGGTGGGCAATTATTTTTTTATGGGAACTCAGAGGTCTTGATGCCTGTCATATTGCAATGTAGTGAATCGAATCGGTAATTTCATTTACTGGGAATTACAATATACGGATGAGAATAAGCAAGTCGGGAGATAATTCATATCCAATGTGAAACACTGAAACGGTATAGGTACTACTATTATATAGAATAGATACCTCCTTACTTTTGATTAATAAAACAATAAAGTCCCACTTATTAGGAAAATGAAAAATTATCATAAAGTAAATTATTATCGAATAGTATTAATAGGCTTGCATCTGCGTGGTTGAATATCAGAACCCGGCTTCGAGTGCATGTCTGACGCCAAGCCATCGCGCCGCGCCACAAATAGCATCTGTGTACGTGGAATTTCAAACAAAGCTACTGTTGTAATTCGGTGTCGAATTCGAGAATTCGTCGCAAGATTTCGTCACTTCCGTCAGAAGGTCGGATGGGGACGTGTCCCCCCTAGGTATAACTGCAACGAATTTGTGAATTTGTATTATCTCTCCAGATATGGAAAGATTGACGGTAATACATACATAGTTGTATCAAGGGGCTATATATTACATATGACGGCATTGTCTGCCTCGGCTACTTTGTCCCGGTGACTAGCTACACTGGATGACAGTGGATCCGATGAACGGGCTATTTTTGGAACCAGTTCCTAGTGGATTTATAAAATGGGCACCAACACTAACCGGGCGAAGTTGAACCGACAGCCTAGCAGCAAAAATCTGCGGAGCGGGGTTTTAACTGCTAGTTACAATAATTAAGATTTGTACTCGTTTTTACCTAAATTTCATGGTGACCCGACAGTCGACGCCGATAGTTGGCCCCACGAAATAAAATAATAGTTTTTTGTGCGCTATTTACCTATTTAAAACCTAAAATCAACCCAAAAATACATTAAATAAAAGTAGGTATGGATATCAAACTACTTGTATTGATTTTTTTGTTGCACTTTTTTATTAAGATTGAGACAGAATAATCGGTCTCCTCTTTGTGCGGTGCTGAAAGTTTCACTTCTACCGCGTGTGAACTGCACACTTGTATTTTTGAAGTGAAAACTTCATTAACACCGTTGTGATTTGAAACTCAACGAAATGAAAAAGCGACATTAAAAAGAGACAGAGAATTGCACACTTAAAGTTTTTTTGAAATATTTAAGACGTCTGATAAACAACCGTTTACCATATACCATGTTTTTTAGAATGACAGAGAATAATCGGTCTCCTCTTTGTGCGGTGCTGAAGGTTTCACATCTACCGCGTGTGAACTGGACACTTGTATTTTTGAAGTGAAAACTTCTTTAACACCATTGTGAATTGAAATTCGACGAAATGAAAAAGCGACACTAAAAAGAAATAGAGAATTGCACATTTTAAGTTTTTTTAAATATTTAAGACGTCTGATAAACAACCGTTTACCATATACATATACATACGTGAATGCTTGTGAAAAATTTAATTTAAAGAGGTTTATTAGTAAAGAGGTCAGTGTTTAGAACACGATCTGTTATTCTGAGTAGTTACTTGTTCTGAGTAAAGTATTTTTTTGTTATGTGCTACATAACGTGAATAAATGTGATTACATTTTCTCGAATTAAACCTAAATAGATATTGGTAATCAAATAGCGTTGATAGATAACACGATTCTTTCTCCAGCTCGAGTAAGCAATAATCTAAACGTCATGTTTGGGGAATTTTCCCTAGATCTAGGTTAACAATTTTTTACCCTAAGGTATTTTCTAGTTTGGGGAAAATATATTTTCGGTTCATACACGTGGCAATATTATTTGTGGCTTGCTAAACTTGAAATAATTTCATACTTGATCTGGCAACCGAAAATAATAATAAATTAATCACGAGGAATGGGATTTTTATACTTCTTCAAACTTTGCAAATTTATTTTGTGGCATCATTTTTCATATAATGAATAACTGATTACTTTGTATAAAACCACTATTTTTAAAACAATATCAACATGTTTCGACAACAATGTTGTCTCCATCAGGATATGTTACTATAATAAATGACAAACAAGTATAGACAAATTAGAATAAATTATAACATAGACAAAATATTAAAAAGTAGAGGTGATTAATTACTAATCATAAAAAAAATAGTTATACAAAATTAAATATAAAAATTATTTAAGGAAAAATAAAATTGCATTTAGATAATAAATTTTTTTTAAGAATAATTAATTAAAATAATTAGTCTAAATCAAAAAATCAATAATTATAATTAATTGTAAGTATTAATAAGAAAATAAATTTAAAAGATGGCTATTTTTAAAAAAGGTTTGGTTATTTATAATATTTAATTTACTATTAAAGCTTTTTCTAATTTCTAAAATTTCTAAATTATCTAATTGTATGCCCGTAGTGTTAGTATGTAAAATTTTAAGACCTGTATTAATATCAAAAGAATGACTTGTTTCCAAAATATGGTTGGCAAATTCAGAATAATTATTATTATTTAAACATCTTATATGTTCCTTAACTCGAATGTTAAAATTCATTTTATATTGTGAGGTCTACTTAGGAGCATGTTTGAAATATTACTTTTGTTAAAGTGTTGTGGTAATTTTCTGAAAATAAAGAATTAATAGGCCGCTCGGTGGCAGCATTGTCTGGGAGCCACCTCTGGTCTGGAGCCCCTAGATTCTCCATAAAAAAATCTCTTCACTCCGCAAAAACCAGAGGCCTTAAATTCCCCCATAACAATCGAACATTAATGTCACGTGGGAACCCAATGTTTGTTCTACCGGTTTGTCAATGGAATTTGCTTCAGAGAACGAACGACGAAAATATCGATCGTCCAATTGATTAGTCGGACATCTCCAAATTCAAAGTTTTGTTGTAAAGAGGAAAACGCTCGCCATAAATTAAGCACTATTTACACCAAAGTTTTGTTGTAAAATGGAAAACGCTCGCCATAAATTAAGCATTATTTACACTAACGTTTGGTTGGTAATGGAAAACGCTCGCCATAAATTAAGTACTATTTACACCAAAGTTTTGTTGTAAAATGGAAAACGCTCGCCATAAATTAAGCATTATTTACACCAAAGTTTTGTTGTAAAATGGAAAACGCTCACCATAAATTAAGCACTATTTACACCAAAGTTTTGTTGTAAAATGGAAAACGCTCGCCATAAATTAAGCATTATTTACACCAAAGTTTTGTTGTAAAACGGAAAACGCTCGCCATAAATTAAGCATTATTTACACCAAAGTTTTGTTGTAAAACGGAAAACGCTCGCCATAAATTAAGCATTATTTACACCAAAGTTTTGTTGTAAAATGGAAAACGCATAATTTTTTTGGTTATTTCACTACAAGTTTTTCTACATTATAATTGATATGGTGGTGTTTATGAGTAATCTTAATCATAAAGATAAAAATCTAAAAGCCATAAAGATGACCCTCCTCCGGCGATCAATTGATCGAAGCCGTCCACAGAGTATTCCATAAGATGAAGGTAAAGAAACAACATTTTTATGCATTATTAAAATTCACTCAGCACGTCTTTCTTGTTTAATTTTAACAATAAAATGAGGGTTTATTATTAATTTTTTAAACTTTATGAGTAAAATCTCAAATTATAATATTTAATTAAATGAAGACAATTTTAGCGAAATTCTATCGAAATCTGGAAACAGAAAAATCAGAAAAGATATTGGCTCCGCTGGGACTCGAACCCAGAACCCTTTTCTTACATGGAAACAGCTCTACCGATTAAGCTACGGAACCCATATTAATTCGGTCACTTTTAACTGTGTCATACTTCGACTAAGAACTACCAACATTATCTTCATTTACTTAACGCACATATTATTGGCTGCTATCTTTATATATGATTACAAGATTCAACTCGAACTAAATGCAATCTAGATAGTGTCTGGATAAATTTTTATCCATTTTATTTGTAATACGCGACATCTATTGACTTTTTCTGCAAGTCTAGGATGAATATTTATTATTAATTTTTTAAACTTTATGAGTAAAATCTCAAATTATAATATTTAATTAAATGAAGACAATATTAGCGAAATTCTATCGAAATCTGGAAACAGAAAAATCAGAAAAGATATTGGCTCCGCTGGGACTCGAACCCAGAACCCTTTTCTTACATGGAAACAGCTCTACCGATTAAGCTACGGAACCCATATTAATTCGGTCACTTTTAACTGTATCATACTTCGAGTCCCAGCGGAGCCAATATCTTTTCTGATTTTTCTGTTTCCAGATTTCGATAGAATTTCGCTAATATTGTCTTCATTTAATTAAATAAAATGAGGGGTTTACATTGTTCCTTAATTTTTCTGTGTATTTTTCGCTTTATCGGCAAAGCGTAGTCACCATCACGCCGTGTCCCGTTTAATTTCCATTCTGGATGTTAGTGGAAGCGTATTGAAACGTTTAATGTTGCATTAAATTGGTCGGAGTTAAACGAGAGACTGCATGGTTGCACCATTGGTGCAAGAACGGCATATTGTTATTAGAGTCATTACTAAATACGCAATATTTTGCTCGCTGTGAGATTTAAAACTACCATAAAGAAATTAATTTACATTTAGATGAACGCTAATTTCTATATTTTTTTAATAACTCCTCCATGCTTGAGGTTTGTGTCATCTTTGGGGATAGTGTGTGGAGGAACTTTTTGAGAGAGAGAAGGAGTGAATTTAGGTCTTGGAGAGGCTTATGTTTTAGGAGGGAAGAAACTCAGGAGCTGGCAAATTATTCTGCAGCCATATTTTTGGACACAAAAAGAGTGGAGTCCAGCAATAGTTACTAGACAGTATCGTCTTGATGAAAGACCACTTTCAGAATCGAATCATTGCTTAAAATGACTTTGGCGGTGTCTGGTGTTTAGATCTGAATATCCAACCTAACCTTCGCCTTTCACAACTCTTTCCTTCTTGGCACTTTCTTCAACCTCACAACATTCCCATTTGGAGATGTCATAGTTCCACTGGCTCCGGATAGATGGGGACTCTTGGTACTCTTATGCAGTATTCAAAAAACGACGTAACCAATGAATAGGTCCCCCAAAATTCAAATCAAAATTTCGAAGAATCAAAACATTTTTTTTAAACTTTACTTAATGAACATGATCACTATCACTTTTAACATCTGTCGAATTGGGCTCCCCTGCCTTTGGTCCAGCGGCCGTGCGACCCAGCATCCCGGCAAGCAGCGTGTCCGCTGATTGGCAGAGAGACGAGAGTACTGCCGGTCGTGTCGACCGCGGCCCGACCATTTTTCTTCCTGCCAACTCCTCTCCACGCGGGCCACGATTCCGGCGTTGTTTTTATTTGGTCGTTTTGCCGAACCTTCGATCGGAGATTTTTTAACAAACACTTTTTATTCGCTACTCCCTTTTCCTTTTTTAACCGTTTATTTATTTGGCTGTCTCGAGAATTGGAATAACGAAGCGAGGTAAAAACAATGATTTATTAATAAGCTTTGATAAGTATCTCCCTACCCACTAGGTGCCTTTTATTTTAAGTATTTGCCAACAACTTGGACGATTACTCACGAATAAGTTCATTTATTTTATTTTATTTATAAATTTTCAACGCCTAATGGGCTTTTACATGACGAGTTTATAACACACTTTTAAATAACATATAGACATTTATAGGCACTTTTAAATAACGAAAAGATAAACGATAAAAATATAATTAGTGAACATCATATGAAAGGTAGGTTAACAGAAAAATTTAAGTAAATATAATGCATAACAATAAAACAGAAAGTTTCTAATTTATAAATGGCATAGAAATACATAAACTAGTAGGTATGCAGGTAATTTCAAAATTTACAGGTGACTGACTAATTGTGATACGTGACAAAATGCAAGATACATAAAAAGAAAACGGTAACAAGTTTTTACATTGTAGATTAATATAGAAATTCACAAATATTTGCAATAGCCCCTATGTGATGCTCCTTAAATATCAAAATATTCTACATAAAAATATCATTCAAGTATTACTTAAATAATGGTAAACTTAAAGTTAGCATAAGTACCACGATTTAGTGAACTTTCTATTCCGCTCCGCGGCAATGACGCCACTGCTTGTCACGGTTATTTTGCACCAGTGAATGTAGTGGAGCTGGCGACACGGTATCGCTTCCAAGTAAATAAGCACACATTTCACCACTAAAAATTAGCCGGAAAATGGTAAACTTATTTTAAATACTTCTATATTTGAGGTGAATTTGTTTCCTAGTGTGTGAAGTCGAGAAATAGGTGCATGTATGTGGTGGTTGGTTCCAGAATTATTGTTGCAGAATAATACGTTTTGCCTTGTTTCTCGATTGAAGTCGATGAGATGCAGGAGTTCACAACAATCTAATTCAGAGTGAATAATTTAAAACAAAAATTATTATTATTATTTTTCTTCTGTTTTCTAGGGAATGCAATTTGAGTGTATTTATGTTGTAAATGTAACTTGAAGTATAAATCGTAAAAATTTGTGCTGCACTCGTTCGATATTTCGTGTATAAATTTGATAATATGGGGACCAAACTTTTTAAAGTACCTACTTTCAGTTTTCAATTCTGATAATAAGTGATCAGATTTAATGATCAGATAATTAAATCGAATTAATATTTTATAATTTTTTTTTACATGAACAATTCTATTGTTATAACTATTGAAGGTTATTCCCATCAATGTAATATATCATTGAAGAAAGAGATAACACTAATAATCTAAAGGAAAATTTGAAAGAGGACAAGACGCAGAAAAATAGATAAAGATAATCCCAGTTGCGACAATTATCTTTTCTTATTTTTTCTGTGTCTTGTTCTCATTCATATTTTATTTTATATTATATATGTTTTCTTCTCCAATAATATTGAAATTCAGCAAATTTATTTGTCCAAATATTTTTCGTAACGAATTCAGCACAGCTTTCAGTATGTCAAATATTTTTGTTTTGCCCATTATATTACTATATTGGTTGAGATCGAAATTGAAAGTGGTTCCAATTTTACTCTCAGTATTGCCCTGGTGAAATACCAACATTCAGAATTGAAGCTTTGCTGGAAATGTCTTTAGGCGTATTCGGGGACCAAATCTCTGAATAGCCAGATAATATCCACCTTTCTCTACCGAATCTCCTTCCCCTCCCTAGTAGGTATATTCAGACCCATGTGGCGATGCCATGCCTCACTGGCTCCAGACGAAATTTATTTTCGGTCGAACCGAAATCCACAAAAAATAAAATTAGAAGTTAAATAACAAAGTAATGAACGTACGAATCCCTCCCACTGCGGTGCAAGGCGATGTTCCGAGAAAAGGTATCTCTCAATATGTCTCTCCCGATCCGGCCTGCCACGCAGATGGTGGACAGATGCATCCGCTGCCAAGAAACGAACAAACCTCTCCCTGCGTACCCGGGTATTCCTGCTAAGTCACCAAATGTAGCGAACCACTTGGGGTGACTTTATATTATTCTATGGCAGAGGTTTTTGATATCCAATAAATAGTTTCCTGGGCGGCGGTACCCATATCTTCCTCCCAAATTAAAATACGTTACGAGGTTATGAGTATATCAAGGTGAACATAATGAAATAATTACATACTTAAGTTTCGTAGCAATTCATCGTTTTTCCGCATATTAAGGGTGCATTTCACCATCCTCTTGATAGTTTATCCATAGTATAATATAAATTAATAAAAAAAACCAAATAAATACTCGAAAATACGTTACGAGGATATGAGTATATCAAGGTGAACGTAATGAAATAACCACATATCTTATGTTTCGTAGCAATTCATCGTTTTACCGTATATTAAGGGTGTATTTCACCATTCTCTTGATAGCTTATCCATATAATAATATAAATTAATAAAGAAACAAATAAATCCTCGAAAATACGTTACGATGTTATGAGGTATGAGTATATCAAGGTGAACGTAATGAAATAATCTCGTATCTTAAGAGCGTTTAACCAGCCAGCGGACGAAAATCCACATTTCGTCGAAAGTTGTTCTTACGATCGTGCAGGGCGGTTACAATGAGAAAGATTAATTATTCTCCGTACTAGCTTTTTTTAAATTATAACTCAATATCGAATTTATTTCAATCCAAATTAGCTTTAATTTATACCTTCATGCAAAAATGCTGAAAGGCGTGATGATAAAACTATTAAAATAATGTACTTTTTGTAATTATTTTTTGATTATTAGTATTTGTCATTTTTCAATAATGTCTAAATTTAATAAGAATGTTAAAAAAAATCTGAAATAAATTAGTAAGTGCGCAAATAAATACACAAATGGACCAATTTTCGTCAAGAAACGCATGTACGTACATATTTTTTAATGATTTTATTGAAACTAAAATTAAAATTCTAAAACATGCGTTTGCTAGATAATGTATTGATTTATTTTAGTGCATGATTATATTATTTGAAATGGGTGTGGTATAATACAAAACCTTTTTTGAAAATTTAACAAATCTGCCAACGACCTATGGAATAACCTTATTATGCTAAAAATTTAAAAAAATTCTCAAAATTTATTATATGCGAATGCTAGATAAAAGAAAAATCTTTCGAAATCCATTTATAATTTTTTGTGGAAAAGAGTCAATTTGTCTAAAATCTGATTTGAAAATGACATATTTCTGGTTTTCTCTGGTAATGCCCTCTTAAGTTTCGTAGCAATTTATCGTTTTTTCGTATATAAGGGTGTATTTCATCATCCTCTTGATAGCTTATTCATAGAATAATATAAATTAATAAAGAAACAAATAAATACTCGATAGTAGTACAATATTCGTGTTACCTTCGAGCACCCAATAATAAACCCGGACTTTATTAATAAAAAAATCGAAAATATAAGTTATCCAATGGATAAGTTATCAAGAGTAGATATAAAATTCCTTAACAATCATAAAAAAAATCGTTAGTGGATACAACTTTAATAACACCTAAAAGCCATAATAAAAAGTATTTAGTAAAACCTGTCATATTTATATGAAATCCAATAAAATTAGTTTAGCAACAATAATAATTACTTGTAACACACTTGTATTTAGAATCACATTTTCGAAAGCGTTGAATTACAAAACCAAGCTTAAAATGTATTTTTAATTATAAGCCATCTTAAATTATAATTTGTCTCCATGAAATTATTAATACAACGCATTAAAAATGAGCATATCAAATTACCCAAATCTCTTCTCGAGAATCAAAAGAGAACTACATTAAAAAAGCAACACACTTAGATATATTATACGTTATACGTCGTACGAATAGTTAGTATTCGTGTTGGTACGGCATTATATTATTAAATACGCGAGTAGGTACCATGTTACGAGGTAACCTATGTGTGTTGAAACGATATTATCATCTTAGCTTAATACAGAAGCTCTTTAGTTAATTTAAAACCTGTTATTTATATCTTAAATGAGTATGGAGTATTACAGTATGTGTGTCACGATCGATCAGAGATAATATAACCGTCCGCTGCTGAGAGGCTTGACTAGAGACTGGAGACTGGAATAGGTAGCTATAGTAAATAGTAGTAGCTAGTATAGTAACGTAGAAAGGTGGGTAACTATCTACTGAAGTTTCTCAATCAATGGGACGCGTTAAACTAACGTTAGGTAGTCACACTGATGAAACATCAGGCTTCTTAAAATGTAGGAATATCATATATTTTTATTTAACCCGGGAACCCCCTTTGAAATATGAACACTAGCGTAGGGTAAAAAAGACCCGAAATTTGAAGTGAAAACTTATTGAGCACAGTTGTGATTTAAAACTCGATCGAACGAAAAAGCGTCACTAAAAAGACACAAACACATACACCTATAAGATTTAGCCTGCAAGAGAATGAGATAGAACAATTGGTCTCCTCTCTGAGCGGTGCTTCCTAGCCTCCCCACTATTGTCTGCTTTAGTTTTCTGAAGGTTTCACCTCTACCGCGTATTTATTTATTTATTAACGCCCTTTTTCGGGGCTTTTACATATGAATAGTAAGAAATATACAGTATTTATTGTACATAACTGAACTGCCTTCGTAACAATATTTTATATTTGTTTAAAGATAAATTGAAGATGTCCACTGACTTAATATAATTTTTTCCCTCCATTAGTATTCTGGGCAAAGAGGAATACATATGGTAGTTAGTTCCAGAATTACTGCACTGATATAAAACCTGACTTCTAGTATTACGTAGTGGAATCCGGAAGCTTATCAATTCGAGCAATACCGGACTGTCAACTTAATCATTTAGAATTTTATACAGAAATACCAAGTCAGTGAAAGTTCTTCTGTCTGACAATTTGAGCATATTCATATCATTCAAAATAGTATTGTAGTTCGAACTGACACTTGTATTTTTTCTATGTTCTTACGGTGCTCATCTGACTTTTTCTTTTGTTTTATTCTCCAACAATTCTCCCGTCTGGAACTCATATTATTGTATACATGTACAAGCTCTTGAAAGAATACAAAACAAATTCTTACGTTTTCTAAATTTTAAAATCAGTATTCCAGCAATTATGTTGAACTAAAACACTATTTTAAATTATATGAATATGCTCAAATTGTCTGACAGAAGCATTCTCACTGACTTGGTATTTCTATATAAAATTTGTAATTTTTTTAGTTGATAGTCCGGTATTGCTTGAATTGGTAAGCTTCCGGATTCCACAACGTAATACTAGAAGTCAGGATTTATTTCAGTGCAGAAATTCTGGGATCAAGTAGTATATGTATTCCTCTTTGCCCAGAATGCTTATGGAGGGAAACAATTATACCAAGTCATTGGACATCTTCAATTTATGTTTAAACAATTATAAAACATTGTTACTGAGACAGTTCAGTTATGTACAACGAATGCTTTGCTTTTCTCACTATTCGTGTGTAATGTAAAAGTCCCGAAAAAGGGCGTTAATAAATAAATAAATTTATATTGGTTCAAACAAAATACAATAATATAAACAACACCGATCGCAGTTACTGACGGGTTATGTTAATGGTTTTGAGCATTGTAAGTTTTACTCTAACCTAACATTAACGAGAGCTTTAGATGATCCCACTATTTGACTGTGCAAAGTATGGAACTGAGAAGAAACGAAGAAGCTTCGATGGATTTTCATGTAGCAATTCTTTAAGGCCCGCAAAAAGAAGAGGATGGAGAGATATGTAATTACGAATGTTAGAGGAGCTATTATTTAAAGCGATAAAATCGATGCGAAAATTCGAATAGAGCAAAAATCTCTTATCTCTTGGAGGCTGTCCAAAACAGCATTTAAATAAACATTGAAATATATCTTATAAAATAACAGAAACAGACTTGAAAATAAAAATTATCGGAGCATACTTTGCGATTTTTTTCTATCGAGGAAATTTTATATGATTTGCGTTTCGGCGTGGAGAATGTATTGATATTATCTTCAAAAGTAACATTTATTTTTTAAGAGCTTAAAAACTTCAAATGTTTAAGGGAGATATGCATAAAATCGGTGGAAATTCGGATAGCGGCGGTGGGTCAAAATGAAAAAAAAACCGATCTTAGCTGCGAAAAGTGAAGTATTTAGAAATCTTCAAGATTCAAAGATGTGTTATTAGCATTCATTGTTAGCAGATTATATAAATTAAAATTCTATGTTCCAATATGCACACTTCGATTAATTTATTTATCATTAGCTGAATCTATTATAAGGTATAGAATTACAGCCTGGGGACTTTCCTTTAACACAAATGTAAATCATGTTCAATCGGTTCAAAAATCTTTAGTTAAATTATTAGCGCATAAAAGTTTATACAAACAAAGACATAATGTTCCGTACTTTTTCCAGAATCTCAAAATTCTCTCAGTAAGAGGAATTCTGTGGTATAAAATTATATCTCAGCATATGAATAGCCCTATATACATACATAAACTAGACCACAGTTACAATACCCGTTTTACGCTAAATGAAGGACTAATTGTACCTAAGCACTTGAACAAATATGGACAAAGAACGCTGGACTACATGATACCAAATTTATTGAATATGTTACCTGCTGAAATTAAAAAAATGTACAAATGGTAAAACAAATATTATGTTGAAGAATTGGCTCGCCGAAAGAAAAAAATTGTATTAGACACTAGCACAAAAATTGTAACTGCAAAATAAAGTAAAATAAGTTTATTTAAATCTTCAAAGTAAAAGCACCCATTGACAAACTACTAAAACGAAATTTTCGTTATATGTTTTTGGGGTGTTGTGCCGTGTTGCGCTACCTCCTTCTTTAGCCAACGTTTCGGACATCGTTGCAGTGTCCATCATCAGGGCAGATCCGGCAGATCCGGTAGATGTGTAATTTTTAGTCGTGAAGTGTATTAGTTAGTTAGTGCTGCTGGCGACATGGTATCGCTTCGAAGTAAATAAGCACACACTTCACGACTAAAAATTACACATCTACCGGATCTGCCGGATCTGCCCTGATGATGGACACTGCAACGATGTCCGAAACGTTGGCTAAAGAAGGAGGTAGCGCAACACGGCACAACACCCCAAAAACATATAACGAAAATGCTTCTGGCCGTGAAAATCTTAAAACTTATCTACTAAAAAGTAGTTTATTGGGACTTTTCTTTTTCTGTAAAATATTTTTAAATCCAAAATTCGTAAAATTAAAAAAAAAACATAAAAAAATGTCCCAAATAAAGAAAAAGTAGAATTGAAGTAGTAAAATATTGTGCATTGCATGTACCTACTCGTGTAAAAAAACACTCGTAATATTGAACCATTCTGAAAGTTAACAAATAAAATCAAAGTCAGTTTTAGAAATTTGAAGAAACCCTGGCGAAGGTTGTAATCGAGTCGGCGTCGGATTAAATCTCAATTTCGAAATACCTTCCATAGTATTCATGGTTTTAAGTTAACTCCATTATAACGTGCAGGCAGTAGATTGATACCTGACAGTTATGCCAGCACCTATAGAACCTTCGTCTACCATCGCACCCAGCACCCAGCATCTAGCACCATCTCGGAGTTAACAGTAGTTCTTGAGAACACCTCAGATTGACCTTTATGAAATTGATTTCATGGGGTGGTTACAGTTTTAATTTATGTCGAATTAGAACTCATGATCTACTGTTAAGCTGTTTCTTTATGCTCTGCTCACTTCAGAGGTAAGAAAACATCATTGAGATAATAACAGACCCATTTACGTTGAAGTTCTGTACAGCTGTTAATCTACTCACAGAAATTGTCATGATATTTTAAAACATATTTTGTAGGGGAATTTTAGCTAAATAGCGTATTTTTTGTTGTTGTTATTAATATTAACAAAATTCGGCCGTTAGTATACCGATTAATGTAGGTACCATTGTAAAAACCACTTTAATTCGGTTGAAAATTTCCGTGAACCAAGCGGGGAAACTGATTATTTAAATCTGTTTTGCATTGGTACCTATGTAAACCTAAGATTAATTCTAAGTAACTAACTAACTAACCATCACGCCGTTTCCCGCAGGGGTAGGCAGAGAGGACGGACTGACAAACAACTCGATCTTGGCACACACTCCTTGCCTCGTTCACATTCATACATCTATTCTATTATTCCGACTCTTCACATAGCCCGACTCAAGTATCTGATTCACTTGGTCGTGCCATGTCTTCCTCGGGCGTCCCCGACTTCTTCTACCATTCACATTTGCGTCATATGTTCTCCTTACACTCCTTTCCTCGTTCATTCGCTCTACATGCCTAAACCATCTGAGCGCCCCTTTCTTAATCTTACTCATTACGCTTACATCAGCCTTGCATTCTCCACATTTCTCACACGATCGTACTTGCTTTTACCCAACATACGCCTCAGGGATGTCATTTCCACAGCATTCAGTCTACTTTCACCCTTCCTCTGCCAGGTCCATGCCTCACTGCCATACATCAGGGTAGGTACCAGCACTCCATTATGGACGGCTAACTTCGCTTCTTTGGACAGTTTTTTGTTGGCGCCAACGGCGTTCAGTCCTCCATTAATAGAGTTGCCTGCATTTAGCCTTCTTTCGATATCTCTGTCTGCCTTCCCATCTCTCGTAATTCTAAGTTCTCTGCATAAGCAGTTTTAATAGATTCAAATGATTTTTAATGATAATGGTTAGGTACATTTATTTAACGGAATGTATGGAAAAAGTTCAGTATAACATTTTTAAAGTAAGATTATGGCAATGGAGAAAACAAGATGCTGGGTTTAGTCATACACAATTTGGAAGAGTTGACCAACCTTACAATTATGAGGCTGCTTTGGTTTAAGAGATTATTATTTTAGAAAGTGGATCTCAGGTATGAGGGTTGAGGACTGAGAACACCTGTATTCTGATGGTTGAGAAAATTAAAAATATTTTTTTTACAATACCTCTACATGAGAGTTTCCAACAACATATACCTCGGGAATGCTTGGTATCTGCATGGATATTATAGGATGGATTTCGCATTACTGTTGATAGCTTATAAGATTCTGAATGGTTTCCTATCAATACAAGACATTCTGGTTAAAATATGACTCTATGTCCCTATTTTATATGTATATAAAAATCTCGCGTCACGGTGTTTGTGGTCGCACTCCTCTGAAACGGCTTGACCGATGTTTATCAATTTTTTATGTATGTTTGGTAGGTATGAGAATAGGTTTTACATTATATTTCACACCGCTAGGTGATTAGGGTGTCCCTATCCAGAAAAATATTGTTTTTTTTTTTACAATTTTTTTTGTATTTTTTTTTATTTGGCATAAAAAAATACCTATATCCCCCAATTTTAACCCTCCTACCCTCACCCTCCCATTTTTTAATCGTGATTTTAGTATTTTTGTATGAACAAATTTAACCGTCTTTGTATTTCAAACAGAACGAAATTATTTATGTTCTTGAATGACAAATGGCGCTACGTCCGCCTCATCGAAATTTCATCCACACATGCGCAAGACGTTCACGAGAAGCGTCGCGTCATTTTGATATTTCATTCGGCATCATGTTCTCGCGTGGGCAAACCATCGAACTTATTTGTGTTGGCTAAAGACGGACTGACAAAAAGTATCGTACACTCTTTTCTTTATTTCATTCTCCTACTTTAGTTGGTGTTTTTTTTGTTTTTATCGGCGGTCATCGTCTACAGCGCTCTATTCCTCTTTCTGTCATAGATCCCATCCCCACATACCTACAATACATTCGTTATTTTTTAATTAACAACCAAAATATCCACTAGAAATAATTTATATGGCAGAACAACGTTTGTCGTGTCAGCTAGTAATCTATATGTACATAAATCTGGCTACAATACACCGATCTGTGTCTGAAAAAATACAATTTCCTCTGGAAAATAATGCACTGTTAGAGGCGGATAGTAATAAAATATTGTTAAAACTGTCGTAAGTCTCGATTCACTTTCTATTTTATATCTCAATATCTGATAAAAATGATCAGAAACATTTCAAAACGCCGGTAATCCAATGCACTCGGTTCCGCGTGCGGATAATAATCCGCACAATACAAAAATGGAATTCTCGTAGCATAAAACATAATGCAAGATCATTTCGATTTGCCTAATTTACATGGAGGGAACGAGCAGGGCATTTATCTAAAGTCTAAAGCCGGCCGTAATCTGCCGCTCGGTAGGTACGGCCAACAGCCTCTAATGGTATAAAAGATGGAAGAATGATTAGTTTCGTGATCTGCTCAGATCAAAAATGGATGGTTAGAGTTATTGTGGCTCGGGCTTAACACGATATATCCATTCGGGACAGGGCCGCAACAGAAATGGTACCAACTCATAATGCCCGATTCAGTATTTTTTACTCTAAATTTGCACTGTGTGGCGATATTAAATGTTATTTAACACACTGTCGGGAATCGGCGTAAATTTATTTTTAAAGTGTAAAAAAAAAGGTCTCTTATGTTCTTTCCGGAGACATTGGTAATTTGGTATAGAAGCTTTCATTCAAATCATAAAAGAAAAATACAAGTATCAATTTATAACTGAAAACCGTACTCCACTTTATTACACATATTTTTCCGGTTCCATGCCAACTCAGAAACACCTCATAAGGTCATTAAAAGTTATGAAAAAATAATTTAAAAATAGCCGGTAACCCTAACCTAACTTAACTTATTTAACCAATTTTTTTTATATTTATTTATCAACAAACTTAATGACCTTTCTGAGGTGCTTCTGAGTTGGTTTTATCCCGAGATGTCTGTTCACCATTTTTCCAGGCCCAAAATTAAACCGTTCCTTCATACAAAATTATTCCACTTACTAAGGAAGAGTTCCACAAAGCACTCTTTTAGGGTGAATTGCCTAATTCAGAAAAAAGGAAGAGTTTTTTTCAATCGACTACTGAAAGAAATCAGAAACATTAATGAAAAAATCCAAATACTAAATGACGTGAAAAAAAAATTTATAGACAATCTTACTAAAAAAAAGTGTTTCCACTTGAATTAATCTTAAGAATAACTCGTATTTCAATTAATTTCCTTTAGTGATATTTCTATCTTCAAATAAGATAAATATTGTTTAAGACACCACCTAGACGTCAGGTCTTTTAGTATGTTCACACCCTAAGCACCCTGAACAAGTGAAGGAATCGCTTAGGTTCCTGCTCACGCACTCTGCACCTCCTTTTGGACCATTTGTCGACTAGACTATAACTCCGCAAATAGACCATATGACCCGAAAAGACCGTAGACAACGAACGTGGGAACTAAATCGTAGACTAATATAAAGTAAAAAAAAATATTTATCTTCAACAATTTTTTTTCCGTATTATAGGCAACTACCATTTTTATTGGAAACAACCATTTTAAGAATTGGTTTGTGACCTAGATAGCGTCTCGGATAAATATATCCGATTTTATTTATATCGAACTATCAGCCTTATTGAACTTCTCTTTCATAATTTCATTTAAATTATTATTGATATCTTTTTCTTCATTGATTTATTACATTAGTGGGAATAACCTTCAAAAGTTATAAAAAGAGAGTTTTTCTTATGAAAAAATAAAATATTTATGCTATGGCAGAAGTTTCAGGCTTCTAATTCGCTATTTGCCATCACCCATATAGGACATGAGCAGATCGTTTTCTTTGACGGGAGAAACTTTGTTACAGCACACATCTCTGTTTTATAGCACCTTTTAAGCCCTTTTAGGTCGCCGGTTAGTATACCTACTTGCCACTTATTTATGATATTTCATAATTGTACCCTAACGGGTTTTATATCACAGTGAACAGATTATCCAAAGAAGTGTAATCACGGCATTTTATATTTAATTTTTTTGTAACGCGTTTTATAGCATAATTATTGTTAATTAAAAATAAATTTTATAAATTGAAGTAATTTCACAAATTCATCGGAATTTTAAAAGCAGACTTAATGCTTTTACATTTACTTATTGCCAAAAATCTGTATCTTCTTCTGTTTTTTCTTCTTTAACCCTAGATCACTAACCTTATTTTACAACACTTATTACTAATCTTCGTCGTTTCGGCTACGCCGTATAAAAGGGAGGCTTCTAAGGGTTTATGGAATCAAATGTTTATATGTGTTTTACTTATTTATTACAATAATCATTTGTTAACATGTTTATAAGTTTTTTTATTTTCGAAAATCACATTTTAATTACTTTGGCAGTCTTTTAATTGAGACCAGAGTTTTTACTCATTTAAAAATTTTTGTTTTTTTAAATGCTTAAATCTTATTAACTAAAAAAAACAAAGACTTAAAAAATTAAATTAAGTAATAAAATCAACAAAAGAAAGAAACATTTTAGAAAAAACTATTAATTAATACATTTTTGACAAATTTCAAGTTTGTGTTCGCCACACAAGGATTTGTTGCACTTGGGCATACAGGGCACACAGGGCCCCTACACAAAAAACACACACGTGCGCCGCGCGAGCTGCAGGTCGTCTGAGATTAACCGAAATCTGGAATGCGTACGACGACGCACTCAAAATTTATACCACTTTTTCGAGTCCGCGTCGTCGTTTTGACGAAGGTTAGTGATCTACGGTTAAAAGAAAGACAAACATTCCCGGCTTACGAATAACCCAACAATGTTTGAAAATCTCCTACTACCACCACAGAAAGCCGAAAATGTTGCTTGTGTTGTGATGGAGGACTTAGTCAGCCGAGGAATCGAACACGAGACGCTCGGGTGGGACCCAAGCGCCATGCCCACTCGACCACTGACCGATCTAAATTCGCCCCTCGAAGAGAGATGATAAATTCGACGTATTATTTGAACCTGCAATGAGTTAACAAAAATTTTGATGAACATGCTATATGTATCAACAGTATTTTTAGAACAAATTAGTAAATGTGATATAATCTGTAACGTTTGAATTTGGGAGATGGGAATGGCTACCGCCGCCCCGGGAACCATTTATTGGATAACCAACACCTCTGCCATAGGATACCCCAAGTGGTTCGTTACGTTTGGTGACTTGGAGCCCGAGTTCATGGGGTGAACCTACTGATCTGAGAGAGACTGGTTGAGGGTCAAGTTTTTGTGATATTGCAGGGGTGCCTGAGTTCATGGGGTGAGATTTGTCTAGGTATTGGCGGTGGAAGTGTGACGTAATGCGTGGCGGACCGGATCGAGAGGCTAGAAGGAATTAAAGAGAGGAATTTTGACCTCTCTAGCCGGACTCTCTTGACCCACGGCCTTGCACCGCAGATGAAAGGGTGGATTCATACTACAATCCTGGACACAGTGACCCCCAGATGCCTTTCCAACCCTCATACATTTTACCTTCCCAGAATTTCCTCTCCTTCCTTTTCTTAAAAAACCGTCCGCACAGCATCCACTAAGATGGCGTAAGCCCTGAGGGGATTCCTTAAGGCCTCTTGTATGGAACTAATGTAAAAAAAGTTTGTAATTTTATGCACCTACCTACCTACACGCAAAACAAAAAAAAAATAATTGCCATCAACGAAAAACATCCATGGATTAAAAATAAATTTCGGCACAATTTGAAAATTAATTAATTTATGTGTACAATGCGAAACCACATAAATGTTTAACCAAATGTGGATACTTCAATTCAAAAAGATAATTAGATCTGCTGAAATTATTGAGCCTCACAATGCGTTGTTAATCAGTCAGTTAATTCGAAAATGATTAACAGAATGGAATACATTTAACTGTCGGTTTCTAATTGCTTTCCTATTATTATTAGTATTATTATAGGATGGCAAATCCGTCCCTAAATTACAGAGAAAAACAAATTAGTTTACAAAATCTTTTGAACTGCTCAAAATCGTATTTTTAATAAGTATAGTCATGGTGTTATACAAAATCTTGCCTGATTTCGCGGTCCTTAACTAACTAACCATCACGCTGTTTCCCCGAAGGTGTATGCAGAGAGGACGGACCGCCAAACAACTCGATCTTGGCGTACACTCCTTGCCTCGTTCACATTCATACATCGTCTCATACATGCTCTTCCATTATTCCGACTTTTCACATGGCCTGACTACAGTATCTGATTCACTTGGTCGTGCCGTGTCTTCCTAGGGCGTCCCCGACTTCTTTTACCATTTACATTTGCGTAATATATTCTCCTTACACTCCTTTCCTCGTTCATTCGCTCTACATGCCCATACCATCTTAGCGTACCTTTCTTAATCTTACTCATTACGCTTACATCAGCCTTGCAATCTTCGCGGATCTCCACATTTCTCACACGATTGATCTCATCTCTACAGCATTCAGTCTACTTTCATCCTTCCTCTGCCAGTTCCATGCCTGACTGCCATACATCAGGGTAGGTACCAGAACTCCATTATGGACGGCTAACTTAGCTTCTTTGGATAGTTTTTTGTTAGCGCCAACGGCGTTCAGTCCTCCATTAATAGAGTTGCCTGCATTTACCCTTCTTTCGATATCTCTGTCAGCCCTCCCATCTCTCGTAAACACACTTCTCAAGTACACAAACTCATCCACCTGCTCCAAATACTCATCATTCACAACTATGTTGCACATTGTTTTCATACTCTCTCTTTCAAATACCATGACTTTAGACTTACATTTCACGGTCCTTAAAAAAAAAATACCATCGATATACAAAATACCCTAAATATGGCCATAAATTTGGAATTTTTTGAATTTTTCATTCAAATGTCATAATTATGTTGACTCAACTAAAATGTGTTCTCCTTGGGTTTGATTTTTTGTAAATAAAAACCTAGTAGATATTGGTTGACGGGGCACATAAATATGATCTAAATGCTAAAATGGATTTGATCTTTTCATGAAATGTTTTTTTTTTTTTACATTAGCTCCACACAAGAGGCCCTGACAAAAATAATTCCTCTCAGGGCCTATGTCATCTTTGGGGATACTATGCGGAGGGTATTTTTAGGAAAGGAAGGAGAGGAAGTTCTGGGAAGGAAAAGGGTAAGGGTAGGAACCTGTGAGTCAGTGTGTCCAGGAGTGACGGACGTATGCATTCATCACACCCACTGCGGTGCAAGGCGCCTTCCGAGAGAGTACCCCAGGAGAAGTCAAAGGGGCTTCCTCAACCACTCTCTTCCGAACCGGCCTGCCGCTGGTGGACAGACGGATCCGACACCATACCGGACAAACCTCACCCATGCATCCGGACACCTCTGCTAAGTCACCAAACGTAAATTACCACTTGGGTTGGCCTATGGCAGAGGTGTTGGTTAACCAATAAATGGTTCCAAGGCGGCGGTACCCATATCCACCTGCCAAATTGAAATGTGGATGTAAAACCAAATTGATGTATTATTTTTTTAAAAAATCAATGATAATATTCTTAAATTTATAAAAACAGTTTATTTTATTGACAAGTTTTGTTGTGTAATTATTATTTCGCGTGACATCTATTACGCCTTGACGACCAACACATCTTACTTTAACCACCGTTTGTAAAATTTAAACTACACGACAATTTGGGAAACTTTAAACGGTGAATGATTTCCGACATTTTACCAGGAAATCAAAAAGGGCAAATGTTAAATAAAGGGTAATAAAAAAAATGCAATTACTTTTATAATTTAAGATTATATAAATAAAAATTATAATCAGTTCTCACGCGTAATAATAATTACACACCAAAACTAGTTTCTGAATTTTTAGCAGTAAAGTTATATAACAAACTCCCACTTAGTATCAAACAAATTAAAACAAAAAACAGCTACATTAAGGACATTAAATGTTAGCTGAAGGAACTACCGGAAAATGACCTTAATAGTATACTTAAAACATCATAGAAGTTTCTGGAAAACCTTATCCAAACAAGTTAAACCATAGAAGTCGCTGAAAAACTTATCCAAAGCATAGTCCCCCTCAGCACAGGATCTCCTAGTGAGGAGGACTTCGAATATATTTTCTATTTTATACATATATACATCTAACTAACATGTTTCATATAAAAATGTAAAAAATATTATATAGTTACTAAATAAAAAAAAAAATAAATAAAAAAAAAGTTAATAAACTGTTATTATAATGAACATACAAAATAAAATAAAAAAAGTAAATGGGGATCTGTAAATTAAACTTGATAACGATGAATAAATTCATTTACAATATATTTTGTAGTTAGGCGTGCACAATCTCACAACATACCCCAATTGGGGATGCCATAGCCCACTGGCTCCAGACGGGAGCAGTTGGGACTCTTATGCGGTATTTATGTAAAAAAAAATCACTGAAAGAAAATAGTGCGCAAAGATAATATACAGGACGTCCGGGGGTAAAGTGCATTAACTTTAGGAGGTGATTCTGCATATGGTAGGCGTAAAAAAGATTAACAATTTTTGCAAAATTCCAACATTTTTTTCCCATACAAAAAGACGTACCTATTAAAAAATCCTTAGTGTGAGGTACGATCTTACTTGCTGAGCGCCCGCCGGGCACGATTGTGGCAACATTGCATGGTTGTGAATGGCCCGTATCGTGACAGCGGAAAATAATAAAGCTGGCGGCACACGCTGGTCTATTTTTATATTTTTACCACAAAACAACCCCTAAAAGTTTGAATTACGAAAAAAGTTATTTATCTCTTTTACTTATAATATAACTAGCAGACCCGGCCACTCGTTGCTGTGGCTAACGAAACACAACGCCATTACCCAACCTTTATAAAATCCACATCACCCGTTTGCCAGCTGCCCGCTGCCTGCTGTCCGCTGCCTGAATTGAATATTTGAATTTCTCGGCTTTTATCTACTATAATGGGAATATATTGTACATATAAACCTTCCTCTTTAATCACTCCATCTATTGGTGAGAACCGCATGAAAATCCGTTGCGTAGTTTAAAAGATCTATGGGCACATACATTTTGAGCGACTTCATTTTATACTATGTAATGATGATGTAATGATAATGATATAGAATCACCTCCCGAAGTTAATGCACCTTACTCCCGGCCACCTTGTATTTAATATCCCAAAACTTCATTAATTTTCCAAATTAATTTTTCTTCGTTTACCCAATCAAGGAATTAATTCAGCTGCTGAATTTAATATTTTATTTTACATTACATTACAAAACAAAGTTATTTATTTTATATTACGGATTCAGTTTTGCCACCGGCATTATTTTATTTAACTCCTAGATAAGTTACTTCACGTTAATCGCATTAACTGAGCGTTAAAGCAAGCTTCAACTTGTTTCCAAGAAAAGCATAACTTGTTTATTAAAAACTAATATATTCCCTTTGTTAAAACCATTATGTATTCACTTTGTTATTTTTTGTAAAATTGAAATACTGTGGTAAAATAAACCCATTAAAACTGATGATACAAATTAATTTCATTTGCCCGCGTACAGAACCAACCTTCGAAAAAATTCTCCAATCCCCCGCATATGCGCGCAATATAACACGCAATTTAACAATATCGATATTCTTAATAATACTCTTGTGAAATACCGATACGAAGTCAAGCGTAAGACCACAAATGTGAATTAAATTAATGCACAGCTATAGAAAAGGTACAGCATGAGCATCTCCTGTCCCCGTCCCATCTTCCTCTGCCTCTTGCCCTTTCCTATTCCTTCTTCCTTCTAATATACTTACATTTATATATTTTTGTTAATTTCATTTTCATGTAATGGTTATAGCCAATTAAAATTTTGTATTATATCATAATAACCATTAGCATAAGAAACTGTTTTGACTTACCTCATTTTTAACCGCTTCATTTTTAACATCCTGTATTAAACTGCCGTTTGTTTTTTACAATAAATAAATAAATAAATAAATATTCGAGTTCCGTGAAAGTACAATTCAAAATCTGTTTATATACTAGTATTGTTAAATTAAATAACCGGCCTTTAACGAAGTAATAACAGAATTTAAATAGAACTTTCGTAGAACTTTAAAATTGAGGAATTGTTAAAATTCCGTGAAATTCAAGCTTATTTACTAAATTCGTCATAAAGTTGTTTGTTGCGTCTGAAGAAATATATATATATATATATATATATATATATATAGAAGAAATATTGTTCTATGGAATCGCTACCTTGGTGATGTAGCAGATGTGCCCAGGTTCATGTTTATTTTTGTAACTTTATTTAGATGTAAGCAAATTTTCATACATCTAGTATTAAAAAACATATAAAATACATAATAAAATAAATAGAGTCATAAAATTATAACGGAAAGAATACAGTTACTCCAGTTAGAAATACAAACAATAGGGTTTAAGACATCAGTTAATACAAATAAATACAATTCATAATTTTTTCTTAATGTATGTAGCACATGTTTTACGAAAAGTGCCAAGACTTGAGGCTTCCTTTATGGAATTTGGTAGGTTATTATAAAGTTTTTGACCTTTATAAAACACGCTGTTCTGTGTACACGTAAGTTTAGTTTTGGGAAGCCTGAAGTCTCGGCAACTCCTCGTAGGATAATTGTGAATATTTTCATGGTACATAATATTAGTTTGCAGATATTTAGGGAGCATGTTATTTTTAAGCTTGTACATCATTGTTAACGTATTATATATTATATGTTGTTTAGTTGTCATCATATTTAAGTTTTGTAACATAGTTTTAACTCTAGTAAAGATGTATGACTCATGGGGTAAAGTTTGTTGGATGCTCTCTGCCCACCTTCTGCGTGGCGGGCCGGATGAGGAGAGAGATTAATCTTTTGACCTCTCCAGCCAGACTCTCTCGACCTACCGTATTGGGAGGGATGTATTTATAAGTCACTCCTGGTTGACTGAGCCTTAGATTCCAAAGCACCTTTCATACATTTTTCCTTCTCAGAACTTCCTGTTCTTTCTTTCTGTAAAGTACCTTTGATGTCCTCCCCTGAGATATTCTTATTTATCAGTACCGGGCCAGTAACCACAGTACAGTTATGTACTTATTAAAATAATTAAATGGGTTCATGGGGTGAGGTTTGTCTAGGTCTTGGGGCGGATGGCCAGGACACACTGAACCCCAGATTCCTACCCACCCCTTAAACCCTTTTCCTTCCCAGAATTCTCATTTCCTTAAAAAAAACCCTCCATACAGCATCCCCAACGATGGCATAGGCCCTGAGGTAAATTATTTTCCTCAGGGCCTCCTGTGTGGAACTCATGTACAAAAAAAAAGGTTATTAAATTGTCCTTACTACTGGGAAGTTATGATTTGTCTGAAGAGCTCTGGCAAAATACTGCCTACCGTCTTCAGTTATCTTTTGCACAATTCTTAAACGAGGCCATATGACCCTAAGAAGGCATAGACAACTGAAGCAATATTAGAACTGATCAAAAACTAATTTTGATACATTACACATTCCTTAAAAAGACATACAGGCTCTGAGGGAAGTTATTTTCCTCAGGTCCTTATGTGTGGAGCATAAAAAAAAATATTTTCATTTTTTTAAATGTTTAACACATCTATTATTTTATCATATTTATAGAACACGTTTTACGTTCCATAATGCACCTCCAGCATAAAAAAAACTTTTAAAACATCGAAAACCAAGATATACCAACTGTCTATCTATCAACCTCTAACCTTGATTATGATTTCCGAGATAACTCTCGACTATGATTTCCGAGTTTTCCATCGTCTCTTTTGCAAGCAAATGAAAAAAAGCGTCCTTATAAAATATAAACTGAAAAGCGAAAAAAAAAACGTTAAAACCCTATTCATTAAAACAAACGCTTTCAAATTAACCATCCCGAACGCAGTTCAAAGCGTTCTTAACTTTTATATGGCCTGACATCTCCCTTCCTGGGAACTTCTCTACCGACGACTACCTAAAAATTCTATCGTGGAACTTTTTCCAAGAGTTTAACTTCCGCAGGACAAGCGGATGTCGCTAATTACTTTTAACCAGCTGAAGTTTTACCGTAAGTTAAAAAAATTGGGTTCGACCTGAGTTGGTTCCAGACAAGTGCACCCCGACTCTTTGAGACACTATAGTGCAATTTATCTGAATTTATACCTGTCGTAACGAAATATACTGGTATAATTTATATCTGATGTAACGAAATATACTAGTATATTTTATATCTGATGTAACGAAATATACTAGTATAATTTATATCTGATGTAACGAAATATACTAGTTTTGGTTGTCTTTAATGTGCGTTATTCCTGCCTGGAATTATTCACGTTCACTGACCTCAAATTAATTTTAAATTAAGTAGATATCATTTTTAAAATCGTATCTGCATGAGTGAATACAGTTGGTACCTGGTTACATTATAATATTTTAACGGGAATTAATGTTATTTGTCTGTTTCTAATTTACTTTAGTGATAAATAATGCATTTAAAAATTAGAATACGTACTCGTATTTGGGTTTCAAAAAAACTGCTATTTCAGTAACCAAAACTGAGCAAATGAAACATTGCGTTTTTTGTGAACACGTCAACCGGTTTCGAACATCCGTGGGTTGTTTTAAAACCGGTTGGCTTGTCCGTGTAAATTAAGTGTTTTATAATTGTGTCCTTACTGGAGGAACAATAATTATATAATTTGAACATTGGTAGGTAAACCTTTTAGTCAAATTCGTTCCTCACTCGCACAAGAAAGAAAAATTCCGCTTAGCAATAAAATCCGAAAAAATTGAATATTTCTGAACGTATTCAAACACTGAAAACAATTTTTGTAAGGTGATGTAATTCGCTTTCATGTGTTATTATTTGGAATAAATGTATAAAAAAAATCGAATGCAAACTTAATAAAAGATTTTAACATGGCCCACCTTATGTTTTTTTTTTTAACTAAAACCACTTAAATAATAAATCACGCATACATATTTTATTAGACAAATGTATTATAAATGTTACCGTCACCTTACTTTTTGTCGTTTCATAAATAAATATTTAATTAAAAATTCACGAAGTTTTCTAATTTTTTCTGTGAATAACTATCGGAAACGTTGGTTTCATGGAGATGTACATTTAATTATTTTATAAGTTTTAGATTTGAATATAAAAAGTGGTGTTTTCTCTTTCTGACATACAACAACGATTTCTTTGAGACCTGTATGAGTTGTTCCTAAAGGCGAACGTTGGCCTGAGTGGTTCAAAACGAACATTTCATTTAGCGTCCCGAAAACTAACTGCATTGCGTAATATCAATTACGTTTGTCTTCCGTCCAGAAGTTACTGGTTCGATTTTTGCAGCGGCGTAAATGAACATTGACTTCATTTTGTTCAATTTCATTTTCAAAAGCTGACCTTTTAAGTTGTTGGACCAAAATAGGAATATCGATCGTCGAGTTGTTTAGTCAGACATCTCCAAATCCTAAGTTTTGGAGATAATAAGAAAACTACTCACCGAAAATCAAATATTATTTATTTTTTATAAGAACAACTCTCTTTTTATGACATTTGAAGGTTATTCCCATCAATGTAATATATCATTGAAGAATTTAGTTGCGACCGTTTTATTTTTATTTTTCTGTGTCATGTTCTCTTAGATACTTTCGTTTAGATTAATAGTGTTATTATTTTTCTTCAATCAAATATTATTTGTCTGTGTCTGGTTTCACAAGTTAAATATGCTACGAAATAACACCGGGAGGCATAACGGTCCGGTACATTATTATTACATTTTCAAATATCCTACTTGAAAACATCAACATTTTGTTTAATTTACTACAAGTTTTTCTGCATTATAATTGACTTGCTGGTGTTTATGGTAATCTGAGTTTTGTACCAGATATAGGTACCTACGCTTTTACATATATCTGCGTACTTAACTCAAATTTCGGTTTTTGGGAGATGTATAACAATCAACTGAACGATTGAACACCTATTAAGCTGTCGTAAAGATCACATACATTTTTGATTTAAATACTATGTAAGGGCCTAAAGTGTGAAAGATCTCCCAACTGCGAAAGGCTGACAATGAAGCAAATCAATTTTACACTTATGTTCCAGTGCATCGTACGTACCTTCCCCACCTATAACTAGTCACAGCGAGAGATCGTTCTAGTATATTCTGACTTTTTTGTTTTCAAACAAGACGCGTTAGAAGGAAGAGGCGAACGTCAAAGATGTCTCGCTGGGACCAGTTTATGTAACCTTTCTACCATACGATACAGGATTATTGCTAACTTTGTGGTTGAGTGCAAAGCTTTGATACTCACATAATCAGTGTCGGCAATCCGTCTGATGCAAAGTTATGATTATTTTGATTGTTCGAATCCCTTGCATATACCTCTACGTGTCGGCAGTTTTACGAGTCTCCTTGCAAATCCTACCGCCCTGGTGGTCGAGGGCAATCAGGATCTTATCGGTCTCTATTAAAGGGTTTTATCCTTCGGCAGTAAATCGCCGATTACCATCAGATTATGGGTAAACCTTGTTTTATGAAGTACTAAAATCACTCGCGATTAAAATATTACTATCTTATATAACATTGTATGAATTGTCTTCTCGTAGGTCAGTTCCTCTTAACCCTTTCATAACCACCACAATTCTAAGAGTCACTTTAAAAATATAAGTTTAGGTGAGACCTTTTTTCTATCTTTCTTACATTAATTCCATTCAGGAGGCGCTAAGGAAAAAAAATCCCTCAGGGCCTATGTTATCTTTGGGGATGCTGTATGAAGTTTTTTGAGGCTTAGTTTTGTGAAGACAACTATCGGAAGAAAATTATGGGTTAAGGCTCTGCAACCGGGCCCGAAAAGAAGAAGATGGAGAGATACGAAATTACGAATGTTAGATGATAGCGCTAACATTTACAGCGACAAAATCGATGCGAAAATTGCGAAAATGTTTAATAAAACACCAGAAAAATAGAGCAAAAATCTCGCGGGTATTATCTTAAACAGCATTTAAAGAAACACTGTGAATTTTTTCATTCATATAACTTGTAAAATAACTGAAACAAATGTGTTAAAAATAATTTTTGTTAGCATACTTTGCGATTTTTTTCTATCGAGGGAATTTTATATAATTTGCGTTTCGGCGCGGGCAAAGTCTAGATATTATCTTCAAGAATAACATATATTTTTTTAAGAGCTTTGAAACTTACCGTGATTGGTCATTTAATAAAAATTATTTTCAACAAACATATAAGCCCTTTCAATTGCTATCTCTAGTACATTCAGCCTAGTATCCGCCCAACTATACCCCCACGAAATTAATTGCTACTGTTTTTTAAGGTTCTAATTAAAACTGTCTAATTAATAATTACTGTTTTTTTTTTATGTTTTTAACTGAAAAAGTAAAAAAAAGTCTCCCGAGACCGAAATGCGATCTACATTTTTTACACCAAATTACCTCAGAAAGCCTTGGTAATGCCTATGTCACAAGGAAATAACAATATTATATTGTCCCAGCTCCGGATCTATTGTCCTAGTTAGAAAAGAAGTTTGGAGGACAAAACAATGAATTAAAACATGACTTTACCACTGCTCCTGGCCGCATTGTCGGCTTGTAAACTTATTTTTGGTTAAACAAGGTTCAGTAGTAGGTAATTCAATATGCTCGTGCACATTTTTTACTCCTTTGGATTTTCCTCTTCTAATTCTTTAAGTATGTTGTAGACAATCGCTGTGAAAATCTACCCCCATCTAATTCCTAATCCACAGTTTTTTTCTTCTTTTTATTAATAGTTTAATTCCAACACATCTTAGTATAATAGCCCAAATATTTTTCGAAAACTCTCTCGTAACGCGCGTCTTCGTGTATCCATTTTCGAGGCGATCCACGTATGAACTCCGGTCGAATTGTTGTTTTGTCCCATGTATTATCCTATTCTGCGCGGTGGAGCTGTTCACGCAGCTGGGACTTGACAATGTTGTCCTGTCTTCTGTATTATCCTCATGTTTTTTCAGTGGCTCTATAAGCGTTCTACAAAGCCGTTGAAAAACGAAACAGATTCCCAAAATAAAGAGAAAACAGCTCAAAGCTAAGTACTCGAAAATGTTTTTTTTTTTAATTATCTTGATCGTGATGTTCTGATCTGATAAATGTCAGCTAAATGAAAAATGTGGCATATTCTCTTTTGCCTTGCGATTCGGGAAAACACAATATGGCGATTTCGGCAGTCAAAAAAACCATAGATTTTTGGGAGCTATCTGGCTTAGCTCTTTCCTCGAACATGCTTTCAAAATGACTTGAGAGCGGCTTCCCTCTGCTAAAATATATCTGTTTTATTTTGACTGATCACAGGAAAGGTAATAAATCAATAATTTTGGCGTAAATCCCTTTTGCATTTTCACAGTCGATATGTTTCGGTACCATCGATGTATAAAAAACACCAGATAATCCCTCTCAAATATAATTTCGATGTGAAAATAACACAACCTAGGGGGAATTTCATTATATAATTCCCCATCTTGATACAAACAAGCTTATACAAGCTTCTAAAAACATTTGCAAAACCAATGACGATCGTTCATTTCGTGGCAAAAGTGTTGTCGTAATTTGATGGGCGACGTAGTTGTCTTCCTTTTTTTCACATTAACTCTACCCAGGGAAAAATCCCCTTAGGGCCTATGCCATCCTTGAGGATGCTGTGTGGAGGGCCTTTTTACGGAAGCAAGGAGAGGAAGCTCTGAGAAGGAAAAAGGTACGAGGGGTGGGTAGGAATCTAGGGGTCAGTGTGTCCAGGACATATGAATCCATCGCTCCCACTGCGGTAAGTTTTTCTTAACAGACGGATTGCAATCTTTAGAGCACAGGCGTCGCGTCGGGTGGGAATGCTATCCTCGTTCTACCGGTATTACAATGGAAGATGCTCCGAGGAACTAGCATCATTGATCCCTTCGACACCGGTGCATAGTCGGGAAACACGCCAAACGCGTGCCCAACATTTGTACACGGTTGACATTTGCCACATGAGAACGGGTCGTTTCTTCGACTCGTTCTTGTGTTCAACAGCTCGGCTGTGGAATGATTTGCCGGCCTCTGTGTTTCCTCCTTCCTACAACATGGGTCTCTTCAAGACCAATGTTCATTCCTTCCTCTCCTCAAAAAGACCCTCCACACAGCATCCCGGATGACATAGGCCCTGAGGGAAATTATTTTCCTCAGGGCCTCCTGCGTGGAGTTAACGTAAAAAAAAAAAAAGGCAGTGTTCCGGCTGGAGAGATTAAAATGTCTCCCTCAACCAGTCTCTTCCGATCCGGCCTACCACCCAGTTGGTGGGCAGATGCATCCGCTGCCAAGATCCAGACAAACCTCACACCATGAACCCGGTCACCGTGTACCCACACCCGCCTCCCAAAATGTACCTATATGTATGAATGTTACTGTTAAAGCCCGTACTATAGTAAATCTTAAGATTTTCCAGTAAATACTAAGATTTCCTAGTAAAACCTAAGATTTACCAATTTGCGGGCTTTTACACTAACATACATATATATCTGTACCCGAGAAGTACACGGATGCAAGTCCACAAAGATAAATGTTCAGGAGAGCCAAAAAGCTATTGTTTCTCAAACCATGGTCTCATAACTTATTCGGATGTCAATGCTGATAGATAAAAATAAGTTATTATTAAATCAAATAATTTTGTTTTAAGAGGGCATTACCAGGGAAAGCCGGAAATTCGTCATTTTCAAAAAAGTTTTTAGACGTATTGACTCTTTTCCGCAAAAAGTTATAAATGGATTTCGAAAGATTGTTCTTTTATCTAGCATAGTTATGTAATAAATTTTTAGATTTTTTTAAAATTTTTAGTATAATAAGGTTATTCCATAGGTCGTTGGCAGATTTGTTAAATTTTCAAAAAAGTTTTTGTATTATACCACACCCATTTCAAATAATGTAATCATGCAGAAAAATAAATCAATATATTATCTAGCAAAGTTATGTATTAGAATTTTAATTTTAGTTTCTTTAAAATCATTAAAAAATATGTACGTACATGTGTTTCTTGACGAAAATTGGTCCATTTGTGTATTTATTTGCGCATTTACAAACTAATATATTTCAGATTTTTTTAACATTCTTATTAAATTTAGACATTATTGAAAAATGATAAATACTTATAATCAAAATATAACTACAAAAATACATTATTTTAATAGTTTTATCATCACGCCTTTCAGCATTTTTGGATGAAGGTATAAATTAAAGCTTATTTGGATTGAAATAAATTCGATATTGAGTTATAATTTAAAAAAGCTGGTACGGAGAATAATTAATCTTTCTCATTGTAACCGCCCTGCACGATCGGAAGAACAACTTTCGACGAAATGTGGATTTTCGTCCGCTGGCTGGTTAAACGCTCTTAAGAACGAGCAAAGAAAATGAAATATTTATATGTAAAAAAACGCTGACTTGAGTCAAACAAAAACATGGACGTGGACTTCTGCTTCTAAATTAAGTTGAATATTTTCTTATGACATGTGGTGTATTATGAAAGGATCAATGTTTAAAAATTGTTTACTTCCATAGAAAGCGAAGTAATGTATAATTTGAGCCATAATACTACACAATACGTAGGATTTGAGTCATAATACTCAAAATGCAACTAAATCATAAGGATGCAAGTCCATGGTACATCCTTCTGCTTCTAAGATGGTTGTTGTATCATGGTAGTTGCATCCGTAAGCATTTTTGAAAATCCTATTTTTTCTTCATGATAAGGACCTGTGTCTTTCTACCACTGATAAACACGATTATTGGCATCGAAAACTCATTTCTTCAAATTTTGTACTTGCATCCGTATGCGTCTCGGGAACAGATATATTAAATAAGATTTACATTGAATCTACGAGCAGTGAACAAGTTAATACTTTACATTTTACTTTAGAATAAATTTTAACATTACCTACTCAAAGAAAGATTTTTAAGAAAGTTTTCTGTAATACGCAACACCTTCATTTCGAAATTCTGTTTCACAATGTCATAATGGCCGTAAGGCTTGTGATGAAGATGCCATTACGGTTGTTACGGGGCTCAACATTATGATTTTAAATCAGACTTGGATGGCATCACGTCTCCTACTCACGAATTACCCCATTTGCTACCGAAGGTTGCACGAGCTGAGGACGAGACGCGAGACCGCCACGAAACGCCGGGAACACCTCTTGGAATTACATCGGATGTCATTATATATATCACAAAATATATACATATCCAATAATAAAAATTTCTAATACGGTTCAGGTTCCAATCAGCTTTATTTATTTATTTATTTGAGACACATATACTTAATAAATTAAAATACAAATATAAGTATCTCTAGATTAATGTGTCTGCATTAATCACATATGAATTTTCACAGAAGCGAACTCTTGAAAAACAATGTAAGTATTATTTATACATAACACGAAAACTTAAATACAAAATTGAAATACATAATAATAACAAGTATACAATATTTATAAAGTATTTACTGAAAAGTAATATAACAATTATTATTATTATTTTTTTTTAAGTGCACAAATTGTGGAGATATTTTTTGAAATATGTTATATTATTTGCAAAAATATCTATGGAAGTGTGTATTTTAACAAGATCGTTGTATGACCGAGACATTCTAGATATAGGATTAAAATATCCAGGATTATTCGTAAAAATTTCAGTCCAAAATATGTTAAGGGTACGCTTTGCACGATTAATATTTTTTAACGCTTCATTTATTTGTTATTTGTAAATGAACATAATTGTGGTGTGTAGAATCAAATGCATTCCATTATAACAATTAGGATCAATAATGAAACTTTGTTAATGATTCTCTTTTACCTACAAAAGCAGTTTTTTGGCATTAAAACCAGCTCTCTGGAGGGGGGAGGGTTGGGGAGGGGGATGTGGAGGGGGTTGAGGGGTGGGAGGAGGTTGAGTGGAGGTGTGGAGGGGGGATAGGGTTGAGGGGGGAGGGGGGTGGAGCGAGCGGCGCGAGCGAAGCCAGGGGCAAAAGCTAGTTAATTTTTAAACAATGCGTGAGAATTACTGAAATAAAACGTTGTTTTTTTTCAGTTTTCTCAAAATAACGCATTTTGGAGTTTGCTGCATTTGATTCTACAAACCTCAATTATTACAATCATAATATTTGATATTATGTTAAGAAAATTCAGTTAGTCCTACAATCAGAGTGGAAGATAATCTCTGTATCGCCCTGGTGTAAGACCACCATTCACAATTAAAACGTTGCTTGAAATGGCATTAGCCCTGTTTGGTGACCAGATCTGAATAGCCAGGTACTTCCCCACCTTCGTCTTCCCTATCTCCTTTCCCTCCCCACTACCTTCAGCCTCACAACATACCCCAATTCGGGATGCTATTGGCTTCAGACGGTAGCAGTTGGGACTCTTGTGCGGTATTCATATTAAAAAAAATGCTGTATCTAGACAGCTTGCCTGCAGGTTCAATCAATTTGATTTATCTTCATAACGTTTAAATTTCTATCTTTCTCGTTGAAGCGAACTTCTTTAACACCGTTATGATTTGAAACTCAAAAAAACGAAAATGCCACACTAAAATGAGACGAACACATACATCTACAGGATGAGAGAATAAGATAGAATAATCGGTCTCCTCTTTGTGCGGTTCTTCGTAGGCTTCCAACTCTTGTCTACTTTAGATTTCTGAAGGTTTCACTTCTACCGCGTGTGAACGGCACACTTGTAATTTTTTTAATAAAAATAAATTATTAAAAATGCGTTTATCTTAATTGCAAGAACAGATGCAATTATTTTAATTTTAAGTACCTACATATTTATTGGAATAAATATGTAGGTACATATGTTAAGATTTCAGGTACTGAAATATTAATATTTGTGATTGTCACCCTAATGGTTGTGGCAACATTTTTTGTGTTGGCAATTGCCAGGGCGATTTCGTATTGCCACGGATTTTTTAATTCCTTCTTCTCTTGTTACCATCCGTCTTGGGCGGGTCGTTTTTGGGCAAAACGTCTGCTGCCAGGTTTTCACTTCATGTGGGTTATAAAACCGCGGAGAGAGATAGCATCATTGGGCTCACCGTACATGAGCTACCCTACGGGTCTTTTATTGTTTCAATAAAGACCAATTATTCAAGAGCTGGAGTTATTATTGAAGAGTTACTCCAGCCACACTTCCCTTGGAATCTGGTGTTACCACGCCGGATTGCTTTGTCAGGAGAGCGGAAGTTGAGATCCTGAACATTGATCATTTGAGCCGGGTGATCATTATTGGATTGACTCATTCAAGCTGGGTGATCATTATTTGGATTGATCCATTTGAGACTGAAGATCATTATTTGGAGTGGCCCAGTCAGGCCTCATCATCATCGGGAGTGGTCCAGTCGGCGGCCTCATCATCATCGGGATTGGTCCAGTCGGCGTCCTCATCACCATCATTGGATTGATCAAGCGAGCCTCATCACGACGCTCGCATGCACAGCAAATCAGGTTGTAGCCTTCCTTTCATTGTCCTTTCAAATTCCATTTAAAAAGCTAAAAATCTGTGTAGATGCCACATTATTTCGTATTGATTATATCGAATTACATTCGGGTGTTCATAATCAGATGCTTTCAATATTACATAGCATAAATTTGTTGGTGATAATAATTTTTATTGTTGTATTCAGTCTGCAGAATAACTTTGCTTTTGCCTACCTACATTTCTAGCCACGCGGTTGCAAGTTTCGTCTTTGTATGCTATAGTATTGTGAGTGGTTTCTCTATGATCCAAAGTATATTATTTATGGTATTATTCATTGTTGTTTACGTCAAACTGTCGCGTTGTGTATTGTGTATTCAGTTTTGAAATCAAGTTAGTGTTATTTCGTTTGTAAAAAATGGAACTCGACAAGTTGATTAAACGGCGCGGGGTTTTGAAAGGTTCATTAACGAGATTTGAAACCTATTTAAGCAACGAAAATGATATTACACCTGGCGTGTTGTCATCGAGGTTGGAAGCCATTAAACCTTCTCTGATAGAATTCTCCAAAATTCAGCTGGAGATTGATTTATTGAACAAATCAGAAGATAATGACGCGAGGGATAATTTTGAAGGTACATATTTTAATGTAATTGCATTAGGACAGGAAATGTTATCAAAATTTAAGAAGATTGAAAATGTCCCAAATATATCAGTAAATTTACCACCAATCTCTATACCAGTGTTTTCAGGTGACAACCATAAATGGTTGACTTTTAAAAATTCGTTCATTGCCTTAATTCATGATAACAGTAAATTAAATAATGTTCAGAAATTTCATTACCTTATTAGTTATGTGTCCGGAGAGGCACTTGATTTGATTAGTTCTCTAGAAATAACCGGGGATAATTATAGTGCAGCTTGGACAATGCTTATTTCGAGATACGAAAATGTCCGACTTATAGCAAATAGACATTTGAATTTCTTATTTAGTTTTACACCGTTAAAACGACAGAATCATCATGAATTACGGAATTTAATTGATCAAGCAAACATTCATTTGAGAGCTTTACACAACCTTAAGCTACCAACCGAACATTGGGATACTTTAATTATTCATATTCTAACCTCAAAGTTAGATAATCACACACGTAGCCTTTGGGAATCATTAGAATGCGACGAAGTTTATCCTACGTTCGTGCAGTTTAGCAATTTTATTTCACAAAGGTCTCAGATCCTGGAAACTATCCAAGGTGATATTGGTGGAATGCAACAGAAATCGGAACCAGTTGCAACAAAAGCAAAGTTTTTTAATTTTAAGGAAAAGAAGTCTACAAACAAGGTTACGTTAGCGTCGAGCAACGTTAATTGTATGCTGTGTAATGACAGTCATTTCATTTATTCTTGCAAAATATTTGTTAACAAAGAACCAGCGGCACGAAGAAAGCTCGTTTCAGAGAACAATTTATGTTATAACTGCCTAAAACCGGGGCACCTTTCAAAGTTGTGCAGGTGGAAGGAAAAATGCAGTGTTTGTGATCGAAAACATCACACTCTGTTACATATCAATACTGATAATGTACAAGCGGGTACTTCAACTGGCAAGGGTCAGTCGGAGGCACCAGTAAATTTAGCATGTCATAGTGACATGAACGGGCGGGAAATTTTACTATCTACCATAATAGTAAAAATAGAAGACGCGTATGGTGGAACACACAAAATACGCGCACTTTTGGATTCGGGTTCAATGTCTAATTTTATTACAAAGGATACTTGTAAAAGATTAAATTTGCATTGTACAAAGTTGAATATACCTGTTTCAGGTTTGCATAATAATTTAATTCATGTAAAGGAAACAGTTGACATTAAATTTAAATCATTATGTTCTCAATACCGGGATGAAATATCTTGTTTGGTATTAGATGAGATTTCTTGCAATCTTCCACAGACCTTGATTAATCCAAAAATGTTGAACATTCCAGACGGCATCCAGTTAGCTGATCCGCAGTTTTACCAGCCAGCTGCTATTGATATGCTGATCGGAGCAGAGATATTCTGGCAGGTGGTTCGTACGGATCAGATACAGTTAGGAAAGGATAAACCTACATTGCATCGAACGGAGCTAGGCTGGATAATATCAGGAGCTGTACAGAGGCGTCAAAATACGAGGCCAGTTAAAGTTTGTCATATTTCATTAAATTCTTTGCAGAATCAAATAGAAAGGTTTTGGAAGGTTGAAGAAATTGAAAATAGTAAGCATCACTCTCTGGAAGATAGTGAATGTGAAAAGATTTTCAAAGGCACGCATAAACGCGATGCAAATGGTAGATTTGTAGTGAACTTACCATTTAAATCTAACCTATCTCAATTAGGAGATTCATTTAGTATTGCTAAAAGTAGATTGGTGTCAATGGAAAGGAAATTCTTAAGACAACCTAGTTTAAAGGAACAATACTCGGAATTTATTGATGAGTATCTTGCGTTAGGTCACATGACTGAATGTGAACCGCCAATACGTGATGAAACTACTTATTATTTACCACATCACGCTGTATTTAAAGAATCAAGCACAACTACTAAAATTCGTGTTGTTTTTGACGGGTCGGCTAAACCCGCTCGAGGATTTCTTTGAATCGCGCTCTAATGATTGGGCCCACCATTCAAAATGATATATTTTGCCACTTGGTATTTTTCAGAAAACATCAATATGCAGTCACGGCAGATATTGCAAAAATGTACCGCCAAATTAATATCAACCCGGAACACAGAAATTACCAACGTATATTATGGAGAAAGGATGCGGAGGATTGTTCGAAACACTATACGCTAAACACGGTGACATATGGTTTGGCTCCTTCGCCTTATTTAGCAATACGTTGTCTGCATCAGCTAGGTAATGACGTTTCATTTACTCATCCATTAGCTAGTAAATCCCTTAAGGAAAATTTTTATGTAGATGATTTTCTTTCTGGTAGTGACTCCATTGATACTTGTCACTTGCTTAAATCACAAATCATTAATGCGCTTGCTACAGCAGGCATGGAGATTAGAAAATGGAGGTCTAATGCGCCCTCGATTAATGATTCTAAAGATAATTTAGAATTATTGCCAAATGAATCCAATGAAGCTAAGATTCTCGGATTAATATGGGACACCAAACTTGATGAGTTTACCTATCAGGTAGAAAGCATAGACTCAAAGTTAGAAGTAACAAAACGTCAAGTTTTATCATTAATTTCAAAAGTGTTTGACCCTTTAGGACTGGTAGGCCCAGTAATCATTGTCGGTAAGATAATTATGCAAAGATTGTGGAAGCTAAAAACATCCTGGGATGACAAGCTACCCAATGACCTTTTATTGGCCTGGCAGATTTACACGCTGAGTCTCGGTAAAGCAAATCATATTCGGGTACCGAGGAAAATTTTCTGCTTTAATAAAAAATCTTTTAGAAATAGGGAAATATTTAATAATTATTCTTCATTAAGACGACTGAGGCGCGTAGTTGCTTATATGTTACGTTTCATACATAACTGTTCTAAACGAAGACCGATGCGGGTCGACGAGCTTTCTGTAATCGAACTGGAACATGCCATGCATGTATTGATTTTGAACGCTCAGCGATTCGCATTTCATGATGAAATAGCATCTGTGAGTAATGGAAGATTTGTATCTAGGCAGAGCAAAGTAAAGGCACTAAATCCTTTTATGCAGGATGGGTTGTTGTGTGTTGGAGGTCGACTATCACAATCCGATATTACCTCAGCCTCTCAAAAACATCCAATTTTGTTACCACAAAATCATAAGTTGACTGACTTAATAATAACCCATCTGCATTATGAGAATTTACATTTAGGATGTAATGCTCTGCTCGCATTACTGCGTTTACGTTTTTGGCCAATATATGGTAAAAACGCAGTGAAGCGAGCACTGCATAAATGTATTGTATGTTTCCGAGTCCGTCCGCGCGAATGTCGCCAGCTCATGGGTGACCTTCCTGCTGACCGATTCCGAATCCAAAGACCATTTTATGTAACCAGCATAGATTTTGCAGGTTCAATTTTAATTAAGTCTGATTTAACCAGAAATGCTAAGAGTGTAAAATCTTACATATGTTTATTTATTTGTTTTTCAACGAAGGCAATTCACCTAGAATTAGTGACTAATTTAACTTCAATGGCATTTATGAATGCATTGAAAAGATTTATAGTAAGGAGGGGTAAACCCTCACGACTCTTTACTGATAACTTTACAGGTAGTTATAGGGAACTTACTGAACTATTTGATTTTTTGAAGGCATCTGATAAAGAAATCCATAATTTTTTGGCCCAGCAGAATATTAGCTGGAGTTTCTTACCTCCCCGCTCACCGCATCACGGGGGACTTTGGGAAAGTGCAGTTAAAATGACCAAGTTGCATTTAAAAAAAGCAATGCGGTCAACTGTTTTGACATACGAAGGCATGAATACCATACTAATACAGATTGAGGCTTGTTTAAATTCCCGTCCTCTGACTCCATTAACATCAGATCCAAATGACTTAAACGCCCTCACTCCGTCACACTTCCTTATTGGCGACAACCTGTTAGCATTGCCTGAGCTTGATATCCATCATCTGCCTACAAACAGGCTTAATATTTACCAAAAGATGTCTACCGTTGTTCAATCTTTTTGGCACAGATGGAGCCGGGAATACCTAGCAGAATTGCAGAACCGAGTCAAATGGCAAGAAGGACGTCAACGCAGTTTACAGCCTGGTGACATGGTCATCATCAAAGACAACCAGCTACCTCCGCAGTACTGGAGGATGGCGCGAGTGACGGAGATCCACCCTGGCCAAGACGGACGCGTCCGCGTCGTCTCCTTGAGGACGGCCAGAGGTGTCACCAAAAGAGCCGTGACACAGCTCTGTCTACTTCCCATGGAGGATGCTTCCTCCAACCTGGATTAAGAACCAATTACAACGCTAAAAGTGATGTGATGTGTAAATCAAAGTGCCGTCAGGCTCATCAGTGCCAAGTGTTAAACCATTTTCACATAAGTGGGTGCAGCGCACCAGAAGGTTCTACGTTATTAAACTTTCATTTTTTAATGTCAAGTCTGACATAGGGTTATATACTTAGTTATAAGTTTTTTGTTATTATTTTGATATCCATATATTGAATATTGTTTATTTTTGTATGTGAACTCGTTGGGTAAATTCTGAGTACCAATGTTGCAATCTCTTCTAATATATTATTTTATGAAAAAACGACTATTCCTTAATACTCGTTTTGGGCGGGAATATGTTAAGATTTCAGGTACTGAAATATTAATATTTGTGATTGTCACCCTAATGGTTGTGGCAACATTTTTTGTGTTGGCAATTGCCAGGGCGATTTCGTATTGCCACGGATTTTTTAATTCCTTCTTCTCTTGTTACCATCCGTCTTGGGCGGGTCGTTTTTGGGCAAAACGTCTGCTGCCAGGTTTTCACTTCATGTGGGTTATAAAACCGCGGAGAGAGATAGCATCATTGGGCTCACCGTACATGAGCTACCCTACGGGTCTTTTATTGTTTCAATAAAGACCAATTATTCAAGAGCTGGAGTTATTATTGAAGAGTTACTCCAGCCACACTTCCCTTGGAATCTGGTGTTACCACGCCGGATTGCTTTGTCAGGAGAGCGGAAGTTGAGATCCTGAACAACATATTTATTGGAATAAATATGTAGGTAGGTTCAATTTATTATTATTATTATTATTAGGAAACCAATAAGAACATCAAGCATGTTATTAATTTATTTTTTTAATACCTACTCGTAACTTAAACAATTATTTAAAATACCATTGAATTCAGATTGACGCAGATAAATGTACAAGAAATCTTATAAAACATCATTTTAGCAACCCGGCACTAACCGGAATGAGTTGCAAACCTAAAAAAAATTTAAGTGAAACTTCTTTAGCCCCGTTAGTGATTTGAAATTCAGATGAAATGGAAATGCGTCACTTAAATTTATTATTAGATGGGTCATCGCGCGTCGGTTCTTATTAGGTTCTTATTAGATTATATTTAATGCAGTAAATTCGCGCCCTGAAGCGGGTAAGGCGCTTGACAAGTCTCAGTGGCCAGAGAGACAGTTGTCGAGCGAACATTTTTTAGAAATTTATTTGCACAAAATATAAATATAATTGACATCAGATTAATAATTAGACGTAGGTACCGCTGAAACGTGAGGATTACAAAAAAATCAGAAAACTTTCGAAAACATGTTTAAAAATATATTCATTAAAATATAATCTACACGAGTGGGAATTTTGTGTAAGTTAATTTTTTTTTAAATAATGTCCGAAAGGTGGCCTCCATTTTTTTGCATACGTTGTTGCCTCGTTGAAAAGCTGGCCATCACATTGGCAACATTTCTAAAGGTATTGCTGCCACTTCACGTTGAATCATTTTTTTTAATGTCTGTATAGTCCTTGGTGGGTTACTTAGAAACACTTTTTGTTTTTTACATATCAAAATAAAATCGGCCCTGCTTTCTTAAAATGTTATTTAAACCAATTATGAGGAAAAAGATTGGGATTTGTATTAGCGAACTCAAGTTCACTGAACTTCTCTTGATATATTATTTTATTCCTAGTAGGTACTAACCACAATTTATCCAACTGAAAAAATTCTACGTATTAATTTTGTGTAGAGAAATTTCTTGGAAAAAATATATCTTTGCCACGACTGCGGTAATCTTTCAAAGAGGCCTTACATTGGAAGTGACCAGCCCAGGTACAGGGGCTCCACCGAAGCCAGAGTTGAGTCTCAGAAGCTGGGCGTACTGTAAAGACCCCGCAGATACTAACTGTTAACAATGTACAAATCGCAAGTGCACCCCATGGTTAAATTGGCAGTCAGCTCGGTCTGGAGTCCCAAAATATCTGAAAAACCCTCGACTCTACGCGGGAACGGGTAGATTCTTCTATCTTAACAAACGGATTGCAATCTTTAGAGAACAGGCATCTTGAGGGAATGCTGTCCCTGATCTATCGGTATTTCAATGTAAGATGCTTCGGGATTTAGTATCTTTGATTTCTTTAAGATATTAAATCGAAAAGCGTGCGCATCATTTGTACACAGTTGACATTTTTCACATGAGAACTGATTTTCTACAATTCATTCTTGAGTTTATGGGGGTATGTTTACGTGTGATTGATTTGTGGTAATCAAATAAGTAGATCGTAGTTACAAACTACAAACGACATAACATAACGCATCATAATTTAATATTTAAATATGGACAATTGTAGATACATGAAAGTGGAGAGCAAACAAGTACGATTTACAAGATAGTGTATTATTAGCCCATAGTTTAAGGTAGAATGATCTCGATGATCTTTGTTGCAGCGCGTGAGAGTGACTTGAGATAAGGCTTGATTCCTATTGGTGTATGGGGGACCAATCGGATTGCCGTGAGACTGCAGATCGGTGTCCTTATTCGACCTCCACGAGCTCGACTGTGGAAAGATTTGCTGTCCTCTGTGATTCCTCCCTCCTTCGCCATGGGTCTCTTTAAGTACCAGGTTCAATCAGTATTTTAAAACCATTAGTATTATAAAGTCAATCACACATTTATGTATCTTTAATAATGATAAATTATTATTTTTATAAATATACATTTGTCTACAGAAATTTAAAAAAATCTTTTGTCATGCAGCAGTCATCATTTAAATATACCATAAATACGTGGGCAGGAAAATAAATATTAACATAATATTACAATTAATAAATTGTTTGTAAAAGTTATTTATTACACTTATAATATTATGTACAGTGTGAGGAAATATGATACCACGCTTAAACGTGTAGGTAATAAAGACAGAAGCAGAAAACATCTTTAAAGGACTATTATGTGTAATTATTTAGAGTTATAATTTATCACTTACTTGAACGAAATGACAATGAACATTTAGTACAATGTAAGGAATTTATTGCAATCATGTCTTTCGTACGTTATTATTGTAAGTTTTATTACCAATGCACTGTGTTTTTATTGATAATTCCGTTTAGTTAATTGCTTACAAATATAAGAAGCAGATCTAAAAAAATCTCGAACGTAGTCATAAAACAGCCTTCCTGCAAAGAGCTGTATGTCGATTTAATATAACGATTTCTGATAGCTTACAGCGCATTTTTCACCAGGAGCTGTGAAGCTTTGAAATGTTCTTTTCACTCACGGGTCTTCACCCCAAATGTTTTTCAAAATGTTCAATGTGTCATCTTTGAGGATGCTGTGAGGAGGGTCTTTTTGGGAAGAGGAAGGAAATGAAGTGAAAAGAAAAACGGTGTTAGGGGTGGATATGAATCTGGGGGTCTATGTGTCTAGGAGTGACGGACATATATCCATCCCTCGCTGTGAAAGGCGATGGGTCGAGAGAGTTCGGCTGGAGAGGTCTAGGTTAGGTCTTCCTCAATCAATCTCATCCAATCCGGCCCGCCGTGCAATATTTGGGCAAACTCATTAGCCGCCAAACTTAGACAAACCTCACTCCATGAACCCGGGCACCCAAAGTGACCAGACAGACGTAGCGAACCACTTGAGGTAAACCTATGGCACGGTTGTTAATTGTCCAATAAATGGTTCTCGGGGCGGCGGCACTCAAAACGGCCGACCTCCCAAATTGTGTTTCATCATAACAAAGATTGCTTTAGCTGGAATATTGATTAGCAAATGAAACATGAAAAAATGTTATGTTATATTTCACAACAAGTCACAGTTGATAAACAAAATATATTTATGATTCAAAACATTTTAACAAATAAGCAATCCAATCAAGAAATAATAAAACAGCACACAATAAGAGTTATGTGTTTTGAATCACGTAGGTACATTGCAGTCTCTTAGATTCACAGAATTATAAATTATGTGCACGTTCTTAAACGCCTACGTGCAAGACAAAACTTCTTATAATGCGAGATTATTTATTTACGAGACTGCTCTTCGGGTGACGACAGTGTATTTAAAATAATGCAATAAACCTAGGAATTTTTCACTACAAGATTGATTACTGATTAATTTTTTTCCGTTATGGGAGTTTTACAATATGTTTTTATTCGTCCATATTCCATATGGATCGTCTTGATTCTAGTTTTTTTTTAAATATACGTGTTCTATTTTGTTGCTGTTTTTCATACAGTTTAAGATGGCAAACATTATTTGACGTATGTTGTCTGCCATTTGACGGTTTCCGAGGTTCGTCAAGAGGTAAGGCTTTCGACTAGCGATCCGAAGGTCGCCAGTTCAAATCTAATAAATTTTATTTAGTTGAATTGTGTTATTTCACAATTCAATCGTTTAAAATAAGATAATGTATATTTGCGGCATGTTCCAGAGTGGAAGAAACTCTCAGTCTGGTGTAAGACCACCATTCAGATTTGAAACATTGCTTGAAATAGCTTTAGCCGTGATTGGTGGCCAGATCTGAAAAACAAGGTACTTCCCCACCTTCCTCTGCCCATCTCCTTCTCCTCCCTTCAATTTTCACCCTCTCAACATACCCCACTGGGGATGCCATAGTCTCACTGGCTCCGGACGATTGGGAGCAGTTAAGTTCCAACGGCTCCCAATCCAAGGGTCCCAACTTGGGTTTCTTAAGCGGTATTTACGAAAAAAAATATTTGCAAATTTTGCATTTTTATTCTGTTTTATTTGTTTAAATATTTATTAAAAAAAAATAATATGTGTATATTACTAATTGTGAAATAGTATTACTGGTAGGTATTGTGAATTTCGCGTGTATTTTTTATGATTATTTGTTGACGGCAACAGCAAAGGCAAATGACATCTGCTTTTATGTAAACTAAGGTTATGTTCAAGGTGTTGCCATTATTCGACAATTTAGTGCCATCCAAAAAACTTTATAATACGTGAAAAACCATAGACATCCAAATTCAATAGACCAGAAATAACAGGTGAGGGGAAAAATCAACTATGGCGGTACGAAGAGGGGAAGATGACTGTCATTGGTTGAAAAATTAATCTGACAGTATATAGGCATCTCGCATTATAATATCATCATTTAGTTCTTAAAAGCAAAATCTGCTTTGAATGAATAGACCTTTTTACATGGGAGCGCGAATTGCTTGCCACGATAATAAAATATTTGCGTAGGCCAAATGTACACCCCAAAAAGATTCGCCCGTTTTCACATAGCAATATTTTTTTGCCGTGTTTAGTTAAGACACTTTTACAAATGTTTCATAATTTACTTACCCCTGTAACCAGCGACGAGCACACTAAGGAACCGCCCACATTTATGTGCACACTGATATGTAGGTATGTTGTATAGCACAAGCTACTGTTTTGGCGTGTTATTTTTTCGTTAAATGTATAGATGTTAGCTTCGCGCTGCCCACGGCAAGAATGATGACGTCACACATTTTAGATTCAAGCGATTCTCTATCCCCTCCACATGGGGCGAACTGGCGCCAAGGAGGAGCTCCAGCCGGTTCCATGGCGAGGGGGAAATAATACGTTTTTATCACTTAGGGCAGGTCCAGATATATTCATATGTCCGTGTGAAAAACGCAAAATTACCAAAATATAATTTCTTTTCTTTAATGGAAAATATTTGTATAAAATCATAAGCACAACAATAATTGTTTTTTTTCTTTTTTTTTAAAGAAAGAAAAACATTCCCGGGTAACGAATACCTTGAAAATATTTTTCATACAACCATCAAAGAAAGCAGAAAAAGTGCTTGTGTCGTGATGGAGGACTTAGCCAGCAAAGGAATCGAATGCGAGACGCCTGAATGGGACCCCAACGCGATGCTAACTCAGCCACCGATCGGTCATTATAATGTTCGTGCAAAAGATTTTTCACATGGTTCCAGATAAATTTTCCACATGGGAATCGATACGAAAAAAGATATTATGTACGAGTAAAAAGACCATTTCGCTTCGGTGTCGTGAACTTCTCTTGCATGTTTGTATTTTTTATTCTTCGTGTAGTCACTGAATCTGAACAATTCCATTTTTGTTCAAATGAAGCAGATACACTGTGATGTGACATTATAATTTAAAATAAAACAATAACTTACTAAGAAACCTTTTCTCATTTTATGTTATTTTATGTTTTTCTTATTTATGCCGACCGGGTTTAAATGATAATGGTTCTCCGAATTTGCGAACGATTTTATTAAAATAGACCATAAGTTTAGTAAAAATACAGGCGTCACCTTAATGCGTAGATACGGAATATTTATCAGATCGGATAACTTATAAATAATGGAGCTAAGGAAAGCGAAAAACATTTTTGGAAAGGAAGGAGAGGAAGTTCTGGCAAGGAAAAAGGTATAAGGGGTGGGTAGGAATCTGGGGGTCAATGTGTCCATGAGTGACGGATGTATGAATCCTTCCCACTGTAGTGCAAGACGATGGGTCTAGAGAGTGCGGCTAGAGAGGTCAAAAGGTCTCCCTCAACCAGGCTCTTTCGATCCGGCCCGCCACACACCACCAAGACCTAGACCCCATGAACTCGTCACCAAACGAAGCAAACCACTTTTGCGACCTATGGCAGGGGTGTTGGTTTTCCAATAAATGGATTCCAGGGCGGTACCTCGCCTTTCAAATTAAAATTAATAGCAAAGTAATCAACAATCTTTCCGATTCTTAGGTTATTCCCTTTTGACAAAGTAAAAGCACTCTCTCAGTTCAGCCCAAGTTGGTCAATCCATGGAGAAAGCATGATATATTATATAAAACACATGTTACAAAATTGTTACACTGCCCGGAAGAACCATAAACTTAATAATCATCATAAAAATGAAAGTGGTGTTTACTTAGTTATTGTTTTATTTTAAACTAGCGAGTTCCTTCCCCCCTCCAGGATTCTGCTCCCCCCTCCCGCTTCCCCGTCCCGCGAACCCCCATCCCGAGTTCCCCTTCCCTCTCCCGGGTTCCCCTCCCCCTCCCGGATTACCCTCCCCCCTAAACCCCTCCCTCATTCCATACATTCAGTCCCGATACATTCGTTTTTTTATACAAATTTCATAATGGCAGAGCTCATCAGTATTTATAGAAACTTTCGCGGGCGTGCTCACAACAACTCACCAAAGTTTTCTCGCAATCGGATGAACTATTTACAGCCGTTGTGTCCAACCTATGCTCAGCCGAGATCTCCGCTCAGCCCTGCTCAAATGCCCAAATACGCTGTGTCGAAACACAATGATCGTCCCACCACACTCAAATGTAAGGAAGGTAGCCGAGTGGATTAAAGTTGCTAAGGAAGACCTACTTATAAAAACTGACAACAGAGCGAAAACAATCGAGCTGTCAATGTCAATTAATTATCGAAATTATCTGTCATCAGTTCACTCTTTTGTCAGCTTTTTTATTTGGTTTTTCAATTTGAAATATGAATCCTATATTGAATGTAGTGATTATTGATTATGGTTGACGATAATATTGGATTTTATAGGCGGCGGCAAGATGCCGATATAAATTTTATGGAAGTATTAAATGACGGCGATTTTTATAACCGCTTTAGGATGACAAAAGCGTGTTTTTTATATGTTTTGAGCCAAGTAGAAGATAATTTAACTTACGCAAGCGAAAGGTAAAGTTTTGACTTATTCGAGTGTCATTTTTGTAATAATATGTGGAATATAATTAGCACTTGTCGAGGACAATGTCATTCCAAGCAGCTTCTTTTGATTTTACAAGCGTAGCGTAGTTTGGGCCACCTGTCGCTTTCGACAAAATGACCTGCGACGAGGTAACTAGGTCTACAAGTCTCATTTTTTCGTTTGGCGTAAAATTTTTCGAACGCTTCGCCTTGTCCATTTTGAATTTGAATACAAAATTTCAACTGATTCTAATGTCAAACTTCAAACGCACGTAAACAAAAAAGTAAGTCAATTAACACCTTATTTTTAACATATTAAATACGTTTGTTTTAAAAATGTAAAATGTCGGTTTATGTATTACACTATTTAAAATAAAATATCTGTATTAATAATAAATAAAATTAATTAACGTTTCGGTATTAATTTAACATGTAAAGTTGCTAACTTGACGTCATTTTTTGGTGTACGAAAGCAAATGGGGCTACACACCGAGCGCTACGATCAAGTTGTTGGACACAGATAAAATGGAGCATTTTTCTAACATACCTTAGCTTAGCGGCGCAAGGCGCTAGGCTCAGCTTCACTCGGATTAATCATCCGAAAATGTTGGACACAACGGCTGTTAGTAACGCATCTTCATGACGCCAGAGCTCACTATTATATAAAGAAACCATCGCGGGCATGCACACATCAAATCCCCAAAGTTTCATCGCAATCGGATGAACCGTTAGCAATGCATAATTTCATGATGCCAGAACTCACTATATAGAAACCATCGCGGGCATGCGCACATCAAATCCCCAAATTTCCATCGAAATCGAATAAATGATTTAGCAACGCATAACATACATAGACAGAAACAAACATATTGATTCTATTTTTGTATGACATTGATTAAATTATTGGGGTGTCAAATTTCGTTTGTTTGGTTTGCCACACTGGCATTTAAAAACAATAAAAAAGAAAACTCTATTACAAGATCGTTGATTTCAACGAAACAAACTTATAAATAGGTCACAAAACTTTTGTCTTTTTCAAACCAACCAAAATTTGATGGAAAAAAATGTTACTAATTTCCGATTTTTACGTGCTTAACCAGAATTTGATTTACAATCCGCATAGATTATAATACAACAATAAGAACAATTAAATGAAAAATATTTTTGGGTGAAGAAAAAATATTAACTTTTCATCACTTTATTTTCTATTTTAATATTTCCCATCGATAGTGTATGATTTGTTTAATTTGCCTTGCATCACTTTCCTTTCACATAATTTAAATTCAAATTAAAAACTTCCGTTCAGACTGACAGATATTGTAATCTTATTAATGACTTATATTATCACGCAATAATGAAGACCATAATAATGCTAAAATAGCTTTCGGTGAATGGGTGAATATTAAATGGTAATGATTTGAAATACCCGAAAAAAAGCTTTCTAAGGAAAATGAAACATAGCACATATTAAAATTGGATCATTTTTTATGCGAATTGGTTTATCTACTAACTGTACAATTTGTCAAAAAAAAATGTTGGAGATAAAATTTAATTTATCGAAGACTGAAAACTCAATCGAAGATCTGGAGACAGAAAAATCAGAAAAAGATATTGGCACCTCTGGGACTCGAACCCAGGACCCTCTGCGTACATGGCAAATGCTCTAACAACTGAGCTTAGGTGTGTATATACAATTCGGTCACTTTTAACTATACCATACTTCGACTAAGAACTACCAACATTATCTTCATTTTCTTAACACACTGCTCTACGGCTGCTATCTTTATATATGATCGCTAATATTATCTTCGTTTAATTAAATATTATAATTTGAGATTTTATTCACTCTAAGTTAATATTGTTAAATCTGATTTTGAATTATTCGTTGGTTAAGACGTTTGTCCCGGTAAGCCGAGAGTTCCTGGGTTCGATTCCCAGTTTCGACCGTGACCTTTTGAAGTGAAACTTCTATAGCTCCGCTGTATTTTAATTTTAATAAACAAATTTCTTTTAATGGTGGATATTACAAAGTCTAAAATTTATATTTCATATAACAGAGTTTTAAGCTTTGCTCCAGGCTCTAAGTATGTCCTACGTATTTGAAAATGTGGAGCACTTTCCTGTAAAGAATTCCTGTTCCTTTGTTGAAGTCCCTTTTCATTACGCCTTTAACTGTTTTTACAAGGACCATGAAGAACATCATTATTTTTATCCTTTGAAGTAGCACTTGATACGTGGCACAAAATGACTATTAGATGGATTAGGCATTCTTGCATAGATTGGTATTGAGTAAAGAGATTAAGAAAAAACATAAAAAATTCGAAATTTTGCCGTACGTGGGTAGCATAGGTACCTATAATCTAATTTAGGTAAAATCCGGTGAATCTGATAGCTATACACACCAGGACACTTTGGACGAGAATGATTTTGGTGGTAGAAATTGGAAATAAAGTATTCCTTGTCCTGTGTGACCAGCATTCAAAATTGCCAGAACATAAAATATTATATTCTACATTAAACAGTACCTTGCCATAATGTACAGTAAAAATAAAACGTTTAAAGCATTCAAAATGGTAATCTTTCACCAGGTGATGCTGAGAGTGTTTGCCAATATGAAAGTCTTAATGGTGACATTTTGATCTACTTTCCATCTTCAATCAAGTCGTCTAATGGTAGTCGATAACTTACGTTATTTTGGTTTGCTAAGCAGGCTAATGGATTGCCAATTGCAACAACTCTAGATGTATGTGTTTAGACGTTAATTAATGGTTGTTGACTTAATTCTCAACAAAGTGCATTATAAATATTAAACAAAAAAAAATTATCAATATCCAGACATAGAAACTTCACTATCAAATGTTTCATTATATACAAATGCACAATTTTTTCGTTTGTTTGTTTATTGACAGTTTTTTTTTGATATTACAATAAATTATTCCGCTTTAAATTAAAACATGTAAAAAAAACTGTCGTATTTTTTGCAATTCTGTAGAGGCTTTTCAACTATTCACCGTTTGCCTTTCAAACTACGTGCGAAAACTTGTACGGGTTTGAAACAAGATTGGCTGACCAGTGGACACAATAAACAACATTTGGCAACCCAACTACCTTTCAGATAAGATATTAATAGTTTCTGTTTCACAATCGTAACATTCCAATATTTATCAGAGCGGTATCGTCCTGATGAAAATCGGAATCGAAACGCTACGCTGCTTGAAATGGCAGTACATGTTTAGTGACTACATACGAATAGCGTGGTACGCTTCCCAACCTTTCTCTTTCACATCTTCTCTCCCAACTACCTTAAGCTTCACAATACACCCCAATTGGCGACTCCCTTTTTTTACGTACACACCACATAGGAGGCTGTGTGGAGGGTCTTTTGAAAAAAGAAAGGAGACGAAGTTCTGGGAAGGAAAAGGTTTGAGGGGTGGGTAGGAATCTGTGGGCCGTATCTCCAGGAGAGATGGACGTATGACTCCATACCTTCCACTGCGGTGAAAAGCGATGTTCCGAGAGAGTCTTGCAGAAGAGGTCAAAAGGTCTACCTCAACCAGTCGCTCCCGACCGGCCTCGGCCTGCCATGCACCTGGTGAGCAGAAGCAGCCACCGCCAAGACCCGGACTAACCTCACTTCGTGAACCCAGGCACCCCTACTAAGTCACTACTTAGCGAACTACTTGAGGTGACCTATAGCAGAGGTGTTGGTTATCCAATAAATGGTTCCCGAGGCGGCAGTATCCATACCCGCCTCTCAAACTACCCTAGTATGGTATTCATACAAAAATAGTTTTTTTTTACATGAGCTCCACACAGGAGGCTCTGAGGAAAATAATTTCCCTTAGGGCCTATGTCATCTTTGAGGATGCTGTGTGGAGGGTTTTTTTGGGGAAAGAAAGGAGAGGAGAGTTCTGGGAAGGAAAAGGGTTTAAGGGGTGGGTAGAAATCTGGGGTTCAGTGTGTCCTGGTCATCCGCCTCCAATACCTAGACAAACCTCACCCCATGAACCCGGGCACCCCTGCTAAATCACCAAACATAGCGAACCACTTGGGGTGACCTATGATGGCAGAGGTGTTGGTTATCCAATAAAGGTTCCCGGGCGGCGGTACCCAATCCCGCCGCCCAAATTGAATAGTGCGAAAAACGAGGTTCAAATTTTTAATGCGTCCACTCATTACTTCCTGTGTAAAATCACGGGATAGTCTAGCTTCTGAACAAATCAGTTCCAATTTTGGAAATGGCAATTACAATGGGTTTCTGATAAAACTATTGTATTATCTGTATGTGCTTCATCGCTTGTCTGAATACTTCGATCAGTTCCATTTTTAAAAACGGCAGATAAATTCAATGCAAATTGAGTTCATTAAATTAGTTATCAGGCAAGACTAACCGACTCACGCACAGACAATCTAAATTCGCTATTTTATTTTATCTCAAGCGAATATTTAGAATAAACGCAATACCGCATAAAATGGCCATCTCTATAATATTATCATACCAGCAATAAAGATTTCGTGTATTCATGAGACAAAACAAATAACAAAAAAGCACACCGCTGTAAGGAACCTCTTCCAAAATTGTTGTTTATTTTGCAAGGCAAATGCTAGGACCAATATCAGTACCACGGTCATAAAATCACCTACGGGAGCATTATTATTTGACTCTGAAATGACCTGAGTCAATGAACGATATAGGTCCGACTCGGTGGAATGTCCCGTACGTCTATACAAAAAAAAATCTCGACAGAAGGTATCATTAAATTATTCATGAGCCCCGTATTCTGTATACTGAATAGGATAGTATATGGCCACGGGGACATCCAACCTGATTGATGGGCAGCCTGGGCTGCACACTTTTAAACCTAGCAATGGGATATCCCGACATCCCCGTTATTTCCTTTTTTCCCGCAATCCTATTTTAATAAATTATGCAGGGATCAACACCGTGTTTGAGGAACATGAGATTAAAGGTGTTGCTTTGTTGCAAGGGAATTTAATAATTTCTTCTCATAGCAACCTGGCATGGTCGAAAATGAAAGAATGAGATTTTTCATGCATTATTTGAAAAGAAACATGAATATTTGAGCTCTCTTTTCTGGATGGTATTCGTAAAGAGGAACAGCTGCGCGGACTTTTTAAATTTTGCTTTGAGGCTAAATTACCACAACCAAACTGAAAAATATGTTTTATTCGAAAGTTATTGCAAATATCTAGTACGGATCTTAACATTTCATTTATTTGGGTTTTAAATTACTAAACATATTCCATTCAAGAATCAAATTTCTCATGATTTTAAAGTCAACTTTGACAATTTTTGCGAATTAAAGGTGATTATTAAAAAAATATATCCCACCAAATTTACAACTGTGCCTTAAGTGACCATTGGATGAAGAAACAGAATCATCAAACATTGAAGGTAAGGTTTTCTCCCGTCTCTCTTTTTCCCGTGGTAAAAAACGCAATCGAACATAGACATATGAATATTAGTAGACCAGAACATAAAGGTGAGGGGTAGACATCAACTACTCGGGGCGCAGAGCGGGAAAATGACTTTGGAGATATGTGATTCGTCGATAACTCAATATGACAGTATATAGGCATCTCGCATTATAATATCACCATTTAGTTCTTAAAAGTAAGCTCTGCTTTTGAATGAATAAACCTTTTTACATGAGAGCGGGAATTGCTCGCCGCGTATTGAACGAATTTGCGAAGTCTAAATGTGGCAAAGTAAAGTTAGCTTATTTTCAGACTCCAATATTTTGTTGCCGTATTTAGTTAGGACACTTTTACAAATGTTTCATAATTTACTTTACCCCGTAAACATCGACGAGCACACGCCATGCATCTCGAGTGATATTATTTACACGTTTTCAAAACACAAACCATGTTTTTTGCGGTGTTATTTCGTAAAATGCACCGATGAGCGTTCGACGTTGGCTCGCAGAAGAATGATAATGTCACATTTTTTAGATTCACGCGAAGCCATACTCAATCCCAGCCAGTTCCAAGGAACCGGTATGGGGAGGGGCAAATAATACGCTTTTATCACTTAGGGCAGGTCTACTAATATTCATATGTCTATGCAATCGAACGATTTTTGTTTTCTCGGGATTTAGACATTTTTGGTAGAAATTTTAAATTTATACGATTCGACAAATTTGTGTTCGAACATTAATCTGTTGCTCGTAATTTAAATATGGGCCCATAAAAATGCTTTTTTAGTGATTTATATTTTTATTTTGCGTAATGATACGCAAAATAAATGCTATGGCGGTGGAATGATTTGTCGGCCTCTGTGTTCCTCCTTCCTACAACATGGGTCTCTTCAAGACCAATGTTCATTCCTTCCCCTCCTCAAAATGACCCTCCACACAGCATCCCAGATGACGAATTGGACGATGGGAAATTATTTTCCTCAGGGCCTCCTGTGTGGAGTTAAAGTAAAAAAAAAATCATTACATTTACATTGTAGGAAGGTCGAATCATTTTTTTAGATTATGAGTAAACTTGCAAGTATCTAATTGTCAAGGGTGTCTCTAAAATCCCTTCTTTTGGAAATTAATTTTTATTTATTTGTTTTTCATTATATGTACCTATTAACTCGGACGGTAGGGAATGATTATTTTTTTGGTAATAATTATTATTAAGTCACAAAAAGTTGCCCTCCAAAATCATTAAAAAAGTATGTCTTTATATTGCATTATTTTATAATTGATAACAATAATAAATAAACTAGCACGTATCCGTACTTATCATTAGCAATGCCTTTTAATTAAAAAAATATTATTCCATCTGGTTTGGTATTTTGCCCTCAAATCCAAAATTATTTTTTTCTGAAAAAGGCCGCGCTACCGTTCCCTTTAAAACAGACTCGAAAAATTACGAATAACATAATCGGCTTAACCGGTTGGAACATACGTAAACAGTACAAGCGTAAACAGTTGGAATGAACATAAACAGGTCCCTTGAGGTTATTTTTCGCTAAAACGGCGCTATAAAAATGATTATTGTGATTTTGTTCGTTGTAAGTAATGATCTTCGACCCAGAATTGTAAACTTATTTATTTTTTCTTGATGAAAATAATTAGTTGGGTAACAAAACAAAAATACTGGTTTCATAAAATATTACAAACTTTTCATAAAATGTGTAAGAATATTAACTATTTGCTTCGGTTAACAAGTGGTTTCTGAAAAACCACATGCATTAAATTCTGAATATTACCGATATAATTTTGATGATGCAATATTGTATCAATATTGAATCATTGTCTAAGTCGAAATAGGGCACGGCACGTGGAACTGAAAAATACCTGCCTATTGATGTTTTGATTCAAGTCCCCGAATACGACGCAAACCTAAAGTCTAGCAAAACACTACGCATTATTTACACATAATTGGGAACCTCAAGGCCAAATATCGAGATTTTGTATACGATCTTGATACGATTCTCGAATCTTCAAAATATGAGACAGGTCTTATTAAGTGAACCGTATTTTATTGATTTATTTACGTATATCAAATACATATGTTACTGCTGCTAGGTAAATGTTGAGAAGTAATAAGAAATATGGGAGGGTGGAGATAGAGACTAATAAAGAAAATATTTATTTAATTAATTATTATTTTTTTAATTGATAAACAATGCACTAAGGGTTACAATTATTATAAGTAATAATTATTAAAAAATCTGGAGTTTTCCAATTGAATTGTAATGACTGCAATCATTTTTACGTAGGTAAAACTTGCAGAAATTTTGAAACGAGGATTAAGGAACATTTGAGATGTCCAAATAGCAATAATTATTCGGAATTTGCTAACCATCTAATTGAATTTAACCATTCATTTGATATAAATACTGGTTTTAAAATTTTATACACTAACGTTGGTTGTTTTCACTTAGATCTTTTAGAAATATTAGAAATTAGGAAAAATGTCAATAGAAATTTAAATATTATTAACAATCAAATTAATTTTGTGAGTAACCCTATCTTAAACATATTTCCATTGTAATTTTTTGTCTTTGTTCTTCTAAGCACCCCCCTTCCACCTCCCCCCCTCCTCAAGTTGATCTTCTAAGCACCTCCCCTTTCCACCTCTCTCCTCCCCCACTACTTCCATTTCTACCCACGCCGTTCTATGTTTGATCATTTAGTTTTTAGTACATTTTATGTCTGTTGACTTTTAAATAAAGTTTATTGTGGTAAAAACAAAGTGTTTTTAATTATTTCATTAATAATTATTAGCCTGAAACACTCATCTACATTGGAAAAAATCTCCCGAGAAAAGATACATGCCGCCGACGGGACTCGAACGCGCGTCCTTCTGATTTCCGGTCAACTGCTCTTATCCACTGAGCTACGTCGGCTATCTCCTGCCCGCCAAATAATTCAATGTATACTAGTGTTGCATTCAACAATGACTGCTTATTACATTTTTCCACCTGCAAACAACCAACTTTATTTTATATGAGAAAGGCATTTGCAAGTGCTAAATCTCCCACTAGGTGGCGTCGAGACAAATTATGTCTACATTTTTTGGTGAAAAACTTAACTCGTCAAATATTAATTATTATTTTTTTAATTGATAAACTCATGTTTAAGGCAAGATTTTTATCCATAGCACAAATATTATAAGTAATAATTATTAGCCTGAAACACTTGTCTACATTGAAAATATCTCCCGAGAAAAGATACATGCCGCCGACGGGACTCGAACCCGCGTCCTTCTGATTTCCGGTCAACTGCTCTTATCCACTGAGCTACGTCGGCTTATCTCCTGCATTCATTCCATTTATTTTATTACCTAGTTTAACCCGCTATTTTTTTCGTTTCACTTCAAAGACAATAGGGTAATCACTATTCACCAACACCTGATCGAAGATGATTATTTTGATTATATATTTTCATCTATTTTCCCGCTTTTTATTTTCGATGCACCATTTTTGTAAATTTAACATTTAATAATCTAACTGCTACAGGTTTTTTTTCTTTAATAAATTACGCAAAAATTCGCAGCTCTATAAAATTATTATTATTATCAAAAATGGATACGAAAAACACCCTTTCGTCAATTAACAAATCGTAACGCGTTCAAATCTTGTTCTGATGTTTGAGAGTCACCAACATTCTCTTCAGTGATTAAACCATTTGATTTTAGGTTTTACTCAACAAGTTATAAAAAAAAAAAAAAATTCCTAGACTTTTACAAGACAATAGATGTCGCACTATCTTTGCATTTAGTTCGGTTAGAATCTTGCAATCATACATAAATATAGTGCAGCCAATAAAATATTATGCTTCAAGAAATTGACGATAATACTTAAAGTTGTTAGTAAAAGTATGATCCTGTTAAATATGTCGTAGTGTTCAGTGTCCTATTAACTCAGTGGTAGGGCGAAGTCACAACAAGGCTGAGATTGTGGTTTCATTTCCTAAATGCTACCGAACTTTTTCTTATTTTTCTGTTAAATTATTAAAATTGATTGAAATTTTCCAAATAGACGCACTTCGTTTTTGTTTCTATTATAAATTAAAAGGGAAAGAACTAAGTATAAAAATCACGCTTGAGCTGATAACAGGTGCAATGACCTATAAAAAATGGATGAAAAAATTATTGCACTTATGCATATGACCCTTTGATATGACCCTATTCATTGCATAATAATAATAATAAAAATGTTATTCAACAATAGATTTTTTTACAATATTACACTTTTTATTCATTCATCGTTAATTCTATTGACAAAAAGGTCATTGCTCGGCTCAGCTACAATTCAGGATTTCTCCAGGAAAATAGTTGGTTTTCAGCACTGCCTCTAATATAAGGATAGCATAAAGATAATATATGATAACTAGCTGACCCGACAAACGTTGTTTTGCCATATAAATTATTTCTAGTGAATATTTTGGTTGTTAAATAAAAAATAACGAATATATTGTAAGTGTGTGGGGATAACAGAAAGAGGAATGGAGCGCTGTAGACGATGACCGCCGATAAGAACAAAAAAACACCCACTGAAGCAGGAAAATGAAATAAAGAAAATCAATACGAATTTCAAAGAGTAATTGAGTCTACGATATTTTTTGTCAGTCCGTCTTTAGCCAACGCAAATAGGCTCGATGGTTTTCCCACGCGAGAACATGATGCCGAATGAAATATCAAAATGACGCGACGCTTCTCGTGAATGTCTTGCGCACATGTGGATGAAAGTAAGATGAGGCGGACCTAGCGCCATCTGTCATTCAACAACATAATTTCATTTTGTTTGAAATACGAAAGACGGTTAAACTTGTTCATTCAAAAATACTAAAATCGCGATTAGAAATGGGAGGGTGGGGGTAGTACGGGTTAAAATTTGGGGTTATTGCTATTTTTTGAAGCCAAATAAAAAAAAAAATCCAAAAAAAAATTGTCCAAAAACAGACTTTTTTCTGGATAGGGACACCTAATTAACTAGCCGTACCTACGAAATATACTTTAAAACCTATTCTCATACCTACCAAATATACCTACATAAAAAATTTCATAAAAATCGACACGAGATTTTTATATAATATATAGATTTTGATTTTTCATCAAATTATTTTAGAACTATTTAGTAAAATTTCTCCACGCCTCAATTAATCACAGGTTAATAACTTCAGAAAAAACTGTTGACCTAGGAATTCAACTTCAAGGAAAGACCGTTTAAAACAATTATAAAAATTAAATACATTGGTGTTTATTTCAACGTAATTGCGAAACAATGTGGTTCCCATACAGTTTTACGGCCTGGATTTATCATATTGATGTGTTAGAAATAATTAATTACTGAGATTGTCTTACCGGTCCCTAGTCTTTATTTAGATATAAGTTTTCCTGATGGAAGCGAAGAAATTTGTGTATTTCAGTGTGTTAAATTAAAAAAAATAGAGAAACTTCTCATTCTCAATAACAATTGCACTGCACTACTATGTTTATGATCGCAATCCAATCCCTATTAGTTTTAATGTAATTATCGCAAAAGAGTTCAAACTGCTCGTGTGCATAACTGAGCCAGTAGGATTATAGCTTAAATTGAAATTCAGATGTGTTTTGTGGCTGAAAAGAAATAAATTTTCAGTTTCTTAAAAGAAAATTCTACTAAAGGCTCGATAACACAGAGCGAGTTTAGAAGCTACTATCTACAATGTTTAAAAGCGGGTAAATCGGCGAGTGAGATTGTCATGATGACACACAAAACTGTCCACTAGCTCAGTAGCGTAGGAAACTGAGGTCATTGCTAGCGCCAGTAACAAGAATAACGACGCCTGCGTGAAATAATTCTGTAATGTTTGACAGTCGAAATCAGCTGTTTATTGGCAACCATCTTGAAAAACATAAATAAACCAATCACGAGCAAGCGTGTAGCGAGGAAAGTTGACGACCTTTCAACTTTTTTCGTAGATTGTCAACAATCTGCTAGTTAGCAAGTAACACGATGACACTGAGCGAGTTTACTAACAGATTGTTAATTTCCCAGATAGTAGCTTGTAAACTCGCTCTGCGTCATCGACGCTTAAGTGATTAAAAATTCACAATTCTATATCTAGTATATTTTCTGTTGTAATTTCAAGTGTATGTAAATAAGAATAATTCGAAATGTAATTTCAGTAATATATTTGTGAAATCCATATTTCAGCATCAGGTCATCGATCCAAATCAGCCGCTAACGCCCACGGCCCATACTCGTATAATCCGTATCCTATCAGATGTGTTAAGTACTAAATACGCGGCGTCTATAATAATAAAGTGACCAGGCCGATGCCGCCCGCGCCCGAGTTGCGGTAGGTCGCGGGCCGCGGTTGACCTTGCAGTTTTTTGCGTCGAACGGGCGGGCCATTGACTCTACTAGAGTGCTAAACAAAACTTCTCGCGTATTACTTGCTTCACTTCTTTTACTTATTTATTTATGGGAACTTCAATGCGTTTTTTTATAATCTACTTGATTAATTCAAATCCTTGTGATTGTGGCTTAAATATTGTGCTAGTTTTTATTTATTTATTTTTTATTTAAACATTCCGTCTGACTATAAAGTTCAGTTGTATTAAAACTAGTTTGTAAAATTTTAATTAGGTTCTGTCTTGGTACAGCTTAGTTTTAGGATTTTGATAAATCATTGAACTAACGAGGTTAATGCTATTTAAATAAAAAATGTGTTTTTTTTAGGTCATCGCCCGAATTTAAACTGAATAAACGGCAGTAGAAAATATAATATAAATGATTAACCTTCACGGGAATCGAGCCAGTAACCTCCCGACAAATGATCAATTAGTTATATTTTGTTTAAGTAGGTATATCAAAACCGACTGTACATTGTAAATAAGTATGCCGGGGGGCCAACTATCGAGGGATTAACTGTCATAGAACCTTATTACATACCTAATAGTTTAAGATGACAATTAGCTTCATCATGGTATTTATTATCGAAATTTGAAAGCTGTTCATAAAAGCAACAACGTCGTGAAAAAAATTAAATCATTTTTTTTATCCATTATTCATTCGCAATTTTGTGGATATTTTGTTCATTTATTCTACAAATATTATTAGCCTTTTTATAGCCAGAAGGAGAGAATGGAAAAACTTGTTTTCGGAAAATTGAAGTTTTTTTTCCCAACCTCCAAAGCACACAACGACGTGTTTTTTTTATTTTAGAAAAAAACACGCCGTTTTGTGCTTTGTAGGATGAGAAAAATGGCGTCATTGCTCTTATTTTTACATGACGTTGTTACTATTATTTTTACATGACGTTGTTACTAATATTTTTATATGACGTAGTTACTATCATTTTTACATGACGTTGTTAGTACTATTTTTACATTACGTTGTTACTATAATTTTTACATGGCGTCATTACTACGATTTTTACATGACGTGGTTCCTATTATTTTTACATGACGTTTTTTTACTATTATTTTTGCATGATGTTATTACTACTATTTTTACATGGCGTCATTACTATTATTTTTACATGACGTTGTTACTACTATTTTTACATTACGCTGTTACTATTATCTTTACTTGACGTTGTTACTACTATTTTTACATTACGTTGTTACTATTATTTTTACCTGACGTTGTTAGTACTATTCTTACATTACGTTGTTACAATTATTTTCACATGACGTTGTTGCTACTATTTTTACATGGCGTCATCACTATTATTTTAACATGACTATCATTGTTACTTTAATTTTTATATTTCGTGGTTACTACTATTTTTACATTACGTTTTTACAATTATTATTAAGTAATTAATTATTATTATTATAAAATTTTGCAATTTAATTTAATTTTTACAACTTCTAATTTTATTTATCAACCATTACAAATGTATAATTTGAAATCTGTAAACTTTACCCACCATAACACGGGGATATCCCTAGCATGGCGGATGAAATATCACGAAAACTAAACAATGTACAATATTCAATTTTCAATTTGGGAGGCGGGAATGGGTACCGCCGCCCCGGGAACCTTTATTGGATAACCAACACCTCTGCCACAGGTCACCCCAAGTGGTTCGCTACGTTTGGTGATTTAGCAGGGGTGCCCGGGTCCATGGGGTGAGGTTTGTCTAGGTCTTGGAGGCGGATGACCTGGACACACTGAACCCCATATTCCTACCCACCCCTTAAACCCTTTTCCTTCCCAGAACTCTCCTCTCCTTCATTTAAAAGGGCCCTCCACACAGCATCCCCAAAGATGACATGGGCCCTGAGGAAAATTATTTTCCTCTAGGCCTCCTGTGTGGAACTCATGTAAAAAAAAAAAAAAAATCTTTTAATAAATAAATAAATAATAAATAAAAACTATCATTTTTACACGACGTTGTTAGTATTCTTTTTACATTACGTTGTTACTATTATTTTTACATGACGTTGTTACTATTATTTTTACACGACGTTGTTAGTACTATTTTTACATTACGTTGTTACTACTATTTTTACATGGCGTCATTACTATTATTTTTATATGACGTTGTTACTATTTACTATTATTTTGACATTTCTTATTTTATAATATTGGTATCTTAAGACCTTGGTATGTGATATACCGATAACGCCGCGCATTTAAAATTTTCATTTATCCTTGGAGTAATTAAAATATAATTATTATGTTTCACGTAAAGAAGGCAATGGTAATACCCAGAGCTGCAAGACCTAGACATGACGACAAGGCAAGAAAATCTTTGCGATATATAAGAATAACAACATAATTAATTGTTTTCTGGTGACGACATGTAAACACGAATCTTAATAAATTATCGGCATGTTCTAATGTCTTACAATAAAATCTACGAACAATTTATTTTTAAACCACTGACTTATGTTTTCATTCAATAATGACCAGAATTATTATATTAAACACATTTTCAGGTAAAATATTGAGTGGATACAAATAAATTATGCACATAAAGTCTCGGGAATTGAGGCTGATACTCGTACAAAAAATTTATTTGAATTTTAAAAATAAATGTCAAAGTTATTATTTGGTATTGTGAACACAACAATAGGCATTTCCAGCTGCCACAATACGTGAGGGAATAAAAATTGTTAAATATCTGTTATTATTGTTTTTTATAAAAGGTTTTATTCACGATGACATATACACTGATCATTTGCACGGAAAATGTAATTATTCTTTTTTCTGGTTATTTTGAAAACTGTTTGGATCAGTTTCTTAAAAAAGTTAATTAATAACAACCGAATTTCTGAAGTGGGTCTTAGGGATTTTTCTCGTATTTTTTTTTAACATTAGCTCCACACAGGAGGACCTGAGGAAAATAATTTCTCTCAGGATCTAAGTTATCTTTGGGGATGCTGTGTGGAGGGTCTTTTTAGGAAAGTATGGAGAAAAAGTGCCGGGAAGGAAAAGGGTATGAGAGGTGGGTAGTGGGGTGGTAGTATCTAGGGGTCAGTGGGTCCAGGAGTGACGTACATATGAATTCATCTCTTCTACTGCGGTGCAAGGTAATATTCCGAGAAGGTACGACTGGAGAAGTCATAGTACTCTCGATCCGACCTGCCTTGCAGCTGGTGGACAGACGCATCCGGCAAACCTGGACAAGCCTCACCCCACGAACCCGAGCACCCCTGCTGAATCACTAAACGTAGCGAACCACTTGGGATGACCAATAGGTCACAGAGGTGTTGGTTATCCAATAAATGGTTCCCGAGGCGGCAGTACCCATTCTCGTCTCCCAAATTGTGATGATTTGTTAGTCGAGTCTTACGTAGAAACTATTATTTTGTATGAATCTCATTCAAGAAATTGGTTTCGACCTTAATAAATTTGGTATATTAGGATCAACTCGCGCTATCATAATAACTAATAACATAAAAATATTTGCTGCACGCAAAAATATCTTCAATGACATTCACTTCACACAAATGTACCAATAGAAATACAAAACAACCATAAAGCTCCAAAATTACGCTTTTAAGTATTATTACGAATCTTGATCATTGAAAAAGTTGTTCATTTTGAGAAGGTTTTGGGTCAAGTGAAATAATATAAAACAAAAGCACCGAAAACCTACCCGTGCTGTTAATGGTTGAAGGTATAAACAAAACATAAATTTATTACACATGATTGTAGTTCTAACGCATAAAAATTAAAAAAAAAACAAATAAGTATATTATTACATACACAAATTATATCTGATTTTGTAAATTTTAATATAGTTTCTCTTATAAGTGTAGTAGGAATGTATTATAAGTTCACACTTCAAACACATAACCTAACACAACTTCATATCATTATAATATTGTTTATAATAGCATTAACTCTTTATGTTTATGTTGTAAATCTTAATGTAATTCCTCCAACTTGTTATCAGGTACCTGGTTTATACTTTTCAATATTTACTACTAACTTACGTGCTTATCTCATACACTGTAAATCCGAGTATATTATACTTTACCAGGTTAATTCGGTAAATCCGAGTATAATAATATATGCTTCCAGGTTACTTTTTCTATTTTTTTGTTTGTTATGTAATTATGTACATTTCTTGGAATAATATGAACTAAACCTGTCAATTTGTCTGTCCTGGAACGGGAAACTTCCTAGTTGGACAGGCAAAGCTTCCTAATATGTTATTTGTACTTTCTTTTGTATCTATAATAAATAAATAAAAATAAAACAAAACAACTTGAAACGAAATTATTGGTTAATACTCCATTATTTATATTTGGGTATGCTTATATGCTTGTTTTTAATGATTCAATGACTCAAAGAAATTAAGATTTTGTTAATAATATTCAACCAAAATTAACACTTAAACCTGTTTACTAATACCGTCAGTATTGAAATATTTACATACTGTACTGTATCTGTTTATTTATATTATGCGTACTGTATAAATTATTTCAAAACCTCCTCTTCCCATCTCCATTTCCTCTCCAATCACATCCTCCCGACATATCCCACTATAGGTACACATCACCACAGGTAATACCAAATTTTGCATACATGTTCTGAAACATGATATCATTGGTCCTAATATCCGTTCAATACGATGAATTTCAAAACATTTTTTTCTGAAATATATTATATTCCATTTTATTGTTCAGAACAGACCCGAAACGAACACAAAAGACTTAAAAATAAACAAACACACTCAAATACACTTAAGAGAGTCAGAGAGAAGAAAAAAGGGTATAAAATAAACGTATTACGTATTGAACAATATATAACATATTAAAGCACGGTCAGGGCTTCAGTGCGTCACAATTTTTGAAGTGAAACTTCCATAGCACCGCTGTCATTTGGATTTCGAATGAAACGGAAATGACGCATCAACTGCGCTCATCGGCCGCTTTGATAATGATGTCACTTTTAAAGGCTCCTATTGGTTGAGATATGAAACGGAAATTACGCGAGGTCTGCGTTTATTGGTCGCTTTGTAAGAATTACTATTGTTCAGATTGTATCGAGTAAAAGGTAGAAGTGTAACTAGAAAATCGCTTGATGTCGCTTTCATTTCCTGTTTATTTTAAAGTGGTTTGAAGATTGGATTTTGATTTCACAAACATAAAAATGTTTTTTTTTATGGATTTCGTGGGATTCGAACCTCCGTTCGCTTGATGTCTGTCTCTATGGCCGCTGAGACTTGTCAGGCGCCTTGCCCACTGTGTAGAACTGAGTTTTGACGCACTAACCGCGCTAAAGAAATTTCACTTCAAAAATACTATTCATCAAACGCCAATAAACTTAAGGCTGTCATACCAGCAAATCATAATTTCGATTCCGACTGCACCGCTCACACATCAGCCGTTGCAAGCGGACGTTTTTGGAACTAGATTTCGTTCCGCTAGAAGCCGGGTTTCACGTACCTATAGTTCACGCGAAGCTGGACCTACAGTATGGTTCAGATAAAGATGTTGAATTCTCGCTTCCAGAATTTTAATAAGTAGTAGTTATTTGTAATTTGTGTATTGAAGTGCGTAGACATAAATAGATACATAAACACAGTAGGTATAAAGTAGATACCTACACAAAAAAACAATTTGTTATATTTTTTTAATATTTTGGTTTTTGTTTTTTCATTTTATTTTACGGCCATTAGAGTGGAAGAATTGAAACGTTACTTGAAATGGCTTTAGCCGTGTTTAGTGACCAGATCTGAAAAGTCAGGTACTTCCCCACCTCCATCTTCCCTAACTCCTTCCCCTCCCCCACTACCTTCAGCCTCACAACATACCCCAATTGGGGGTGATAGTCCCACTGGCTCCAGACGGGAGCAGTTGGGACTCTTGTGCGGTATTCATGAAAAAAAGAGTACCTAATATTCAGTTGGATTGTAAAAAATATCTCATTTTGAAATATTTATTCGTGTGCATAATTTTTAATTTTATATTTATGTGAATACCGCACAAGAGACCCAAATGCTCCCGTCTGGAGCCAGTGAGACTATGACATGACTATGGGGTATAGTATGAGGCAGAAGGTGGTGGGGAAGGGCAGGAGATGGGGAAGAGGAAGCGAAGAATTACTTGGCTATTCAGATCTGGTCACCAAACACGGCCAAAGTAATTTTTAGCAACGTTTCAATTCTGAATGGTGGTCTTACACCAGGGCGATACTAAAGTATCTTCCACTCTGGAAAGTGACGCAAATATATTATTTTTATATGAAATAACCCAAATTAGTCAAACAAAATTTATTTGCCCACGCCGGGATTCGATCCCACGACCTTCGGATTGCGAGTCAAGAGCCTTACCTCTTGACCACGCCGGCCGTCAATAAATAGTATCAGTAATTTGGAGGGCGGGTATGGGTACCGCCGTCCCGGGAACCATGTATTGGATTATCAACACCGTAGGTACGGGTAGCCCGGGTTCATGGGGCGAGGTTTGTCAGGATCTCGGCGGCGGTGGAATCTGCCCCACCAACTACGTAGAAGGCCGGATCGGGAGAGACCTTTTTTTACAATCGCTCGACACATTGCCTATCTCTTCTTTGGGGATGCTGTGTGAAGGTTCGTTTCAGGGAAAGGGAGGAGAGGATCTTCTGAGAAGGAAAGGGTATTAGGGGTGGGTAGAAATGTGGGGGTCAGCGTGTCCAGGAGAGCGGATGTATGAATCCATCCCTCCCACTGCGGTGCAAAGCGATGTTCCGAGAGAGTAAGGCTGGAGAAGTCAAAGGGACTCCCTCAACCACTTTCTCTAGATCCAACCTGCCATGCAGCTGGTGCGCAGACGCATCCGCCGCCAAGACCTGAAAAAACCTCACCCCATTAACCCAGGCACCCCTGCTAGTCACCAAACGTTGCGAACCACTAAGGATGACCTACGGCAGACGTGTTGGTTATCAAAAAAATGGTTCCCGGGGCGGTGGTACCCATACCCGATTCTCATGTTTGTTATTTTTGTAATACGAAAAATGGATATAAAAAAGCCTACCCCCCATCCCTCTCAACCCCCTCCCCCTCTCACCCCACAACCTCTAACCACCCTCCACCCCCCCGCCTCTTTTACCCCCCCCCCCCCTATATAAAAATCAATTGCTGTTTGTTAGTTTCACTAAAACTCGAGAACGGCTGGGCCGATTTAGCTGATTTTGGTTTTGAAATGTTTGTCGTAGTCCAGGAAAGGTTTAAACGTTGAGAAAATATGGAAAAGTTGCGAGGAAGATAGTAAAATCAACAATTTAATTCTCCCATATAAACTGTTCTACATACTTTCCTGTGAATTGCTAACCGTTCATCCGATTGCGATGAAACTTTGGTGAGTTGTTGTGAGCACGCCCGCAAAGTAGTCCAGTCAATAAATGCTCCAAAAGGAGGTGTAGAGTGCGTGAGCAGGGACCTAAGCGATTCCTCCAGAAACTTGTTTAGGGTGCTTAGGGTGTGAACATACTAAAAGTCCTGACGTCTTGGTTGTGAGCTAGGGGGAAGGGGGGGAGGGGGAGGTCCCAATTTTCGGGTTTCCGCTTATATCTCAAAAACGGTGCGTCACACATGAAAATTTCCTAAGGATAAGTAAAAAAAGCTCATAAAATTATCTACAACTTTTATTCTTTACGTAATTTTCGAAATCACGTCCATTTTTGACTTACACGCTCCACAAATGTAGATATTTTTGAAAAAAATTATTTTACCTCACATTTTTCATCAAACATTCCTTCATATCGTCTAAAATATTCATCAAAGAAAGAAATTTATTTATAAGAAGTTGTAATAAATTTAATTCCATTTTAGAATATATATCCATATGCAAATAAGTCTCCAACCAGTAAATATTTACAGCAATTTTAAGGTTTTGCGTAAAATGTCGTCATTTTCAGAAAAAGCTGTTTTTATCTTATTACTGACACACCGACGTGCAACGACGATTATGCGACGCTCTTTTAGTAAGGCGTATGATCAGATATGACCATGGAAACCACATTGATGCTATCATTCAAAAGCCGAGAAGGCATAACAGGAGGCAGAGGTATTTTGCACAATGTACTAGAAGTGGTTAGTTGGTATGAGCGCAACTCATGAGATCTGCACTTCCCTTGAAGAGTATTGTGGAGTCTTCACGTCCAGTAACAACACAAGGACCTCGGACAAGCCCACCGAAGTAAAGATGCAGCAGACATTTTCAAACTCAGTCAGTGGTTTGATGCACATCCTCCCTTCCCACAAGCCAATGAAATAATGTCAATTCCCAATGTCTTCTGTCAGCTCGTCGATAAAAAAATCACGATGAAAAGGTTGCAGTTGACCCAACATTTCTGTTTCACCGGATGTGTATAAGCAAACGATCAGATGAGGATTTGAAGAAATTCTTTGAGTATGAGTTGGCCCCATTTCCCTTGGCACTGTTCAATGAAGGTGGGATGTGGAAGACAACTAAATCTGTCCTGTACAGCTTATTCGAGCCTACTAAAAAACCGGTCTACTGTCTCCGGTGAACATAGTTGTGGACGGAAAATTTCTACTACACAGAGTAATTTGGCAAAAAGATGCCTTCCTTGTCACAATTTGTGATCGTTACATCAACTACGTCAACCACCACTATCCTGGATGACTCACACTGTGGTATTTGATTGGTACCCAAACCCAGCCAACGGTACAAAATCACAATAACAGATGCGATGATACAGACTGAGAAGGTCAGCTGACATCAATTTGACTTGGAACACTTCAATACCCGTTAAAAAGGAAGATTTGTTATCCAATCCTACCAACAAAAGTAACTTCATCTCTTTACTACAGACGAAGCTTCGGGAGAATGGGATACAGACTCTTCAGGACATGATGCTGACTTCCTTGTTGTGAAGATTGCTGTGGAACATTCCTCTCACAGTTTTGTGAGAAGCTTTCACTTCCTTTTGATTGCTTCCACTCCTCCCACCCAAGATATTCTGCTGCTGACAACGGACGAGGGAAAACCAAAACAATTCCACTGTCCATCCAAAAGATGCAGCACCGTGCATTTGAACACATCCTGTTCTTACATTCATTTACCGGCTGCGACACAACATCTGCAACTTTCAGGAGAAGCAAGGTGGGCTTCTCAAAATTGTACTTGGAGTCAGAATTCATCAAGCAAGCGGCAATGATCTTTATAACCCCTCCTCTACTAACGGCGAGGTTGAAGAGGCTGGAAATAAATGTTTCCTGAAATGGTATGCGGCGCCAAAAAGACAGACCTTCCTCAACCAGTACCGCTTTTAGTCGTTCACAGGGTTGGTGGCAAATATGAAGCCTGACATCAGCTCCCTCCCTCCAACAGAGAACGCAGTTAAACAGCATTCCCAGTGCACCGATTGAGCTGCCCCCTGAATAATGGGGGTGGAAACATGAAGGAGAGACCCTGATGCCAAATACAACAAAAGATCCACCAGCGCCGGAGGTCCTTCTAAATGATATTTTGCCGCTGCACCAGGGATTGTGCAATTGGCAAATGTGGATGCCGAAAAGCAATGCTGACCTGTTCTGCAGCGTGTCTCCGAGTCTCCTGCCAAGGGAGATGCCTCAATAGCGTGCCTGTTGCCGAGGACGACGATGACGACGACATAGAGCCCATTCAGCAAGAACCATCCAATACTGAGGATGAAGATGCCATGGATGAACAACGCTTGCGAGGACCCCCACGTCCAAGGAGGATGAGAATGTAACATGATGTTATTGAGAACAGTGATAACAATGAGATCTATAATTTTGTGTGCTTAATGTAACGAAATAGAATAAACATTATGATTATAAAATACAATTATGTATTTTTCAAGTAATATGATTTTTACCTAATTTATTTAATAACTGGTTTTAAAGTGTGGTCACACATATTATTAGGCGAACGAACAAGTGTTGTGTGTCAGTAATAAGATAAAAACAGCTCTTTCTGAAAATGACAACATTTTACGAAAAAACTTCAAATTGCTGTAAATGTTGAACGGTTGAAGATAAATTTACATATGTCTATATATTCTAAAAGAAAATTAAATTCTTTACAACTTCTTTCGGATAAATTTTTTTCTTTGATGAATATTTTAGACGATATGAAGGAATGTTTGATGAAAAATGTGAGGTAAAATGATTTTTTTCGAAAATATCTACATTTGTGGAGCGAATAACTCGAAAATGGCTGGGATTTCGAAAATTACGTATAGAATAAAAGTTGTAGATAATTTTATCAGCTTTTACTTATTATCAAAAAAATTTCCTCTGCGGCGCACCGTTTTTGAGATATAAACGGAAACCCGAAAATTGGGACCTCCCCCTCCCCCTCCCCCCCCTAGCTCACCACCAAGACGTCAGGATTTTTAGTATGTTCACATCCTAAGCACCCTAAACAAGTTTCTGAAGGAATCGCTTAGGTCCCTGCTCACGCACTCTACACCCCCTTCCTTGACTGGACTAAAGGTTTCTGTATATACTGGTGAGCTCTGGCATTATGAAATTTGTATATAAAATTGCAATTGGTGCCACGCAAACTGTTTGAAAACTGAATGTACCGGGAGTGAATGTATGGAATGCGGGAGGAGGTGGCGGATGGGAGAGGGGTGAAGGATGAGGGAGGGAGGGGGAGGGGGACAAGGGAGGGGAACTCGGAAGAGGGGGCCCGCGGGATGGGTTGGGGAGGGGAACCCGGGAGGTGGGAGGGGAACTCGGGAGGGGGGAGAGGAAAACGGGTGGGGGTTTAAGGGATAGGGGAAGCGGGCGAGGGGAGTGAGGAGAGGGGAAGGGGACGTTGGAGAGGAAGGGGAGGCAGAAGGGGAACGGGACGAATGGGAAAGGACACGAGCTCTGGCATCATGAAATTTGTATAATAAAATTGCAATAAGTGGCACACGAGCTGTATGAGAACTGAATGTATGTACCACCTAGACGTCAGGATTTTTAGTATGTTCACATCCTAAGCACCCTAAACAAGTTTCTGAAGGAATCGCTTAGGTCCCTGCTCACGCACTCTACACCCCCTTCCTTGACTGGACTAAAGGTTTCTGTATATACTGGTGAGCTCTGGCATTATGAAATTTGTATATAAAATTGCAATTGGTGCCACGCAAACTGTTTGAAAACTGAATGTACCGGGAATGAATGTATGGAATGCAGGAGGGGGGAGGGGAACCCGGGAGGGTGGAGGGGAACTCGGGAGGGGAGAGGGGAATTCGAGAGGGGGATCCGCGGGAGGGAGGAGGTGATTATGGGAGGGGGGAGGGGAACTCGGGAGGGGGGATCGCGGGACGGAAAAGGGGGGGAGTAGAGTGAGGAGAAGGAAGGTGGAGGAGGAGTGGGAACGCGAAAGGGGAAGGGGACGCGGGAGAGGAAGGGGAGGTGGAAGGTGAACGGGACGAATGGGAAAGGACGCGCAGGGAGAAACAATTTCGTTATTAAATGGCAAAGGTTGGTACCCGGCATATATATAAATGCTAATAAATGAAAATGAATCGCCGAAATGTATGTACGCGCATAACTTCCGAACGACTACACCAAATTGGATAATTCTTTTTTTGTTGTGTTTGTTATTGCCAGGACAAGGTTTGTATATAACTACTGGTGAGCTCTGGCATTATAAAATGTGTATACTAAAAATTCAATGGGTGGCACGTGAGCTGTTTGAAAACTAAATGTACCAGAACTGAATGTAAGGAATGCGGGAGGGGGGATAGGAACTTGGGTATTGGTGCCGCGGGTGGAAAGGGACGGGAACCAGGGAGGGGGAGGGGAACCTGGGAGGGGGGAAGGGAATTCGTGAGGGGAGTTGGCGGGACGGGGGAAGAGGAGTGGAGTGGGGAGTCGGAAGGTGGAGGAGGCGGAGTGGGAACGTTTGAGGGGAAGGGGACGCGGGAGAGGAAGGGGAAGCGGAAGGTGAACGGGACGAATGGGAAAGGACACGCAGGGAGAAACAATTTTTTGTTGAACGGCATAGCAACGCATGCCGGGCACCAGCTAGTATATAAATGAAAATGAATCGCCGAAATGTATGTACGCGCATAACTTCCGAACCCATGCATGCCGGGTACCCGCTGTATATAATTTATTTATTTATTTATTTACGGACAAATAGTCCATTAACAATATAACAATAACACGAATAACAAGCGAGCCTAAAGGCCCGACCCGCCTAGCAATTGATCACTGTTCGCATCGATTACCGTTCGCATGTCATTTTTTGTAACCAGCACCACTTTTCGTAACAATCACCACTTTTCGTAACGATTCACCAGTTAACCCCATGTGTCGAGCATGCGTAAAGAAGTTTTACTTTAAAAAAATGGGGCATTTGGGACTCTTGTTTTTTGTATCGTATAATAAGGGACAAATAAAAACATTTATTTTTAAATATAAAACTTTTTGCATAAAAATATTCAATGAAAATGAAATTCGGTCAACCCTGTAGATTTTACGAACGTGAAACAAGGAATTCGTATGTATTTACATTTCGTTTCCAAAATATTATTTCAAACTGTTGTAATTCAGAGCGACGCGGACACGTCCTCATCTGGCCACGTTTCGGACCGTAATGAACTGCGAAATTTTGTGTTTCGGCGCTATGATAAAATCGTCAAATGCGAAGCTGTTAATTAATTAAAATTAAATGCTTCCCAAAATTATTTTTCGGTCAAACTTATTTATGATTTGTCAATAATGTCTTAGCACAATAAGTATGTAAAAAAATATGAAATATATTAGTTAATAAGTGCGCAAATAAATACACAAATGGACCAATTTTCGTCAAGAAACACATGTACGTACATATTTTTTAATGATTTTATTGAAACTAAAATTAAAATTCTAATACATAACTTTGCTAGATAATGTATTGATTTATTTCACTGCATGATTACATTATTTGAAATGGGTGTGGTATAATACAAAAACTTTTTTGAAAATTTAACAAATCTGCCAACGACCTATGGAATAACCTTATTATACTAAAAATTAAAAAAAAATCTAAAAATTTATTACATAACTATGCTAGATAAAAGAACAATCTTTCGAAATCCATTTATAATTTTTTGTGGAAAAGAGTCAATACGTCTAAAAACTTTTTTGAAAATGACATATTTCTGGGTTTCTCTACCTATGTCCTCTTAAGGAAGGTAGTCAGTAAACAGAATAAAACATATAATAAATAATAAAAAAATTACCAATTGTCTAACAAATAAGCTATCAAAGCACGCTCAGAGTTTGAGTAGTAAAGGAAATAGTGATTTACAAATAAAAGTATCCACGAGCCAAGCACAGTCCGGAGAATTACTGCTCACTGTTCGAGTGGAGGTAAAAAAGGAGCAATCAGTCATAGAATGAGGCGTTTGAATAAGGCGAAGGAGTAAGGAGCAAGGAGCAACCAGCAGGCGAAGTATTGAAATAACAAAACACCTGAACACGTGAACACAGGTAGAGTTTTTTGCACTCAGACCAACAATGAGAGCGGTCGACCAACTTTAGCCTATACACTGTGCCCTGCAGTTGTAGGTGGCCATTGAACTAAGGAGGACATGTTTCATTTTACGTCTTGACGAAATAGCTGTCATACGTGGAAGTTGTAATAAAAGAGTGAAGGGTACCTACTACAGCAAAACTTATTTTATTTAAAGGTTTTGTTTTGTGAGCACATTGTTCAAAGTGCTTTAATTATTGAAGCGATTTGAAATTCGGATGAAACGGAGTCACAAAAATTTATTATTTGACGGTCCTCAGTTCTAATATAATGAGGTAAATTCGTGCGTCGACGCAGGCCTTCGAAAGGGCAGTGGGCAAGGCGCTCGACAGGTCTCGGCGGCCAGAGAGACAGACATCGAACGAACGGCGGTTCGAGTCCTACGAAATCCAAAAATAAACATTTTTATTTTTATGAAATCAATAATCTTCACACCACTTATAATAAACAGGCAAAAGAAAAGAAAACGACATCTAGCGACTTTCTAGTTTTACTTCTACTGCTGATGAAAACAATTTCCCTCGGGGTCTATTTCATCTTTGGTGATGCCGTGTGGATGGTCTTTTAGGGAAAGGAAGCAGAGGAAGTTCTGGGAAGGAAAAATGAGAGGTGTTTAGGAATCTGGGGTTCAGTATGTCCAGGAGTGACGGAAGTAAGAATCCTTTCCTCCCATTGCGGTGCAATGAGTCGAGTTTCCGGCTGGAGCGGTCTAAACTCTCCCCCAACTCTATTTAAATTGTTAGATACTTGTTTACGGTAATATCTTATTTACGTAAGCCGTTATTATTTTCTATTCCTGACAGTTCTTATACCCTTATAAAGGAAATTTCAATTAGTAGCCAAAGATGCCAACTAACGCAAAAAAGAGATTTGCAGCGTTGAAAATACATTCCACAAGCAGAAAAGTTGCGATAAAATTTGATCAATATATTCAGTCGATGACGGCGAAGATCCTGGAAAATTTTGTTTCAAGTTTAAAAATGAATTGTAAAACAATATCTTAAAATAATTTTACAGGCCATCAACTACTAACAGTCTTTACTCTTTTATCTACTCATCGTATTTAGTTAGAACCCGATGTTAGAACTTCCTAATGACATCTTTCCAGTAAACAGATTAAAGCTTTTCTTCATTTAGGTACTGAAGAACAAGTCTGCTTGAATACCTACAGATTTTCTTATTCGAATTTGTCTTATTAGATCTTATTCTCTTATTAGATCTCCACGATAAACAAGCATGTGTTAAAATTATTACTTTACAAGTTCGAATGTAGGTATTTGTAATTGCTAAACCAACTGGAATAATCTTTTTATAGTTTCGCACAGACAATAATAATATAATATTTTAATTTCATGTATGACGAAATGGATTTTTAATAGTGATGCATCCTATACAGTTCTTCAGTCAAGTATATGCATTACAAAAGGACTTTGTCGTGTGTATAAATTTCGTCCTCGGTATCGTTTTGTTTCTTTTTACAGGAAAAGTTTTTCTTTGGCGGGAAGACGACATTATAATTCCCTTTTTCTTTTGTTTATTTTTCTCGTTCTTTTCAGCGTCAGGTTTTGTAAATGTACATAATACTCGTATATTTTAACCATAATCGCCTTTACAAGTTAGTCGATTTATAAAATACACGTCAAATTTGAAGCATTTTATTATAGATATTGATCAAACAGACTTCTTTTTATTTGGAACGGTCAGCTAAGAGAAAGACGAACCCTACCTAGCGCAGAAGTCGCAGTTGAACTTGATAATTTTGAAAGATTTTACTGACCATTGAAGCTGCAGTTTTAAATATTATCGCCCATAATAATAATTCATAGACATCAATTTATTTTTGATTTCTCACGCAGTCCAATGTAGAGTAGAAATTAAAATATTGTGGTAATATATAACTCAATTCGTAAGGACTTAAAGGACGCTTGGAGTGGGAACGAAGTACTTAAGTATGTAAATTATTTCACATTGTATATTAGGAAACAACACAAGGCTCCGTAGTAAGCATTTAGAAGGAAAAAAGAAGATGGTTTGAAAGGGAGATATATAATTATGAATGTTAGAGGGAGCGCTTTAACATAAATAAAAACGATTATATTAAAGCGAAAATTGTGAAAATATTTCTTAAAACACGACTTGTATGAAATAAAGCAAAAATCTCTCAAAAAATTCTCAAGTACCATTTCAAGATACACTTATTTTCACACCTATACCATGTTACATAATAGAAGAAAAAGTGTTTTTAATAATTTGCGGGGCATACTTTCCGATTTTTTTCTATCTATCAAGGGAATTTCGTATATTCGGCTCAGCAAATGTGCAGATATTACCCTAAAAATAACACATAATTATTTAAGAACTAGAAAATAAAAAAAATGAAGGAAAATATGTTATAAATCGGAAGAAATTCGGAATGCCGGACTTTACATTTATTCGGGCGATGCTTTTTTTCCACCGTAAAAGCCGTTCATGTCAGAAAACTTTAAAACATTCAAACAATCCCCTTTGCTCTCCGTCTAGCACACTGAACAGATTGTCCCAAGAAGTGTATCTATGTTGATTCGAAATAAAACTATTGTCGCCAAATCACAAAACACCTTGCGATTCATAGGAAGAAAGCCAGTGGAAAATTTTGTTCTAGAAAAATAATCGATATTATTTAAAAATGGCTTACACCAGGAAGTGAAGAAAAATATTGTTTTCTTCGGGCAAAGTTCTGTGTATCTCTTTAGTGTAATTCCCAAATGCTCTCCGTCTAGAATTTGATACAAGTTAACAATTTCCGGTCTTTTAACTCGCAATCAGCGTACAGATAGTGCTGTACGGTTTCATACTTTTCGTGGAAGCTTTTCGAAACCACTGTGGAAAATCCGAATAAGTAATATCAGTTTATCCAATTCCAACTTGGTTTAATTGGTAATGTATATTGTGAACCAGTTATTTGCGTCCATGCAAATTCAGAAAGGAGAAATGGCGCTATTGTTGCTGCGAAACCTCAAAAGCTCCTGATAACTCCACACCTGTCCGAGTGACATGTCCTAGGGTGATTCACCCATATCGTGATGTCTAGACTGGCCCAAACAATCAATACCACCCACCCCCACCCACCCCCTCCCAGTCTCCCACCCTCTACACCGAGTTGAGATGTCAACCCCCTGAGAGTTCCTGGAGACCTGTTATAATTGTATGGATTCGTGTTAACAAGCATTTAAATACAGCTATTTGTTCAGCACTAAATTCAGCTAAATGTCTAACTACATCCATTAAATGGTACCAGCAGACTGGGCAGTTTTGTATTATTCGTGTGGTAAACTATATTTAAATAGTGAACGTACAGTGACAAATGTTTTAATAGAGGCTCTTTTTAATATCAAGTTTATTTGCAGAAAAACAAACTACAAAATTTTGTTTAGAGGCCTTCAAATATGAATCTTGTCGGAATTGAACCATCTTACTCTGGATTGCCAAATGAGGAAAAATAACAATAGATGTAATGGACTCACATTTATACCAAAAAATATTACCATGATATGTCATACCCGCATATTCCCCTTCTTAACAAATGGATTGCAATCTTTAGAGCACAGGTGTCAGATGGGAATGATGTCCTTTTCCTACCGGTATTTCAATTAAATTTGCTACTAGGAAATACCGTTATTCCTTCCGCACGTGTGTATTGTCGGGAAACACATCAAAAGCGCGCCCAACATTAGATAGAACACCTTTGAGATTTGTGATATGAAAAATGGTCATTAATAATTATTTCAGCTCGTTCTTGAGTTCGTTATCTCGGCCGTGGAACGATTTGCGGTTTCTATGATTCTTCACTCCTAAAACATGGCTCTCTTCAAGAACCATGTTCAATCCTTCCTCTCATTCAAAAGACCCTCCACACAAAAGATAGGCCCTGAATGAAATTATATAACTCAGGGCCTTCTGTGAGGAGTTGATGTAAGACATTAAAAATATCCATATTCTATCTAGAATAATTCAAATATTAAATACTTTTAATTAATCTCTCGATCAAACTACCGCTCGATAACCATATATTTACGTCTAGGGGATGTAAATGTATTTTTATTTCTACCTTGTTCGAATAAATACTCCCCCGTATGTATTCTTCACGTAAACACTACATATAATTATGTACATACATTTACAAATATCTGGCAAACGTAAATTGTGCAATTTCCAGTATTTTAAATATAATAGTGATCTCCGCGTGCAAAGTCGTATTTTTTTCCAAACACAAACTATCTAAAAAAGTGTTTCTAATAAAGGTTTTAAGTATCTGTTTTAAAATAATAAAAATTGATAAGAAATCATAATAAATTGTATATCGCATTTGAGTTGATTTTTCATAGAAGTGCTCTACAAAAAATATCTGATAATTATTTTCATTATTATTATTTTTTTTTTTAAGACAAACATTCCCGGGTTACGAATAACCCAACAATGTTTGAAAATCTCCTGACACCACCACAGAAAGCCGAAAATGTTGGTTGTGTTGTGATGGAGGACTTAGCCAGCCGAGGAATCGAACTCGGGACGCCCGGGTGGGACCCAAACGCGATGCCCACTCAACCACTGACCGGTCTACTGTACTATTTATTTATCTATTTACCTATTGTACCTACTTACCTACACTCAATAATTATATTCCTCAGGAGTAATATTCAGACAAAATAATAAATAATCTTTATTTTAATAAAAATAATGATAAATGAGATTAAAAGAATTTGGCATTCTCAGACCATACCATAATACCATTACCATTTGTTATTTCGGCTACTGGCATTATACCTAGCTCTCTCATTCAAAATTTAGTCGTATTAGATTTATCAAATAAATTATATATAAAAATGCAAAAATCAGTCATTCAAAATACTTGTAGGATTACAAAAGATTTTTTAAATATTTATATGAGGGATCAACCAATTAGGAATTCCACCGAGCCGAACCCTCTGATATGAAAATATCTGAAGTCAGTGAATTATTTTCCAATCTGATCTCTGGTAGGTTGACTTGTATTGTTTTGTATTTATTATACTTATATAGTGCAATTGATCATTTGTGGAAAAGTGTGTGAAAGGGTTTTGTTTTTCCCGTAAGATTTAATCCGTACATAAAGTCTGAACAAAATTAATAATGTCAAATAATAGTCCCAGTGAGATATCGTACGTGACGTCATCATTCTAGTATGTACCTAGTCTAGTCTTTTACGTTTTCAAACCAAACGGAAGAGGACGAACGTCGAACGTCGATGGGGTCCGTCTGAGTTTTTGCTGGGTCTTGTTTATGAAGGTTTTCTAAAGTTGGCAATATTTTCTTATGTTCAATATTCTGCATACACAAATATACACTGCACTCAGAACTTAAAGAAAACATCTCGGTACGAACCTGAAGTAAACTTCAACCGGTAAACACAATAAACAATATTGTATTACGTACTCACTAATTCATCAGGGTGGATCAATTTCATGAATGTAATGTAACAATCAAATAACTTAACTCATTGTAACAAAACTGAAAAATTGATACCGTAATTTTTATGTATTTGAAATTTTAAAAGAATATATGTGTATGTGTGTATTATATGTGTATTTATGTGTTCATATATAATTATTTTTCCACTTTATACTTTTACACGCGTCTAGTGTTTTTTACTTTTTTGTTACATATAATTATCGTATGGGTACCGCTGCCCCGGGAACCATTTATTGGATAACCAACACCTCTGTATAGGTCACCCCAAGTGGTTCCCTATATTTGGCGACTTGGCAGAGGTGCCCGGGTTTATGGGGTGAGGTTTGTCCAGGTTTTGGCGCCGGGTGCGTCTGTCCTGCACTTGCTGCGTAGCAGACCGGATCGACAGAGACTGGTTGAGGAAAGCCTTTTGACCTTTCCAGCCGGACTCTCTTCACCCATTGCCTTGCACCGCAGATTCCGTCACTCCTGGACACACTGACTCCAGATTCCTACACACCCCTCAAAACCTTTTTCCTTCGCAGAACTTCCTATCCTTCCCTCCCTTAAAAAGACCCCCCACACAGCATCCCCTAAGATGACAGGCCCTGAGGGAAATTGTTTTCCTCATGGCTTCCTGTGTGGAGGTAATGTACAAAAAAAAAACTTTTCTTTTTTCTACGTTTTATCCATAAAACTGGCACACTTTATTTTACGTTTTTACTTTTATTTTACTTTCGTTTCACTTTTATTTTACATTTACTTGTATTTTTTGTATATGTATATAACATTTCTCGACATTACGTCTAGTGTTTTTCAGTTTTCATTATTAATATAATACATATACATTTAGTTATTTTTTCTACTTGTCTTTGCTTTTTTTATCTTATCTAACCTTTGTTGTCTATATCTTTATTTATTAGACAGTTTATCTAGGTTATATTTAGACAGCTTATCTAGTTCCTAAATATATGATATTAAGTAAAAAAAATAAATAAAAACTTAATAATTATCGACTTTTAAATAATTATTGGGTTATAAAATGTTTATTGTAATTTGTGGTTGTGTTTAATGCATGTAATGTTATTAACCTGTAAATATTCCTAATAAAATAAAAAAAAAATAAAATAAAAAAAAACTAAACATCAATATTTTTCTTCTATAAATATAAAAATGAATGTATGTGTGCTTGCTTGTTTGTGTCTTATGCGTTCTTAAACCATTTATACGATTGTGAGGAAATTTTGTGGATTTGATGTGCGCATGCCCGCGATAGTTTCTAAATAGACGTAATTCGACGGCCGGCGTAGTACAGCGGTAAGGCTCTTGACTCGCATACCGAAGGTCGTGGGATCCCAGCGTGAAATAAATTTTATTCGATTAATATGTGTTATTTCACCATTTATTTATTTTTAAAAAATATAGTTTATCTGCCGCACGTTCCAGAGTGGAAGATACTCTCAGTATCGCCCTGGTGTAAAACCACCTTTCAGAATTGAAACGTTGCTTGAAATGGCATTAGCCGTGTTTGGTGACCAGATCTGAATAGCCAGATACTTCCCCACATTCCTCTTCCCTATCTCCTTCCCCTCCCCACTTCCTTCAGCCTCACAACATACCCCAATTGGGGATGCCATATTCTCACTGGTTTCAGACGGGAGCAGTTGAGACTCTTGTGCGGTATTCATATATAAAAAAAGAGTCCTGGCATTATGAAATTATTTCCTGAACCATTCATCCCATTGCGATGAAACTTTGGTAATTTGTTGTGCGCCTGCCCACGAATTATTCTATACAAAAGTGGTGAGCTCTGGCGTTATGAAATGTGTGTAAAATTTGGCGGCGCGCGAGTAGTTTGAAAATGTGTGTATTTCATATAGTTTAACGACAGAGAGAAGGAAGGGGAACATAAGAAGAGGGGTTCGCGGGAGAAGGGACGAGGGAGGGGGGAAGGCGGATGCGGAAGGCGGAACGGGAGTTGGAAACGTGGAAGGGGCGGAGGGGAACGCGGGAGGGGAACGGGGCGAGAACGGAGACGCTTGGGAAAGGACACACAGGGACAATATCTCAGCGTCCCACCCCTAACACTTACACCCGGTCCCGGGGCGGGGGTACCAATAACCGCCTCCCAAATTGCACTTTATAATACTTATCTAGTTAACAGTTGAATATTATTATATTACCGTTGTTATAATTAAATTAAGATTTTAATGTAAGTTTTTTTTTTTAATTACTTTAATTGTGAAGCTGCACACCACAGTCCTGGCGAGCGGCGTATGATATTTATTTGATAAATAAATAAATAAAATTATGCTTATCTTTAAACTTACGAATGATTAAGAATTTATAGAAAAAATGTATCATTGCGTCTATCAGCAATACATAGGACAACCGAAATTTAATCTCATGGAAATTTCACAAACCGAGCAACAATAATAATTTTTAAAATGTGTCGACTTTTACCTTTTGACAAGTCAAAAGGTTGCCCGCATAAGTTAAAAAACTTGAACGTTAATCATGGAGGAGCCTACCAGCTTGTGTCGCTCTCCATAGAGAGAAAAAAATGGCCTTATTTTTAAACGCCCGGGGTCTCAAAAGTTTCGTATGATCTGTAGCTATTCGAAAACTTAAAAATAAATTTATTTAATTTATTTATTATTAGTTTCAATAGCAAGGTTTGAACATGTATGTATAATGATTGTATGTATTATAATCTCGTGCAGAAGATTACTTACCAAATTTTATTTCTATTTTTATTTCAAGAAGAATAATGCTCACCAATGTTTATTTCATCTTCCTTAAATTTTCTTTATTTCTTAGATAACTTGCAGTTCTTATATTTTTATCTGTTTTTAGTTTTATTTATCCCTAAATATGTTATTTTTTTCTTTTCTCTTCTTGTATTTTATTATCTGTTTATATAAAATTATATTACATGTATAACTACCATAACACGGGCAATAGCCTAGTATGGTAGTCAGAAATGGCCAAAAATGTAACATTTAATCATTTATGAAATAATAAAAAATTAAAAAATGTATAGTATAAGTAAAGATTCTTTTTTTTTCACAGACCTCCTCACTAGGATTTCCTGTTCTGAGGTGGCCTGTAGTTTTTTAAAATATTTGTATTTGGTTATGGATTGTCTTTATATCGTCTTCATGATGTTTGTAATTTTATTATCACTTTGATCTCTCAGCCATGTTTTTACTTTTGTTTTAAATATATTCATTTCCTTTATATTTTTGATTTGATCTGGTAGAGCATTGTATAATTTCATAGCATGGAATTTGAAATTTCTCTGTCCAAAAGATGTGTTCAAACTGGGAGTAACCAGGATGTTATTGCTTACTGCCCTGGTTGAGTATGTATGTTGGGCAGTGGAGTATACATATATGTTTTTTTTTCAGTAAATAAAATATTTTTTGAATTAATGATATTATTGTTCACTATTTCCCCGCTAAAATGGCCGAAGTTTTGAAAAAAAAATAGATTTCGTGATTGGGAAAAAAAATAAAACAATTGGTCATATTTTATATTTTGTACCAAACTTAATTTTTATTCCATAACTGCAGTACAAAGAACGCAAAAAAAAAATTATTTTGAAACATGTACCTATGTGATGTGTAAAATTTGAAAGTGGAAAATAACACCTTTTCTGGATAAAATCAGCATTCTTGTTGACTTACTTGTATTCATAAACTTGATTTATTTTTCATTTTTGTCAGCTATAAGCATTTTTTAATAACAAAGAAACGTCAAAAGGTAAAATTATTGAAAAAAAATAAAAAAAGTTTTAGGTTTGTTTTCTGATTTTCAATCCATTTTAGCGGACTAATAACCATTTAAAAAAAAAACGCAGTTCTCATTTTCTTTGCAAGACGCAACTTTTGAGACCCCGTGCGTTTCTGAATTCAAAAGTTGAAATAATTGACACACCCTAGTGCCTACCAATTAAATATCGTGTTAAATCGGGTGAAAGACAAATCCAACAAATAATGTGTAATTTAATAGAACTTTTAATTACATTTATGACAGTCATTTACTATATTTGTTTTAATACATGTGTAGAAATTCAGTTAAAATATTTCACAATTAAATCAATATTTGCATTTTGTCTAATCTGAGTACACACCCAGATTGTTGAAACCAAACACAAGTTGTACCTAGATAATGAATATTTTTATTGACATTCTGTTATTACATTAATTATAATGTAAATAAAATATGTAGGTTGTCAACAGGTGAAACTGATTGGGTTATTATTTACAAGTTAATTAATTCTGTTTCGAAAGAGTTTGTTTAGAAACCTGAACTTTATAGCAAATAGTATGTAAAAATAAAACTGTTATGGGGGGATATTAATGTATATTTGTGTTTAAATCAAATAAGCATTTAACGCTGTACTTACAAGTTAATTATACATTCGTATTATTAAACAATTTTTTTTATTATTATCAAGATTAATGATAATAATAATAATAAAACATTTATTTGTTATAGAGAATACATCAGTACAAAGAAGCTTTGACTGTCCAACTAGGAAGGTCTCCCGTTCTAGGACAGTCAAATGACAAACATTTTGATAGGCGTAAATTTAATTTAGAAATGACCAATTTGGGACACAAATCAACAAATCATCGCCAAAAAACTTTATCTTATTTACTAAAGTTCAGGCAAAAATATTTAATTATTTATAATGTATGCATAATTTAATTATTTACTAATTTAGTTATTATTAATTATTTATAATTATGCACAAGTGTCCTTTACGTACATGTTTTTTTTCAATATAGAAAAAAGAAAGAAATGTAAAATTATAAGTTTACTTGAAAATAAACCAAAAGAAAAATAATACATATTACCAAAATAAAAATAATACATTCTACCAAAAGAAAAATAATACATAAGAAAAATAATACCTATTAATTATAAATAAACCAAAAGAAAAATAATACATATTAATACAAAGTTATTGAAAGCAGTGAAGAAGAAGCAAACAGAAAATACTTGTATATGGTGAACTTGTTAAAAAACGTACTGCTAAATTGTTTAATTAGTACAGCTTTATACTTCAGTAGAGGCATACAAAAAATATCAGAATCTTTAGCATAAAAGGTTTTTAAAAATGTTTAAAGTGTTTTCCAATCGTACTAAAGAACTTAATCAGCCATTACAATAAACTAAATCCGAAAGAAGCCTCGTAAGCAAAACATCTTACACAAATGCAGACTCTCAATTAATTTTACAAAAGATTCTCAATTAATTTGTTCCAGCAAGAAAAGTGGCAGAACCATCAGATAAGCTACCATGTGACAGAGTTGAATGAGTAAATTTTTGGTTTTTTGTTAAAATTAGTTTTGTTATTTTTGAATACAAGAAGAATAATATACAGGTAGACAGTAAGAAAAAAAACCAAAGTAATTAATTTGGAAAAAATAGAGGCGCTGTAATATATAATTAGCAGATAATATTTTTTAGTAATATTTCAGACTCCGTCCTGCCCAAATCTAGTAACCATTTTGTAATTTTTTGGCTGAAGGATGGCACTTTACACAATTTTAGTTGGGAAGGGATTTTGTTATACAATTTCGGTCCCAGGTATGAGAATATCATTTGATAAGCCGCTGTGTTGCTTGTTGGAATAGAAAGGTCATTTCTGCCCTTACTTCTGGTTTGATGTTTGTGTTCGACTTTTTTCATTTTATATTTATTTTTATGAGCATAAATTATTATCTTTTTAATGTAACACTGTCGAACATCTAGTACATTAAATTCCCTGAACAGAGCGTCGCTCGAATATCTGAAAGGTTTCTTCATTATAACACGTAAAATAGATTTCTGTGCCTTCAATAACGAGTTTTATATTGTTTTCCCTGCACCCCCCCACCCAATACATCCGTATGTTATAATCGAGTTGCATAGCCCGTAATATATATTTTTTAAGTAGTGTGTTTTTAAAATTTCCCGCAATGAAATAAATATATGAATAAGTGTACGCACTCTTTTTGCTACATTTTCTATTTGGTATTTCCATTTTAGGTTATTGTCAACTATAACGCCTAGATATTTGATAAATTTAACACACTCAAGAGTTTCACATTTACACGGAGAGTTACTATTTCCGAGGCTACAATTAATTTTATGTATTAATTTGTAGAATTTTAATTATTATTTATTTGATATCTACATATGATCAATAATAATATTATTCAATTAAAAAAAACAGTTTATTAATACACACAATCTGTTGTGTAATTATTACTACACGTGACAGCTGTTTCGCCCTCTGCATTATCAAACTGTGGTTATGTTGTATATTCATCATATTGTGAGCATTTGCGAATGATTCACTCTATTATTAGAGTGCATAGCGACCTTTAGTCGAATTTAAATGATGCAATTTGGGAAATTACAATTACAAACAATAATTGGGGAAATAATAACCATTAATTATTTCAATCATTTAAGTCAGAAAATAGAAATTAGTCATCGTAAATGCCTATCTAGAAATATTATAATTATAGAGTGCCGCAAAACTACCGTTTTATTTTGAATCTAATTGTAATCTATCTATCTATCTATCTATCTTCTATCTATCTATCTTCTATCTTCTATATATATATATATATAAATAAAAATGAATCGCCGAAATGTATGTACGCGCATAACTTCCAAACGACTGCACCAAATTGGATAATTCTTTTTTTTGTGTGTTCGTTATTGTCAGGACAAGGTTTGTATAAAACTACTGATGAGCTCTGGCATTATGAAATTTATATAAAAAAAAATTGCAATAGGTGGAACGCGAGTTGTTTGAAAATTGAATGAACCGGTAATGAATATATGGACTGCTGATGGTGGGGGAGAGGGGAGGGGGCCTCAGGTAGTGGGGAGAGGGAAGGTGGAGGAGGTGGAGTGGGAAAGCGAGAGGAAAAGAGGACGCGGGATAGGGAGGGGAGGCGGAAGAGGGACAGGACGAATGGGAAAGGACACGCAGGGAGAAACAATTTCTTTATTAAATGGCATAGCAACGCATGCCGGGTACCAGCTAGTATGTAATAAGATTCAAACCATATCGGTAGTTTTGCGCCACCTTTTACATCGTCCGTAAGTGGCATACCCACAGTTTGATAATGTCTTCAGAAGGCGAAACAGCTGTCACGCGTAGAAATAATAACACAGCAGAACTTGTTTATAAATAAACTGGTTTTATTAATTGAACAATAATATAATTGACTATATGAAAGAAAAAGAAAAAAAATTACATCCGTACCACAATTTATATTTATTAAATTGTGGTGAATGAAAAGTGGGAGCGAACAAGTAGCGATTTATAAGCTGTTAAGTCTTCGGCAGTCTGAACAGAAGAGTTCCTCTTAATTTGTCCCGGCCGCCGGTGACTATGTGGAAATGTTGAGGGATCGCTATTGGCGTGTGAGGAACCAATAGGAATAATTCCGCCATTGAAAATAGTTGCATCGTTCGCTACCACACTGTCAATATCGCCCTTTTGTATGTTTGTATATTTTTCTGTAAAGATAGGACGCGCATTTTTTTACTTAGGATAAGCGATTCGAAAGATTCTGTTAGAGGCTGGGCTTGCTGTAGACGGAGACCACTGTACATTGTAGTAGCGCAGGACAAGGACGTTTGGAGGTGTCTTGCCAAAGGGTTGAGATCCTCACCCGAATAGACCAAGGGGAAGAAGATGAATTAATATTTACTATTATTTACGTAATCGAATTTAAAGTACAAATATCATGGTATACCTAGCAACTTCCCTGAGCCAGTAGGACTATGGCATCCCCCTTTGACGAAGAATGTTGTATGGCTGAAAGGGGTTTGGGGAATTGAGGGGGGGAGGTGATGGAAGAATAAAGGTGGTTGGCATACCTGGCTATTCAGATCTGGTCACCGAACATGACTAATCGATTCCGAATGGTGGTCTTTCAGTGTGTAATATTTCGGTAAGCGAATAAAAATCTAAAGCGAATACCGTATTCTGTGTAACATCACCAGGGTAACTAGCACGGTCAAACGAAAAATTCGAGTGCAGTTTACACGCGGTAGAAGCGAAACTTTATCAAAACAATCTCAACCAATACTTGAAAAGTGGGGTCGTAATCAAAGCGGCCAATGAACGCAGACCAGCGTGATTTCGTTTCTATCTCAACCAATAGGAGCCTTTAAAATAACATCATAATCAAATCATGAGCGCAGTTGATGCGTCGCAGGTGTAGTAATCGTCATTTCCGTTTCATCCGAAATCCAAATCATAGCGGGGCTATATAAGTTTCCCTTCAAAAATTTTATGCATGACATCAGTAAATTTACATCCCTTCCGAGCAAAACTGCAGATCGACAACGAACAAACAACAGATCGCAGCGTTGAAGTGTTCTTAAATTATTCAATGTGAATTGTTGTTTGTACAATAGCGATTTGCAGTCGTGCTCGGGAACGATGGTAAGTTGTCTACATTAGCGATAAATTCTTGTATCAATCGACCGTGCTAGATTCCCAGTTCAACTTTCCGTTCGATCAATCGTCAAAGACTCATATAAAATAAATAAATAATAAATTATTTGGGGAGGAATGCAGATCCCGCCAATGTGGGGGATTTTAATAAAAATGCACTTTCTAGATGAGAAAAGTGTGGAAAAGTTGAATAAAAAAGAAATTAAGGTACGCTTGGCAAAATTGAGGGAGATACAGCCGTTTAAAGAATGAATAAAATGACACTTCGTGAACTTATACTACGCCATTTTGTTACTATTATGTTGGTATCTCAGACTTGCTATAAACGAAGGTTGATACGATTGTAGCCGACTTCATGTGATAGATGAGGCGCGTAATTATGAAATTTGTCTAGCGGACTTTTTTTCAACGATTTTTTAAACTGTTTATCACCTTCCAAATTAAAGTAACCTAACCTAAGACTACGCTAAACATGGTTTGTGTAACATGGTTTGTGCCCCTTTATAACGCCTACTCGCGTCAACGCAAGAAAAACATCCCAGTTTTCAAATAGTTTAGCGGCTACGCTAGGTTTGTGTAACATGGTTTATGTAACATGGTTTGTGCCCCTTTATAACGCCTACTCGCGTCAACGCAAGAAAAACATCCCAGTTTTCAAGTAGTTTAGCGGCTACGCCAGGTTTGTGTAACATAGTTTTTGACCATTATTAATTCTGTTTTTCATAATTACGCGCCTTATTATATACCACACGAAGTTGGCTACAATCGTATCAACCTTCGTTTATAGCAAGTCTGAGATACCAACATAATAGTAACAAAATGGCGTAGTATAAGTTCACGAAGTGTCATTTTATTCATTCTTTAAACGGCTGTATCTCCCTCAATTTTGCCAAGCGCACCTTAATTTCTTTCTTATTCAACTTTTCCACACTTTTCTCATCTAGAAAGTGCATTTTTATTAAAATCCCCCACATTGGCGGGATCTGCATATCACCCATTGCTTGTTCTGACTCAATTACGATCGTGTTTTGAAACGGTTGCCGTACAAATATAATGTTGCAACCTGAGAAATGTGTTCACTTATTTGCATTTCCTCAGAAACACATTATTTCAACATTCAATGGATTCAATCAAACTTCTTATTTATTTATCGTTATGTTAATACATTTCTTTTACCTCCAAAACAAATAAATAATGGTTGAATGCACCCGAGAGGGCGTTGACACGTTATTTCAATGTTTACAGCATCTTATTAATGTGATATGGAAATTTTATTTGATTACATTGTGCAAACAAACTGATAAATGAAATAAATAAGAATTATAGCATTTACGTTTTTTTTTATAAAAAATGGGTTGGATTTAATGTTAACCCTTGAAAGATAAGCATATTTTGATATACGGTGAAGGAAAACAATCATACGTAAAATTGACGCATTAGTTTTAACCAGCTGTAATATTTTATTTTGTTAACTAATTTGATTAAACCAATCGGCATTATATTTTTACAAACAAATGGCATTAGAAATACAGCAATTTGTGAATATTTATTCATTTATTATATGAAAAAAAAGGAACGTGAAACTCTTTCAATAATCAACAAAACAGGAATAATTTTTCTTTTATCTCAAACTAGCTGATCCGACGAACCTCGTACCGCCTCAGAATCAATAACTGTTGAATTAAATTAAGTTTTTTTATTACGTTGAAAATTACACAATTAAGCAATTATCGATGCCTAACTGTCCGTGTTTAGTTTTTGTCAGTATCAGAGATAGCGTTGTGTACGGATTTATAATTTTTGTGATTTTTTTACTTTTCCGTTTACTTACGTTAATTTTTGAAAGGAAGCGGGTACGGGTGCCACCGCCCCGGAAACCATTTATTGGATAACCAACACCTCTACCATAGGTCACCCCAGGTGGTTCGCTACGTTTGGTGATTTAGCAGGGATTCCCGGGTTCATGGGGTGACTTTTGTGCGGGTCTTGGCGGCGGATGCGTCTGCCCATCTGCTGCGTGGCGGGCCGGATCGAAAGAGACTGGTTGAGAGAGGCCTTTTTCCAGCCGGATTCTCTCAACCAATGGGTCGAAAGAGTCCGGCTGGAAAGGTCAAGGTAAAAGGTTAATTCCGGTCAAGGTAATGGCCTTGCACCGCTGTTGGAGGGATGGATTCACTCCCGGATACACTGACCTCCAGATTCCTACCCACCTCTCATGCCTTTTTCCTTCCTGGAACTTCCTATCTTACCCTTGCTTAAAAAGACCCTCCACACAGCATCCCATAAGATGACATAGGTCCTGAGTGGAACTTACGTTAAAAAAATGCGTTTCATTTCAGAGATTTATTATTAATGTATTTTTCCTTTGGAGGGGTGCAGAGACATACGTTCACCGTTTGTCTCATTTTCGACTATTGACGTTTAGCGTGTAAGAAAGAGGTGCAGCTTTATATGATTAAGAACAAAAGCGAAAAAATCAGCGCATTGACATTTGACGTTTTTAAATTTTTCGAATTCACGAACAGTTAAATATTATACCTATCACAATATTGCTGCAGTTCTTTTAAAATATGAGAATTCGTTCCAAATAAAATGTACGAAAAAAATTTTTTTTTTCATAACTTTCTTTTTCGTGAATTTTTGCGATGTTTTAATAGTTATTCTGTTATCCGGGGCGGAGACAAATCCAACAAATCAAAGATCATCAAAATCGGCCAGCCGATCTCGAGTTATAAATAGTGTAACTAACCTGACTTTGTTTTATATATAAAGATTACTTATTTCTTACTAATAATAATCAGCTATTTTGACTAATGTACTAAATAATTAAGATATATTATAATCGATAATAACATATACATAGTTAAATAAAAATCAATTTTGGAACGTACATTATGCTTTTTGACTCATGCGGTTGTTACATTTCAAAACTGGTGACGCCTACCTCAGCGACGCTCGCGCCCCACGGAAGGTCTAAGCAGCGAGTGAGATGTCTGAAAAGCATAGCGATTCGCACTAATTAGAACGAGGGAGCAATAATTCTAAAACACATTCGTAAATTTTATGTAGACGATCTTTCCAGGGTTAAAGAACTTTTACCACACAAAGAGCTTTTGCGGTTGGAGGAAATTAATTTTGCTCAGAGACAATGTTAAACATGGTTATACAGCCGCTAATTCTAATTCTATACAACTTTAAAATCCACATAAGCTCATGAATTGTTCGTCTTTTGCCAAATGACGAACAATTCATATGTAGGTATATTTCGTAGGTATGTAGGTATATTTTAGGATGGGTTTTTTCTCCGATATTTAAATAATCATATTATTAAAACCTTTAAGGCTACTAAATAATGTTAAATGATTTGTTTTTGGTAAAAAAAAATAGAAATATTTTAGATACTTTAATAGAATACTGCGATTAGACCACATGTTGCCTTTTAAGTAATCGAGCATTTTTTTTATTAATCAATTCATAGGCTCAGAAAAAATAAAGATTTAGATCTACAAAAGTCACTCCAAAGTTCAAAATCTCTTAATTGCGAACTTCTTTATGGTCTTTACTGTTTACTGTGAAAAATTAAACCTTTTGGAAAATGATCATAAAACATTTTTAATATTTGTACCTGAAATGTCCAAAACAAAATAAAACATGCTCTATTGCGATGTTTTTTCATGAATAAATCAACACAGGCGGCTGGTGTTAAAGACGAATTTGAAATGTATCGCCATCTATATAAGGATTGTTGTCGTTAGCGGCCTGTTCCGCAATTTCACACGATAAGGTGCTTCACCTTAAACGTATCGTACAGTAGAACTACAACTTACGATTACATCGTGAATGAATTTGTTTGGATTCAAAATGTCACCATACTTCATATTGTTGTAGAAAAAAATCTAGGATAACGAAAATATTAGTTTTTTTAAAGTGAAACTTTTTTAGCCCCGTTAGCGATTTGAAATTCGGGTGAATAGGAAATGAGTCACAAAAATGATTTTTGACGGTCCTAGGGTCTAATCTAATGCGGTAAATTCGCGCGTCGGCGCGGGCCTTCGATAGCGCAGTTGGCAAGGCGACAAGTCTAAACGGCTAGAGTGACAGACATCAAGCGAACGTAAGTTCGAATCCTACGAAATCCAAAAAAAAAAACATTTTTGTTTTTGTGAAATTAATATCTAATCTTCAACTTTATTTAAAATAAACAGGCAAAAGAAAATAAAGCGACATCTGACGACTTTCTAGTTTCACTTCTACTGCGTGTGAATTGCACGCTCTGATTATTTTTTTAAATTTTAATAGTTTTTTTTCATACCTATATATTTAATTTCCAAAAACATTTTTTTTAAATTGCCAAATGGAAAATATTATAAAATTTTCGAAACCTTTTTTTTACTTGTTTTGTGTCAGCGAGTGTTTATATTTTACCATAGTTAAAAACAAACAATACAAATGAATTATTATGCATTTCATATCTAGGTTATGTTTTTTAGATTTTCACGCAAAAAGTATTTTCGTTATTTGTTTTAGGGGTGTTACGCCGTTTTGCGCTACCTCCTTCTTTAGCCAACGTTTCGGACAGCTTTGCAGTGTCCATCATCTCATCTACGGAACTGCCAGATCTGCCCTGATGATGGACACTGCTACGCTGTCCAAAACGTTGGCTAAATAACACCCCAAAAACACATAACGAAAATTTCATATCTTCTTTATTTTTAATTATTATTAATTTCAATAGGTGTTATATTTTTCTGAAAAACATAACTTTTGTGTAAAATCGAAAATGTAAGTGATTGTGATATTTCAAATTATTTTCCACGTTATACGAGTACATACAAAAAACATATTTTTTAAATTTAACGAGTCATACATTTTAGGGCTAGGATGTACAACCCTATCCGCACAGTGGTTTGTGAAGGTAGGTACTTTGAATACAGAGCGAAAAGGTAATAATGATGTTTTTTAAATTTATATTCGTCATCACAGCTTTTATTCGTAAACCAAAATTTTAATCCCGGTCACTAATCGCTGAAAAATAAATGTTCATTACCTTCCACTGCAAGAAATAATTGCTTTTTTATTATAAATTTGCCGTTATGAAATATATGGGAAAAATTTTATTACTGCAATTTTAACAGGATTTAGGGTGAAATATACAGTCGATTTAAAAGTGTTTAACGGTGTAAATGAGAAATCATGTACTTAAAACTCGAAGGGATTAGGTTCGCGAAAATGCAAGGTGTATTAATGGCACAACGGTATACTGACCTTTGCACAAGTATCGGGTACAGTAATTATTGTAAAACTTTATTGTTGATTGGCTCTCCGCTATATAAGGTAATTATAAAAATAACTGTAGGAGATTTGTTATGCTCACCACTAAAACCTGCCTTTAATTTACTCTTTTAATCATCGGACGTAAAAGGTAGAGCTTAATAAGTTTTCATGATTTCCGAAAACATTTTTTTTGCATATTTTCAGATGTCTTTCACGCAGAACTCACAAAATAGGATAAAAAGTGGTTAAATGGATGAATTCATTCCTTCTCAAAAATTGCAAGGAGGAACTGGCGGATGACCTTGTATTCTTGATAAATCTCTCTCTATCAAAAGGTATCTTTCCAGACAAACTAAAAATTGCGAAAATAATTCCTATTCATAAAGACGAATGCAAAAAAATGTCCAAAATTATCGTCTAATCTCTACACTTCCAGCTATCTCTAAAATATTTTAATGTATCATTAAAGAAAGACAATTGAAATATCTCGAACACAACAAAATTCTCACGTCAAACCAATACGGTTTCAGACGACGACCTAACACTAAATGTGCAGCTTTTGATTTTATATCAAATATACAGAAACATATTGATCATGGGGATTTTACGGCGGCAATATTTATTGATCTAAAGAAGGCGTTTGACACGGTGGATCATAACGTATTGATCGAAAAACTGAAACATTTGGGTATTGTTGGTACTCCTCTGGAACTTTTCCGATCTTACCTATCAAATCGCTTTTCGGCAGTAGAATTGGGATGAGAAACGAGTGAGTTGGGTAAAATAACATGTGGAGTGCCACAGGGATCAATTCTTGGACCGTTGCTATTTCTTATCTATGTGAATGACATAACAAAGTGGGGTATTAAAGGAACTCTACAACTCTATGCGGACGATACAGTAATTTTTTTATAACAAACTGAACCTAGCGGAGCTTGAAACGGAAATGAATGCTGATATTTCTAAGCTCACAAGCTGGTTAAGAATAAACAAACTAACTCTTAACGTAAAAAATACTCATTATATACTTTTTGGCAACAAGAAAAATATCAGCCTCAATATCAAAGTTGGTGATAACTGCCTCGAAAAGAAAATGAGCACAAAATATTTGGGCCTGATCGTAGATTCTCAACTTTCGTGGGATCTCCACATAAATCATGTAAAGGAGAAAATTACACCCATAACTGGTGTACTTTATAGACTCCAAGGATTACTATCCGTACCTTTATTAACATCAGTGTACTACGCCATGGTACATTCACACCTTTCTTATCTCTGCTGTATCTGGGGATTTGCCTCAAAGAAATTGATAGCTGATCTGCAGGTGGTTCAAAACCGAGCTCTCAGAAATTTTTTTGGACTTCCATGGGACACCCATGTCAGAGGCAACTATTCAGTTTCCGGTATTCTTCCAATCACAGTCCTTCCTAAACATGAAATCACAAGCACCATCCTACAAATTACCCAACAATCAACTCACACTAACATCAAGCCACTTTACAATCAAGACATCCACACACACAATACTCGAAATAGCAAAAAAATCCGCAAACCTCAAACACATACTACAAAATATGGTGTTCGCGCATTTTTATATGGGATTGATTGGATATTGCATTCACAGACTTGGTGGGTAGATTTGTCAAAATCCTGAATTTATCCCACCTACCTAATCTTTCCTTCCAAAATGTCACCATGAAAATTGTTGCAAGTACTCAACTTTGGAGAGGTGACAGTGTGCTTTCCTCCTCAGTACAAAATAACATCTCAGACAGGGCGCATGTATGGTAACCTCTTGTTATAATAATATTGCGAATTTTAAACAGTGAGAAGTGTACACCAAAACTGGAGATCAGTGAGGCCCAATCTGCAACGGTGAGTCCTATTTTCCTTATTCCAATCTGTGCTTATCTAATTTTCCAAAACCACAAATCTGAACTATCGACTGACTATCCATCAGGTTTTGCGAGTGTATGCTATTTAATCGTCCCATATAACTTAGCGATTTCACGTAGTTTCGGGACTGGTCCTTTGAGGGCTGCGTGGGCTTTGCTCTGCAGCATTTACCGCCAACTAACAGTGGAGTCGCAGTTTCGTGACACCATATGGGATAAAATCTCTGATTTATGTTGCCTATACACTATATAATTCACTACCAGATATGTACAAGGGAATCCAGCAAAATAAAAAAATTCAGAGTAATGCTTTAAAAGAATATTATTTAAGTATGGATAAGGATGAAACTTTGTAATTTTCTTGTCATGTTCAATTGTCTTGTTTCTTTTCTCTTCTTTTCTTTTCCATTAAGTTGTAATCATCCATATCTGTATAACCTTGTTCCCTTTTTCTTTAATTGTTTTCCTTTGCTGTTTATTCTACTCAACCTGTCTTTTATTTTTCTTCTATATTGTATGTGAATCTTATATTTTTAATATCCAAATTCCTATGTAAAATTTTAACTATTTCCTCCCACCCATGAGTTGTATGTTCCTCCTGTCCTAAAATGAGTTCTGTAACTCATCGGGATTGCTCTAGCAAGAAATAAAAACAATAAAACAGGGTATGTTTACATAAGTGGTAACCTTCGTGTTGAGGCATGATTTTCCTACCTTTTTCACAGTTACGGAATCAATGTATGTTTAGTATGTTTATAATAATAAACTAAATTAATATTATTTTTGTTTAAACCGTTTTTTTATCTTTCTTCTGCCAAATTTATAGCATGTTATGTTATATACATATATTTATTTTTTACAACTTAATCCTTAAAAAAAAAACTTTATTTTATTTTAAATCACATCTCAAAACTATGGTCACCGTAAAAGTCTACCAGCCTTACTCATCATAAAACCGTACCACGGCTCTGTAGCGTCGCGGTAGCTACACAGTGGAGTAAGCCTACACTACTCAGGGTAAAAATCTTTACTCATCATCATAATGTTTCTCGACAGCTGTTATAATTTTTTTACGGTAGCAACACTGCTCCAAAGCTCAAAAACGCGGCCAATTTAGCATTTCGCGGCGTGTTGCCAACTTCACGTTTATTCATACGTCAACATCAGTCAACACAACGTTGACTTTGGTAAATCTATTTTTAGACCTAAAATCTCCTTCCGTGAGTGCCGCAAATGGATCGTACCTTTTTTTAAACCTTATTTGCCAAAGCTCCGTTCAAAACGTCAAGATTCTCATAAAAGTTCGCCATTTCGTCAGTTACAACGCACGGGGTACTGAGTTAACCCTGGTGATCGGGTGGTTTAAATTCTGACAGCTACTACATCTCCTGTACAGCGACTCGGTAAAAACACGCGCATGCGCGCGATTAACCCACCATGTTGAGTAACAATTTCACCTAACCCGGTCTTGCTCCGAGGTTGTATCTTATTTTGCGATGATGAGTAAGGCTGTACATGTTTACATTAATGTACTACCTAGCGCCATCAGTTTAGTAGGTACCCATAATCTCAATCTGTAAGAAATACAACAATATTGTTCTTTCAATATTTGTACGATTTTGTGTTATTTTTTATAATTATTGTTACCCTCAACAAGGCTTGTCCTAGTGAGGTGACAAATTTTATTGTTAATATTTTACGTGCAGTGTAACGAAACAATAAATAAATATTTCGAACAGGCCTTTTAATAATATGCTTGGTGAAATTCTAAGTGACCAGCTCAGGTACGGGGGCTCCACCGAAGCTTTGGTCTTTCTGGTCTGGAGCCACCTCTGGTCTGGAGCCCAAAATAGCTGAAAAATCCTCGACTCTGCGGAATCGAGCTGTCCGCTGATAGATTCTTCTATTCTAACAAATAATCTCAACAAATAACACTTGCTAATAACACTTGCGTAATAACACTTGCGCCAATTAATATTGAAATGCAAGATAGAGGGTTTCCGAGGGCCTGGTAGGAGACAAATGTCTTGGCTGCGAAATATGCGAGAGTGGACCGGCATTAGAAGTGTGGAGGAGCTATTCCGGGCAGCGCAAGACAGAGAGAAATTTTCTGGAGTGATCGCCAACGTCGGGGGACCTGATAGGGCACACCAAGAAGAAGAAGAAATAACATAGGTGTCTGGTGGTAATGCTGTCCTTGTTCTACCAGAATTTCAATAGAGATGCTCCGAAGAACCAGCGTCATTAATTCCATCGACAAAGGTGCACAGTCGGGAAACGCGCCAAAAATTCGTACAGAGTTAACATTAGCCTCCTGAGAACGGGTCTTTTTCATGACTCGTTCGTGAGTTGAACAGCTCGGTTCTGGAACAATTTGCCGGCCTTTGAGTTTTCTCCCACCTACGAGTACAAAACACAGGTATACTCCTTACTTTCCACAAAAAGACTCTCCTCGTAGCATCACAAAAATGACATAGACCCCGAGGGAAATTATTTTCCTTTGGTTCTCCCTTGTAGATTGACAATTTATTTTAACATTTCTTTGAAGCTAAAATACTCTAATATTTTGAAACATTCAATAATTTGATATTTGAGAACACATAAACATATCAGGCAAAAGTGTTCGTTTTTAAAGAATTAGATAGACTTCTTTTTCTTCGCACTGAAAGCACTATCTGCTTACAGCATTATTTGAACGCAGAGAATGTGTGAATACGTAATTTGTCGCCGATGTGCTTGAGGGCAATGACAAATTATGAGTTTGTCGTATAGTGAGGAGTGAGGACAGTGGTGACAGGAAGTCGGTGACTACCTCTGAGTTGCTTCAAGACAACCTTAATAGATCATTGTTCACGCTACTCCTTTGCCGCAATATCGTTAAATTTGCATTATTGTCGTCTGCGGTCGACTATTAAATCGTATTATGTGTAAAATATCACCACGTCATAATAAGATGAAGATAGAAATATCACAAGGTTTGAGTAGGTTTACTTCGTAGCTACATTATTGGTTTGTTGCCATGTAGTGCCTCACAGTCATTTCTCTAAATCAGTGATTTCCAACCAGGGCAATATCGCCCACCAGTGGGCGATTTAAGTTACGGGGCCATCAAGGGTTAAATGTGCTGTGGGGGGTTATTTTAATATGATTTTGTTCACTTACACTGTAGATAATTCCACATGTAGAGATATAAGTTTGTTCAAATGAACGGGTACACATAAAATATCAAAAGATTTAGGGCCGTCTGTTTCAACGTTCGCTAAAGTAAAAGTAAAACAAAACGCCGTTACCATAGTTAAATTTCAGCAAAATGCGTTTTTCAATCAATTTGACTGATTATTTTACGTTACTTTTAACTTTTGTACTTACTTTCCGAAAACCGATAGTTAACTCTAGAGTTACTCCGCCATATTGGCATATTTGACAGTTCTGGTCGAAGTAATGTACGGAAATGGGTGTTTCAACATTGACTACTAATATGCTAATCAGTAATCATGTAAAATATTATAGAAGAGGATGATAATGACGATGAATTCCTCATCTAGAGTCTTGCAGCGAAAATCAAAACATTTCGTCCCCGCGTCAATAATATGGTTATCTGGGATGATCTCGAATTTTTGGCGCGGCACCGCATGTCGAAAAAATCTTGCTGTTGAACAGAATCAATTTTGATATCGACATATTTAGCGTTACCTTTTAAAGACAAGCTCTATTAATGGATGTATCGCAAATTTTACAAGATCTTCTAATCAAAATACTTATTCAATCACAAACATTACAAAAATACAACATGAGTGTCAGGTTAGACTCGTTTTGTATATCGACATTAGCGTGTGAAGCTGCCTAAAAGACAAGCTCTATTAATATCGCTAGTATAGTTTGTTCACTACTTACGTTTAATGTAATTCTCTTACAAACGAATTTCAAAAATGCTATAATGTATGTTTTTCTAATATCATCATCATCATCATCACTATTGGCTCTACAACCCCTGGTGGGTCTTGGCCTCCTCAAGAGTCTTCCTCCATTCATCTCGGTTTTGTGCCAGCTCTCTCCAGTTTGGAAGCTCCAAGATAGATATGTCTTTGAGGACGTTGTCGCTCCATCTTAGTCTTGGCCTTCCCAGGCCCTTCGCCCTATTGGTATTGAGCTCAGCAGGGACTTTGGTGCTTGATGCTCGGTCATTCTCTCGATATTTCAATATTTTCGATACCATAAATAAATTGAATTAAAGATCTCGTAAAATATGCCACACTTCAAATTCAAGAAACTACTGGAAAGTAAATTACATTCATATTGTATATTATATGCATTATAATAATAGGTCGTCATTTATTTGTAAATATTCATACAAATACTTTTATCGGAACAAAGCCGTCAGATCCTACGACGCGAAACAAAATACAACCGGATATCTTGACAGTTGTTCTGATTTAGTTTACGGTGTTGCCGCATCAAAAAATATGTCGATGCATTTTGTCACGTAATTCCGAGGAATATTCTGCTTTTTAGACTGGCCACACTGACAACTATTACTAAAGCGAAAATATACTTGAAACAGCGCGCAGTCCTGTTTAACGTCCTCGTTACTTTAACTGACAGTTAAAATTTAACTTTAGGACACGATTTAGCTTTCTGTTGAAACAGACGGCCCCTAGTGACAAAAATGTTCACATGTAGCGCTTTGTTTGTACAGACTGTGTTTGATAGGGGATGGGGTGATCGAAAAATGTACAAGTGGGGCCCAAAAGGGTTGGAAACCTATGCTCTACACCCACACGCTTAATGGAGAAGAAACGTGCATTACCCATTATTAGAATCCTTAACCGAAGCCAGCCTCGTTATATTGCGAAAATAATGAGCAACATTCAATAAAGGTGACCTTGGTGAGGTTACACGAACCATGACAATAATAAAAAAAGCATTTACCATAATAATTCATTTATGTTCATACTTACCTCACACTCCACAACTTCGTGATAGAACAATAATAAATTAAACACTTTAATTTTGTGAAGGCAGATCACTTTAAATAATGACGATAGGCCAAGTTGTTTCGGACACAACCATGCCCTTCATTAATTAGGGCAGATGCTTCCCACGTCTTCTACTTTTTACAATCTTCACACTTCAGGCTGCACTGTAACCCGGAGAACTTCTGTGAAACTGCGCCAGTACCTGTCATAGAGATTAGATACGAAGCTACAAGGTGCGGCGTCTCCCATCTTCTATTTTGCCTTCCTTCAATCCTCCCTGTCAATAGTAATTCAATAATATTGAAATGAAACTTCTTTAGCGCCGTTAGTTAAATGAAATTCGGGTGAAACGAAAATGCGTCACAACTCAGTTCTGCTCAAATACTCGGTTCTAATATAATGCTGTAAATTCTCACCTCGGTGCGTGCCTTCTATAGCGTAGTTGGCCAGATGCCTGACAAGTCTCAGAGACACGGATATCAAGCGAATGGGGGTTCGAATCCTACGAAATCCAAAAAAAAACATTTTTATTTTGTGAAATCAATATCCAATCTTCAAACCACTTAAAAAAATTAGCAAAAGATAAAATAGCGACATCTAGCGTCTTTCTAGTTTCACAGATTTTTATTTTTATAATTCCTTGTCAGATTATTTTTTAATGGGATATTTTCACAGTTAAAGTAGCTTATAGTGATTTTATTTGTACGGAAGTACGTACACACTTAAAAAACTGTAAAAAAAAACGGGTTTTAAAAAACATAAATCGTTATCTCGTTAGCTGAGTTTTAACAACTAGTTAACCCGTCAGGCTAATTTGTTTTTGGAAAATAGGTCTCATAGAAATCGTTGTGTCTCCCTTACTACCATAGTGATAAATTTCAACGCGTGAAAAATTCACCGCAAAAGAAGTATAATCTGCTATGGGGGAATTTCAGATGTCAATTTGTAAATAAATTTGACACTTTTGGAATTTTTCATTAATTATTTTTAAATGGAATGTTAAAAAGGGGAATTCCAATAACGTTTATAATATATTTGTCTAATTAAATGTATATATGTTCGTTTTTCGTTATCAGTAAAATGAATTATTTTTAAAACATTTTGATGTTTGCATTGTCGTTACATTTACAAGATCCAAAGATACATTCCTGTTCCCCTACCACATTAATAAACATAAATTAACACGTAAAAATGAGATTCGAGACCTTGGCGTAATTTTTTAAGCAAATCTCTCTTTCAAATCCCATATATCTGATATTGTCTCCCGTGCCAACAAAATGCTTGGATTTGTTCTTCGTAATTCAAGATCATTTACCAACGGAATCGCAATCCGAAGAACGTATGAAGCACTTGTTCGCAGTATCTTGGAATATAGCTCCATTATTTGGGCCCCTTTTGAGCAAAACCATATTCTCGAAATAGAAAAAGTACAAAAGAGATTCATGCATTATCTATATATGAGGGAATATATGTACTACCCTTTCCTGTATCCATCCTTATTCTTAGCAGGAATGCTCGATCTTAATACATTAGAAGCCCGCCGAAAAATATTTTTAGGAAAACATTTTTTAAGATAATCTTTGTAACTATACATAATCCACCTATTTTGAAAGAAATTAACTTATATGTCCCAGACAAGTATACTCGTGGAAGGTCCCATACCCTTTTTTTATGCTCCAAAAGCGAGGACTTTTGCCTATCAGAACGCGCCAGTCAATAGAGCGACTGAACTGCTCAACGAGTCTGCATTGACCATTGACATTTTTAACGTAACCTACAGGCAGTTTAACAATTATCTTTTGACGTATGTCACCAAGTAGTGAAACTGATCTTTTTATGTGTTTTGCTATACTTTTTGTCTAATTTGTAATCTTCTCCATAATGTATTGGTGAATAACCGTTTTACGGAGAACATGAAAAAATAAATAAATAAATAAATTACTTTATCACTTACCCAAATTATTCAAACAATCAAAGAAAACGACACATATAATTCAAAGCAGAAGTATTAGAGTTCATTGAACCGAAGTTATAGACAGATTCATAAACAAAATTAGAATATTTTAATTATTTAACTGTTAATGTTCCATGAAAGTACATAGAAATAAATCAAATATAAAATGTAAATCTTGCAGAAGGTACCTACGCGAAGATGTCAATATAGAATTTATGAATAAATTATTATATACCTGCTCATTATAGACATACATGTATGAATTGTGTGAACTGCACATAAAAGGGAAAAGTTTGAATGTCTGAGAAGGATTCAGGTCTGAATGAAAAGTAATTTATTTGATGAATACACCTGGAACCTGGACGAGTATCCCAGGACCTAAAACCCGTTATGTTAATGCGGGACATCGGAGGAAGCGTACTGCAGGGACAGCTAAATCCAGAATGGAACTGGCCGGGAGAGCGGTCCAGCCGATACAAGCACAGCCGGGACACAACTCAGAGTGAGTACTGTGTTGCAATGCGAATCTCAACACCATTGCAAATGGTCAATGGCGGAATTTTAAATTGTGGGCTCCTGCAAAAAAACGATCTCTTTTCCATATTTTGACCTCCTGCTAAAAAAATATCAGGATCTAGTCAGTTACTTGAAAATTATTAAATTTATCTTTTTAACCCTTTGGGATAAATAGGACCCGGTGCGCGTTCATCTTCTTATATATAAAAATGAATCGCTGAATGTGTTGCTAAGCGCAAATCTCGAGAGCAGCTGAACCGATTTCGCTAATTCTTTTTTTTTAAATATTCCTTGGAGTACGAGGATGGTTCTTACGAAGAGAAAAATTAAGAAAATTGCGCAGAAAATTGGATAATTTCAGAAAACCTAACGACTATCGCGTGTTTGAGAATGACATTTTGCAAAACAATGATCGTTAAATCAGGATTCTATTTTTGAAAATCTTTAAGTTGATAAATTTATTTAAAGTAGGTACTCCCCTAATAGTTTGAATCGAATCAAGAATTTTAGATATTTTAAATATGTACATGTTATGTATATGTTAGGTACCAAATTTAATATACATGAAAAATGGAAATTTGAATAAAAATTGTAAAAGGTGGTACCCGGGCTGTTTAAAAACTGAATGTACTGGGAATGAATATATGGAACGCGGGAGGAGGGTTGGCGGGACGAGGGAGCGGGAAAGGGAAGAGGGAAGGCGGGAAGGTGGAAGGGGAACGCGGGAGGGGAAGGGGACGTATGAGGGGGGAGGGGAACTCGGGAGGGGGGTTCGCGGGACGGTGGAAGGGGGGGGGAATGGAGTGGGGAGAGGGAAGGTGGAGGTGACGGAGTGGGAACGGGAGAAAAAAAGGGGAGGCGGAAGGGGAACGGGACGAATGGGAAAGGACACGCAGGGAGAAACAATTTCTTTATTAAATGGCATAGCAACGCATGCCGGGACCAGCTAGTATATTATAAAAGTGTATTAATATTTTATTTGTTTTTCATGCGAAAAATACATATTTTTTTGGCTTTAGAAAGACAAATAGGTACTTATTATTCTCAGTTTGTTTAAAAACAGCCAAAGAGGGAATTTCTAATTTGCGCCAAAAATTATAAACGGTTTAAATTAAAAAATATTATTTATATTTTTATTGCATAAACGAGATGAAAACCTGACATTATCTTACAAATTCCCTTAACAAAAGGAACGTGTTTTTAAATTACCTTATTCCCTCAAAGTTTTCCTCGTTTAACCAGTCGAGCGACAGACGAAATAAAAACTTTTTTTCGGATTGCTTGCGATTTTTTGGCGCTCATTTTGAATATTTCCCATGCACATTAAAAAAATCATACATCCGAATTTTAAAATGAAGACATACAAACTGATCTTAGTTCTATTCGACTATCTTCGATGAATCTCAGTACCTACCGGCCTGGTGAAAGACCTTTATTCAAAATGGAAAATTTTCATGAAATGGCTTTCTTAAATAGCATTTATCTCGTAATTCCCAACCATAGTCACCTCCATATCATTCCTCTCCACACTCCTTCAGGCTAACAGCATTCCCAGTTTACTATGCTGTGCAGATGGACTGCACTTATTTTCATTAATTAATGCATTCAATTTGTTTGAAATGTCTTTAAAATAGATGGCCTATATCAATGGGGTCTTGCACCATTTAGTTCCGCCACTGGCAGCCATGCCGTTGACTCCTACCTGTGAAAGGGATCATGAAACATGTCTTTATATTAATGAGATGTGTTTATGCTGGAGGATGTGTCACATTTTAGGGAGGTACTAAGGAAAATCTGCAGTATTGGTTTCATTATTGGACTCCAGTTTCTCATTGCTAACTCAAAACTGAAGCACTACGTTCAGTAGCAATAGAATATTGATTACGCAGTTTTTCTTTCCATTTCAATGAGCACTGTATACTAAAGAGTGGTAGATACTCTCAGTGATTTAAACCATTCAGAATCGAACACTTCGTATGAATGATATCACACAACATATGTACTTATTTCGGTGGTAAATGATTGTAACTCTGGTTCAATGAACTCGGATTTCCTTTGACGGCGTCAAGAATACAATTTTGATTGCGTCAAGAATACATGCAAGCGATTAAGTATCTACCTTTCTAGTGGAATATTTTAAGAAAAATCTATTTTTATTGTCGTTTTCAAAATGGTAGCTTATCTGCCAAGAATTTTTATAAGCGATAAGGTATGTACTTACCAAGATTAAAATGTGTATTTTATTTGCTTAAGTTAATCTTAACAAGTAAAGTCAGATTTCGTGATTTTTCGGGAGTTAGCGCTTTTTAGCTCATATGTAAAAATCATCATCAATCCAAATTGTAATACCCCGTAATTTTTCTTGTGAAATATTAGGTCCTTACATATGAAATTGGCGGTACTGGCAACTTTGATCTCAAATATCTTCTCTTTGGTTAGGAATTCCAAATTCAAATTTATACAGCTATTTACTCATGTATTTGTGTTTCAAAAATTAAATTCATTTGTTTTTTTCCTTAATTGTTTTTTTTTCTTTGCGTCACTTAGTTTACAAAATGGAAAACTTGAAATATCGCGTTATTTACGAGTACAAGTTCCACCGTGGCACCAGTGCTGCAGAAACGGCTCGAAGGATTAATGATGTGTATGGCGACGGTGCCGCAAAAGAAAACACAGTTGTGTTTTTTTTTTGTGTGTCGTTCCCTACGGCTTTCTTAAATCTGGCCAGACGATTGCGGCAGTTGTCTATTGTCAGCAACTGCAAACCATGATGGAAAAGCTAGCTAAACAACTGAGGCTGGTTAATCGCTCCAGGCCACTGCTACTTCATGACAACGCTAGACCACACACTGCACAACAGACGCTACCAAATTAGAGGAGCCTCATTTGGAATGTCTAAGACACCCACCGTACTCTCCGGACCTTGCCCCAACAGTTTACCATTTTTTTTCGAAATTTGGATAACTTCTTGCAAGGGAAAAAATTCAACTCCGATGGGGCAGTCCATACCGCCTTCAAAGATTTTATTGATTCCCGTCCGAATGGTTTTTTTAGTAAAGGGATCGATGAACTACCTATGAGATGGCAAAAGTGCATAGATAGCAATGGTAGGTACATACTTTGATTAAATAAATATATTATATAAAAAAAATCGACTTTATGTTCCTCCCATACAAAACGCCAATTTCATATGTAAGGACCTAACATGTGTGCATCCGTAGATAACTGTGTAAAATATATCCTACCGTGAAAATGCACTTATATTAAAAAATAACATTGGCGCAGCCCAACAACCAAATGATTATGGAAATGGATGTCAGTTTAAATAAACATTAAACTCTGTGGAAAACTAATGGATTTCAATTATTCGCAGGACGAGGTTTAAAAAGCAAGGCCTGAGGCGAATCGATGAGTGTGTTTTGGAGGCTTTTATTATTTCCGTAATGGCAGAAAAGCTGACGAGTTATGTTCATAATTGTGATGTTGGTTAATGGTCCATTAGGATTATGAAACCAGACGAAAATGAAAGGTTGGGCATTATTTAATCGTTAAAATTTAAGGATTTATTATACTGATCAAACTAACTAACGAACCATCATGCCGTTTCCCCGCAGGGGTGGGCAGAGAGGGCGGACCGCCAAACAACTCGGTCTTGGCACACACTCTGAGATGAGAGAAGATGTACATCGTCTAATACATAATCTTCTATTATTTTGACTCTTGACACGACCCGAATCAAGTATCTGATTCACTTGATCTTGCCATGATCATTGAAGTCACTTGAGGTAATCCAACCGCTTTCCCGCCCTGGTATAAGTAACAGATGGTTACTCCTTCAGGGCTCTCACAAGGACTCTAATTTTTTTTAATAAACGAAGCTACTTATAATGCACGAAGCTAACCCTCAAATGTCCCTGTAAAACAGGAGTTAGTCTGAAAATGAGGTGATGGGTTAGTGTAATGAATGATGAACATAACATGAGATAAATACAGAGAGTATGATTAATATTATTTTATAAAACTTTACAGAAAAATATAAGAAAAAACAATGCCATCACTCAAAACAATGGAAAAATAATAACTGTAAAAATATTAAGATTACAAGTAAAGTCACCTGAAAGATACAGAGACTGAGGTGGAGTAGACAATACAAAATATATAAAGTTCTAGGAACTTTGCTCAACCAAAATCAATATAACTAGAATGATACACAGCGATATCACAATAAAAGAAAAAATAAGATAAAAAAACTAAAAATTTCTTTTCACACAAAAATTAAATTTAAATAAAAAAAGTGATACACAGAAAGATCACAATAAGAAACAATAAAAAAAGAAATATATAACATACCTAAACTTGAAAGGAGGATCAAGGACGACCATAATCGGTCATCCTGACTTGTATATCAATAGCGGCTCGCTGTGCAGGACAGTTTCTATCACCCGTGGGGTGATCATCTTTTTTTTTAAAACGTCTGCAAGTAGCACAGACAGCGGCCTCTGCCTTTTTGGGGCAATCCTCATAATCGTGACCACTTTCGGCACAATGACGACACGTAATTACTTCCTGAATGCAAGTCTTGCTTACATGGCCATACAGGTGACACTTGAAACATCTGATGGCTCCAATAAAATCGCGAACGCGACAGGCGTTCCACCCAAGAAAGCAATGACCGCTATCCACTAGAATCTTCCTAACCTCAGGATGAACGGTAACCACCATATTCATAGTAGGTTGGCCACGTTTCCCAAAGACTGAAACGCGCCGCATCGTTCTCAAATGATCCTCCCTTGTAATTATAGATTTACCCTCAATATTATTAACAAAAATTTCTTTGAAAAGTTCGGGGTCACCGGAAATATCGCAGCTGGGAACATCATATAATACAATTTTTGGTAGTCTGCCAAGAGGCTGTACTACCTTGATGCCAGAAGCACCTAATTTTTCAGTGTTCTTTTTAATATTATCCAAACCAACAGTATTAGATGTCTGCAGGAGAATTCCTGCACCTTTTATTTTTCTCGAACGGACAATCTGAAAGCCATCAGTAGCTGGGTTCAGAACGGATGTGATGATCTTCTTAGTTTCATCGGAAGTTTTACCTTCCGGAATACTGGGGTACAGGAGTACAGTGGGCTGTAAAGGAACTATCGGTCGCTCAACTCCACCATAAACCAATTTAGCGGATCGGTCTCCAGCCACAATTCCAGCGTACGATCTCACTGGTGATGTCACACCGGAATCCATTACACCCGGTATAGATGCCTGTGCAGCTATAATTTTATCAACTTTATTAGACATTTCAGCCTGTGCATTCATCATTTCATCAATAGTGGCACTTCGAGATTTTACACTATTCAAGTCTAAAGCGAGCGAGGTGAAATCAGACATCAAAGAGTCCACGATCTTCATAATTTCTGACTTGTCTGATTTTTTCATTTTGTTGGTGCCGTCGTTCACGATTTTTACTATTTGCATACATCGTTCAAGAGAGGAGACAATCCGAATTTGCTCCGCATGTGGTGAGTCGCTGAACCTCGTCCTCTTTCTATTGTCTTGGTTAGGCGACTGTTCGATTGTGACCACTGTAGCAGAAGTACCAGGGGCTGGTAAAATTTCGTCCTCAGAATCACTATCATGTAGAGAGGTAACACTCGAGGGAATTGGATTGTCAGTATCTAAACGTGGCAACACAAGCGTTTCAGGAAGAGCCAAAGCGGATATGGACCCAGTCATTTCTGTAATTAATTTGAGTAATTTTTTCTTAGATTTCTTTATTCCATTAAGAATTGCCTGATCATTCACTGAAAGTATACTTTTCTGTTCCAATAAAATTAATTGTAGATCATATTCTTTCAGTGTTTGCATCATTTCTCGCATTTTTTTGTTTTGGCGTTTTGTTTGCGCAGCCATCATTTTCAATTCTTGAGGACTCAAAGATTTCAATTTCTCTAGATTAGAATCCTCTTCATCCTCAGAATCGCTCGAATAATTACCGTGTGATGTCATTATCAAATGGTGAGAATTTACTTTGTACCTAGGCACACTTTTTGTTAAAAATCCACTAAACAACGTCTGATATCGTAATTGCGCACTATATCACTAATTAATATTACTAATTAAATCTATGTGTGTACTTATAACCTATCAAACTGTTGTTTTAATACATATTTACACTAAGAACTTAAATCAAAGAAACGTCACTTTGTCACATAAAGTTGAAATTAATCACTTATATAGTTTAAATCAAGACAGGTAAATGGATTGTTGTGACTGGGATTAACTCCTCGAACACGTAAATGCTAAAAAAATGTTTAAAAAAAGGATCTCAACCGATTTATTTTTAGTTAAATAGCGGACCGGGTTTGAAACGCGCAGCGCCATACGAAGGCAACAATAATATACTGAAGTATATTATTGTTGCCTTCGTATGGCGCTATAACAATAATAATATATTGAAGTAACTAACAATAATATATTGAAGTCAATATTAAAAACCCCCAAACAAAAAATAAAATAGAAAAATCATGAAAAGATTCGGTCGCATCTAAGAATTGAACCCAATACCTTAGCCTTGCTGGGACGTTGCCCTGACCATTAAGCTTACCCGTGTATTCTGATGCATCGACTGTAATCTGCCAACATTAACATATTTTTCTTAACGCATAATTTTTGGATGCTGTCTTTAGGACCGAATAGTTTTCTAATTTTTCTGTTTAACATTATTTTTTCGATTGAGAGTGGATGGTATTATATTTAATGATTAAATATTAGGTCCTTACATATGAAATTGGCGTTTTGTATGGGAGGAACATAAAGTCAATTTTTTTTAATATAATATATTTATTTAATCAAAGTATGAACCATTGCTATCTATGCTCTTTTGCCATCGCATAGGTAGTTCATCGATCCCTTTACTAAAAAAAACATTCGGACGGGAATCAATAAAATCTTTGAAGGCGGTTTGGACTGCCCCATCGGAGTTGAATTTTTTCCCTTGCAAGAAGTTATCCAAATTTAGAAAAAAATGGTGGATTTGCTTCACTCAATTCGTGAGGTACCCACCTTTCAAGCTTTTTCACCTTCCCAATTTGCTTCAAGTGGATTAAAACAGTTTTATCACTAACACCGCAGCCTGCAACTAACTCGGGCGTGGTTTGCGATGGATCCGCTTCCACAGTAGCCTTCAATTCTTCATTATCAACTTCAATTCTTCATTATCAACACGGGGCTTGTTCTGCAGGTCGAAATTTCCAGAACGAAAACGTTTGAACCAAAAACGCACTGTGTTTTCTTTTGCGGCACCGTCGCCATACACATCATTAACCCTTCGAGCCGCTTCTGCAGCACTGGTGCCACGGTAGAACTCGTACTCGTAAATAACGCTATATTTCAAGTTTTCCATTTTGTAACTAAGTGACGCAAAAAAAAACAATTAAGGAAAAACAAATGAATTATAATTTTCGAAACACAAATACATGAGTAAATAGCTGTATAAATTTGAATTTGGAATTCCTAACCAAAGAGAAGATATTTGAGATCAAAGTACGGCAAAACGCCAATTTCATATGTAAGGACCCAATATTATTTGCTTTTTTATTTATTTATTTATTTAATACATTTTTATGATATTTCACCCTCCATGCTAGGAATGATCCTGTGTTATGGCGGGTGAAGTTTACAGTTTGCGGATATACATTCATTAGCATAGGTTGGAAATTTTCACTAATTAATACTATGCACACAAATTCTTCAACAATAAGAGGGTTTATGTAGTTATATTGGATTACAAGAATAAGGCGAAGAAGTGAAAAAAAATATTGGAAAGACTGACATCGATAAGACTGTCTTTCTGTGATGATCATTTATTGATCTGGGATCTCACACCTACCGCACTCGAACTGTTATGAAAATATTATCAAAAAAAAATTTAAATGACTGCATAATCTTATCTATATATAAACATGAATCGTTAAATGTGTTGCTAACCGCATAATTTCCGAACGACTGCAGCAAATTGGATAATTCTTTTTTCGTGTGTTCGTTATTGTCTGGACAAGATTTTTATAAAACTTCCTGTGAGCTCTGGCATTATGAAATTTGTATAAAAAATTGCTATTGGTGGCACGCGAGGTTTGAAAACTGAATGTATGGAAAGCGGGAGGGAGGGAGAGATGGTGGAGGGGGGAAGGGAGTGGGGGTGAGGGGGTGGGAGGGCGGTGAGACGGGGGGGGAGGTGGAGGAGGCGGAGTGGGAACCCCCTTACACCATTCGAGCGAAGCCGCGGGAAAAAGCTAGAGAGTTATATTAATCTCTTTTTAAGAGTACCACGACCTTAACCTTCATTTTATTTTAATTTTCTATAATAATATCAAGACCCGTATTCGTGATAATACAATAATAATATTATTGACTGTGAAATTATTTTCTGAACTGAAAAAGGAATAAATCTGGCACTTGATGAGTTTTGCCTTGAGAACCTACTCGCATCGCAGCTCGGCGAGTCGTAAATAAACCACTTGAGGTTTTATTACCCCAATGCACACACATTTTGTGCAAGGACTAGTGCATTTGTGCACACTGGTAACTGGCGGTACCTAAACTGATGCATTCGCAAACGAACGTCAGTACTTAGTAAGCTCGCGTCACTTCGACGAAAGTGGTGCGGATTTGATTGCGGTTGCCCTTTGATCTCCGCGGTACAGCAGACTGGAGACTGGAGACCGTAGCGAGGGTAAACGAAATGCACTTCGTGATTTAGGAAAGTTAAAATATTTTAATTTTTGAAGTGAAAATTTTTTCAGCACCGTTGTGATTTGAAACTCGGTGAAACAGAAGCGAGTGACACTAAAAAGAGACAAACACATTCATCTATGGAATTTGGCCTGCGAGAGAATGAAATAGCAATAAAATATTTATTTATTTCATGGGTAGGTACTCAGTTCCAATGTTATTATTATTTTTTATTTTTTTATTTTATTTTTAAAATGTTTGAAAATCTCCTACTACCACCACAGAAAGCCGAAAATGTTGTTTGTGTTGTGATGGAGGCCTTAGCCAGTCGAGGAATCGAACACGCGACGCTCGGGTGGGACCCAAGCGCTATGCCCACTCAACCACTGATCGGTCGCGATGATACGATAAAGTCTAGTCCAGTGGTATAAAGCGCCTGACGAACTTTAGCGGCCAGACATTCAGTGGACCAAAGATCAAATACTACGAAATCCAAAAAAAAAAATTTTTTTTAGTAAAAATCAATGTCCAATCTTCGAACCACTCCAAAATAAACAGGCAAAACACAAAAGAAAGCTACATCTAGCAACTACAGGAAATGTACAGGAAAAGATGCACAGCAATTCGATGACTGAATTTTGCAAAAAATCATCCTTGATAATAAAAGTGCTTCGTAGTCTCTCCACTCTACCTGTCTACTTTAGTTTTCTGAAAGTTTCACTTCTACCGCGTGTGAATTGCACACTCTGTTATTTATTATGGCCATGTACGTGTACAGAGAATGCCGGATACACGCGTCCCAAAAAGAATTTTGACTGGACACCCAGGTGAAAAGAGAAAAGTGGAAAGACCCAGACTGAGGTGGGAAAACGAAGTAAGAGGGGATGCAGCACAGCTTCTCCAGGTACCAAATTGGAAGTCAGCCGCTGAGGACAGGAGGAGTTGGAGGCGACTGTTGCAGGAGGCCAAAGCTCGATATGGGCTGTAGCGCCATCGAAGAAGAAGATATTTATTATGGTAGTTCAGACCGCGGTTGACCTGAAAAGCGATTCTGTATGTTTTCTGGATACGGAATCGATTACTTACGTAATCTCCGGTCAATTTTTTCGTGATTGTCTTTGGCTTGCAATTGCTTTTTCTACGGATTGATGTGTAAGTTGCAGGATTGCCAAAGCTTATGTTCTAAAATACCCACAGTAAATGTTCAAAATAACAAATTCCCTATACAACGGTGCTAAAAAAGTTTTGACTTCAATAAGAGAACCTTTTGATTTGCGTTTAAGTAATTAATTTTACTTCCATTTGGGATTAAAAGACTGTGTCACCAGGCTTATGAGCGAACTCAGAAATTGACTCATAACCACATACGGGTCTGTTCATCCTGAATATGTCAATATCTTTGCAATATTTAAGTATAATTTATGTGCGTTACTCACTGGTAAAAACACGTGATCATGATTTTATTTTATTTTGTAATGTTTTCAACTGGAACACCTAAGAATCCTTATACAACACTAAAAATGTTTGTCGATATCATCATACAAAGAATTACTTTCATTAAGGCCCGTTTATTCACCGACAGTCACAATCGACGATCAGCGCTATTTTAAATATTTTACCTTATGGACGGTTCCCCTTGGCTTTTCATTTTTTTTTTTAATGCGAAACCTCACTCCCACCAAGAGCCAGTAATGGCATCTCCTATTGGGGTATGTTGTGAGGCTGAGGGTAAATTACGAAAAGAAGGAGACGGGGAAGAGGAATGCGAGGATATACATTGCTATTCAGATCTAGTCACACGGCTAAAGCCATTTCAAGCAACATTTCATTTCTGAATGGTGATCTCTCAACAGGGTTACTGAGAGTGTCTTCTGCTCAGGAACGTGCCGTTAAAGGTTCCATGACAGTTGGTCCGGCGATAATTGATTCTGCAACAGTTGATCCTTCCGACAGTTGATCCTTTAGAATTTTTTTTACCTTTTTAATATTAAATTATTAAATTGTGAAAACTCAAATATAAAAAAAAAGAATATCTGCTCACGCCGGGATTTGTGCCTGCGACCTCCGGAGCGCAAGTCGAAAGCCTTGCCCCTCGACCACGGAAGCCGTTTAACGATTCCACCTTTCAGCGATTTATTAATTTTTGATGACCATTGCTTGACTTTCTGATCAAATAACCTATGTAAATTCGATAAACTGCTGTAGGCTTCGACTCCAGAATCGACGATTAACGGGCATAGTCGAAATACTAAGAAATTCAAATTGGCGCTGCTCGTCTATTTTTCAAGACATCAAACAAGACGTCCGATCAAAGAACTGGCCCTAAGTGATACCTACTTTTGTGTGATTGGTCTTGCGTAGGTACTCGTACTTCAGACTCCAAGACAACTGTAATAAGCATAAACTCTGCATTATTTTAAACCTTGAAGGTCGTTTATTACCTTGAACTAATATGTATAGTATCTAAAAACGTGTACCTGTTTTACGTACATTTAACACAATTAGTTCAATAATTACGAGTCAAGTGAACGAAGGTCAAAATAAGTAATTCCGACGCTAAGTATTTTGTTCTTCCTTCAATCTTCGCTTTCATTTTTCCCAATTGAGTCATAAATTGCGAAATTATACGTTGAATTAACGTGCAAATTATTACGTATGTTTACTAATGCTATTTGACGCCCTATTAAACACGTGAATTAGTATTTTGTGGCTTTATAATAATATTGTAGTTTAATTTTCCGGGATCAAGAAACTTATGAGGAGAATGATTTATTCATTTGAATATTGTTGAAGTTCTTAGAAATGCCTCACGAAAAATGTTGTTGGATAATTGCGTTAAAATTTTAAATTAATTATTTCCACAAATTCAGTGCTAAGCTGTTTCAAATTATATACCGCAGAGATTGAGTGCAAATTGTGTCGTATCTCCAAGTGCACGACATATTTTATTCAATTTTTTTAAGGGACCTGTAAGTATTGGCAAATAGAATTTAGTTGTACACATTAATTACGCTGATGCATTGCTTGAGTACAGAATATCGACTTCAAGGAGAGCAAGGAAGGAGCACAAAAAGGAAACAAGAGACTTGAATTTTTAATTTTGATTTGTTTGCACTCGTTAAGTGTTCCTAGTTCCAAATTAACTAATACTCTTGTAAAATGTCCTCTACGACACATGTAAACTGTATTAAGGATATTATGCACTTCACTTGTAAAATAAAAATATAAACAAGAAATGAAATAAAAGAATGGGTAAGAATAATCAATTAGACGCAGAAAGAGACTGACTAGAAGAACCAAGAAAGACCAGTGAGTCTAAAGTCATTTCGAATAATCTTTCGTTTCTGAAGAAAAGTAACAGTAAATTCGAAAATCAAAATGCTTGAAATCAGACTTATTTAAAAGAGTTAATAAAATCTTCCGTGTTTGAAATCGACAACTTTTCCGAGGAAAAAATAATATAAAAGAGAACAAGACACAGAAAAACACGTCCCGGTTAGACGAGAGGTCCTTCTATTTTTCTGTGGCTTGTTCTCTTTTAAATTTTCGTTTAGATTATTATTGTTATCTTCTTCTTCAGTGATATATCAAATTGATGGGAATAACCTTAAAAAGTTATAAAAAATTGAATATTCATTTAGACATTTTATAAAAAGTCAATAGTTCCGTACGACTAAATTCGGATACGTTTATCCGAGACGCTATCCAGGTTACAAACCAATTCTTACAATGATTGTTCCAATAAAAAGAATAGTTACCCATAATATGGAAAAAAATAATTACTTGAAGATAATATTAATAAATGAAATAATGTTACTTTGTTTGAACCACTTGTATATTTGTTTAAAACCGATCGGTTTCGGAACGACCGTCAAGATGATATTGTTAATTATAAAATTTGAAATATGAGATTGACAAAATGCTTGAAATCACACTTATTTAAGAAAGTTAATAAATTCTTCCGTGTTTCAAAACGACAACTTTTCGGAGGAAAAGTGGTTTCTTGTTCAGGTAAAACCAAGACTACGATTCTACTTATCCTTAAACAACATATCCTATTACAAATTAAAACAAAGCAGATGTTTGGATGAAGTGAGTTGTGAAACTGATGTACACGAACAAAAAACAAATCACATTGCAACTGCGTTGAAAGTAGACGTGGGCAAAATTGAATGACCGAATTAAATGAATAAATTCAATCTTGTGACACACTCAATCTAATTCTCAATTTCAAAAGGAATTGATTCTTCATTCCTTATCTTTGGCCTTGCATCCTACGATTTTTAACGACACCATACATTTTTAATTTCCATTTATTTTACTGTTAAATTATTTCAATGAATAATGTGTTCTGTAAACGATTTAAATATTATATTGTTTCATAGGTATTTAAATATTATTAAACGGGCCGCGCGCCGCGAAGTTTTCGACGGACGGTATTGTGAACGACTCGCCTATTACGATTGTATTCCGCTACCACCGCGCCGCTATTCTAAAAACACCCGAACATCATAAGTCCATGTCCCAAAATGGCCAAAACGCGGCCGCGATTCATCCGGGTTGCCCGAGCATCTCTTTCACGCAAGGAATTAATCATTTATCCTAAACAATAGTCCTGACATTGTCCTAAGGTCCCCGCCGTCCGGTCCGTGTTCAATGTCCGCGTCCCAGGTACCTAGTCTGTCGAAATCGAGATTGTCCGATTCCGACAGACAGAGGAATTAAAACAAAAGTCTTTTTCACTTGTGACGTCATGGTCTTTTGTAATTCTTAGACCTAAAAATGACGTCAGGCGTCATCGTCACGTCAATGTCACGATATGTCCCAAACGCATCCCAGTCCTAGGTCCGCAGCTCGCGAGTAAATCAAGTCACTGCTAGGTAAGACACAAAACATTAATCAAAAGTTACTAATTCATTCGTCAATGCCAGCCCTTAATCCGTCCGCGCGGTTCATTTATTCCCCCGCGCGCCAAGCCGTCAATTTCATTACATAGTTAGTCGAAAACTTTCGACTTTGAATCTGAACATCAGCTAGAAAAGTGAGAAGCGATGCTTATCGGTTTTTTGGTACGTACGAAAGATATTGTACCTACCTACTTTTAGACGTAGATCTTGGGTCGATATAATATGTAAATTTGCAGATATTATAAGGCCAATTAGCTGTGGTTAGCTGTCATAAAATACTCATCTTAATGTTAAAATGATGTTTATATTAGATCACGTAAAATGGAACGAAATTATAAGTTTAATAAATAAAATAAAATCAATAAAATTTTAAGGGTGAAACGAAAATTTGTATAATTTTAAGATATAATTGCTAGCAATAAATACATTTTACATACGAAAAATTACGACACTAAAAAAAGACAAACAATATAGGATTTAGCATGCGAGATAATGAGATAGAATAATCGGTCTCCTCTTTGTGTGGTGTTTCGTATCTATTGGTCTCCTCTTTGTGCGGTGCTTCGTAGCCTTCCCACTCATTGTGATTTTGAAAACCGATGAAACGAAAAAGCGACACTAAAAAGAGTCGGTTTAAGCGTGCGAGATAATGAGATAGAATAATCGGTCTCCTCTTTGTGCGGTGTTCCGTAGCCTATTGGTCTCCTCTTTGTGCGGTGCTTCGTAGCCTCCCCACTCATTGTGATTTGAAAACCGATGAAACGAAAAAGCGACACTAAAAAGAGTCAAACACATTAATCTATAGGTTTTAGCCTGCGAGATAATGAGATAGAATAATCGGTTTCCTCTTTGTGCGATGCTTGGTAGCCTATCAGTCTCCTCTTTTGCGGTACTCCGTGGCCTCCCGGTCTCGTGTGCGGTGTTAGCCTCCCCATTCATTTAATTTTCAATTCTCAATTTTTTTTTTTTTTTTTTTTTTTTTTATTTTTTTTTTTTTTGAATTTAATTGAATTAAAGGAATGAATAAAAGGAATCAATTCAAAAGGCCATGGGAATCAGACTGAATCGATTCACTCCTGGGAATCATTCTGCCCACGTCTAGTTGAAAGGACTCCACGGAGAAGAACGAGAACGACGAGTGGGCACTCCGGCAACTCCAGTCGGCGGATAAAAACATAATATTGTTATTGCACCTTTAATTCGATGCGGCCACATCTGCACACAAGTGCCCATAATAGTGTTCAGAGCTCACTCGAAAGTGCAGCGAACTCTGGAAAACATCTCACTTTAATTGCTGTTTCAATTCTTGAGGGATCAGCATAATTTTAAACTGTCGTTTATTACTTACATTTGTTCTTGTAAGAGACATCATGTTGTCAAAGTGAATTTCACCTTACTTTTGTAATTTGTTTGACAAACCTGAATTCCACACAGAAAAAAAATATTTTGTAAAATGGTATTTTTGAAGAGAGGACGGAATGAATGTGGATCTTGATGAAAACCATGTTATAGGAGGGAGGAAACGCAGAGGCCTGAAAATAGTTCCACAGCCGAGGCGTTGAACTCAAGAACAAGTCGAATGTTACATGTCGAATGTTAACCGACGATTTTCATACGTTGGGCGCACGTTTAACGTATTTCTCGACTATGCACCTATGGCCGACGGGATCTTTGACGCTGGTCCCTCGGATAATCTTCCATTGAAATACCGGTAGAACAAAGAAAGCATTTCCATCTGATGCCTGTGCTCTAAAAATTGCAATCCGTTTAAGGGAATCTATCAAACGGACCGCACGTTTCTGCACAGAGTCAAAGAAGTAGCATCAGACATAAGTACAAACATCACGAAAATGAAATCACAAACGCTTGGTTTCATACGCAGAACAGCAAGTGATTTCAAGACCCTAGAATGTTTGAAAACATTGTATATATCTTTAGTAAGAAGCCAGGTAGAGTATAATTCGCTTATTTGGTCCCCATTTTATAAAACCATTCCGACAAAACAGAAAACCTACAGCACAAATTTACAAGATATATTAACTTTAATTAAGTTGTCATATAGGCGGATCACTTCTGACCTTTTACTATTACATAAAATCTTTACGTAGTATAAAATGAAGTCACTCCTGCTATCTGCACGCTTAGATGCTTTAAACTACGCAACAGATTTTCATGCGGTTTCACCAATAGAGTGATTCATGAGGAAGGTTTTTAGTTACATGTATAATTTGTCAAGGTTTTGTGTAAATTGATTGAAATATATACCTAATATATCTGGCCAAGCGGTAGCGGGCAGCGGGCTGTCAAACGGGCGGTGTGGATTTGATTTAACAAATGACATTGGTTATAAAGGATGGGTAATGGGGTGGCGTTGTGTTTCGTTAGGCACTGCAACGTGTGGCCGGGTCTGCTAGTACACCTATAAATAGACTACATCATTTTGGCAATAAATTTGGGAATATTGTAGACATGTAAATATTCCGTAGTCGTTATGAAACGAAGACTTTATAATAACTTTACCGAAATGTATGAATTCACAACTCCATAGTGAATACACTCGTTATTTTATTTTTTATATTTATTTAGACCATTTTCGCTTTTCATACTACACACTATTCATTTTAAATTTGTCTTAATTTAATCATATTAATTACTATACGTTATGTACTATGTACTTGCGTAACACAACTTTATTACTTATCTTTTTAAAAGTCCACTATGGCGTGAATAAATAAATAAATGAGAAACATACTTACCTAATAAACATCTTCCACAAAATCAATCGTTTTTTTAGGATGCAAATGAATTCATAATATTTAAACTTAATCATTAGCGTAATATATGATGGAAGAAAAAGATAATAATAATAATCTATACGAAATATGAAAAAGTACAAGACACAGAAAAACAGAAAAAGATAATGGTCGCAACTGGGATTCGAACCCAGAACCTCTCGTCTATCCGGGACATGCGTTTACTGTTAAACCGTCATAACAGCAATATAATTAACAATATTATCTTCCACTAATTTATTTCTACGAGAGGTTCTGGGTTCGAATCCCGTTTGCGACCATTATTTTTTTCTGTTTTTCTATGTCTTTGTTCTCTTTTATATTTTCGTTTAGATTATCATTATTATCTTCTTCTTCAATGATATATTACCTTGATGGGAATAACCTTCAAAAGTTATAAAAAGAGAGTTTTTTTTATAAAAATTTAATCATTAGCGTTTAGCTACGGTGGTTGAGTGCAATGTATTTATGCCGCTTCCATACTATGTTCACGGTAATACTGAGTCACGGTGTTTTGATATAAGTACGCATTCCGATTTCCGCAAACTTTCACTGTCCTCCAAGGAGTTTCGCGATATTTCTCTCCTTTGCAATAATACTCGCGACAGTGTGTGCGTCATAAATGTCCACGTCTCGCGGACAAAGAAGAAAGTGGCCGGTAACACAGTGTCCATTAGCCGTGAGCCGAGACAGGAGGAATTAGCCAATTCCGCTTCATTTTCTATTTACCGACGTCCTATTTCAATCTGTGTGCTTGTCGTTAAAACCCAAACTGGAAAACCAGAGTGTGCAACGTTCAATAACATCAAAGAGGTAGTCAACATTTTGTTAAATCTTAATTTACAAAATTTGTGGGTATGTTTTACTTCCTTATATAAATAGGTTCCACAGGCGGCTTATATTGATTATATATTTTTCTGTTTTAAATAAAATATCTTCTATCTTCTACGTTTATCTAATTTATTAAAATTGAGTGATAGAAGAACTGTTTTCGATCTAGTATTTTTATTTAAAATCTTGCTTAATAAAATTAACAGCCCTGAAGTCTTATGAAGCGATCATAAATTTTAATGTGCCAGCCAGAAACACAAGGTCATTACTACCGTTTTATTGTGGCAATACTACGACCATGTCCTATTTCAATATACCACTTCACAAAATACAAAACTTAGGCAATATGTTTTCGCACATAGGTTTAGGGAATGTTTCGCTGATAAAATATAAGTAATAATAAATCATTTATCCTCTTTAAGATAAGTTATTTGCATGTATTATATACAAATGTATTTTTTCATTGCTACTATATTGTAATATTTAAATATCGTTGTATTTATTTTCGTTTTGTTATCTAAATATCTACATAAATATGTCTTTCTCAACTATTTCTTTCTGTGTTACAAACTCAATAGAGCTGTATTTTTCATGTTGTTGCTATACACTAGGTTATATTATGTAAAAGCCGAAAGGCGTTAATATTACGAAAAATAAATAAATCAATAAATGAAATATTAATCTAAACATGATTCAAAATTTCCAGGATTAAAAATATTATGATGAATGATTTTTGCTAAAATAAGTCGAGTTGCGCTGCTTTCTTCTTCTTAAGCCAAGGTTTCAGACAGCGTTTTATTGTGACTCACATCTGCCCTGATGGTGGACACTGCAAAGCAGTCAAAAACTCAAGAAGGAGAAGGAATCAATCGAAGGAATCGTACTTATGTAATTTGAATCGAATCGCGAAATCATAATTTATCCTTGTGTTGATAGATAGTATTAAAAATATGTAATCATCGATGTGTAGAAATCTACTAGTCAAAGTAAATCGATATAAAAATCGAGTGCAGTTCATATGTGGCAGAAGTTAAACCTTCACCCATAATACCTAAACCAATAGGAGCATTGAAAATGCACAATCCATAATGGAACACGGCATTATTGCCTGGGGCTGTGCCAGTAAAAAAATACATTAATACACAGTTTGAAGCTCAGAAAACCCTAATAAAAGTAATATTTAAGTTACCAATACTAACACCCACTCATCATCATATTCGAAAAATTCCCAGTGCTGAAAATTCAAAAATTATATTCAAAACAAATACTAACTTTCCTTTATAAGAACTTATCCACATTTAACACTTCACGAAATTCTCGCAATACTAGAACAAGACCTGCTCACCAACTACAAATACCAAAAACAAACACATCCTTTGGACAAAAACACTACAGATACCAGGCTATAAAACTATACAAATCTCTTCCTACACAATATAAAACAACTAATATTATGGAATACAAAAAAAAAACATAAGAAACTGGCTACAATCTTTTTAACTTTTAATTTGTAATTTTTGTCGAATTGAAGTCGATTTTATGTTTTGATTTTTATTGTTTCTCTTTTTATATTAACTATGAACACTCTTTTGTTTTACTATTCACAATTTATAATTTACAACTGAAATATGTCCTCTTCAACACAGGTGAACTCCTAGTGTGGAGGACAATACCTTTGTAATGTAAATGTACTAAGAATAAATAAATAAAAAGAAAAAATTCAAAAAAAGTGAGCTCATAATCAAAGCCGCCAATATGCGTAGCTTGACAGAGTGCGAAACTTCGTAGGTACTCGTACTGTTCGTAGGTAAGGTTTCCTGTAGCTATATGTGTTTGTCTCTTTTTAGTGTCATTTCCGTTTCGTTGAGTTTCAAATCACAAAATTGCTACAGAAGTTCTCACTTCGAAAATACTGACAAATATTATGAAGTACGGATGTATATTATAATGTATTATAATACGTACACATTTTGGTAATCTCAACAGTGCCCTTTAAACATAATTTATTGAAAAGTTGAGTTGAAAAAAAAGTGGAATACCTATTTCACATTGCGTTGACTTATTCTGTCCTTAGATCAACTTTCATTTGAAGACATCTGTAAAGTTAACCGTGAACTTTGAACTAAACTCTCTTTGCGTCTGAAATCTGAAACTTCTCAAAGTTGTTATCAATAGGTTCACCACATCTGTCGTATTCTTGGTTTGCAAACCGAGTCCGTCTGAAGCTTACGTTCTCACTCTAAGCAATAATTAATTATTCAATGCTTGCACCGTTCCGAACTGCACCTAAAGATGACCACCATTTATGACATACAAATTTGAACAATAATGATTCACCTCCGAGACCCTCTGAAGTTTTGAAGTGAAACTTCTTTACCCCCATTGTGTTTTGAAATTCGGATGAAACGGAAGTGCGTCACTAAAATGTATTATGGATCTCGGTTCTAATATAATGCGATAAATTCACGGCTCCGCGCAAGCCTCCGAAGTGTAGCGGAGTAAAGCGCGTGAAAAATCTCAGCAGCCAGAGACAACCAGCGAACGGAGGTTCGAATCTTACGAAATCCAATAAAAATAAACATCTTTAATTTTGTAAAATCAATATCCAATCTTCAAACCACTACAAAATAAACAAGCAAAAGAAAATAAAGCGACATCTATCGACTTTCTAGCTAGACGCCACTTTCTTTTCTTTCGCCTGTTTATTTTAAAGTGGTTTGAAGATTGGATATTGATTTTACAAAAATAAGTACTTATGTTAATTTTTTTTGGATTAGGTAGGTTTCTATATTATGTCTCAAATGGCGCTGAGAATCGAGCGCTTCATACCGCGGCGCTATTGGAGGCCCATGCGTAGTCGTGAATTTACCACATTATATTAATACATTTTTATGACGAATTTCCGTTTCATCCGAATTTCAAATCGCTAACGGGGCTAAAGAAGTTTCACTTCTCAATACAAAACCTAGGCCCCAGTGACCAGTGATTTTTTTTACATTTTAAAATTTTTGATAAATCTCAGAGGAAGAAAATGATAAATTGACCTCACTTTGGGCACACGGACACTCCCACCACACTCCTGTGTGTTTATCTCTCCAGTATACCTGACAAATGAGCCTGTGAACTAAGAACGATAAAACAAACCAATTGGTCATAAATACAGTGTTGTGTAGTGCGGAAGCCAGGCCAGTTCATGACTAGTTACTAGGGGAGTAGATATTAACATGTTTATTGTAGGTTTTATGCACTCTATTAAGTAAAGATTTCCTAATTGGCAACTCATTTATTCCGAGGGAGAAATGATTCAATGGTAGTTACTGGAATGAACGGTTGAGATTATTGTAATTCTTTGAACATCTTTCATAATATGATTTGAATGTTTACAATACAATTACCATAAAATGATAAATTCTTTCGTAGAAATAATGGTACCTGGTGGTTTTCAATGGATTTTTTTGCATGAAATGTAGTTACAAGAAGGTTACAATAGGAATATATTATACTAATCAGACAAATTAATGTAAAACCAGGCAGAGGTCATACACACATCATCAACGTGGAGCGTTCGAATGGAATGTACTTGGTAACTTACTTCTTATAATGTTGATGGGTGACAATGACCATTCTTCCATAATTGACAGGACCTTCACAATGCGATACATTTGTATTAATAACGTAGTATCAATAAGTACACACATCGAAGATAATATTTTATTTATGTGCTTGCATTATTGAATATATTGAATCGAAATTAATTTGACGGCCGGTGTAGCCTAGCGGTAAGGCTTTTGACTCGCAATCCGAAGGTCGCGGGATCGATTCCCGGTGTGGGAAAATAAATTTCGTTTGATTTATTTGTGTTATTTCGCTATTAATTTATTTAAAAAATAATATATAGTATATTTGCGGCACGTTCCAGAGTGGAAGATACTCTCAGTATCGCCCTTGTGTAATTTCACCATTTACAATTGAAACGTTGCTTAAAATGGCATTAGCCGTGTTTGGTGACTAGATCTGAATAGCCAGGTACTTCCCACCTTCCTCTTCCCCATCTCCTTCCCCGCCTCACTACCTTCAGTCTCACAACATATCCTAATTGGAGATGCCATAGTCTCACTGGCTCCAGACGGGAGTACGAGAGCCAGTGAGAAGACTGTTGTGAGGTATTCATATTAAAAAAAACGCGAGTTAATCCAAGAATTTTATTCAGAAACCATGAAATACAACATTTGCAATTTAATTTTATTTGTGTAACTTACAATTCACTCGCCACAACACAGGGACATCCCCAGTATGGCGGATGAAATAACACAAAATTACTACACAATGTACATTATTCTTATGATAAATAAATAAATCAAAATAAAAATATTAATTTTTTCCAGTGTTCTAAAAATTCAAATATTCATAATTGAGTGATCACGTTACCATTACGTGATATTTGAATTCAAAGTGTTTCAAATCTAAAAAATAAGTCATCCCGGACCGAAACTTTTATACTTTGTAACGTTGGTATCATATTATTTTTACGGTAAAATTAATAACGATTATGTGTGTAATGTAAAATATCTACCATATTCTGTACGAATTGCATGAAAATTAAAATAAAAGAAGGCATTTTTTTTATTTGCTTGTTTTTTATAACTGGCAATACGGTTTTTAAGTCGATCGTCAATGACGTGCGTAAGATCTCTTCCTGGGACTAATATATTCTACTGTTTCACTTATGTGATTCAGCTAATTATTTACTCTGAATAACTATAAAATCCCGCAGATATGCCACTTATTATTTTTATTTAATTAATTGTGAAATAACACCAATTAATCAAACAAAAAATATTTTCACACTCACCTATAGATTGCTAGACAAGAGCCTTAACCCTCGACCACAGAGGCCGTCTTATTAGTATTACGATATAACTAAGGGCAAGATTATCTCTCTGCGAATCTAAACAACACAAAATTCGCATTAATAGTAAATACATCAATTTCTTCATTTGTTTGGCTAACAATAAACTTATCACTCGTAAATAAACAAGTTAGTATGTTTAGATGGAAGCAATAAACCTGGTTCCGTAAAATAATCACGGAATGATCAAATTATTATTCGTTTGATTGATCCCCCTTATATTTATTGGGATCTGTTTCTTCAAAGCAAACAACAACAACTGACATTAATAGCGCCCTGCCAAATTTAGGTTGGGCGATTGCAATATTGCGATTGCAATGATTTTAGTTTGATATTAAAGTATGCATAAAATGTATTATGTATATAGACACTATATTTTAATTCTCGTTTATATAAAAAAGATTTTCACGCACTCGACTAAAACATTTATATTATGGGCAATTTCGTAAGCGATCGGATAAGAAGTAAACGGTTCAAATCATGTACATTATTTAAATTATGTCAATTCACTTAGCAAAATCAAAATGATTTCAGGCATAATTTTGAAAGTGTTGTAACAATATATTTTTGCATTGTAATTATTCAATATCCTCTAATGAGATTAAAAGAATTTGGCATTCTCAGACTATAAAAATATTACCGTTTGTTATTTCGGCTACTGGCATTATACCTAGCTCTCTCTCATTCAAAATTTAGGCATATTAGATTTGTCAAATAATTTATATATGAAAATGCAAAAATCAGTCATTTTAAATACATGTAGGATTACGAAAGATTTTTTAAATATTTATATTGAGGGATCAGTAGGATTTATCGGTCCAGCTAGGAGTTCTACCGAGCCGAAACCTCTGATATGAAAATATCTGGAGTCGGTGAATTATTTACTCATTCGGTCTCTGGTAGGTTGACATGTTGTTCTTGTATTATTTTGTATTTATTATACTTATATAGTGCACTTGCACCTCGTGGACTGACTAGATGATCATTTGTGTGGAAAAGCGGGTGAATGGGTTTAGTTTTTCCTGTGGAGAAGATTTAACCGGGACCTAAAGTCGTAAAAATATATATAATTTTAATATAAATGTGAAATACGAAAAAAAAGTTGGTCATCTGTTAACCCTCAGGCTAAACTAATTTTTCGCTTTTGGGAACAACTCGTAGATTCCAAAAGTCGTCTTCCTTACTTTCATGGCGAGAAATATGTTCTAAACTTTGGGAATGTTTAATAATTATTTTGACACGAAACGACAAAAATAACGAGACGATGAGTTTAGTAATGTAAGGAAAACAATTTTAAAAACTTTTTTATGTGTGCCTTGAAATTGTTAATATTTGAAAAATTATATTTTTATTTCTACTTACAAAATGTGTAACCGTTTTTCATCACCTTTCAAAGACAGTTTTTAGTTTTGGGATACGTTCAGAAATATTCCATTTATTTGGGCATTACCGCACAGCGGAAAATTTTCGATTTTCAGACATATTACGCCCGAGGCCTGATTTGGTCCCATTTGAAATATATTTACATCTGTGGAATTTTTATTAGCCTACCTTGATTTTTTATTACATGTTTATATTTCTTTTTCTTCAGGTTTTTTTTAATGTTAATACCGCACAAGAATCCCAACTGCTCCCGTCTGAAGCCAGTGAGACTATGGCATCCCCAATTGGGGTATGTTGTGAGGCTGAAGGTAGTGGGGAGGGGAAGAAGATAGGGAAGAGGAAGGTGGGAAAGTAACTGGCTATTCAAATCTGGTTACCAAACACGGCCAATGCCATTTCAAGCAGCGTTTCAATTCTGAATGGTGGTCTTACACCAGAGCGATACTGAGATTATCTTCCACTCTGGAACGTGCCGCTAATATACTATATATTCTTTTAAATGAATAAATTGTGAAATAACACAAATAAATAAATTAAAATTTATTTGCCACGCCGGAATTCGACCCGCGGCCTTCGGTGTGCGAGTCAAGAGCTTTACCGCTGGACTACGCCAGCCGTCAAAATATTATACGGGTAATAGGTAATAAAGTTATAACATTTTAAATATAAAAAAAATATTAGTAAGGATACGCGTTTCAGGAATAATAGGAATACTTTCACTAGTTCTCTATGATCACATCTCCTTTTGACAACTTAACTATAATAATGTATCTGTATGTAAAAGCCTTTAAGAGGTGAAGAAAAAAAAACAAATAAACGCACTGATAAAAAAGGAACACCTTGTAAAAATGGTCCATCCTTGAAAAAATATTAGTGTCACACGATATTACGATTTGATCAACAAAAATAATCTTGCCATAGGCTGATTGTGTTTTCAACAATTCTCGGGGCAAGTGACTTGTCATTTCCTCTGTTATGTTCATCCTGAAAATCCTTGAGGGGAGGTTTCTACCGTAGTTGTGGCCCAAGAGTGTACCACAGTGTACACTGTCATCTTGTATACATGGAGGAAACTATAGACGTACACCTACCAATATTATGATATATGTAACTTATTGCAGCCAAGGAATAAACATATTTGTAAAATCAGTAACTTTGTGACTCGCCGTAATTTACAATAAAAAACACATGATTTTTTTACATTATGCTTTTATTTTACGGTGAAGAATTTTGACTTCTGTGTCCTTATTAAAAGAATGATCTGTGGAAATGAGATGATTGACAAAAACTGAATTTTTTTTTTTATTTGATTAAATGTTCTGTGATTTTGATATTTGATTTCGAGTTGTCATCCTATGTAGAACGATGAACAATCATCGCAACATAGTTGATGAAGGTTGGTTGGTAAGGTTATTCCGAAGCCGGTAGAGTGTGAATAAAATAAAATTAAAGTGGTCTTTAACAAATTATAATACATAACAGTTTTTAATATATTTAAACTTTAATAAGCAGATAAATTGTCCATTTACAGAATATCTTCAATTTTTCTTAGTTTTGGGAGGCGAGTGTAGGTACCACCGCCCGAAACCAATCATTGGAAAAACACCTCTGCCATAAGTAGTTTGCTACTTTTGGTGACTTAACAGGGGTGCCCTCGTTCATTGGATGAGGATGAGGCACGCATCTGCCTGATCGGACCTGATCGGGAGAGGCCAGTTGAGGGACTCTCTCGAAACATCGCCTTGCAACGCTTTGGAAGGAATGGATTCAAACGTCCACAACTTCTGGACACACCAACCCCCAGATTCCTACCCACCCCTCATACCTTTTTCCTTTCCAGAACTTCCTCTCCCTCCACAAGTCAAACCTTAAGACGAAACAGGTCTTGAGGGGAAATTATTTACCTCAGAGCTCATAGCCTCCTGCATGGAGCTAATGTAAAAAATATTATTTTAACATTCCTATTATTTTAACATTAAAGTTGTATAAAGAAACTATAAGGGTAATTAAAAATCAAATCCAATATTTTAGAAATTTCATTCAATAGTACCACTCTTTTTTTCACTCTACGCAGTACTAGAACATCTGTTACGCCGTGTAGTATATTCGTAATAAGTCGTTTTATGGTGACGATTAAGGCTGAAGTTTTCAGGCACGCATAAACTCATAGCATTTCAAGAGGAATAGGCTGTCGAATGATTTATGTCCTCTTTGAAACTAAATATTGTAAGATTTGCATGATGTGTGGTTTCTACGCTAAGTCTATTTGTTGCCTCAAGTATATTCAGATGGTGCATGAACCTCGAAAAAGTTTTGCGAGTCTGCGTATAGATGTATGTACCTGATATAAGGATTTTTTCTGGATTTGTTCCGGCATGTTTATGTATTTAGTTTGGAGCGGAGTCCGTACACCGCTAGCGTGGTTATTCTGTCACTCTTCTTGCAATGTCGTCGAATATGGAAATTTTAATTTATTTTTCATTTCAGGGTTTTGTTTTGATTTTATAACAGATTGTATAAAGTATAATGACCTCCGCGAATATAATCTAAACGGCTTTAGAAAGAAAAAAAAATACCACACTTTGTATTCAAATCTAAAAATAAAACACTAAATAATTAAAACGAACACCTCTATTTAACCAAAGTTTCCGACCGCAATTCGAAAAATAATTGTGGAAGTTGGGAATTTTTTCATTAATCATGTTTACATGAAATGACATAAATGTGAGTTAACAATAACGTTTATAATACATTTGCCTAATAAGAAGTGTACGGCATTTTTTTTCGTTATCAGTAATTTTAGTTGGAAAAACGTTAGGTGAGCCATTTTTAAAACGTTTTTTTGTTTTCCTTCAAAATTTTTATTTAAATAAAATTCGGATGCATCCAGAAATATTCTTAATATTTTGAATTGTAATGATTGGTGAAGCGGTAATATTATATCCCTCCGACAAAATAGGGTCGAGGCCTGAGGAGTTACACTACTTAGATGATCTGATGATAAATCCCAGAAGTTTGTAAAGATGGAGTGAGACTTCTAATAAAAAAGTTTTACCTTCGCCATTAAAATGGAATTAAAAAAAAAACTAAGTAAACCTAATATGATAATATACCAATTTGTTTATGTACATAATGTACAATATGTACAATGTATTAGTGTCAAATTCCTGGCAGTGGCAGGTGCTCCCAGTATCGTCAAGGGTACAAACCACAATTCAGAATCGAAACGTTACTTGAAGTGGCTTTAACCATATTTAGTGACCAGAACTAAATAACATAATATTTCCCAACCGTAATTTCCCCATATCATTCTCGTTACCATCCTTCCAGGCTCATAACATACCCAAAGAAGAATTTTACAGAATTCACATTAAAAATTCTGAGTGTTTTTTAATAAATTCTCAATGTACAATATCTCTGTGCTTTGCCTGTAGAATATTATGTAAACTGTATAATATCATCGCTGATTACCTTTACTTCTGTTATATGTGTAAGATTTTTAATTGACACTCTTCAATTTTTTTTCAATGTTCCTACTACCTACTCTTTGAAAGCCTCAACTTTTTCTTAGGATATTTATTTAGCCTCGTCTACAGACTACAGGCTCCAGGGTTGGATGTGGGCTGAGTGCCTGTACCCTCACAGGGGGTAGGTTTTCCCTGAGCAGTTTGAGACAAGAGTTTAAGTTCAAAGCGTTCAAAGTGTCGCTTATGGGTGGATTAATTAAGTCTGAACTGAACGCGGCGTTACACAGTGCTGAAATCCTACACTTGAATAAGGACAAAATTAAAAATAATTAAAAAAAAAAAACAAACTGTCGCATAAAAAATAACATTCATACGGGTTAGAATTAGCACGGAGCTAATTAGCATAGAACTACTTCTGAAAAATAGTCCTAAGTAACGATGATAAGGTCATTATACAATAGACATGATGCTTTCTCTAATTATAAACTAGACCAATTGTTTTGCAAAACTCAGAGTGAGAGCTGCATCAGTACTTATATTATAATCTTGTTTTTGTTGTGTACTTTTTGATTATGGAGGCAACTAACAAAGAACAACCATTATATTAACCAAGATTAATCACGTATTAACCCAAATTAACCGAGATTTACCAAGATTATTCAAGATTAATCAAGATTTGTGTAGTTTTTTTACGGAGGCAACTAATAAAGAATTATTAACCAAAGAATTATTAACCATATTATTAATCAAGATTATCCATATTTTAATCCAAATTAACCAAGATTACCCAAGATTAACTAAGATTTACCAAGATTAACCAAGATAAGCAAGATTAACCAAGATTTATAGTAATTTCAACAAAATTATTACACATTGCTCTGTAGCAACTTTCATGGTACCTTAACTACTTATTTTTTACTCGTATTTTACTTCCACAACTTTACAATAATTAAACTACATAGGTACCAACTTGTATTGTACTTACGTATATCTTTCATATTCAGTTTATTTAGCGTAAAATACACTTATAATTTTACTCCTGAACAACTTACTAATGATAAAGTGTACATGTAAAAGCCTTTAAGGCGTTTATAAATTAATAAGTAAAATTTCCCCAAGATTATACGAGTTTAACTAAGTTTAAACAAGATGAACCACCTCTTATTTTGCCAAGAATGTTAATTATTTTTGCGATTTTTTTTTCATTGTTCCTTATCTTCTATAGGATCGCAGCACTGTGCACTGGAGGGAAATTTGATGTGAGATTTTTCAGGCAAAGGGAAAATTCCGGAAAAAAGCAATTTCAATTACAGACAAAGGCACGGTTCTTTATATTCACAGGCGTATTCGACTTAACAGGGTTACGAAACGCCTAGGTTTTTTTCAATCTATCAGTTTGCAGACACTGAAATTATTTGCTGGAAACACGTGGAATTTTTAGGCGTACATTATCAACGAAGTTTTTCATTGTGAAAATAATGTTCTATAGAAATTTCGCGATCTTTTGAATTATGCCTGAAATGGGGTAGGTATTTCAGTTTAAAGTAAATATAAATTGAATTCGCATTATAAATACGACGCACTCAAGAGATAAACTGATGGAATTGTAATGTGAGCGTGTTTGTGTGCACGAGGTTAGATCAATTTTATCTTACCATATCTTATCAAACGTGTTTGATGCGGCAAAAAGGATCAAATGATGTTGCGGCGTTTTGTGGACTGTTCATTTGATGATTGCTATTGCGTATTTTAATATACTGGAAATTGTAGCGACTTATCTCCAAACTGCTGTCCCCATTTAAAGTACACTGAGTTTATGTCACCGGGAAAATAAAAGTTAGTTTTAAAAAAATACAACAAAAAACAAGTTCGCGAGCATATTCAAATACGAAAATTCTTTCTTGAGTTTTCACTTCATTTCATTGATCTGCCTTGAGCCCTGGAGTGAAACATTTCGTGGAAATTGGCAAAAATCAATATATTTCACAATACTTGATTGTTTTACTGGTTTTTATGTTTTTTAAGTGAAACTTCTATAGCTACGCTATTATTTGGTTTTCGGATGAAACGGAAATGACGATTACTGCACCTGCGACACATCAACTGCGCTCATTGACCGCTTTAGTTTTGATTTCACTTTAAAAGGCTCCTATTGGTTGAGATATGAAACGGAAATTACGCAAGGTCTGCGCTCATTGGTCGCTTTGATTATGACCTCACTTTTCATGTATTGGTTGAGATTGTTTTGTTTAATTAAATGAAGACAATATGGTAAATATTTCCCTATCGCGTCCACGCTCAAAACACACTTTAAAAAATCAAACAAATTGTACTGGGTAGATAATGTTTAGTAATAAGTAATTCAGTAACCGGAATTGAAAAATATTGCGTTTTAATGTTTTATTTTTAAAAACGCGAAATGTCAATTTCAAGGACCGCCATTTTTTTTTTTTTTTTTTACATTAACTCCACACAGGAGGCCCTGAGGAAAATAATTTCCCTCAGGGCCTATGTCATCTGGGATGCTGTGTGGAGGGTATTTTTGAGGAGAGGAAGGAATGAACATTGGTCTTGAAGAGACCCACGTTATAGGAAGGAGGAAACACAGAGGCCGGCAAATCATTCCACAGCCGAGCTGTTGAACACAAGAACGAGTCCAAGAAACGACCCGTTCTCATGTGACAAATGTCAACCGTGTACAAATGTTGGGCACGCGTTAGGCGTGTTTCCCGACTATGCACCGGTGCCGAAGGGATCAATGATACTAGTTCCTCGGAGCATCTTCCATTGTAATACCATATTAATTACGACGATGAAATACGCCCTTTTAAAAGAAAAAATCACTTTCTGTCAGTTAGACAATAATAAGTACGAATTACAATCTTTGGAAATGATAAATAATATGTATTAATCATTATTTTGTTCGATTTCATAAACACGAAAAATCACGCGAGACATTTGCCGTCGTAAATTCGAGGGAAAATTATTGTAATTATTGAAACTTTCTTTTGGAGGGTACATACGTTCACTATTTGCCTCATTTTCGACTTTTGACATTTAGTGTGTAAGAAAGAGAGGCAGCATTATATGTTTAAGAACAAAAGCAGAACAATCAGCGCATTGACATTTGATGTTTTTTTTTTGGAATTCACTCACTATTTAGTAATTATATTTATCACAATATTGCTGCTGCTCTTTCAAACGATGGGAATTCGTTCCATAGAAAATATATGAGGAAAATAATTTTCTTCATAACTTTTTTTCGTGGATTTTTCCGATGTTTTAATAGCTATTCTGCTATTCGGGCGGAGACAAATCCAACAAATCAAAGATCATAAAAATCGGTCCAGTCATAATTGGTGTAACTAACCCGACTTGTTTTATATGTTAAGAGATAGTAGGTACAATAAAGTTAAGGTCCGTTGCCTGCGTTTATTTATATATTTATAATTTTCGGGATGGAGATGCCTTCATTTTGACTTAATGTTGTGTTATGTGCCTGATCTTTTTTCCTTATTATACATGTATGGATTCTGATAATGGGTTTTGGCATACAATTTTAAACCATAATTACCACTTATAACCCGCGTTATAAATAAAAACCATAATGATAGTTAATATATTAACTAACTTATACAATAATTTATGTCTCTGTGCATAAATAGTTTTGCTCACCAGTTTTGAGTTTAGAATTGTTTGAAAGTAACCTATATTTTGTATTGCACGAGTTTCCCCAGACGTTATTCCGTATCTGAGTAGATTTCGCTGGTGACAAATAGATTATATTTAACGTAAGAACTTATTAGGCATTAAATATTTAATTTTGTAAATTTGCCCCGCAGTACCTAGCTCAATAGTTCAATGATATTATTAAAATGGATTCCCAAGAAGTAAATTAACGTGGGATCTAACATGGAATCCGAAAAATTTACCGCCCACTAATCACCGCCGAAAATTCACCGCAGAAAAAAATTACTTTGATTTGGACGATGCATTAAAAAAATTTGGGTTAACGAACGAATGAAGAAGAATTTACAAAATAAAAAAAATAAATAGGTGTTTATTCCAGTATGTGGGGAGGAGAGTGCAATCCCACACATTCCATAAGGGTATAATAAACACATACATGTACAAAGTATTTGAAAAGAAAAAAAGAAATAGAAGGTGGATATGAATGTACACGAAACAAAAAAAAGATAATAAGCTAATAGTAGTAAAAGGAAAACAAAAGAAATAACAATATTAAGCTTTCAGGATTCTGTGAGCACGTAAGGAGCCAGTATTTTCTCCAGTGTGCATCAATACTGGATGATGGACTGAGGCGGGCTTCCATGACGAGGATGTTTCCAGAGCTGGTTATCCTTTCCCTAATTCCTGCCACCCTGGATCTAATAAGGGCTGCAAAGCCAGGAACTCGCCCTCCGTGAACATCCGGGAAGCGCTGCAATATCTGGGGAGACCAAACATTATGCGGAGGGCGTTATTATACTGAACCCGAAGTCTTTCTATACTACTCTTCTTGTAGTTTGCCCAGAGTTCACACGTATACAGTGTTGCGCAGAAGGAAAGGAAGAGCGTCCTTTTTACAGCAGTACTGCAAAGGCGGAATCTTCTACTGAGCATGTTTGCTTTTCTTTGCCTATCGATATCGTCATCGTCCATCAGATTACTGGTGATTATGTGTCCAAGGTATTTAGTTCCTTCAGTCACCTGCAGGTTCACACCATTCAGGGTAGCTGAAGGAATATTTTTTGGTCCTTGTCCATATCTTACGACCAGTAGAGCCGTTTTAGTGGAAGAAATCTGAAGAAATTTACTAAGAATATTTGTATTTCGCTTGTATAATATAGAGAAATAATACAAGTTTAAAGCATTCTCTTGCAGGGTAATTTTAATAATATATGTTGGTAGGTACGCATGTGAGAAGACTGAGAAGGCAGGTACTATTCTTCAAAAATTTAAATTTTCTTGTAAAATGAGTAGACCTCCTCAAAAGATCAAAATATCGTATAATATCGCCACGACTTTTTGATTCGAATCTTTCAAAAATCCTTTTACTAAGTGCCAATACTTACAGAAAATGCAAACCTTTAGGACCTAACTCAATATCGATTGTGATCTTTATATCGCTCGTGCTGAGTTATGGCAGGAGATAGCTGTAGGAGCGGACAAAATAATATTGGGTTATATCGCTCGTAAAGTAATAAAACGAACAACGCTAAGGGGAATTAAAAATATTCGTTAGTTACACCCTTTCAAATTTCGAAAATCGCGTCATGGGTAATAATAATAAAGTTGGTATACCTTACAATTACTTTACATCATTTCTTAGGTATTATTAAATGCAAGGAAAGTAATCATTTTGTAGACAGCCATCTACTTAACCACACATGTACGAAATAATATTTGTCGTTTCATACATTTTCGTACCGTTTTTCTTGCCATTTTTCGTGCTTTTTTTAAATTCACAGAACCATTAAAATGCTTAAAGTCACGAGATGTTAGTTTCGATACTTTTTATTAATTATTTTTTACTACCTATTTTAGAATATAGATAAAATGAGTGGTAAACAGTTTACAAAGTCATAGAAATTTTTGCAAGGGTTGGTGCTTGGGAGGTATTATTGACACGTATCTATGAGTGAGTTTTATTTTATCTGGTGGGTTTTTTTTCACATTAGGTCCATGCAGAAGGGCTTGAGGAAAAAAATTCCCTTTTGGCTTATGCCATATTTGGGGATGCTGTGTGTAGAGTAGTTTTACGTAAAGGAGATAGAGGAAGTTCTGGGAAGGAAAAAGGTATTAAAAGGTATATGTAAAAAGATATGGATAGGAATCTGGGGGCATTGTATTAAGGAATTGATATTTGATGGCCGGCTTAGTCCAGTGGTAAGGCTCTCGACTCCCATTCCGAAGGTCGCGGGATCGAATCCCGGCGTGGCAAATAAATTTTATCTGATTAATTTTTGTTATTTCACAATTTATTAATTTAAAATAATATATAATATATTTGCGGCACGTTCCAGAGTGGAAGATACTCTCAGTATCGCCCTGGTGTAAGACAACTATTCAGAATTGAAACGTTGCTTGAAATGGCTTTAGCCGTGTTTAGTGACCAGATCTGAATAGCCAGGTACTTTCCACATTCCATTTTCCCATCTACTTCCCCTCCCCACTACCTTCTGCCTCACAACATACCCCAATTGGGGTTGCCATTGTCTCACTGGCTCCAGACGGGAGCAGTTGGGACTCTTGTGCGGTATTCATTTAAAAAAAAGGAATGACGGAAGCATGAATCCATTCCTCCCACCGCGGTGCACGGCGGTGTGTGGAGAGTCCGGCTGGAGAGGTCAAAAGGCCTCCAACGATCAGCCTCTCCCCTGCTATGTCACCGAACCGTGTTAGTGTCCCGTGGTGTTAGTGTATATCCGCCTTCCAAATTGTAGTGTTTTTTTTACACGTGCTCCACACAAGAAAATAATTTCCCTCAGGGCCCATGTCATCTTTAGGGATGCTGTGTGGTGGATTTTTTTTAAGGAAAAGAAGGAGAGGAGACTTTTGGGAAGGAAAAAAGGTTTGAGGGGTGGGTAGAAATCTGGGGTTTAGTATGTCTTGGTCATCAAGACCTAGACAAATCTCACCCGGTCAAACCGGGCACCCCTGTCAAGTCACCGAACGTCGAACCACCTAGGGTGACCTATTGCAGTGTTGGTATCCTATTCTCCCCCAAATCGTAGTGATTAGTTATATACGTTTTTCCAGCCTGGCTTAGCACATGCTGGAGAGTTATATTGCAGGTAAATATAAAAGTTAAAATAAAATGAATTATGGTTTCATGACTACTCAACAAAGTGTTGTTTCAACACGCATCAGAAATGGTCCATAACCTAACTAATGATATTTGAAAGGAGTTATGAAGCGTCACTTTTTTGAGTTGTCCGGTCACCAATGTGTTTTGAGAGTAGGTGCATTGTTATGTGGATGTATGTGAACGTGTAGAGTGTACGTGTATGCGCCTGAATTGTATTATATAGTGAAGGGTTGTGAGTGCGCGTTTATTAAGTTACCAGTAATATTTTTCTTAAATGACAGCAGGTAGTCAAAAATATGCCGATAATAGATTTGGGACAAAGATTATTAATATTAACACCCGTGACATCTCCAAATAACATGGCGAATCGATGGAGTAAGGATCGATTCACCACCAGTTATATGTTCATAGAACGCGGAAAATTAATAAATTTGCTGCAGCGTTTATTTAGTTGTCTTATGCATCAAACTGTGATTGCTACTATTGGTTAAGATATAAAACGGAAACTACGATAGGTCTGCGCTCATTGGCCGCCTTGTTTTTACTAGTAGTTGGAATATAATGCGTAAATTCGCGCTTCGCAGAGCGCGTCACATAGCGCAGCGGTAGAGTGCGTCGCAAATCTCAGCAGCCAGAGAAATCCAGCGAACGGAGGTTCGAATCCTACGTAATCGAAAAAAAAACATTTTTATTTTTGTTAATCAACATCCAAACTTCAAACCACTTTAAAAAAACGGGTAAAAGAAAACGACATCTAGCGACTTTCTAGTTTCACTTCTATCGCGTTCTCTCTTTTTTTTACAATAACTGAGGGTCAGTGCGTCCACTAGGCGTAGGAATCCATCCCTCCTACTGCAGTTCAAGGTGCTGGGTAAAGAGAGTCCTGCTAGAGAGGTCAAAAGGTCGCCCTCAACCAGTCTCTGCCCATTCGGTCCGCCACGCAGTGGGTGGGCAAAAGCATCCGCCTAGATAAACCCCACCTAATGAACCCGGGCACTCTTGCTAAGTCACCAAACGTAGCGAACCACTTGGGGTGACTTATGGTAGGGGTGACAAAAAATGTAAAAGTGTGTGAATGTATTTACTAATATTTGATTTTGATCCTTCTTGTTTTATGTAGTGTTTATTTAATTTATTATTACTTATTGTAAGAATGTTGAGATGAATGGTGTACTTACCTACAATTAAAACCACATTGTAAGTGTAAATTACTATAATAATTATGTGATGTGGTCTGTTGGTGAGTCAATAAATAAATAAAATAAAATAATTGTAATATGAACAGTAGATAATGGGGGTAGAAAAATGTTAAATCATGCAATTTCAAGTATTTTAAATATAGTATCGTCCGCGTGCAAAGTCATATCCTCACCAAGCATAAACTTTCTAATAAAAGTGTGTTTATTGGAGGTGACCTGCCAGGTAAGTGTAAATAATAAAATTAGATCGAGTCTAAGAATTCGTAATAAATTGTACAGCGTCCCTGAGATGATTTTTCACAACAACGACGCTCTGCATATTATCCAATTATTATTCATTGTTATGTACAACCCCAAGAAAACGGAGTTAATTGCATTCCACCATGGAAAAAATCCCGAGAAGATGCTCCCCGTACAACTTAACGAGGAAACCATAAGCATATCCACAAATGTAAAATACTTGGGGCACATCATCACTGAAGACCTCTCGGATGATGGTGATATTGAAGGACAGAGGAGAAGTATCAGTGTTTTGTCAAATATGATTGCCCGAAGATTCTTCCGATGCAGCAATAATGTTAAAAAAAACATTATTTAATGCATTCTGCACTAGCCTGTATACATGTGAAAAATGTGTCAATACCAAGTAAGCTCAATGGAACGTCTCCGGATCCAATATAGTGATGCGTGCAGAATCATAATTGGATTCAGAAGGTATAGCAGCGCTTCAACAATGTTCACAGAATTAGGACTCCATGGATTCGCCAGTCTGATGAGACACCGGGTCACTGGAACCAGGATGCGGCTAATAGCCTCCGACAACACGTTGGTGACCGCAGCCTTCCAGCACCAAGCTCCACTCCTGGGTGAGCGATGGGCCCGAGCGCACTCAAGATCAGGCCCTGCATAAAAATTGATTATTTATTTTTGTTATTATTAATTTTTAATACTATTATTTTTTATTTTCTATTTATGTTCTTATTTCTTTACTGTGTAAATAAAAAAAAAAAAAAAATAAATAAAAAAAAAAAAAAAAAAAAAAAAAAGGAAAAACTAAACCCTTTCACACACTTCCCCAAATGATCATCTAGTCAACCCACGCTATGCAATTGCACTATATAAGTATTATAAATACAAAACAATACAAGAACAACATGTCAACCTACTAGAGACCAAATGGGAATATAATTCACCGACTCCAGATATTTTCATATCAGAGGGTTCGGCTCTGTGGCATTTCTAATTGAACCTATAAATCCTACTGATCCCTCAATATAAATATTTAAAAAATCCTTTGTAATCCTACATGTATTTAAAATGACTGATTTTTGCATTTTTATATACAAATTCTTTGACAAATCTAATATGCTTAAATTTTGAATCAGATTCCTAGGTATTATGCCAGTGGCCGAAATAACAAATGGCAATATTTTTATAGTCCGAGAATGCCAAATTCTTTTAATCTCATTTCCTAAATCTGTGTATTTTCTTATTTTTTCAGAAATAGTTTTTTGAATATTACAGGAATTTGGAATAGCTACATCAATGATATAAGTTATTTTTTTAATTTTGTCATGTAAAACTATATCAGGTCTATTATCACTAATTGTTCTGTCTGTTAGTATAGTTTTATCATAATATATTTTATAAAATTCATTTTCTAAAAATGAATTTGGTTCATATTCATAATATGGAACTATATTACGGCAGTCAATCAAGTTATGTTTAATTACCAAACTTTGGTGAATTATTTTTAAAACCTGATTGTGCCTAAATGTATACTCGGAAAGCGCTAATATAGAACATCCCGATATAATATGTTCTATAGTTTCGGTAAAAGCCAAACATTTTCTACATAAATCATCAATTTGATTTATATCTTTGATTATATGCTTTCTATAATTTTTAGTATTAATGACTCTATCTTGAATGGCAAGCATAAATCCTTCTATTTCTGCGCTCAACTCTCCAATACTCAACCATTTGTTTGACGAAAGTTTGTCAACATACGTTTGGTTGAGATAATTGAAGTGTTTTGCGTGAATAATTTTATTTGACCAGGAATCTAATAATTCCTGGTTAGTATTTATAAGAATATTGGCATTCTCGTCATATAAATTTAAAGGTGTAACATTTCTATCTGCCTTGCAAATTATTTTGTGCATTTCTGAGCTATTAGCTTTCCTATGGAAAAAATTTCTAAGCATTTCTACCTGATTGTGTTTCAAAGATGTTATTTTGACTACACCTCTACCTCCTAAATTTCTAGGTAAATTAATTCGTTCTATAGCTGAATTTGGATGATGGCAATTAAATTTTGTTAACGTAGTTCTAATTAATCGTTCTAAACTATCTAAATCTGTATTGGACCATTTAATTATGCCAAATGAGTACGTTAGTAGAGGTATTGCCCAAGTATTTATTGCTTTTACTAAATTTTTAGCAGATAGATTGCATTTTAAAATTTTTCTGATCCTAGTTTGAAATTTAATCCTAATATCATTTTTAATACTAGTGTGATCTAATCTATTCGATTGCGGGTATCCTAAATATTTATAAACCTCATCCCCTTTCATACTTTGAATTTTGAAATTTCTAAATATACCCTCGTCTCCATCTACAATTTTGCCTTTCTCTATATGGATAGTTTTATATTTATCTAAACCAAAAGTCATTTTAATATCATCTGAAAAAATTTTAACTACCTTAATCATTTTCTCTAAATTTGATTCAGAATTTGAAAATAATTTTATATCAGCCATATATAATAGATGTGAAACTATACTACTCTCTCTTGTATTACCCTTAATTTTTATTCCAAACTTGCTTTTAATTAACATTTTAGAAAGGGGATTCAATGCTAAGCAAAACCAAAGAGGGCTCAATGAGTCTCCTTGAAAAAAGATTATTATTATTATTAATATTAATATTATTACTAAACGAGTCCCCGTTTTATAGACAGACAACACCTCTTAGCAGCATTACATTGATTGTTAATAACAAAACATCAAACTTCAGCAAATGAACAACCGTTCGGCCGATAAGAACAACGCGGTTTGGATAAGGCCATAAATCCACGGGGGGAGGCGAGGCGGTGGTAGTTTGGTTCAGTACGGGATGAGAGGAGTGATGCGGAGAAGAAAGGTCGTGATTGCGCCGCAGGCAGATGGCATCCTCTCACACACTCGTAGGGCACACGTGGACTTGGTTCAGATGCATCAATAATTTTGGAAATAAGTCGATAATATTGCTTAAAATGCTGCTTTTCTACTCTCCGACAAATCAATTTAAAACTCTTGTAAATAAGAAGCGGTTTAATTTTTGTTTTCGTAGGAAGCAATCACTTTGTGGTTTGACATGTTTGTTAATTGAAACAGTTTATCTAGTATCTTAGTAACTACTAATTTTATAATTATTATTTTTGTTAGGAAGCCGCACAGCCGTTCCTCTTAATTCGCACAATACTGTAGGTATCTATGGGTAAATCTGCAATTCTTCTGGTTTCACTATTCCAACGCTGAACTGGGGCACAATAATCGAATAATTGTTTTTCGCATTCATCAAATCAAACGTTGGATAGTTCCAAACGTCATTTCATTTGGTGACCATCAAATTAGTGTTGAGTACCTCATACAAGAGGCACCTCAAATGTCCCATGCAAACACGTAAAATGTCCCCCCACCTCACAAAATGTATTTGTACCAGCTCTTTTTCTTTGTATTACTACAAATGTCATGTATTGTCGCGCATGGGACAAATACGAAGGGGGAAAAATATGAGGTGTGAGGTGGTTGGTTTATTGGACAACATTCATGTCATGTAACGTGTGGGACAAATATGAAGGGGGGACAAATTTGAGGTGTGAGGTGGTTGGTTTTTAGGACTACATTCATGTCATGTCACATATGGGACAAATATGAGGTGAGGTGTGAGGTGGTTGGTGTATTGGACTACATGTCATGTCACGTTGCCACGTATGGGACAAACATGAGGTGAGGTATGAGGTGGTTGGCGTATTGTATGGCATTTTTGTATTAGAACCGTGAGGTGGTTGAGGTGAGCCATTCACATATATTGTGAATACCGCTCAAGCGTCCCAACTGCTCACATTTTTTTTTAAATGTATTTTTTATTCTAAATTACTGTTAAGTGAATACCGCACAAGAGTACCAACTGCTCCTTTTTTTGTTTAATATTTTTTTATTGTAAATTAGTATGTGAATACTGCACAAGAGTCCCAACTGCTCAAAAAAATAATTTTTTTTTTAAATATTTTTTATTTTAAATTATGTATTGTTATTACGAATGTAATTACGCACAAGAGTACCAACTGCTCCAAAAAAAAAATTTTTTGATTGTAAATTACCGCACAAGCGTCCCAACTACTCCGAAAAAAAATTATTCTAAATTATCGTTAAGTGAATACCGCACAAAAGTACCAAGTGCTTGAAAAAAAAACTATTTAAATATTTTTATTGTAAATTATTGTTATGTGAATACTGCGCAAGAGTCCCGACTGCTCAAAAAAAATATTTTTCTAAATACTTTTTATTTTAAACTTTGTATTGTTAAGTGAATACCGCACAAGAGTACCAACTGCTCCAAAAAAATATTGTAAATTACCGCACAAGCATCCCAACTGCTCCGATTTTTTTTTCTAAATTATTGTTAAGTGAATACCGCACAAGAGTGAAAACCGCACAGGTCACCCCAAGCGGTTCTCTACGAGAGTGGTTGAGGGAGTCCCTTCAACTTCTCCGGATTCGCCTTGCACCACTGGAGGGATGGATTAATAAACATCCCCAAAGATGTCTTAGGAAGAAAAAAACATTTTTACATCTGCTCCACAAAAGAATTTTTTTGGAGCTGATGTAAAAATCCCCCCCCCCCCCCCCGTAAGCGAAAATATTTTGTAACACCTCACCTCAAATGAGGTAGGACACCTCAACACCTCATTTCGATATTTGAGTACCTCATACAAACTCATCCTGATGTCGTGTCCTACCCAATACATCAAATCAATGATGAATTTGTTTTTTGATGACGAGATTTATTTCCAATTTTCAACATTTGAACGTTACCCTTTAAAAAGGAAATTCTCAGCCTGTTTCAGCGTTTGATCAAAATGTGACCATTTTAAACTGTTAAGTAGTTGGTGAGCGAAATATTTATTTAAAAAAAAAATAAATAAAAACAAAAAAAAATATAATCTAAAGCCAAAACGGTCGAGAATCAGAGTTTTACAAGGACTGTTCAAATTTCATAAATTTTACATGGTGCTGATTACCATTTTGACTACCATTGTGACCACCATTTTGATAGTCACCAAACGTGGTGTGGTTAAAAACATCCCAAATTAACTCTTCGATGATTGCTGATTTTTCATTGCCCGATTTTCAGTAAAATTAGCGAATTATTAAATATTTTGACTTGAGCCACTGCACTCCTGAGCCACCGTGTACCTCCCACTCTATAAAGTATGATTAACCCATGAAGTCTTGAAAATCGATGGACGAAACAAAACGCCAGTCATTATATTTTATGTGCTTCATAATGTATATTTTTAATTTCAGTTCCAAACCCATAAAAAATAATATATAATCCGGGGAATTAACTTGGGAAATATTAATTTTATATTGGAAAGATGGCTTAAGTTTTAATACTCTCCATTTCTTACAAGTGATCTTTAAAGAAGACCGTAGTCAATCAGTAAGATCCTCGAATACGAATCCAGAGACCGGGGGTTCAAATTCCGGCATTCGCCAATTAATTAATAAGTGTAATCAATACGCTTGGTATTACGAATTAAAATAAAATAATGTAAAACATCATTTTTATTTGTTTCTTCATGTAAACCATAAAATGGTCGTACACCAATATATTACCTATTGCCCAGAAGATTACAAATTTGAGGTACGTGTAAGGAGAAAAACGTCATGGGGGCAGTTTTGCTATTTTGTGACATTCGTCACTAGATTGTTGCTGGTCTGTCTTTTTTTTACATTAGCTCTACTCAGGAGGCTCTGAGGAAAATAATTCTCCTCAGGGCCTATGTCATCTTTGAGGATGCTGTGTGGAGGATCTTTTTAAGAAAAGAGGGGGAGGAAGTTCTGGGAAGGAAAAGGGTATTAGGGGTGGGTAGGAATCTGGGGGGTCAGCAGTGGCGTAACTATACCATTTGAGGCCGGTGGCAAATTCATCGGATGGAGCCACCCAGTAAAAATTGTGACTTTGTAATAGAATTGTAATAAATCACTTAAGAATTTAATCAAGTTGTGTGCATTTTTGTTAAATATCAAATAAAATTTATTTTCCAAAGCATAGATATTACATATTTATAATGTAATAACAATTTAGTCTTTACAAGATATTCATTAATAAAATTCTTTTCTCCAAGCTTTCTGTTTTGTAAAAGTATCAATAACGTCATCAAAGTTTAAAGATCTTGCCATAGAATGGTGTTCGCTCGCTTTTTCATCAATAAAGATCATTCGTAAAGTACTCACTAATTTTAGGTATATTTTAATTTTTTTTCTTCAGACTCCCTCTTCCTCTTTCTTTTTTCGCTCCCACTTAGATGTTTTAGAACTAGACATGTTAATTTCTAACTTTCACAATTAACTTTTCCACTAATTGCAGGTTTAATAAAACAAAAACTACGAAAAATCAAAGACATATGACCAATTGTCATAACAATCAAGCAAGAATGAGTAGTAGAGCCCTCTTCGTATGCGTCGCTAGTCCGCCAGTGCCACAAAAAAACTGCCACTTTCTTGCTTAACGAAATGCGGGAATACCCCGAACGTCACTAGCTCGCCCCCGCCACCAAAGTACCGCGACAAAAAATTGAGCAACCAATAGATGCGTTCTAAAATTGGTCGACATCCCTTTCTTATGAATGGGGTTAAATCTTAATAATTTAATCACGAAACCTATAATACTACACGCTTTTTTACAATATACATGGCACACCTAAGCTCACAACTTGAATTTGTCTCACTCATTTGAATAAATGTATTGAAAACATTCAAACAATTTTCAGAATATCCACCATACTACCATTGCTCTACATAAATGTGAAAAAATCACTGATGCGTTATTTTTATACAAAATTGAAACGGCTGATAAAAAAGATTGCATTTCGTTGTTCCGAACGCCACACCAGATGGAAAGATTTATTCAATATACCTACCACATTGTAAATCCAATTGTGCGCAAAACTCATTAATCGGATGCATCTGCAAATATTCAATAATATCTACAAGATGTTGACATTTTTAGTTGTACCTTGAAAATATACTACGTTCAAACTGGCTGAACCTGTCACATAAGTCGCAATGCAAACGTTATAGATACGTATTTTTTTACTGTTTTCGCTGTTCCTGTATTATCTTTTTGTTTTTTGTTTTTGTATTTAATATACACATTGTTTAAATACTTACGTTGATAATTGTAATATCCTTTATATTTTCTCCAGTGAATATTTTCTTACGTAAGTACTGGGACCTGTATACTGCAGTACGTATTATCACCATAAAAATCTCGTGTCACGGTGTTTGTGGTCGCACTCCTCCGAAACGGCTTGATCGATTTTATGAATTTTTTTATGTATATTAAATTTGGTAGGTATGATAATAGGGTTTAAAGTATATTTAATACCGCTACGTTATTAGGGTGTCTCCATCAAAAAAATTGTATTTTTTATACAATTTTTTTTTTTTATTTGTCATCAAAAAATCCCTATAACCCAACATTTTAACCTTCCTACCCCACCATCCCATTTCTTAATCGCGATTTTAGTATTTTTGTATGAACAAATTTAACAGTCTTTCGTATTTCAAACGAAATTATTTATGTTGTTGAATGACAGATGGCGCTAAGTCCGCCTCATCGAACTTTCATCCACACATGCTTAAGACATTCACGAAAAGCGTCACGTTATTTCGATATTTCATTCGGCATCATGTTCTCGGGTGGGCAAACCATCGAGTTTATTTGTGTTGGCTAAAGACGGACCGACTAAAAATATACACTCACAAATATACATTCAATGCTCTTCGAAATTCATATCGATTTTCTTTATTTCATTTTCCTACTTTAGTTGGTGATTTTTTTGTTTTCATCGGTGTCGTCTACAGCGCTCCGTTCCTCTTTCTGTCATAAATCCCATCCCCATACACTTACAATACATTCGTTATTTTTTATTTGACAACCAAAATATTCACTAGAAATAATTTATATGGCAGAACAACGTTTGTCAGGTCAGCTAGTGGACTATAGGATGCTTGATTAAAAGACTTAGGTTTTTAATAACACAGTGACTGTTTATTGTTGTCTTCTAATTATAGTAATAGGACTCGCAACAATAACATTTGGCTGTCATCAGTTCTTTTGTTTTGCTCTTTCAAAAAATATTCTTAAACCAATCTTTTTATTGTGTTTTGGCTGTAAAAAGTTTAGTGTTTTGGAATCTTCTCCCCCCTGATCTTCCAGGAGTCACTTCTTGCTGCTCATTTTCAGATATTTATATATTTTTTTTACTTCTGTCTCTTTTTATATAAGCTGTAATTTTTTGAACAATGGAGGAGGATTTCCCTCCTGTACCCCTTACAAAGCCCCCAGATCCCCCTCCTGACCCTCCAGATGGAGACATTTCAGATAAAATAGACTTTTCAGAACATTCAAACATTTCAGACAATGAATCTGTCATCCTAACCTCAATTAAAAAAAGAAAATTTAGTCCCCTTTCCCCAAAAAAACATGATTCGCCTTTGTCTTCTCAGTCCCCTCCAGCTCTTCCTCAACCTCCTCCAACAATCTTTTACTCTACTCATTCCCGTGGCCCCTACATTGTATATGCGCAAAAAACTGAACAAGGTAAAACCATCCATCCTCTTGAATTTGGTAAATTTCTTTCAAATAACAAGAACCTTTCGATTAAACCTGGAGGTGTTAAAGCCGAGGGTCGCTTCCGAATCTCTGTTGAATTCCTGTCAGGTTCAGCCGCCAACAACTTTATCAAAAATATATTTATTTCATCTAATTCTAAATTCAAGGCGTACATCCCAACTTTCAATGTCACTCGAATGGGCCTGGTCAGGGGTATCTCGACCAATCTGTCCATTCCAGAAATCCTATCCTCACTTTCAACCCCCCAACATATCGGCAATCCCATAAAAGCCAGGAGGCTAAATTATAAGGACACCTCTGAGGGCATCGTTTCCTGGAAGCCCTCCCAATCTGTCGTCATCACATTCGAAGGACAATCTCTTCCCTCCCATATTTATTTATTTTTCAACTCCTTACCAGTTGAAATGTACACTTATCCCACCACTCAATGTTTCAACTGCTGCCGTTTTGGTCATACCAAAGCTGCATGCAGATCCCCTCCCAGATGTTTCAAATGTGGAGAAAACCACTCGGCTGACCAATGTTCTTCTCTCTCTTCACCTAAATGTTTTAACTGCTTAGGCGCTCATTCCGCCATTAACTCTTCTTGCCCCGAACAATCTCGCCAAAAAAATATAAAAATTTCTATGGCCTCTGAGAACTTGTCTTTTCTGCAGGCTTCTAAATTATTCCCGCCTGTCAAAAAATCATTTTCCGAGGTTTTAGCCAGTAACTCTTCATCCAACCCTCTCGCCACCTCCTCAACATCTTCCCGTTCAACAAAATTCACATACAAAAACCCTATCTCTAAACAGGCTCGTGGATACGATCAGCAACAACACAACTCACTTCTCTTAAATCCCAATGGTTCTCCTCTTTCACACGCCACAAATGGGTGCGCAAACAATTATAATTCATCTTCAACAAACTATCAAAAGCTTTCTGAACAACTCTCCCAAGATAATTCTTCATTTATTCAAACTCTTATTATGCTTCTAATTGACCTAATTTCTTCTCAAACTAATCTACCGTCCAACGCTGCTTCTATTATTTCCACATTAAAATCATTTATTCAAAATGGCTCTTCAAGATGTCAGAATTCTTCAGTGGAATAGCCGCAGTGCTATTTCTAACAAATCAAACCTTCTTAACCTATTAAATTCAAACCTTGTTTCTGTGGCTGCTGTCTCGGAGACATGGTTTACTCCATCCACCCACTTTAATGTGGGAGGGTACTCCTGTCTCCGCGATGATCGCCCGGAAGGTACGGGCGGTGGTGCTGCCCTTTTTATTAAAAAATCCCTTCCGTTTTTCCCAATAAATAATATCAAACCCCCCAATGCTGACTTTCAAATGGTTGCAGCTAAAATAAAGGACACTTCCTTTGTTTCTATCTATCTTCCCCCAACATCGCACTTCAATAAACAAGCGTGGTTGCAAATTGTCCATCAACTAAGCCCTCCTTTCTATTTATTGGGTGATTTTAATGCCCATTCCCCCGTCTGGGGTTCTGCTTTCTGTGATCGAGACGGTCGAAGTGTGATAGATTTCCTAGATGAATCCAACCTTTTTCTTTTGAATGACGGATCTCCTACTAGAATCTCTCGCCCCAACACAAACCCCAGTGCAGTGGATCTCTCCATATGCTCTATTAATCTGGCACCTCTCTCCTCATGGGTGGTGTCCCCCGACCCCTGCTCCAGTGATCATTTCCCGATCACCATCACTTATCAAACTTCTTTCCATTCAGACAAGGCCCATATTTCGACAAAGATTAAAACAAAACACACCAAATGGGACGAATTTAACTCACATATGGATAAGTTTATACAAAATTTATCCTATACCGATACATTATCTGTCAAAGATGACTACGATAACTTCAAATCAATGCTCGTAACTGCAATCAATAAATCAAATCCTCCCCCTAAAACCAAATCTCTCAAAAAACTCCCTCCATCTCCTTGGTGGGATGAGGAATGTTCCAAAGTAGTGAGAATTCGGAAAGTTAAATCTCTTTCCTATCGTCACAATATGACTATGGAGAACTATCTCATATACAAAAATGCCGAAGCCAATGCCAAAAGGGTATTGAGGTCAAAAAAAAAATCCGGGTGGTACAACTTCTGCAGTTCAGTATCTCCACTCCAATTTCGGAAGTTTGGTCTACGATTCGAAGATTTCGATCCTCCTTCAGTCCAACATCTCCTCGAGCTTCTCATTCTAAATGGATAGACGAGTTCTTGGACAAAATTGCCCCCCCTTCTGTACCTAACTTAGATGAAATAACTCCAATCCACAACACTCCTATGTCTGATCATTGGCTTGACTCTCCATTCACTTTAATTGAATTAAAAAATTGTTTATCAACAGTCAAGGACTCATCTCCAGGCAGAGATGGTATACCTTATAGCATTATCAAAAATAGTAATGATAATGTTCTAAATCACTTTTTAAGCATCTTAAATAAAATCTTCCAGACTGGCATAATACCTGATGACTGGAGTTCTCAAATAATCATCCCAATTCGAAAATTAAACAAATCACCCAATTCTGGATCCAACTATAGGCCAATTGCTCTTTCATCCACCCTTAGTAAAATTTATGAAAAATTAATTAAAAACCGGTTAGAATTTTTTGTCGAGAGTAATCATCTTCTCTCTCCATCCCAATTTGGATTTAGGAAAAAGAAATCTACACAAGATAACCTCGCCATCATCAGCACTGATATTAATTTATCCATTTCTAACAAAGAAGTATGTCTTGCAGTCTTTATAGACATAGAAGGCGCCTTTGACAATGTTTCCATCCCAATTCTTAAAAAAAAACTTTTAGGCCTTGGCTTACCCCTCATGTTTGTCCAATCTATTATTAATCTTTTTCTCGATAGGAAAATTTTCATTGAGCTACCAGATGTTACTCCTCAGTGTAGGTCAATTTGGAAGGGTTTACCCCAAGGCGATGTATTATCCCCCTTACTGTATAATATATACACACACGATATGCATGTCACCATTCCCCCTCAAGTAAAAGTTGTTGAGTTCGCAGATGACATAGCTTTCTTCTTATCATCCAAAATCATTCCATCCGCCGTCAAATATCTTAATGAAGCCATGGATGCCCTTTGCACATGGCTTACTTTAAATGGTCTTGAACTTTCAGTACAAAAGAGTCAGTGTGTTACCTTCTCAAATCGTCATAATAACTCCCCTGTTCAAATTTTATTTAAAAACTCTCCAATTCCCAATGCTTCCGAAGTAAAATTTTTGGGAGTAACATTTGATAGGAAACTTAAATGGTCTTCCCACATTAATAATATAGTTACTAAATGTGAAAAAAATTTAAATATTATCAGATCATTGACTGGCGTTTGGTGGGGTGCTCATCCTATCTGCATTAAGTTGCTCTACAATGCACTTATTCGAAGTCATCTCGACTATGCCTGCCCACTTTTTAGTACTGCATCCAAAAATGCACTCAGTAAATTAGACAAAATTCAATCTAAGTCATTGCGAATAATAACTGGCGCGATGCAATCGTCGCCTATCAATTCCCTTCAAGTAGAATGTTCTGATCCTCCTCTTTATTTAAGGCGTCAATTATTTGCTGACAAATTTGTTCTTAAATGTTTAAATTCTAAAAGTCATCAGATTATTCCCAGAGTCTCGTTGTTCAACGACTCAACACATTCATCTACAATCAGAGCTCGAACTAAACCTCTCCCTGCCATCTGTAAAAATTTTCGCTCTCTCTCAGAGCTTCAAATTATCAAAAATGATCTTCTTCCTTTGTACAAATTAAAATATAGTCACGTCACCCTATCCCCAACGATTTTAGAAGGGATCGGCATCCTTAAAAGTCATTCCAATCTCCCAGCCCGTACTGTCAATAATATGTTCAACGACATTATTTCTTCTAAATGGCCCAACTCTTCTCTTTTATTTACTGATGGCTCCAAATCTCCGGACTCTCCTAACTGTGGTATTGGTATTAACGTTTACCACAATAATTCTAATGAAAGAATATTTTATTCAATTTCAAACCAATTTTCAATATTTTCTGCCGAGTGCATTGCGATTATTGAATCTCTCAAATATATAATAAAAAATAATTTTGAACATTCTCTTGTTCTCTCTGACTCTCTCAGTTCCCTCCAAAAACTTAAAACAAGTCCTCTTCTTCATCCTGATGATCACTTTGTATGTCTTATTCGAGTATTGATAACCTCCATTCAAAGCTCTGGAAAAACTGTCACTCTGATTTGGATTCCTGGACATGTTGGCATAGTGGGTAACGATATTGCTGATTCCTTGGCAAAACAAGGAGCGTCTAACCCTACCGTTACCCTCGTAAACCATATTCCCCTGTCTGATATTTTTTCCATCATCAAAGATAGATCCCGCAATGATTGGACAGAGTATTGGAACATTGCTAGTCAATCCAAGGGTGCCCGCTACGCCTCAATACAAAGGACTATCCCATCAAAACCGTGGTTTCAAAAATTCCCCCATTTTTCCAAAAAAGAAATCTCCTTACTTATTCGTATGAGAATCGGACATTGTTCCGTTCCTTCTCACCTTTATAAAATTCATGTGCTTGACTCCCCAGATTGTACGTTCTGTGGTCTAGATGTGGGAACTTTAGATCACATATTTTTTGATTGTCCCTCTCTAAATAAATATCCTCTCTTCTATCAAGCGTTATCAAAAATTGCCTCTCCTCCATTCAACATCTCATCTCTTCTAAGTCTGAACTCTACTCCAATCTTCCATAAAATTCTGAAATTTGCACATTTAAATAAAATTAATATATAAATTAACCTTTCCTTTCTCTGTAATTATGATGGCCTAGAACACCCTTGAAGGGTGAAAGCCAGAAATAATTGAAAAAAAAAAAAAAAATTATAGTAATACTTCTGAAAACAAACTTGCTTCCAGGCTGAAACTAGTTTTGATCGGAGGAGCTCCTGGAATCCAAATGCTTCGTTTTAAAATATTCTAGTCAACAGAACTACTCAATTACTGAAAGATGTTTCCTAGAAGTTTAATCCATAAAAAAGCGATGTCGCCAAACATCAATTTATTATAATATGTATACATTACACACTTCAACTACTACGCCTTTATAACATCAATTTATTTAAACAGAATATTATCAGAAATACAAGAATAAATTTCTGAAATCCTATTTTAATCCTGTTCCAAAAGAATGGGAAGGAAAAATTGAGGGAAATAATGTTTTTTAATAATAAAATTTCCAATCCATAACAAAGAATACATTAAATGAAATTCTTCCTGCATTTTATGCAAATAATAAACGTAAAAATTGTATTCAATATTAAGGACACAGATTTAAAGCTGGAATCTAATAATTAAAGTGGATTATGTTATATAGGGAAAACTACGAGAAACTTGGTAATAAGGATAAAGGAAAATATGAAATGTTTAAATAATAATAATTTCTCGGAGCTTGCCAATAATTTTTTGGAGACGAATCACATTTTTTTTATTAAGTTAAAATAAATATAATATTTCGCTTTCATAACTTAAGTACTTTTGACTTTAATGGTTGAATTTAGTTACTTTATTGTAAATTTAATGGTGTTCATTTGGACAAATTGCAAATCTTGGATGAATTAAAATATTATAAATAATTAAAAAAATAAATAAAATGTCCCATTATTAAACTAGTTCCCTTTGTAAACTATGTCCCATTACCCCCCGCCCTCTTCCCTCCCTTCCATTGACACCTTTAGGTCTGTCTATTGTTGTAATTATTTTTAAGTAAACCCTGAGGAAGTGAGCGTTGATCACGAAACATATTGATTTTTTATGAACAATAAACGAGGTTAAATTTAAGTCATCATCAGCATCTTCTTCCCCTTGTCCTATTCTGGTCGGAGACCCATTGCATCTACAAGACTCCTCCATACGTCCCTGTCTTGCGCTGTTTGTTCGGCCTCCGTCCATGACACTCCCGACTTCTCTTCACACAGTTTCTGAAGGAGCCTCGCCCAACTGGGCGGCCCACTGGACGTCTACCCTCTGGAATCGCACTCAGATTTTTCCTCGGGATTCGGTCATCAGACATTCTTAGTACATGCCCAAGCCACCTCAGTTGCGATTTTTCTATGAAGAGTAGCAGTGATTCAATGTTTAGATCATCTCGGATCACCGAGTTTCTTATATGATCCCATTTCGTAACTCGTAACCCCTGCCTAAGTCATATATTAATTTAAAATTAAAATGGTGCCGCAAAATAAGTTCGCTGTGTTGGAAGAAAATATTAAAATTATTTTTAAAACAATACGAAAATCATAAAAGTCACATTACGCTGTTACTGTATTGGCTTTCATTGTTCAACGTTCATAAAATTATATATATATATATATATATTTGTGCATTGTGCATGATATTACGTAAGTGCATGCGCTTGCGTGAATTTATCTCGCCGACTTACTACCGTGCGCTTTTATCGTCCATCAATTAACTGCAGCAATGAATGTCCCGGGACGCTCGGGGTCCGAGCTGGTGATAATAAAATAACGCTTTCCCTGGCCTCTGAGCAGTGCGCAGTGAACAGTGAGCAGTAAAGTCAGCGTATGGTCACCAGTCGCCATTCGCCAGTCGCTTGATACAAAACACATGTTCCTAGCTGTCGACACACACCACTGGGAATACGACTTGACCTCAGGTATTTTCGACCATCGGTCGGTATTTATTATTACAAATGCGAAGTGTTTAAGTTTCGGAATAAATTGGCGTGAAGAAAGTAAGATAAATCCAGGCATGCCCTTAACATAGGCTGTTTCACATAACAACCTGACTACAGTAGATATATTATTATATTACTGGCTTTGTCAATTTGGGTGGCCGGTGTGGGTACCGCCGCCCGCCACGGGAAGCATTTATCGAATAACCAACACCCCTGCCATAGGTCATTCCAAGTGCTTCACAACATTTTGAAAAGCGGCCTACACACGACACTGCATTTAGTGACTGCGGCAGTGACTGCATAGAGCGTGGAGTCGAGCGAACTAGCGCTGTCTCGTTCTAGCGGCCCTTTAACAAACGAAACAGCGCTAGTTCGCTCAACTCCACGCTCTCTGCAGTCACTGCCGCAGTCACTACATGCAGTGTCGTGTGTAGGCCGCTTAACTCAGCAAGGGTTCATTGGGTAAATTTATACAAGGTAATAAATATAAAAGGTTCTAGGTCTTGGCGGCGGATGCTTTTGTCCACCTACTGCGAGGCGGAGAGGTAGTCTGGTTGACCCTTTGACCTCTACAGTCGGACTCTCTCGACCCATCGCCTTGGGAGTGGGAGGGATACACAAATCAAACCTTTTTTTCTACACACAAATCATACCTTTTTAAAGTGACACTTCTTTGCCTCATTGTGATTTGGAATTCGGATGAAACGGAAATGACGCAACGCATCATCTGCGCAGCATCTAACTGCGCTCATTGCCCGCTCTGATTGTATGGGTTGAGATATGAAACGGAAAAGACGTTAGGTCTGCGCTCATTGGCCGCTTGATTATGACTACACTTTTAAAGGCTCGTGTTGGTTGAGATAGTTTGTGGTAAAGTTTCGCTTCTACCGCGTGTGAACCGCACTCGATTTTTCTTTTTCTTTCCTTCCTTTCCCTAAAAATATCCTCTGCACAGCATCCCCGAAGATGACACAGGCCCTGAAGGATTTGTTATTCAGGACCACTTGTGGAGATAATGTTAAAAAAAATAAATCAGATGTACACAGTGCAATTTTCTTTTCAGGTTGAACAACAAAAGTGTTTAAAATTTAATCAAGAGGTATCAAAATTCAGCTTAAAATGGTGGGGAATGGAGGTGTGGTTGGTTTTTCGACATCTCGCCTTCTGCTTTTATGATGGTCAAGTATGCAAAATTTCATCAATCTCTATAACCTGTGGTTCCTGTATAACCTTGCCGCCCGCCGCTGCAGACACTCTTCTTTATTTATAAAAAGCACCTACAGAAAAGTAGAATGTCTGAAAAAAATCCACTCGTCGTGTAATTGTTATAGAATAGGCCACTTGCGTGGATTTCATAATGACTTGGAAAAAATCATGGGGATAGATTTTTTTACTAAGATTAAGAAAATTTTTTTAGATATTTATACATATTTTTTTTTTTTAGTTTTTTGGGCTCTTGACGTCACAACATGAAAATGTTCCGTCTCTGAAATATCCAATTAATTTTGTAAAATTCCACACAATTTTTTTTTTATATGACAAACTTTGATTTCCGGCGAATATTTTAATTCGACACTTCAAATTCACTAGATTTATCGTTTGTTATTTGCGAACTTATGTTTGGTTCGACAGATGGTATAAAGTAGTGAACACACAACCATTTAATTTATCCATCTTATTTAATTTCGGAGACGGGAATGGGTACCGCCGATAACCAACACCTCTGCCATAGGTCACCCCAAGTGGTTCGCTACGTTTGGTGATTTAGCAGAGGTGCCCGGGTTCATGGGGTGAGGTTTGTCTAGGTCTTGGAGGCGGATGACCAGGACATACTGAACCCAAGATTCCTACCCATCCCTTAAACCCTTTTCCTTCCCAGAACTCTCCTCTCCTTCCTGTCCTTAAAAAAAACCCTCCACACAGCATCATAGGTGAGCATAAAGATGACATAGGCCCTGAGGGAAATTATGTTTCTCAGGGCCTCCCTAAAAAAAAAAAAAATATTTTACATGATATGCACTGCATCTCTTTGCAGCAGCCCGGTAAAAAAGGAGAGAGAATGCATATCTGATAGAAACCTATATTAGATGGAAACCTATATTTGGTTTTGTTTTTAATTTTTAAAAATTATCATCGGGCAGCAGAACGACATCTACGTTTTTACTCCAAATATGCTCGGGTATCGTTGGTTAAAATCCGTCTGTTACACCCCGTGGTGTATAGGTACCCAAAAGTCTAAAAATACATCTGTTTTCACTTTATTCGGTTCATATCAAAATTAGGTTTTTTTTCATCAACAAATAAATACGTAGTAATTTTCTGATTTACTTCAAGCTTTCACACATTTTTTTTGTAAACATTACTGTTACACGTGTCAAGTAGGCAGAGGATATATAAAACTACTCGTATGTATACATAAACATAACTGTCCTGTTAAAATGCGTAGCTTTCATCCGTGGACCTTTTGACATACATTCAACGCTACAAATTTATCCGAGCAAAAAATGTAAAGCCATTAACAAGATTTAAATTTAATCTATGGCATTTTTCCAGAAATCCGCTAATACCTAACTTACATTATTACGTTTGGGAGCTTTTGCTTTCGTAAAATCTGTCACGACGAAATACATTAGGTTTGTTATGTTCTGTTTAATTTAATAAATGGTATGGGAAACAGGTTAAGCAGTTAATTAACTGAATTATTTACAATCATTTATTATTATGGCTGGCGCCATCTCTTGGCATACTTTTTGTAATCATTGTACAATGTACAATTGAGTGTTTCCACTTGGATTCGTGACAATAAAGGTCAGTTACACTGAAGCGATAAATCGATGAAAGTGGTTTGGGAGTAGGCCCAATTTTACCTTACTTTTCGAGTACCTAAACTAGTTAAATTTTATAATAATATATAAAACAAGGTCGGGTTAGTTACACCATTTACAACTCAACAAAGGCTGGACCGATTTTTATGATCTTTGATTTATTGGATTTATCTCCGCCCCGAATAGCAGAATAGCTATTTAAACATCGGAAAATAAAACGAAAAAAAAACATGAAAAAATTTCTTTTCCTCATACATTTTTGTATGGAACGACCTCATATTTTGAAAGAGCTGCAGCAATATTGTGATAACTATAATACTGCACAAACGTCAAATTTCAATGCGCTGATTATTTTGCTTTTGTTCTTAAACATATAATGCTGACCCTCTTTCTTACACATTAAATGTCAACAGTCGAAAATGAGACAGGTGGTGAACGTATGTCTGCACCCCTCCAAAGGAAAAATAAAAAAAACTTATAATAAATCTCCCTCAAACATATGAAGAAAATGAAACGCCATTCCCGTAAAAAATAAAATGAAAAAGTAAGAAAATCACAAAAAATATAAATCCATACACAACGACATCTCTGATACTGACAAAAACAAAACACGGACAGTTGCTCATCGATAATTGCTTCATTGCGTAATTTTTAATTTAATAAAAAAAAAATTAATTAAGCTAATAAGTTAACAAAACAGTTATTGATTCTGGGGCGGTACGAAATTCGCCGGGTCAGCAAATAATAATATAAATTTAAAGGTGTAATGTTTCTATCTGCCTTGCAAATTATTTTGTGCATTTCTGATCTATTAGCTTTCCTATGGCAAAAATTCTAAGCATTTCTACCTGATTGTGTTTCAAAGATGTTATTTTGACTACATCTCTACCTCCTAAATTTCTAGGTAAATTAATTCGTTCTATAGCTGAATTTGGATGATGGCAATTAAACTTTGTTAACGTAGTTCTAATTAATCGTTCGAAACTATCTAATTCTGCATTGGACCATTTAATTATGCCAAATGAGTACGTTAGTAGAGGTATTGCCCAAGTATTTATTGCTTTTACTAAATTTTTAGCAGATAGATTGCATTTTAAAATTCTGATCCTGGTTTGAAATTTAATCCTAATATCATTTTTAATACTAGTGTGATCTAATCTATTCGATTGCGGGTATTCTAAATATTTATAAACCATTTGTTATTTCGGCTACTGGCATTATACCTAGGTCTCTCGTACAAAATTTAGGCATATTAGATTTGTCAAAGAATTTAAATATAAAAATGCAAAAATCAGTCATTTTAAATACGTGTAGAATTACAAAAGATTTTTTAAATATTTATATTGAGGGATCAGTAGGGTTTATAGGTTCAATTAGGAATTCCACAGAGCCGAACCCTCTGATATGAAAATATCTGGAGTCGGTGAATTATTTTCCCATTTGGTCTCTGGTAGGTTGACATGTTGTTCTTGTATTGTTTTGTATTTATAATACTTATATAGTGCAATTGCATAGCGTGGATTCACTAGATGATCATTTGGGAAGTGTGTGAAAGGGTTTAGTTTTTCCTGTGGGGAAAATTTAACCCGGACATTTAAATCTGGTGTATATTTGATACACCTTCCAGATTAGTAGGCACTCTCAGTTTCGCCATGGTGAAAGAACACCATTCAGAATCGAAACATTGCCTGAAATGTCGCGTCGTTAGGCGTATTTGATGACGAGATCTGGAAAGTCAGGTACTTCTTAACCATGCTCTTCCCCACCCCAAATGAGGAATGTTATGAGAATGGGCCACAGTCCCACCGGCCCAGGACAATTAATTAGTTGAGACTTATTCATTGAGCAGTCGTGCGTGCAGGTAATAAAATAAGAAATTATCAATTATTTCATTGGCTTTTTTTTTGTGTAGACCGCGCAGGATTCCCAACTTCTCACAACCGTCAGAAGCCAGTGAGACTATGGCATCCCCAGTTGGGGTATATTGTGAGGCTGAAGGTAGTGGGAATAGGAAGGAGATTGGGAAGAGGGGAAGTAGAGTCTGTCAATTAAGAGTAGAAAATAATAAAAATGGAACTACTAAATTTGTAGGCAGGCAACACCAATTTAACTGGCAAATATTCTTTCAAATCGCAATGACACTGAATGTATAAAACACTGTAAGTAACATAAAAAAAAACACTTTTTTGTTATTAAAGAAAAAAAATAATTTGAAGAAGCACTGTTGTTAAGGTACCTCATAAATTTGATTAAATGGTGTTTTATAAAGTGATTTGCTTTCATGTAATATAACATAAATAGATAAAAAGGAAGAATCACTAAAATGGTGACTTTAGTTACACTACTTTTAAGTCTGAATGAGTTAAATATATTCAGATCTAAAATTAGAGACATGATCTAAAACCCGGGCAACGCTGGGTACTTAAACAAGTATTAAATATATGTGAGCAATTTCTAACTGTGCTTTTTATTTTACTGTAATATCGTTATTCCTCATTGTATTAAGAAGAATTGCGAAGGTATAATATACTCAATTATATATGCAATTCTAATTTTGAAAGTAGGTATCGAAATTGCAAAAAAAAAATATTTTTCCCACTCTAATGTGTTTGTGATTATTTACAAAAAATGTAGGTTACACAGCTTTAGATTGTCACCATGTGTTGTATTTTTAGTATTGCCATTTGATCAACAGTGGCGCCTTCCTATGTTTTCTACTCTTATTTGACAGAATGTATCTGAGTTTTCAGATATGATCACCAAAAACAGCTATAATCAATTTCTAAATTTAGTTTTTCACGAGGGTGATGCTGAGAGTGCCCTGTAAATTCTTTATAAATTAGTTGTGAAAAATTTACTTGCACACGCCGGGATTTAAACCAGATACTTTTGCATTGCTAATCGACCACAGTCTTTCTGAGACTTACGAATCGAAAGGTACATTGACGACATCGGCTTTCTTTAAAATCGTTAAAGATTACACTTCTTGAGAATGTCTGTTCAGTGATCATTTGTATAAATAATCGCCACGTGTATAGGAATTTATTTCCGACACTCATCTCAATGCCATCGTTTTTCCGCTGTTGATATTCGATTGGTTTTATTTGTTCCGAACACATCCGAAGTTCTAATTTGGGAACCAAAGGCTATTCCGTCTGTGGAATATCTGAAGATTTAACTCAGTCATAACTCAGAATTCATGTTGTATGATCCAAAAAATCGAATGATACAAGTTGGCCATGACATTAAAAATCACAAAATATAAAGGTTTTCCGAATCGTCACCAACGCATTTAAATGTTTTGTTCGGAAAGATTTCGAATTGTCGTTCGACAAAATTCCATTCCCTTCATGATCAATACTTTCATCAATGTTAGTTTACGTTTTCAAACACTTATCCTTCATTTTTTTAAATAATTATCGGAGGAGTGAACGAATCGCCTTCAGCCATTTTGGTTCTAAACAGGACTTACGTCTAATGGCAGTCTAGTGCGTTAACTCCTGAATCATTTATAACGTACTAGCTGACCCGGCGAACTTCGTACCGCCTCAGAATCAATAACTGCTGTGTTATTAGCTGAATTAAATATTATTAGTTTTTTTAAGTTAAAAATTTCTCTTTATTATTAATTTTTTAAACTTTATGAGTAAAATCTTAAATTATAATATTTAATTAAATGAAGACAATATTAGCGAAACTCAATCGAAATCTGGAGACAGAAAAATCAGAAAAGATATTGGCTCCGCTGGGACTCCAACCTAGAACCCTTTTGAGCAAACAGAACATTCATGAGGAAGGTTTTTAAGTATATAATTTGTCGAGATTTGTGTAAATTGGTTGAAAAACATAATATATCTGGCCAAGCGGCAGCGGGAGGTGTGGATTTGATTTAACAGATGGCGTTGGTTATAAAGGTTTCATTAATCACAGCAACGTGTGGCCGGGTCTGCTAGTTAAAGATATAGTACGTATAAACAGACACGTTCAAATAATATTTGGTTTATGGAGAGTTTTCGAATATTGCTCTTCTCATTATCCAAAACCTTAATAATTGGAGATGTCTGCCTAATTAACTGGACGATCGATAACTACACTCAAATCTGTTTGGTTGAACTAGGTTACTGTGTTATTGTTGGTACACATGGTGGGATGGTTGGCGGTTGATACCACCATACCACCGATACGTACGACAAAGAGCCCGTTTAGCATATTGCAGTAAAGGGAGCTCAGGCAGTTAATTTCAATGACACGGTAATGAATGAAGAATCAAGGTGTGGTGGCTTTCATTTTTCAACAATTGAAATTAAACTAAGGAGCCGACATAACAATAGCGAGCCTTCATTGTTGTTCTACCGTCGACTTTCAAATCAGACTTCGCGTTAATTTATGCAGGATGTGTCTAATACAATCGATTACGTAATTAATTATATTATTATCTTCACTGCTGCGATAGGAAGATTAATAATCGAGCATTGTTTCGATTAATTATTCATCGTACGTATCAGGGGAATCGGCACGTGCTTTTGACGTGGTTGTTCTAAAATAATAGAAATTTCTGAAAAACATTTCGGTTAGCTATTAATGGTTCACAAAAAACCCTTTTCATATGAATAGGGAGCCCACAACGCAGTTTTCTTTGGATTAATTTTTTTTTAGAATTCCGATAAAACTTCACATGGGAGTCAAGAAGTATGTCAATTTATTAGTCCCGGGGAGAGGTCCTTCGATCATCGTTCTTAAAGTCATGTATGCAGTTCACACGCGGTAGAAGTGAAACCTTCAGAAAACTCGAAAGAATGTGACGAATGTAGAGCATCGGGAATAGGATAATTATGGTAATGTGCGTTTTCATTCCGTGACAAAATATCCCCGTCAAAATATCCTCCGACAAAATATCCTACAAAACGTCCCCCAGCAAAATATCTACTAAAACCTAACCTAACCTAACCTAAGGGGGCGTTCAAGTATAATGTAACGCAATTTTTTAAGATTTTTGACCCCCACATGTAACGCGCCGTAATGTTTTTCCGAACCCCCCCCCCCCCCCCCTAAACGTTACGTAACGCCCAAGTGACAATTTTTACCTGAAAGTCGCTTAAATACCTTTTTTTCTTGTTTTAATCGCGTTTGTGGTAATTTTTATTTTTATTTTTTTTCTTTTTTTATTTATTTATTTTAGCATATAAAATATAATATACATTTAGATAATGTAGTAATTTGCGTACATGTTCATTTTAAAGTACGTTAATACCACTCTTCCATGGAAGCATTAGCTTGTGTCTGGAAGAGTAGTGTACATTTTTAATGCTATATTTAAGTTCTTAAATTACAATGTGAATGTAAAAAACAATAAGTTGTAAGTTCGGTGATATGTAAATAGTTGCTAAAAACAATACAAAATTTAACTTATTTGAAGAACAGAGTATCACTTGGAAACTGAGTTATAAGTAGTTGTTCTTGAGATTAGATTAGTCGGAAACTTTTTTCCGAATAAATTAAAAACTTTTAATAAATAAAACAAGAGAATTCGAGAACGAAAAGGATTTCCAACTTGGAAGATTTTAATTCCCTAGTTTTTTTTTTTATCTAAATAAAGAAAAACATGTTACGTAACTCGTTGTTCGAACCCCCCCTTCCCCCCCCCCCTCATAACACACTTCACAAGACCCCCCCCCCAACAAGTGCGTTACATAATACTTGAACCTAACCTAACCTAACTTAACCTATCCTAACCTAATTTAATCTAACCCAACCTAACCTAATCTAACAAAAATATTAAACAAAAATAATACAGGCAACCTATAAAGACAATAAATTATTGTTCAAAAATAGTATGGGAAAAAATAATACAGACATCCTGTAAAGTCAAAAATAGTAAAATGTTAAATAGGTTAGGTTAGGTTAGGTTTTAATAGATATTTTTTTGGAGGATGTTTTGTCCGTAGGATATTTTGTCCTTGAGATATTATGTCGAGGGATATTTTGTCGGAGTATATTGTGTCGGGGATATTTTATCGTATGTTCAAAACGCGTGGTACCACTTGTAACATTGAGTCTGAACTGTCAGCACGGGAAAAAATTGCATTTTAAATGAAATAATAAAGAACAAACAAAGAATCATTTATTTTCGTTGCATAATCAGAATTATTAACACGTTTCGAAATCAATGGTTTCTTCGTCAGGATAAAATGTTTTTTTTTTCATTTAATTTTATCATTTTATCCTGACGAAGATACCATTGGTTTGGAAACATGTAGATAATTTTGATTAAGTAAGTGGTTTATATAAAGTGATTTGTTTTCATTTAATTGATTAGTACTCATAACCAGTTTTCATTTTTCATTTTTGTGGGCTGTTTTGAACTGAATTGTTTTTGGTTACGACTTCTGACATTCCAGGACTAACCACAAACTAGCTTCCGTTTTTTAAAGGTGTGTTATTAGACTTAAACAGTACCTTGTACCAGATGAATGTAAAATCATCTGAATTATGCAAATCCATTAAGTGTTTGTAGAATTTTTTTCTATATTTCAAGTAGGTAATATAAAACAAAATAGTTTTAACTTAATTTTATTTAATTTTGAGTTTTCGAAAATATGCATTTCAAATATGTACAATCATCGTATTCATTAGATTTTAGAATAATATGTTGAATTAGCAGTAGGTAAAAAATATTACTTCATTGTTATTTTTATATTTGACACAAAATTACAAAGCATCTTCTTCAGTTGTTAGAAACTAGCATTGACAGTAGCCTAAATCGAAACCCCATTGAGCCTTGAACAAGAAAACGAATATCATTATTATTTACAAACATAATCAAATAATGCGGCATGTAATTAAAAAAAATCATCATGACCCTAGATTAGTAAGAGGTAGAACTTTGACAAAAAATATTATTAATTTGTTGATTTTTTTTGTTATGTTTCCATGTTGGCTTTTCAGGTTTTAAACCTGAAGGAATTTTGGCTTCCTTTCAGATACAAAAGGACGTTCCGTTGATAACCTGCAGAAACATCTTCCCTTTTCTCGTGAACAACACATTTGGCAGAGAGAAAACTAGGTCTAGACTGAGCTCTCAGCGGCAAGACCATGGAAATACTTTTTTTTTTAATAAAACAACTGACAATTAAAGTCCCACCATCTATATGTACAGTATTCGACAAGACGAATTATTTCACCATCCGTTTGGGCGATGTTAGGGTTAGGAGACTGACTCAGACTAAAGCCCGTTCTGATTGAGCAGGTATTTTAGTCGAGTTAAGAGTATAGTAGCAACTAAACGCGTCCGAACACCGTAACTTTAGTAGAGTGGGTGAGTCAGCTCTTTAGTAGATTCAATCCACTTCCTCTCCCACAATTTCTTCCCTCCCCACTCCCTACGGCTATGCTACATGCCCCAATCGTGGATTCAACAGTCTCACTTTCTCTGGTCAGCTGAGACTCTATTAAAATACACACGATGTCCGAAAATTCGTAGTATACTCGAAAAATGGTGAACGTGAACTACGATACATTTGAAGTCGATTTTGTGATATACATTTTTTTTGTGATGGAATATTTCATGTCAAATATCAAAAAAATTGATCGCTATGGGATTAACATCAGCTGTTTAATGTCTTTTAAAAAGCGTCCCAACTCCGAAAGTTTTTAACCCTTTAGCTGCGCAAAAAAATTAGAAATGCTCAGAAGAGCGATTCTAAATCTTTTGTCCTGTCATATTTGTGTGATTTTCTAGGCTGTTATTTGCTTTTTTCTATGTACGACGTACATTAAATAAATAAGTAATCATGCATACTTGCAGGAATTCCTGTTTAAAACGATCTAAACTAAAATACGTGACTGTAAATATGCAAAAATAACACAAATATGACAGGAGGTCACGTCCGTTATCTCATAACGATTCCACAAAAGATATACATATGTAAAATCGCTCTTCAGATCAAAAAAAATATTTCTTTTGAGTTATCTATGTAATGTTTCGCGATCAGTTTCGCATGTATTACTAGTTGCCGAACACTTAGCATATGGATTTAATCGGTTACTAGTCGAGTGGTAAAAGTCTTTGGGTTGTCTTGTAGCGGGTTCAAACCTTTCCCAGCAAAATTATTCACTTTTGCATTAGTAACATTTTTGCTTGTGATAATGGAAGATGGATGAAATCAAATAATGTTAGATAATTCTCTTTTGAATAGGCCTGGATTAAGCGAGGAGCGAAAAATTAGAAATTAAATATTTAGAATTATACAAATACTTACAACTTCTACTCTGTCCTTAGGTACATAGCACACCAAAGGATTGGTAGTGTCCTTGGCCTTATCACATAGCGAGGTGGGGCGGAAGTATCGGCAGGAGTTGTGACATATGAGGGGGACGAAGGGGCAGCTGCAGGGGGGTAGCACCGGGCAGAAGGGGATGGGAGGGGGCTCGCAGGTCACGGGGCGCCTTATCTCCCTCGGCAGGCAAGGGCCCGGGCATTGGGGCAACACGGGCTCCAACCATCTGATCCGATTCGTGTGACAAGGCGGTGGAGGTAGAGGTCTGTGAAGATAATTAAATTTAATGATACTAATGAAGAATGGATCCCGCATCCAAAAAAGTACATGGCCCGCAGAAAAATTAATAGTATACAACTGCTAACCCTGTAAAAATCCCCAAAATCCCTGAAAAATAAACCCTCGACTCTGTGCAGAAACGGGCGGTCCGTTTGATAAATTCTCCTAACTTAACAAACGGATTGCAATCTTTAGAGCACGTGCGGTCGGAATCATTGTTCTACCGGTATTTTAATGGAAGATGCTCAGAGGACTTAGCCTCATTGATCCCTTCGGCACCGGTGCATAGTCGGGAAATACGCCAAACGTGTGCCCAACATACAGGGTGTCCGGGGATAAAGTGCATAAAGTGCAAAATTCCAACACTCAACAAAGCAATCGCGCCCGGCAAGTTAACAGCAACTTTACTGAGTAAGTTTTACCTTACACTGCGGAATTTTAGTAGGTTTGTCTTTTAGTATGGGAAAAAAGTTGAAATTTCAGAAAAAGTTATTAATCTTTTTTACTCCTACCATCATGTAGAATCACCTCCCGAAGTTACTTTACCCCCGGACTCCCTGTATGTACCCGGTTGATATTTGTCACATTAGAACGGGTCACTTCTTCGACTCGTTCTTCTGTTCAAGCTCGGCTGTGGAACGATTTGCCGGCCTTTGTGTTTCCTCCTTCCTACAACATGGGTCTCATCAATACCAATGTTTATTCATTCCTCTCCTCAAAAAGACCCTCCACATAGCATCTCAGATGACATAGGCCCTGAGGGATATTATTTTCTTCAGGGCCTCCTTTGTGGAGTTAATGTAAAAAAAAAATAATTGGTAATAAGAACGACGATTTTAAAATTGAAAAAATAATCCTTACTGAATTATGAAGACGGCCACAATCTTGAAGCGGGAACGGAACGTACAAACATGTATACAGAAATGCAAAACGATCGAGTGAATCGTGCCTTCGGAATAACAAGATTCCATCTCACTTGGCTATGTTATACAATAATGAACTCTAATGTAGTACTCTCGTACAGCCCTTTACTGAACATTGCCGAGCCAGATGAATCCTTCTGCTGTCCCAGCATGAATGTTATTTCTTCTTTCTAGTTCAGATTTGACTACCGCAATAATTTTTTTTACCGCTGTACCTATGATGAACAAAACATTTGAATGTACCGCAACTCTTCTAATGTGCGGTGTCACCCAATACCACCAATCACTAAACTTCTCTACTACGTGATGGTGAATACTGGCTTTGAGTCCCGGAAAGAGAAAAAAATATTCATATTATCTCAACACATTAACGATAATAATTCATCAGTAAATCTAAGATGATTGAGCATTTTCTTCGCAAACTTCGTAACGTCATAACGGGATTTTAAAATACTTTCCATACGTTGCCTATGATACTCGATTTTACTTCGAAGCAAAAATAGTATTCAAATTTAGTTTTAACCACTTTTCTTCTGTAAAAATCTACATGATTCGGGTTTAATCATTAACCCCGATGAAACCATTGCTTACGAAACATGTTATTTTTTAAACAATAAAACTACTCGCTTTTATTAATTTTGAATTAAAATGAGGCAAATAAGTTTGCTATGTCGAGGAGCAAGGCACTTGACTCGCAATCTCAAGTCGCAGTATCGAATCCCGGCGTGCGTAAATAAATTTAAAATGATTAATTTGTGTTATTTCATAAGTAATTCCTTTAAAAAAATATAAATTAGGTATATTTTCGGCACGTTCTAGAGTGGAAGTTACTGATAGTATCGCCCTGGTGTAAGAACTCCATTCAGAATTGAAACATTGCTTTAAAAAACACTGCTTGGTGTATCCCTAAGTGACCAGCTCAGGCATAGGGGATCCATCGAAGCCAGAGTAAAGTTAGCCTCCCAAAAACTGGGCGTACTGTACAGGGCCCGCAGATACTTGAATAGTACACAACTGCTAACCCTGTACAAATCACAAGTGCGCCCCACGGTTGAATTTGGCAGTCACCTCTGGTCTGGAGCTCCAAAATACCTGAAAAATACCCTCGACTCTGTGCAGAAGCGGGCGGTCCGTTTGATAGATTCTCCCATCTTAACAGACGGATTGCAATCTTTAGAGCACGGCGTCGGGTGGGAATGCTATCCTTTTTCTACCGGTATTACAATGGTAGATGCTCCGAGGAACTAGCATCGTTGATCCCTTCGGCACCGGTGCATAGTCGGGAAACACGCCAAACGCGTGCCCAACTTTTGTAGACGGTTGACATTTGTCACATAGAACGGGTCGTTTCTTCGACTCGTTCTTGTGTTCAACAGCTCGGCTGTGGAATGATTTGCCGGCCTCTGTGTTTCCTCCTTCCTACAACACGGGTCTCTTCAAGACCAATGTTCAATCCTTCCTCTCCTCAAAAAGACCCTCCACACAGCATCCCAGATGACGTAGGCCCTGAGGGAAATTATTTTCCTCAGGGCCTCCTGTGTGGAGTTAATGTTAAAAAAAAATGGCTTTATCCGTATTTGGTGACCAGATCTGAGTAGCCAGTGACTCCCCGTCTCCTTCCCCTCCCCACTACCTTCAGCCTCACAACATACCCAATTGGGGACGCTATATTCTCACTGGCTGCAGACTGGAGCAGCTGGGACTGTTATGAGGTATGTACTAAACGCTTATGTACTAAAGCATACGCTTTAGGATTGTTCATCTAAAGAGGATTGACTCATCGCCTTCCCCTCCCACACTTCGCATGAAATTCTCCAAATTATAGCAATTCTTCCACAGGAAGTTTCAGATATTAACTCTTGTATGGAATAAATAGAAAAGAACTAAAAAGAATTCGGTAATTTGGGGTAAAAAATCATTCCCACCTGCATGGAGAATAAGGCGGTATCAGCGGGGGATAGTCTTTCAGCGGGATCTCCGTCAAAACCTTCTTCTTGCACTCTTCTGGTGGCCATCTGGGAGAGCGACACATCGGGAGTACAGGCAGCGGCAACGGGTCCTCCACCCGCGGAGGTCTGACGCAGCACTTGTAGTGGGGGTGCAGGGTGGGCCACGACGCTGGACACTGGCACCTAGGGGACTGGCAGGGACCGTAACTCTTCCATGTAGAGCGGGGCGGAGCGCACAGCGGAGGGCAGCAGAGGTCTGGGCCCCTGCCGCAGTACCTTATCGGCCGGCAGTTTGGTGGACATTTTGGAGGACACCTTAGTTTTGGTTTTGGCGCTGGAGTTCTTGGTAAGGGAGATGAAAATTTATTTCCCGAGGGACACACGTCAGATTTTGCTCTTGGAACCATGTTTATTTTGTGGTATTATTAATATTTATATATTTTTTGGTAGTTTAAAATATTATTTTTATTGCACTAAAATTTTGACATCATTCCTCAACTGTTTTTTGTTTTTTTTTTTTATGTGATATGGTGATAGAGTTGCTACCGATTTTGTTTTAGATTTGATTCTTATTTTCAAAAAAAATAACTTATTTTCAAATAAAATTTTCGTCTGACAGTTCTGAACGCTCGTATTCAAATATTTCAGTATGTGAAAATTTCCAAGTGAGCTTGCACGAAAAAAATATGTAAAGAACAAAAAAATATTAAAATACCAAAAAAATATAAGAAGTCAAAGAATTGCAACAAAAGCAATCATTTAAGTTTATCACTTAATTATGTCTGTGATCCTTTGTGGTTCCGAAGAAATACCGCCAGCCAGAGGGGTCTGCTACAGGCAAGTGAAGGCTTTTCCAGTAAGGATCAAGCCTGTGAAGGTGCCCCCACCAGAGCCCGTGTTCAAGGACGAGTGGCCCCCTTGCTGCTATGACTTACCCTGCAAGGCGCACTGCTTCAAGGCCCCTCTCTGTCAACGCCCCTCAGGGAGGTATGATTGCATCCCTGTGTTCCCAGGATGCTGTCCTCCGCCATCTCTCAAATGTCCTCACAACTATCAAAAAAGAGAACGCAGAGATCCTGAAAAACGGGTCAAGTGTCATCCACAAAAGTGCGCTTTAATAAGAGACTGCAAAGTTTGGGTTTAGGAAGAAAACTAAATAGACATTTTTATAAGAATAAATAACGTAATTTGAGGATAAAGCAAATTAAAGGGAACTAAAATAAGCTAATTTCAGGGAACATCTTAAACTGTAATCTGGGACACACTCCAGCAAAAAAACATTGTTTTTGCTAATATTAAACATCCATGCAAAACCGTGAAGATCTGTCATATTTATCATGTTTCAGGATTATTTATAAAATATTATATTGACTTCTTAGAAAAATTGTTAAATAATTTGTAAAAATTTGAAACATAATCAATAAAAATATTATGCAACTGAAAAATTAAATACCCACCAGCATAGATTTGTGGTGTTTTTTTCTTGAGATCTGAAAAATTGTTCAATTTATTCGGTGATGACTATGTTCTATTCTGCAATATAATTTTTCACCATACAATGCAATTACATAAAGCGGGCTACAGACCTTCAGTTTTAACCGTACAGTTTAACTGTACAGTCGAACTGTACAGATAAATCGTAGTTCCATACAGCCTACACACATTCAAGCTGCGAGATCTTTCAGTTTTTTATCAACAATGGCCGCCATAGACGACCCTTTAGCCGTTATATGGCTAAAGATGTATTAAAAGAAACTGAGTATATTAAAAGAGAAATTAAAATTAAATTAATTATTTGTATTAAAAGATAAATTTGTATTAATGAGTGTATTAAAAGAAACTGCGACAAAACTGAACAGTTTTCGACTACACACTGTCAGTTTTAACTGTACAGTTTTAACTGTACAGATTTATCTATTCGTATTTTGATTAGATCTTACTTAAACTGTATAGTTCAACTTTTGTCCTTCACACCTAACGATTTATCTGTACAGTTCGACTGTACAGATAAACTGTCAAAACTGAAGGTCTGTAGCCGGCTTTTTACATTATACTAATATTGTTGTCATGAAAACAGTATTTGAACTTTGATATATTTGTGCCGTATTGCAAATGAGGAGATCCAGAAACATTGCTGGGCTGATGTAAACGTCATTATCAAGATTAAGAAATGGACGTTTAGGAAGTGTGGTGCGGATGAACCCCAGCACCAGGAGAGTATTAGAAGACGTCGGGAATGTAATGAAGACATGGCACAATCAAGTTAATCAAATACTTGGGTTGGGTCAATGCAACAGTCAGAATAACAGACAAATATGATAGGTTAATCCTCTCATTTCAACAGTATTCAGTCTGCTTTCATCCTTCCTCTGCCAGTTTCATGCCTCACTGCCATACATTAGGGTAGGTATCAGGACTCCATTGTGGACTGCTAGCGTGGCTTCTTTTGACAGTTTTTTTATTAGCGCTAACTGTATTCAGTCCTCCAGTTACCTAAATTTACCCTTCTTTCAAAATCTCTATCAGCCTTCCCAACTCTCGTAAACATGCTAGCCAGATACACAAACTCATCCACCTGCTCCAAGTTTTCATCATTCACAACTATATGGCACACTGTTTTCGTACTCTCTCTTCCAAATACCATGACTTTAGACTTATTACATTCATCATTAACTCATTCTTCATACATACTTCGTCCAGACTGAATGTTGTTGAAATGAGATCCCTGAGGCGTACGTGTGGTAAAACCATGTATGATCGTGTGAGAAATGTGGAGATCCGCAAATAATGCAAGGCTGATGTAAGCGTAATGAGTAAGATTAAGAAAGGGACCCTCAGATGGTTTGGGCATGTAGAGTATTGTAGAGCGAATGAATGAAGAAAGTAGCGAAGAAGAATATGACGTGAATATTAATGGTAGAAGAAGTCGGGGACGCCTGAGGAAGACATGGCACGATCAAGGGAACCAGATACTTGAGACGGGCCATGTCAAGAGTCAGAATAATAGAAGAGTAAAAGACGATGTATGAATGTGAATGAGACAAAGAGTGTGTGCCAAGACCGAGCTGTTTGGCGGTCGGTCCTCTCTGCCTACCCCTGAGGAGAAACGGCGTAATGGTTAGTTAGTTACTTAATCCTCTCTGCCTAACTAACCATCACAACTGATGGTTCAGTTTCAGTGCCGGCAACCCGGGCGTTTATTTAGTTTCATGGTTATTTACATTGTTTTCTTTTCTTTTACCCGCCTCACTAGACAAAGTCTGTTCCGAGGCGAGTAAATCACATATTATGTTTGTTCCAAAAGAAATGTGTGTATTTAAACAAATATATATATATGTATGTAAAAAGATAAAAAAGATAAATTATATATTGGTATATTAAATATTTACATACATACTTTGTTTTTTAGATAAAAGTAAATTAAAATTTTGTGACAGTTGAATATAGCGGTTACATAATAGAAGTAATAATTAATAATTAATCATAATAATTAATATTGCAAAATTGCAGTTTCTCGTATTTGTTTTATTTGAATATTATATAATTTCGTGAGAACTTGTATGAAATGTTATTTATTTAGAATATTTTGAATGTCTGTTCTTTCCTTTTCATTCAACCATATTACAAATCTTTTGAAAAGCCAATTCAAATTATTTGGGGTGACGTAAGTTTTTGTTTGTGTTAGGAAGGTATTGAAAATGTGTGGTGCTAGGTAAGATTCGTGTTTTTTTGCAAAAGTTGATTTGATATGGGGAACTTGAAAGTGCTTATTAATTTTTGCTCTTGTGTTTTGCGAGTGAGGTATGTGGAGATGTGAAGTTTTGATACAGTTTTTGTAAATGATCTTCCTTATGAATAGTTTATTTACGTCTAGTAATTTGTTTTTGATCATTAGCTGTTCCGTCGGATGTTGGTAAGGTTTATAAAACATAATTCTAATTATTGTTTTGTGATTTATTTTAAGAGAATTGAGGTAAGTATCTGCTGCTCCTCCCCAAACTGAAATTCCATATGTTAAAATACTTTGACAGAGTGCGAAATATATATTTTTTAGTTGATTTAATGACATGATGTTTCGTATTGTTTTGAAGATGTATGATAATTTTCGTATTTTTTTTGATAATATATTAATATGGAGATCCCATTTTAGTTTATGGTCAACAGTTAAACCTAGATATTTAATATTGTCTGTATAAACAATTTTGTCACAAGTACAGCATGTGTTATTTGACGAAATATTGGTGCAGGGGTTAAGATGTAGTTGTGGTTGGCTATGTGGTTGACCAGCCTTTGTTTTGCTAAAAGTTAAATATTTTGTTTTTGAAATGTTCAGTGTTAGTAGATTATTTTGTAGCCATTTATTTACTACAGTCATCCCTGTTTCTGTGTTTTTGAATACCTTTTCCCATGATTGTGCCTTGAACAAAATTGCAGTGTCGTCTGCATAACTGATTACTTTGTACTCAATTTTTCCTAGGTTTATCTCAGTTAGACTATTTATATAAATGAGGAATAGTATGGGACCCAAGACGCTGCCTTGCGGTACTCCATACCTGATATCTGCTTTGTCACTGCTGTATTTATTTATTTTTACTATTTCGTCGCCTCAGTTCTTATTTGTCCAACAGACCATTTTAAATTTTGTTCAATCTCCATTTTAAAATTAAAAATTAAGTATAAAAAGCGATAGTTAATCATTTAACTAAGAACTATTTAAACTAATGAGACCTTTACCTTTACATAAATACCTTTGTCGTGTACACCTACCATAATGTTTCATTGAAATAATGAGAGAAAACCTTCTCCTCGTGTAAAATTTTCTAATGGTCTGTTGGACAAATACGAACTAAAGCGACGATTTGTTGTCTCTTTTCAATGTAGCTGACAAACCATTTTAGCGGTTGACCAGTTATACCGATATTTTTGAGTTTTTGTAGTAGTAAGTTATGCGAAATAGTGTCGAAAGCTTTTGCTAGGTCTAAGAATACCCCTATCACCTTTGATCCGCCATCTATGCTTTTCACTATGTAGTTGGTTAATTCTGATAAAGCATCTTCTGTACCCATTTTGGCACGAAATCCAAATTGGCGGCTTGAGAGCAGGTTGTGTTTTTCAAGGTACGCAAGTAATCTTTTTTTCATGGCTTTTTCTAGAAGTTTAGATAGTGAGTTTAGCAGAGTGATTGGTCTGTAGTTTAATATCAGAGTTTTGTCTCCCGATTTATGTATTGGAGTGATACATCCTATTTTTAAATGATCAGGGACAATTCCGAGCCTAAAACTTTGGTTGAAAATGTGTTGAAGCGGTATAAGTATGTATTCTCGTAGATTTATCAGTATTTGATTGGAAATGTTATCCGGTCCCATCGCGCTATTTGGTTTGAGAGATTTAATAAGATCCGAGATTTCCTTTGTATTTACTTGATAAGCATTGAACGAGTGATTTGGTCGTATGGAAGAGCAAAGTTTGTATAAAGAGTCTTCTGATGTACAGTTTTTTTGAAGAATTTTTTCCGCTAGGGTAGAGCCAACTTTTGCGAATTCAGTGTTAATAAAATTAGCTATTTTATTAGGTTCATTGTTTGTTAAGACTTTGTCTCCGTTTATTAATAGTTCTTTGATATGTGAATCTTTCTTCGGAGTGGAATAAGTAATATTTCTTACAATTTCCCAAATTTTTTTAGGATCATTTTTGGCGATTTTTATTTCTTTTTTGTAATATTTGTATTTGGCTTGTTTAATTAACTTATTACACAGGTTTCTATACAGTAAGTAATCTTGCTTTAGTTTGTTATCATTCGGGTTTTTGTGGACTCGCATATGCATTGCATCTCTTTTATGAATACTGTTGACTATTCCTTTCGTGATCCATGGTGTTATTTTTTTTTCTTTATGTGTGTAGTTCTTTTGTGGATTTTTTGTGGTGTGTTTGGTTATGTAGGTTTCAACCGTATTTATAAATGTGTCCAGCGCTGTGTTTGGGTCTATTTCATTTAGTACATTAGTCCAAGGTTCATCGTGAATATCCGATTTTAGGGACTTAAAGTTTATTTTGTCTTTCATGTTGTCATTTTTGTTTTTACTTTGTTCTTTGTTAAGAAGTATGTTTAATGTAGTTGTGAAATGGTCAGTGACAGTTGAGCGAATAATGGATGAAAAAGTTTTTTTTCTGGTTTTAGCAAATATATGATCGATGCAGGATTCGGAGTGTGATGTAGTTCTTGTTGGCGAGTTTATTGTAGATTTAAGTCCGTAGTGAGTAAAAACATTTAAGAATTCCGTAGTTTTTGGTTGGCAGTTTAATATGTTAATATTCATGTCACCAGCAATAATTATTTGTTGAGTTTTTTTATGTTTTTCAAGAAGTTTATTTAAGGAATTTAAGAAAGGGGCGAGATTGTTGTAGCATGGTGGTCTGTATATAGCAAATATAGAAAGACATGGGCCAAGTGATATTTGAATGCAGTTCGCTTCAGTTATGATAATTTCTGATATGGAAGATTTTATTGAATCTTTGACAAAGATTACTATACCATCATTTTGATTTAAGTGTCTTGTGGTCTGGAATGTGGTATAGTCATTTAAGTTTAAGTTGGTGTAAGAATCACCTAACCAGCATTCACTTAGGATAATGATATCGAAACTTATATCTATTTCATTTAGTAGGACACAGAAACTATCAAAGTTCTTTTGAATACTTCTTATGTTTTGACATATTATGCTTAAACTGTGTTTTCCTGAGACAAGGATTTTGTATTCTTTTAGTTAGTTATATTGAGATGAATAACGCAGATGATCTTGGTTCTGTTTTATTTGCTCCCTGCTCTGTCATGCACACTTGTCCCGTTCACTTGTTGCGACGTACTTATCCTAATTGGCTTTTAACATCCTATTTTCATTTCCACACAGCCTATTTCAAAATCTGTTGCGCACCGCCCGTCCATTTGTCTCGGTATATTTGCCGAGCATGTTAAACGCACTTTATTAAAGCATTGACCTTTTGCAATAACAAGACGATAATGCCGGATAACCAAGCGCATTGAGATGCATTTGTGTCATATATTTGTGCAACGATCACTTACATACATTGGCTTTGTAAATATCAGTTCATACTCTTGCAAATGATGAGTGCAGCTTGACGCCTTTCACGAAAAAAGTGTTCACCTAACACACAAGCGCCTTTAAATGCTTGTTGAAATTAATTCTTTTTGAAGAGGTGTCTCTAAATTGAGATCACCCAGTAATCTTTTCAAGCTTTTCGTTACATATTTTACAAACAAAAGCACTTATCAACTCTCACAGTTTGTTCAAAAGGGTGAAAGTATTGCATAAGTCTAAATTTCCACTGAGGTGTGACATTAAACATTTTATTGAAGTGGCGCCGGCTTAAATTTCCTCTCACCCCCTTTGGATCTGAACTTAAAACATGGCTAAAACTGGTCCCTGATTTAAATAAACCGGGTTGCAAAACAAATAATCGTAAATATTACAAATGGAGCGTAGACTCAATTTCTTTAGGAGAGAAATGATCAGACGGCTTTTTAGTAAACTTTATCATTATATTACTCATTGTTTTCCTTCGGTTATAAATATGAATATAAGCAGTTTGCACAAAATAATTACAATAATATTATCCGATACTGAGATCATTAAATGACGAGTTTTATGAACTTTTGATAAATACTAGCTTTTGCCCGTTGCACGCCACTAATATTGGTAAAAGTACTAAGCGGTTTAATGTTTCGATGAGGATGAAGCAAGAAGTGTGTGACTAATTTTTTTTTTTCAAAATTAAGCAATTTAAAAAAAACGATATTTCAGTGCGGATAAAGCAAGGAGTGTGTGCCCACACAAAGGGCCCAGGGAGTTAACCGCTCAATTTTGGACGTCTGCTAGTGAGCAACTTCGGTCGCTGGGTCAAGGCATTCGGTGTGGGCCTTTTCTCGCAAAAGGTGCTAAGGAGCTTTCTGCTCAATTTTTCATTATGCCATTCGGCTGTGCGCATCTCATTCTAGGTTAGTACGCGTAGTTTGATATCCGTATCGCCTACATTCCTGTTCTAAAGAAGATTCATACCATTGATCCACTTTGGTCGCCGACACTCTTCAAATGCCCCAGAGATTTTACCGCCCAATTCAGTACACCTGCTACTCAGCCACTCCAGTCGCCCGGCTCAAGGCGTTCAGTATTTTAAATAATTTTAGTTGGAAAACCAACATAGCCTTACCTCTCAAAAAGAGGTCTAGAAATATTCTGCTTAAGTTTTTAACCGAGTCCTTCGGATTGTGTATGTTGAAACGCACATTTTGATACCCATCTCTGCTACTTTACGGTTCCATTAATTAAATCTGCAAATAATAACGTAAAGTACTGTGCATACCTACTATTGTTTACCTATTTAATTTAGACCAAGGAAATGGACAACATTAATCAAGTCAACCCAGGTTGCGAAACCAATTATTATTTATAATATTAATAAATTAATTTAATATTTATCTTTATCTTGCAACCAACAAGTTCGGATATCTATCAATAATTTTAAAGGAACCATGATTGTAATATCCTTGGATTATCTAATCAAAATTATTAGGTTTATAACGTTTTTCTGGAAGGGATTCCAAAGAAAGTTTATTTGGAAGGTAATAATTTTTTCAGACGATGTAATTTGAAAATGAGTAAAACAAAATCGTTTTCTATTTAGTCTAAACCTACGAAGTAGCCATGTAGAAAATTCTCCCCGTACAGTCCCTTTTAATAAATGTGTTTTGCGGAATTGTGTCCCGAATTTTTGTTATTAAAGATTTATCTTCCCGTGCGACGCCCCCGACTTTACTTAGGGGGAACCAAAAGTTCTGTGAAAAAGCAAATACAGTTTAAAAATGAAATTTTCTACAAAAAGCTTTAGATTTTTTTCTTTAATTTTGCTACACCGATTTTGTGACATTTATTTTTCACATTCACACATGTATTAGGAGGTTATGTTTGACTACCGATTTTGGAAGTTTGTCAGGAAAACTGGAATACCTACTTTTTAATTTGTAAAAAAATGCGCTAAATTAAGCGGTAGCAATGTCTTCCATTTTTTCTGAGTGTATTATTTTTTTTATTTGTGAGGCGGGTATGGGTAGCGCCGCCCCGGAAACCATTTATTGGATAACCAACATCTCTGCCATAGGTGCAAGCGGTTCGCTAGGTTTGGTGACTTGACAGGAGTGCACGGGTTCATGGGGTGAGGTTTATCCGGGTCTTGGCGGTGAATGTGTTTTCTCACCAACTACACTGCAGGCCGTATCGAGAGAGACTGGTTGAGGGAGTCCTTTTGATCTCTCCAGCAGGACACTCTCTTCCTAGCGCTTTGAACTGCAGTAGGACGAATGGATTCCTACATTACTCTTGGACACACAGACCTCTAAGATTCCTCCCCACCCCTCATTCCATTTTACTTACCAGAACCTCTTTTTTTAAAAAATAAATACATAAATTCACGGCTTACGAATAACCCGACGATATTTGAAAATCTCCTAAAACCACCACAGTAAACCGAAAATGTTGCTTGAGTCGTGATGAAGGACTTAGCCAGCCGAGGAATCGAACACGGACCACTCACCCACTGATTGCAACCTTCTTCCTCTTCTCCCTTTTCTAAAAATATTCTATAATAATGTTAAAAAAGTGTTTCCACGGATGCAGACAACGCGCCGTTGTGTTAATTTTTTACTTGAGAAACGTGCTTGATTGGAGAGAAACAGTTTCAGCTATTGACCAATTTGTGATCATGTTAGCCTGTTAAGGCTCTGCAACCGGGCCGGAAAAGAAGAAGATGGAGAGATACGAAATTACGAATGTTAGAGGAGAGCACTGACATTTACAGCGACAAATCGATGCGAAAATGTTTAATAAACACGACTCGTTTAAAATAGAGCAAATATCTTGCAGGCATAATCTTAAACAGCATTTAAAGAAACACTGTGAATTTTTTCATACATATAACTTGTAAAATAACTGAAACAAACGTATTAATAATAATTTTTGGAGCATACTTTGCGATTTTTTCTATCGAGAGAATTTTATATAATTTGCGTTTCGGCGCGGGCAAAGTCTAGATATTATCTTCAAGAATAACCAAAGATATTGAAATATAAGTATCTTTGAGAATAACATATATTTTTTAAGGGCTTTAAAACTTACCGTGTTTAAGGGAAATATGTAATAAATCGGTACAAATCCGGGTTGTAGGCCTTTAACAATTTGATCAAAAGCTGAAAGGGACTGAGAATTGACCTTTAGCAGGACCGTGTGAATGACAAACACCATAATGACGTTGTTTGTCGATTTGATGATCGTTTGAAAAATCTTCTCCGGTCATATTTTTTAAGAAAACGAAAAAGATAGGAGATATTAGAACGAGAATGTCACCTAGGGGCTCTCTCTGTAATGTATGTAGGAATATTTATTATAAAGTTACCTTAAAAATTCTGGCAGAATTATTTTGTTCGTAATGAATTTTGATAGTGTCTACAAATGGCATAAATAAATCATGGTCAACCTACGGAGCAGTGGCGTAACTCGGAGAGGAGACTCTGTCAAGGAACGGTGAGATGGGTCAGACAACAGGCCGTAACACGGAAAGGCTCTCGTCCCATCGGCCCGCAGAATTTACGTTCATTTATTAATGAACAGACTTTGGAAAAAACAGCTGTTTGCGGTGAAACAAATCGGGAGCCATTAACTAATTTATCACGAATTTAATGTTCAATTTTCAATTTTCCGTTTTTGTGATTGGTGTTACTTTTCGGTGAAATGAATTTCATTTTTGGAATGAGTGATATTATTACTTGGTCAATATTATTATTTATTTTAAAACACTTCTCATTCATAATTTCGTCTTCTTAACATAAAACAAATCTTAACGTATACAAGCAGTTTATTAAAAACGTTCATCCAAACGCGTTACCAAAGTTTGCAGCGTGCTCGATTAAATTTTTAAAAAATGTATAACAACATCGTATATGACTGTCCAAAGCCAGTGAGACTACATCATCCCCAGCCATGGTACATTATAGGGCTAAAGGAATTGGAAATGGGGAAAATGTAGAGAAGTATCTGGCTATTTAGAACTGGTCACTAAACCCGGCTAAATACATTTTAAGCACTTTTCGATTTGGAACGATAATCTTTCACAACGGCGATGATGATAATCTACATCTAATCTACATACTGCCTCGGTGTTCTCATTGATAACAAACTTTCGTGATATGTTGATATGATTGTTAAGAAATCCTTGGGCATGTTAGGATTTTTCTTCCGTATTGGAAAGGAGTTCACCAATAACCAAACCCTCAAAATATTATATTACTCCTATATTCGTAGTCATCTTGAGTATGCCTCTCCTATATGGAATCCTCCCTATAATACTACACAAAACGCATAGAAGCTGTCCAAAGAAAATTTGTACATCACTTGAACTTCAAGAGACATGTGCGTTATTATGACACGGACAGCTCTATAAAACACTACGGACTCAAAACTCTGAAAAGTAGGAGAGGCATTACGGATATGACTTACTTACACAAAATCTTGAATGGTCATATTGACTATCCAGCTCTCTTGTCATCAATTAATATTAGAGTTCCGAGTAAGAAAACTAGGGACAAGTCATTGTTACATGTCGAAATTGCTTCAACTAGTCTCAGGCAAAATTCGTTCTTATTGAAAACTTGTAATCATTATAACAAAAAATGTTTTCAAATGCCATCAAAATTATTAATTTGAATTGTTTTTAGGCTATTGCTTATAAAATTAAAGCTATATATTTATAAGTAATATAAATAACTTGTCTGTGAGTAGCCTATTCACAGATTAATAATGCCTTCAGAAGGCGAAGCAGCTGTCACGCCTTTTAAAAATTAATTACACTGCAGAACCTTTTTATAAATAAACCGTTTTATTATTATTTTACAGATGATAAATAATATTATTGAATGCGTAAGAGAAAACTTCAAATTGAAATGGAGTTCAATAAAATAAGCTTGATAAGAATAAATAATTGCAAAGCTTTACAACAACTGGTTCGCTCCGGTCTTCCCGTTCCATTCCGGTCCACAATCGTCTCGCGGGGATACATCTGTGAAAACTATTAATTTGACCGCTTCCGAATCACGTGGCTGTTTGTTTGCCGGGGAACCCTGGCCATTTATTCCCCGGGGGGCGGACGGGGCGGGAGACGCCACTGCCCATTAAACTGCCGGATCGAAAACGGAAACGACAACGTATCTTCCGAAAGGACCTATCAGCGGACATATTGGATTGCTTTGTGCATCCAAATTCTGGATTAATTAATCCCGAGAAGGTTGTGATTATTTCTCGTTTTCTTTCTATGGGTTCAATGGTTGTTCAGTTTAACGGTTTCCTTATTGTAGTTGACTGTAATCGGAGTGTTGTTGGTTCGCTAACAATTTTTTTTTCTTTATACGTACAATAACTTTAGTATACAGTTTTTAACAGGTTTTTCGACCACCACACTTGGTACATGCCTTTATTATGGCAGTCGAGGTATTAAAGTTAATCATCTTTTCTGGCGTAGGCACTTCCAGTTCGAGATATTGTGATTTTAACCATAAGTACTTGAATCTGAAATTTGTTATGCCTTACAGGCTCTCGGCCCATCATCGCCTTGCACCGCAGTGGGAGGAATGGATTTATGCGTCTATCACTTCTGAACTGACCACAAAATTCCCACCCACCCCTTTTTCCTTCCCAAAACTTATTTTCCATAAACGGATTCTCACACGGCAATTTTTCACACGGCATCCCCAACGATAGGCCTGAGACATAGGACCCAAGGGAAATTGTTTTCCTCAGGGCCTCCCGTGTGGAGATATTATAAAAAAAATTAAATTGAAGTAGAAATTAATTAATCAAATTTAATACCTATTAGATTCTGCAAGCATATCAGTTTTTGTCAGTGTGATAGCGCTGTTTCGGCGCTTCAGACGGTGATTATGCCACAATGAGGCGATTTATTTATATGTTTTCATTTACCCCTAGGTATCCTATTTTTGTTATGATGTGTAATTTGATTTGTCAAGATGTTACATACAATTATGGTAGCTGTAAATAAAAAATCATTTAAAAAAAACAGAGAGTGCAATTCACACGCGGTAGAAGTAAAATCTTCAGAAAACTAAAGTAGACAAGAGTGGGGAGGCTACGAAGCACTGCACAAAGAGGAGACCGATTATACTGTCTCATTCTCTCGCAGGCTAAATCCTGTAGATGTGTGTGTTTTTCTCTCTTTAGTGTCGCTATTTTTCGTTTCATCGAGTATCAAATCACAACGGTGCAAAAGAAGTTTTCACTTAAACAAGTCGTCTCAATGTGACAAAACCACAGTTCGATAATGGCCTTCAACACCGAAACAGCTGTAACTACAATAAAAACTAAATTGCTTGCAAAATTAATAATGGTTTTATTCGATTTGATTTGCTTTAAAAATTTAATAGAATTGTACGAATTAAACACAATAACAATAAACAAAAAATAAAGAAAATGACAATTATAGTTGTTTTGTTACTTAAAATCTTAATATCTTGCAAATCACCTCTCGGTTTTTTTAATACTATGCACCTAACACTTACCTGCATTTCTTGATTTTCTCCTGAAAATAGAATGTGTTATGCGCGCGTACAAAGTCACCATGTTACAATAGTATGAAGTGGAACACAAAGTTAAATAATTACTAATTCTAGTAATAATGCATCGGTCTACAAATAATTGGCAAGGTATGGCAATTCATTAATAGTTAAGCTTGCACAAACAACCTCCGAGAACAGGTTGGCCAAAAACTAACTAACCAACTTGAATAAAATAAAAAAAACGTGAAAATCAAAAAATTGTACTAGTTTATTTGTCGGGAGTGCCCGTTTGTCTACGCAAGGGTACTGTATTTTAGAAAACTGTATTTTAGAAACGCCCGCGCCCTTGGCACCAACAAAAAACTGTCCAAAGAAGCGAAGTTAGCCGTCCATAATCCATAGATCCGCGAAGAATGCGAGGTTGATGTAAGCGTAATGAGTAAGATTAAGAAAGGGACGCTCAGATGGTTTAGGCATGTGGAGCGAATGAACGAGGAAAGGAGTGTAAGGAGAATATATGACGCAAATGTGAATGGTAGAAGAAGTCGGGGATGCCCGAGGAAGATATGGCACGACCAAGTGAATCAGATACTTGAGTCATGCCATAATAATAAAAGAGAACGAGGCAAGGAGTGTGTGCCAAGATCGAGTTGTTTGGCGGTCCGTTCTCTCTACCTACCCCTGCGGGGAAACGGCGTGATGGTTAGTGAGTTAGTTAGTATTTTAGAAAACATGTGTTCTGAGAAGGAAGCTAGATTTGGGTTATAATAACCCAGTACCTAGGTACCTACCTACCAACTTTTGAATTGAATTAAGCGAAGGAAGCGTGATTAGGGTCTAAACAAATATGGCTTTCCCTTCCACACTATCGCCGTTATATATAAATTATACGTTTTTGGCTGAGGGGGTCCTATTTTAGTGGTTAAATTCGACCGGCCACCTCGGAAAAGAGGTCCAAGAACATGGTTGGGTTAGGCACCTCCGTCCTAAAACCGAACCGACCCGAAGGTGACGGACTGGGCATTAATGTTTACGTTAATGACTGCAAATTAACTTTTGAGTAAAAGTGTCGATTTCTTAAAGGGTGTATTAATTCCACTCGCATTACCATCTTAGTTTTCGTCCCTTGTGATAATGCGCCAATAGTTATTTTTGAAATGAGGAACTTTGTACAATCCTCAAAACAAACGTTTTTGAGCGATTAAGAATAATGTTGTAAGGATGTCAGATAAGTGCAAATTTTAACTAAAAATTATAAAATAAGGAAGGCTCCACTACTACCCTATGAAAGAATGAAAGGATGTAAGACAGAAGATACATAAATAGACATTTATTATTAATATTTTAAACTTTATGAGTAAAATCTCAAATTATAACATTTAATTAAATGAAGACAATATTAGCGAAACTCAATCGAAATCTGGAGACAGAAAAATCAGAAAAGATATTGGCTCCGCTGAGACTCGAACCAAATCCCTTTTCTTACATGGAAACAGCTTTACCGATTAAGCTACGGAACCCATATTAATTCGGTCACTTTTAACTGTATCATACTTTGACTAAGAACTACCAACATTATCTTCATTTACTTAACGCACATATTATTGGCTGCTATCTTTATATATGATTACAAGATTCAACTCGAACTAAATGCAATCTAGATAGTGTTCTGGATAGGTTCTGGGTTCGAGTCCCAGCGGAGCCAATATCTTTTCTGATTTTTCTGTCTCCAGATTTCGATTGAGTTTCGCTAATATTGTCTTCATTTAATTAAATATTATAATTTGAGATTTTACTCAAAAAGTTAAAAAAATTAATAATAAATATTCATCCTAGACTTGCAGAAAAAGTCAATAGATGTCGCGTATTACAAATAAAATGGATAAAAAATTTATCCAGACACTATCTAGATTGCATTTAGTTCGAGTTGAATCTTGTAATCATATATAAAGATAGCAGCCAATAATATGTGCGTTAAGTAAATGAAGATAATGTTGGTAGTTCTTAGTCGAAGTATGATACAGTTAAAAGTGACCGAATTAATATGGGTTCCGTAGCTTAATCGGTAGAGCTGTTTCCATGTAAGAAAAGGGTTCTGGGTTCGAGTCCCAGCGGAGCCAATAACTTTTCTGATTTTTCTGTCTCCAGATTTCGATTGAGTTTCGCTAATATTGTCTTCATTTAATTAAATAAATAGACATCTTTACAAAAAGCCTACAGGACGGAGGATAGTATTGTTTTACACCAAAATTGATATATTAGGTCCTTAAGACCTAAACTTACGGCTAGAACAGATTCTACATCCTTGGGCATAAATAACCACAGGCAGACAGCAAGAAACCAACACGAGAGGAAACTTTTTCAAGGTATATAGAGTCATGTATTGCGCAAGTGACGATAATGATTTTTTGTGTACTGACATGTTAAGATATTGCTCTCAACTTTTTTAAGGACCGTGCTGCTCGAATACGATCCTGTGTTGATGCCAAAGACACGACTTTAAAAAGTCCAAAGTCATGAGCGGAAAACCTGGAGTTCTATGCGTAGGTAAATATATCTATAATCGTCACTTTCAATGCTTGACTTTCAACTACCTGGAAAAAGTGTGACTCTTACATATTCTCTAGCATTTACCCATCTGGGAAATGTTGTGAGGCTAAACTTTTGGGGAAGAAAGGGGGATTGGTAAAAAAAAGGTTGGCAAGTACCTGGCTATTCAGATTCGGTCACCAAATATGACTAAAGCCAAATCAAGCAACATGAATAAGTTAAATAAAGTTTCTAAATAAGTTGCTAAAAACAATCGTGTATAATAATATAATAGGTAAAGCAAATTCTTGGCCAGCGTGTGCGAACGGGTTAAAGTTGTACTAAACGATATAAAACAGATTTAAATTATCTTTAGTTTCAGAATCGGGTGGATAATCTCCCAGATACTTGGATTCAATCCAAAACTTATGATACATCTATTAATTATCAGCAATATTAATAGGTTGGATTATTACGCAAATAAATCGTTGAGCGGTTTAGTCCGTTGATTCTATTCAAAATTTTACGAGATTTTGTATACAATAATCAAAACTTTATTTACATAATAACATGGCACGAAAAATGTTAAGATTTTGACGATAAATGGGTTCAGTCAGTTCAGAGAGATTGCTAATTTCAGTATTGCCCTGGTAAAGCAAAACGTCGCAAAAAATTGCATTTGAACTATATTTGATGACCAGGTCACCTGGATAGGTAACTTCTCATCGTTCCATAGAATGACTGTAGATCGCCAACGAATAAGTAAAAGTTCACGATGACTAAATGTTTTTAGTATTAAAAATCTAGAGTAGGTACCGATAAAAGTAGGCTTCTACAACACATTCATGCTTTAGGCTCTATGAATACAAAGCATATCGGATGAAGGAAAAACCATCATACAAAGTGCTGTAAATTTAAAAACTCGACTCGGTCGACAAACCCAGAGGTCATGCGTCGGCCAGCCAGGGTACCAACGTACCACCGTACCTACGCCCATGACGTCAACTTTTGTTTGTACGTTAGCGATCTGCAGTTGTCCTAAGGAAGATGAGAGGTTATAGAAAGTTATCATATCAATCCTTATCGATCGACCGTGCTAGAGGGCAAAGACACTTTACATTCTTCCTCCTCATCATCTTCTACCCTCTCCATCCACTTCGGTCCCACAATACTCCCCAATTGGGATTCCATCGTTCAATTGACTTCGGGCAGTTTGTACAATTGTGCGTTATTCATTTTATTTTTTTCGCGAGGCGGATTTGGAAAGCGCCGCCCCGTGAACCATTAATTGGAAAACCAACACCTCTGCCATGGGTCACCCCAAGTGGTTCGCTAAGTTTGGTGTCTAATCAGGGGTGCCCGGGTTCATGGAGCGAGCTTTGTCTAGGCCTTGACGGCGAGATAATCTTTGAAAATAAAAATGTGAAAAGATGTAAACAGAATATAAACAAATAACGATGAGGTTTATAACAAGCTTCGATAAGGCTATCGCTGGCGATCCGGAGGTCGCGAGTTCAAATCCCGACGTGCGTAAGTAAATTTTATTTGAATGATTTATGATTTCATGATTAAATCATTGAAAATAATAAAAGGTTGTGTTTACGGCAATTTCCAGGTGGAAGATGCAGTATCGCTCTGGTGTAAGACCACCATTCAGAAATGATACTTTGCTTCAAATGGCTTTAGCCGTGTTTTGTGACCAGATATGAATTGCCAGATATTTCCCCACCTTCCTCTTCCTCATCTACTTCCACTTTCTACATACCTTCAGCCTCACAACATGTCCCAATTGGGGATGCCATAGACTCACTGATTCCAGGCGGTAGTGAGCAATTGGGGACTGGCGTGCGGTATTCATGTTAAAAAAAAGTTTCCCCCCATAAAATTGAACGTTTGAACCAAATAAATGACTGTTATACCAGTTTTCCTTAAAATGACTGATGTTTAATTGTGATGACCGATGACGGTGCAGGTCTTCCCAATTATAAAATATACCCACGCAAGAATTAAACTCAACAATTAAACCCGATGGTCTCACAACATCCATTTACTTGGCAATATAACATTACATGTTTATAAACAATCTGTTTTTAGTGTTAATAAAACATAATTTAAAAAATCTGCAAAAAAACACCGATTCTGATTCACACCAAAATCGAATTCAACACGTCACCAAAAATGGTTTGGTTATAAAATTAAATCGAAAGACTAATGGCGGTTGTAATGTGAACATTGAATTATTGTGAATCAAGGATTTAATCGGCATAAAGTGACGTACTCATATTATATCGAGTTAAGGAGCCATTACCCTCCCCTGAAAAGGTGATCAAATAATTCAAACTTGTTTTGGCTGGATATTTGAACAGTGAATTGCGCGGATGTTCTCTGAAAAGGATCTCTCGGACGCATCAATGACTAAATATCTTAATAAATATTTCAGAGCGATCGGGAAAACTAAGGAGTTATTTTGCCGTAAGTCTAATTTTGACAATAGTTATCCTAATAGTAGCAAGTAGCGTAGTGAGTGTGGCGAACCCATCGCTCAGGGAGTGGAAACACAAACCTGCAAGAGCTATCCCAAGGCAAGGTGCTCAGGTTGAATGTCCTGGGGAACAGAGTCACGAACGGTGCCTCCAAGAAACAAGGTCACATCTCGGAGTATTTAGACCTTACTGTAGCACTCGGGGCTCTGCTGGAGTGGACCTTCTATTTCCCTGGTCACTCGTGCTTTGACTTGTAGTTACCTTCTATATGTACTTTTTATATTAAATATTATCATTGCTTTTCATTTATATGTACTCTCCTTTCTCTGTTATCTCTGTTTCTTATTTGTGTTATTATTATATTTTAAAGGCCTATTTGTCCGTAAATAAATAAATTTGGTGCAGGTACTTATGTACATACCGTGCATTATAATGCTACACATTAAGTAGTAGGTATGGCATAATTTTCTAATAATTTCAGTGTTAAAGTCTTTCGAACTTCTTTGTATCCGTCTGTCTTTAAGGTTTATTTGTTCCGAAGATGGTCGCTGATGAAAACCTCAGAATTATTATTACTTGTCCAAAGTAACCCTGGGTGTGTGCGAAGTGTGCAGTGGAGTCCCTTCAGTGATGGACCGAGCCGGCATGTTTGTATTTTTGGGAAACATGCCATCGCGCATTATGACGGGCCCGTTCATCGCCTGCGAAAATTATTTACACAATAATATATTTAAAAAAACGGGCAAACATCGGACGCAATATGCGAGTTGGATTAATCGACGCACTCGCAACACACGGCGAACGTATTTATGCAGGGCGCGTGGTGGTAAAATACTGACAATTTCATAGATTTTTGAAGGAACATAACAGACATTTTACACTTTTTCAGTGCAATTACGGGGTAATTATAGTTTTCTTTCGAAAAATTGGTACAGCCTCGATGACACACGGCGAGTTACAAGCTACTATCTACTAAGTTTTAAAAGCGGGTAAATCGGCGAGTGAGATTGTCATGATGACACACAAAACTGTCCACTCGCTCAGAAGCATAGTAAACTGAGGCCGCTGCTAGCGCCAGTAACAAGAATAACGACGCCTGCGTGAACTAATTCTTCAGATGTTTGACAGTCGAAATCAGCTGTTTATCGGAAGCCATGTTGGAAACATAAATAAACCAATCACGAGCAAGTGGAGCAAGCGTGTACGCGAGTAAAATTGACGACCTTTCAACTTTTTTTCGTAGATTGTCAACAATCTGCTAGTCGCTGCTAGTTAGCAAGTAACACGATGACACTGGGCGAGTTTACTAACAGATAGTGAATTTCCCAGATAGTAGCTTGTAAACTCGCCGTGTGTCATCGAGGCTTAACAGGTATTTTTGTGTTCCAAGGATTTTTGATATGAAAACTTCGTGGAAACCGTTGTGATTTGAAACTCGATGAAACGGAAACTAGCGACACTAAAAAGAGATAAACACATACATCTATGGGATTTAGCCTTCGAGAGAATGCGTTAGATCAGTGGTCTTCAACCTTTTTGAGCCTGCGTCCCTTGTCTCTTACTACGAATTTGTTGTTCCCCATACCCTCTATCTGTCTTTTTTACACGTGTAATGAAAGACGTGTTTCATTTGTAATTTTTAATACTCTCATTATTACACGAATTTAGCAATCAAGTCACACAAATACACCCAAGTAATGAAATTTTATACAGAGTGTAACACGACTTCAGGAATTTTAATCTGTGATTCTAAATGCGTGCCCCCAATTTGGCTTTGCGTACTCCCAGGGGTACGCGTACCACAGGTTGAAAACCACTGCGTTAGACTATCGGTATCCTCTTTTTGCGGTACTTCGCAGCTTATCGGCCTCCTCTTTGTGCGGTGCTCGTAGAATAGAATGTAAAAAAAAATTGTAACAATATTACAATAAATAAACCCTACAATTATCCTACTCCTGCTATTCAGCGTTTCATTTCTACCGCGTGTGAACTGCACACATGATTTTTTTCACGCTGGAGGCCCTTAGGAAAGTAATTCTCTTCGGTGTCTATGTTATCTTTGGGGATGCTGTGTGGAGGGTCAAAGAGAGGAAATTCTGGGAAAGAAAACGGTACGAGGGGTAGACAGGAAAGGCTTCTAGGGGTTAATATGTGCACGAGTGACGGACGTGGGAATACATCCCTCCCACTGCGATACAAGGCGATGGGTCGAGAGAGTCCGGCTGGATGGTGTGTGGAGGGTCGGACACGGAGAGGAAATTGCGGGAAGAAAACGGTACGAGGGGTGGATAGGTATCTTGGGATCAGTGTGTCCTTGAGTGATGGACATATGTGAATGTTTCCCTCCCACTGCGGTTCAAGACGACGGGCCGAGAGAATCCGGCTGGAGATGTAAAAGGTCTCTCTAAACCAATCTCTCCTGATTCGGCCCGCCACGCAGTAGATGGGAAAACGCGTGTGCTGCCAAGACCTAGACAAATCTCACTCCATGAACCCGGATACAAAACAAAATTGTAGCGTAACTCCCTGCAGGTTTACTTTTTCCTTTTTTATGCGAAATATTTCCATATTTAAGCCATTTTTGTCAGACATAATGCCCAAATGACGGCATGCAAAGAGAGATAAAAATTCATTACGTATTTTGATGGCATCGACCATTTATTTTTGTGCAATATGCTCAGTTACTCCCGCTGAATATTTGTCACATCATTACTTACAGCGCAAATCATCATTTTACTTTGTGTGCATTCTCAGTAGCTTTTTACTGCTAATACTATATTTAATTGCTTTATTGCTTTTATAACCTTGTACTTAACTGTGAATCTAACAATTACAAATATAAAAGACACTTGTACCTTTATGCATTTAGTATTAGGTTCTACAAATAATAGCATGTTTCTACCTAATGTGAATAAACCAGGCAATTTGACTGGCCTAAAACGGGAAATCTCTTAATTATTGGACGTTCGAAGGTTTCTTATGATGTATACGTATTTTTTTTTTTCAAATAAATAAATAAAATAACCACATAAAATAAACTTTAAAATTAGATATCTATCATAACTTTATAAAATTTGTGTCGTGATTGGAAGATTGCAGCGCCTTGGGAATTAAACTCATGAGTTTTGGCTGTCGGTAATAGGTACATTGGTGATTTTGTGTGATTTTGTCCTGTTCTGTAAAACCGCGTACTCACCCGCGATCTGGGTTGCGATTCCCCAACGATCAATCGTCACTCGTTATGCGTCATCTACGAGTGAAAAATATTTGTCGTCGCGACGAACTTTGTCGAACGTTTAATTTTTACGTATTCTTGAACTGTCGAAGAGATGATTAGATTGGCCCTGTGAATATTGTCTATGCTCCTGATGTTTTCGCGATTTCTATGGTGTAAATTTGAAATGTTAATATACATTACAAGTCTCAAATCAGCTGCTTAAGCTTGCTCGACAAGATGTATTGCAGCCAACATCGCTGGTAAATCAGCCATTGTAATATGGAACCTTAAAACGACTTTATAAAAATAAATGATGTTCTTGCGGGTGGGAAAGTGAATGCGGGAAAACAATAACATTAGATTTTGACAGGCTCGCTACTCGCTATGACTAGTCCGACCCTCTCGTTGTTCCTGTCAATGACTTTTGAAGTATGGTGTCTAAGTATGTACCTTCGAAGAGACTCAAGAATAACCAAGTCGATCAATGTACTTACTTTCGACAGCGATTGCGAGCGACCTGGCTTGGAGATTAGCTACCCTGTACCGTTACGTTCGCGAACGACTCGCGTCAAGCTGATACGTATGTTGTAATGGTCCTAGCGTGCACTAAAAGACTAGCGCATAATTGCCGTATCTGCCACCAATACGCACCATGTCACAAGTGTGAACACGGATTTATGTGAAAAGTGAACTCAAATTAAAATGTTATTTTCAAAATTGGAACTGATTGCTCAAATAAGCGATAAAGTACCAAAATAACTATATCTAACGATTTCACAAGCGATCACGTGGGTTCCAAAATTATTGTCTGAATAAATATAACTTTTTTGTTTGAAAATTTTATATCGTTTGGTTCAAATCATTTTCAAACGGCGTAGCTGTCGTAATTTTTCAAGTTGACTAACGTTTGAAAGATAAATACTTTCAGCTTCACAAATCTTGCACATACGATATCAGGCACAGGTTTTTTTTCGAAATTTAAAACTTATTTGAAATTTAAAGGAACTTTTAGGTTGGGTTGTTTCACGGAAATTCAAATCAAACATTGTCGTCGAATATTTTGTTTTTCGACTTTCAAATTATCGTCAATTATTTTCTTTTTTTGACATTTCAAAGGTCCTCTTTAAACGCCGATTCTGAGTACGTTTCAGCTTTTGAACAAATTGTGATCAGCAGAAGAGGACAACTATCATTGTTGTTAAGCTTGTAAGCACATTACAAATTGATAAAAATCTGAAATGCACCTAGAATCGGCTTTTGACGGGGCCTCTTCAAATGATATAAAAAACAAAATGACGCTGAATATCCATTTGATCACAATACTATTTTTTTAATTATTTATGAAATACCTGTGGCTGCCTGTTTCAAGATGATTTTTTTCTAGCTTTATGTGTGTGCGTGCGTGCATACATGCGCACATACCCACATTTACATAATGTTTATTTGAACATGTAGACTTGCACACATATACATACACAGATTTATATAAACATATGCATACACATTCACACATATATAAACAATACATACACCTCTATCTGAGAACGACAAATGTTGCTAACAGGCTACTAACACTGTTACATTCAAAACTTAATGTTTCTATTTTTGGTGCTCAACTCTTGGTAAAAAGCGGAAAAGGGTTATAAATTGTTTTAAAAAATGGTAAAAGAACTTATAATCATAAATAATATAATATGCCTACTAGCTGACCCTGGATTTTTTCTATAAATTATTTCTAATGAAACTGACTTATAAATTATTTCTAGTGAATATTTTGGTGCTTTTAATAAAACATTCCGAATGTATTGTAAGTGTGTGTGATAATAAATAAAATCAATATGAATTTCGAAGAGCAATTGAGTGTACGATATTTTTTGTCAGTCCGTCTTTAGCCAACATAAATAAACTCGATGATTGACCACGCGAAAACATGATGCCGAATGAAATATCAAAATGACACGACGCTTCTCGTGAATGTCTTGCGCATGTATGCATGAAAGTTCGATGAGGCGGACGTAGCGCCATCTGTCATTCAACAACATAAATAATTTCGTTCTGTTTGAAATACGAAAGACGGTTAAATTTGTTCATAGGAAAATGAGGGTGGGTGTAGCTGTCAAATAAAAAAAAATACAAAAATAAAAAATGCAAAAAAAAATTTTTTTTGGGTTTGGACACCCTAACCACCTAGCGGTATGAAAAATACTTTAAAACCTATTCTCATATCTACCAAATATACATTAAAAAAATTCATAAAAATCGATCAAGCCGTTTCGGAGGAGTGCGACCACAAACACCGTTATAATATAGAAATATATTTTCCATACAAGAATTATTATTATGGCGGTCTTGTAAATATTCTCCTTCAAAATGTATTATAATCTGAATTGATTGAAGCCTCCGATAAGAAAGTGACTTTTGCTCACGAAATTAATTATGAAAATCACTCGGTATTGAATTGTATCGTTGTGTAATTTGGGCCACGAATTCATTGTGTCATTAAAACTTGGTCAATAGGTCATTGGGTCACTGATGCCATCGATATGTCATTTATTTACCTGTACTGTTTTCTTTTATGAACTGCATCGCCATTGTCATGAAATTAATGTTTTTATTGACTCGACTTACTAAAAACATTCCCACTTTTAAAGGCGGGTGTGGATACCGCTGCCCAGGATAACCAGCACCCCTGCCATAGGTCATCCGAAGTGGTTCGGTTGGTTGGTTTGGTGATTTAGCAGGGGTGCCCGGGCGTGGGGCGAGGTTTGTCATGGTCTTGGAGATCGAACCTTGACCACTCTAGCCACTCTCTCGACCCAACGCCTTGCACCGCAGAGGGAGGGATGGATTCATTCATTCATTACTCCTGGACACATTGACCCCCAGCTTCCTCAACCCACCCCTTTTCTCTCCTTCCTTTTCCGAAAATACTCTACAAACAGCATCCCCAAAAATGATAATTTACGTGAGGGTTTTTTTCCTCAGGGCCTCCTATTGTAAAAAACATCTTGGTTAGATGTGACTGAAACCTATTGAAGATCTCTTATCTTTATTAACTTTGATATACTTTCAATGTAGAACATATTGCAGGATAATTCTTTAATTTTCGCGTCTCACACAGTAGTTTAAGGCATTTGTGGGGTAAGAGAGAACTGTGGGTGGGGTTCCAGACAAGTTTGAAAAATTGTTTTGAAACCTTCTATATTATAAGCGTGCATAAATACATTCAAACGAGTCTTTAAAATGATTCATTCCGTACGACGTTTATCAATTCCGTTTAAAATTATTCTTGCGGTCAATTCAACAATATTGTTTCGTTTGTTTTTTTGTTTCATTCTTCAGCTTTCTAAAAAAAATAAAAAAATATTAAATTTAACTATATTTGATCCATCCAGTACCAGTACCGCTACGCAAGCAAGAGGCTCTTAAAAATGTTCATGTTTTTTTGTTGCCTCCATCAAGACGCTATAGAAAGCGTCGAAGTTGAACTATTAAAATGTTTCGAAGCATGTTGCCAAACTATTTAACGCACATACGAGTATATTTAAGAATAATTGTTTAAAATGCAATTTGCCTGCCCTCTGTAGTAAAAACTCGAGAGCATCAGGTTCGGAACTTGACTAAAACCTACTGCCTTTTATGTTAATTACTTACCATATGATCAAGCAGATCTCTCTCTCTCTCTCTCTCAGTTGGAATAGGATTTCTTCGATCTTCTTCTTTCTAATTCGGAAACGAGTGAGTCATGCGGGTCCTTCAAAACCTGAGAACTGGGACCCAACCGGTCTCCAGCTTTGTAGAAATAAAAAGTGCGAAATCATGATGGAAAATTGTTAAAGCAAAATAAACTCATCTAAACTTCTCTAAACAATTTTTTTTATAAGGAATGTAACCTAAAACCTTGTGAAAATTATATTTTAAAAAATCGTCTAATAAATTACTTTGATTTGATTTGCCCAAATTATAAACCAATTTCTACCGACTTGCCAAAATGTTTTCCCAAGATCAAGTACTAAATTCGTTCAAGTTATTTCTAATTTTATTTCAGACGAGTCTTATTAAGTCCAAAACATTTATTTTAGTACTCTTACCAAGACGAGGAGTGCTGGGCATATTTCCATATTAAAGAGTGAGTTTTAAAATGGTATATAAGCCGTCAGAAGGTGTTAAAATATCCGTCAAACAGAAATAACTGACGGCAAAAGCGCGCATCCAAAACGAAAAGCAAATCCCGAAGCAATGGCCATGATACCCGCTAGCGACTGAGATAATTTACCTTCCATGGATTCGGAGTGACGATGAAATGATTTTTAAAATGAGTGTTTTCAAAATCATTACTTAAATAATCATTATTTAAATAACTAGATTAAATTAAATCCATTAAATCTTCAATTCAAAAAACAGCTAAAGAGTGTTAAAATATTTGTAGCTTATCAAAAAGTAATGGTAACATTTCCATATAAGGCTGTCAAAAGGTGCAGTAGAAAATTTTGTACAACAAAAGTATTAAACTGAAAAAAAATTACATTTCATACCTTGCTAAAACTTATTAAAAGCATCGGTTTCATTTCTGCAGACCCTTTACAAAATTGCTGCTAAGTTGTTTTATGGCCATGCATAATAATCTTTAATAATCTTTTTTGTTTACAGTATTATGGGCTTAGCCCAAAGGCAAAATTATACGGTGCTCCATGTAAAAACATGTAGCGGGTAACCAACACTTGCCGGGCGCTTTTACATAGTGTACAACTTTTGTCTAAAGAGTTCCCGAGACGCTTGGGCCATGGGCTTGCTAATGAGGGATATACATGGTGTCCGGGGGTAAAGTGCATTAACTTCGGGAGGTGATTCTCCATGATAGTATAAGTAAAAAAAATAGATAACTTTTTTCGAAATTCCAACTTTTAGGGGTAGTTTTGAGGTAAAAAGATAAAATTAGTCCGGCGTGTGTGGCCAGATTTATTATTTTCCGCTGTTACGATGCGGGCCAATCACAATCTGCATAGTTGCATCATTTTCAATAACAATTGTTTACGATTTTTGAGAAAGAGGTGGAAGTTTTAATGTGATTCCACTCAAAAATCCTGACCGAACTGCCCGGTGTCAGGGGGACAATCGCATCCTCATGTTGAGCAAAGTTAACAGGCTGATGAAAAAGTGCGAACGGAGACCAGGAACTTGGATATTCAGGTATGGTCACTAATCACGACTGAAGTCGTGAAGTTAAGTAGGCAGACCGTCACATAACTCTTTCTCGACACTCTTTGTTTCATCAAAAATCATATATCCTCTCATACAATCTCTTCTGCAATTCTTACTCTTGACTTGAATATAACCGAAATTATATGGAAAGTTTTTATTTAGCCCAATTTACTCATCCTCGTTTTAAGGTTTTTTTGTTTCATCGCTCGCTCAATTCGCTGCAACCTATATTTAAACAAATATGAAGGATGGCTCACGATTTGGAATATAATATATTTGTGATGGTTTAGCGAATGTCATTCGAGTTATTGCGGATTTATTGTGCTCGTTTCGTACGATTCTGTGCCATACTGCGCATGGTTTATGGCCAATGATATGGAACCGCATTTAGTCGTAGGTTTGTAAAAAAAACTGCGTTTTGAAACGATAAGATGTTCTGGTACAATATAAGACTAGTGTAATTCTATACGGCAGAGCAGAGACCAGAGCTCAGGATAATGGGAATAGTAGTTTTCTGTCAAGTAGGTAGGAAATCAGAAAATAAAAAGAAGATGAATTTTATAAAACTATATTGTAGTCAACAAAAAACAAACATGAGAGTGCAAATTTCATACCAATGGAAGGTTAGCATTAAATTTATACCAATGTAATATAAGAATACAAAACATAAACACACCAGATGGACTCCTGGACACGCTAATCTAACTAAACGGATATAACACCGGATGACGACCGCGAACTTGCTTCGTAGAGAGAAGACGAGAAGGGACGGGACTACCGGCCTCCTCATCCAGAGAGCCTAGGTCTTCCTTCTATTTGGGAAGAAGGACACTACACCTCCAAGGAGCGTATCCAGCCACGGGCTATCTCAACAAACTCCATTCAAAAAGGCACGTGGCCCAACCAGTCTCCAAGACTTGCGGTTTTCGGTAGAACTATCAGTAATCCGTGACTTCGCGACGCGGGGTCATAATGGCATATTATCGTAGACAACACAAGGACCAAATCACTTTACAATTTCATGTCCAAAAATTTTATCACAAAATGGCCAACTACCAACATCGGAAAAAGTGGGATTTGCATATCATCCACTAAAAATAAAACCGTACACGAACTTCTCGTGTTACGAAAAAACACCCCGCGCCTTTTAAAGTTAAAATCAACTTAGATTTACATGATTTAACAAAATTGAAACACCTTGATGGTGAGTGACTCAATCAACAACCCTACTCCATCGTTGCCAGGCAGGAAGTGCTCATAGACAAAAAAACAATTTCTCTTCCCAAAAAAAACTGCCGGTCTCAAAAAAAAACACCATAGACAAAATAACCAAATAGGCAAGAACTGCACTAGTCACATAATATTTATGTGATAGTTTATTAAGACAAAACCAAAAATATGTTTTAAAAAGTACAATATGTTTTTGAAAAAGGAATGGCTTTGATCAGTTAATTCTTACCAGACTTCAATATTGTTGCTTTTATGTCATATTTTGCTCGTTGCACCCAAAAGAGGTGATTGAGTTCAAGTAATGATCTCAAATGTAAAATCTCTTTTTTTTTCTTTTTTTTAATAACTGTCCTTTGTAATAATTTTCGAAGATTATTCGTATCAATGTAATAACACAGAGGACCCATATAAATAAATCAATATCTACTTTACAAAAAAGTTCTTAGAACAATTGTTATCATAAAAAGGTAGCTGCCAAAAATATGGGAAAAACATAGTAGAAGATAATATTGTTGATTTCTGAATTTGAAATATGAGATTGACAAACTGACTTTAAAATAAGACGTATCAGTGGTCGAATTGGTTAAGGCATTTGTCAGGTAAAAAGGGAGGCTTCTACTAATATCAACAGGAATTCCAAAAACTGAACAAATCGGACTAATATCTATGAGAACCAAAGTGAGGACGAATATCTACAGCTCAAACTGCTGACTAATATCTATGAGAACCAAAGTGTGGACAAATATCTACAACACTGGCAGAGGTTGGATTTGCAATTATGTATAGCATATTGGAATAATGTAATATTGCGTTTGCAGTTTAAAAAACTTAAGTTATGTATGTAAAAATCCCTGATATCGGACTATTGGACACATTTAGCTGATTATGGCTAAAGAATTTGGGTTTTTGTTTTAACAGTTTCTGTATTGTGCTTCTAAATTATTTAGTCTGTTACCATGACCATTTTATGTCAGTTAGGTTAGATTGTGGTGCCGTGTATTTCGAAATAAATAAATATCTTTGTATTATATTATGACCTCCATGTTTGTTGAATAAATTATCGTCCTCGTAAACAGCAAAATACGTAATATTATGCAAAAACTTCATGTACGTACTTTAAACGTTCAAGCCTTTACGTAATTGGTAATTTAAGTAATGTATGCTTTTCCGTACAACCTCTTGCTCAGTTGCCCTCTGTAGATATTAGTCCAACCTACGCTCCATAGATATTAGTCACCACTGGGACCGTCATATAGATATTCGTCCGACCTTAGCTCTGTAGATATTAGTCCTCACTCTGAAGTTCATTGGTCCAACGTATGAGCTCGTCCGACTTACAGGCTGTAGATATTAGTATCTGGAGTCGTAAAAAGAGTGACATTAGTTCCAAGTTGCGACCGTTACCTTTTTTTTTTTTCTGTGTCTCGTTCTTTTTTATATTTTGTTTTAGATTCATTTGAATAATTTTATTATTACAAACTTATTTTTAGTTGTTATTCTTTAATTTTAAACCTTAAATTATAAGGTGCAATACCGCGATTCGATAGTTAGTTTAATGTTTCTTTATTATTCCTAAATAAGAGTGCTTGTACAATCTGAACATTAATAATAGACACAAATACTGAGCGCGCTGCCATCGTTAAAAGGTTTGAAATGGCAACATAGAGAAGGCTCATAGGAAACTTTACGCAAGTTTAAAAAAGCACAATGGTCTAAATGCATAATTTGATTTACGATGTTGAGAAATTGGTGGTACTTTGCGATAAGAGTTTCAAGATTATTGAACGAATTGATTAATTTTTAAATGTTAAAAATTCAATCAGTTTTAATAATTTGAAGAAAAGAAAAACAGAAATAAAAAAGGGTTTGCTGAGACCTTACTGTACGAATAATGTCTTCCAGCTCCCGATCCCTACCTTGTCAATTTTGCCTAAGCGAACCGATTATACGAGTATGTGTATTTCACTGTTTCAAGATATGATTATTTTTAAACTTTATTAAAAATTCAAATCATATGACGCCACTGACGCGCACGAATTTCAGGACACAATGACGTCACTCTGGCTCCAACCAATCACGGCGCTTTGCATAAATCCTGCATTTATCATCGGGTGTAATTAATTACCGGATAGTGATAGCAGAAGACAGTGGCGACGCGCAGGACAGCCAGGAACAGGGCAGAACCGGTTTGGATTTCCCTTCGCTTACCGGTTCGGCCCTTTCGAATAGGTACGATTAATTAAATCACCATTATTTAATTAATTATTAAGTCAAGATTAAGAGCATGACTGATTGAAGATGTAGCAGGGGAGGACACCGCGAAGGATCAAGATTGCATTGATGTTAGCAAACCTACAATAGGAGTGGGCGCATAAAAGAAAATGTGGTTTTAATGCGCCACGAATGAATGGTGCATAAATGAGAATGTCGTTTTAAGGCACCACGAATTAATGGTGCATAAAGGAGAATGTCGTTTTAATGCACCACGAATGAATGGTTCATAAAGGGGAATGTCGTTTTAATGCACCACGAATTAATGGTGCATAAAGGAGAATGTCGTTTTAATGCACCACGAATGAATGGTTCACAAAGGAATGTGTCGTTTTGATGCACTACGAATGAATGATTCTTAAAGGAAAATGTCATTTTAATGCACCACGAATGAATGGTTCACAAAGGAAAATGTCATTTTAATGCACCACGAATGAATGGTTCATAAAGGATAATGTCGTTTTAATGCTTCACAAATGAATGGTTCATAAAGGATAATGTCATTTTAATGCTTCACAAATGAATGGTTCACAAAGGAGAATGTCGATTTAATGCATTACAAATGAATGGTTCACAAAGGAAAATGTCGTTTTGATGCACCACGAATGAATGGTTCATAAAGGAGAATGTAGTTTTAATGCACCACGAATGAATGGTTCACAAAGGAAAAGGTCGTTTTAATGCACCACGAATGAATGGTTCAAGAAATGAATTTGGCAATGGTGGCAGTTATTAAGCATTCCTAAAGCACTTGTCTATGTTACTAATCAACAATCACACAGTTTCCCCGCAGGGATAGGTAGAGAGAAGGGACCGTACCTGGTACACTTGATCGTGCTATATCTTCCTCGGGGGTCCCTGACTTCCTCTTGCATTAAAATTCGCCTCATGTATTCTCCTTACATTCCTTTCTTAGCTCATTTGCTCTAAATGCCCAAACCATACATACGCCTAAGGTGTCTCATACCTTCAGCATCCAGCCTATTTTTATCCTTCCTCTGCCAGGTTGATTTCTTAAGGACTAATTTATAATTTTTTTGGTTTCATAATTTTTTTGGTTTTGGTCAATGAATAAACATTACTTCAATAATACATAAAAAAATATTAAAAAATTGTGAATTAAATCCTCAATCCGGTCCTGCATCTAAAATATTCTGGCATAATTAAATGGGGTTGTCAAAGGAGAAACGGTAGGTACTGAGGGTTGGTACTTATGGAAGCGGTGAAATAAAAGCATTGGGTTCTTTTTCTACGTTGTTTTCATGGTTTATTAATAGTGTTAGAAGCTTTTTGACAACTAGAAAGATTATAATGTAATTACATAAATTCATCCAGAAAGAATTTAATAATTATTAATTATAAGTATAATTACACTTATATTACAAGTTTAACGTTTCACTAATTAATTTGCAACGAATTTGCCCACTTACTGTATTATGGTCACCTTAAAAACCTTTACTCTGATTTTCAAAAATAAACGAAATACTTATTTTGAAGATTCATTTCTTTTATTATTATTTAGGTATGTACTAATTTTGACAATCGGCGCACGGGTGCCTGTAGATTTAAATTATATTAATAATAATAATTGGATACTTTCTAGAGCGCCGTTTTTGTGAAAAATCAAGGGCGCGTTTAATGCGTACAATTGTTCAAGTTCAACGAACTTTTAGTTATCAAAATTGAAACTAATAAGTATAAATCATATCAGATCAGCAATTATCTAAGTGTGTAGCCACATTATATATTTATTTAAAATGTTTTTAATTTGAAATGAGTATTTATTTTGTGCAAATGTTTGACAGATCTAAATCTGAATCACTAATGATTTTTAAAGTTTACTTACGGTGTTCATTCGAAAGGAGATTCTGGTAGTCGCTCTAATTATTTTTCATCAAAAAATCAAAATTATATTTTAGATAAAGAAAATTGACAATGTTTGTTTTTGATAGGCGATGTTCCTCGGGCAAATACTAACTAAACTTCAACTTAACCGATCCCCCCCCATACTTCCCCTCCCTATTCGTACCTAAATAACTCGGCTCTTAAAATATAATTTTTCATTAGTAAATATCTCTAGAATCACTACACTTGTATACAATACCTATGTGGAAACCTGTAAATGGTTCAATTATTGTGACTAAATTAATATATGCTCTGTTATTAATGTAAACTGTTGGTCTCCCAAATAAATAAAATAAAATAAAATAAAAATATTATTTTATGGAATGGAAGCATGGACGCTTACTGAAAAACTAATTAGGTAACTTGAGGCATTCGAGATGTGGATCTACAGAAGAATACTTAAAATAAGCTGGATGGACAGGGTAACAAATGAAGATGTTATGGTTTGGATGAATAATGAAAAGGAAGTAATTAAAACTATAAAAATCCGAAAACTTCAATATCTTGGACATGTGATGAGACATCCAGAGAACTATGAAATCTTGCATCTCATAATGCAGGGAAAGATTGCCGGAAGACGGGGCCCTGGAAGAAGGAGAACCTCATGGCTGAAAAACCTGAGACTGTGGTTTGGCCAGTCTACCGTGGAGCTGTTTCGGGCCGCAGTAAACAAAGTCCTCATAGCCAAAATGATAGCCAACGTCCGTTGAACGGACAGGGTACAAGAAGAAGAAGAAGTTGAGTTCGATTTCTTGAATCTATTAGACTTCTATTCAATGGTTCATTACACGTACATTTTATTATTTGTGAAACAGTAGAAAAACTTATGCAAACTATTGGTTTCCTATATCACATAAAAATGCGAAGATAGGTGTAGAAATATCGTTGATACCGGTATTTTTAGAAGGACCAATCATGACCAACTTGCTGTTAAAAATCCTCTCCCCAGGTTTTTAATGCCAGTTAGTGTTGGTGACCATTGTATAGATCCAATAAGAACTGATTCCAAAAACAGCCCATTCCTCGGATCCACTGTAGCTAGTCACCGGGACAAAGTAACTGAAACAGAGCAATGACGTCAAATGTAATATACAGCCACTTGATACGACATGTATTACCGTCAATCTTTTGATATCCGGAGAGATACCACATATTCACAAATTCGTAGCAGTTATACCTAGGGGGGAGAGGTCCCCGTCCGACCTGCTGATGGAAGTAGCGACATCAAAACGAATTATAACAGTAGTAGCTTTGGGTGAAATTCCACGTACACAGATGTTATTTGTGGCGCAGCACGTATGGCGTGGCGTCCGACGTGCACTCGTAGCTGGGTTAACCACGCAGACGCTACGGTATTAATAATGTTCGATTGCTTTAGAACGTAAAAAGTTTTCAATAACTCAGCTTGAAACATTTATGTGTAGTGATCTGATTCTGTACGAGAACGGATATGTTCAAGATTACTGTAATAAAACCTCTTTAAATGTTTGAGAAGTCATTGAAAATGAACCAGTCAAAGATAAACTTCAGTCTGCAGACACAACACACTCCACCGCGTGTATTCCTTCACTTAAACGTACAATCTTGGTCTACACCATAGGTTCTCAACATGGACGTTTGAGAATTTCAGGGGGGCAGTAGAAGACCCAGAGAAAATTAGGGGGCGTTGAGATGTCACAGTGAGGACGTGGGCAGGTAAAAAAAATATGGTCTAAAAAGACAAAAAAACATACTAGTAAAGCGAAGTAAGCTTTAATATTGATTAATTATTTATTGTTATTGTTTTACTGTAATCATTTTTATCACGTGTGAAAATTCACGTATTTCCATAAATGGGGAAGTGGATGAAAATTGAACTGAAAGATTCAATTTCTTCTATATCTATATTAAATTGGTTGAAATGATTTTGTTTATCATATAATATTATCATCTTTCGTGTATTATTATTATTATTATTAAGAACTGACACTTTGTTATGAATACAAGAAGGAAGGAGGTGCAACTCGATATAATAATAAAAAATAACTCGATATAAAAATATAAAAGAATTGCTTTTTTAACTTATTTATTTTGTCAGGTTCTCCATAAAACAGTTATACACCAAATTATTACGGAGAAGATTACAAAAGTTAAGAGAAAAAAAAGTCCAAGGGGCAGTTTCACTTGTAAACAAAAAGGTTTAAATCGAATTGTTGATTCAGTGACGTTGACCCATAAAAAGTAAAAAATAAATAAAATTGGGGGCTCTAGAAAAGAAAATCGAGTGCAGTTAACACGCGTAGAAGTGAAACTTTACTAAAGCAACCTGAAATAATGAAGAACCAAGGAGCCTTGAGAAGTGAGTCATAATCAAAGCGGTCAATGAGCGCAGGCCTAGCCTCATTTCCATTTTATATCTCAACCAATAGGAGCCTATTGGTTGAGATATAAAATATATATAATATGTCATTTCCGTTTAATCCGAATTCCAAATCACAACTGGGTTATAGAAGTTTTACTTAAAAAATATTCTTAAAGTGGACGGAGTGCAAAATAAGGTTGAGAACCTATGGTGTATACGAAAGTCACCTCATATGTTAGTACAGAGACTGGGCGAGGACTCGTTAACGTCAGTCACCAATAACGGCCAGAAGAAAGTGAAATCATCTTTCATATTTTCAATTTACATCATTGCCTTGAATTGTAAAAGTGCTGAATTCTTACCAATGTGAGGAAATGACCGTAAAATATGACCTTGAGAAGGTATGGAATGAAGATTAGTAACTGCTTCAAAATCGTTTTTCTCCACTTTCAGTTTCCAAAAAAACTAAAAATTCTCAGTAAAAGTTTAGTTTTGTGGTCTTCCCGAAAATAAAAAAAAATAAAAATACATCAAAAAAGTCACCGAAGACCAAAATTCCACTTAGATTTTTTACTCCAAAAAATGTTAGGGGTCTCTGGTTAGAGTCAAATACTTCCCTTAATACTCTGCGTATTTAAAATAATATGGATACAGGTTGTCTGAAATGACATCATCCTGGCCAATAATGTTTATTGACCAGATCTGAATAGATAGGAACTTCACAACCTTTTCCTCTCAGTATATTAAAATAGGCACAAAGATTTTGTTTATAATCAAACAATTCTGACCTGAAATGACTGACTTCAAAAACTTATTTTAGGTCGGGATTTAGAAGGTAGCAAGCTTTTAAGATTAACACAGTTCATAAGTGGGATGTAATATGTACATGTACATGTTGTATGATATCAATAATATTTAAACTAGATGTTAAAAACCACTCCGCGGGTTTTTACTCCATGGCCCTGTGGGTGGCTTTTGGTTCGGCTTCGCCCAGTTAGTGTTGGTGACAATTTTATAAATCCAGTGGGAACTGATTCCAAAAATAGTCACCGGGACAAAGTAACCGAGACAGAGCAATGACGTCATATGAAATATATAGCCGCTTGATACAACATGTGTTACCGTCAATCTTTCCATATCCGGAGAGATACTATATGTATAATCACAAATTCGTAGCAGCTATACCTAGGGGAGACGTCCTCATCCGACCTTCTCACGGAAGTAGCGATATCTTGTGACGAATTCTTGAATTCGAAACCGAATTGTAGCATTAGCTTTGTGTGAAATTCCACGTACATAGATGTTATTTGTGGCGCGGCGCGTATGGCGTGACGTCAGACATGCACTCGAAGCTGGGTTCTGAAATTCAACCACGCAGACGTTACCGTATTAATACTGTTCGTTTTCACTTACAGTGCAGAATAAAAATAAAATTATTTGCGGTAAACTAGCATAGTACGCTAAGTAATAAGTTTTGATTAACGCCGACTGCATATATAAGATGATAATATCCTTTGTGACCTTCCAAAGGGGTGTTCAATAAATTACCAGAGTTACAATAGCCTAAGACGAGAAAAGTGATATTTTACAGAAAGGAGTTCTCGGGAAGATATCGGACTGTCTAACAATTAACTGATTTTATTAAATGATGCTTAAACTGATTATGTAATGAGATCAAAGCTTTGAGAAGAGGTATGAGTTATTGAACTTTTGAAAAAGTTTCTTCTCAGACAAGTAAAAAAATTAAGAAATATTGGCAATTTTCCACACTCCGTGCAGTTTTTTCTTCAGCGTATCCTACCTATTCGAGATATTATTTGACACGCAAAGTGCACCGGAATTTCTTACACATATTTCGTGTAAAGTTTGTTCAAATATAACGTGTATAATCTCGTTCATATTTCTCCCGAAATCGCGCGACATTTACAAAGTGAATCTCCGTAAGCCACTGTCACAACCGGGGCGGGCTGCGAGCTGGAAACTGGAAGCTGGAAACGTCCTCTTCTTCTTTATTTTGTCAACTCAGCGGGGGCGGTAGAATCCATCAATATAACTAGGCATTGCACTGTCATGAAGTAAAGGATCAGACATCATTATTCATGTGTAGTAAGGAATATAGTATTTATACTGATAATCTGACGAAACGATTAATAGTTATCGTCAGAGTTGATTTTTTTTAAAAGGGGGTTATTTGGTACAAATCTAAATGATTGAAACATAATCAGAGAGACCTATGTTGTGGTCGTGTCCGTGTGCCCGAAATAACCTCAAATTTTTCTCACCATTGGTTTTATTCATTAAACATTTTCCTGTATCAACATTCTTCTTTTTCGTGTGAATACCTCACCAGTGTACCAACAACAAGTCCTCAATTTGGGAGGCGGTTATGAGCACCGCCGCCCCATCTGAGGGAGACCCTTCAACATCTCTTTCTCGTTCCATCGCCTTGCATCGCAGTGAAGGGGATGAATTCATATGTCCGTTACTCCTGGACTCATAGACTCCCAGATTCCTACCCCCCTCATACCTTTTTCTTTCCCAGAACTTCCTCTTCTTCCTTCTTAATACCCGCCACACATCATCTTCAAAGATGACGAAGGGAAATTATTTTCCTCAGGGCCTCCTGTGTGGATCTAATGTAAAAAAAACCGCCTGGGAAGTAGGAGTCGACAAGTCTAATGTAAACAGTTTTCTTTCAAATCCTTTTTGTCTACGCTTCTTGAAATTTCCTTTCCATGTTTAGTACTTTCCATGTTTAGTTTCCACGCTTAGTGCCTTCAAAATTGGCTTAAAATCAATTCGCTTAACCTTAACATAAGCAAAACTAAATATATAACTTTTTCAATGAACTCGAGGAGCCAACCAGCAAAATCACTAAAACTACACGAATGCCATAGAAACAATGCTCAATGTCAGTCATAGAAAAAACACAAAACATAAAATATCTCGGAGTAATAATTGATGGAAATTTTAGATGGGACCTACACATCAAAGTTATTACTGAAAAACTCACAAGTCTTATATATTTCTTCAAAAAAACAAAGAAATGTGGTAAATAAAAAGGATTTGAGAAAGGTTTACTAAGCGTTATGTCATTCTCGAATTGAATATGGAATTATAGGATGGGGATCTACTACACATAAATACATACATGACCTGAATATAATTCAAAAAGGAATCATAAAGACCATACTGAAACTACCTATTAGAACGCGTTCGATTGAAATTTTCAATAGCTTTGATGTACCAAATGTACAACGAATATATGCCAAAAATATATTATCGAAGCTAATCAAAAATACTGAATCCTCTACTAGACCGCGTATCCATCACACTAGATCGAATAAAAATGATATAAAAAACATTCCAAGTTATAAAACCACATTCCGACAAAAAAACTACACTTATTTTGCAACTAAACTCCATAATATTCTTCCCCAAGACATAACACTAATAAAATAAAAATATGAGTTCAAATTAAGAATAAAAACTTGGCTGAAAGAGGTCGACGAAAACACTCTAATGAAGGTACTAAAAACGACATAGAAGACACACTATAATTTAACAATTTTAGTCCGCCCACACAGGAACCCCTAGTGAGGAGGACTAAGAAATACAATATCTTTACCTAACGTAACCATTATATTTTGTATAGGTACTTATAGAATTATTTTATATAGTGGCTTAAATAAATAAAAAAAATTGTTGAAATGCAATTAGTTACCTACGTCAAATGAATGCCAAACTCATTTTGGTAAAATATCAAAGCCATTAACAGCTATTGGAAATGTTTTTTTCTGGGAATGAAAGTAATGTTTAATTAGTAATATTATACTGCTATGGTTTGGAGGGCTACGCATAATTCATCATTTTCCCTTTCTGCACTTCCGGGGATGCATCATGATGTTTTGGAGTTGGTGGGTTTAATGATCATTATTAATCTGCATATTAATATGAAAGCACCGCAAAATTTTGTGAGAAATGATCGAAAGTCAGCAGAATTTAGTAAGTGTGCCCCAAATTCAAGACATGGATTGATTATGTACCAACGTTTTGTTTGCAACTTTTTGTAGCAGTGAAGCTTCAACTTTGGATATTCGTAAGAATGGCATTTGCAAAGTTAACTATTTGAAATTTTTTTATTGATTTATTTTATTTAGTTATTTATTAATTTCCAATACCCTGATGGGCTTTTACATGATTATTGTATGGTACAGAGACACAATGTTTAAATACATCAATGAAAACTTAAAGAAATGAACATCATATTTTATACTATCCTATCCTACCCTATTCTTATTAATATTATAAAGGCGAAAGTTTGTACGGACTGACGTATGTATGTTTTTTACTCTTTCACGCCAAAACTACTGAATAAATTTTAAAAATTCTTTTACTAATAGAAAGCTACATTATTTGCGAGTACTATAGGCTTTATACATTGGTAAGCTCTGGCGTTATGAAATTATTTATTATACGTTTATTGTCCAGACGAAAAGCAAAGCGTTGCTAAGTAATTTTTTGACGTGCGCTGTCATTTTGTTATTTGTTTAGGTTACTATGGAGATCCCTTTGATATATATCCCATATCTGGGACTCGAACCTAGGATCTTCGCCTTGCCGGGGGGGCAACTCTTCCACAAGAGCTAATGTGTCCCTATCCAATTCAGTCGAAGAGACTGAACTACCAACACCAAGAACTACCAACAATATTTTCATTTTCTTAACGCATATTTTTATTGGCAGCTATCTTTATGTATGATTGCAAGATTCAAATCGATAGTATCTTGGATAATTTTTTATCCATTTTTATTTTTAATACGCGACATCTATTGACTTTTCTGCATGTCCAGAATGAATTTTTATTTTTAACTTAATGAGTGTAACGAAATATGACCGAATCGGATAGTGACACATTAGCTCAAGAACCAGATGTGACCGTATATTTTTTGATTTTTCTGTTTTCAGATGTGTGGTATTGTCATCATTCAATTAAATATTTCAATTTGAGGTTTTTGAAAGCATTTCTTTGTAGAGCAACTAGTTTCATGGGAATCACTATAGTATAAGTATACAGCATTATAAGTCGCTTCCAAACCGCCCTATGCCTCTTCCGTTGCTATGCTATTAACTTCGAGGGGTGATTCTATACGATATTATAAGTAAAAATGATAAATCACTATTGCGTAATGACAGGCTCGAACCGCCTGATTACGAACTTGTAGACAAATTGATTATAAATAACACCACAATGTTCTGGACGCAAAAAATAACAATGATTCAATTAAAATACTTACAAAAACCAAATTATAAAACAAACCTCCGGCTAGCTTTTTCAGGGAAGTCGTGTTCTCAGTCCGTTCAGATTTGATTCAAAACGATCGTCGCTTTATTGTTGGATATATACAGGTAGGGTTTAATAAATTAGAAGATCTCTGGTCGCTTTTAAATAATTTGTGAATTTATTAATGACTCGACGCTTCTAGGAAAAGCTTAATCTCTTTGTGAACTCCAAGTTAATGATACTAAAATATAACGAAAGGGATGAATGAAAAACACATAATTAAATAAGTTTACGTACACCCCGTCTCGGGTTTCATCTGGGCAGAGGACCTCGTCCGGAAACACCACTGATTTAGATATATAAAATATAACTATATTTTAAATTACGTGTTCCAAAAAAACCGTTGGAATACCCAGAGCTATTCGACCCGCCAAGATGCAAGATGCAAGGACCGACCCATAGCTAACTTAAAACCAGAAGAGCCGGGAAAAAGCCCGCAGCCCCTTTAAATATTAAATATTTAGTACCTGACGACGGATATAATTATATAGGGGTAGGAAGTTTTAATTCAAGAAAGTATTTCATGACGTCACTTTTTTCGAAATTCCAACTTTTAGGGGTAGTTGTGTGGTGAAATGATAAAATTAGACCGGCGAGTGCGGCCAGCTTTATTATTTTCCGCTGTTACGATACGGGCCAATCACAACCATGCAATGTTGCCACAATCGTGCCCGGCAGACTCTCAGCAAGTAAGATCGTACCTCCCACTAAGGATTTTTAGTAGGAACGTCTTTTTGTATGGAAAAAAAGAGTTGGGATTTCGGAAAAAGTTGTTAATCTTTTTTACTCCTACCGTCATGTAGAATCACCTCCCGAAGTTAATGCACTTTACCCCGGACACCCTGTATAAGTGTGATTACCAACGTATAAGTCACTTAACTTTTCCAAAATGATTAGGCTAGGAAATAAGCAAGACGAGATAAATTAGGTATTACTAGGTGTATTCGCGAGCGGCAGGTAAGTCGGTATCACAATGATGAAATCACCAATCCAAATAAAAAAAGTTACTTGAAGTGGAATTAGGTGTTTTAGATGATTAGATTTTCAAATTCCAGTACTTCCCAACCCTTCTTCCAAATCTCCGTCCCCTCCCACATTCCTCAGCCTTACAATATAGCCCAAATGGGGATGACATATACAACTGACTCAGGCCATATGAGTCTTTAAGGGAATATTAGCCAAACAGTAGTGCCAATAATGACGGAAAGAAAAGGCAATAATTGTTAAGTGTAATCATTACATTTACTCAAGGACAACATTAAAATGTTTAAGGACCTCTGGTTTAACCAACGAATGGTCAATTTTCAGAGGAAATATCGAAATCCTGCAAAATAAGAAGACCTCTTGACACTTTAGTTCTTAGTCAGACCATCCTAACTACTAACTGAGGACATCTGTTCATGTCAAACAAAACGCAGTGACTTTAATAAATCGTATCCTTCCAACAACATAAATATTCCTTAGTTATTACTTCTGATTACCTTTGCTTATTTGTGACGGTTCACTGCAGTAGGTAATATAGTGATTCATTTCGGTTTTTCTTTCTTTTTTTGTAGCATTTTTACCCGAAATATTCTGAACGAAGCCTTTTTTTCTTTTTTAGTGACAACCCAAAAATAGTTTGAGTTTTTTCGAGAAAATTTCCCTCGAAATAATAATAATATTTTTACTAGCTTTTTCCCGCGGCTTCGCTCGCATGGTATTAGGGGATTCCCACTCCGGCTCCTCCACCTTCCTTCTCCTTACTCCACTCCCCCCCATCAACCCCTCTCCCCCCTCCACATCCACCCCTCCCCCAAATCCTACCCGTTCCCACCAACTTCCCCTCTCCCCACTCCACTCCCTTATCAACCCCCCTCCCCCCCCTACCCATCTCCCTCCACTACACCCTCCTCCTCCCTCCCCTCCCCCCTCCACCGCTCCTCCCTCCACCCCCTACCCCTCCCCCTACCCTCCTCCACCCCTCTCCCATCCCTCTCCTCCTACCCTCCTCGACCCCTCCCTCTTCCTTCCCTTCCCCTCTCCCACTCCTAAACCCCAACACCCCATCCTCCTCCCACTCCCCCACCACCTTCACCACACCCCCCCTCCCCTCTCCCACCTCTCGCATTCCACACATTCCCAGTACATTCAGTTTTCAAACTGCTTGCGTGCCACCTATTAAATTTTTTTATACAAATTTCATAATGGCAGAGATTAACGGTAGTATTTTTAGAGATAGTTATTATTTTCTCGACGCCAACAAAGCACTCGTTTTAGGGTGAATTGCCTAATTTAAAAAAAAAACATCGTTTCCAAGACAACAATTTGTTTGCTTTTCTTCTGACGTTTGCAATAACTCGATTTTGTTAGGGACAGAAAACTTATGATAAATAATTTCATAACGCCAGAGATTATTCATAACGCCAGAGTTTACCAATATATGTATATAGCCTATAGTACTCGCAAATAATGTAGTATTCTATTAGTAAAAGAATTTTTCAAGTCCATTCTGTAGAGTAACAAACATACATCCATACAAACTTTCGCCTTTAAAGTCGTAGATATTCGATCACAAAAATTCGGTGAAAGAAACATCAAACGGAAAGGAAATTTTGTCGGAAATCACGTAAGCCATGTTTGGTGATTAGATGTGAATATTCATTTTTCACAATCTTTCTCTAACCCATCTCCTTCCCCTCCTCACTATCTTCAGCCTCCGACATTATTATTACAGGGAGTTTAAATCAATACGGTGGCAAATAAACACCTTTGAAAAGTGATAAAGTGATGAAAGTTAAACAATGAAAATTGCCCTAAAGCTAACCTAACCTAAAGCAATATATTTAGTCTTGATTTTTCATCAATTTTCATGACTTTACATTATTTTTCAAATCTGCATTTTTTGCGTCGATTTTTTCCCATCAATTTCATTGCGCGTTTTTCATCGTGTATTTTCGCAACTATCAGGTAAATATAATTAAATCCTCGCACGAGATATACCGTGTACCATTATAGCTCCTATTTTGCACTAAATAAATTCATTCGTTCACGTAGGTTCTTTCAGCCAACCCTGGTTATTAATAATAAACCGAATGTCCGAAATAAAACACAACTTCGAACAATATATAATCCTCACGTAACGCATGCCAAATTCACCTTTAAAAACTTTGCTGTAAAATGCATATTCCTGTTTTCTTCAAACAATCATTTGGTTCGGTTTGAGAGTTGAAACAGTAAACAATTTTCACATAGCTGTCAGCGAGCGCAACCGATGTCCAGGCTTAAAGGTGCACTCACCTGGAAATGTTTACGGTGACGTCAAAATCCATATATTTGAAAAATATTCAGTGTGTTTTTTAATTTAAATTTTATTTATAAACTGATCTCATTGATTAAAATTTGTAATCATTCATTCTGGGGTAAAGACTAATGAAATTATTGGATTTTATATTAAAAGTGTATGAATATATTTTTTAAATTTTATTGCACACCAAGAACGTTGCCCATATCCAATTACATTTATTTGATCATTCACAAAACAACTGATCCACCAATTTATGTACGTAGAATGAACCTCATTTTCCTACTGGCTTTTAAATTAATAACATTGGTACATATTTGCCTTTCATGCTTTTATAAAAAATGAAAAATTAATCAATTTGTTTTCCTTCCGATATTCTTACAAATATGTCTTTCAGAATCAAAGTATGAAGGGAAAAATAATTTATTTTATCTTTCTTTGATACGAACGAGTGTTTAAAAATAAGGAACGTTCATAAATACGTTTTTTCTCAAAGGTATAATATTTTTCATCTCTTCTGCTACTTTTCTGGAAAATTCACTGACGGCTTACGTTATACTGTAATTTAAAAATGTTGCCTTTATTATTTTTCTGTCAAAGAAGGTTGAGTTATTTACCAATATCTTCAAATCAAAAGCAACAACGAACTGCGTCCAAGAAAATATTGAATCAATAAATTTAGTTCAGATATATGTAGATAGAACCCCTAATTCTACACTACCACAACGGTAGATGCATACTGTCAGTAAAGCCCTGGTGAAACTCAATTTAGAATCGAAAGGTTGCTGGAAATGGCTTTAGCTGTATTTGGTGACCAGCTCTGATAATCCAGGAACTTCTGACCTTCCTCTTTCCCAACCTCTTCCCCCTTATCCTACTGCGATATGTTTTATGAAAAAGAATATTGTTTATTGTTATCAAGTTTAATTTGTAGAACTCCATTTTAATTTTTATTTTTTTATTATATAATCAATAATATTATTATTAAATTAATAAAAACAGTTTATTTTTAAACAGGTTCTGCTGTGTAATTATTGTTACGCGTGACAGCTGTTTCGCCTTCTGAAGGCATTATCAAACGGTGGTCATGCCACATACAGACGATATATTTATACTATTTCTAGAGAGGTATTTAGTATGACTCATTTCCAATTTCTGATTAAAAATGACAGACTACTAATGGTTTTTATTTTCCCAATTAGTGTAATTTCCCACTTCGACTGATAGTCTAATTATATTGTGAGTCATTTGCAAATGCTGACTCATGGTTTTCTTTTCAAGCATAATTAATTATTTTGAATTGGTTTGAAAATATTTAGAAGCGGAGAGTGAATTATATTTTTTTGTTCGTTTATTAAAATAGCTTTAGGATTATTATTATGTTTGTTGATTTCCAGCTGCTCTAAAAGATCAAGTTTACGTCCTTTATTTTGGATGTGTAAAGGAGTTGGTTTATTATCATCGCTAAGTGAGTGATTCTCTTCTAGGAGGTGTCTGGCAAATTGAGATTGAATTTTATTATTGTTTTTAAATGATCGTATGTGCTCTTTGAATCTAGTATTAAAGGACCGGCCAAAACGTCCAACATAAACAGCGTTGCATTCGTCACACTGGAGTTTATAAATGCCGCTATTTTTTAGTTTCGGTGTTTTACTTTTCGAGTTTTTAAGGGATGATCCCAGATTATGATTAGTGCGGAAGGCAATGTCTAATCCACAATTTTTGAGAACTTTAGCAATTTTATTAGATGTAGGTCCGACAAATTCCAAAGTTTTATTAAATGCAATTTTTATGCAAATTTTTGAGAACTATGCAAATTGAGAACTATGCAAATATTGAGAACAATGCAAATTTTTGAGAACTTTAGCAATTTTATTAAATGTAGGTCCGACAAAATCAAAGAAGTGCAATTGTAATGAATCCAAGGGCTCCTGCACTGTACGGGCAACCCAAAATTCATAAAGTAAATATTCCCATCCGACCCGTTGTTTCCTTCATAAATGCCCCAACAATATTACTCGCCAAAAAACTTAATTTTCTCTTCAAACATTATACTAAATTCTCTCCAAAATATGGCGTTAAAAATTCTCTAGAAGTTATAAATAAAATTCAAAACTTATATCTCCCACATAACTGCCAATTTGTATCTTTAGACGTCGTAAGCCTTTTTAGCAATATCCCTATCCAAGAGTGCCTTAAAATCATTAAAGATATATTAGATAAATCTAACATAAATCCAGTAATTAAAAAAGACTTATTAGACTTATTTAAAATATGCCTGGAGACAAACTACTTTGCATTTAACGATAAATTCTATCAACAAAATGACGGCTTGCCTATGGGGTCACCGTTAAGTTCTCTTCTTGCCGAAATATTCATGGACTATATCGAAAATCAAATTTTAGACTCAATCTTTAGCAAATACATAATTTACTATGTGCGTTATGTTGATGACATTTTGATCTGTTGAAAAGGTACCAACAGACAATTAGACCTTTTCGTTTCATTAGCTAACTCCATCAACCGTAAAATCTGCTTTACGGTCGAAAGAGAGTGTAATAATAAAATTAATTTTTTAGACTTAACAATCGGCAGAGAAAATAATAAACATACATTTGAAATTTTCCGTAAGCCTACGTTTACCGATACGACCATTAATTCTAAATCTTTGCACCCATGGTCACATAAATTATCTGCTTATCACTCGATGATACACAGACTTACTAACGTCCCGCTTGACAATAAAGCATACGAAAAGGAAAAAAATATAATTTTATCAATCGCAAAAAATAACGGCTTCAAGGGTAGAGACATTGATAAAATGATTAGTAATAAAAAACACAAAATTAACCTTAACTCAATTTACCCAACGATCAATAATAAAACGAATAATAAATTTGCGTGTTTGGAATTTGTCGGACCTACATCTAATAAAATTGCTAAAGTTCTCAAAAATTGTGGATTAGACATTGCCTTCCGCACTAATCATAATCTGGGATCATCCCTTAAAAACTCGAAAAGTAAAACACCGAAACTAAAAAATAGCGGCATTTATAAACTCCAGTGTGACGAATGCAACGCTGTTTATGTTGGACGTTTTGGCCGGTCCTTTAATACTAGATTCAAAGAGCACATACGATCATTTAAAAACAATAATAAAATTCAATCTCAATTTGCCAGACACCTCCTAGAAGAGAATCACTCACTTAGCGATGATAATAAACCAACTCCTTTACACATCCAAAATAAAGGACGTAAACTTGATCTTTTAGAGCAGCTGGAAATCAACAAACATAATAATAATCCTAAAGCTATTTTAATAAACGAACAAAAAAATATAATTCACTCTCCGCTTCTAAATATTTTCAAACCAATTCAAAATAATTAATTATGCTTGAAAAGAAAACCATGAGTCAGCATTTGCAAATGACTCACAATATAATTAGACTATCAGTCGAAGTGGGAAATTACACTAATTGGGAAAATAAAAACCATTAGTAGTCTGTCATTTTTAATCAGAAATTGGAAATGAGTCATACTAAATACCTCTCTAGAAATAGTATAAATATATCGTCTGTATGTGGCATGACCACCGTTTGATAATGCCTTCAGAAGGCGAAACAGCTGTCACGCGTAACAATAATTACACAGCAGAACCTGTTTAAAAATAAACTGTTTTTATTAATTTAATAATAATATTATTGATTATATAATAAAAAAAAAAAAAAAAAAAGAATATTGTTATTGAAAAAGCCATTATACTCATTTCTAAAATCCTTTCTAAGTATTTCAGGCTTTCAGACTTATTTCAGGCAACTTCGGCATTTCTTTAACTACTAAAGCATGGATCCATAAAGCAAGCACATATTTATTCAAATTTTAGAAATTCACTTTGTGGCACCATTTTATTAATTAAATAATTAAAAACACTTTGTTTTTACCACAATAATCTTTATTTAAAAAATCAACATGTTTCGAGAACGATGTTCTCTTCATCAGGAGATTATATGTACTGATAAAGAGAATATATAATGTCCTGATGAAGAGAACATCGTTCGTGAAACATGTTGATTTTTGAAATAAAGATTACCGTGGTAAAAACAAAGTGTTTTTAATTATTTCATTGCGTATATTTTTTTGTGCATTAACTCCGCACTGGAGACCTTGAGTAAATTAATTTCCCTTAGGGCGTACGTCATCTTTGGGGATGCTGTGTGAAGGTCTTTTAAATTAAAGGATGGAGAGCAAGTTCTGGGAAGAAAAATGAAAAGAGGGGTGGTTAAGAATCTGGGGGTCCAGGAATCATGAACGTACGTGTAAATCCATCCCTTCCACTGCGGTGCAAGGTAATGGGTCCTGATAGTCCGTCTCTAAGGTCAAAAGAGCTTCCTCAACCGACATCTCCCGATCCGGCCCGCCACCCACCGCCGCAAAGATCTGAACAAAACTCATCCCATAAACCTGAAAATATACACATGGTAATGCATATTTTAATACGATAAACATGTTGCTATTTCTAATTTTACTGACAATTACTGACAATTACTAGATACTGACAATTCATGGTGAAATTATATTATAATAATATAATAAAACGCATATAAAACTTATTTCCACTTAGCTATTTTTACTACCAATAGCCAAAATTACTAAAAATTCAATCGTCAAAGACGACATGGCAACACATGGAAAAACCGTATATATTAGATAAAGGATACCCCTACAAGTATTTTAAGCAACTATATCTTGGACATGTGAAGAGACATCCAGAGAAGTATGAGATATTGCATCTCATAATGCAAGGAAAGATTGCCTGAAGACGAGGCCCTGGAGGAGGGAGGACCTCATGGCTGAAAAGCCTGAGACAGTGGTTTGGCCAGTCTACTTGTAGAGTTGTTCCAGGCCGCAGTAAACAAAGTCCGCATAGCCAATATGATAGCCAACGTCCGTTGAACGGACAGGGCACAAGAAGAAGAAGAAGGCTACCCCTCTCCCTCTCCCCCATATGTAATGTATATAAACTGTAGATTAAGAATTATTCGTACCAGTCAGTCTGAAACTGGTTACGGATAAATATAAATGAAGTGGAAATAAGTTTTACATGTGTTTTATTATATTAATATATGTTGCTTGTATAATATGCACATTAATATTCTACTATGTACCTATTCGTATAACGTACTATTATTTGTATCCTGATACATTTTATTTCATTTAAGGAATGTAGCGTTTTATTAAGAATATGCTTACAAATCAAGTAAATTAAATCCGAAGAAGATTCCTTCAGCACAAGTAAAATCCATTTTCCCTGAAAAGATCCATCCCTCGCGTAGGATGAAAAGTGCCATCCCGCTGAGAGCAAATCCAGTTACAATCTTAATAATCACTTTGATTCCTGATATATACACAATGGCTTATTTGTAAAAGAGGAAAATTCCTTTGTACAATGGAAATCAGATTTCCTGGAATTTCCTGGAAAAGGAAAAATCCAGAAAGGCCTTTGAGGAAAATAATTAGATATTATTGTCAGGTATTAAAATATTTTAGAATTTAACGCTCTTCGATGGCATTTTTGGAGCTCACCGTTTCCTGAGAAACTCGTCGAGATAATTTGAAACCTTTCAAAGGCTGGTTTTATGTTATTGAGTTGTTTTGTCTTTTGTTCGCAATTGAAACAATATTTTTGGGGAAAATTTATAATAATGGGTAAAACAAAGGGATGATCAATATCATTGTTTGAATATATTGAGAAGAAATTCTTCAAATTCTTACGAGTGTTGCTTTCAAGGGTTTAAGTTATATTATTTCCCTTTCTTGAACATAAAATCATTAATCCTAGATTTTAATAGATTATTAGTTTTGAATTAATTGAAATTTTAGCAATCTGTGTTTTATTTATTTATTGTTTCTTTACACAGAGGTTTTATTCTTTATAATTTAATTTTATTCTCACTAGGACCAGCTTGTGCGGAGGTTCATAATTTTATAAGGTACCTAATAAAAATAAAACAAAATATTAAAGGTATTGAAAGAAAAATATTCTCACGAGTATTTATAATGGTACCTACTAAGCTGAAGGAGGCTAGTACATTACAATGTAAACTTGTAGTGTCACAAATTAAAAATAATATTAAAAGAAAAAAGAAATGTTATGTTATTAGTTAAGAAGGACAAAGACGAAAAAATGTGTAATATGGGAATTATGCAATTAATTCAGAAATGACAAAGATGAAATAAATGTTGACGATCCTCGGCTAAAACAAATAATTTAACAATCTTTTTGAAAGTGAACAAGGAATTAGATGACTTAATATGTTCTGGAAGTCTGTTAAATATAAGTGGAACCTAACGCAAATTATTTCTTTGACCAAAGGAAGATTTCATTTGAATTGCCACAAAGTTCAGACTTCAACAAATTCTAGTAGTACGCAATAGTGCACTTGTCGAATTTGATGTGCATGTTTCTGCAATATTAATATTATTACAGCTGTTTCGCATTCATAAATTTCATTCTTTATTTGCTTAGTAAATTTCGTGAAATATTAACAAACAGTACATATTTATATCTTTGAATGTATCTATCACTTTGTGGTTATCCATTATAGAAAAATGAAACAATACAACTTTGTATAAACCACTTATATAATGCGTAATTCCTACCGGTTTCAGAACAAACGTTTCTTCTTCAGGGCAAGCTACTACTAATTTGACAGTTTCGAACAATGTTTTATTATGGTAAAATAAAACATTCTTCGAATCTGTCAAATAAGCTTTTCCTGAAGAAGGAACGTTTGTTCCGAAACCGGTAGGAATTACGCATTATATAAGTGGTGTATACAAAGTTGTATTGTTTCATTTTTCTAGTACATATTTAGTTTATATTGTTATAATCCTACGTAACTCAGCAGTAAAGCGGAAAAAGCTTTTTTTCAGGATCTAAGTTACGGGTTCAAAGCCAGACTAAGTACAAATAATGTCTCAAATTAGAAAAAATAACACTCATTTAATATTATTTTAAATGTCCTTCACAAGTTTCACATCCGTACAGAAATGATAAGAGAGATCTAAAAAATTGACATGTTTACTGTAACTGAAAATGATAATCCAAATAATTACCTTTAACTATTTTTATTTTTCATTTATTCTTCGTCTACCGCATCATTTCATCTGACAACATTACCCAGTATTTTACCTTGGGTGCAATGCTTCCACAGGTTTCATCGGGCAGCAGCCGTGAGTCACATAAAATAAGAAGACAACTGTTCTTTTCGCTAAAAGAAATAAAATAAAATAAAAACTTTAATTAAATTGGTACACTCCTTTGGATAAAGCCATCCCATGAAAATAATTCATTCTGTTTGCAATAAACCTTAACGACCCCTCTAATTATTACGTCCATAAAGCATTTTATTTCGCATGTGAAATTGCACGTAAGCCGTAATGTGCAATATGCAATGAAATAAAAATAATAATGGTCTCCGCTTCCAGCGACAAACGCTCAAACAATAATGATAGGTGTCGATGAGATATTATAGTCTGTTAACAAAGTCTTGAAATTCAATAAACCGGAATCAAAAGTTATAATTTCCATGGTAACGCTTGTTTTAGAACAAATTATTACTGGACATGATTTGAGATTTTCATGACCAAAAGTATTACGGTGAATTATTTTTGGGATATTAGACAATAAAAACAATAATGAGAGGTGTCGATGAGATATTATAGTATGTTAACACAGTCCGGTAATTTAATGAAACGGAACCAAAAGTTCATTTCTATATCGACGCTGATTTAAACAAATTGGTTAATTTGAGCTTTTCTGGGTGCCTAGACCTCTCCAGCCGGATTCTCTCGACCCATCGCCTTGAACCGTAGTGGGAGGGATGGATTTATGCGTCCGTCATTCCTGGACACGTATTTACAATCCCTACCGCGTTTCAGACGCTTTAAATTTTCAATATCAAAATTAAAATATTTAGAAATAAAATTATAAATTTCTAATATACACATTGGAAAGATTATTTTATCAAGATTTTAGATTTTGCAAAGTGTTAAAAAATTATCAATATAGAGGTGTATTTACAATATATGGGAATAATATTAAAATTTAAATATTTAGTATTAAAATTGTTAATTTCTAATATACACATCAGAAAGATTATTTTTTCTAGATTTTAGAACAATTTTTGTTTTTGCAATGTGATAAAAAATAACCAATATAGAGGTATATTTAAAATGTATATTGTCGTTACCGCGACTGAATCGGTAGAGGTTTTGTAAATACGCTTCCTGGACGCAGTGACCCCCAGATTTCTTAACATCCCTCAAACCTTTTTCCTTCAAAGAACTTCCTATCCTTCCTTTCCCTAAAAATACCCTCTACACAGCACCCCCGTATATGTCAGAGCCCTTTTTCACTTCAGGGATTTTTTTACTTCAGGGCCTTCTGTATGAAGCTATCTTAAAAAAAACTGTGTGCAATTCACACGCTGTAGAAGTGAAACCTTCAGAAAACGTAGACGAGAGTTAGGAGTCTACGAAGCACGTTTTTTTATCAATGTTAAGGTTGATTTATCCATATTTCTGTCGTCGTTTTTCAGTGCACCTTTTCCTATACATTTAGTCATCTTATTAGTATTTGTGTTTTCTTCTTCGGAGTCGCTTTCTTTTGCGTTTTCTTTGCCTGTTTTCTTTTTTTTGGATTCGTGGGATTCAACCCTTGGTCCGCTGAGTGTCTGGCAGCTAAGGTTCGTCAGGCGAAGACCGAAGGAGGCTTGCATGGAACTGCGGATTTGTCGTGTTGTATTGGAACCGAGTACCCGTGAAATAAACAAATATTTTATTGCTACTCTTTCACTCGCAGGCTTTCCTATAGATGTATGTATTTGTCTATTTTTAGTGTCGCTTTTTCGTTTCATCGAGTTTCAAATCACAACAGAGTGCTTTTTTTAATCATCTTGGTAATGAAACTTGCTCTGTCGATATATTTTTTTTATAAAAACATCGCTTCCTTCAAAAAGCGTATATTTATGCTGATGCAAAAATCCTTTAATGATACAGATTGTTAACAGTAACAAATTTAATACCCATTGCTCTGTAACTACTTTCATTGTACCTACTTACTTCTTTATACATATATGTAATTGCTGTGAACCTTTTATTTTATTTTTTCCTGATAATAACAAACTAACGTAGAAATCCTTAAATGTATCACATAGTTAACAGTTACAAACTTAATACTCACTGCTCTGTAACTACATTCATGATAACTACATTCATCGTACCTACTTACTTATTTATATATGTAATTACTGTGTACCTTTTATTTTTTTTTTCTTTTCTTTTTTATAATAATAACAAATATACGTACATTTATGATAGCAAAAAAAAAATAATTAAAAAAAATAAATAAATAACAAAAAAAAATTTATTACAAGAAAATTACCTACTTTTATATTAATCGTTAAAAATGTTTTACACCACTGCAATACCGGTATGCTTCGAGTATATTTGGAATCACATTTTGTGTGATATTGTGACAATAATTATTGTATCTAATGTAGCATGAGCCCAAATACGAATCCGCTGGTTGAACTCCTTTTGTAAACAATTACTCGAATACTGATACCTACTTATGTTAGGCCTACTTATATCTTTCTAGCTCTGTTTATCATTTTATGTACTATATACTCATGATACTGCATACTTGTTATAATGCTCCTGTACAATTTATTTTATATGTAAAAGCCATCAAGGCGTAAACAAACAAATAAATAAATAAATAAATTTCTTCGATCGTAGTGCCCTCCATTTTGGTCTCTTGACAAACTCTACGATGGCGAATTACTTCTCACATAACCAATGATAGGTAGAAAAGATAAATTTATCGCTGGCCGCGTTCAATGACCGTGCAATGAACGCGACGGTGACATTGGAGTTATCAATATGTCGGTGAAACATTAATGTCACTGGGGAAATGTGCACTATTGATTTCATAACATAATCGATGTAATCCATCACTTTATCTCATCGAATCCGCATAGGAATTGCATTCATGGGCAAACAAAATGACAAGTTTTTTATCTATTTTTTTTATTATTGATAAATCAATAACTTCGTAAATATTTTCTTGTTTTTTTTATTTATTTTTTTCGATGCAGACGAATGGTGATGTAACTATGCAAAATTATTAGATTTTAAGTTTAAATCTTTCACCACAAATAAAATCTCTAATGAAAAGCGAAAATAACAGCATAGTAAATGAAGACATAATATTCCTCACTGGAACAGATGGGTTAAATTTAGCCAATAAATTCAACAATTGTTTTATAAAAAGTATTGAAGATATTAACGAGAGTATTCCGAAAATTTTCTATAATGCTGATGAAGAAATTAAAGAAAGAAATATAAAATTGAAATTTAAAAAAATAACAAAAAGGAATTAAAAGTTATTCTGAGACAGATGAAATCAAAACCTAGTCCTGATGGAATTACAATACTATTAATAATTCAATCATTGAGAATTACTTATTAAATATTATAAACGAATCTATCAAAATGAATAACAAAAAAATCATGTGTCAAACGACTTCAAAAAATGCACTAAAAAGTAGATAAGATTGTTATTTTTGCAGTCGGTGTCAGCCAAGGTAGTTTTGTAACTACATACATAGTTATAGGTGAGATGTGTTTGTGTTGCACGAGCGACTTGACGAGGCGAGAGGCGAGAGCGGGGCCGCGGCGTGAGGGGAGCTGTCAATTGAACACGCCGGGCCGGGTACCTTTGCTGACACCGACTCCAAAAATAACAATCTTACCTACATATTGATGAGTAGAAAAAGTAAGTTGATTATGAAGTTGTGGAAGAATACGAAATTATTTTTTTACTTTTTAGTGCATTTTTTTAAGTAGTTTTTTAGTTTTGTTAAATTTTTTGTTTATTTTTTGATTTTTAGTGAATCTGAAGTGCACTAACTAATTTGTCTGAATATGGGTAGACCTACTAGACAGACATCATTTGACCATAACGACATTAGGGTCAAATTAAGAGATTCGGCCGAGTATCGTTAATTTGTTCCTAAGAATTGAAGAGTTCCGTTATTTGTCATGGATCCCATAATCAGAACCTAACCAAACTCTCATCAAACTACCCTTGAAGTACATCCTGCCCAATAACAAAAGAATCATCGAAATAGGTTGGCGTGATATTAAGTTATTCGTCCATTTGTCACGCACATACTTAATGCAAATTTAAGACTTATAAGGTTTTCTCATGGATGCCATTGTCGGAACTGGACCAAATTAAAATGGGACCACACTGAAAGCACCAGCTTTCAAATAAAAAAAGAATCATCACTATTGGTGATGTCGAAAGTTCTGAGGTAACAAACATAAAAATAAAAAAATACAGTCGAATTGAGAACCTCCTCCTTTTTGAAGTGGTTTAAAAAGAAATTGCATTTTCAAGTCAAATTAAAACGTTGACATCACTAAAGAGAGTCCGGATCGCGCAGATAAGCTATGCTAGCATTGGCGCTACTTGCGGCCAACGCCAAACCCAAAACCTGGAAAGGACATGCAATAAACAGGCCAGCGGCTAGCTCACACAGCCGGCGCGAGCAAGGTTCCTCTTAAATCCAGGGCGAGTGTTTGTGATTCGCTTGTAAATTCCTACTTCCCTTCCTTTCCTCACAATCTCCAGGTCTCCTTCCTCAATCAGAACACAGTTGTTATGCACGAAAAAGGGTTTATTCATTTAAAGGTGAACAGGATTATACACAAGCCAGCCTCGGCACTAAACACATGGTTATTTGGCTAACTAAAATGCTATTGTTCTATCAACTCTCTCTCTACGCGTATATAGTGAAGTTAAATGTCAGTTCTTAGCACACAGAGGGGAAGGAAGGTTCATTTGTACTCACAGGCAGGATATAGGTAGTCGTCAGAAGGTACTGGTATTATATACTTCACACAATTAAAATAAAACATCGCGAAGTCAGTTTACAGCGGGCGCCCTAGCGCACCCGCTAGGACGCACTTGTTGTTCGCCCGAGGCCCGGTTGGGGAATGAATGCGGGGAGCCGCTCGGCGCTTGGCTACATGGCTACTTGTGTCGAGCGGTGCGGGGAAAGGGGGGCGGAGGGCCTGTGCAAGGGGTCAATTCGCTGTTAGCTCGCACGGGAATCAATTCCGTAACGTAACAGCTAATGTATCGTGTTTTGTTTATATTTCTCCACAATGTGTTTTGTTACTTGTTACTGGTGCTTTAATACTTAATTACAACTACTTTCTCAATTACCCAATAAAAATTACACAACCGGAGACATTTACTTGAAACGCTTATGCTGGGCCTTAGAAAATTGTCATCATAAAATAACAATAAATTATGAATAGCTTTTACACAAACATGTTAAAGATATGAAAAAGTAAAAACATGGTAAACATTAGACGGTTTACTCGGTTTCGTGATAACTTAAAATAATATTATTATCAATTTCACATTGAAGTAATGTAAATAATGCTTTGGTTATTTTATTTGATCATGATACGAGGTACATGTTTTGTAGGACGAAAGCGTAGATACCTTCTAATGCTTATTTTTTTTTTTCAATCGCATAATCAAATGGAAAGATATGGAGGTCGCGGGTTTGGTACCCGGCATTCGAAATAAAAAATTGAATTAATTTTAACATAATATGTGTTACGACACATATTATATTATAACCATAGAGATGCTAGGCCCTGCGGGCGGCTTCTAGTTTGGCTTCGCCCAGTTTGAGAGTAGGTAACCAATTTATTATAAATCCGATAAGAACTGGTTCCAAAAGTGACCAGTTGCTCGGATCCACCGTGAACCAGTGACAGCTAGTCACCGAGTTAAAGTAACCATGACAGGCGATGACGCCATATGTTATCTGTCCATATCGGAAAGATACTTAAGAGTCTATAAATCCGTAGTAATTATACCTAGGGAAGAAACGTCCACATGCGAGCTGCTGACGTTAGTGTCGACATCTTGTGTCGAATTCTTGATTTCGAAACGGAATTATAATAATAGCTTTGTGTGAAATTCCGCGTACACAGATGTTATTTGTGCCATGGCGCGTATGGCGTGGCGTCCGACATGCACTCGTAACTGGGTTAACCACGCAGACGCAACGTTATTAATAACGTTCGATGTGTTTATGATTATAACGGACAAAATAATATGCAGTGGTTCGCTACATTTGGTGATTTAGCAGGGGTGCCTGGGTTCATGGGGTGAGGTTTGTCTAGGTCTTGGAGGCGGATGACCAGGACACACTGTACCCCAGATTCCTACTCATCCCTTCAACCCTTTTCCTTTCCAGAACTCTCCTCTCCTTCCTTTCCTTTAAAAAACCCTCCACACAGCATCCCCAAAGACGACATAGGTCCTGAGGGAAATTATTTTCCTCAGGGACTCCTGTGTAGAGCTCACGTTAAAAAAAAATTCAGTTTTTCGACCGAATATACTCGAAAGAATGCAGTACATTTTCGACAGGACAGACAAAGACGACCATGAGACAGTCAGATCGGAAATTTGCTTGGAAAACGGTATTAACGTTTAGTGACTTAATCTGAGTAGCCAGGTACCGACTTCCTAACATTACTTTTTCCCATATTCTTCTATTCATTTTTTTTGTACTTTCCCAATACCTTTAGCCTCTCAACATATCTACCCCAAAATTTGGGGATGTCATAGTCTCACTGACTCACTATAGTTAGGATTTTTATGCGGCTACGGCCTAAAAAATTATGTAAATACCCTGTTGATACCCTCAGAAGGGAGAGACTTCCAGAATTTGACAATTTGGCATTCTTTTAAGGCACATAGCAACCCTGGACATCGGGTCACGTGTTTGTGTATCTGGTGACAGACGGATTGTTACCAGGGACACAGATATGGGAGGAGAGTCCTCCGTGCCGAGCAGCGTGGGTTGTTACAAGGGGTTATGCCGGACGGTGGTACGTATCGGAATAGGGGAGTTAGGGGTTATTGATGGGTGGGGGTCGATGGGCTGACCCTGTCACTCTTTTTCTTTTAGGACAAGCAGGTGCTCTAAAACATTTGTCATTCAAAATAGTAGTAACCTATATGTCAACGGATATGTTCGCGATTTTATTCAGTATGAAAATTATACTCTTCCTGCAAGCTGTAGACAGCATAAATACAAATATATCTTTTTTGCAGATAGAATGACGACTTTTGGTAGGCTCTGCCAATTGTTAACCTATCACATATCCTACGATACAAGTCACTTGCCAAACTAAAAACTCGAGCTCGGAAAAGCTGCTTCCTATGGTTGAAGATGCAGAGAATTCTGTTTTTTTTTTAGATTTTTTGAAATATTTTGGAATCATATGACAATGTGTGTGATTAGAACGGAAAATAGAAGGGTCCCTAGGATTAGCTCTTGTGGAACCCCCCAAAAAAAATACAAAACTCAGATTGAAAGGTTTCGGGTGCTTTAAAAAGCTGTTTTTTTTTAATTTTCAGGACGTTCAGGATGTTTTGCTTTTTCGGGACAGTGAGGGGATCACCGAACTGACATAAAAGGTAAAGTGGATAAGAGGGGGAGAAGAAGATCCTCGGTGCGTTAAGATTATCGCACGCATTCAAAACTTTGCGTGGGTTTCTGCGTCTGCAGGATCATATTCATTCATCGGGGCATTTGAGATACCGATCAGGATCCAAGAAAAAGTAGAATGTACTTAACTAGATAGCATGGAGATTATAACTAACTAACTAACTAACCACCACGCCGTTTCCCCGCAGGGGCGGGCAGAGAGGACAGACCGCCAAACATCCCGGTCTTGGCACACATTCCTTGCCTCGTTTCAACAACTGAACATTTATCTTTTATCTTTTGAAAGAACCGCGGCAATATTGTGATGGGTATAATATTTAACTGTGCGTGAATTCCAAAAATTCAAAAACGTCTAATGTCAAGCGCTGATTGTTGTTAACGTCTTATACATTCTCTTCTATTATTCTGACTCTTGACATGGCCCGACTCAAGTATCTGATTCACTTGGTCGTGCCATGTCTTTCTTGGGCGTCCTCGACTTCTTCTACCATTCACATTTGCGTCATATATTCTCCTTAGACTCCTTTCCTCGCACGCGAGATTATTGTTTCCTTATTTATGAACCCGTCAAAATATTGCCCAAAATTTAAAAAAAGTTCTTAATATTTTAAATGCGGTATGTAAGAAATGTGCTTCGCTTGACACTTTACAGATTAATTTAAATAAGGTTTATTATATTTTTGACAATTGATAGCTCATGTTAAAATGTTTTTTAAATGCTTATTTGAGTTGTCTGAATGAACCTTTGCAATCTCAAATTAAAATTTTTGCTTCGTATCAAAAAATTGCATTGGTACCAACGCATGTCGAAATAAAAATACGAACCCAGACGTTTGAGAAGCTTTTCCGCCTTCGGCGAATCGCTCGCACTGAACCCATCTCAGTATTTTAAGGAAGCAGTCATGGAAACACGGCGTGCCTTACAAGGAGCCATTCGTCTTGCGTCCGAGTTGCCTATTAGATAAATGTTATTCCCTACTGATATATCGGATCCATTATGAGGGATGAGGCGGTCCCGACCGCGGATCCCAGTTTGGTAGCTCTGCGTAGGAAGCAGGAAGGAAGCAGACACGTGTTTCAAGCCAACTGTACCTGAATAAGTAAGTACTAACTTTAGGGTTAGCCATTAATGTATAACTACATCTACTTGTTGATTCGTGTATCAAAAATTCAAGAGTGGTCGATCGTAGATTCTCTCAGCATCATCTTCGTGAAAGGTTATCAACCAGAATCGAAATATTTCTAGAAAAGGGATTAACCTGATTTGGTGACCAGTTCGAAATAATTGGATATTCCCCGTACCCTTCAGCAGAGGCGGCCGCTTGCTTAGTGCATTCGTGCACTGCGCTGCCGAAAACCAATATACGTCAGAAGTGTAAATTAGTACATCCTCTCCCGAAGTATTCCCGCCAATTCGTTACAAAATCTTTACCAATTGACTAAACTCCCGAGCATGAGAGAAAGGTATTCGTGCACATTTTGTTATGCCCAGGCGTGACGTCACATGAAGTTATATTTCTACTGGGATCATCTCCAGATGCTGGAGTGCCAGTGCCCGTGAAATGAGCAAGGCAGGTATAGACCCATAAGGACGATTGACGTGTGAAAGCAGAGAAGACATATGGTGCCTGGGTGCACTAGCGGAGCAAATGACATAACATAAAACTTGCGTAAAGTGGTCCCGAACCTTTGGAATGAAATAGTTATGTTCAACAAATTTAAGACTAGTTAACAATGTTATGTTGTAACGCCATCGGTCGCCGGCGCGGCGTATCGACCTCAGTATCGTTTCGGTTTTTAAAGCATTTTAACGGTTTTCGCAAGTTTTATTCTGTAAAAAAAAATATTTAAAAATGAGTGCTACTGAAAACATTGCGATTAACGTATATTTTATCAAATGTAACTTAGTGGAGTATTTTAGTGAAACGGTTAAACTTTTCAAAATAAGTTGTACTATTCCAATGACAACTGTTGAGTGCGAACGGTGTTTTTCTACATTAAAACGTGTAAAAACATTTCTGAGTACACCATGATCGGCTTAATGCTTTGTCAATGATGACCATCGAAAAAGGTTTTATAGCTTCTATACCAGACTTTAACAATCGTGTCATTGAAGTATTTTCACAAATGAAACAGCGACGAATAGATTTTCTCTACAAGTGAACGTTTGTACTAGGTATGTCAATCCCTTTAAATCACTTTATTTTCCCATGTTAATGTTATCTTTTTTGGGAAATGCACTGCCCGCAAATTTTGTGACGGGCCGCCTCTGCCCTTCAGCCTTACAACATATGTTTATTTGTATTATTTCGCAGAATATTCAAATCACTAAAATTATCATTTGATAATTTTGAGGGAGCGGGAGACAGAAATGAAATGCGTCATGTCGAAGTGGTGAGTCAGTCGTTTATTGGGCTACGTAGCAGATGGTCGGTGGTCGGTAACTTGATGTAATGCGGGGTGCTGTGATGAGATTCTGCAGGCGCACGGAGTGATGGAGATGGTGAGGTGAAGGTCAGTGTGTTGCTCGACACCATGACGGTGGAGATGACCTATCTTCCAGGCCGTTGCTCGACGCTTTGAATCGCGGAGATAAACGGTGAGTGGCTCGGTGTGCTGAGCCACCAGCAGGTAGTCCTGGCGAGGCGGAGCGTGTTTCCATGGCAGCGAAGCACGGTGAGGCTTCGGGGTGCCATGAAGTGGTGAGCTGATCCCTGGACTGAAGGTGCGTCAAACCTTATAAGTCGCGGGATGGAGCTGATCTCAGGAGCTGAAGACACGATGGGCCTTGTAGCTGAGACGTGGTGATGGACCTCGGGAAGCTGCCCTGGATGTGTGCCATGCAGGAGCACTTGTTACATGTTGAGATATTGACCGACTGTTGATGTGAGACTGAACTGCAGCGGGCGAGCGATCGGCTGCTTATATAGCCGCGGTAGAGTAACTACCTCGCGGTAGGTAATACGAGCCACTTCGGCAGCTGACGAGAATATTCGGCGCCGTACAGATATTGTACGGTGCTGTCTCGAGACCTTTCTAGGCGGGGCGATATTATTATCGTCGGGCTGGCACGGGAGGCGAGAAAGTACATCGCGGCCAGTATAGGTACGAAGGTACCTAGGCAAGTAGGTTTGCCGATGGGCGCGAATATTAGGAGATGTTTCTCGTATGTTCTTTTGATGGCGAAGATAATAATGATGTGTCGCCACAGTGCGTAAGTGTTAACAATCAAACTTAAAATAGTACAGTTTATGATTTATCCACCACTATGCATAGATGCCAAACAATAAAGAGAAATAATAATGAACCTTAATGTATAAAACAAAGTCGGGTTAGTTACATTATTTAGAACTCGAGATCGGCTGGACCGATTTTGATGATCTTTGATTTGTTAGATTTATCTCCGCCCCAAATAAGGGAACGTACCCATACTACGTGACACGTTTAGGGGGGGGGGTCTTCAAAATGTCACGCTCCATACAAATGAGCGGCGGGTTGCTTAGGATTTTGGTCACCGCGGGGGGGGGGGGGGGGTTAAAAATTGCAAAAAGTTGGTCACGTAGTATGGGTACGTTCCCTAACAGAATAACTATTAAAACATCGCAAAAATTCACGAAAAAGAAAGTTATGAAGAAAATTAATTTTTTCAAACATTTTGTATGGAACGAATTCTCATATTTTGAAAGAACTGTGGCAATATTGTGATGGGTATAATATTTAAATGTGCGTGAATTCCAAAAATTCAAAAACGTCAAATGTCAAGCGCTGATTGTTTTGCTTTTGTTTTTAATCGTATAATGCTGCCCCTCTTTCTTACACACTAAATGTCAATAGTCGAAAATGAGACAAACGGTGAACGTATGTCTCTGCACCCCTCCAAAGAAATATACAATAATAATAAATCTCTGAAATTAAAAGCTTTTTTTTTACGTAAGCTTCACTCAGGACCTATGTCATCTTAGGGGATGCTGTGTGGAGGGTCTTTTTTAGGAAGAGTAGGATAGGAAGTTCTGGGAAGGAAAAGGCACGAGGGGGGTAGGAATCTGGAGGTTAGTGTATCCGGGAGTGATTTCATCCCTCCAACTGCGGTGAAGGGCCATTGCCTTGACCGAAATTGACCTTTTCTTTTCCAGCCGGACTCTTTCGACCCATTCATTGGTCGAGAGAATCCGGCTGGAAAGGTCAAAAGGCCCCCCTCAACCAGTCTCTCTCGATCTGGCCCGCCACGCAGCAGGTGGGCAGACACAACCGCCGCCAAGACCCGCACAAAAGTCAAACCCCATGAACCCGGGCACCCCTGCTAAATCAAAAAACGTAGCGAACCACTTGGGATGACAGAGTTGGGATGAGAGAGTTGTTGGTTATCCAATAAATGGTTCCCGGGGCGGTGGCACCTGTACCCGCTTCCTTTCAAAAATTCTCGTAAGTAAGTGGAAAAGTAAGAAAATCACAAAAAATATTAATCCGTACATAACGCCATTACTGATACTGACAAAAACAAAACACGAACAGTTGGGCATTGACAATTGCTTCATTGTGTAATTTTCAACTTAATAAAAAAACTTAATTTAATTCAACAGTTATTGATTCTGAGGCGGTAGGAAGTTCGTCGGGTCAGCTAGTAATTAGATATAAAACGAGAAGAAAAGATAAATGAAAACTTTTCTAATGACACCGCTAATCTCCACGACCTGTTCAGGTGGTATGCGGAGGTAAAGCAATGCAATACATTCCATGTTAAAACAAGTTAGCAAAAAATGTGATATCCTAGTTATTGGTTTAAGTGCTTATCCGTCGATGGCACATAGCTGTTGAAAAGACATGGATTGACACTTTAATAATTACTATTTCAACCTTACATAAGGTCGGGTCTAGAATAATTACTACCACCTGCTAAATAAGCCATCAGAGGTCCTGGTCAACTTTTACTTAAATAAAGTCCAATTTATTTTGTTGATCCCAGAGTTTTATTTAAAGAAATGTGAGACAAACTCGGAGTTACAACGATAACAATGCACACATTATAAATTAGTTGATGGTTAATTTGGACATGATACAAAATATTATAATTATAATACCATGATAGGAGATGCCAGAATCCCTAAAGTTCGGAGAGTTGAGAGAATGGTATTGTGATGGGACTCACATTTAAAAAAAATTTAGATCAGATATCCAGCATAGTCCTAAAATATTGAATAAATTTCCATAGAACATTGGACTACCGAGGTGATAATGACCGCTTGTCGCACACCTGTGTAAACCGAGAATATTTCTTTACCACATGCTGGATATTGTAATAATATCGAGTTAAATGAGGTTATGCACACATAATCGTACGATACACTATCAATTCCGTTGGACATTTTAGCTCGAATGATGTTTTCGAACCAACAAATGCAAACGATACAATGGGTAAATAAATTGACAAATTTGTTTACTCTGCAACTCATTCGTAATTAAATATTATGTATATTTTGTCTAATATTTCTAAATCTATCTGGAGTCCGATTTTAAATCAAATAAATATAATGGGTATGCTGGCTTGCATGGCAGGCCTTGTTTGAGGGTGACCTTTGAACTCTCCAGCTTGATTATCTCGACCGTCACTCCTGGACACATTGACATTACTATCAGATTCCTACCTATCCCTCATTTCTTTTTCCTTCTCGAAACTTCCTCTCCTTCCTTTCCCTGAAAAGACCCTCCAGCAAACCCACCCAGCATCTCCAAAGATGGTACAGGCCCTGGGTTTTTATTCCTCAGTTATAATTTATTTTACTTCATGAATGTATGATTTCAAATGTGTGTTGTATAATAAAAAAATTGGTTAGTAAATTTAACAAATCTGCCAACGACCTAAGGTATAACCTTATATACTAAAAGTAAACATTTTTTCGCAAAATTTAAACATAATTTTACTAGATGAAAGAACAATCTTTCGAAATCGATTTAAACTTTTTCGTGGAAAAAAGTCAATACGTCTAGAATTTTATTTAAAAATGACGTATTTCCCGTTGTGTCTGGTTATTCCCTCTTAAGTAAAGTTGATGTAATAACACAGCTATTTGCACCATTTTATGTTCATTAAAGAAGATTAACAAAATATTCATGAACATAATGGGAATTTGAAGGTCCCGTATTTAAGGTTTCCGGGGTGACTGAATTCACAGTAGGCACCCGCGTTTCGACAGTGTTCTTCCAGGAGGCGTCTACTAATATCTACAGGAATTCCAAAAACTGAAAAAAACGAGCTAATATCTTTGAGAACCAAAGTGCGTACGAATATCTACAGCTCAAACTGCTGACTAATATCTATGAGAACCAAAGTGTTGACGAATATCTACAGCACTGGCAGAGGTTGAATTTGCACAATTATGTATAGCATATTGGAATAACGTAATATTGCGTATGTCGTTTAAAAAACTTAATTAAGTATGTATCTAAAAATCCCTAATATCGGACTATTGGACACATTTAGCTGATTAGTCCAACCTACGCTCTGTAGATATTAGTCAACACTGGGACCGTCATAGATATTCGTCCGACCTTAGCTCTGTAGATATTAGTCAACACTCTGAAGTTCGTAGATATTAGTCCAACATATGAGCTGTAGATATTCGTCCGACATACAGGCTGTAGATATTATTATCTGGAGTCTTCTTCCAACTACCTTCAGCGTCTAAAAACTTTACATAGCCTCGACAAGAAATCTCCAAAGCCCATTGTTACCAGTGTTAGATTAATGTTCGCAGTGGTACAAAGAAATGAGGCTATCATTCCACAGTGGAGTACTGATACCAACCCTAAATATATGAAAACATGTAGGTAGAACTGACAAAAGAAGGTTGCAGTTGCAGATAGACTGAATACTGTAAAAATATGATCCTAAATGAGGGTGATAAATATTTTATACTTTGCCGTGCTCTGGTTAGAGTGCAGTGCACGGCCCGACTAAGTGCATCAAATATTGAGTCGGGTTGTGACAAGTGTCTGAATAACAGGTGAGTATGTATGAGACGATGGATGAATGTGAATGAAGCAATAAATATGTGCCAAGACAGATATGTGTGGCGGTCCATCTCCTCTGCCAACTATTCCTAGCCCTATAGGCAGACTATATCCTATAGATGTTTGTATCTATAATCAACAAACAAGTCCTGTTAAGCCAATTGAAGGGGTTTGTCAACAGGTGCTTATATTTTAGTTACGTATACATTTTTTAAATTTAAAATTTACATCTTATATCTACAGATTCAAAATTTTTTCATACATATCAATATCAATATAAATATTTTTTTTCCGATAGCTAATTTTTCACCATAAATTTAACCTTATTCATAGAATTACATTACTTTATATTGTAAGGTAATAAATTAAATATCTTCGGTATAATGTATTCAAACGTTCTCTATCCGTACTTATTGTTAAATTTCGAAACTATTAACCCGTCGTTGCGCGTGAATCTAGTGCCGTATTTATGTTCTTATTTATCTTTATGCTGCGGGGTAAATATGTATATGCTGAATTATAGTTTTGTGCCATGGAAGAATAGTATTGCTTTAACAGGTAAGATTTTGGCACTTTGAAACAGCAACGGTGTATTATGTCTCTGTTTGAAAATTTTAGGGACGACTAATAATTTTACAATTGCGTTTTGTACAACTTGGACTTGTTTCAGATTGGTTATAGTAGTATTTCCCCATATTGTTAATCCATATCTTATAATAGATTCTGCCAGTGACATATAAATTAATTAAAGTGTTTCAATTGATAGGAAAAAATTTTATGTGTACATTCTGCCAACAATTGAGTCTTTTACAGGTTTTTTATATGTTTGTCCCATTTAAATTTACCATCTGTTATTAAAAATATAACTTTTAAACACGCTTTATTATTTGAATTAGACAGCTAGGATGTGACCCACACTCAATTTCTGAGATCAAAGAATCTTTCAATTAGAGGAAATAAAAGTCGCAGGTACTTAATCATATTTGGATATATTTTTATCATTAAACGAAGGCTTTGATTTTAAAACTTATTTTATATGAAGGATGAATCTAGTGCATTTCGACGAGTTTGTTAAGGGTCTTTAACCAGCCAGCGGCCGAAAATCCACATTTTGTTGAAAGATGTTCTTACGATCAAACAGGGCGGTTCCAATGAGAAAGATTAATTATTTTTTAAATTGCAATAAAGTATCGCTTTTATTTCATTCCAAATTTGCTTTAATTTATACCTACATCCAAAAACGCTGAAAGTAGTGGTAAAAATATTAAAATGATGTACTTTTTGTAATAATTTTTTTATCATAAGTATATATAATTTTTCAATAATGTCTAAGCAAAATAAGGATGTAAAAAAAATCTTAAATATTTTAATTTTTAAGACCGTAAATAGTTAGACAAAATAGAGAAATTTTCGTCGTAAATTAATGTTCGGATATTTTTTAATGATTTTATTTGAACTAAAATTAAAATTTTGCAACATTCGTTTACTAGATAACGTATTGATTTACAATAATGTATGATTACATGGTATGAAATATGTTTTGTAAAATAAGATATTTCGTTTGAAAATTTAACAATCTGCCAACGACCCATAGTATATAACCTTATTATAATAAAAATAAATATTTTTTTCTCAAAATTTATAACTTGCGTTTACTAGATAAAAGAACAATCTTTCGAAATCAATTTATATTTTTTTGTGGAAAATAGTCAATACGTCTAAAATTTGATTTAAAAATGACATATTTCCGGTTTCCTCTGGTTACACCCTCTTAATATCAGACTGGAATTCGCTTAACAACGGCCCAAAGTCGCGGCGTTTTACAGCACTAAATCCAGGTACACAAATAAGTGATTTAGTTGTTGTGTTTACTTGGGCCAAAATAATGTTTCAAAAATAAAGGTATCTCTTATTAGTTTATCTCTATCATTGCAAATATTCAAAAACTAATACACAAAAAATAGTAATGATACTTCTAGGGAGAATACTTCGAACACCGAATTCAAAATGGCGGCAGTTGATCAGCTGATTGCCCGATCCTATAGTAACCTTTCAGGAGTGATGTCGTCGCACTATTCACCATACATACGCTAGTTTTCGGGGGATCTTGAAAAATTAAAATTTTGACAAATATTTTAACTATTAAAACTAACTCTCAAAATAAATAAAAATATGCAGTTTTAAGTTAGAAGGTCACTATTCATTAAAAAAAAAATTGGACTGGAGTTTTCTATTATCTGTAGATATAAAGTTTTATTTGCCTCCGGAGATAATCACATAATTATATTGTAATCCGGGAATGGCGATGTATTTATTTATTATTTATTCAAAGGCATCTTGAATGCGGGCTGCCTGAAGATCAGAGAGTGATTCGAACCTTTCAAAGGAAAGTTTCGTAATTAAAATTTCATATCTAGCGAGATTTTCAAAGGAACCGTTTGCAGCCGTAAAGACTTAATGTATTTACGGGTACAAATAAAATTATTGTATGTTTGGTAATCTGAACGTAGAGACGATTTCTTCTCTACAGAGTACCAGTAGCGTAGAATTTAGTGGTAGCACAGAAGCGTAGAACTTAATAACAGTAGGACTCTTCGTGTTTGTAACGATTCCAGATACTAATATCTACAGCCTGTATGTCGGACGAATATCTACAGCTCATATGTTGGACTAATATCTATGAACTTCAGAGTGAGGACTAATATCTACAGAGCTAAGGTCGGACGAATATCTATGACGGTCCCAGTGGTGACTAATATCTATGGAGCGTAGGTTGAAAAGCATAAATTACTTCAATTACGTAGTTACTAATTACGTAAAGGCTTAAACGTTTAAAGTACGTACATGAAGTTTTGCATGATATTACGTATTTTGCTGTTTACGGGGACAATAATTTATTGAACAATCATGGAGGTCATAATACAAAGATATTTATTTATTTCGAAATACACGGCACCACAACCTAACCTAACCTAACCTAACCGAACCTAACATAACTGACGTAGAAATGGTCATGGTGACAGACTAAATAATTAAGAAGCACTCGAAATAAAGAAAACCGTTAAAACAAAAACCCAAATCCTTAGTAATCAGCTAAATGTGTCCAATAGTCCAATATTAGGGATTTTTTCATACATACATACATAAATTAAGTTTTTTAAACGGCATATGCAATATTACGTTATTCCAATATGCTATACATAATTGCAAATCCAACCTCTGCCAGTGCTGTAGATATTCGTCCACACTTTAGTTCTCTTAGATATTAGTCAGCAGTTTGAGCTGTAGATATTCGTCCTCACTTTGGTTCTCATAGATATTAGGCCGATTTGTTCAGTTTTTGGAATTCCTGTAGATATTAGTAGACGCCTCATTTGTCACGACTTTAATAATTTACAGATTGGTTTTCATTTTGTCGTTAATTTTTCCCCAACCCGGCTACAGATTTGTTTGTGTTAAGGCGGAAGAAATAATATTAACAAGTGTGTTTCAAATTTTAAACTTTTGCCAAGCGTGAATAATAAACAGCATTAGTTGTGTAAAAATTATAACACATTTATGAGGAAAGTTGTTTAACCCCTTAGTCTAATTTATTCGGTTTTCGGAACAGTTAGCCGAAAAAAAATTGAAATGTTTAGGTACCTTTATGAAACCAAAGTTTCGGACAGGATTTGAAAAAAAAAATTAAAATATGAAACTCTGGAATTTTTTATTTAATTATTTTCACTTGAAAAAATATAACCGAGTTAACGATTTTGTAGGTACATTTGCCTAGTAAAATATGTATGTGTTTTTATTTTTTTTCAATCATTTTAGTTAGAAAAAACGAAAGGTGAACCATTTTAAAAACTTCTTTATGTTTGCAATCAATTTTTTTATATTTATAAAACTAGCTTTTACCCGCGGCTTCGCTCGCACGGTATTAGGGGGAAATTACTATATAAATAATAATTTTCCCACTGGAATGAAATGTTTTTTCCGGCATAAAATTAGCCTACGTCATTTCCCAGTCCACCGATTACCTCTGTTTAAAAAAATCACGTCGATCGGTCGGTCCATTTACCTACATTATTATAGCAAGTTCCCGGTATGCGTTCCCATGCCACTTAATAAAGAAATTGTTTCTCCCTGCGTGTCCTTTCTCATTCGTCCCGTTACCGTTCCACCTTCCCTTCCTCTCCCGCGTCCCCTTCCCCTCGCGCGTTAACACTCTGCCTTCCCACTCCCCACTCGCCTGGCCCGCTTCCCCCGTCCCGCGAATCCCCCTCCCGAGTTCCCCTCCCCATCTAGCATTCCATTCAGTCAAACCTGGTACATTCAATTTTCAAACAGCTCGCGTGCCACCCATTGCAATTTTCTGTACGAATTTCATAATGCCAGAGCTCACCAGTATACATATACAGAAACCTTCACGGGCATGCACACATCAAATCCCCAAAAATTGAATGAAATAGGTAAAGTCGTCCGGAATTATTCTTAATAAATACGTAAATTTAGGCGATTGATTTTTATTTAGATACTAGCTGGTTCCCGGCATGCGTTGCGTTGCCATTTAATAAATAAATTGTTTCTCCCTGCGTGTCCTTTCCCATTTGTCCCGTTCCCCTTTCACCTCCACCTTCCCCCTCCCTACTACACTCCCCCCTCCCCCCTCCCCCCGTCCCGCAAACACCCCTCCCGAGTTCCCCTCCACCCACCCCCCTCCCGCATTCAATACATTCAGTCCCGTTTCAATTTTCAAACAGCTCGCGTGCCACCTATCGCATTTTTTTAATACAAATTTCATAATGCGAAAACTCACAAGTAGTTTTACACAAACCTTGCCCAGACACTAACGAACACAAGAAAAAAGAATTATTTAATTTGGTTCAGTTGTTCGGAAGTTACGCGCGCACATACATTTCGGCAATTCATTTTTATTTTCATAGAGAGATAGATAGATATAGATATATAAATTTGAAAGTGCATTTCAAAAACAGTTTTTACTTCTTGGATGCGTTCAGAATTATTCCATTTGTTTGGATTGTATTGCATTTTGTATTGTAGGCTTCAGGGGATAAGTATTTGTTGTTAAGGGTGTGCAATTTGATTACTTTAATATTATATTACTTTGTGTGATGATCTGAGGTTGCGTGTTGTTAGATATGTATTTTGTTGACAAACGATTATTGTTTTAAAAAATCTTTAATTGTTTATCCGACCACCGCATTTTTAATAGGCACAAATAATAAAAATTACACTTTGTTTCATTGGGCAAGTTCAATATTTTCAACGTTATTGACATTGAATCATTCACTTTTATACTTCCGAGGGAGCCGGGAGACAGAAATGAAAGGCGTCAGTCGGTGTAGTGCGTCAGTCGGTGTAGGGGCTACGTAGCAAGGGTCGGTGAAGCAATAACATGATGTAAAGTAGAGTGCCGTAGATGAGATGCTGCTGGCGCACGGAGGTGATGGAGATGGTGTGGTGAAGGTCAGTGAGTTGCTCAACACCTTGGCGGTGGAGATGACCTATCTTCCAGGCCGTTGCTCGACGCTTTGAGTCGCGAAGATGAACGGTGAGTGGCTTGGTGAGCTGAGCCACCAGCAGGTAGTCCTGGCGAGGCGGAGCGTGTTTCCATGGCAGCGAAACACGGTGGGTTTAGGGGTGCCATGAAACGGTGAGCTGATCCCTGGACTGAAGGTGACGCAAGCCTTGTAAGTCGCGGGATGTAGCTGTTCTGCGGAGCTGAAGGCACGATGGGCCTTGTAGCTGAGACGTGATGAAATCCTCGAGGAAACTGCACTGGATGTGTGTAGATGCCATGCAGGAGCACTTGTGCGGAGATCTGTTACATGATGATTTGTTGACCGACTAATGGTCTGGGACTGACGAGCGAGCGCCGAGTTTAGTCGCTTTATATATACCAGCACGACCGGTGGAGTAATGTTCCATTCGCCGGCAATGTGTACACTAGACGGTACTCGAACATACCCGGTGCTGAATATTCAGGCGGCTTATAAACTCTAGACCTTTCTAGGCGGTGGCGAAATTATTATTTATCGGCGGCAGCAGGAGTAGGTAGGTATGTACTCAGGTAAGTGCCGGCGCCGCGCGAATATTAGATGTTTCTCGTGTCTTCTTTTGATGGCGAAGTTGATAATGATGTGTCGCCACACTTACACGATTGAATTTGATTGCTTCATCCAAATTGAAATGCATAAGTGCAACGCGTAATATTGCCATCAGAGAAACAATCAAAAATGAAATTATGAGATTTTTTCATTTGAAATGAAGAACAATAAGCACATAGTGTTTCAGAGTAAAATAGAGATTTTTAGAGAATGTAAAATTAACCTAATTCAAATATTAGAAATATATCATTACTTTCATCAATAAACATATATATTATTATAAGAGTATGTCGGTACATACGTAGGTACAAGATAAGAGAATTCTAAATATCCATTAACAGATCTCGAATCATCGTTCATTTGACACCATTTAATACTATCGCCTGTATTATTTAATGTTCAGTATTATTATTGAACCGATGGATATTTAAACAGCCTGTCAGTATTCCACTCGGAGTATTGATTTTCTTTGAATATTACTACCGACTGATGTTCCCGTAATTTATTTTTTTCAGTATTGGGTTAGGACATACACAATCGGCCTTGCAATGCCGTTGGAGTTTGTTCAGCCAACACGGTTCTCGACTAACAAGGGTTCAAAGAACTCTGATGATTAAGCAGATTTTTGAATCGGAAAATTTCAAGTTGTTTTGATGAGCTTCTTTCTTCGTATGTTTGATTTTCAAACAGCTTTTTAGTAATTCTTTTTTAATACTCCGTTTTCTACCTATCTCTAAAATCACTCCCACCCAAAGATATCCAGACTACCGTCTAAAGGGAATAATTTGAATACGGAAGGAAATGGTTAATTTAGATTTAGATTTTTCGTTTTTTTTTTAAGGTAGCAGTAGTACTGGTTAATAATATCAGTGACGCCAGGAAACACAGGCCCACCCAGTAAAAACTGAGAATAGCACATCTTTTTATTTATTTATTTGTTTATTAAGACATACACAGTACATTATAATACAGATTAAAAGTATGTTAAATTAAATTATTACATGGTTATGTACCTATTACGTAAGTCCATATAATGTCATTTGGTAATTATGCCTGAGATATGAACCGGTCTAGTAACTTAATTATTTAATGAATGAGTAATAATAATAAAAAGGAAGAAAAAAAAAGGGGGGGGGGGGGATAAGGAGACATTTTAAAATCAAGAATTATGTGCTCACTAATTGTAATTGACTGATTAAAGTTTAATGAAAAGTTAAGTGTTAATAATTTTAAAACAATTATATCACGCCAAGAAATTTAATAAATTAGTTTTGTATGTTTGCAAGGAATCATGAAAAATGTCTAAGTGTAGTAATTTTTCATAGTGGGCATAAGTTATGATTGCGCGAGTAATTGGTGAGTTACTCGCTGCATTAGTGGTATTGGATTCTATATGAAAAAGAGAAGTGTGCCTGGTACGCCACTTATATTTCAATATCTTTGCTCGCACCCCTTGTTCTTTGTTGAAAATTTTCTTGAAGGTTTTTCGACACAAATTCTCCCATTTTTATTTATTTTAACCAGTACCACTCAAAATTAACTTTTTTTTCACTTAAAAAAATATAAATATGAGTCGAAAGGTCTTACCTAAAATGGCGACATAAATTTTCTCTCAAACCGGTATAGATCACACTTCTATCGGCTTATCTCTTCATTGCAGTAGTCATAATAGCCCAGCTGCGTTGATAATCTGAAATGAGAGCAGCACTGCAATTATTCAAAATGCGTATTATAGATTCCACCTCGCCATTCTGATATTTGCGACAGAGTTTTCGCAACAGTTGCCGCAGTATCTGCTGTTATTACCATCAGTCCTGTAATCCAAATAAATTGTGGGATGCCTCGTGAAATGCCATATAATTTGAACGAGTATCATTCTCCTTCAGACGAGAACTACGAGTATACTGCTTAATTCCCCACGCACCAATCACGGCCGATATGATTAGATCAAGCGCATTTCTGAATTTTACGACCGGCTCAACAACGAGATCATTGTGATCAATTAGGGGCATTATTACTATTAGGTTCGTTGGTTTTAGGGCAGCTTATGAGACTTTCTTCTCTAACTGATAAAATATATTTTTATATATTTTATTTTCTTTTTGCTATTATAGTAATTACTTACATTATAACATAGTTATATAACTGCTTTTTTCCTCATTACTCATTTTATTTTCAGAAGGTTTCTTCGACTGGTTATAGCCGTTATTTTTCTTTTTCTTTTACTAACACTATTATCTCTTTTTTTATGTTACCTATTTTGGAAGAATTATTTCACGGGCTGCTACTTCTATTTATCTTTTGTTTAATGTTAATGTAAGTACTTGCATACTGCTTACTAACCCCGTATGCATGGACATTGGAAGGTTTAGAGTCGTCCAAATAAATGTAGCTCCGTTCAAAAAAAAAATGTCTTGACGTGTGCGGTGAAGGAGGAAACCATATGTTTCCTTATAACGCCGTTGGGAAAGTGGTGGGGTCCCCTCCAATGATAAACTATAATAAATATTAAAAAAAAACTATAATCCATGGCGCCAAATTAAAAAAATCATTATTATTTTATCGTAATTACGAGGTCATTCCAGTAATTAAGCATTACGAGTGTATCAGCTTTATAGCATAAATTAGAAGGTGTGTTCGTTAAATGATTGTTTATTTGCTCAAACATCGTTAAACATATGGAAAATCTGAAAACTAATTTATTAAAACTTTTATGAAGCGAAAACTTCTATAGCACCGTTATCAAAATAGCTGTGGTGCTTTGTAGTCTATTGATCCCTTCTTTGTGTGGTGTACATCGTAGTCTCCCCACTCTTGTCAACTTTAGTTATCTGGGTTTAACTTCTACCGCGCATGAATTGCATACTATGTTTTTTTATTCATTTTTATTCCATTAATCAGAGGATAAGCTATCGTCCAATTTTGCTTATGTAGGTACATTATCACAATATATTGTATTATATTTTTGTCACGTCAAGTACATTTTATGTTACTTCGGTTGGAACCGGTCGTACATTTTCAATAAATTGTCAATTTTCTCTCTAGATACACAGTGTCATTGGCTGGGGCATAGAAGTCGAAAGGTGTAATGTAAATTGGCGACACTGGTTTTCTTTCACACACCTAAAACTACTCGTTTCCAAGTCCTTCTAAATTATATTCACAGCCGCACATACGTTATTTACATTTACAAAACAAGACTACTAAAGTCAACTCAACACACATGAAAATGGGGTCTACAAACATTAAGATGAGGAAATCAACAAACACAATCAACTAACGCGATGAGAAAATCAAATAGCAAATAAATAAAAATTACGTTGAAGAAATTAAAAACATGAAGATGAGGTCTACAAAAAAGGAGGAAATTAACTGATACAGTCAACAAACACGAAGTTGGGAAAATCAACAATCATGATACAGAGGACAAATTAATATGAAGTATATGAAATCAACAAACACGATGATGAGGTCTACAAAAAACATGCTAATCAAAAATGTTATGACTTAACAACCAATACTACATTCTGTAGTCCGTATGGGAACAGGAATCCTTAGTGATCGACTATGAATCCACTATTATATCTTTATAAGTCAATATGACAACAAAAATTATAATATAAATATGACAACTAAATCGATCTTTATTTAAAAAAGTGAAGCCACAATTTTTTAATATAAAAGCCAATACCTTCCTAACACATAACCTTCATATCGCTATCTCGTCCAAACACAAAATATTCTTTGATTCAGCGACATGTGTCATAAGTCGCAAGTCAAACCGCGCTAAAGTTTGATATTTCAGAAATGAACCTATTCCCAGCATCCTTCCCAGCGTGATCTCGCATTGGCAAAACTCATCTCCGACGGGACAGGGTCCTAAGCCTCTCACAACACTTTTCATCAAGACTGATCCTATTACGCTCAACTTCTCCTACTACTGGGAACTTCACTCGTCTACCTGCAACACGAGCATGCACCCTGCACTGGCTGTACTTGGCTGCATTCACCTGTACAATGGAAGTGCATTTCCACCCGTAGACTGCACAATTATTGCATATTGCACATGGCCATGGAGAAACGATAATTTGAATGATAATGCAAAACTAGGGAGGAGTAACTTCGCTACAAAGTTGCAAGTCAAACTTATTAAGTATGAATACTGAATACCTTGCTCTTGGCAATAAATGAATACAATTTCCGTTGAGAACTTTTGCTTTGAATTTTGTGTTTATTTATTTGTGTAACATTAATACATTATATGGCAGAAATGTGGGTTTCTTCCTAAATCTGGATGTAATGAATTTCTTTTGGCATTAAAAATGTTTAATTTAATTTATATACAGCTGAGAAGGATTAAAAAGAAAAAATACCAATCTTAATAATATGAAAACATAGAACAATAAGTATGTTAAACTTCAAAGAAAATCAATAGACGATAAAGATTGAGTCAAGTGAAGTTAAGTCGAGTTAAAGAGATACAAGAAATTTTATTTTTATTTTTAACTTGACAAGTAAAACCTTAAAGTGTAATATTTAAAATGAAAACAATAATTAGCGAAACTCAATGGACAATTTGAAACAGAAAAATACGAAAAAAATACGGTCAAATTTTCGATTAATTTTTCAAGAAATTTGGTAAATTTCCGGAGGCTATTGCTTGCACATCGGAATCTTGCTACTACATTGTTAATTATTAATCTATAATATAAAAATGAATCGCTAAATTTGTTGGTAAGCGCAAATCTCGAGAGCGGCTGAACCGATTTCGCTAATTCTTTTTTTAGAATATTCCTTGAAGTTCGAGGATGGTGCTTACGGAGAGAAAAATTAAGAAAATTGCGCAGAAAATTAGATAATAACAGAAAACATCGCACGTTTGACAGTTCGCGTGTTAGAGAATGACATTTTGCAAAACAATGAATGATTGTTCAAACAGGATTCTATTTTTGAAAAGTTATAAAATTTATTTAAAGTAGGTACTCTCCTAATAGTTTGAATCGAATCAAGAATTTTAGATATTTTAAATAGGTACCTATGTGAGGTACCAAATTTAATATACATGAAAAATGGAAATTTGAATAAAAAATGTAAAAGGTTGCACGCGGGCTGTTTAAAAACTGAATGTACTGGGATTGAATATATGGAACGTGGGAGGAGGGTTGGCGGGACGAGGGAGCGGGAAAGGGAAGAGGGAAGGCGGGGAAGGTGGAAGGGGAACGCGGGAGGGGAAGGGGACGTGTGAGGGGGAGGGGAACTTGGGAGGGGGGTTCGCGGGACAGGGGAAGGGGGGGGAGTGGAGTGGGGGGAGGGTAGGTGGAGGTGACGGAGTGGGAACGCGAGAGGGGAAGAGGACGCAGGAGAAGAAGGGGAGGCGGAAGGGGAACGGGACGAATGGGAAAGGACAGTCAGGGAGAAACAATATCTTTATTAAATGGCATAGCAACGCATGCCGGGACCAGCTAGTAATTATATAATATACCTACGTAGTAATAATGTATACTATTATCGTAGTATCCTACATCTACACTGCAAAGTCGAACTGCTGAAAACCTCTGTAACGGGGTGCTCTGGCATTATGATATTATGTTCTCTGCGTTTTTTATCCGTAACTTTAATTATTTTGTACAATATTGCTCACCTTACATGTAGGTATCTTTATTACGGCTGAATATATACTTTGTACAATCAAGTCGACTTTCAACTGCATATAAATAGTTGAACGTCGACTCGATTATACGCGACTAGGGACGTGTCACACGTCAATGTTGAAGAAAGAAAAGTCAAAGAAAGAGAATTCTAATACTTCCTGGTTATATCCATCAATGGTACTTATTTTCTGCGAATAATATAATAAGCTTTGCCTGTAGGCAATAAACAGCGTTGAAACTAAGAAGCTAGAAAACTAATTATCTATTAACTATTTCAAATTCAATTGCGAAGACGTAATATGATACGACACATATTGTTAAGAAATTTGGAACACGAAATAAAATCGGCTTTGGGAAGAAAACTATTGTACGTTTCTGCCCTGTAATGTACTAACGTTAAACACATAAATAAATACAAAATTTAAAGCAAAAGTTCTCAACTCTAAATGAACTAATTTATACCAAGAACAAGATATTCAGTATTCATACTTAATCTTTGACTCGCAACTTTGTTGCGAAGTTACTTCACGCTAGTTTGGTATTATCATTCAAATTATAGTAATCTTACATTCATTTTGTACTTTATGAACACAAACGTCAAATGAATTTCTTTCTGAAATGTATTTCTCCCCTTGAATGGCCTTGAATATTTATCCCTGCTCACATATGTCTCATATAAATCGCTGTAACTCCCTTAATATCAGCGTGAGAAATATGTTCTAAACAGTGATAGAAAGACAAAATACCACGCTTTATCGTCAAATCTAAAAAATAACCACCAAAAAAGTAAAATGTCCACCTTTATGAAACCAAAACTTTGAATCGCAACTTGATAATTTTTTGTTAATTATTTTTATATGAAAAGACAAAAAAGTGGGGTAACAATAACGTTTATAATTCACGTGTTTACTAAAGTATGTATCAATGTTTTTTTTATATTTTTTCTTAATCAGTATTTTTAGTTTTGCAAAAACGTGAGGTGAGACATTTTTAAATAAATTTTATGTTTGCGTGCAAAATTTTTATATTTAAAATACAATATATTATTTTAGATTTTCACGGCCAAAAGAATTTTTTTGTTGTTTGTTTTTGGGGTGTTATGCCGTGTCACGCTACCTCCTCCTTTAGCCAACGTTTCGGACAGCGTTACAGTGTCCATCATCAGGGCAGATGTGTAAATGTTAGTGGTAAAATGTGTGCTTAAGTATTTCGAAGCAATACCGTGTTGCCAGCTCCACTCCTCTGCGAGCTGGAATTACAGTATACTTGAAGATGGTTTTCTACTTAAGCACACATTTTACCACTAACATTTACAAATCTGCCCTGATGATGGACACTGTAACGTTGTCCGAAACGTTGGCTAAAGGAGGAGGTAGCGTAACACGGCATAACACCCCAAAAACCAACAACAAAAAAATACAATATGTTTATTTTGAATTATGACATTTGAAATCTTATTTCATCACCTTTAAAAAACAATTTTTAGTTTTGGGATAGGTTCAGAAATATTCCATTTATTTGCATTTTATTGTAAAGCGGAAATATTTTGACTAACTGAAGAATATGGCACATTTCTGAAGGGTTGCTTAATTCTAAAAGCAAGCATATATTATACCCATAAGATCTATTAACAATAACTAGTTGATTATTGGATTTTAGTGGGTGGAATATCTTTACATTATACAAGAAATGTGGTCACCGTATTCCAAGCGGGATATCTACGTCCTTCATTATTGTAAATTTAATGAATCGGTCGTAAAGTCTTACAATAAAATATAAAAAGTGGCGGCTGATACGCGATGGAAACAACTGTAGCATTCAGTCGGCAGGCGGGGTCATAGGTCAGGCGGGACTGCGGGACCTCGGGTTTATACTCCATCAATAATCCATCTCTGTACTCCACACTCCATACGCCGAGTATATCTATTGGTATCAGCGCTGAGATACCTGATGAATGGACGACACATTGACTGATAAACTACGACGATGTTTAACAAATAAGCATTTTTATTTTATTTGTTATAAAATACATTCAGTATAATGAAGCTTTGACTGTCCAACTAGGAAGGTCTCCCGTTCTAGGACAGTCAAATTGACATATTCTTATTAGGTTGGTAGGTACATTATCATTCATAAAGTATTAAGTAAAGTTTAGCTTAACAATTTGCACTTACATAACTATACAGTGGAGTAATAGGTTCTGGAATGAATCATTGTTGTCACTTTTTTTGCAGTTTTTATAGGTGATCGTTTCTTTAGAACCTTTGTGATTTAACTCGATGAAACAGAAGCGAGTGACACTAAAAAGGTACAAACACATAAAAATCTATAGGATTTAGTCTAAAATGGGCTGGAAAGAATCTCCTACCTAGAAGAAACCACTCATTCACTCTGAATGCATTTATTAATGTTCTCCAAAATGACATTGAAAAAAAATCACATCTTTGCGATTCTTTTAAAGACATAAAGAAACCATCCCTTCGTTCAGAATACAATTCTTAATGTTCTCAAAAGTTGTCTTGACAGAAGCAAATTCCCATGATACCTTGAACGAAACCATTCCTTTGTTAAGAATATTATTAAGTAAATATACAATTAGGCTGTCCTGAAACGGGCATTCTTCCCAGTTGGACGGACAAAGTATTATATTGTAATGTATTGTAATTTATATGCATATATAAATAAATAAATAAAATAAAAATAGTCTGCGAGAGAATGAGTAAGCAATAAAATATTTACTTATTTCACGAATACTCGGTTCCAATATGATAAATCCTCCACCCCACGCAAGTGTCCTCGTGGCATGAAGCGCTTGACGAAACTTAGCGACCAGACATTCAGGGGACCGAGGATCGAATCCTACAAAATCAAAAAAAAAAACATTTTTATATATATTTGCACTGGAATTCGACGACAAAAATATGGAGAAAATCGTCCTAAACTTTGATTAAAAAAGTGTTTCGTAGTCCCCCACTACGAAAGTACGTAACGTAACGTAAAGTACGAAAACGTCTATTTTAGTGTTCTGAATGTTTCATTTCTACCGCGTGTGAATTGCATACTCTATTTTTGTCTTTATTAATAATGTATTATAAAGGTTGCTATTAAATGAATTGGTGAGCTGTTTGTAAGTATTGTAGTTTTTATAACTATATATACGTAAAGATCTAGGTGTTTACTTCGACAGCAAATACATTTTTGATAAACCCAACGAACAAATTATATCAAAATCCTTCATTAAAATTAAAGTGCTAAGACTTTAAAAATGTTGTTTTGTTAATTGGTCAGAGGTCCACTGAAGTATCAATTTTCTTTTTTTTTTAAATTTATTTGGGAGACCAACAGTTTACATTAATAACAGAGTATAATAATTGAGTACAATAATTTAACCATTTAAAGGTTTCCACATGGGTATTGAATACAAGTAGTGTAGTGATTCCAGAGATATTTATTAATAAAAAAAAATTACACTTCAAGAGACGGGTTATTTAGGTGGGAAAAGGAAGGGGGTAGGATGGGGGGGGGATCAGTTAAGTTGAGGTATAGTAATAAAAATATGCATGACAAAAAAATAAAGAGACAAAAAAAGGAAGTTCATAGAGTGGTGGTTGTATTAGAGGGTATCTATCTATAAGTATTGTTATTGTGGAGTATCGAGAGAGCGTCTGTGTGATTTTAAGGCGTGTGGTGCAGAGTTAAAAATGTCAAATTCTGTATAGTGTGTGTTGAAAGTGTTGGATGCACGATAGATGAAAGAGTTCTGCTTAGAATCAGTGTTGCACCGAGGGAGGCTAAGAATCATGTCTGATCTTGTTCGTCTGTTAGGAACTCGTATCTGCATTCGTTCTAGGAGTTCTGGACAATCTACGACGGATCTGGCTATTTTTTGAAGAAAAGGTACATCGGCCGAGCTTCTTCGAACTTCTAATGATAATATATTGAAGTACACAATATATCTTCTCAATATATCGTCCACAATATATCTTCTCAAAACTGAATATTGAGAACAGTAGTAGTTAGTATATGTGAAAAAGACTACCTTAATGACGCGTACGAAAGGAATAAATAAATAAATCTTCAAAATCCCATTATTTCATTGAACCATTTCATCCTAAAATAATTTACATACGCGCTCATTGTATATGTTCTAGTAATAGTGCCATTCGTCCGATTCCGCTCAATCTGTGGCCGCCTTTACTTACTGAATGTCAGCTAGATAACACACCCTAGATACCCCCTCACGGGTCACTTCATTAATTACACATTCATATTCAATCACCGAGACTGGGCATGATGAAATACATATTCCTCATAGGGAACCTCATTATAATTACAGATAAAGGTGCAGAGGCCATTTAATTACTCAAGTTTTATAGCCATATTAAGTATTTTTATTGATTTTATTTTTGTAGAATTCAAACAGTGACCTAATATATATTTTTTTTTTTAGCTTTCTACGTGGTTTGCCGTGTTTGTTTCAGTTACATTTTATTGATTTATCATCTGCCAACATATTAATAATGACGATGTTCTGTGTGATCGTGATTGTTGACGCAACTATATGCATCTCCTTTCTCCACTCAACCTCTTTACACAAATACCTATCCCTATCTGACAGTGTGGGGCCAATATACCTATTTGTGCGACATTTACAACAACACATTATGGTACAATCAGCCTATAAATGAAACCTATGCCATGAAAAACAAGAACTCTCTGAAAAGAGGTATTTTTTTTAACATTAGATCCACACAGGAGGCCCCGAGGAAAATAATTCCCCTCAGGGCCTATGTAGAGGATGCTGTGAGGAGGTATAATGTAATATATATACATTTTTAGTTTTCTACGCAGTTTGCCCATTTTTCAGTTAAATTCTTCAATGTATTTTATTGATTTGTCATCTGCCAGCACATTAGTAATAACGTCGTATGATCGTGATTGTTGACGCAACTATGTACATCTCCTTTCTCCACAACCTTTTATACAAGTACCTGTCCCTATCTGACAGTGTGTGACCAATATACCTATTTGTGTGACATTTAGAACAACACATTATGGTACAATCAGCCTATAAATGAAACCTGTGCCATGAACAACAAGAACTCTCTGAATACAGGTATAAAGTAATATATTAAGCAAAAATTATCAATTTTTTTTTTAAGTGACGTAAAACAAAGTATTTTCTTTTTATTTATCAATAATTATTAGCCTGAAACACTCATCTACATTTAAAAAAATCACCCGAGAAAAGATACATGCCGCCGACGGGACATCAGAAGGACGCGGGTTCGTGTCCCGTCGGCGGCATGTATCTTTTCTCGGGAGATTTTTTCAATGTAGATGAGTGTTTCAGGCTAATAATTATTGCTTATAATAATTGTTACCCTTTGTGCTATGCTTAAAAATCTTGTCTTCTTAAACATTAGTTTATCAATTAAAAATAATAATTAATGTATTTTTTTTAGCTTTCTACGTGGTTTGCCCGTTTTGTTTCAGTTACATGCTTCAATGCATTTTATTGATTTATCATCTGACAATACATTAATAATGACGGTGTTCAAAATGATCGTGATTGTTGATGCAACTATATGCATCTTCTTCCTCCACCCAACCTTTTTTCAAGCACCTGTCCCCATCTGACAGTATGTGGCCAATATACCTATTTGTGTGACATTTACAACAATACATTATGGTACAATCAGCCTATTATTGAAACATGTGCATTGAAGAACAACTCTCTGACAGTAAAATTGAAACAACGAATTTGCAAATAAATACAATTAATCGTTAACATTTTTTAAATATTAAAGTGTCTGTTTTAACATCATAACTAGGTGTATGTACTTCACACAGGAGGACATGAGGAAAATAATTTCCCTCAGGACCTATGTCATCTTTGGGGATGCTGTGTGGAGGGTATTTTTAGGAAAGGACGTTCTGGGAAGGAAAAAAGGTATGAAGGGTGGGTAGGATTCTGGGGGTCAGTGTGTCCAGGAGTGACGGACGTATGAATCCATCCCTTCCATTGCGGTGCAAGGCGATATTCCGAGAGAGTACGGCTGGAGTACTCCCTCAACCATTATCTCTCCGGCCTGCCGTGCAGCTGGTGGGCAGACGCAACCGGGACAAACCTCACCCCGTGAACCCGGGCACCCCTACTAAGTCACCTAAGGTGGAGTTGATTATCCAATACATGGTTCCGCCTAAAATGTAAAGGGGCTGGCAGATTATTGATTAAGTACACACATTTGTTGTTTTTTTTCATTTTATTAATTTTATTTTTCATTTTATTTATAAACCAGAAAATAATTATTTGCAGCATGTACCTAAACATCATATCCCTTACATTTTTTATTTGAAACGTTTTATTAATAATATAGGTAGAATGTTGAATATTCCGCGTGGAAACTTCAGTATATTTGATTTCATATCTCATCGCTGCGCAGCTCGTGATAAATGTGATATCGAATTTTATAATGAGAAAGTGTGGATTTATTTCTCATAAATACTTACAAATAGGGGGGAATACATCTCCTGTAGTCACAAAGGGAAACTCTAAAATAATCTTTACTCGGTATCACTCACTGCGTAATTGAAATTTGAGATCAATCCAGAGTTATCAATTTACTCTTTGATTTCACAAGAATGTTGTTCTTTTAAAGGAAAAATATATTTTCACAGTGATAATTATTTCAAATGCAAAACAAACATCTTTTAATATCATAAATTTAATATTGTAATCCATGACGAAAAATGTGATCATGTACTCTGTAAACAACATAATCCTATTTGTACCGTAATTAACTCAACTTCTGAAATTAAATAAATCGGTGTGATCATTGATCAAATCGTGAAATGAAGTCACATTCAGAGCTAGTGAAAAGAATGAGGAAATGTACATATATATATTTGTTGGGTTAAGAAATATTTTAAATGCAAAAATAATGAAAAATCTGCACTATGCCCTTGTTCATTCTTTACTTATCTACGGAATTATAGGTTGGGGAGGATCTTACAAAAACAATCTAGACTCAGTCAAAGTTTGGCAAAGAATCATCATTAAAGTAATATTTAAAAAAAACTACCTTCTCAACAGAATCGATTTTAAAATTGTTTCCAGTACTTAAGCTTCCATTATAAAAATGTGTAAAGAAAAAATAACACAGAATATCAAGAATTTTACAAACTAATGAGAAAAGGAAACCAATTTAATACATCTAATTTTAAAACAACACAAATGCAAAATCATTATATTTTCCAAGCCATACAAACTATAATAACCTCCCTTCTGAATTACGCCGTATCATCAACCAATCAGAACAAATAAATAAAATTAAACTATTTAAAAAAAATTACAGAAAAAAGGAAATATTTTTTACAAAACAGATTATAACTTACAAGAATCGTGGCTCCCTTATCAGGCACAAAAGCCCCCCTTTCCTGATAAGGTTTCCATGACCAAAAACGACCTTTAATTTAATATTTTGTAAAATATTTTTGTATATATGTAACTCATATTTTTATATTACAATAAAAAAAAAAATAATAATAAAATTTAAAGTTTATTGTCTGTGGCGAGCGGCGTTGATTGGATCTGTTTACAGATCTACAGTTATATTCCGAATATAATATATACAGTTATGTAATGAATACATTATGGACGGCGTGGATTTTACATAAATCTGTAGTTTTATTCCGATATTGATGAAATTTTGCATACTTGGCCTGACCAACCTATCCCACAACGCCAGGTGGTTCAGTTAGTATTTTATGAAAGACTTATTGATCGGTGACATATTGGGCCGTATTCATAAAACTGAAGGATATCCTTGTAAGTAAAAGGTAAAAGTATTTTTTTTTTATTTATTTATTTTATACATTTTACAAATATAAGACAAAAAGTCCCGATAAACTACTTTTTAGCAGTTTGTCTAACGGGTTCTTTACATTAAAGATCTTATTATAGAGATTTAATAGTTACGTTTTTACAGTTAAACATATAAAATTAAATTAAATTTTTTTACAGAAATATACTTAGATACATTTTTACAATTATAGATATAAGATAAAATTAATTTTTTTACAGAAATATACTTGGATAAAAAAAAATTATGAAAACATGAATAACAATTTTAAAGTCTTTAGAATAAGTAATATGTTATTGAAAGCTAATACAAATGAATTCTTTCCGTAAGCCAAGTCTTCAGTAAGTTCACCAATTGTTTGTTTTGGATACAGTTTTTAATTTCAGCTGGAAGCATATTTAAACAACTGGGAATCATGTAATTTAACGTTCTTAAGGTTTGAGTTGAGTTGAGATCATAAGGTTTTGAGTTGCAGAAGAAGGTAGGAGTATAAGCATTTCCTTTTTTTCGTATTCATAATGATTACCTTATACTTGCAAGAATATCATCCAAGAATAAGTAAAAGGTTGTTGGTATGTTGGTTTGTGACTGTGCCGCGGCAGGTTCCAACCTGTTTTCGAAGGTTTGTTTATTTACGGTATTTCTTTCTTATCGGTGTTATTTGAGTACAGTAGATCAGAGAAGTTGTATTCGTCAAGCAGCGATAATGAAGTGCAGAAAAAGATAATGGTACAACCGAACTCCAGTTCATAGCAGATGAAATTGCCAATGCCAATGATTTTGGAAAAAATCTTTGTAATCACGAACAGGTGTTGATAAACGCTGCTTGTAGTGTTTAATCTCTCTCAGTTCCACAACATCTACCATTGCTACAACTGATCACTACACGACAGAGTCTCCTACTGACTACATTCGAAATTATTGAAGGATATCCTTTTTATTTGGAGTAAAAGGTAATGTTTATGATTAACCAAATACTTTTTGTGAAGGATATGCTCACACTATATAAGTTTAAGGTTTTACTCGGAATATTGTGAATGCGAGCTGAAGGATTTCCTTTATATTCTGCGAGTATAAACATAACCCTTTTTATGAATACGGCCCATTGATACAATTGAATTTGAATCCTAAGTCGCATTGTAACAAAACCATCTTATTATTTCAAAAGTATATTGAGAGTTATTCAATCTTGAATTCTTTCCCATACCCACATCGCTTCGTACCTTGCTAATTAGAGTTTCCTATTGGTTAGAATCTTCACCCCGCCCCGCCTAGATATCACAGCTGTGATGACCGATATAAGGTCATATGGTACTTCGAGAAAGTTGAGTTGCCTTCCAGTTCTACTGGCGCATCTTCCGAGAAAAACCTCTGGAAGGAAAACCTTTTGTTAAAAGGTTAAACAAGCTTTTAAAGTTTAAGAAGGAACAATTAGTCTAAGTACTGTAAAATTATTAATATAGTTTGTACTGTTTACTATTATTAAATTGTGTCTTACTTGCAAATTGATTGCACTTACTCCAAATAAAGATTATTGGTGTTGACCGTAAAATAATTGTGAATTTTCTTTAATTATCCCGAGATTTGGTTTTTAAACTGGCAACATTGTTTCTACAGACTGTCACTTTGACAGTTGATAGTTGATTTGTAGTCAGTACGTTTTGCCATTTCACCATGAATATACTGATGTCAGAACAGCGCTTTGCAAATTGTGCAAATTTATTTTATTGCGTTTATTTTTATTTTTTATTTTATTTAGATTGCGGGAAATATTTTGTTAGCGCATAATTTCACGTAATGGAACTGTGAACTGGCCTCCACGATCGTGTGATCTCACACCATTAGATTACTTTCTTTGGGGTATGTGAAGTCACTAATTTATGCTGATAAACCAGAGACGTTGGACCATTCGGAAGTCAATATTCGCCGTGTTATTGCTGAAATATGGCCGCCCCAGTTGCTCGATAAAGTTGTCGCAAATTAGACTTCACGATTGGGCTTCATTCGAGCTAGCGCCTAGAAATATAAATCGTATTTATCATAGAATGCGCTTCATTCAAACTGTAAATCATATTTAAACAATAATGGCATAAAATTATCTATTAAATAAAGCCAATATCATAGACAATAACATTATTTTAATGTGTTTTTTTTTTCATTTTGAATTTGTATACCTTTAAAAAAATACCCTTTACTTTGGACTCAGCGAGTATAAAGGTCATGAAAAGGCTTACGTTTTGTGAACAAGATTAAGAAATAGACGCATGGATGGTTTGTACATACCGTGATATATTTTTAGAAGCTCCCAAGAGGTTGGCAATGTTTTTGAAAATATTAGTACTTAAGAAGAGTATCATCTATAGTCGTTCGTGTCTAATGTACGAATGGTTACAGTAACAGCCGAAGGCATATTGTAGAGAACTGGACTTCATCGGTGTCGCCAGAAGGACTTAAAGCCTTCTGTAGAAAAGACGTCTAGTCCAGTTAAATATTCATCGCAAACATTGTAATCTCAAATTTAAATGTGACCTCGGTCTCACTTGGAAGTTTCCGAACACCATTCAAGTAATTTTAATCACTGGGATTAAAGTACACTATGAACTATGACTATTGTTGTATGTTTTTATTGGGGATTTCACAAACAGGTGAGTATAACCGTTAATTTGTGTTATTTCACAATCTATTCGTTTAAAATAATATATTTGCGGCACGTTCCAGAGTGGAAGATGCTCTCAGTATCGCCCTGGTGTAAGACCACCATTCAGAATTGAAACGTTGCTTGAAATGGCTTTAGCCATGTTTAGTGACCAGATCTGAATAGCCAGGTACTTCCCACCTTCCTCTTTCCCATCTCCTTCCCCTCCCCACTACCTTCAGCCTCACAACATACCCCAATTGGGGATGCCATAGTCTCACTGGCTCCAGACAGGAGCAGTTGGGACTCTTGTGCGGTATTCAAATAAAAAAAGGTCTCGATTTTTAGATTATTCCTTATCTTACCATCTCCGTATCGGGTATATCGTAGACCCGCTAGCTCCGGGCAGTTGAGGCTCTTGTGTGGTGTTCAGCCATTGCAGATTATGGCGTCCCCAATTGGGATACGTTATGGGGTAGAAGGGAGTGCGGAGGGGAAATGAGTAAGAAAAGAGAAATACCTGGATATTCGTATCTGGTAAGCAAACACGACTATTACCAGTTCAAATAACGTTTATATTCTTAACGGTGGTCTTTTACCAGGGCGATGCTGGGATTATCTACCACTTAAAAATAATAAAAAAATAATTAACAAAAGTGCTCTTATTATAATCTCTGTTGGAGTTTTGTTACAAATTAATTCTACAGAACTAGGCTCATGTAGCACTGACGTGGAAAAGAGTCCATAATACGAGAGATTCACCTTCCTTTATACCTCTGTGCTTCTACCTCTACTCTTGCGTATCTCGTACCGTAATACGGGGTGACTTTTGAATCGGGGCTGCCTTAATCGTCGTGGATATCTGCATAATTATGGTTACCCCACAGAAATTATTATTTTTTTGCGACGTGGATACAATGACGCTTCGGAACTAATGCCCGTTGTTTCCAAAGTTCCGGTCGATCAATCTAAGTCTCCGATCAGCTGTGTGTTTTGTTTAGTAACCCTGGATTCGCCCGTTGATCTGAGGATTGCGTTGGGAAGAGCGTCTTTGTGCATTTGACTTATGTTGAGCAAAAGTTTCGGCTCAACAGTTGTTCAGTAGGATTGGGAAAATCAGCCGTAAGTGTAAAATTAATTGGTTTGTAGATATATTGATGCATAATGATGGTGGAATTCTGAAGCTGATTTACATATTTTCGGAAAGAGAAGAAAGTGGATACATTTTTATATATAACTACTTGAATATTCGAAAACACAATTTCTTTGAAACTTTTTGGACTGGAAAATTTTATTTTATTTATTAATCTTAAGTTTGTTGACATCGTCGTGTATGCTCATAATTTTAGAAACACAAAAATTAACAATTTTTGGCGCAAACATAATATAACTTTCAATATTTTAAATTCAAATACCATCTTAATTCCTTTTTAAATTTAAACACATTTTCAATCTCAGTTTTTTCAATTAGAATTTGATTTTAATGTTTTTATAATTGTTGTAATCTATCTATATATAAAAAAATTCGCGTTCGCACTATTTTTATGAAATTTTGTATGTTTATTTGTTTGGTATGAGAATATATTTTAAAGTAGGTATACTTCATTCCGCTAGGAGATTAGGGTGTCGCTTTCCAGAAAAAAATCCTTTTTTTGACAATTTTTTTTTGTACTTTTTTTTTTATTTGGCATCAAAAAATACCACCCCAAATTTTCACCCTACTCCTACCCCCACCCTTTAGTATTTTTGTGTGAACAAATTTAGCCGTCGTTCTTATTTCAAACAGAATGAAATTATTTATGTCGTTGAATGACAGATCCGCCTCATTAAACATTCGTCCACACACGTGCAAGACGTTCACGAGAAGCGTCATTTTGATATTTAATTCGCATCATGTTCTCGCCTGGTCAACCATCGAGCTTATTTGTATTGGCCAAAGGCGGTCTGACAAAAAAATCGTACACTCAATTGCTCTTCGAAATTAATATTGATTTTATTTATTTCATTTTCCTACTTTAAGATAAAAAATATATGACTTTTTTTCACATTACTTTTAACTTTGAAGAGATCAAACAATTGATTGAGAAAATAAATGGTTGGTGTTTTTTTGTTTTTATCGGCTGGCATCGTCTACAGCACTCCATTCCTCTTTGTGCCTTTTATTTAACATTCAAAATATTTACTAGAAATAATTTACATGGCAAATAAAAGTTTTTCGGGTCAGCTAGTAAGCTTATAAAAATGGTATTTCAATGTCGCCCCAATCCGAAACGTGAATTTGATCACCATGTTTAATTTTTTTTTGACCCTCCTAAATATGTTTTTTTTTTAAACTTGCATTATGTGTGTTTTCAAGATGTGTAATAAATGCATAATGTTTAATTTTATATAAAATATAACTTATTATAATATTCCGACCTAAAATAATTTTAAAAAAAGTAATTTGGGGTGTAAGTTGAAAATTGAACACAGTCCCCCCATTTTATAGAACCTTTGAAGCTTAGTGAAAGGCAGCTCGGTGGGGTACCAAGCAATATCCAACAGGACCAACCTAGTAACCATCAGCAGGTACCCAGTATCTAACAGAGCCCAGTATTCAGTAGTACCCAGTACCCAGCGCTACCCAGTATTCAGCGCTACCTCGTGGGCTCAGTAGTGCAAGCTGCAGTTCTTTGGTTGCATTTTTCATGCACTTTCCGACTCGCGTTCGGCGCGAGGCCTTTTACGCCGGCTGCTCTAAGTCAGCTTGCTGAGAATATAATATATGGAACGAGTAGAGCATTTAGTCTTCTTTTGTGAGGAGACACTGGTTTTTAAAGCTCAGTCTAAAAATCTAAATGGACTGGTTTTCTGCAGTAATGTTAACGAAAAGTAAAAGTGTTATCTGCAGGTCGAATAATAATTATTAGACAAAGTGCATACCCTTAAAAAATCACGGGATATCATAGTTGTAGACTTTGTAAGCTGAAAGTATTCATAAAATATTTTCCTCGGGATCCATGCCCTTAAAACAAATATTTTCAAATGATAACAATTTAAAAAAATATTAAATAGACGATCAGAAATTTTGTAAACCTGGTTAATAAGGAACTCCAGTGAAAAATATTCTAGTTTTTTAAAAATATGTTCCCATAGACTATAGACCAATAAACGCTAATTCTGAATAAATATATAAGTTTTATTTAATAATATTGAACGCAGAGCTTTTAAAAAATTATTAAAAAGTCCATTTTTAATCGGGTCGCAAAAACATGCCGTAAAGGTGACGTCACTGTTCGACGTGTCGTGACGTCACCGTAAAGTCATTGTATGGGAATGTATGATATGACACAAGCCATCGTATTAATTTATTCGTTTATTTAGGTACATATTTTTTATAGAGATTTAGTTGTTGTGTTTGTCGAAACATTATTTAGGCCTAAGAGCTCGTTCACATTGAGCATATAAATATAAAAGATCATAGCACGCCACATATCGCTCTCCATACAATCCCTTCAGACCGTTCACACCTGAGCGCTTTATGCGCACATCAACCATAGACAATGCACATCTTACGCCGTAACCGCTCCTGAGGCGATATGCCAACAGTTAAGCGCCCCCCACTCCGACGAAAACAGGAGAGGGGGTCATTTTAATTACGGAGCTGCCAAGACCGGTGGGTGACAGATGTCAAGATTGTCAAGTTCATAGATTCAGTACAAAAAATGCGCACTCCGTGGCCGCTCGCTAATTCAACTGACCCCCTCTCCTACCATAGGAAGAAATATTTTATCTGCGCCGTGTGAACGGCACGAAACATAAGCGCTCGCGGTTCAACAGATACCTACTAGCGGTTATATTAGATGTCTGAACACCCCTTAAATAATGTTTCAAAAATAAAGGTATCTCTTATTAGTTTATCTCTATTATTGAAAATATTCAAAAACTACTGCACCAAAAAAAAAATAATGCTATTTCTAGGGAGAATACTTCGAACAACGCAATTCAAAATGGCGGCAGTAGATCAGCTGATTGCCCGATCCTATACTAATTTTTCAGGAGTGATGACGTCACACAATTCACCATACATACGGTGGTTTTCGGGGGGTCTTGAAAAATTAAAATAATAAATATAATTATTTTAATTATAAAACTAAAAATAAAAATACAAATGCAGTTAATAAAAATTGGACTGGAGTTCTCTATATAACACTTTCCCGAAAATGGAAAAAGCGTAATCCCTTAAAAGTCATGAGTTTTGACTTTACTTTTCAAGATTGACCCTAAGAAAGTTAAACAAAATAAATTTCAAATAAATAATTACTGTTTCAATTATACATAATAATATGGAGTCTGGTGTAAAAACGTTTACACGAATGAAGAAAAAATTTACAAACAAATTTTTAAATATCTGATAAAAAATGTTATATATTGAATAGGTAGTTTATCACTTTTTTAAATTCTTGACATAATCAGTTCCGATTTCGAAAATTACACTTAAAATCATAGCAAATCCTTGTTCAGTGAACCAGAGTTCCAATCACTCAGAGACAGGTCTACAAGTGAATTTAGTATGTTTGATATACAATTCCTTTGGAAAGCAAAACAGCTATAGGGCACAATTTTTTTTTTAAACAGAGTGTGCCATTCGCACGCGGTAGGAGCGAAACCTTCAGAAAACAAGTAGTACCGCACAGAGAGGAGACCGATTATTCCACCTCATTCTCTTGCAGGCTCAATCCTGTAGATGGATGTGTTTGCCTCTTTTTAGTCTCGATTTTTCGTTTCATCGAATTTTAAAATCACAACGGTGATAAAGAAGTTTTCAAAAATACAAGTATTCAGTTTACAAGCGGTAGAAGTGAAACCTTCATAAAACTAAAATAGACAAGAGTGGGAAGGCTACGAAGCTCCGCACAATGAGAGACCTATTATTAATCCTGTAGTCTTTATTCGTGTTTATTTCTTTTTCGTTTCTTCTAGTTTCAAGTCACAACGGTGCTTAATAAGTTTTCACTTCAATAATATCCATAAACGTTTGAACTTTCTGAACTTTTCCGTAAATACTACACAAGTGTCCGGATTCCCGCATCCACTGAAGTTAATTCGCCTTTATCCATTTCTCATTTTGAAATCCAATATTTTCCGGAAGTAGTAGAGCCTACCTTCGGTGCCTGCTTTATTTCCCGAGGCGTTCTCGGTATAATTATCTAACCCTGTAGCTCGTGGCAGGTATCTACCGGTCGAACAGGTGTTCCCAGCCTTGCCGAGTTCCCATATTACTTGAATTATTTTTTCAAACTTTTCCGTGCGAAAAAAAGAGAATAATAACCTGTAACGTTTCTCGGAGTATTGTTTTAAATTTGTATTTCATGGCGCGCCGCCGGTTTTCTTTGTAATACAGAAGATAATACATTGTTATGATTTTAAAGCTTATTTTGTTTTTTTTTTTTAAATAATATATTTTTAAATTTGTAGAGTATTGAGAAGCATGAAAAAATATAGAACGCCGTGTTTCTTGAGTTTATTTTGTATGCAATATCGGATTTGTAATTTTTAGATTAAATACATCTAAATTTAATTTTTTTTTAAACTTTTTGAGTAAAACCTCAAATTGTAATATAAAAATAAAAATTAATATTCATCCTAGACTTGCAGAAAAAGTCAATAGATGTCGCATATTAAAAATAAAATGGATACAAATTATCCAGACAACTATCTAAATAGCATTTAGTTCGGGTTGAATCTTGCAATCATACATAAAGATTGCTGCCAATAATATGTGCGTTAAGAAAATGTAGAAAATGTTGGTTGTTCTTAGTCGAAGTATGATACATTGAAGGGGACCCATAACTTTCCCAACGGCGTTATAAGGAAACATATGGTTTCCTCCTTCACCGCACACGTCAAGACTCTACTTTTTTTTTGAACGAAGCTACATTTATTTGAACGACTCTAGACCCTCCAATGCCCATGCATACGGGGTTAGTAAGCAGTATGCAAGTACTTACATTAACATTATACAAAAGATAAATAGAAGTAGCAGCCCGTGGAATAGTTCTTCTGAAATCGGTAACATCAAAAGGAGATAATAGTGTTATTAAAAAAAAAGAAAAATAAATGTAACGGCTATGACCAGTCGAAGAAACCTTCTGTAAATAAAATAAGTAATGAGGAAAAAATAGTTAATGATTATTTTATAATGTAAGTAATTACTATAATAGCGGAAAGAAAATAAAATATATAAAAAGAAAAGCTAGAGAAAGTATGATACAGTTAAAAGTGACTGAATTATTGGAAATAGACACCTTAGCTCAGTTGGTAGAGCTATTGCCATGAAAGCAGAGAGTCCTGGGTTCGAGCCAATATCTTTTTCTGATTTTTCTGTCTCTTTGATTTTTGATTGAGTTTCGCTAATATTGTCTTCATTTAATTAAATATTGAGATGGAGAAGAGGAAGGTTCGGGTATGTGGCTATTCAGAACTAGTCACGGTTAAATTGATTTTAAGTGGTGGACTTTCACCAGGGCGATATTGAGACTATCTACCGCTCTATCTAATGGTTGATTGATGTGGAATCTGAACAACAACAAAAAATGTGTCAACACTTACTCGAGAATTGCGGAAAAAGCCATTAAACGACAAATATCATTTACATGCATCAATATCGTTTACATGCAGAGTAGGCACCTATGTAAACCTATTATAGTACGTATACAATCTTGTATGCTTAACAATCAATATGGTGTTTCCGATATAAGTTTCCAAGTTGTTCGTTGTACTACACGCTTTTCAAGCACGAAGCAATGTTATAAATGGGGAGAAACGCTTGTTACCAAAACGGCAGAGAGCAACAACCGCTGTTCTGGCTGTAATTCGATCTTAAAGACTTTTGCTGAACATGAATATGCAATATGCGCAGATTGCACAGCTTAGGCGATGCATATTCATTTCGATCGCGCAAGGGCAACGGAGGCTTCGAATACAAAACTTCACTCACATTTGCATAACGTTGAATTTGTCGTAGGTATTATTTAGCAACTTATTGCAAACAGATATTATACTAACCACCAAACTCACTTGTTGTTTTGAAACAACAAGGTTTACAAATTAAACTGACGGCGAAACATGATATATTTTATATATTCATTTTATTTATTTATTTTCGGGAAATTGACCGTTTACACTTTTTCAGTTTGTGGCCAAAATAAAACCAATTATAGATTTCTTTCTTCTGATTTTACCGCTAATAAGATGGCATAATAGGTAATAAAAAAGTATTTAACCCTAGACACCTAACCTTCGTCGATTCGACGAATACGCGACACAAAATAGGCTGTCCTTTTTTAACGCGTGCGCGGATGATCGTGTCGTTCCTTGTCAACTCAGTGCTCGTAAAACTCTTACGTTTCGTTTCAACGAATCGTTAGGGTTTGTGTGACTTTTTGGTATATTGTTGTGGTTGTGTTTTTTTGCAGTTTTTTCGCTATGGCGTCGCAAAAACCGCTGTCTGTCGCAAATATTCAACGTCCATTGATGAAAGAGGACACAAATTCATCGGAGGAGTCATCTGTCAGTGAACAAAAAGACAATGTGGAGGTTGATGATGTTTCGTGAAAATGCCAACACATATAAAAAGGAAAATACAAGATATATTACGTGTCAGCACTGAAATTCAAGGACAAAGTGATCAGTCTACCTCCAGAAACGATCCAAGGTCAGAGACTACCAATTTGCGAAAAAGAAAAATTTGTGGATTATGTCCGTGTAAAAAAGGGCATATGATGAAGACTTATTGCTCAAAGTGCAGCACTGCAATCTGTGGTGAACATAAAATTGATTTTTGCACTAGTTGCGCTTCAAAAAACTCATTTTTATTTTTTCACATAAGGGATCGTGAATCTTTTTATTTTGTTTTGCCAAAGAAAAGAGGTTGTTTTTATTATTATTTTTTTATTATTAATTTTCTAAGATAAATACCTAGTGCTCTACTAAAAAAAAATTAATACAAATATATTTTCCAATTACATTTAAATAAATAGTATTATTTATCAATATAACCTTTGTTTCATATTTTTCGAAAATAAGATTTAAAAAAATAAGTATTAAATAGATAAACTACTGATGAAAAAATATTTAGTCGATTCGACGAATAGTTAGGTTTATTAGGGTACACACGAACGTTGGGTGTCTAGGGTTAAATTTATATGACAGGAATATGAAGCCAAACATTGTACACTCGTAAAAAAAATTCTATAAAAAGAAAAAAATTTAATTTTAAAATGAAAAATTACCCAAAACAAAAATTATCAACACATTAGTAATCATAAGAAGACGGCTTGTACATACATCAGAATTATAAAAAAAAAACAATAGAAACATAACGTTATTCACGAAACATCAGAGAAATACTCTTTTATTGACCCCTTACATTTGGTAAGTTCGCAATTGAAAATGTGCCCCTTGTTTAATACGCTATTTATTGTAACTATTGCATAGTCTGTTCTAGCAAATCTGCTAACAAATTGTTATATATGACATTAAAAGTATGTATAATATGCAGTACATACATTGAGACAGATATAAATTTGATAAATTCATTTAGTCCCTTTGTGATAAATTCAGTCAGTAAAGTGATAGAAATAATTATTGCTGTAGTCGTAGTTCACAAATTGTGGATTTGAAACGTCGAACAGATAACAGAATTTCGGGTAGATGGAAAACTCGCTGGTTTGACACCAGATAAGTGGCCGATAATGTTAATCAAAACTACCATTGCCAATGAGGCGACACAAATCAAAGAGGCGTGTGACCAACGCTAACTACAAACCAGTTGATGATTGTGATGACAGTGAACTAATTACTACCTAGACATTTTTTAAAGAAATTAATTGATCATGGAGACCGACCGAGGAAATAGTGGACGTGCGTGGAAGATGGTCAGGAAAAGAAGGATCGAGAGAACTACGGATGAATAGATGTGAATTTGATGCATCGCGATGGAGAAATTGTTATATTTATTTGTGACATTAACGCCTTTTGGCTTATAAAGAAAAAACATAGTATAAGGCATACAACGTGAGAAATTAGAAATGCGTAAATAATAAAGAGCCTTGAGTGTGTAAAACAGCAAAGGATTAATGGCTTCCCACATTTCTACCGATTAATTACACATTTTCCTTAAATGCTGTAAGTTTAAAAACTTTAAAAAAATGTTATTTTGAAGATAATATCTACATATTCCCTACGCCGAAACTCACATTATTCACGTTACTCACCAAATTAACGTTACTCACATTATTCACGTTACTCACTAAATTAACGTTACTTACATTATTCACGTTACTCACCAAATTAACGTTACTCACATTATTCACGTTACTCACATTATTCACGTGAATAGTGAGTAAAGTATATCATTTCATGTTGAAAAGATATAATAAGTATGGCGTGCCTAAGTAAAAGACAGCACTGAAGAGCGTGTAAAACAGCAGATAATAGATAAAGAAGTAAATAACAAACCAAACAAAGTAAAAATCTGTAATTATATTTATATAAAATAAGTAACTTAATTAATTATGTTACATAGAAAAATAATAGATTTGATATCCAGAGGCATGTTGGTAATTTGTGTTTTTTTGTTTTAAATTAAATTTGCCTTAAATTGGAACGTTCTGTATCTCAAATTTTAAAGCATAATTTTATTGCCAAACAAAAATAAAGCGAAGATATAAATATTCAAGATGTGCAAAAGTACACAAAGTAAAAAAGAATTGTAACTTTTTTTGATAACCTGTTTAATAAAACACTTAAATGCTTTCATTTGGTGCCGCATTTTTCTTTTATTACGTCTTTTTCACATTTTCCCGTTTATCACCTCCATTAACACGAAATTTTCACATTCCTTTGAAAGTTCATTTTTATTATTCCTATTCGTATCTTTTCAAATCTTTGGTGCCTAAAAGGGAAAGTTTAATGAATATTTAAATACTGCATTCGTAGCAATGTCTTTGAAAACAGTTATTGTTTTAAATAAAAGAATTCTGAAAACCTGCCACGGAGAACTGTTTCTTGAAGCATATTAATAGTAGGCTTTAACGAACGCAATACTGATAGAACTTTTAAATTGTTAAGACTGAAGAAAGCTTTTTAATGATGGAATGCCAATATAGGTCTCATTTAGCAGTTCGTACATTGGTAATTCCTGTATATTCATAGCATTCAAAAACAACCAAATTTTAACGGACTATAAGATATTATAGTGTGTCTTTCTTATTGAAGTGAAAACTTCTTTAGCACCGTTGAGGTTTGAAACTCGATGAAATGGAAACTAGTAACACAGAAAGAGACAAACACACATCTACAGGACTTAGCCTGCGAGAGAATGAGACAGCAATAAAATATTTATTTATTTCGTGGGTACTCGGTTCCAATATAATACGATAAATCCACGGTCCCATGCAGGTCTTCTTTGGTCTGGTGGTATAAAGCGCCTAACAAATCTTAGCGGCGATATATTCAGCGGAACAAAGATCGAATCTTACGAAATCCAAAAAAAACGAGTAAAATGAAGTAAAACTTCACTAACTTATATCTCCCTCTCACCTTCCGTTCGCCTCTCCCGACCGATCGCCTCGCCCAATCACACTTTTCATAACGCTTTCGTCACCCATTCACCAGCTTACTCCCCAAGTCAAGCGTGAGTAAAGGCCGACCGTTCGCCTCGACCGATCACTCTTTTCGTAACGCTCCCCGTTCACGCATTCACCAGCTTACTCCCCAAGTCAAGCGTGCGTAAAGAAGTTTTACTTAAAAAAATATATATTTATATTTTTGTAAAATCAATATACAATCTTCAAATCACTCCGAAATTAACAGACAAAAAAAACAAAAGATAGCGACATCTGGCGACTCCAAAGAAGAAAACACAAATAATAAAAACGAGTGTGCTTTAGACCATACGACTGAAGTAAAACTTCACTAACATATATCTCCCTCTCAACTTGCGTTCGCCTCGCCCGATCACACTTTTTATAAGGGGTCGTCCATTAATCACGTGATGTTTTTTTAGCAACTTTTTAACCCCCCCCCCCCTGGTGATATGTGGTGAGGTTTTAGACTAACCACCCCCCCCCCCCAAAATCACGTGAATTTTTTTTAGTACAAAGTATTTTGAAATTTTCAGAATATTATCACGAAAAATAAATACACGTGATATCTCATTATACCCCCCCCCCCCCGTCGTGATATTTCGTGATTTTTTCCGAAACCCCCCCCCCCCCCCCCCCTTCGAGCCTCACGTGATTAATGGACGAGCCCCAACGCTCTCGTCACGCATACACCAGCTTACTCCCCAAGTCAAGCGTTCGTAAAGACCCGACCGTTCGCCTCGCCCGATACACTTTTCGTAACGTTCTCGTCACGCATTCACCAGCTTACTCCCCAAGTCAAGCATGCGTAAAGAAGTTTTACTTCAATAAGATTACCAAATGTATAGGAAAAGATGCACTGGAATTAGATAGTAAAAATATGGAAAAAAACATCCTTCACATTAATAAAAATAGTGCTTCGTAGTCTCCCAACTCTTGTCTACTTTCGTTTTCTGAAGGTTTCACTTCTACCGCGTGTAAATTGCACACTCTGATTTTATTATTATTGCTGAATGGTTGTCACCGTTAAACTTAGTCATTTATCTTTAGCGTAAACATTATGCACATGACATTACTGCATCATTACAGTTGTTTAGCTGCCTGGTCCTCCTACGCGGCAATCAACGTTGTTTTTATTATTATTTTATCTCTGGTAATTTCGCAGTCTTCCCGTTGTTGCGGTAGTTGACTGGTCGCACTGCTCAGAGCTCATGCAGATGCTCATCGTTCAGTGCTCGTGTCTCGGCCCACACACCATCCTTTGCCTTATCGAGATGGTTCTCAATTAATACCTAATCATAACCACTGTGAATACTGTGAATGCTGCCATTTAAAAAATAGCAAATTTTGGTGTTTTGTTTGAGGATAAGTTTTGTACAAAATTTTACATTTGGTTTTTGATTGTATTCTCGTCTGTGAAATGTACGGAACCGGTACAAGTGCAGTTGCACCATTTTGATAACTAACCTCCGAAAGGCGAGGGAATCAGAAGAAGGAAAAATTCATTAGCAGGTACTTAGTTCCAATGAAAACCAATACAATTTCTAGCTAAAAACTAATAAGTACAACTTTTGCAAACCAAAAAGTTCATTTAAAAGTAAAATCATTGATTACCTCCAATAAATCACAAATAAACTCCTCAAAACAAAACACATTTTCCTAAACATAAGGTACACATATAAAATAAAACAAAAAACAATATATTTTGCACTTAGTCAATCAATAATAGAATATGGAATAATTGTCTGGGGAGGAGCAACAAACTCAGCTATCGATTACTTAGAAATCGCGCAGAAAATGATCGATAATACATAAAAAACATAGACTTACTGATACAGACCAAATAATATTCAACAGTTATGACGTACTTGATATACGCCAATTATAGGTTAAAACTCTACTAAACTAATTTTAACAATCTCAAAATATCACTAACAGACCAAAAAGACAATCGTACAAAAATAACATAAAAACTCCGACAGTGAATACAAGCTTTGGCCAAAGGCACTATAAATATCATGCTATAAAAGCATTCAACACCCTTACCCTTATTTACCCTTGAAAATAAAATAGAAGAAAACAAAAATAAATTCACACTCAAAATTAAAAAATGGATTAAAGAACAAAAAAGACAATATTACCAAAATCTCATTACATAATAAGAATAAAACATATACACGTAAAAGTCAAAAACAAATATAAAACACATCATTAAAAAATACATTTTACCTAAATTATAAATTTTAATTTTTAGTTTAATTTTAGCTTTTTTTATGCAGCATTATTTTAAATGTATTATGCATAAATTTTTGTTTAATAAAATGGAGGCTTCAGGACAGGTGAGCTACCCAGTGAGGCCGACATTGCTGAATTGTATTTAAAAATCTTATGTCATGTCAAATAAATAAAATAGATATCACGAGAATTCCATAACATATTTTCATTTATGCCTACTGTATGTGTGTGTGTACACTTGTACAGTATGTAATTCATATATTTACATTTTACTAAGTTTAATTGGACTAATTGTCCGTAAATAAAAAAAAAATAAAATAAAAAATAAAAAGTTTCACTTGCCTTTTTTAGTATCATTTATCAATATATGTCTTTTTGTCAAACTGAAATTTAATTCCTTCAAAATTATTTTGTCTTAATCTTCTACATTCTTACTTGAATTGTTTATTGTAAAAAAAACTGATTTTTTTTTTATTTTTATAACTGTCGATGTCGTGGTCATAATATTATGTAAACAAAAACCTAGATAACAACCGCTCTATAAATTGCCATTCAACACAGGCGTTTCACACCTAGTGAGATGGGCAATACGTCATTACTGTATTTAAATGAAATATTAAAATAATGAAATAAATAAAATACATAATATTCTCTTTCCAGGGTATTTTCAGGAAAGAAGGAAAAGAAGTTCTAAAAAGGAAAAAGGAATGAAGGGTGGGTAGGAATCTGGGGGCAGTTTGTCCAGGAGTGACGGACGTATGACTCCATCTCTCCCACTGCGGTGAGAGAGTCCGGCTGGAGAGATCTATATTATATCTGTCCCAAGCAGTCTCTCCCGGTCCACGCAGCCGGTGGGCGGACGTATTCACCGACAAGACCTGGAATAACCTTACCCCTGTGAACCCAGGCACTCCTGCTAAATTAAATAGAAAATAGAAGAAAAATTAATTATTAACCTTTTTTCTTTAAAATTATTCACTCCGAATTAGACTGATATAAACTCCCGCATCTCATCGACTTCGAAATACCAAATCGAGCAGCCAGGCAAAATATCTTGTTCTCCCACATTCTACCCTCATTTCACACATTTGGAAACAAATTCACCAAAAATATCGACATTTTTAATATAAGTTTACCATTATTTGAGAGATACCTACCTGAACGATATTTTTGCGTACATAATATTTTGGTAGCAATATTTGAACGATATATTGAGCTGCCTGGATGACATTTTATTGTATGTATGTTTTATATTATTTATAATTATCAACAATGCAAAAACTTGTTCGTCTCTTTTCTTTTACTGCGTCATGCACTTTGTCATGTATCATTAGCTTATACATTTTTATTATTAACCAACACTATTTGTATGTGCAATTTAAAAACTGTTTATTTTTACTCTTTTCTTGTAACATATTATTTTCATTTAAATTTACCTTTATACCAACCATACATACAGCGATCGTTTCTTTACGTTTTTATTTTTCCATTTTATAGTGTGTCTCCATCATACACTAATTATGTAAAAGCCTATTAGTGCTGTGAAAATTAATAAATAAATATTAATATCTACTTCAATTGCAACAGTGACTTCTAGCATAGGTAATCTCATGTAGTAGGAATTATAGTTAAAAAATATTTGTAAAGATTACCTATACAACGTGTCCGGAAACTCGTAGTACAAGCGGGAAACTGGTGAATCTACATCACATAGAGAACCCAAAAAACTTATTTTTTTCGATCTAAGCATTTCGATTTTAATATTATTTTTTTTCTATTTTTCCATTTTTTCGGCAACTAAAGGGTTAAAAAAAATTTTGAGCCCGGTTTACCCTTCGTTGCATTTTATAAGACATTACACAGCTGAAATCAACCCCCTAGTGAATTTTTTTTTTCAAATTTAACCAAAAAAATTCCAACTTCGGACCCGATTTACTCGAAAACGAAAGCTCAAATCAAAAAAAGTTAAACCACAAAATCGACTCCAAATGTGATGTGGATTCTCCAGTTTCCCGTTTGTACTACGAGTTTCCGGACACCTTGTATTCTTACGTAAAGAGACAAGGAAGCAAATCAAATAAAAACCAATCTCGATAAAATCATGCCTGAAAAAGCAACCCTTCTGAATACACCTTTAGTTTCAACATCCTTAATATTCGGAATATATTTCTTTTTGTTTCGAGCAACCACAAAAATGTCATTTGTCACCCGTTGTGTTTTCAGTTCTGTCGTGACACTGCCTCGTAGTAATTAAAATGCAATGCCACCCACCCCCATCCCCACCCTCTTCCCCTACCCACCCCACCCCTCCCCCTGTCTGAGTGCCGCAGTAGTGCGTTAATGAGAATATTTTTTTTCACATTTGAATATTCAAATTTTGGCCGACCCTTTTCATTGAGATAACGAAAAATAAAAATGAAACGCGACGGCCATTACTTTCGAATAATATTTTTTCTAATTGTTTTTTTTTTCGTGAAACATTTTTTTCTAATGCGAAAATGAGACTCACCCTTTTATCAAGTGTTTTTTTTTCATTTACGTTTGGCCTCGTAGTTCTTGATCTGCTTTAATTAATTGTTCGGAGGGCGTGATGAGTCCCTTAAACGATTATCATTCCACCGAGACGGAATAATAAATTGATATTCTTAAGTTTCCTTAAACAGAAATCTCACTCCCACATTCCTAAAGGTGGAGAATAAATTATTTCTGAGCGGGCATCACATTTTTTATGAATTACTAGCTGACCCGACAAACGTTGTTCTGCCATATAAATTATTTCTAGTGAATATTTTTGTTGTTAAAACTAACGAAAAATAACGAATGTATCGTAAGTGTGTGGGGATGGGATCTATGACAGAAAGAGAAATGGAGCGCTATAGACGATGACCGCCAATAAAATCAAAACAAAAACACCAACTAAAGTAGAAAAAGGAAATATAGCAATTGAGTGTACGATATTTTTTGTCATTCCATCTTTAGCCAACACAAATAAGCTCGATGGTTTGCCCACGCGAGAACATGATGCCGAATGAAATGTCAAAATGACACGACGCTTCTCGTGAATGTCTTGTGCATGTGTGGATGAGGCGTTCGATGAGGTGGACGAAGCGCCATCCGTCATTCAACAACATAAATAATTTCGTTCTGTTTGAAATACGAAAGACGGTTAAATTTAAATATTAAATCACGATTAAAAAATGGGAGGGTGGGGGAAGAGGGTTTTATTTGGGGTTATAGGTATTTTGTGATGCCAAATACAAAAATATGCAAACAAAATTTTTTGTCATTGATTTTTTTTCTAGATAGGGACACCCTAATCACCTAGCGGTATGAAATAAACTTTAAAAATCTATTCTCATACATACCAGATATACAAAAAAAAATCATAAAAATCGGTCAAGCCGTTTCGGAGGAGTGCGACCACAAAACCCGTGACACAGATTTTTTATATACTTATAAGATTATCTAAAGTCATAAGCACGTCTCAAACACATATACATTTGTGCTTTTTCACAGAAACATAAGTACGAATAATTTTTGGATCCCTCCGGTTAGAACAGTAGTTCTCAATATATATTTTTTAAACATTATCCTGACCCTGAGCTCCTGAGCAATTGACAAAATGTAACAACAGATGATTGGCAGAATGAAAGATCTCACGGGCACTGATAAAATTTATTCTTTTTGAGATAATGACAACTATTTTTGAAAAATCAGATTGAAAACCTTTCGGGGTATTTCCAAATTTTTTTTATTGCTTAAAAAATTAAGCATAAAACTACGACGATTACAGCATTTTTATTTTATTTTTATGTTGACGAATACATTTTTTACAGCGAGTCAAAGTTTCCCATTTTCGAATTACGTTTTTGTGTGTCGTCGTGAGCGTGGATGTTCACTGACAGTGTTAATTTATGCTGGCCCAGCTGAGCGACGCTTGTGACGTCACATTCCGATTTTTAAACCATGGGCCGTTTTGATTTTGTCAGTTTTAAAACGTTTTTAAAATCAATAATATTGAATGAAAACATATAAAATAAACATTTTAGTAGGATGATTAAAATCAGAAAAATGATATTTAAATATTCCCTACATTTTCAACAGAATCCCTCTAAAACCACTGTAAGCATAATTCCATTTCCTCGTCTATGAATGCTAAAAACAGAAAAATCGTAACACCAGCCGGCCTTTGACGGCCGGCGTGATCTAGGGGTAAAGCTCGTGACTCGCAAACGGAAAGTCGCGGAATCGAATCCCAGGGCGGGCAAAAAAATTTATTTGATTAATTTGTGTTATTTCACAATTTATTCATTTAAAATAACATATTGTATATTTGCGGCACATTCCAGAGTGGAAGATACTCTCAGTATCGCTCCGGTGTAAGACCACCATTCAGAATTGAAACGTTGCTTGAAATGGCTTTAACCGTGTTTGGTGACCATATCTGAATAGCCAGGTACTTCCCCACCTTCTCTTCCCTATCTCCTTCCTCTCCCCACTGCCTTCAGCCTCACAATATACCCCAATTGGGGAGGCCATAGTTCCACTGGCTCCAGACGGGAGCAGTTGGGACTCTTGTGCGGTATTCAGATTTAAAAAAAAAAATATAAAATTGGAGTGGAAGATACTCTCAGAATCGCCATGGTAATCTTAGCACTATTCAGAATTGAAACGTTGCTTGAAATGGCTTGTTTGGTGACCAAAACTGAATAGTCATTTACTTTCCCACCTTCATCTTCCCCATCTCCTCCTTCCCATTATCTTTAACAACGCCATAGTCTCACTGGCTCCAGACTGGAGCAGCTGGGACTCTCGTGAGTTATTCACATAAAAAAACAATTGGAATCATTCAGTTATTTGAAAATGTTTTTTGTGGCAATTAAGTAACTCTAGTTACAAGTATTTTTCTGTGTTTCAGTTAGGCAACTAGACTTAGCTATATGTAGCACTAAAATTTATGGAATTATTTTTATTTACATTAGCTCCACACGGGAGGCCCTAAGGAAAATAATTTCCCTCAGGGCCAACGTTGTCTTAGGGGATGCTGTGTGGAGGGTCTTTTTAGGGAAGGAAAGTAGGAAGTTCTGGGAAGGAAAAGGGTATGAAGGGTGGGTAGGAATCTGGGGGTCAGTGTTTCCAGAAGTGACAGACGTTTGAATCTATCCCTCCAACTGCGGTGCTCTTTCCAGAGTCCAGAAAGGTCAAAAGGCCTCCCTCAACCAGTCTCTCTCAATCCGGCACGGTTGATTTCGTAACTATTGTATGTACTAGGTAAGACATTCCATTTTTGTAAATAATTACATAAAAAAAAACACAATAACCATTTTCCCATTTCAAAAATATAAATATTATGTTTCCAAAAACATGAATCTACGATTTTACCAAACTTATCAGTACAAATATACAATAACCGATCAGATTGATTACCATTTTATATTTCAACTAGCGGATCCGGCCACACGTTGATGTGGCTAACGAAACACAACGCCACGCCATTACCCAACCTTTATAACCAACTCCATCTGTTAAATCAAATCCACACCGCCCGCTTGCCAGCCCGCTCCCTTTATTTATATATTTCAACCAATTTACACAAAACTTTGACAAATTATATACCTAAAAACCTTCCTCACGAATCACTCTATTGGTGAAAACCGCATGAAAATCTGTTGCATAGTTTAAAAGATCTAAACGCGCAGACAGCGGGAGCCACTCCATTTTATACTACGTAAAGATTTCCCGACAAAGCTGATTTTAAAGTTACCCACGTTGTTATGATGAATTATACCCCATATTTCATATTATTTATTAATTTACGGACAAAAGTCCATTAAAAACATAATAATAACACGAATAAAAAAATAAAAAAAACAGAGATGACAGTAAAGGGAGAGCACATATAAATTAATAGCAAAGACAATATAAAATGTAAAAAGTACATATAGAAGACACTACAAGAATGAAGAAGCATTTAAATATTGCGTATCGACTGCCGCAAGTCATTTAGTTTTACACCAAAAAAATCAATGCTTTGATTTGCGTTGACAAGTCTCGACATTCTGGATAAGGCAGAATGGTATCCGTAATTAGTAGAATGTTGATTGAGGAACAGCAATTCATTATTTCGGAGTCTAAGGGAAGGGATATTGAACTGGATGAATTGTAATAATGCAGGTGTATTAGTAATACTGTTTATAATGTATTTATTAACGGACACTTATTAGTGAATTGTAATTAAAATGATTTAATTACACTAACTCAAACCTATAATAATTATTGTTTTCATTCCGCTGCAAGCAATAGCGGGGAATATTTGAATAACGTTTTTTGTAAGACCATTTATCTCCTGAATTCCCTGCTGGATATCTGGCATTCCCGAAGAACACATTAACGGGATCTCGACATGATGTTCCTTGGAATTCATAGCATGTAACCCTGAGGTCTAGATATTCTGTCATTCTGAATGCATATTGTCTTTTGATGGCATGTTTGGTATGTGCATTTGATTTGTCTATAGGTGAACTGGAAGTTCTGATGTTCGAATACACCAAGCGCATCATTTGCGCCAATACCGGTATTTTGCTAAAGAGTGCGTTATTGTATGTGAAAACTAAGACAATTAAAAAAGTGTTTATTTTTCTACGTCTTTCTTGTGAATAACGATACCTGTAGTGTTATCATTTTATGTGATTACTATCGCACAATTATCTGAACGGAATCAGTGGAACTATGTTATCATCTATTCGAAGTTGTTGTAGATCTGAAATAAGTGGTCAAGGAAATGAGACGGGAAAGAACAAGGTTGAAGTACCTGGCTTTTCATTTCAAGAAGTTTCGACTCTGAATTGTACACTTTATTCACTGTGCGATTCCGATATCTACCACTTCTGCTTCTGACTAAAAGCCTCATGTTTCCTAAGCTTCAAATTAAATGTTAAAATTTAATTCCATTTATCGCCGAGATATTCCTTTTATTATTTTGTATTTTTTTGTTTTATTTATTTCATTTCTCGAACTCATATTTTACAAATGATCACAGTGGTTTACAAAGATAATAATAAGTTTCAGTAATGCGAAAAAATTTTAATAATTAGAAACTGTAGGTAAATCGGTTAGTAATAGAGTTCTGTTAACACCTTACTAGGAGACCCTGAGCTGAGGTGTTCGCAGGTTTTAGATTAAGTGTCTTCGTAAGTAAGAACACGGTATCCTCCTTGATATTGTCAAGAAGGCACTGTTGTTTAACCCATGGAGGCAGTAACTCATACAAAAATTTAAGATTAAAAACAGTTAAAATTAAATAAATTATTATCTTGCAAATCAGGTAGGTAGGTATACATTGCTACAAACCACACGCCACTGGTATAAGTAATATTGTGCAGAAACAAGGTTTTTTTATTATTAGATATTATTTTTTATATTATTGGGTTATCATGTTTGCTTAGGTGTCCTAATGTTTGAGTAAAGTGAATAACCTGGTTTTATCCCGGCTTTGATATGTTTTTTCGTAAATAATTGTAGATATATTTATAGTTTGCAGATGTTTCAGTGAGGTGGGCATGCAGTTATTTGGTTTGATTGCGTAAATGTGTAGTACTTAAAGTTTCTTTGTCCGTGTGAGGTATGTATTATAGGTATATTTAGTATTTTCTTTCTGAAGGCGCTGATTTTAATTTCTGTTCGAGGTTGCATTAGAATGTGGAGTTTATGTAGGAAAAAGTGTAGTACTACAAATTTGGCATAAAGTTGTCTTATTGTCATGACGTCTAGTATTTTGTAAATTTCATTCCAATTTGTGTAGAAAGGTTCTTGGAGAATGAGTTAAATTTTTGTTCATAGCACTTCCACAGGTCAGTATGCCGTGATAATGATTGACAAAGTGCAAAAAATATGATCCAATGGATTGTTTTCGGAAAGATGTTTTTAATTGACTTTATGAGACATTTTCTTAACCATTTAATAACGACCAGTGGAGGTATCCACCACTTACCCGCCCTGGTATAAGTAACAGATGGTTACTCCTTCAAGGCTCTCGCAAGGACTCTAATTTTTTTGAAAGAACGAATCTACATTTAAGTTTGAACGAATCTAGACCTCCAGTGTCCCTGCATACAGTGTTAGGAAGCAGTATGCAAGTGCTTACATAATATACAAAATGACAAAAATATAAAGCAAGTCAGGGATAAACAAATTAAAAAAAGATAAGAGAAAAACATAAAAGGCGGCTGCTCGCAGGGTAATGGCATCTTGCGTATGTTGCAAGCATCTGCAAGAAAAGATAATGAAAACAAGTATTGTGATATGAAGAACGCTTGTGTCGGGTGAGATACCTCTCTCGTCATCTGGCAGTACCAGCCAGAATGTGTATGGTGATCGGTCTGCCGTGAATGAATCTCAACATCCGCACCCTTTAGCCGGTTTCTCGGTTGTGCCTTGACGATAGTAAGTGGGAAGTAGGGGAACGTACCCGAAGACAGAGGCAGGGCGGGAGGATGCTGAGTTCGCCCAGCCAAACCTCAGGCCCACACATGTCGCTGGGGGAGGCGCAGATGAGTTGTGAGGATTCCATTCCGAAATTTTTTTTTACGCCAATGTATCCAGGAGCGAGGTCTAACTCACCCCCAAAATGGGGAAGTTGACATTACAGAACATTTACAGTTCAGTTTCAGCCACAAGGGTCGGAGCTTATTGCTGAATCGCTAAAACAGAAAAAAAAATTGCAAAAAAAAAGGAAAACTAAAAATAAGAGAACATAATACTTAGTGAAGAATAACAGTTGGTTACAAGTAGCAGAATATATTATATACCATGTTTTTAATTTGGTCAGTAATAACAGAAATGTATCAATTTGTTTTGAGCGAAGGAGTCATCAGGACCTTCGCTCTCAATTCGGCACATCGAAGTCTGAAATGGGAGAAAAAGCAGAACTACATGAAGTACATAAAGATTTTATACCACCAGGAATTTATCGCAGTAAAAACAAAATATTTTCAACTCCGCTTGGGTTTAAAATCTAAGGAAACATAAAGGCAGTGAAGATAAAGACATAGAAAACCAAAAAAAATCGGAGCAATGGTAATAAAAGAGATGAGAAAGAAAAGTCAGTGGTCATCGGGAGCAAATACACCAGGCATCTGAAACTCACAATGATTTTACAGCTGGTCAGCGACTCTAAGATCAGGCCATCTCTCAACCCAAACCTTTGTAAACTTCCGCAGGCACTCAAAGTTCACCTTATTCGAGACGAGATCAGCGTTCCATACTGGTCTCGTGGTCACTTGTAAACAATCCAACATTTCCTCTCGAGCATCCGTCATAATCTCACAATGCCACAGAATGTGCTCGGCTGTTTGGTCCGTATTGCCACACGCGCAGTTTGGATGGGGGGATAGAGAGAGACTGTGCAATCTCCCCCTAAACTCCCCATGCCCGGACAGTAATTGGGTCACATGGTGATCCCTTACAATGTGTGCCCCTTCCATTCTGAGTTTAACTGATGGGAAGAAGGAGTAAGTCCATCTTCCCGTATTCGACCTGTCCCATCGCTCTTGCCATTCTCTCAGTGTTCTTTCTCGCATCTCTCTAAGAAGACCTGGGAGAGACACTGCCCCGCCTGGTATTAGTTCAACACCTAGGTGTGTAGCGGGTCTTCCTTTTGTCAAGACCATCGACGTAATAACGACCATCGTAATAACGACCATCGTTTATTATGTATTACTTTTATTTAAGTGTAAAATAATTAACCTCGACCCAGGCGAACCCTAGTGAGTTTAATGATTAGTTAGGCCGGCTTACGGATCAGATAGTCTTAATATTTAGGAATAATTTCCTTTTTTAAAAACCTCCCTTATTTTTTTGAGTAGTGTATTTTAAGAAGGTCAGCGACTGTTACTTGTAAAATCTTGCATATTCGATATTTAATTCTATTAAGGTGGAAAATACATGTCACAGGTTTTTATAATGATTTTCATGAATTTTTTGTTATGGAAGAAATGTGAATAATTTATTGAAACTTTGAAGTCATTTGTCATTTTATACATCTATTTAAAAAAAATATTGTGAATTTTTAGAAGCATTTTCTCGGAAAATTATCAGCAGCTATGCATCAAACGTCACCATCAGACGTAGCTTTTGTGTGCATTTTAAGGCCATAGTTTGCATCACAAATCAATAGAGTTTTAAATTTAATTTAAGAACATGTGTCTCTTCTATTTAAACCTTACTTTTTCCAAAAAATGAAATATTTTTTTACAGGTGTGTATAAACAGGAAACCTTGATTTTTTGACATTTTTTTTACATTTTTTTGCAATTAAAAAATACGGATCACATAGGTAGAGCGTAATTCTGTAAATAAGGTATTTACAAATTTTTTAAATGTTTGGTTAAAAACTTTATGAGCTAGAGTGTACACAAATTCAAGTTTACACCGGAACGAATTGACTTTTTTTATTTTAAACTTTGGGAACATATTCAATAGTTATACTAACAATTTATGAAATAAAAAAATAAAAAAACATTTTTTTTGTGTCATCTACATGTATTTCCCCCCTAAGTCTGTAATCATATTTATTATTTTAATAAATAGAACATAAAAAATACACAATTTATCTTTTTATTTAAACCACTCCGAATTTAGGGTTGGAACTCAGCCGCTACGCAAATTTTCATCGTTAGATCTAATCTTTACATTTTTGACGAGTTTTGGGAAAGGGGTAAAAATGTAGCAGTAGGGGGTCCACCGAAATCAGTAAAATTTTGAAAACCTCTGATCTATACCTAAGAAATTTGCTAGGTAATCTATCTCAAAATCACAAAACGAAGTAAGTGAAACAACAACTAAAAGAAATTATTTGTAGATGTGATGAAATATTTTGATCCATTATTAAAAGTTTCCATTACCGTTTTGTTGAAACTGACTGACTTGAGGAAATTCGGATCTGGTAGAATTTTATCAAATCATCAGGACTTGCACCGCAAGGGGGGAATATAGTTGACCCAGGTTTTGAAGAGATAGTCGTTAGATGGAGATAATTCAAGAGCCGGCAAATCAATCCACCACCGAGTCGAATAAATAGTACGGGAACGGGTGACGGAAACGCACCCTTCTCACGCAACAAAAACATCTAACGGTTACGAATGTTGAGCACGCATTCGTCGCGACTCTAAAACAAGTATTTTAGACACTCTTTACCAGTTGTATATAATTATTTTTATATATTTTTTTAAATTTCCAGGTAGAAGCAAAGGGCTAAATATGTAGATGTATGTCATGTATTTTTAACTGCTCATAAATTAAAACCATACTTTCCCGATCGATCCTAGGTGTGCGGATGTATATAGCACGGGCCATCAAAAACATCGAAATTGGTTCAAGAACAAAACTTTAAAACCATCACGACTTTCACGTAGTGGTAGTTTTGCCTCTACTGGCACTTCTGGCTCAATCACATTCATACATTTTTTGTTGTTGTTTTACTTACTCTTAATACATGATTTTTATTGATTCTCTAGATAATATTATTGTTTTTATTTGAACACCGTACATGAGTCTCAACTGCTCCCAACCGTCTGAAGAATCTGAGACTATGGCATCCCCAATGGAGGTACGCTGTGAGGCTGAAGGTAACTGGACAGGGAGTGAAGACAGGGAACAGGAAGATGGTGAAGTTTCTGGCTATTCAGATCTAGTCACCAAACATGGCTAAAGTAATTTCAAGTAATTCTGATTGGTCTTTTACACCAGGGCGATACTGAGAATACATCGGAAGTGACGCAAGTATACCTTTTACTGAGAATAATATAAGGTATACTTGCATTACTTCCGATCTGGAAGGGGATGCCAGTATACCTCATATTATTTTTAATTATTAAATTGTGAAAACACAAATCATTCAAATAAAATTTATTTGCGCCTGCCGGAATTCGAACCCGTTACCTCTGGATCGCTAGTCGAGAGCCTTGCTCCTCGACCACGAAGGCCGTCTTAATTTATTTTTACTTTAAATTAAATCACATTTTATAATGTTATAAAAGTTCTGGGAGCATGTATTTTTTTTTCTATTATTGTGTCAGCTGTTCCGGTATTCAAAAGCCATTACAAATTGTCGATTCATTTACTCAATCCATTTGATCCTCCTCTACCACATACACTATTCGATTCTGTAAAAAACTAACCCCTCCATATTATGCATCGGGGTGTTTGTATTGAAGCCCGTTCCTATGTACGAGTATATTGGATGTGACAAAACCTTTTTTCCACTATTTGTCTAATGTCTGTCCACTGAGAGCCAGGAGTGAGTTCGAGCTGGTTTTAACGCACGGCCTTAATGCATGTTTAATAAGGGTAGGAAAAAATAAGGAGGGGTGGAAATACTCAAGCAAATGGGAAGGGGTTGAAGGAGACCATATATTATTAAACCCAATACACCCCACTACACACCGTCTAAGGAATTCCGAGACTATATCTGACATATCCCACGATATTTGTCAAATTGCTGGACTTAATGCTTTCTGATTTACGTGTTTGGAAAAAACTAGTCATGTAATTTTTTTTTACAAATTATTCAATAATTCATTTATTAAGGGTTGATTAGTAGCGTGTGTCGCTCTCCATAGAGAGAAAAAATGGCCTTATATTTAAACGCCCGGGGTCTCAAAAGTTTTGTGTGATCTGTTGCTATTCGAAAACGTAAAAATAAATGAAATTATTATTCACTATTAGCCCTCTAAAATGGCCGGAAGTTTTGAATAAAAAATAGATTTCGTGATTTGGAAAAAAAATACAACAAAGAGTTCATATTTTATATTTTGTACCAAAATATGTTGTTTTTAGTTATAATTTTAAATATTTTGTTTTTCTTTCCATTACTGCAGTATAAAGAACTAAAAAAATATATTTTTAAACGTACTCGTATATGATGTGTTGGTTATAAATTTAAAAGGGGAAAATAACACTTTTTCTGGATAAAATCAGAATTCTTGTGACTTTTTTTTCATTTTTGTCAGTTATACGCATTTTTTAATAATAAACAAACATTAAAAGGTTAAATTACTGAAAAAAAAATTGTTAAAAATTTAAAAAAAAATGGTTTTAAGTTTGTTTTCTGATTTTCAAAGCATTATAGCGGCCTAATAACCATTTAAAAAAAATTAAAATGCAGTTCTCATTTTCTTTACAAGACGCAACAAGAGACCCCGGGCGTTTCTGAAATCAAAAGTTGAAATAATTGACAGAATAGATTAGGTCACATTATCATAAATTTAATATCTAGTTTATTGTTAAGAATAACAAGTAATGTGTCTGGGGTACGCGTACAAATAAATGAGATTTTTTAAAGAAGTTTTCAGTTAAAAAATTTGTAACCAGCTCCGATCTCCAAATCCATCCTTAGATATGGAATACGAACTTGGGGGCACACAAGCATTATTTATATTAAATATATGCAAAATTTACAAACTGCTATGATAAAAAAAAATTGTACCACCGAATATTTACAAACAAAAAAGTAATCTAAAACTTCTGTACGGTTTTGAGGACCTACTTCCATTAAAGGGTCTTCTTTAGTACATTATTATAATGGATAATGAGGGAGAAAGCAAGTATAAAAAGCAAATAGTGCATAATATTTACACCATAGTCTGCGTCTCTCCTGCCGACTCCCCTCTGGTTCAGGAGGACACACATCACATATCCCTAATAGTCGAACTTAATATTCACGTCCCTGCAACTACTTCCCAACCCCAAACGATCAAATTATTCAATAAAGTCAACTATGACCTAGTCAACGACGCTCTGTCAAAAACTGACTGGTCTTCTGTCTTAAACGCACAAGACGTCAACACGGCGGTCAACAGCTTTTACTTAATCATTGACGCCTTAATTGATAACTTTGTTCCAAAGAAAATTCTGAAAACAAACACATTCCCAACGTGGTACTCATTGGCTCTTATCAATATTACAAAAGAAAAGCTCAAATTCTTTCGAGCCTGGAAACGCCACAAGAACCCACTAGATTACCAAACCTTTTCACTGCTCCGTAAACGACAAAAGAAAATCGCTACTCTCACATACCACAATTATATTTCACACTTAGAACATGCCATACAAAATAATGTAAAAAAAATATGGAGCTTTGTCAAAACGCAAAGAAAATCTTCTTCCATACCTGAACACCTAACATATGGCTCAAGAATCGCACACAATAGTAAGGAGATTACCGATCTATTTGCTGATTATTTCTCTACCGTCTTCACTGATCACACCCAAAATTTATCATCTGATGTTCATGAATCTGATCCGCTGAATAACATAGCTATATCCTCAATTGCAATCAACGACGATACTACCTACAAATATCTATCATCCATTGACATTAACAAAGGACCTGGTTTAGATAGTTTGCCTGGTATCTTCATACGTAATTGTAGTAAATATATAACTCCTCCGGTCAGTGCAATTTTCAAAAAATCATTTAGTGAAGGTACGTTTCCTCATAAGTGGAAGTCTGCCGTAATAACTCCCATCTTTAAAAAGGGTGACAAACATGACGTAACAAATTACAGACCTATCTCTCAACTTCCCATCTTAAGTAAAATTCTTGAAAAAATCGTTTACGACCAACTTTACCCAACTATCACTACAACAATTTCACAGAACCAACACGGATTCATGAAATATCGGTCTACAACATCTAACCTTGCCCTATTTGTCATAATATGGACGAAAGGGTGCAGGTCGATGCTATGTACACCGACTTCTCAAAGGCTTTCGACCGCGTTATCCACTCAATTCTGTTAAATCAACTCACTCGTCTTGGAATACACGGTGACTTGTTTAGATGGATTAAATCATACATTAGCAATCGTAGTCAAGTAGTCTCAATAAATGGAGTTTTATCCAAAATAATCAACGTAACCTCGGGTGTCCCTCAGGATTCCCACCTTGGTCCGCTCTTCTTTAATATATACTTAAACGACATAGGCTCATGTTTCCAACACTCTAAATTTTTATTGTTTGCAGATGATATGAAAATTTACAAAACGGTTCGCTCTCTATCGGACTGTAAAGAGCTACAAAGTGACTTAGATAGGCTCTGCAACTATTGCACAGCTAACTATTTAGACCTCAATGTTTCCAAATGCCACACTATGTCCTTTACTAGAAACAAGCACATAATTAACTTTTCATATTCACTCTGCGATGAACCCGTGATCTCAAAAAATGAATGTAAGGACCTGGGAGTCTATTTAGAAAGTAAACTTATATTTAATACGCACATTGATTCAATCACTGATAGATCTTACAAAATGCTGGGTTTCATACTACGTCTGAGTAAATTATTTAGAAATCCACATACTCTAGTAATGCTTTACTCCTCACTAGTCAGAAGTACACTGGAATTTGCATCGCCTGTCTGGAATCCCAAATACACCCAATACGTCAATAGCATAGAGCGCATACAAAATAAATTTATTAAGTATCTCGGTTATAAATACAACAATAATTACATCGGCACTCTCCAATCCCTAAAATCCAGGCGAACGGTAGCTGACATGACATTTCTCCATAAAATAATACATAACGAAATAGACTGCCCAGAACTTCTATCTCAAATAAATTTTAACATCCCTTCTAAAAGAACTCGCCACACCAACCTTTTTTACATAACTAGTAATAATACGAACGCTGCGGCCAACTCCCCCATTTCTCGCATCCTTCAAAGATTCAACTCAATTCAAAAAACCACAAATACCGATATATTTTTTGATTCCCTCCCTCTATTTAAGAAAAACATTTTTAGCACACTGAATTCGCACACATAATACAGACATCCACACACATCCACACACCCTCACGCGCACCCTCACACATACAAACACTCTCACACACCCCTCTCCTTCAATAATTTATTAATTTAATTTAGGTATAATGTATTATTTATCTCACAAAAACATAAGTATATAACAGCGACATGTCATTGGTACCAATTATTGTATTAATTCTATAACTTTGTAACTATTTCCCATTATGTAATAATGTACTGTTTGTTTCTGCAAAATAAAAATAAAATAAATAAAAATAATCACACCACAAGATTCTCTGAAAATAAGGGCCTCATAACGCCAAGATTAAGAAATAAGTATGAAAGCTGAAAGCTTAAATACTTAATACCAGAGATTTTCAATAAAGTCAACAATTTTTTTAAACCTCAGAATAATGAGAGACCCTGCCACAAAAACACTAAGCGTTGGCTAATAAGTGACGAATCAATGTATCTCTGAACATCTCAACGTACTTACCTAATAATTTGTATATAGGTAGGTACATTGAGATATATTATTTTATATATAATATTATGTTATACATGCATTAAAATTTTTAAAAAATATTATATTATTTGGTAGAACCTGCAAACAAGCCGTCATGTGACAGCTTTACTGGACTACATAAAACTTGAATTAAAAATGTCCTTTCTTGTATTAAATAAATAATTAAAAAATTTAAAAACGTACCAACTACTATATGCGTGCTATTTCTTTATTTAAGTTTTTAGTGTTTTACCAACTAAATATTGTTTTAGAGGGGGACCATGGGGAAGTGTCTGGAGGCTCTGTTCGTAGCTTTTTATGGTTTTCTATTTGGAAACTTTCTTAAGTTCTGAAATTTAACTAAAATCTGTAATTCACGGGACGTTCCTGCTCCGTTATGAAAATTGAAGTCACAGTGAATTTAGATTATACTATTAATATTTAACATCTACCAATATAATGTTTACCAGTATTGCAATACTGAAAAACCTCAAAATCCTCATCAATACTACTATGCGATTCAATAATAATATACATCATCAATGATAAAACCAAGCGGTAGGTGTGGTGTAATCTAATTTAATGAAACAGTGTATGTATATGTATAAGTATGCAGTTCACACGCCGTAGAAGTGAAACCTTCAGAAAACTAAATTAGACAAGAGTGGGGAGCCCACGAAGCATCGCACAAATAAGACATCGAATATTCTATTCATTATCTCGCAGGCTTAATCCTACAGATCAATGTGTTTGTCTCTTTTAGTGTCGCTTTTTCGTTACATAGACTTTCAAATTATTTTTATTTATTCACGTAAATTATTTAAGACCAATGCATTGATTCGAAATAATATTGAAATGCGCCCTTGAATGAATCAGGGGCTCCGCTGGAAGACATACGATCAAGTTAGTGAAGTAAATTTATTAGTCGAATCGCAATAGCAGAATATTACGAGTTGAGTGAAGCAAGGAGTGCATTCCAAGATAGAAATCTGTAGCATTCCTTTTTCTCTGTCAACCCGGAGAAACTGCCTAACGGTTGTATAATTCGTTAGGATACATTGTAAAACTTTTGTATTTTTTTTAAATTTATCATTGAATGGGCACCTTCTATGTAATCCTTGACCCGTTCCCTTTCGGTCCAGGACTAATGATACCTTCGGGCTACAAGATTACTAAGAGATAATCCCCTGTCGGGAGAACCTACCTACAAAATCATCAACGCAGGCAGTGTTTACTTACACGTAATATTTGGGAAAGAGCAGTATTATCTTTCTCGAACGTTTACAATTTTACGTGACTAAATCCTAAAGCAATATAATATAAATAGTTTATAACAGAACTTATGCAGGGATTGTGCAAAGCAATACATTCCGTATATCAAATTAACAAAAAAAAATAGAAAAATAACAAATATATATAAAGGAAAAAAAATCTGAAAAGAAGCGAAAAATATTAACCATAAAAATTTGTGAAGGATATTTTACCGACTCCGGTCTCCAGAGGGGCATCAGGGGGGACTCCATCCAGGCAGACATGGCAGTGATCATTGTTTTCTTCGATTGGCGTAGTCTAGCCATAAGCTTCCCATGCCGCGGCGGAGAAATGCACTGAAAGAATGCATTCGTCCCTCCAGGAACATTTCCGTAGCGCTGTTGTATCTCGGTAGGCGCAATAGTTGGCGATAAGCATTATTGTAAACGACGTTTAGCTTATGCCATCGGGATGCAGTACAATCTAGCAACAGTTTTGACGTATACATCGAAGTACAGAATTACGTCGTGGATGTTTTGATACTGATAAATCTTTTAAAATTATTTACTAGTATATATTTTTAAAAGTATCTAATAAAAGTTCTATATGATAAACTACTCAGAGCCAGTGTAACTAGGACAGCCTTAGTATATTGTGGGGGAAAAACGAATTTTAGAAGTTTGAGGAACGAATGAAAAACTTACCTTTACCTACTTACAAATATTAAAGTTTAATTCCATTTCAACTACGCACGTGAAATTGAAAAACGTGTTGTTGAATATTTCCAAGATATTTGAATATAACGATTTTGAAAGGGTAGTATATTTCGAAAACAAATTCTTTCTGAACTTTCATAAAGTTACAAATTCAATAGGTGCCTACATATCACCACCAGAATAAGCACCAGAAAAAGTCTTGTCACGAGCCTTCTTTTGTTTTACGTAATTTTCTATGTATTAGAGGTAAAGTCACAAGGAGGAAATCAATAATCGATTTTATTTTTGTTATGAATCTAGACGTCACGTTTTTTTTTACAATAACTCCACACAATTAATTTAAATGAAAATAATTTCCCGCAGGGCCTATGTCACCTGAGATGCTGTGTGGAGGGTCTTTTTGAGGAGAGGAAGGAATAAACATTGATTTTGAAGAGACCTATGTTGTAGGAAGGAGGAAACACAAAGGCCGGCAAATATGTAGCTCCACAGCCAATCTGTTGAACACAAGAACGAGTCGAAGAAGCGACCCGTTCTCATGTGACCAATGTCAACCGTTTGGCAGGCTTTTGGCGTGTTTCCCGACTATGCACCGGTGCTGAAGGGATCAATGAGCCTCGGAGCATCTTCCATTGAAATACCTGTAGAACATGGATAGCATTCCCACCCGACGCCTGTGCTCTAAAGATTGCAATCCGTCTGTTAACTTAAGAGAATCGATCAGATGGACCGTCCGTTTTTGCTCAGAGTTTTTCAGATATTTTGGGGCTCCAGACCAGGGCTGGCTGCCAATTTAACCGTGGGACGCACTTTTGATTTGTACAGGGTTAGCAGTTGTGTGCTTTTAAAGTATCTGCGGGCCCTGTACAGTACGCCCAGTTTTTGAGAGGCTAACTTAACTCTGGCTTCGATGGAGCCCACAGATTGAAGGATGGACTTTTTTTTTACATTAACTCCACACAGGAGGCCCTGAGGAAAATAATTTCTCTCAGAGCCTATGTCATCTGGGATGCTGTGTGGAGGGTTTTTTGAGGAGAGGAAGGAATGAACATTGGTCTTGAAGAGACCCATGTTGTAGGAAGGAGGAAACACAGAGGCCGGCAAATCATTCCACAGCCGAGCTTTTGAACACAAGAACGAGTCAAAGAAACGTCCCGTTCTCATGTGACAAATGTCAACCGTGTACAAATGTTGGGCACGCGTTTGGCGTGTTTCCCGACTATGCACCGGTGCCGAAGGGATCAATGACGCTAGTTCCTCAGAGCATCTTCCATTGTATAAGGATAGCATTCCCACCCGACGCCTGTGCTCTAAAGATTGCAATCCGTCTGTTAAGATGGGAGAATCTATTAAGCGGACCGCCCGTCACAGAGTCGAGGGTATTTTAGGAGTACATAGAGATGGAAGGAACTGAAAGAACCGTCTATTTTACGAAACAAATAAATACCTACAAATTTACCGATGACCGGACAACTCAACAATATACAACTTTGTCATCACTTTGTAGTATATTTAGATTTTTCGCTATCCCCTTTCTAAACAGAAGAAAACACGAGTTTTAATGAAAAACAAAACGGATTAAAATTATTATTTAATTACTACCCTTAAATTCATCGAATTTCCTCGAAGGGTTAAGTTTAACACGTCATCCCTCGTCAAGGCCCGCATTATAAGGGCGGATATGGCTAATGATCCCTCAACTCAAACTAGCAACTCTTCATGTATTATAATCATTATTAACTAGGACAAAAGCTACTTTTCTGAACAGGCCATTTTGAAGGTTCGCTTTGCGGGTACTTGTAAGTTAGAGCGTTAACATCACCGCTTCACTTATTTATTAATAAAAGGTTCATGATTCTGTAAGATAAAATAAAGCTTAATAAAATCGTTTTAATTCTGTTTGAGGAAAATACTCTTCCGCTTATTAAAGTAGATAGAGGGAAAAAGTGACTCATTTTTCATAGGTTCATAACCTGAAAATAAGTTAAGCTTCATGGATTAATTTTTTTATCTTCTTAGGCTTTTTAGGTCACATCACACTATGTTTAAACAAGCATTCTGAGTTTATTTTATAATAACAGGTTTACGTGATGATTTTGCTAATTTTTATTTCTACTAATTAAACACCGGCTCGGCCCCGCTGCTTTGCTCAAGAAACTGCTAGTTAGAAGGACGTTTCAAGGAATCCTAACGGAATTTTTAGTGATATAGTGTTAGTTTCCCATACGTAACGGAACATCTCATACGGGTATTCATCCTTTTTTGTTATTTGTTTTTGGGGTGTTATGTCGTGTTGCGCTACCTCCTCCTTTAGCCAACGTTTCGGACAGCGTGTAAACGTATCCATCGTCCGGGCAGATGTGTAAATGTTAGTGGTGAAATTTGTGCTTAAGTGCTTAGAAGCAAAACCGTGTTGCCAGCACCACTCCACTAGGAGCTGGCATTACAGTATACTTCAAGATGGTTTTCTGCATTTAGATTTGGTGTAGCCGTCAATTACCGGATACCAAGAACTATTGAGCTTAGATCCGTCGGTTCTATTAATGTTAATAGGATTTTTATGAATTTCAATTGCCTCTGTAATTAGGCGTGCTCTATAAGTTTTAAGTCTTCCCAGGACTTCAGGAAGAAATCCATAGTAATGGCCGGTTTGTCAGGGTGGCCAAGTTTACACGCTCGAAAGTGTTCTGATATCCTTTTCGAGATCGTCCGCTCTGTCTGGCCCACATAGACCTTGTCACATCCAGAAAAGCTGAGTTTATATACTCCATCGGTTTCCAGAGGAAACTTGGTCTTTGCAGTCCTCAGTAGGTCTTGTATTTTGGTCGTGGTTCCGAAGACAGTCTTGATGCTTTCTTTCCTCAACAGTCTGGCAATTCTGTCTGACAATTTTGTCTGACAGAAATATGTTTTTGCCTTATCAATTCTTTGAATCATTTATTACCTATCCTATATTTTTATTACTTTTATCCGTATTTTCTCATAAAATCACTAATATTTTTTTTGTTTAATTACCAATATTTTTTGTTTTAATTTACAGATGTAAGTTGTCCTCTCCTAAACGCAACCATTGAAAATGAAATATTGATGTTATATTATGTTGTAAAATTGTAACCTTGTTAACCTAGCTAATTGTTAATAACATGTTTGACTCCCCTGAACTCCTTAGGCTGATTAATTTTCATGTGCCTATTAGAACGGTTCGTCTGATTGTACCTTACCATTGTAACAATTCAGGTACCAATTCAGAAATAAACTCAGTAATGAACCGACTGCACAGTACAGGGAATAAATATTACATGAACACCAACGGTACTGAAAGTCTATCAACCTATAAAAACATTGTCATTAAATCTGTATGTCTATCTAGATAAATTTGAAATGTTCATAAATTGAAATGTTCATAAATGTATATGAATGTGTATCCTTTATTTTATTCTGTTGCTTTTAAGCTGCAAGAAAATCACTTCTTTAAATGTATTTGAATGTGTATCCTATAATTTAATCTTTTGTTTTAAGTTAAAAAATCTATACTTGATACTTATTTAATTGTTATCTCTTAATTCTTTGATTATAACAAATGTATTTTTAATTTTATCATATGTAAAAGCCCTAATTGGGCGTGTACAAATAAATAAAAAATAAATAAATAAATAAAATCTTTCAATAAAAAAAATTTAAAAATGTTTTATTATTTTATGTTATAAAATTTAAGGGTGCGAACACTTCAAAGTATGCGAATGCTTACCCTGCCTACGGGACAAGTGTACGCAGCAACAGACCAGCGCAAGAACTTTTTAACACAACTTTTGTTAATAAAATTATGAACCGTATGATGTTTTTGTGTTTTTTATTTATTTATTTATTTCAACGCCATAAAATGGCTATTACAATCCGGTGATACATAGTGGTACATAGGAGGATAATTTCAATGATAATATATACATTAAACAAAGTACATATGTATGATAACAACTAGTATTTAGTTATAGGATACAAATATGTTTTACAACAGGAAAAAAATAGTATGAGCTCGTACAAAATACACGTTTTTATGCAGAATAAACATAAGTAAATTAAGGTGAATTCTTAGAAAAATTCTCAACATCAAGTATAATATACCCACTTTACTTTTATTTGTACATATTGTTTGATTCTAGGAATTGGCTAAAATGGAGTACATAACTTAGTAATGATATTATTGTTACCTTCAGTTGAAATTACTGACGTTTGAAATGATTACAGGTACTGCTAATTAGTTCTGCTTATCAGGGCTGCCAGTTAGAGAATCAATAATAAATCTTAGGTTTAAAAATAATAATTTTGAAAAAAAGTTATACATTATTAGCTATCAGTGAGCTATCACTTAACTATCTGATAGTAAATATAAATAAAACAAGCAGTTTGGAATCTATATTAGAGTATGATATAGACGCCGTGCAGACGAACACTATTTAACATTAATTATTGTCATTGAGGTATGATATTATAGCCTTCTTATAACTATATTCGGTGCAGTTGAACACATCTACTACTTCTGAGAAAGCATTTCCAATTGCATGCAATCTAGGTATAAGCGAGTATCTAAATGACTCAGTCCTGATATTTTTGTTGCAATTAAAAAGAATTTTGGATCGAGTAGTTCTAGTAGGTATGTGGAAGGTAATTAGGTTTAATAAATCAGGACTGTCTATAATACCATTAACAATTTTAAAAATAAAAGTCAAGTCGGAAATAAGTCTTCTATCTGAAAGTTTGAGTAAGTTTAATTCTTTCATCAAGTGTTTGTAATTTATTGATTCTATTGGTAGACCAAGTTTATAGTTAATGAATCTTAAGAATTTATGCTGAATTTTTTCTATGGAATCGGAGTGGATTTTGAAGTGAGGGGACCAAATAGAAGAATTATATTCAACTTGACTACGAACTAGAGAGGAATATAGGATTTTTAATGTTGAAATATTTTTAAAGTCTCTGCCATTTCGAAGAATGAAACCAAGCATTTTTAATCCTTTATTGGTTACTGTAGTTTTATGTGGAATAAAGTTAAATTTGGTATCGAAAATAATGCCAAGATCATTAATCTCACTGACAGAGGTGAGGGAAACATTATTAATTTTATATTGATAGTTAAGGGGTTGATTTGTTCTGAAAAACCTTATTATCTGGCATTTACTTATATTCAGATAAAGTTTATTAGTTTTACACCAGTCTTGTAGTTTATTTAAATTTAATTGAATGTGAATACAGTCATTTATTCTTTTTATAAGTTTAAATAGTTTTAAGTCATCGGCGAAAAGCAACACTTCAACATTATTATCAAAAACAGTGATGATATCATTTATAAAAAGTAGGAACAGTATTGGGCCTAAATGTGACCCTTGAGGTACACCGCTAGTAGCCATGAATTTGTGTGATAGGTAAGAGTTATTTTTTACTTGGAGAATTCTATTGGTTAAGTAACTCTTTATCCATTCCAATAGTTTACCCTCTATTCCCATTTTACTAAGTTTGTTAAGAAGAATTTCATGATTAACTTTGTCAAAGGCTTTAACAAAGTCTGTATATATTGAATCTACTTGGGTTTTATTTTCAAGTGAGCATGCAATAAACTGTTCATACAAGGAAAGATTTGTTAGGGTGGATCTGCCCGGCATAAAGCCATGTTGGTTAGGTACAATGATGTTATTAATATGTATGGAGATTCTGTCAAGGATAAGTTTTTCAAACAGTTTGGGGATAGTTGAGAGCATGCAAATGGGTCGGTAATTAGTGACATCATGAATATCACCCTTTTTAAATACAGGTGTGAGATAACAGTTTTTCCATAAATCGGGGAAACAGCCAGAATTAAGCGATTGGTTAAATATTTGACATAGTGGCTTGGCTAGTATCGATACACAGTTAATTAGAAAAGCAGGACTAACTTTGTCAGGACCCGCTTTTTTCTTTATGTCGAGTGATTTTATTTTGCGTATAACATCCGGAACATTTATATGTAAAGCGGGAATGTGGACCGATTTCTTCGGATGAAAGGATGGAAGTTGAACATTAGGGATATCCTTATCGTACACATTTTTGAAGAAGTCAGCAAAGAAATTAACGATGTTGTTTGTATCACTGCTGCTTTTACCTTCGAAATACATGTGAGTAGGTATGCTGGGTTTATTTTTTCTTAGTGAGTTTATGTGTGTAAAAAAGTTTTTGGTATCAGAAGAAATAGACTTTTCTGTGTTAAGTATGTATGTTTGATATAATTTTCTGGCGAGTATTTTGCAGTCGGTTCTATATTTATGAAATATTTTGTAGTCTGAGATAGAGTTGCTCTCTTTGAAGTTTTTGTGCCAGATTTTTTTGTTTTTTGTTAATTGCTTTAAGTCATTATTAAACCATTTGGGGAACTTTGATGGTATTACTTGAATTGAGGGTACGTATTTTACGATAGCCATGTTGATGATGGAGTAAAAAGATTCTAGGTTATGATTAACATTTGTGTTTCTGTCTAAAAAGGACCAATCTGCATTTTCTAAGTATTTTATTATCAATGGATAATCTGCTTTGGCAAAATTATAAGAACAATTGGGAACAGTGTTAGAGTGAGTATTAAGAAAGTTGTTCATAATGGTAATGTTTAAGGGAGGATGGTGGGAATCTATGGGGAGAAGAGAGTCTATGGATTTACTTAGTTTTACTGAAGGATCACTACTAAATGCAAGGTCTAATAGGTGGTGATTAGAATTATATACATTATTAATTTGTTTAAGACCAAGGAAATTAGACATATTTATAATTTCACGAGCAATGGTAGATATGTTAGCATGAATTGTTGGATTATTACTTATGGTAACCCAGTCTATATTGTTTGGAATATTGTAGTCACCGGTTAGCAGCATTCTAGCTTCCGGATATTTGAGCTTGAGGGCCTCTACATCTTCAATGTGGCTTTCATAAACTTGTGAATTTGATCCGGGTGGAATGTAAACACATCCAAGAATAATATTTCCTAGGTTCGTCTTAAGTAGTACGTAAAGTTGTTCTATATTTTTGTGTTTGCATTTTAATATGGATGAAGTTATAGATTTTGTGACAGATATTATTACACCTCCTCCTCTTGATTTGGTGCTGGTAGTGGTACTTCTATCGAAGCGGTAGGTATTGTGAGAAGTGAAGCCTAGTTCTTCTGTATTAAATGACGGATCCAACCAAGTTTCAGTCAGGAAATATATATGAAAGGGATGGATTGGAATCGACGATCTTAGCTCATTAAGTTTGGTGCGGCAGCCTCTGATATTCTGATAATAACACATGATAGGTTTTAGTTTTTTGGATTAGTATTTACAATTGTAGGTTTATTATTTTTGTATTTAATTGTGAGTCCTGTTTCGCCGTTTTGAGTTCTTTGGTCTAGGGTTAGTCGTAAATTGGCGAGATAGTTCCTTTGGGCTGGAGTTTGGTCGGAATAAATTTTAATACCAGGGTACTCAGTTATGTTGTTTTTTTTCCTCAATATGTCTATGGCTTGAGCGGGATTGTCAAGTATAACTTTTAGAGGTCTGGATTTGTCCGGTTTTTTGATCCCCAGGCGAAAGGTCGTAATGTTGGCTTGTGTGATGGTTGGGTTAAGTTTTGTTAGTGTAGTTGATATTCTCATCGTATCTTCAGTAATTTTGTCGATTTGGGATCCAGCTAAGCTTTCAGGGAAGTTGAAAATAATTAAGTTTTTCGACCTTTTTTTCCTCTCCTCGAGCTCATCAGCAGCTTCGCACATCGATAAGTTTGATGAATTTGGGGATTCATGTGATGAGTTTGGTTCTAATAATTTTGAAGAGACCATGTGTTCATAGGACTTAACCTGTCCCTCGAGGATTCCAACTTTGACACCAACGTCCAGCATGGTGCCAGAGAGGTTTGAAAGTTTGTTGAGTAATTTAGTCATCTGATCTTTAGTTAGTTTCAACCCTGGATCAGTAATGCTAGTGTATAATGTACTTATTTCTTCCTTCGCCTTATTTATGTACGAAAGTGCATCGGTGGCGCTCATCTTAATAGTTTTTTAATTTTTTTTATTTCTTACTTTGTAAAATATAGTGGTGTCAACCCTGTATCTGAGTTGTCTATGACGTTGTTTTGACGTAGGTATGTAAATATGTGTCTATAGTACTAGGGTGACAGTTGAGATTTTTAGTTAATTTGTAAACATTTACCGGTTGGCAGCTGCAACTATAATTACACAATGTTACTTTTGAGTTTCGTAATATATTCGTAATTAAAAATCACTAAAGAGACAGCCTTAGATCAATGTACACTGTTAATTTTTGTGGAGCAAAAAAAATACGTGACCACTGTGATAAAGATTATTGTTGTTGTTTTTTTCGAGATACCTTAATAATTCATACTATTAGTAAACTAAAAATTGGAAGAAAATATCAAAAGATTTTGAGTACATTAATTCTAATGTAAAAATTACGTTGTCAACCCCACGTGACTCTAAACCAAAAAAAAACTGTGTATTTCTCTTTGGATGTTAAAAATAATTATTTATTTTTTACCTGTAATCTAGATTTTGTCGTAAAACAATTTTATTTTTCGCTTCCATCATTTTGAAGCTGGGTCATTGCGAACCGATAGCCATTGCTAGAATCGGATAATCCGACCTCATTGGGTTTAGATTCACTACCGGCAGAGGGAACAATCCAATAATAGTCAAATTAATTAAGGCGTTATTGTTCCTGGATCGATTCCACTCAAAAACTATCGGCAATTAAACCCTACGAATGGAATTCAAGTTTAGGGAGTCAGTAATCTAACGTTAATTTGCTGCCTTGGTGGGTACCTACCCTTGGATAGGGTTACCATGACTTTTGATCATTTAGTTTATTTAGAACATCAAAAATATATTTTCGTTATTTGTTTTTGGGGTGTTATGCCGTGTTGCGCTGTATCGACACACGTATATCCTAGTGAGACAGTCATCAAATAAACCCAATGTAAATATACTTTTTTATAGATGAATAAATTTTAAACAAATTAAAATAAAGTGATTTTAGATTTTCACGGCCAAAAGTATATTTTTTTTACATGAGCTCCACACAGGAGGCCCTGAGAAAAATAATTTCCCTCAGGGCCTATGTCATCTTTGAGGATGCTGTGTGGAGGGTTTTTTTTAAGGAAAGGAATAAGAGGAGAGTTCTAGGAAGGAAAAGGGTTTAAGGGGTGGGTAGGAATCTGGGGTTCACTATGTCCTGGTCATCCGCCTCCAAGACCTAGACAAACCTCACCCCACTTGGGGTGACCTATGGCCGAGGTGTTGGTTATCCAATAAAGGTTCCCGGAGCGACGGTACCCATTCCCGCCTCCCAAATTTTTGGGGTGTTATGCCGTGTTACGCTACTTCCTCCTTTAGCCAATGTTTCGGACAGCGTTACAGTGTCCATCATAAGGGCAGATGTGTAAATGTTAGTGGTAAAATGAGTGCTTAATTACTTCAAAGCAATACCGTGTTGCTAGCTCCACTCCACTGCGAGCTGGAATTACAGTACACTTGAAGATGGTTTTCTGCATTTAGCTTTGGTGTAGCCGTCAATTACCGGATACCAAGAACTATTGAGCTTAGCTCCATCGTCCTTTTAATGTTAATATGATTTTTATCAATTTCAATTGCCTCTGTAATTAGGCGTGCTCTATAAGTTTTGGGTCTTCCCAGGACTTCAGGAACAACAGGAAAACAAACAAAAAAATTAAAATAAAGATAAAATTTAACTTTGTTTGAACCACTTTTATATTTGAGTAAATCCGACCGGTTTCAGAACGACCGTTCCTTCTTCAGGGCAAATGTATACTGATTTGACAGTTTTGAAATAAAATAATGGATAACTACAAAGTTAGAGCTACATTCAAAAGTATAAATTAAAATAATATTATGTGTTTTCTTATCAAATTTATCATTAAGATCTCTGTTCCACATTTTCATTATCAATTATCACCTAATGGCACCCTTTAGAAAAGTGCTTTTATTAGGTGATGAAAAAAACTAGCTTAAAAACACAACCTAACCTAACCTGGTTAACCAATTTTTTTTCGTCGCTCTGATTTTTGGTATATTAAAGTTGAATGACATTATGATTGTGTAGAGTAGATTGATATGTTTGTGTAAAGAATAACTGGCGAAGGACCTTGATTTTGTGTTACTATCACTGCTTGAAGCGATAAAACACATGTTACATAGAAAGGAAAGGACTCACCGAAAAGGATAAAAGAACTTGTATGCGGGCAAATGCACTTGTCTGCTTTCTCTCCCATCCAACAGGCACAAACAGCAATAGGCGTGAGTTTAGTTTATTTGATAGTACACGGAGGTAATGGCGGTTCACCGATAGCGGAAGCACAATGGCTATATGTTGCGGCGGGCGTTTGTTACAGACTGACTATGGGTAAGATTGACGGGTAGGAATAAGGATAGGTAGGAAAGGAATTTGCAACATTATTAATACCAATCCCAAGCAGTGACAGTATGTATGTATGTGTATGTGTAGGTATGTGTATGGGCGTAACCAAAAGTGTTAAGATGCAAAGCGAAATGAGTTTCATTAAACTCATTGGGAGTAATGTATTATAAATTTTATGTAATAATTTTGTAATGTATTCATCATCATCATCATCATCATCTGTGGCTCTACAACCCAGGTCGGGTCTTGGCCTCCAGCAGAGCCTGCCTCCATGACTGTCGGTGTTGTGCTGCGTTGCGCCAGTTTCGGATGCCGATGGTGCTTGCATCCTTCACCACTCCATCCAGCCATCGAAGCTTTGGTCTTCCAACTCTTCTCCGACCCCCAGGTGCACCATCCATAATTCGCTTTGGAATATCTCCTTCGCTCATTCTCTGGATATGTCCAGCCCACCTGAGTCTTCCAGTTTTGATTTCCTTGGAGATATTAGGGTCCTCGTAAAGATCGTATAGCTCCTGGTTGTATCTGATACGCCATTCTCCATTATCACAGACTGGGCCGTAAATCCTTCGCAGCACCTTCCTTTCAAAACTTTCTAGGGCTCCTTCATCACCCTTACTGATTGTCCAGCATTCCGAACCATACATAAGAACAGGTCGTATAAGGGTCTTGTAAAGCAGGACTTTAGTTCTTCTGGTAAGGTGGCGAGATTTCATATGCTTCTGTAGCCCAAAGTAGTATCGATTTGCAGCTACTATTCTTCTTTTGATTTCGCTGGATACATTGTTGTCATTTGTCACCATAGTACCGAGATATACAAACTCGTTGACAGTTTCAAATGTATAATTATCTATCTGTATACTTGGTGGTTTCTGGCGTCCATGTACGGGCATATATTTTGTCTTCCCCTCGTTGATGACCAATCCCATGTTCCTTGCCGACGTAGCTAAGCTTTTAAACGCCGATTTTAGTTCATATTCTGAGCGTGCGATGATATCTATATCGTCAGCATAAGCAAGGAGCTGAACAGACTTGTTAAAAATATGGCCTGTGGTTTGTATACCTGCATTTCGGATGGCCTTTTCCAGCGCTAAATTGAATAAAATGCAGGCAAGTGCATCTCCTTGTCTTAGTCCATTGAAGGTCTTTAGGGTGTCTGACAGATCCTGTTGTATTCTGACTCGGCACTCAACATTAGACATTGTGAGCCTTACTAAGTTTACCAGTTTACTTGGGATATTAAATTCATCCAGGGCTCTGTACAGTCTTTCTCTATTTACCGTGTCATAGGCAGCCTTAAAATCTATGAAGAGATGGTATGTATCAACATTAAATTCTATTGTTTTTTCCAGTATCTGTCTCAGTGAAAAGATTTGATCAGTTGTAGATTTCCCCTTACGGAACCCAGTTTGATATTGGCCAATTATGCCATCCGAATATTTCATAAGCCTACCACACAGTACATTTGATAGGATCTTGTATGAGATATTCAGCAGCGTTATGCCCCTATAGTTAGAGCAGTTCATAGGGTCTCCTTTCTTGTGAAGAGGGCAAATTATTCCACAGTTCCATTCACTTGGCAGAGTCTCAGAGCACCAGATGGATTTAATGATATTATATATATGGACTTGAAGGTTCTCTCCGCCATATTTGAATAACTCTGCAGAGATGTTGTCAGTTCCAGGTGATTTATTGTTATGTAGACTTTTAATGGCACCCACTACTTCTTCTAATGTTGGTGGCGGCTCGACATTGTCATCATCATTAGTACCACCATCAGTGATGTTTCCATCCCTTGTCAAATTTTCACCCACACTCTCATCTACACTTCCGTTTAGCAGAGCATCAAAATATTCCACCCATCTATTCAGAATTCTTGACTTTTCATTCAAAATATTTCCCTCGCTGTCGTAGCACATTGTAATTCTGGGCTTGTATTCTTTTCTTTGATGGTTTACCTTCTGATAGAAAAGTCGACTTCTGTTTTGGGCCTTGGCTAGTTCCACTTCCTTGATTTGGTTCTCGAGAAATACTCGTTTCTTCCTTCTGTGCAGTTTTTTCTCATGCTTTCTTAGTTCTCTGTATTCCATCTCTGCTTGCCGTGTACGATGTCGCTGTTGCATTCTTAGATATGCGTCATTCTTCACATTGGTTGCTTGTTGGCATTCTGCATCGAACCATAATTCTCTTGGTTGTGTTTGCCTGCTTCCCAGAACTTCGTCAGCTGCATTGGTAATCACAGACTTAACACCATCCCAGTATGAGTTAATATCATGTTGTTCCACATGGTCGCTGATGTCATCCAACTTATGATTTATGGTTGTAATGAACTTTTCTGCTGTTTCTGGTACTTTTAGGCTTTCAATATCAAATTTATTTGTGCGTGATCCCCTCTGTTTCTTCACGTTTGATATTCTACTCCGTATTTTGGAGATAACAAGGTAATGATCCGAGTCAACATTTGCTCCACGGTATGTTCGTATACTCATTAAATCAGATTTATGCCTTGCCTCAACAAGTAGGTGGTCTATCTGGTTAACATTTCTACCATCTGGTGTTCTCCATGTTCCTTTATATATATCTTTTCTTGGGAAACATGTGCTACTCACAATCATATTGTGGGACGTTGCAAAATCAATTAATTTTGTACCATTATCATTAGATTCTGCGTGCAGGCTATGTGCTCCAACTGTAGGTCTATACACTGATTCCCTTCCTATCTTTGCATTAAAATCCCCTATCACTATCTTGACATCATGGTTTGGGCAGTCCTGATAGGTTTTCGAGAGCTTTGCGTAGAAGGTGTCTTTTTCTGTATCACTTTTGTCTTCTGTGGGTGCGTGGACATTAATAATACTATAATTAAAGAATTTTCCAGATATACGAATAAGTGATATTCCAAGATCAACCGCGGTAAAGCCTTTGACCAAATGCTTTACCCTTTTTGAGACAATAAAACCTGTTCCAAATGCATGATCCTTCTCGTGACAGCTGTAGAAGATGGTACAGTCACGCTTTTCGATTGTTCCCTTTCCTATCCATCTAATCTCCTGGATTGCTGTTATGTCAGTTTTATATTTAGCAAGTTCGTCTAAGAGAATTCTTAAACTTCCTGCGCGATACAGAGATAGTACATTCCAAGTAGCAAGTTTAAAATCGTTATCCTTTATCCGTTTGCCGGGTCTTTTCCGAAGTCCAGTAGTTGTTGTCCGAGGCTCTGTGTTTGGCTTCGTAATATAGGTTTTTTTACGAGAAGAGGTTATTGGCCTCTTGCTCAACCCCCTACCAGGAGGACCAGGGTTTTTCTGTAGGGGTTTTCCTTCCCTTAGTTGGGGGGGCCCGATTTTATGGCGTCGGACATTCGCCATTCATCCTCTCCTATCTGCTATGGCTGCTGGCATTGCCAGTGGCCACATTGCCCAGGGCTCGCGGACGTGGACGCTAGGGGTAGGACTATTGGTAGTGTTGCTAGTGGAATGGAATGCAACTATGGCATTGCACGGTACTTAACTGATGCATACTTCCCAACAAAATATGCATTTTGTAATGTATTATCTCTAATAAATAAATAAAAAAGATTTGTACGAAGGTAAGAAATTTTCCAAGGAGTTTTATAAATATTCATATTTCATCTGTTTCATTTTTATTTTGTGTAAGCAATAAACATCGAAAACACTTTCGTTTTTCATTTCCCCGTATAAATAAATCCCATGAAATATAAGTAGAATTATTTTTCTTGGAAAAATTGCAAAAACAAAAATACGTTTTAATTAAATAATAAATTTAATTTAATCGTTATAAAAATTTGTTCCCCGAGATTTTTATTGAAAAAACCACTACACTGTGAACAACGAATAATATTTTCATCAATTTGTTAAGATTTACCTTTCTATGCTTTTACGGTTCTATGACAACCCAACGAAGTGGCATTTCAACACTCCTTCGAAAATTCATTAAAACTGATGAAAAAAATAGCCTATTACCTAGCCCAACGTAACTATTTCATATATTTTTTCAGCACTTTTAATGACTTTCAAAGGAGTGATGAAGTGCCACTTTGTTGAGTCGTCCAGTCATCGTTTTTTACGTACGCATTTAAAAACCATAAAGGTAATAAAAAAACACGCTTTTGATTGTTTAACATTGTAATTTAAAAACAGATGAGACAAAAAATGACAACATTGCATAAAACAAAAATCTGATTCGGCCTGCCGCGAAATTGGTGTGCAGACTCATCCGCCGCTAGTTCCCGGAGCAATCTCAACCCAAGACCCGGTTGGTACCCGTACCCGCCTCTTTCACGGTGCGTTTACAACAAAAAACTCTAAGCATTAATGTGTTATTCCTTAAACAAGTCTAAATTTATATTTGCGAAGTTTGAAGAAGTCTAATTTTACTTATTTTCGTGTTATACGATGTCAGTACTTTTCCCTAGAAGTAATGATATCTTCCAAAAAGAGATCGTTACATCAAATATTAAATTTAGCAATCCCGTTTTGAAGGCTGGTCGCAGGAGCCATTAAGAACTCAAGAGGAGTCGGCTAATGGAAGTCGAAACTATTACATTTTTAATCCTGGCACTCTGAAGAGCTCGGTTTGAGGTCCAGCTCCCAGCTTCCAGCTCCAGAGAGGGGTGTAATGTGGAAATTGCTCTTGTTTCGAATTCTTCTCAAGTTATCCTTTAAATTCTGCGTATTTTGAGGTTAATTATTTCAAACACGTGCCTGAAGGGTTTCATCCAGTGATTTCAGAGCATATTTGAATTAAAAAATGTAGACGTAATTTTGCAGTACGATGTTATTTTGTTTTCACATTCTGTTCGATACAGCCTGGCGGGTCTGGTAATATGCACTCCGTCTTGCTCCAGCAGCACGGTAGTAAAAGAGACAGAGCGCGTATCACAGAATCGCAGAGTGATCAGTGGCGACGTTCTTCAGTAATATTTCATTACTCAGTCCCACTGTAATGCTTTAACAATTTATCATGCGTAATTTTTTTTTTTAATATTTTGTAAAATTATACCACTAAAAGCACGATCAGTAACCATAAAAATACGTATTGCAAATATAAATAAGTATATTTTTGAATGTAGCTATTACTTTGTGGTTATCCATTATAGAAAAATGAAATAATTTAACTTTGTATAAACCACTTATTTGATGCGCAAATCCGACCGGTTTCGGAACAAACGTTCCTTCGTCAGGGAAAGCTTATACTAATTTGACAGTTTCGAACAATGTTTTATTATGGTAGGGGTGGAGCTGTTGCTAGATAATAATGTAGATTGGGTAGGTAGGTATTAGTGTAGAGTGGGTGGGTAGGGGAACAAATCCATGATTGGGCCATATGACAATATTTTTTGTTTGTTAATAATAGATTCATTATTTTTAAGGGATTTTTTAATTTCCAAGGCTTCTAAGTTATCTAAACGTTTTCCTTTATTATTAATATGAAGAATATTTATCCCTGTATTTTTTTCAAAACTATGGTTATTTTCAATGATATGGTTAGCAAACTCAGAAAAATTATTATTATTAAGACATCTTAAATGTTCTTTGATTCTGATTTCAAAATTACGAGTGGTTTTTCCAATATAAAATGAGGGACAATCATTGCATTTGAGTTTATATATTCCGGAATTAGTCAATTTATGGTCTTTATCTTTAGTATTTCTCAAAAAATTACCGATATTATTTCTTGTATAAAACGCTGGTTTAATATTAGAAGGAAGATTTTTGCAACATTGAACTGAAAAATTATTAATATACAAAATTTTACGCCATTCTTTATCATTAATATTATTAGAATTGTATAGATATTTATTTTTTGAAATTTTGATAAGTTTTATATTTAGGATGTTATCAATTAATTTTGGTTCATATCCGTTATTTATAGCAATTTGTTTTATTATTGAAAGTTCAGAAAGGAAATTATTATTAGACATTGGGACATTTACTAAGCGGTGTATCATGGAATGGAAGGTGGAGTGTTTTTGTGAGACAGGGTGGTTGGAGGTCCTATGAATTACTATGTCAGTGTATGTTGGCTTGCGATATATTCTAAAATCGATTTTATTATTTATAATAGATAAAGTTAAATCCAAAAAGTTTAATTTTTCATTGCCTATTTCTATCGTAAATTTTATTTGGTTATGAAAGGAATTTAAAAGGTTAAGAAAGTTGTTGAGTTGACGTTCAGATCCTGTCCAAATGACGAAGATATCATCCACATATCTCTTCCATAGTAAAACATTGTTTAAAAGAGGTGATTTTGAATTAAAAACAGTTGTTTCCAAATCATTCATAAATATATCAGCAATAAGAGGACTGGTGGGGGCTCCCATTGGAAGGCCTTCTTTTTGTTGGTATATAACATTATTGTATTGAAAATAATTTTGATTTAAAACTAAGTTAAATAAACGAGTTAGGTCACTAGACAGATTTCTAGGTAATTTAGAATCTTTCAATAATTTGGAAATAATTGCTTTACTTTCAGTAATAGGCACATTAGGAAATAGATTAATGACATCAAAAGACACAAGTTTAGCATTAATGGGAAGTACAAAATTTTTCAATAAGTCAATCAGTTCATAAGAGTTCTTAATTACATATTTTGGTGTAAACACATTACTTTTATGAACTAAATCAGTTATTAATGACGATAGTTTAAAACTTGGTGAATTACATGATGAAACAACAGGTCTTATGGGTGTATTTGTTTTATGGATTTTGAGAAACCCATATAATTTTGGTGATTTGGGATTTTTTGATAATATGTTATCATCTTTAAATATGTCCGATTTACAAGATTTTAAAGCATTTGATACACTATCGTTAAATTTATATGTTGGATCTTTTGGTAAAATAACAAAATTATCACTATTTATAAAGTCCATCACTTTGTTGTGATAATCGGATTTGTCCATAATGATTACAGTATTTCCCTTGTCTGCCTTTGTTAATATCAGATCTTCATCTTCAAGTTTCTTCTTTAAGTTTTTAAGGTGTAAGATTTCCGGATTCATGTTTATGGAAAGTTTATTTATTTCTTTTTTAATAGTCTCCGCACTCTTGTATTGAAATGTTTTAGGACAGTATGAGAGGGCTGTTTCAATGTCTACAGCAACACTTTCAATTGCACTTTCAATATTAACTTTGCTATAAGGAAGGTTATAATTTAAACCTTTAGATAATAAAGCCATTTCTTTGTCGAGGAACTGACACGAAGATAGATTTTTAACTCTGTCATAAAATTTATAATTTGTCGTTGGAGAATTATCAGAACAGTTTATTTTAATATTGTACAGATTCTGCAACTTTTTATTCAAAATCTCACGTTTATTGTACGCCTTTATTGAGGCATACATCCGCACTTTGTCATCCAGCAAATCCCACTCTATTGGGTGGAGCTCACTCACCAAATCCAGATGAAGAGACATTAATTTTAGTTTAATTTGATTTCTAAATATAAAAGCACTTTTAAGATCTTCTTTAAGCCACGTCACCTTGGCTTTCATGCAGGAGGAATTAAATAAGACCGGAGAAACAGTACTTATTTTGAAACTTGCACTGATGTAGTTTGGAATAACTTTAATTTTTAAACACTGTTGGTAGAAATATATATTCAAACACACAATTCTATATTTAACTGTCAAATTTTTATACATTTTAGCTTTTGTGGCTGTACTTGCCAATTTTATATTTTTGAATGTAGCTATTACTTTGTGGTTATCCATTATAGAAAAATGAAATAATTTAACTTTGTATAAACCACTTATTTGATGCGCAAATCCGACCGGTTTCGGAACAAACGTTCCTTCGTCAGGGAAAGCTTATACTAATTTGACAGCTTCGAACAATGTTTTATTATGGTAGGGGTGGAGCTGTTGCTAGATAATAATGTAGATTGGGTAGGTAGGTATTAGTGTAGAGTGGGTGGGTAGGGGAACAAATCCATGATTGGGCTATATGACAATATTTTTTGTTTGTTAATAATAGATTCATTATTTTTAAGGGATTTTTTAATTTCCAAGGCTTCTTAGTTATCTAAACGTTTTCCTTTATTATTAATATGAAGAATATTTATCCCTGTATTTTTTTCAAAACTATGGTTATTTTCAATGATATGGTTAGCAAACTCAGAAAAATTATTATTATTAAGACATCTTAAATGTTCTTTGATTCTGATTTCAAAATTACGAATGGTTTTTCCAATATAAAATGAGGGACAATCATTGCATTTGAGTTTATATATTCCGGAATTAGTCAATTTATGGTCTTTATCTTTAGTATTTCTCAAAAAATTACCGATATTATTTCTTGTATAAAACGCTGGTTTAATATTAGAAGGAAGATTTTTGCAACATTGAACTGAAAAATTATTAATATACAAAATTTTACGCCATTCTTTATCATTAATATTATTAGAATTGTATAGATATTTATTTTTTGAAATTTTGATAAGTTTTCTATTTAGGATGTTATCAATTAATTTTGGTTCATATCCGTTATTTATAGCAATTTGTTTTATTATTGAAAGTTCAGAAAGGAAATTATTATTAGACATTGGGACATTTACTAAGCGGTGTATCATGGAATGGAAGGTGGAGTGTTTTTGTGAGACAGGGTGGTTGGAGGTCGTGGATGATGTGAATGATATCTTCGTCATTTGGACAGGATCTGAACGTCAACTCAACAACTTTCTTAACCTTTTAAATTCCTTTCATAACCAAATAAAATTTACGATAGAAATAGGCAATGAAAAATTAAACTTTTTGGATTTAACTTTATCTATTATAAATAATAAAATCGATTTTAGAATATATCGCAAGCCAACATACACTGACATAATAATTCATAGGACCTCCTTCTCACAAAAACACTCCACCTTCCATTCCATGATACACCGCTTAGTAAATGTCCCAATGTCTAATAATAATTTCCTTTCTGAACTTTCAATAATAAAACAAATTGCTATAAATAACGGATATGAACCAAAATTAATTGATAACATCCTAAATAAAAAACTTATCAAAATTTCAAAAAATAAATATCTATACAATTCTAATAATATTAATGATAAAGAATGGCGTAAAATTTTGTATATTAATAATTTTTCAGTTCAATGTTGCAAAAATCTTCCTTCTAATATTAAACCAGCGTTTTATACAAGAAATAATATCGGTAATTTTTTGAGAAATACTAAAGATAAAGACCATAAATTGACTAATTCCGGAATATATAAACTCAAATGCAATGATTGTCCCTCATTTTATATTGGAAAAACCACTCGTAATTTTGAAATCAGAATCAAAGAACATTTAAGATGTCTTAATAATAATAATTTTTCTGAGTTTGCTAACCATATCATTGAAAATAACCATAGTTTTGAAAAAAATACAGGGATAAATATTCTTCATATTAATAATAAAGGAAAACGTTTAGATAACTTAGAAGCCTTGGAAATTAAAAAATCCCTTAAAAATAATGAATCTATTATTAACAAACAAAAAATATTGTCATATAGCCAAATCATGGATTTGTTCCCCTACCCACCCACTCTACACTAATACCTACCTACCCAATCTACATTATTATCTAGCAACAGCTCCACCCCTACCATAATAAAACATTGTTCGAAACTGTCAAATTAGTATAAGCTTTCCCTGACGAAGGAACGTTTGTTCCGAAACCGGTCGGATTTGCGCATCAAATAAGTGGTTTATACAAAGTTAAATTATTTCATTTTTCTATAAATAAGTATGTTAGTCATAAGTTTGGTTTCATGACAACTCAGAATCATGCCTCTTCAAAACCCATTTGAAAAGTCATTAAAAGTTATGAAAGAAAATTGAATTTTATAAATCATTTTTTTTTATTAAATCAAGCCCATAATGTAACATATTTTACCAATTTAAAAAAAAATCGTTACTTTAATGAATTATCAAAGGAGGTGTTGAAGTTGCATGATTCTAGTTTTCCGGCCACCGCAAATTTCTAGTTTTTAGATAGTCGTGAGTCACATTATAGCTATATTGTGTAAATACCAAATTCTTCAAAAAAATATGTGTAGTTGTAAGTCACTAATTGTTAGTGTTAGTTGTTATACATCTTAGTTATAAGCCACTAGAAATAAGTCAAGTTGTAAGTTTGAGCAATAGGGTATAGGATAAATGTATAAATTAAGTTATAAAAGGCGCTGTAGAAATTTAATGATCCAAACATTATTCTTATGACGAGTGCAGAAAAAAAATTCTATCAAAAAAAATATATACATCGGACAGTAAAAAAAACATCTACATTTCTTACTCCAAATATGCTCAAATGAACCGCTGGCTGACTAAAATACTTGGGGTACCTGTTGTCACAGCCTGCACATTGTTTACAACAGCGGAACAGAAATCAATTTGGGAGGCGGACATGGGTACCGCCACTAACTTTGGTGACTTATCGGGAGTGCCCGGGTTCATAGGGTGAGGTTTGTATAGGTCTTGGCGGCGGCGGAAAACGCATTTTTATTTTATTTATAAAATAATTTTTTTGAATAAATAGTTACATAATACATTGTATTACTGTGGGAAGTGGGAAGCACTCCATCCGTGACGGGGGGTTGTCCAGGTTCTGCCACTGGGCTACAGCCTGGACGAGAGTTTTCTTGGAAATAATGGCTTTTCAATATTTGCAACTGCGATGGAACAGATGTATCTACTATTTTATCTATTTTGTCAGGATTGTCCCTAAATTAATGTAAAGCATTGTGGACGCGCAAGAAATTAAACTTTTGGCGGCCTGCACGAAAAAGTTTGAAAATCTCTAAAAAATGTTCATACTTAGGTATTAATATTACTTGTATTTGCTCACCATTTTAATTTTTTTTTATGTAAATACCGCACAATTGTCCCAACTGCTCCCGTCTTGAGTTAGTGAGGCTATGGAATCCCCAATTGGGGTACGTTGTGAGATTGAAGGTTGTCCTTCTAGGGAGGAAAAGGAAATGTGGAAGAGAAAGGTGGGGAAATGCACAGCTGTTCAGATCTGATCACTAAACTCATTTCAAGCAACGTTTCAATTTTGAATGGTGGTCTTACACAAGAGCCATAATGAGAATATCTTCCACTCTGGAATGTACCACAAATATACTTCATTGTAAATTGTGAAATAACACAATTTATTTGCGCAACATTCGAATTGCTAGTCGACAGCCTTCCCCCTCGACCACAGAGGCATTCATCGAAAGTAAACATTATTATCCTCGTAGGAATTTTTTACACATAATATTATAATTTTTAATGATAATGTTGTGTTTATTGCGTATTACTTATTAAATTACCTACTGATGATTATTTATTGAATGAATGTGGAATATTTGTATAAGGAAAGTTCGGTCGGTTGTGCGGTTGGTTATTTTAGAATTGTTATTAATGTATCAATTACTAATAATAAGTTAAATAGGGTTATTTATTTTTAGATCTGATGTTATTCATTCGATTTAAAAAATCATCGTTATTTAATAAAAATTATATCCAACCATTTAAATATTCGCATAAAAAATAGATTTATTGGTGGACTACGAACTGCACTGCACAGCATCGCTAAGTATATAAGGGAACAAAATTATTCAATCAATAATTATTACCTCTTATTACAGAACAAACTACGATAACACAGGTCTACAACAAAAATGCTGTCTGGGTGTTTACAACTGATTTCTATGTATTTAGGTGTTCTGAAAACTAGAAAAATACTCGAAAAATTCCAGAACATCAGGTTATTTTGCAAAACGGTATAAATATATATACAGATAGTATATACAATAGTGAGCTCTGGAAATAAACATTTCATTGCTAAACCATTCATCCGATTGGGATGAAACTTTGGGGATATGATGTGTGCATGCCCGCGGTGGTTTCTGTATACAATAGTGAGCTCTGGCATCATGAAATTACGAAAAATTAATTAATTAAATAAAAATGAATCGCAGAAATGTATGTACGCGCATAGCTTTTGAACGACTGCACCAAATTGGATATTTCTTTTTTTTGTGTTCGTTATTGTCAAGACAAGGTTTGTATAAAACTACTGGCGAGCTCTGGCATTATGAAATTTGTATAAAAAATTGCAATAGGTGGCACGCGAGCTGTGAAGACTGAATGTATGGAATGTGGGAGGGGGGAGGGGAACTCGGGTAGGGGGTTCGAGGGAGGGGGGGGGGGGGAAACCTAGGGATCAGGGAGAGTAACCTGAATTTTTAGGCAATAACAAAGACCCTAACTACAAACAAATCGTTAAAAGCATTTCAAGCTTTAGGTTGCCTAATGAGTTTAAAAGTACATTTTCTTCATTTCCACCTAGACTACTTTCCAGAAACTTTAGGATATGTGAGTGAAGAGCAAGGTGAACGATTTCATCAAGATATTAAGGAGATGGAAAAAAGATACCGGGGAAGATGGAGCATCTCAATGATTGCAGACTACTGTTGGACGCTTCAGAGAGACCTTCCAGATGCTTCCTACAAGCGAAAATGTACCAAAAGGTGTCTCACTGGAAAAAATAAATGTGTTTAGTGCTTACTAATCATTTTAGTTAAAAAAATAAGTTTTGTTACGCAATTAAAAATAAATATTTTTTTTTTAGCCTTTTATCTTTTATTTTAAGATGATAACTTGTTTAACATTGATACCTACATTGTCGGAAAACGTGACGTTCTGTGACAAAATGGAAATCATTTTCGGATTCAGCACTCCCAAAAACACAAGAATTACGCAAAAAAACCAAAACAGCTCTCAATTTTTATTTTTTTGTAGACCTGTATAATTATTCAAAAAAAAAATTAAAATTAGATAGTTCCACATGTATAATCTATACCAAATTTATCATTTCTCTCCATATTATAAAAATTAAAGTCCTCCGCCGCGTCTGTCTTTTGTTTTGTGAATATTTATTTAGATATGTGCAATTTTTTTTCATACATCTGATAAGAAAATATATACAAATGCAATTTAGAAATACAGTTACATTTTAAGAGAAAAAAAAAGATTACTAGACAAAAATACATTTTAAGGAAAACAGATAACTATGTGGCTAAAATAATATTGGTAAGATTGTTACAAATCAAAAAATATTCTTTACATATAATGCACATATCCTACGAAAAGTGCTAAGACTTGAGGCTTCCTTTACGGCATTCGGCAGGCTGTTATAAAGTTTTTGCCCTTTATAAAACGCGCTATTTTGTGTGCACGAAAGTTTCGTTTTGGGATGCCTAAAGTCCACGCGTCTTCTCGTAGGATAGTTGTGAATATTATCGTGGAACATAGTGTTACTCTGCATATAATTTGGTAGCATATTATTTTTAAGCTTGTTTATTTAAATTTTGTAACATAATTTTAACTCTAGTAAAAATATTGCATTTTAAAATCCCCCTATTTTGTATAACCTGTAGTTTATTATTTTGGTCTTCGTTACAAAATAAAACACTAGAACAATAATTTTAATGCGGAGTTACATTAGAATTATAAACAAGGCGCGTTGTCTTGAGATCCAAGTTATTTCTGAACCTTTTTAGTAATCCAACTTTTTTAGCAACTTTATTTATTATGTATTCTAAGTGTTCGTCGAATTTTAATTTATCATCCAATATCACACCCAGATATTTAATACTGCTAACCCTTTCTATGTTTTCGTTATCAATTTTTAGTATTGCATGCTCGTTTTCGCCTAGGCTATCCACAATTAAAAACTTAGTTTTCGTAACATTAAATTTGGGTTTGTTTTGGTTTAGCCAAAGCGTTACATAATTAAATCAATTTGTATTTTTTCAATGGCGTCCTGTAAATTTTTACTGGCTATGTATAACAACGTATAATCAGTAAATAGTTTAATTGAACAATGCTTTAACACTTTGGTAATATCATTCATGTATATAATGAACAACAATGGACCTTAGACAGAACCCTGCGGAACACCTTTATTAGTACTATGTGGTTCAGATGTTATACCACCATATTTTGTTACTTGTGTTCTTTCTGATAGGTAATCAACAAACCACTTATTTTCTTTACCATTAATTCCAATATTACTTAATTTTTTGATTAATCTATCTCTGTCGATTGTTTCAAATGCCCGCTTTAAGTCCAGAAATACTGCAATAATTTTACTTTTCATATCTCTAAAATTTTTTCACAAGAACATTTATTTCTAAAACCAGATTGTTGTCGAACTAATATCTGCTTGGCCTCAATATATTCAGTTAGTTGCTCCTTTACAATGTATTCCAGTATTTGTTCATATTTGGGTAAACAATTGATCGGCCTAAAGTCATCAATTTTTTTTGGGTTATCAATTTTCGGGATAGGAGTTTTTACAGATGTCTTCCACGTTTCGGGGAATACTCCACTATTCAAAGATTTATTGATAATTTGGACCATCGATTCGCCAATAATATTTATGGAGTATTTTATTTGATTATATTTCGTTCGACTTCATCTTACTCAGCACGGTAAATCTACATTTTTAAACTTAAATTCTTCATCGGCGCGTATAGGCTCGTCTGGTTGGTTCTGAGGATATCGTGGAATACTTAGATCTACGCTTGAAATAAAAGGCTTGTTAAATTAAGTCGCTATCTTCTCTACTTCTTCTTCACTTCCATCTGGGAAATCAAATGACCTTACAATTTATTTTTGTTTACCTTTTATGATTTCTTTTAGTGGTATCCGAAGTTTTCTCGGTTCATTCTGTTGTGTTTCTAATTTTTGCTTATAATAATCGCACTTATGTTGTTTAATTCGTCTGAATGTGGTGGACGTTTCTGTTTAATCTGTCTGTCTGTTCGCGATGAACTCAAAACTACTGAATGTTCATGTGGTTTCACCAATAATTAGAGTGATTCATGAGGAAGATTTGGGTATATAATTTGTTAAGGTTTTGTGTAAATTGGTTGAAATACATAATATATAAAGGAGAATGTCTGAATGTGGTGGACGAGCGGATTTGATTTGTATGCATAGGAAGGTCACTGTCTACATTTGATTTCGAAAACTCTGTGTACAGCCCGGGCATCGCCGGGGACTTCTGCTAGTAAGGTACCATTTTAATTATCTATTATATTTAACTGAAATTGTTTTATTAACGTCATTAATAAAACAATTTCTAATGGAGTGAACTCCACAACACGCTTTTCATCCAAATACTGAAAGATATGGTTATTTGTATTGTTGTATTGCTAATAAATAATTCGGCAAGAAACAAAATAATATTTACAAATAACCTGCATTTTGACATCAGCACTTTGATTACGCTGGAAGTGGTTTGCCAATTATTACCTACGCATTATTAAGATATTAAGTTAGGTTGATCAAATTGCCCAAGCATAAGGTAGATAGGTCTGTGAGAACATTTTGAAATGTATTCGTAATTTGCACGATACATAAGGATGATCCGATTAACCTTTTAAAAGATCCTTAAATGACCGTGAAGAGTATTTTGTTGGTGAGTAGTAGGTACCTACCCCATCATAATTTGTGCAAAACACAGGGTTACCAGAAACGTATAATAATTATGACATCATCTTTAATGCCCTGAATCCCAAAATCATTTACAACTGTCAACATTAAGGTGGTACAAGTGATGAAAGAATTTCAGAGAACTTGACTTTAACTTCTTTTGGTGAAATGTAAAGGATTTTGGAACCTTCCCCTTTCTTTTTTTGCTAGCTCCATTCAGGAGCTGGAGGAGCTCCATATTTGGGGATGCTGTGTGAAGTATCTTCGGGCTGCTTAATTCGTATTGTTTGAGAAAGTTTTTTTTTTCTCACTTATCGGACATCCTAACCTTACTCTTCATACCGTACGATTACAATGAAGATTCGTTTCATAGTTTACATATTATAATCTAAATTACCTTTTATTAAAAGTAGATTAAAAACATTTTATTTCATCATTTGCGAAGTTAACATCAACAGCTCTCCATTAAAAAAAGACACATAAAATAAAAAAGGCAACGGTCGCAACTTGAACACGAACCCAGGTCTTCTGGTCTTACTGGGACAGGCACTCTACCAACTGAGCTATTGTCAAATCATAATAAGCAATGATTACATTAATAATACAATGATTTAATTACCAGTATTTTATTTTCGATTCTGCGCCCGACAAATGCTCCGTAAGGAAACTTTATTTCCACGCTCGAATATAATAGAAACCCACTCTTGTTCTAAGAGAAAATTAATTCATAAAGAACATTAAGAACCTGTATTTATTAATAAATTATTATTGTATAATTACTACCCTCTATCCTTCTTAAAAGGTCAACAGCTTAGCCTTCGCTAAGAGTGCTTTTACGTAACGACAGATTATGTGACGGTAAATCAGGCTGCTGTAGACCGTCCAGATGTCGCTTCTTGTAAAATACCTTTAATGTCAAAATGTGTGTAAGTGTTTTGATTTTTATTAAAGAGACTACTCCAGTAGATTATTTCCTCTTTTTCCTAGGAAATAATCGAATAACAAACAAGGCTTATCCTGTCTATCTTTCTCATGAACTGGAAACCGGCCCCCAAGAGTAATTTGAAGAGCATTTAAAGTGTCCTGTCATGTTAGCCTAAAAGTGTGAATAAAAAACTCAGTAGTTCAATCTCGTGGAGTGTTTATTAGTTGAAAAGGGGCCCTACAAATCTTAACAGAAACTATACATAAAACTATTTACTAATGTGTAATTCCACATACTGTTTCAGTTTTTTTTCATTAAATCTCCTAACTGTGTTATTGCGAAGCCTGAACCAATTGATCAACGTTGTATGGGGAGTTAGGTAAGTTGAAGAGACCAAAATAAGAAAGGTTGTACCCGTATTTTTAAACTCATAACAAAAAGAAGCGAGACGAACAACAGGAAGGGTGACAACCCACTTTATATTCTAGCTGTTTTGCAAATACTATGAGAAAATCACTCGCATTGATATAAACCATGTTTTGGTAAGCAGGTCATCAATATTCTGTTACTCTTCAATTTCTTCCATCAGACTCAATTTTTATCTGCCAAACATACTCAGCAACTTAACATGCCTTTTTTTCTTTTAACACTATTTGCCAAAATTGATTTTTATTCTGGATCCTACTCAATTCAAAGATCCATGGCAGAAACGGGTCCAATAAAAACCGGAATATCCTTAATCCTTCGGCAGACAGTGTAATATATTTAGGCGAGTGTCCGGACACTTGGTAAAACGACCAACACTTGACCGTTGCTCTGTGAATGACAGCAAATAAATGTTCCAGCTTTTTTTGCGCGGTAATAAATCCACCAGTTTGGTCTTTGAAAAAAGGGAACTTTTTTGAAAACTCTCCTTAAGCATATTTATGTTTCTTGGTCAGTTATGAACAAGATTTTTTCAGACCACTCTTGTATATGTACTGTATATGCTGGTGTATTTCTCAATTCTGTTTTTATTCAGTCGGTAAAATAAAATAACATAGTTGATTTTTATTGTAATTACCACCAGGTCCAAAATAGGAATACTGGTCCGCCCACGATTTTGTGATTGAATTGAACAGACAATCGCAATTATTATTCATCTCAACACCGCAATAATTCATTTAGGTTACACATTTCCATGAAGAAGTATTTATTTTTATTGTTTACATCATTTAAATAGAAAACCGATGATTCTTAAAGTTACGAGTAATTAATCGCAAGAAAGAATTATTTGTTAACAAAAATACCCAACTCCATGGAGAAAACATTTCATATATATATCTTTATTGAACAAAAATACCCAACTCCATGGAGAAAACATTTCATATATTATATATATTTTATTGAACAAAAATTTATAGATTTATAACTACAAAAAAAGTATACAATAGTTTAAAAGTTGCATAAGTACAAAAGTTAATAACGGAAAACAATATACATATAAACAGTAAGTACAAGAATAGCGATTTATAATTATAAACTTAGGTTTCTCGTAATCTGCCTCACTAGGCTAGCCTATGTTGAGGCAGTAATTTTACATCAATTTATAATACTGTGAACATACCTACACTTATATTAGAATATAATCACACAATAGATTGGTTGCATTAATAATAACAATAACATTGGTACAATAATAACAGCATTGGTTCGTTACTAATTTCGAATTTGGGTGAGTGCACCGGTAAATGCTCTGTCATTAATTTTTATCAAAATTTTTATGTTTTTTTTTTAATTTTGTGAATTAAATTTTTTTATACTAATTGGAAGAATGTTGTAAAACCTTGTTGCAAGGTATCTGAAGCTTCGTTGACCAAAAGTAGTATGAGTTATGAGAATTTGTAGTAATTCTTTGTTATTGTTTCGAATACAGCGAGTATTTAGTCTTTTTTGATAGTATTTATGTATATTTTTGTAGAGATGAGTAAGGATTGTTTTTGCGTATATTTGCCGAACATCAAATACATTCATAATATTAAAAATTAATTTCGAGTCTGAGATTAGAGGTAGTCTAAGAATTATTTTTTTATTAGTTTTCTGTACCTTTATGATTGGGTCTAGTGCTTATGCAGTACCGCCTCCCTATGCTATGATACCATACTCAATAATAAATTGACAGACTGCAAAATAAATCATTTTCAAGTATTGTAAGTCGAGAAAGTTTCGTATCGTTCTAGAAAGTGAAAGTTTTTCTTATTTTGTTTGCAATTATTTGAGTGTAAATATTCCATTTGAGATATGGATCAATTGTGAACATATTATCGTGATTATTTTTTGGGCTATTATGCCTTGTACGCCTACCCTACTACGTTACTACGTTATATTTTATTGTATAGAAAATGACAAAATGTATGGGTAAAACGGCACTGGAAAAATCATTTTTCATATTGATAAAAAAAAGTGCTTCATGGTCTCCAACTCTTTATTTTTCTGAAGTTTAGTTTTTATACTTTAATTTTCTGAAGGCAAATTGCAAACAGTTTATTTTTAATATGGCTCCACACAGGAGGCCCTGAGGTAAAAACTTCCCTAAGAAATTTTCAAAGGTAAGGAAGGAGAGGAAATTCTGGGAATAATAAAGGTATGACGGGGTGGGTAGAATTCTGGGGGTCGGTGGGTCCAGGTGTGAAGTACGAATTCACTCCCCACTGCGACGCAAGGCGTTGGGGTCGAGAGAGTCCATCTTGAGACATTCCCAACCAATTGCATCCGTCACTAAGACCTAGACAAACTTCACCCGCATGAACCCTACTAAGTTATCAAACGTAGCGAAGTACTTGGAATGACCTAACATGATTCAGCACAGGTATTCTTCCGGGAAACTGAATAATGGGACAACAATCTTCTGGAATGTATTCTGTTGCTTGAATATGTTAACATTCACCCCGCTAATTAACAATGAAAAGAATGCTTAAAATAGTATTTGTTTCCATCGATCAGTTACTTTACACTTAATGCTTCACCTGTTGTATAGTCTATAAGTATAAGTCCATTACTAACTACATCATACCAGATGAAGCCGCCGCTACCCGTATATCTACCGATTTCTTACATATCTCCCTTAAACATTTGAAAATTTTAATCTCTTGTACGTAATTTTATACGTAATTTTTAAGATAATATATAGACGCGTTCACGCCGATACGCAAGTTATATGAAATTTCCTCGATAGAAAAAATCGCAGTGTTCTCCGAAAATTATTATAAACACGTTCATTTCACTTATTTTAGAAGTTATGTGTACGAAAAAAATAACAGCGTTTCTTTAAATGCTATTTTAGATGTTCCCCGCAAGATTTTTGCTCTTTTTAAACGAGTCATGCTTTATTTTATTTTTTTTTACATTAGCTCCACACAGGAGGCACCGAGGAAAACAATTTCTCTAGGGGCCTACGTCGTCTTTGAGGATGCTGTGTGGAGGGTTTTTTAAAGGAAAGGAAGGAGAAGAAGATATGGGAAGGAAAAAGGAATGAGGGGTGGGTAGGAATCTGGGGGGTCAGTGTGGCCAGGAGTGGCGGACGTATGAATCTATTCCTCACACTGCGGTGCATGGCGAAGGGTCCGGAGAATCCGGCTGGAGAGGTCAAAAGGCCCCCCTCAATCAGTCTCCTCCGAACCAGCCCGCCATGCAGTGGTTGGGCAAACGTATTCGCCACCAAGACCTAGACAAACCTCATCCCATGAACCCGGGCACCCCTGCTAAGTCACCAAACGTTGCGAACCACTTGGGGTGACCTGTGGCAGGGGTGTTGGTTGTCCAATGTTCCCGGGGCAGCGGTACCCATACCCGCCTCCCAAATTGAATTATTATTAAACATTTTCACAATTATCGCTTCAATTTCGTCGCGCTACACATTAGCACGCTCTCTCCAACATTCGTAATTACATATCTCTCCATCTTCTTCGTTTCGAGCGGGGATGTGGCGCCTTAATCCATTGTTATAATAATCATCTTTGAAAAGCAGATATCGTAAAATGGGGCTACTTTTGAATCGGGGGGCGATTTTGCTCATTGCAGATATCTGCAATAATTTATTCAAGTTACCACTTTGAAATTAAGCTTCTTTTAAATATTTTTGCCGGGCAACGTGGATACAATGACAATTCGAAAATAAATGTCAAATTACTTCGTTTTGCTTTGCGATGCTTTCAGTGACAGAGAGAAATGTAAGTATATTTTATACATTCCTCAACGATTATAATAGTTTCGTGTAATTTTATTGTAAAGCGCATAAGTAGCTATCGATTTCGGTAGAATGCTTAATTACTCTCATACTGTTTTTTTTTAAATATTAGTCAAGTCTTTCAATATTCAATTCTTCAATGTTCACAAATTCACTTTGTGGCGTCATTAGTGATGTATACAAATTTCTTTGTATATACCACTTACTTAATCAAAATTGTCAACATGTTTCAAAGCCAATTGTTTCTTCATCAGAATAAATTTAAATAAAAAAACATTTTTTGTCTGATGAAAAAAACCATTGAATTTGAAACATGTTAAATCTATCAATGAAATGGCTCCTCCCTATATCTCTGAACTATGCATTCCGGAAAATATTGGTCTAAGGCAGTCAACTCTTAGATCAGCGACATCTTCTGCAATTGGAAGGTTGAAAGAACCTAAGCGAAATCAGAACACTAAGTTTGGTGATCGTGCATTCGCAGTATCCGGCCCTGAAGCTTGGAATAAACTTCCTATGGAATTGAGATGTAACCAACTCAGCGGAATTTAGATCCAAACTGAAAACTCACTTTTTCCGATACTCTTTTCCATAAATTCATCATTCTATTTAAACTTTGCGATTTTTAATAGTTTTTTTTCTTTTTTCTTTTTTCTTTGTTTATAGTTAATTCAATCTGTTTAATGTAATCTGTTAATTGTGATACCTCAATCTGTTTACTGTTGAGCGATGAATCACCTTAATGCAGTAAAGATGGACTATTAAATTTATTAATTTATTTAAAATATCTATACCTTCCCGTATATCCAGTTAACCTTCATTATATTTTTTGCACCCGTATTCTCGAATTTTAATATTATGTAAAAACTTCCTACTTCTTCTGGCACTAATCTTAATTGTAATTATGTGTGTTAATAAGTCACCAGTTTTAGGTTAGAATCTAAATGTCTTAGTCATAAGTCACTAGCTTTAAGTCTTAGAGCTAAGTCACTAGTTATAATTGTAAATCTTAGTTGTAAGCCAGTAATATAAGTAGCCATAAGTCTTAGATGTAAGTCACTAGTTGTAATCGTAAATCTTAGTTATAAGCCAGTAATATTAATTCTTTTATATATTTATTTGTACAGCGCCCTTGAGGTGATTTTTCACGAAAACGGCGCTATATAAATTAGCCAATTATTATTATTATTATGTTGACAAATTTGGTTAAGTAAGTAGTGTATACTATGTTTTCGTATACTTATTTAAATCGCTTGAGATTAGGGTATAATTAAAATAAACTTTTAAAATAAAAATAACTTACATAATAAATATACAACAATATAAAGTCTGTGTCATTTAGACACTCGCTTGTGCCTAGATTGCACGCAGATGGAAATGATTTCTCAGAAGTGGTTGTTTAACTGTTGAACATAATTACAAACAGAGTGTAACAATACACCTCAATAAATCAATGTTAGCGTAATGCCTACTATTCACTTGCTTGGGTTCCATATAATTAAATTATATTATTTACTTAGCATAATTTATCTCTTGATTACTGATTCACTATTATGTATATCACATGTTATATATTAATTTTAATGCAATCTTCGTTCATTTTAATCACATGTTTTATATTCATTTAAATGCTATCCTTGTTCTACCGGTATTTCAATGGAAGATGCTCCGAGGAACTAGCGTCATTGATCCCTTCGGCACCGGTGCATAGTCGGGAAACACGCCAAACACGATGCCAACATATGACGGTTGACATTTGTCACACGAGAGCGGGTCGCTTCTTCGACTCATTCTTGTGTTCAACAGCTCGGCTGTGGAACGATTTGCCGGTCTCTGTGTTTCCTCTTTCCTACAACGTGGGTTTTTTCAAAACTAATGTTCATTCCTTATTCTCCTCAAAAATACCCTCCACACAGCATCTCAGATGACAGAGGCCCTGAGGGAAATTATTTTTCTCACGGCCTCCTTTGTGTGGTAAAAAAAAATAAACATTTGTGACGGTACATCAATGTCGCCCCACTCGGAAAGTTGTCTTTGATCCCCATATTTTTTTTACTTCACAAACACTTACCTACACATGTTTAAACACATAATTCATTGTTATAGTGGAAACAAATAACTTAGTATGCACCACTGTATTATTAACAAAATCAACGTGTTTCAAAAACGACGAAGAAAACATTATTTTTGAAACATGTCGATTTTGTTAATAATATAGTGGTGCATTCTGTTATATGTTTTCGTTATATCAATAATGACGCTACAAGGTATACCAATTACAATGGTTTAAACATGTTATTTAAATACAAAGTAAAAAAAAAACAAAGTCAACCCATTTTACGGCACTGTTATTTTATTTAGGGCAGAAGAGTGGAGACTGGGAGTAGATTGAGCGATGTAAGTGTACGTGAAGGTTGATGACCTGTTTGGTTTGATAGACACGAGAGGCTCCCGCTATTAATTACGCCTTTAAGCGGCGAATTGTTGACACTATAAATTAACCACTATTATGCAGTTTTATAGCTTTTTTACTGTTTCACACCTTACTAATAGATTAGCTCCTAGCAGACAATGTGACCAAAATAACTTTTCACCGATTTGGATTTCATTACTTTATTTTTAAACTTGGTTATCAATGAACAATGCACAGGTAGATAATATTTAATTTAATGTCGTCGATAAGTCACTGCCTTAATTAGTTGAATTAAAATTAAAATTATTACTTTAACTCAAATACTTTGTACCGAATAAGGAAATGGAGTGATAGGATATTATTTGCTGTTGCCCTGGGGGAAGACCATCTTCTTCTTTCTTCTTTACGCACGCTCGACTTGGGGGGGGTGTAAGCCGGTGAATGCGTTACGAAAAGTGGTGATAGTAACGAAAAGTGTGATGCGAACTGTAATCGATGCGAACGGTGATTGATGGCGAGGCGAACGGTCGGGCCTTTACGCACGCTTGATTTTGGGAATGATAAGGATAAGGATAAGGATGGTCACCCCAAGGTTGTAGGTCACCCCAAGTTCGTTGGTCACCCCAAGGTCGTAGGTCACCCCAAGGTCGTAGGTCACCCCAAGGTCGTAGGTCACCTCATGGTCGTATTTCACCCCAATGTCATATGTCACTCCTAGGTGATAGGTCACCCCGTTCGCTACGTTTGGTAACTTAGCAGGGATACCTGGGTTCATGGGGTGAGGTTTGTCTTGTAGTTTTACTTCAGTCGTGTGGACTAAAGCACACTCGTTTTTTTTTACCTTAAATCCACACAGGAGGCCCTGAGGAAAATAATTTTCGCTCGAGGCCTACGTAATCTATGGGGATGCTTTGCGCTTTAGGGAAAGGCAGGACAGGAAGTTCTGTGAATAATAGAAAAATGTATGTTCAGTGTGTAGGAATCTGATTTTTCAGTACATTTTATACATTCCTCAACGATCATATTAGTTTCGTGTCATTTATATTATAAAGCTTAGAAGTATCAATTGATATCGATAGAAAGTTTAATTTGGGAGGCGGGAATGGGTACCGCCGCCCCGGGAACCTTTATTGGATAACCAATACCTCTGCCATAAGTCACCCCAAGTGGTTCGCTACGTTTGGTGATTTAGAAGGGGTGCCCGGGTTCATGGGGTGAGGTTTGTCTAGGTCTTGGAGGCGGATGACCAGGATATACGGAACCCCAGATTCCTACCCACCCCTTAAACCCTTTTCCTTCCCAGAACTCTCCTCTCCTTCCTTTCCTTAAAAAAACCCTTCCACACAGCATCCCCAAAGATGACATAGGCCCTGAGGGAAATTATTTTCCTCAGGGTCTCCCGTGTGGAGCTCATGTAAAAAAAAAGAGAAAACTTAGTTACTTTTGTGGTCAGTGTGTGTATAATAACAGAAGTATGGTTCCATTCCTCCCACTGTTCCAAGAGAGCTCGCCTGGAGAGGTCTAAAGATCTCCCTCAACCAGTATCTCCCGATCCCGCCCGCCACGCAGAAAGTGGGCAAACGTAACCATTACCAAAATCTAGACAAGGCTTCATCCCATGAACCCGGACGCCCCTGCTAAGTCACCAAACGTAGCGAATCACTTGAGGTGACCTAAGGTAAAGGTGTTGGTTATCCAATAAATGGTTCCCGGGGCGGCGGTAGCCATACCCGCCTCCCAAATTGAATCTATCTATCTATATAAATAAAAATGAATCGTCGAAATGTATGTACGCGCATAACTTCCGAACGACTGCACCAAATTGGATAATTCTTTTTTTTTGTGTGTTCGTTATTGTCAGGACAAGGTTTGTATAAAACTATTGATGAGCTCTGGCATTATGAAATTTGTTTAAAAAAATTGCAATAGGTGGCACGCGAGCTGTTTGAAAGCTGAATGTACCGGGACTGAATGTATGGAATGCGGAAGGGGGGTTAGCGGGGAGAGGGAAGGTGGGTAGGCGGAGTGGGAACACAAAAGGGGAAGGGGAGGCGGAAGGGGAACGGGACGAATGGGAAAGGACACGCAGAGAGAAACAATTTCTTTATTAAATGGCACAGCAACGCATGCCGGGAACCAGCTAGTAATAAATAAATTCCCTTCTTCCGTATCACTTTCCCCCAACTAACCTCATTCACCACACAAAATACCCTAATTGGGGAGTAGTTGGAAATATACAACGGTATTCACAAAACAGTTTATTATGTAACAAATAATTATTTTATTTATTTCTTCCAAAAGTAGGTACCTAGGTAAATTTAGGTGGTTATAATAAAATATTTATCAACTTGTAATTTCCTTCAACTTTCTTGGAAAAAAAACTTCAGCCCAGAGCGTGTTTTTGTCAGCCGCTTTTAAATTACAAATTGTGATTGAAAAGTCTCATTTTGAAGGAGTTAATTAACAAATGCCTCTAGAAAATGTTTACTATGAAACTTGTCAGGAAGCAGAAAATACAGGAGCACGCAACTTTTTAGATTTTATTTATTGAAAAGTGGATTTCTAATTATGAACTTATTTTTCTACGACCGAAAACATTCAAATATCAACTCAAAACACGTTTGTCAGGTAGGGGTCGTATCTATTATTAAATCAGTGCGATTGACCTCAAGTGACGATAATTAATTTCCTGGCAGTTTTGGACACTTTTTGAGGGTTTATTTCATCGCTATGATATTCTCGCTATTGGCTAGCGTGTGGCGCTAGCTGCGAGCTCAAGTGCGGGAGTCTAAAATACTTTAAAAATTAATTTAACTATGAAGTCTTGATCAAAAAAGCTAAATATTTGGAACATTAAAAAAAATTTAAATCTTTGGGATTTTTCTAGCTATCTATAAACGAACAATGATAAGGATGGTCGATACCTAGAATATAGACCTAATAATAAGAATGGATGATATGTAAAAAAATTTACAAGCACAATTAATACGTCCCACACATGTTCAACTTCAAATTATCTTGTAAACAATGCAAATTATTTATATCTAGCTGGTACCCGGCATGCGTTGCAATCTCATTCAAATAAATACATTGATTCTCCCTGCATGTCCTTTCCCGTGCGTCCCCGTTCCCTTCCACCTTCCCCGCCTTTCCCCTCCGCGAACCCCACCTTCCCCCTGCCTTTCCTCCCTACCGCTAAAATATATGAAATACACACATTTTCATTTATACAAATTTCATTACGCCAGAGCTTACCATTATATATAGCCTATGTTACTCGCTCATAATGTAGCTTTTTATTGATAGAAGAATTTTTAAAATCGGTTTAGTGGTTTAGGCGTGAAAGCGTAACAAACAAACAAACGCACTTTCGCATTTATATTATAAGTATGGATTGCTGAAGCTCTTTCAAAAGATGAGAATTCGTTCCATACAAAATGTATGAGGAAAAGAATTTTCTTCGTAATTTTTTTTGTGAATTTTTCCTATGTTTTAATAGCTATTCTGCTATTCGAGGAGGAGACAAATCCAACAAATCAAAGATCAATAAAATCGATCCAGCCGTTCTTGAGTTTTAAATGGTGTTACTAACCCAACTTTCGTAATTTTTTAATTATTTTATTAGTCGTAATCAAGGATGTTGGTATTTCTTTAAAATAAAAACACGAAATCTGACTTGCGTTTAGATAACAATACAATTTTTAATCACTCGGAACCATAAGCTTGTTATTAAATGGATAAAATTACCTTTATAATTTTCTTCAATTTTTTTATTAATGACCGGGTCGGTTTCACCTTTTGAAGGGTTTCTTCAGAGTAGTACAATTTGAACTAAATATATCCCAACACAATGTAACCAATCTCCCACGGCCACAAGGTTATAATCCCAGCAGAAGGAATATCGAAAAGTAATAAAGCCACTCCGACAACTACAAAACAATATAAATCATAAGATGTAATTATTGTTAAATGTACCAGTCTGAAGATGCCCGTCAAAAGGTGAAACTGATCCAGTCATTAATAAAGAAGTGGAAGAAAGTCAAAAAGTTATTTTCATCCATTTAAAAGCCATATTGTAACGTAAACTCAAGATTACGATTAAGCTGAAAATATTTGCTAATCTCCTTATACCGCCACAGTAAGCGGAAAATGTTGCTTGTGCCGTGATGGAGGACTTAGCTAGCCGAGTAATTGAACGGGCGACACCCGGGTGGAACCCAGATACGATGCCAACTCGCCCAAACATGTAAGCGAACGTACCTACCCATACTACGTGACCAACTTTTTGCAATTTTTAAGCCCCCCGGTGACCAAAAACCTAAGCAACCCGCCGCTCATTTGTACCAAGCGTGACATTTTGAAGACCCCCCCCCCCTAAACGTGTCACGTAGTATGGGTACGTTCCCTAACTGTATCTTATTCAGGGCGGATGATTCCTACAACAAAACGATGTTTTAAATTGAAGGGCAATAAAATTGAAAACAGACGCAGACCTTACAACCATTATAATATTTTATTATATGTATTTATTTTTAATTTAATAACTGCTCTGAAAATGCGCAGATTGTACAGATAATGTAGGTTTAAAAATCTTGAATTTAGTAAAGTGTTTTATTTGGTAGATGTAAATGCAGATAATATACGTAGATTCTTTTTAATAGTGTCATTATTATATATGCGTTGGTTGTACACGAATGAAATGTTTAATATAACTCGCGATGCAATTAATCTGGACTAGGTTTGTGTTATTGTTATTATAAAGAAGTGTTGACATGAAATATTGCAGCGACGTGAAAGCAATAAACAAAATGAAATCAGGATAGTGTCGGCTGTGTGGTTCATTGACACGAGCAACATTAATAAAGAAAGACTGTCGCTATCGACGATTGAAAGAGTGTCGTAAAGATAGATGTTCTTAAAGTAATAAATCCAAATCTAATAAGGGATAGGCCAAGCAACACAAACGTCCGCTCTAAAGTCAACCATAAAACGGTCGTAACGGCGTTTAGCTCTCTTACGGAGTGTTTATTTAAAAAATTCAAACTTTACGTTGATTGGCGATAAATCTGGGTTTATTTGACGCTTCAAGGGTGAACAGGCAATCTAGCGAGGAGACTTCTATCGCGAAAATTGCCTAATAAAATCAACGAAGAAAGATCGGCGTGGCTTTATGGCTTTTCAATTAGGTTATGTGTGAGACTATCATATTTTATCCTCGCACATGAATAAAACATATACGTGGTCGCGAACTGGGGTATCGATGCGGAGGCGTTAAAAAGGGAAAATACTACCTTGTATCAAATTGACTTTTATAGGAAATTTATCGTTAAAAAGCTAGGAGAATAGAGTATTGGGTTAAAGGTCGCAGGCGGGGTTCTGCCTGAAAGATTACAAAATATAATAGGGATACTTAAAACGTACTTAAATCTTGTTTTTCTTCGACTGGTAACAAATAATCTGTCCGTCAATATTTACAGCCTATACTTATTACGAGCGACTATGTTCTAGTGTATGACGGGATGAATTGTTTGTGTTACGACATTACGACTATTACGTAATTAAATCTACTAGTAATACATTGATTTCTATCAATTTCAGTCAATTTTGCTCCCATTTCTATTATTGCTGAGCATTGTGGGATAATTTTTATTTACTGTTTATAAGTTTAGTTTGTAGAACTCGATTTTTATTTTTATTTCTTTCACAAATTAAATAATAGTATAATTTAATTTAAAAACAGTTTATTTATAAATAAGTTATGTAAATTATTAATACACTTGACAGCTGTTTCGCCTTCTGAAGTTTTACTGTGTGTATGTCGTCTACAATTGGCCTTACTGTGGTTAGGCCACTTATAGACGACATATTTAAATTATTTCTAGATACTCGTAGGAACCTTCGATGAATAACTTATTGCTTTTATTTTTATCCTTGTTCTACCGGTATTTCAATGGAAGATGCTCCGAGGAACTAGCGTCATTGATCCCTTCGGCGCCGGTGCATAGTCGGGAAACACGCCAAACGCGTGCCCAACATACTTGTATATGCACGGTTGACATTTGTCACATGAGAACGGGTCGCTTCTTTGGCTCGTTCTTGTATTCAACAGCTCGGCTATGAAACGATTTGCCGACCTTTGTGTATCTTCCTTCCTACAACATGAGTCTCTTCAAGACCAATGTTCATTCCTTCCTCTCCTCAAATAAGACCCTCCACACAGCATCTCAGATTACATAGGCCCTGAGGGAAATTATTTTCTTTAGGAGGCCCTCTGTGTGGAGTTAATTAATGTCGGAAATTTTTAATGGTTACCCTTTTAATGTTTACCCAATTATTGATTTGTTTAAATTCGACTAAATGTCGTTAAGTGAGTTATTCCCAAGTAATGATCCTGGAAGGCGTTTTTTTCTTGCATATTTAAGTATTTTTATGGTCTCTAATATTTGAACTTGACATAACTATATCTAAGGGTAGCGAGCGAATTATATTTTTAATTAATTTATCAATCTAGCATTCAATTGATTAGATTTTTGATAATCACCAACTGCTTTAAAAGATTCAGTTTACGGCCTTTGTTTTGTATGTGTAACGTAGTTGGCTTATTATTCACTTAGTGACTGATATTATTTATCTACGAAGTGTTTGGCAAATTGTGACTTTATTTTATTATTCATTTTAAACGATCGCATGTGTTCTTTGAATCTAACAATAATAAATTACTTTTTATGAATAAACTGTTTTTTATAAATTTCGGAGTGTGGAGTTAATTTAAAAAGATATGTAAATATTTTATTTTTATTTTATTTATTTATTTATCTATAAAAAGCATATTTACATTGGTTTTTTATGCCTGTCTCACTAGGATATACCTGTGTCGAGACAGCCGTTGAGGTATATAAAATACAAATTAATTTGAATAGAATTAAAACAGAAAGATGATTGGAAGGGTGGGTAAATCTTTTAAAGAGAGTTATCTTATAATTGTTGGAGGAGATGAAGTAAAGTAGTGAATTCTGTCTAATCTATTTATGGAGTTAAATTTGACAGGATTCTATTATTTTCATTTATATTATAGGTCGTACGTGAATAGTTATTTCTGTCTATGTGTGATATATTTTACAGATGGTTGTAATATTGTGGCGTCCAATACTTACGATCCATTTCTTTATATCTTGTTTGAATTTTGTCAAGGGATCAGTTTGTCTGCTACTACGCTGGAAGTGTATTGTATAGTTTGCAAGTTATGTATTTAAAGAGTCTTTGTCCAAAGGTGGTTTCGGAAAAAGGAGTTTGGAGAAGTTCTTTGATTTTGGCTCGGGTATTGTGTATTGATTATGTAGCTTTGTATAGTGTTTTATTGTTTTTGTGTAAATTAACTAACATAGATCTTGAGTAGAGCTATTTTATGTCAATAACGTTGAAGGTATTGAAGATGTATCAGTGCTGTTAGTAAGCCGCAGTTTTGAGAATTATTTTTATGATTAGTTTTTCTGCTTTAATGATATTATTAAATATATGAAAGATATGGGATAATTTTATTTGGCGTTGAAAATTTTAGTGTGTTTAATATAAAGTGTAATGATTAATAACTACTGCTTAGCACACTATTTTACCTGAGTATCAATACATTCGAACTTATTATAGCCTGACACGAACAGTCATAATATTTGAAGGCTAGTCAAAATTATGTATGCGGCATTAATATGGATTTGTCACCATGTCATTAAAATATCTTGTAATGATTTCTGTTTGGTATGGAATAGGTATCCAATAATAAATATAATTTATTGTCCAGTGGCGCCTAGTTCACGTTGCAATCACATGTCGGTATGTTTATGCGATCGTTATACTTGGACATAATGTTTAATCTCTATGTTTTCAAATAACAACCGCAATCTTCTGCAAAGAACCATTAAATTAGAAAGTACTCTAGAAATGCCTTTATTCAGAGATGCAGACAGAAAGTGATGATCATTTTGATGACATGAGTGTAAAAAAATAATATAAAATAAAATGTATTTCTATTTTTGATAATAACCCTAGATAAAAAAATAGATTCTAACTTTGTAATAAATAAACAACTAGAATAATATGCTAAATCTTCGCTCCAATATCCATTGTAATTTTACCACATGTTCTAAAGTATAATATGTATTTGTTTATATTGGGTCCATTTTATGTAATATATTGGGTCCACTACCTTGTTCAATCTAATGCACGTGTCCCTTTAAAATTTAACTATAAACCACAAAAATTCAGAATATCAAAAACATAATAACATTTTAATAGCCCTTAGATCTGGCAACAATAATATGGGTTGTTAATAATAATTACTTATAAATAAGGTATTTCCCAGACAATACCGGTCAGCAACTTAATACAGATATATGCGTTAAAAATACGATAGCAGTCAAGTACAATAAGCGTGTTTATACGTCAACGCATGTGTCTCCATAGAAATCGTTCTAACTCCGTTATTGTTTTAGTTACATCCCTAAAACAAAAAGTAAAAGGTCGATAGTGAATCAAGCTGTACATCCATATTTAAGGTGTCCATATAAATACGTTATCATCGTTACGTAATCTGTCAAGTCACACGGTCGACGTGTATTTTACCCGTCAAATTTCCTATGGGCGGCTCGACCGCGCTCGACAATGTTAATTTTTATTAAATATTTTTATTTGAAATGATAGAAAAGCGGGGTAACAAAAGTGTTTATTGTACATACAATAGAATAACTATTGTTGTTTACATAATCTGTGATTTCAGTACCGTTGTCACATAAAAACATCACGTGAGTCATTTTAACATTTTTTTAATGTTGCAATCCAAATTTTAATATTTACAAATGTTAATATTAATTAATAATTTGAAAGCTTATTTTGTAACCTTTCTAAAACAGTTTTTACTATTCGGCTACCTTCAGAAATGTTTCATTTATAGAGCTTTAATTGTGAAGCAGTAATAACACAAAGTTTTTGTGAATCTGTCATTTCGTTTGAGACATTATAAGTGAATATTAGCGATTCGGAAGGGTTAAAGTAATGTATAAATCCGAAATAATTGTGTCTACTGCTAAAAGCCAAATGACAAAAAATCCAATCGTCAAAGACATGGCAACAAAAATGAAAAAATCGTATAAATTGAATAAAATTTGAATAAACTATCCTCTCCCTATAAACTCTAGATTAAAATAATTTGTACCAGTCTAAAATAAGCCGAAACCGATTACGGTCAAAATATAAATAAAGTGGAAATTTTATACATGTTTTATTATATTATTAATGTTATGAGTTCAATGTCGAACGGCAAAACATTTTGAATTCGTACTGGACAAGGAAGAAAAAAACTCCGTTATCTTTCCACATCATAAGGACTGATAAAAGGAAGATAAACGAACTGATCACCCTAGAAAAATGTTTAAAAAATACGTCACATCTGATCTAAGTGACGTACAACGTGCAAAGTACTACGCTCGCCTGGCGTTCGACGCATCACCCAATAAACAAAAAATGAAATGTCGATCGATTGCAAACGGTCGAACATGCTTTTTCGGATGATTCCAACCTCCGACAGGAAAGGGAATCAGATAAAGAAGAAGAATTAAAAAATATATAATATAATGTCCTTTTCCCCCAAAGCTTTACTTATTCGAATACTTTTTCGGATTTTTGCAGAATTTATTGCATTTTTTGTTTTTGAAGTGAAACTTCCATAGCACCGCTATGATTTGAATTTCAGATGAAACGGAAATGACGATTACTGCACCTGCGACGCATGATATGCGCTCATTGACCGCTTTGATTATGATGATACTTTTAAAGGCTCCTATCGGTTGAGATATGAAACGGAAATTACGCTGGTCAGCGCTCATTGGTTGCTTTGATAATGACCGCGTGAAAAGGCCTTCGAATTTTTTTTACAATAGCTCTATCCAGGAGGCCCTGGGCAAAATAGTTCCCCTCAGGTCCTATGTCACCTTTGTGAAGGCTGTGTGGAGGGTATTTTTAGAAAAGGAAGGAGAGGAAGTTCCGGGAAAGAAAAAGGTATTAGGGTGGATAGGAATATGGAGATCAGTATGTCCAGGCGTAATGGCCGTTTTACACCATCTCTTTTTTCGCGATCGCTATTTTCATATCTTTGATTTCAGTTGGCATCACAGCAAACAGCATGGTTCATGTTCAGTGATGACAATTGAAATAATAGATATGAAAATGGAGATGAAAATAGCGATCGCGTAAAGCAAAAAAATGTCGACTTTGGTCTCTAATTGGAATCGGCCTGAAAAAAGACATGGTAGAAAACCTACATAAGAGACGTACGAATTCAATTCTCATAATGCGGTGCAAAACTACTTTTCGAGAGAGTCCTGCTAGAGATATCAAAAGACCTCCCTTAACCAATCTCTCGTGATTCGGCCTGCCAAGCAGTTCGTGAGCAGACGCATCCGTCGCCAAGACCAGGACAAACCTTACCCCATGAATTCGGACACCCCCGCTTAACCACCAAATGTAGGGAACCACTTGGGGTGACATGTGGCAGAGGTGTTGGTTATCCAATAAATTGTTCAAGGCGGGTATGGATACCGCCACCCATTCAGTTTTAGAAGAACTAAAGAAAGGAATATGGAAAAATGAAAAGATCGAAGATGAAAGAGAGTGCATTGCAAAAGAAAACGAGTGTGCTTTAGACCACACAACTGAAGTAAAACTTCTTTAGTTCCATCTATAATCTATATGATAGGAAGAGAGAAATAAAATGTGATACAGACAATAGGCCTGCACTGTGTCTTAGATATACGAAACACACTGGCTATGAGAGAAAGAGATAAAGAAATTGTGTGCTCGCACCTCTCTCTCTTGCTCCTACAGTAATACTTATAAATTTGAAAAATCATTATTGAAAAACCGATTTTTTTATAATTGTGATACAAACAATTTACAAGCTGCCGACAAACATTTTTTTATTGATATGTGATTTTTCTAATAGACAGACGAAATAAATTATAATGCTTACAAACGGAGATGATCATAAAATGGCCATATCAATTGGGTAGACACAAGAAAATTCATAACTGTACTAGAAAAACAACACAGAACATTACCTTTGGTCGTGGTCGCAATATACGCCACTGCTGCCGATAAAATTTTCAAACTGCCAATAATAGAATTATAAAGCGCCCTTGAGGTGATGTTCTAAACGGTGATATAAGAATAAGAAATACCTACACAGTACACACTATAAATAACGTGGGCAATAAACTCAAATATACATTTTAATTAAAAAGTCAAACCACGCAATCCAATTTTTGGCACACGATTTGATTCAGTTGACACGTTTCAGAAACGGACATCATATTATTTTAAACATACGTACGATCACAACTCGCCAAAATATGTAGGCAGTTATCAAAGTTCAGAAAGCAAAGAACAAACGTACACACAATTATTTTCGGTTTAGGAGCGAGCAGAACCTATGAATAACTTTCATGATTACAAGCGTCGACTTTGATAATAAATGCCAGGCTCTTGTTTATTTGGATGTTTGCTGGGTTCAAACATACACATAATGTTGATTTTATATTCCTTTGTATCCAAAATTTCCATCATAAAGCTGTTTGTACAAGTTTATTGCTTGTTGTTTGCGGACTTTTTATGAGTGATGTAATTAATTAACGCAATTATGGCGAAAACTATATAATTTTCGTATTTCATTTCGAAATAATACAGTTGCGTAATAATTATTTTTTTCTTGCAGTGGCTTTACAATTCCCGAATAAACTTATTGAATTGAAAACGTCTTATTTTTTTGAATTTAGTCAATATAATTTATTTATTTCTATTTTTGAACGTACACTTTACAAATTATTACATTGGTTTACGTAGATAATAAGTTTAGTAACAAGAAGTAAAATGTTAATGATCCGTAGCTGTATGTAAATAGGTTAGTAGTAGTATTTTGTGAACACCTCACTAGGCGAACCTGTGCTGAGGTGTTCCCATGTTTGGGATTTAGTTCTAATCTGTCAACATAAGAAGCACCGTATCCTCCTTGGGCACTATGGGTCGACCCATGGCGGCAGAATCGTAGGTATACATACATTAAATATTAGTTGCAGTAGAATCTACATACAATTGTTCTTAACATCTAAATTATGTTATAAATAGTTATATTTTCTGTCCCAAAACAACGTTTTATTTATTATTTTTTTTTAATTTTAAGGTTAATGTTTTGAGTAAACTGAATACCTTGTTGTTTGATCCAGTCTTTGATGTGTTTTTTGTGAAGAATTGTACATATAGTTAGTTGATGCTTCAGTGTGGTGGACATACAGTTATATAGTTTGGTTGCGTAGTACTTAAGTTTCTTTGCCTGTGTGAGGTTTTATTTTGATACAATATTTTACATTTCAGAGTACAATCCAGTAATATTGGCCTTATTAGGTGGCTTAACCGTGTTGAGGCTCCCATTTTATAATATATGAATTTATACGTGACACATTTTGAAAAAAATATATTTAATGTTGGTGATGAAAAACACTTAAAATTTAGATAAATTTAAACTAAAAATAAAGATTATAAATTATTTTAAAATTAAATTAAATGAAAATCGGCATAATACATTCGAGTGTTTATGAGTGTTGCGTGTGTATGCTTTATTATTTTATGTTATAAAATTTCGGTAATATTGTCTTTTTTGTTCTTTAATCCCTTTTTTTGTTTTTGTGTCTGAATTTATTTTTGTTTTCCTTTTTTGTTTCAATTGAAAGACTGTTGAATGCTTTTATAGCATGGTATAGCACCGTTGTGATTCGAAACTCGATGAAATGAAAAATATAGATAGACCAATCGGTCTCCTCTTTGTGCAGTGCTTCGTAGCCTCCCCACTCTTGTCTACTTTATTTATCTGAAGGTTTCACTTCTACCGCGTGTGAACTGCACACTCTGATTTTATTGGTATATTTCGTTGTTGGAAAATAAAATGTTTTTCCACTTACAATGTCGGATTAGGTCAACAGCAATTCGGTGCTAATCTCCACACAAAATAAACAACAGTTTTATTTTATTCGTCTCGTTTTAGAGGCACGTTTTAGGGATTGATTTAAATTTAAGTTGTCTATTAATAAGATTGTCTGTTGATAGGATAACTTTAAAATGTTCAATTTTGAAGGCGGGTATGGGTACCGCCGCCCCGGAAACCATTTATTTGATAACCAACACCGCTGCCAAAGGTCACCTCAAGTGGCTTGCTTTATTTGACGATTAATCAGGGGTGCCCGGTTTCATGGGGCGAGGTTAGTCTAGGTCTTGATGGCGGATGCGTTTGCCCACCTACAGCGTGGTGGGCCGGACCGGGAGAGACTGGTTGAGGGAGACCTCACCTAGACCTCTTCTGCCCGACTCTCTCTACCCATCGGTTTACACTGCAAACGTCCGTCACTTTCGTCCAGATTCCTGCATACCTTTTTTTCTTTTCCAGAACTTCCTCTCCTTCCTTTTCCTAAAAAGAGCCTCCACAGAGCACCCCCAAAGATGACTAAGGGGTTTTTTCCACGGGGTGGATCTAATGTTAAAAAAATATGATAATCATGGATTTTTTTCCAATAAATTACAATATTTAGTTGAAAGAGGACAGTAATAAAATGTCCGTCACAAACAGACAGTATTCAAAGTTTAGTTAAAATATATACCTGTATATACCTGATATTTTTCTATTATTTCCGCCTTACGTGTCACAACACAACACAAATATTTTAAAAGTAGATGATTTCGAACAGAATCTAATAAATATTACGAACATTTTAATCTATCGTTTAAGGGTCGACCGAGATCTCGGTCTCGGTCTCGGTCTCGGCATTCTCGGCTACAAATTCTACCAAGAACTCTGTCTCGGTTCTTCGGAAAAATCGCCAAGATTCTCGGCCATAACCGAGACTGTTCTTAGTAGGTACGGTGTAGGATAATGGGATTCAAATCTAGCCCGCGTCACTTTGTGTAAACAAACAATTGTAGTTAAAGGGAGTTTGTTTGAATTTAGTTCGTAGTAGAAAAAAAATTGTTATTTTATGTGTTGTTGTGATTAATTATAATTACCAGCCATAATAACTACATGTAATGTAGAGTAATTAAGTATTTAATATGGAAAGAATACGATAGATGGCGGTAAGCATGTAGCTTGCACCATAGCTCGCCAGATGGCATTGGCGTACAAGAAGCAGTATCAGAGATATACTTTACGAGCTCCCCTGGCAAGGCTCCAGAGATTTACCTACCCCCGAATAGTAAACAGTCGTAGCTATCCAGCTAGGTTATTCAAGTAATAAACACATTTATATTAAAAGAACCGTTTATTAATAATTACTATCTGTCGAGGAAAGGGCAGACATAACAATTGGCGCAGCCGTAAAAGTATAATTGTGTGAAAGTTACGCTTACGAAAAATAATTGGTGCTGGACACGGATGACTAAGTCACTGCTGGAGTGACTTGCAGTTTTGGCAAAGGAATCGGAAGAGATTCTGCTCGAGATTAAGGAGCATTTGGTTCCGTGGCTACGGGCTGGATAAGAAGATTTTTTGTTCTAGGAACAGAAGTAAAATACCGCAAGGAGGCGATCTGGTTGAGGATCATTGGATTGGTTTCAAGGTCAAAACTGATCATTGGGTTAATCGTTTCAAGGACGAATCATTGGATTAATCAGAAGACAAGGATAAAACCCAGAGGGAGACCAGAAGAGTTCCTGAGATAAGTATTTTTGCTTCTTTAAGAGGGATTATTTGTTATTGTTTTCTTTGTTGATTGTTTTTGATTGATCTATCTGTTGGGAGTTATGGAATCGGGTAGAATACCACCGTTTTGCCATCTCTCCGGAGACTGGGGATTGTTTCGACTTCGGATAGAGCAATTTTTCGTGATCCATGATGACAAAGCGTCTGTGGAGAAAAAACGGGCTTTTTTATTGAATCTCCTAGAATCAGAAACGTTAACCTTACTAATTAATCTGTGTTTTCCAAGTAAAGTAACGGACTTATCTTTTGATAAACTTTTAGCGCTTCTCGACAAACATTGTAACAAAAATCGTTCAGTTTTTAAAGAACGGGAGCATTTTTTTTTAGCGAGACAACAACAAGGCGAGACGATAAGAGATTTCGCGGTTAGACTTCGTTCTTTAGCAACGTATTGTCAATTCGAAACGAGGCTTGAAAAAAATCTTATAGACATGTTTGCAATCGGGTTGTTACCGGGGCGCGCGAAAGAGAAAATTTTTGTAGAAGGGCAAACGTTATCGTTTAATGAAATAGAAGGACTTGCAGTTAGTATGTCAACGTTGGATAGTGCTAATACAGTTAAATCAGAAGTAAACCTGGTAAAAAAACGAGTTACTAGCGATGGGTTCAAGCGAGATCAGCGTAGGGAACGATCGACGAGCCCCAAGGGTAGTTTTAACACGAAACCAGCTTATAGGTTAGGATCAAATTCAGGTACGAATTTTAGATCACCCTTGGGTAATGTTAAAAAACAGTGTTTTATTTGCAAAAGGAATGATCATCTATCGTTTGATTGAAAATATCGTAATGCGAAATGTTTTAAATGTAAGGGCGTTGGGCATTTACAGAAATTTTGCAAGAATAATCCTATAAATCCCATTTTTGAAAATCACAGGGATAGTAAAGTTTTAGTTGCGTCAATTAGTCCGATTACTGCTGAAATTGAAATTAATAACAAGAAGTTTACGGCAATGATTGATTCCGGTTCATCTTTATGTGTGATGCCGGAGGGTATTTTTAAACGACATTTTAGTTCAATCATTTTGTCACAAGACAAGCGGATTATTTCAGGTTATGGAAATAATCGTTTAAAAGTCGTAGGAAAGGCGATTTTTGATGTGAAATTTAAGGGTAGGAACAAAAATATTAGTTTTATTGTAGTAATAAAAGGAACAGAATTAATTGTGGGGAGAGATTTTATGGAATGTTTCGATCTGGGGATAACTTCTCAGGAGACAATTAATTTAGTGACGCCGCAAATGAGGAATGGAGAAAAGTTTATTCAAGATTACCCGGAAGTGTTTTCGCAAAAGTTGGGAAGATTTAACAAATATAAAGTCTGTTTTAAAGTAAACCAGGAATCGGATCCAATTTTTTTCAATGCAAGGCCGGTTCCTTTTTCTATTAAAGGGAAGATCGAATCCGAATTAAGATCGATGGTAGAAAAAGGTATAATCTCCCCGGTTACAAGTAGCGAGTTCGCTTCTCCGATTGTTCCGGTGGTCAAGAAAAATGGGGAAATAAGAATTTGTGTAGATTATAAAAGGAGTCTTAATTTGATTTCCAATTTAGAGAAATATCCGATGCCAAAGATTGAGGAGGTCATACATAAGGTTGGTTCGGGCAAAGTTTTTGCAAAATTAGACCTTAAAGAAGCATATTCACAGTTAGAATTAGCGGATCATTGTAAAAAGTTTACAACTATTAACACACACTTAGGTCTGTTCCAATATAACAGGTTGGTTTTTGAGTTTAAATCGGCTCCGGCCATCTTCGCAAGAACAATATCAAGTTGTTTACAAGGTTTAAAAGGCGTAGCCTTTTACCTAGACGATATTATTATTTCAGGGGTCGATGAACTTGATCTGTATAATAATATTTGCGCGGTCTGCGAGCGATTGAAAGAATGTGGTTTATGTGTCAATACTGGGAAGTGTCAGTTTTTTGTTAAATCTATAGAATTTTTGGGATACGTTATTTCGGGAAGGGGCATTGAACCTCAAAAAGATAAATTGGAAGCAATTAAGAATGCGCCGTACCCATCCGACGTGCATCAATTGAGGAGTCTTTTGGGATTTTTTAATTTTTATCGGAACTTCATACCGAACATGTCATCAATTTTAGAACCTTTGCATAATCTTTTAAAGAAGAATGCAAAGTTTGAATTTGGGAAGTCATGCATTGACGCAGTAGATAAAGTAAAGTATCTAATGGGTTCTGATAGAATTCTCACTCATTATTTTCCCAACCTTCCTCTTAAGTTGTATACAGACGCGAGCAGCGCAGGCCTCGGAGCCGTGTTATTGCACACATTTGCGGACGGTTCAATGAGACCGATCGCATTTGCATCAAGAAGTTTGTCTAGTGCAGAAAAGAAATACAGTATTCTAGATTTAGAAGCGTTAGCTATTGTGTTTGGTCTGAACAAATTCTTTCAATACCTATTCGGTCGGGAGTTTACTTTATGCGTAGATAATATGCCCTTGATGAGGATTTTAGGTGAACACAAAAACATTCCGGTTTTAGCGGCTAACAGATTGCAGCGTTATGGAATTATATTAGCAGGATTTGCGTATAAGGTAGAATTTGTCAAGTCATGTCATAATCATGCGGATTTTCTATCTCGGCTTCCGTTAGAAAATTCTCAAGAAGAATTTGAAGATGATTATGGATCAGATTTTGTGTGTTATGTAGATAAATGCGAGCACATAGATATCAAGCTCATTTCCACAGCTACAGAGACAGACACGGTTATTCAGGAAGTTTTAACGTGTTTGCGTAAGGGCTGGCCAAAACGAGTTGGTCGAGACGATGTACTGTGGAGATTCTGGGTTAAGAGAAACGAAATGTCCATAGTCAAGGATTGCCTTTTCTGGCAACATAGAATTGTCATTCCGAGTTCCTTACAAGAACATGTGCTAGAGTTATTACACAGATCTCATTTAGGAATAGTTAAAATGAAGGGCCTAGCAAAAGCTTATTTTTGGTGGCCATCACTGAACAATGACATTGTAAAAATGGTTCTAAAATGTAATGATTGCGCGGCTATGAGGCCGGCACCTCCTAAGAGTCACTTGTCAGTGTGGCCGAACCCTGGGGCAACTTGGAGTAGGGTGCACGTAGACTACTGCGGGCCTGTAGCAGGAAAAATGTTTCTTGTAATTTGTGACGCTTTTTCCAAGAGGATCGACTGCTTAGAGGTCCCAAGGGCGGATTCGTTTAACACGATTAACGAAATGAGAAGAATTTTCTCTAATTTTGGTAACCCTGATTGCCTAGTTTCGGATAATGGAACAGCATTTTCTAGTGTAGAGTTTAAAGAATTTCTTAAAGAGAATAACATAGAATTTTTAAATTCACCGGTCAAATTCCCTCAGTGTAATGGGCAAGCTGAAAATTCAGTTAAAACGGTAAAAAAATTTTTAAAAAAAATTATGGTTAGGAATAATTTTCCAGTAAATTATGAAAGTAGATTATGTGATTTTTTATCTGATTATCGAAATTCGCCACATTGCACAACGGGATTAGAACCGGCAGTCTTGATGTTTGGTAGGAGACTGAAATCAACTTTCAGTAGTTTAATTCCTAAAACCACTCAGGAAGATGTGTCAGAACAGAGAAAAATAGCTAACGATAATATAAAAAGGAGTCAAGATAATCAAATAAGGAATTATGGGGGCGTAAAAATTAGGAATTTACATGTTGGACAAAAATGTCTGGTCAAGGACTTCCGTCAGGTGAATAAAGTTGGTTGGGTTAGAGGTTTTGTAAAAAGGAAAGTGGGTAAAAAAGTTTATATCGTTAGGATCTGTGGTACTCCGTTGACTTGGAAGAGGCATATTGATCAGTTAAAGAGTTTATCTGTGAGATGGGAAGAGGAGAGTGAAGATAATAACCCACCCACCGCGTCTGAGGTCACGAAATGCGCTTCAGACGAGTTGGGGACCTCAGCTTTGTTGAAGGGGCTAACGTGGAGTTCTCTTGATTTCAGATTACCAGCAGATGATCGAGAGTAAACTACTCAACTAAGACCTTGGGAAGGAAGGCTCCGTTCAAAGCGTTCATAGAGGTCCCTCCCAGAGAAACAGAAGTACTTAAGTTGAAATATTTAAAATCTAATATTTAAAATATGTTTGGTTGAATTTAGTGTATAAAATCGTGTAAAAATGAAATATTTAAAATCTAATATTTAAAATATGTTTGGTTGAATTTAGTGTATAAAATCGTGTAAAAATGAAATATTTAAAATCCCATTTTTTGTCAATTGTATAGCTTCTTTTGAAAAGAACATGTTTGTATTTATTGTAGCCAGGGCTTGAGATTAGGTCGGGGAGGGTGTAATGTAGAGTAATTAAGTATTTAATATGGAAAGAATACGATAGATGGCGGTAAGCATGTAGCTTGCACCATAGCTCGCCAGATGGCATTGGCGTACAAGAAGCAGTATCAGAGATATACTTTACGAGCTCCCCTGGCAAGGCTCCAGAGATTTACCTACCCCCGAATAGTAAACAGTCGTAGCTATCCAGCTAGGTTATTCAAGTAATAAACACATTTATATTAAAAGAACCGTTTATTAATAATTACTATCTGTCGAGGAAAGGGCAGACATAACACTACATAAACTAGTTAAGTGAATATCAAGATCCGTGGCCACATTCTTCAAAACATATAAATTCGCTGATTTGTATGTTCGTTGCTGTTTTTCTTAGAACTTAGTTCATAATAAACTGCCAAAAACAGCAATGTTCATACAAATCGATGTGTTTTGATGAATGTGGCAATTGATTCACGGATAGGGTTTGTTAGGGTGTGTTATTTCGATTTAATGAGTTTACTAAGTAGGTATAATGTTTTATTGTTGCTATACAATGCAAAAATAGAGAATTTTCATTTTTTTTATTTATCTATTCTCGGTCTCGGCTCTCGGTATCGGCCGAGAACGAAAAACCTGTCTCGGTCGACCCTTACTATCGTCTATTACTCTATGTATATCGAGTAATCTGCCTGTAGTGCATAAGGATAATGACTATTCAACTTTGACCTGATTTCGTAATTCTAATGTGCGCATTTATAATTACCGTGATGTGTCACGGTTACAGTACCGGGACGGTAAAAAGGGCAATAAACTTACTTTCCTCATCGCTATAACGCTGCAGCTTTTTCTTACACATTAAATACTGATGAGACCCACAAAATTCGTGTACGGCCACACGTATTTTGTGGGTCTCATCAGTATTTAATGTGTAAGAAGAAACTGCAGCGTTATAGCGATGAGGAAAGTAAGTTTATTGCCTTTTTTACCGTCCCGGTACTGTAACCGTGACACATCACGTGTACGGCCACATGTATTTTGTAATACTACTTTTTTACGACGGGAATTGCGTTTAATTTTTTTTTATACGTGTGAGGGAGGTTATACGTATGTTCATGATTGTATGTTTCCTTTGAAGGGTGTAGACATACGTTCATCGTTTGATTCATTTTCGATTATTGTTATTTAGTGTGTAAGAAAGAGGTGCACCAAAAGCAAAACAAAACAAAAATTGACAATTGACGTTTTTGAATTTTATATCCTTGTAAATTTGTATATTCCATATCATTATCGTCACGCAAGCGTATTAGTACCTAGGGATCTACGGAGACGTCACAGTGCGGTATGTGAGTGAGATGCAAGAAAACGATGACTTTTTTTCCTTTGGAGGAATCAACCATACGTACATTGTTTATGTCATCTTTTGAAAGAGCTGTAGCATTATTGTGTTAAGGGACGTATATTACCCTTTTTACCTTTGTACCGTAACCGTGAAACGATACTACGATTATAAAAGCGCACAATGAATTGTAATTTCTCAGAGTCATCTGACGAAGTTTGGCCTTATTGAATATTATCATGTCCTTGACAATTAGCAGTGCATTGTTTGGGATAGGTCAGTTATAAAAGACACTAAATGGAACGCGTTCCCAAAATATCACGGCCCACCAATATATTTTTAAATGCTTCTAATAATAGGCACCTACGTGAATAGGAGTAAAATTGTTATGATGACATCGTTCAGATATATTACATAAGTATCACAATAAGAGTTGAGATGAACGCAGATACATTGCTAGCATTCATCATGTTTCAAACTTGTTGTTTGTCTCAAATTAATCTTAACATACCATCTAAATGTACTCATTTACATCAAAACTATTTTATACATTAAACAACCAAACAAACGCTGCAGCAAACTCACAAATTTCAAGGGTTCTCTAAACATTTAATAATCTTTGTGCCAACTCAATTCTAGACAAAATTTTTGAATCTCTACAGTCATTCAACCCTTTGAAATTCGGGCGCGTTTTGTTAGTAGGTAAAAATATTTCCGCTGCGCAATAAAATCCAAATAAATGGAAAATTCGTGAACCGATCCGAAAACTAAACTATTTTCGAAGTATGAAATACGCTCTGAAATTGTAATTAGGAATAACCACGTAATTTTAAAAACATAAAAAATTTGATTGTAAACTTTAAAAGGTTTTAAAGCGGCTCACCTTACGTTTTTTCTAACTAATATTACTGATAACGAAAAAACATAAACACATATTTGATTAGAATTAGAATTTTAGAATTAAAAAGATTTTTGTAACTTTTTTTTGTCGTTTCATTTAAAATTAATTCTTAGAAAAATTCACAGTGTCCCAATTTTTTTTCAAATGCTGTCGAAAACTTTGGTTTCATAAAGATGTACATCAATTTTGTGGTTAACCTTTAAATTATAATATAAAGCGTATTGTTTTCTCTTTCCAATACCGTTTAAATCATTATTGTCACTGTGATAGTAAGGGAGATACAACGATTTCTATGAAACCTATGTGAGCTGGGACAAATATGGTCTCCTGTGATTAAACGGAATAAGAATTTCGGGATTAATGGACACGCTTAATAAGAATACTTTTTTGAAAAAATCCATTGATTTGTTTTTATTAATGTGACAGACAACAGTTTGCATCCGAAATAAATTACGTGAAATGAAAATTTGCTTTCATATTGCTAGATGAAAACTGCCCGCAATTTACAATAATTTTTGTCCGCATTCTACGACATTTTTTATTGTTATTTCAAATGCAGTATGTTCCATCGCCTCGAATGCAAATAGTTGTTGTCTTTTGTAGTAATAAAAGTGGATCAATATGTTTTTTTTCTAAAAGGTGTTCGTATTAAGCGTATCCAGTAATCCCGAAAACATTAACTTAACTTAATTAACACACGGGTACACGTACACGTTCACAAACGTACACCCACACATTCACGTATACACTTTTTTCTTTATCTTTATGAACTTCAAATCATTTCCTATCATGTACTAAGAGTGATCATTCACCTTAGATATTTTTCTTAGAGACATGTCATTAGTACCTACCGATCATTGTAAATTGTTTACCACTCATTGCAGCTAAGTGCTGTTTGTTACTAAAAATAAATAAACTCGAATTCAGAAAAGTAAATTTCAGTGAAAATGAGCCCACCGTAAAACTTATCGAAATAGTGTAAAAACACGAAAATTCAAATTTTTATGCTCGTATTTCACACTAAACTGCCTGTAGTCCCAATCTTACCTGTAACTATAGAGTGAGTAAGCACGTTTCTCAGTGACGTTTGACAAGGATATCAGTGTCGGAAATGTGTAAAGATGTATCATACAGATTTGGGATATTTGAGTCACTCCTTATTGCGCCATATATAATAATATTCTTCGTGCATATAATCGTACATTTGTTGAAATTTTGTTCATTTCTTCTATCAGAGGTTTGCTATCTTCGCTACAGAATTAATCATGAAAATTGCAGTCTGGAACAAAATCACACGAAGTCATTAGTTGTGGCTTCTTCAACCACTCTTATAAGCAATAATCAGTTTCATATTCTTCTCTGTATAGTTTTGAAGATTTGGTATGGTCATAATGGGATTCCGATTTTATTCAGCCAGTCGACAGCATCGGGAGTCACATGACTCTGCACAGATGTGCCTTCGGGAAATTGGTTTAGTGGACGTTTTCTTCAACAGATTCTGTGGTTATCTTTCACATTAACCCAATTCTGCATCATATAAGCACAGCAACTATGACTGCATCGATTGGGGTTCAGTGAGGCTCACATCTTAAAGTGGGAGAGGGAACCCTGACAGTTCTTGTTGAGTTCACAACAAAATTTTTTTTTTTACGTCCGAGGTTCGTCGCAGAATTTTCAACGACTCTTCAGGAGAGTGTTGTGACTGAGGCAGGCTTAGTGAGAGTATTTTAACGCACCTAATGTACATGTCCAAGATACTAAAATTAAAACAATGTCATGGTTGCAAAAGAGTTGCTTATAGAATAAAATCTCATGATACAAATATTGGATTAGATTTCATCGAATCCCTCCAAATAGCAATCCCAAATAATGACATAGACCCTGAGTGAAATGTTTTCCTCATAGCTTCTTACATGTAGTAGGTACATGATGTATCATTTTCTATCATGTACTATGAGTAATCAGTCACCTTAGATATTTTTTGACATTCGTTTTGACTTACTGTTGGTAGGATCACTTGAGCAAAATTTGATCCCGATCGCGTAGAACGACGAGTGTAGATAATCTTCGACTTGCATATTGAGACGATATTATTCATTTGATTTTAATCTGCCAACTATACAGAGTTGACTCGTAGGATTGATAACATTAATTTCTGTTTCAATGTTCTGTTCTCCATTTTCATAAATCACGAGTTAAAACAACACACGGAAGAAACGAAATAGGTCATTTTAATAAAGCAATGTTTCATGAATCATTTCTGATAATCGACCAAAGAAATCATACTGTTTCCTAATAACTATCGTTCTAAACAATCTAGGGGGTATTTCACTATCCTCTTGCTAGCGTATCCATAATATAATATTTTATATAGATAATTTATATTTTCGCTTTATTTATTTATAAAGTCCTCGTAGTTTACTATTCGGCACTGAACAGTGAATAGTGAGTATAGATCGGAGAAGTTATTTGACTTTCCTGGGTTCATGGGGGAAGGTTCATCTAAGTCTTAGCGACGGGTGCGTTTGCCCACCTACTGCCTGACGGGCCAGATCGAGAGAGACTGATTGAGGGAGACCTTTTGATCGCCTTGCACCGAAGTGTGAGTGATGGATTCATACTTCCGTCACTCCTGGATGCATTGACCCCAGATCCTTCATACCCTTTTCCTTTCCAGAACTTCCTCTCCTCCATTTCCATTAAAAGACCCTCCACACAGCATCCTCAAAGATGACACAGGCTCCGAGGAATTTTTTTTTCAGGGCCTCCTGTGCGGAGCAAATTAAAAAAGCAACATTATGATTCTAAATGGTTAATCCATTTAAGAGAGTATAACCAGAGAAAACCGGAAATATGTCATTTTTAAATCAAATTTTAGACGTATTGACTCTTTTCCACAAAAAATTATAAATTGATTTCGAAAGATTGTTTTTTTATCTTGTAAACGCTTGTTTTAAATTTTGGGAAAAAACGTTTATTTTTAGTATAATAAGGTTGTACCATATAGGTCGTTGGCGGATTTGTTAAATTTTCAAACGAAAAATCTTATTTTACAAGACATATTTCATACCACGTAATCATGCATTATTGTAAATTAAATTAAATAAATTAATTTGGGAGGCGGGAATGGGTACCGCCGCCCGGGAACCTTTATTGGATAACCAACACCTCTGCCATAGGTCACCCCAAGTGGTTCGCTACGTTTGGTGATTTAGCAGGGGTGCCCGGGTTCATGGGGTGAGGTTTGTCTAGGTCTTGGAGGCGGATGACCAGGACATACTGAACCCAAGATTCCTACCCACCCCTTAAACCCTTTTCCTTCCCAGAACTCTCCTCTCCTTCCTTTCCTTAAAAAAACCCTCCACACAGCATCATAGGTGAGCATAGAGGTGACATAGACCCTGAGGGAAATTATGTTCCTCAGGGCCTCCTGTGTGGAGCTCATGTAAAAAAAAAATATAAATAAAATAAAATAAATACGTTATCTAGTAAGCTCATGTTTCAAAATTTTTATTTTAGTTAAAATAAAATCATTAAAAAATGTATCCACAACTCTTATTTGTGACGAAAGTTTCTCTATTTTGTCTATTTACGGTCTTACAAATTTTTTAACATTCTTATTTTGCTTAGACATTATTGAAAAATAATAAATAGGTACTTATGATCAAAAAATAATTACAAAAGTAAGTACATGATTTTAATAGTTTTATCATCACGCCTTTCAGCATTTTTGGATGTAGGTATAAATTAAAGCAAATTTGAAATGAAATAAAATCGATATTAAGTTATAATTTTAAAAGCTAATCTTTCTCATTAGAACCGCCCTGTACGATCGTAAGAACATTTTTCGACGAAATGTGGATTTTCGGCCGCTGGCTGGTTAAAAAAATATTAAACAAATATTTTTTCTTGCTTCACGGAGGTCGTTAATATATTATTATTGTAGATGTATTGCCAATATACGAGAAATATAATGCAGACGATATCTTCGGCACTCCATAGGTACACCACAAGTGGTTATCATTGACTAATATCCTTTATCATAAACTTTATTTAAAGCCTAATTTACACAACCAGACCGCAGTGTTGAGATTGACACGGTAATATTTGATTGAGTTACAAATTTAGTTTCCGCATTCTGTTTATCAAACAATATCCTTCTAGAATTATCAACGGTTTCATAATAATTCTAATGATAATAATAATGTGAAGTTTCGCGATAGTAATCGCACGTAGGTGTGTTTATAGTTGGTATTACGTACTCGGGCTCAGCTGTCCGAAAGAACGGGTTTGCGGAACCGGTTCTGAGTCGCGGCAAAAAATGAACCTCAGAACGTTCGCTCCATTGGCATTGGAGGCAGGTCGTAGTAACTGCCCATTGTTTAAAAACCACATCTCTACGCTACCGAGTCGATAGTCGCTAGTCGCCAGTCGCTACATGGACCCAAATAATTAGCTTTTTCACGTAATTGGGCCAACATAAATATAACATAATGTATTACCTCGGTAATAGTGTGTTTATAGTGTTCTCTTTTTTACTAAATCAAAACTAAAATGTTCTCTGAAATCATAAGATTTATATGAGTATACCTACCTACTTACCAGGCGCGATCCTTCCATACATACTGCAGATGCCTCGCTTCCCTTCCTTTAGAGGCGTATAATAAATATAAAAATAAAAATGGTTATTTATTTATTCGGCATTAAAAAAAGCTTTGAGCTTTTTTTTTCTAGCCGTAAACAGTAATAAATACTACAATTTAACGACACCGTCCCAATCTCAGCGCCCAAAAACACCCGACGCCCACACCGGACAGAAATACATAATAACAACACCATTCTCAATGCTAGGTGTCGAATGTCGCGTAAACGCATCAACAGTGCCGTAAATAGCCTTTTCTGCGCCCTGTGCGAGCTTCTATAACTGCGCCCTATTTAAGTGGACCCTTCGCCTTTTATACGCCATTCTTGCGCCCCCCAGAGTCTACGCCCTGTGCCTGGGCACCGGTGGCACAGCCCTATTTACGGCACTGCGCATCAATACCAGCAACAGTGGATTTTCTGCTCCATTCCGCATCCACGATGTTAGAAAAAGTTTGATATTTACGCATGCGCATTTAGTTCTACCTAAGAAGTTTTGCCTCAATTTATATTTGATATTAGGTAGGCACATACTTCAGCATCCCTTATTCAAAAAGTCGGTACTTGTATAAACCATAATTATGAACCATATGCATTAAAATGATTTTATTGAAGTGAAAACTTTTTTAGCACCGTTATAATTTGATACTCGATGATACGAAAAATAGCGACACTAATAAAAGACAAACGAAATAAGTGACTTAAGCCTATAGGATTTAGCTTGCGAGAGAATGAATTAATCAAATTGGTTTGCTCTTTGTGTGGTACTTCGTAGCCTTCCTCTTGTTTACATTAGTTTTCTGAAGGTTTCACTTCTACCGTATGTGAACTGCAAACTTATCATTTTTTTTCACTTTGAAAAAAGTTTCTGTTTTTATTTATAAACCATAGTTGTAGTCAGCCATCTAGTCAAAGTAAGTCTTTCTTGAATAATAAAATGGATGTAGCTGATTATCGGATCCGGAAACTGAATGTAAAACCAAATTTACAAGTAGATGAAATGCCAAAATGAAATGTCACTAAGGTTTTATATATTGTGATATTATTAGGGAGGGAATATTTTTTCCGCAGTCGGTATAATAGCTGAATGAAAATTATTACAAAATATTTTTCGTGGTGTTACGATGAAATTAAACATGCGTGATATTCACGTATATGTATACCAATATTGCACTGCTAGAATTACAAAAGCATAAAATTACACATACATGATATTACGCAATTACACGTCCTTAAATCCCAAACGGAAAACAAACAATTTAAATTTTAGGGTGTTTGATTGTTGCGCTAGATAATGCTGAGGGATTTTTTTTTGTTTTTGAATTTTTTATTTAGATGTATGTAAATATTTTCATACATCTAGTAGGAAAATATAAAAAATACAATTTACGAAGTAGGTACAGGAATATTCACAACTACATTTTAAAAAAAGAATACTAAATAAAAAAGATAACTATACAAAAATACATTATAAAAGAACAAGACCTGAGAATAACATTGGTGAGTAATCAAAAAATATTTTTTACATACATATAATGCACACATCCTACGAAAATTGCTGAGACTTGAGGCTTCCTTTACGGCATTTGGCAGACTGTTATAGAGTTTTTGCCCTTTATAAAATGCGCTATTTTGTGTCCACGAAAGTATAGTTTTGGGAAGCCTAAAGTCTCCGCGTCTTCTCGTAGGATAATTGTGAACATTTTCTTGAAACATAATAGTACTCTTCAGATAATTTGGGAGCATATTATTTTTAAGTTTATAAATCATTGTTAATGTATTATATATTATATGTTGTTTGGTTGTCATCATATTTAAATTTTGTAACATAATTTTGCCCATAAAATGAATTGAAGCCCACTGAAATAAATTGTTGGTGGACAAAATATCCTCCGACAAAATATCCTACCGACAAAACATCCCCGACAAAATGTCTACTAAAACCTAATCTAAACTAACCTTACAAAAAAATGGGACAAAAATAATACATAGATTCTGTTAAGACTATTAATTATTATTAAAAAGTAGTAAAAAGGGACAAAAATAATATAGACATCCGTTAAAGACCCCACATTTTTGTTCAAAAATAGTCAGATGTAAAATGGGATTAGGTTAAGTAAGGTTAGGTTAGGAGGTTAGGTTACATTAGGTTTTAGTAGATATTTTGTTGAAGGATGTTTTTTCCGTAGGATATTTTTTCGGAGGATATTTTTTCGCGGGCTGAAAACGCGCACTACCGAAATAAATGTTTCAAAATTGTTTGTGATAAAGCTATAACTGGTCTGGTTAACCTAAAATATACTAGAGTCACATGACCTGCAGTGCGTTTTTCCCTCTTTTTAATAATTTCTGCGAAATTGATAATTTTGTCTGTTAATGACTAGTGACTAATATCCGGACTATCGCGGTCTGTGGTCGCCCAGAGCTAAAGTCAATACCCGATTCAATGACATTTCAAGGAAATTGATTATATTTACCTGTGCGAACCGCTTTAAAAATTAAACAGATAAGTAAAAAATAACAACTCGATCGCCTACGACTTATTGTTTCCAAAGCGCGTACATTTGATTATGTCCATATCGTCCGAAAGCGATCAGTTTGATACAAAAACTCAAGACATAAAGCCTCTAAAGATGAACAGTGAGATCTGTCCGAAACGTCAGGAGTTAAAAAGTCCTTTTAAGGACTACGGTACGCAGGTAAACCGAGAAAATTGTTCTACATCTTACACTCGTGAAAATATATACAAGATATATGTAATATTACACGTGCCACAATTTGGAAGGACTCACTATCATAGTGATAATTTTGTTTTTAAATTGAATGTGATAAAAAAACGCCGCGCTGTCTGGGATGCGCTGAAATGTGACCTTATCAATCAATATACCTACGTGTTAATACGAGACAATAATACCGTTGTGCGATTTTCAACAGAATTGATAGTATTTGATCGTTTTGATGGTAAATACCTAAGAGTATGGATCGCTGTCCGAATCGTTGGCTAAATAATAAGGTAGCGCAACACGGCATGACACCTCAAAAATTAATAACGAAAATAGGTTAGAATGATCTGGATCTCAACATGACGCACCGCAGAAAAACTGATGAAATAATGTTGAGAGTTTCCTCAATCAGAACATGATAGAATGCGCGTTGATACCGCACATGCAAGTCTTACCAACAAAAGACCTGGCGTGACTCGCAAATTATATATTCTAATTTTTACTACTATTTTACGTAATTGTAAGTTTTTCATTTGTTCATTTGGAAACTTGTTCTAAATTATTGGTTGTGAGATAAAGGAAAGCGAAAATGAACTTTTTTGAAATTTTTAAAATTTTAAGTTTTTTTACATAAACTCCGCACAGAAGGCCCTGGGGAAAGTAATTATGTAATTACCTATATCATCTTTGGGAATGCTGTGTGAAGGGTCTTTTTGTGGGAAGGAAGAAGTGACTTGGGAAATGAAAAATGTCAATTGTGTACAAATGTTAGGCGCGCGTTTGGCTTGTTTCCCGACTTTACATCGGTGAATCAATGATACTAGTTCCTCGAAACACCTTCCATTGAAATATCAGCATTCTCACCCGTTGCATATGCTCTAAAGATTGCAATCCTTTTGTTAAGATTTAAAACTATTCGTGTACTCAGTTTAATTCTCTTAATAACACGCTATAACTGAGCAAACACGTACGAGTTTATATGAATTACAGAAGACACTATCAAAATACTCTTATTCAAGATCTTTCTGGCGTCCATCTTTGGACTCAATTTTTCCAGATTTCACCCATTGGAAGTCAGCAGTTCTCTTTCATTGGTCAGCCCCTCTCACCTGTGAGCGCCCTCTGTTACTCTTTTCAACGAAGTACGTCATTCGATGATATTGTGATTTCAACTTTCATCTGTAGGTGGTGTCAGATGTCCTGCATAGTCACGTTTGAGGTTAAATGATATGGTGATGGTGGTCACCTTAGATTTGTTCCTTTTTCACTCGTTCGTATAACTATCTTAGAAGGAAATATTATCTGTAAACTATGTGCCTACCTAGGTACTACTTCCATGTGTAGCTGCCATTTTCCATATTAAAATGATAAAAAACTAATGTGCCTACTTCCTTTGCGACATAAATTTTCATGCATATTTTTATTCTGTCTTATTATTTCGTCGCTATCACCGGCAGAACTAAAATGACGAGGCATCGTATGATTTTCGATGACTGTACTTCGAGGAAAACGTACATAATTCCTGCAGCCAAAAGTGAACAACTATTTATTACTCGGAAGATTATTTGCGGTTCTTCTTCACCTAGCGGCTAAATTAAACGTCTAATACCAAAGTAATTATACGTTTAAATCTTTTCACGTTAAAGGGGCATTACCTTTTTTCCGCTCCGTTTCGCTTTCCCCGGAATCTTTGTACGCTGGGGATTTTCAAGTTCACGGCTTATGGCATTATTTCAGTTTTTGCGGGCATTATCAGAGGAAAATAAACATATAATAATATGGACTGTAAGAATGGTATTAAATAAATAGTTTCGTAGAAATTATTTATTTAATATTATTAAAATTATATTGGTACTTTTTTAACGTGGGTACCTTTAATTTGTGGACGGTTTACCGGCAGCTCGTATTATAAGAAACTAAGATTATTGAAGTGAAACTTCTATAGCACGGCTGTGATTTGGATTTCGGATGAAACGGAAATGACGGCCGCATTGATAATGATGTCACTTTTAAAGGCTCCTATTGGTTGAGATATGAAACGGAAATTATGCGAGGTCTACGCTCATTGGTCACTTTGATTATCACCTCACTTTTCGAGTATATTGGTTGAAATTTTTTTGGGAAAGTTTCGCTTCTATCGCGTGTAAACTGCACTCGATTTTTTTTTATAAGTTGCTCGATGTCTAACGAAGCACAACGCCATCTACTGGTTGGTTAGGGAGCATTCATTAATTACGAGAGCTCAAAAGGGGGGGGTCCTGCAAATACTCACGTTACTTGAAAAGAATATACGAAGTGCCCAATTTATCTCTTCAGGGGGGGGGAAAGTCTATATTGGAAGAAAACTGCTCTCGTAATTAATGTATGCTCCTTAGATTTTTTCCAACCTAGATAACCAAGTGGTTATCTAGGTTGGGTTAATTCGCAATAAAAATATTGAAGTCTATAATCGAGATAAAAACTATCCTATCTCTTAAGTTGGACCAAATTACACACAGTAAGCCAAATTTCATCAAAATCGGTTAAGTAGTTTCGGAGTTATCTAGAACAAACATGGTGGCACTAGATTTTTATATACAAAGATATGTACATATTTTTATAAGTAGACACATATTTTTTTAAATGCAATAAAACATGCTTCGATTTTGGTATTTAGCATCCTAAAATATTTAATTGACCAGTACTAGTGCTTCTAAGAGATTAGACGGTAAGATCTCGACTAGCGACCCGGAAGTCGTAGGTTCAAAACCCGACGTACTCACGTATTATTGGATTGCTGTGTGTCGTCTTACAATTTATTCATTTAGAATAATATAAGGTTCATTTGCGGCACGTTCCAGATTGTGAGAAACTCTCGGAATCGCCCTAGTATAAGACCACAATTCAGAATTGAAACGCTGCTTGAAATGGCTTTAGCCGTGTTTGGTTACCAAATCTGAATAGCCAAGTACTTCCCTAACTTTCTATATCCATCTCCTTCTCCTCCCCACTACCTTCAGTCTCACAACGTACCCCAATTGGGGATGTTATTGCCTCACTGGCTCCAGGCTGTTGGGAGTATTTGGGAATCTTGTTCAGTGTTTGTATGAAAAAAAAAATTAAAAAAGGTCCAGGCTGCAGTCTTGAAGGTAACCAAATGCTAGTACCAGAAGAAAAATTTTGGTGAATGTTGAAAATTTATTGAACTTTTGGGAATTACAAAAACATTTTTAATCTTATTGGCTTCTGATTTTTAAGTTCCGACTTTTACTCTGTAGTACTTTTGGGACCTTAAAAGGGCAGTGGAGGTAATCCACCTCTTACCCGCCCTGGTATAAGTAACTGATGGTTACTCCTTCAAGGCTCACACAAGATTCTAATTTTTTTGTTAAACGAAGCTACATTTATTTATTTTGAACGAATCTAGACCTCCAGTGTCCATGCATACGTTGTTAGTAAGCAGTATAACAAACTGACTAACAGGAATAACTTAACAGGAATAACTTAACAGGAAAACAAAATGCACAAAATAGGTTAGTAAGACAAAGATAAATTAAACAAGGCAAAAGAAAAAACTCATTCATGAGGCTCCATGAGGCGGCATTGCATCTGTAAAAAACCTGCAAGCACATGCATAAAATAGAGAACATAAGTAATACAATAAATCTCAAATCAATTGGCAAGTACCAACAAAATATGTAAATGGCTTTCCGTCTGACCATAAACTACACTTAGCTTCCGTGTCCCTTAGCCAACCACTCAGTGAAGCCTCAAAGAATGTTAACTGAATATTTGGGGTAAAATACCCGAAGACTAAAAGAAAATTCAGCGTTGGGTAGTCAGAGGCAGGACAAAGGACAGTCAAGGTCGTCTGATCAAACCTCAAGCCTTCACATGTCATTGGGGGAGGCGCAGGTAGATTTGTGATGCAAATAAAAGGGCAGTGGCAAGACGTTCAGACATTCAGATGCAAAACAAAAATGTATGTAATATGTCGATCACGTAAAGTGAGTTAAGTATTATACTGCGCTGAAGAAGCTACGGTTGTAGCCAAAAGTAAAAGTGGTGTTTAAAAGTTATTGTTTTATTTAAAATTATAATGTCACATCACAAAGTATCTGCTTCGTACGATCAGATAAATCATACTTTTGGCTGCAGCATCACTAACGATACTACTTTTTGATATGCATTTTTCGCTGGAAATTTTAATTTTCAAGGCCAACGAAACCTACCATTTTGCCTTGGACGCTTACGTTCTACAAATTACATGGTATGCTGGGATGACTTTACAGGTGCATTTGAAAATATTTTTTGCTGTTCTCTCGATGTACGAGTCCACCGAGTATGCCTGCGGCGCAGGAATATTCATGCGAACTGCAAGAATGACCGGCAGTTTATCGATTGCCCCTAATTCACTATTCTGTTTAGCAAAACAAAACTAACTAACCACAATCCCGTTTCTCCGCAGAGGTGGGAATACATCATGAAAAACTACGCAACTAAGTCCACACGCCTTTGGTTTACACTCTTATTCATAATATGTGTTCATTCTTCTAGTACTTTTCAAGTACCTACGTGATTCACTTGACCGTGGGTTGTCCTTCTAGACTAGAGCGACTCGACTTCTTTTTCCATGTACGAGGGCTCTCCGTAAAATAAGGTCTCCAAGGTTCTGTGGTCACGAGGACCAATTTTACGCGAGATCCGGCAACACTGGCGTGTAGTCTGGTTTCCCTGAGCCAAATCCCCACCACGCTGCATTCTTTTGCACTCTTAGTCTCAGCGTGGCAGCCGTTCGGGATGGGGCTTCCGCTCGCCGCACCCGCCAGGTGTGAAAACATTACATACATTATCATGGCAATCCTTCTCCTATCCCCTTTGACTCGCAATCCGAAGATCACGGGATCGAATCCCGGCGACCGCAAATAAATTTTATTTGATTAATTTGTGTTATTTCACAATTAATTCATTTCAAAATAATAATATATATATTGTATATTTGCGACACTTTCCAGAGTTGAAGATGCTCTCAGTATAGCCCTGGTAAGACCACCATTCAGAATTGAAACGCTGCTTCAAATGGCTTAAGCCGTCTTTGATGACCAGATCTGAATAGCCAGGTACTTCCAACCTCTCTCTTCCCACTTACTTACCATCCCCACTACCTTCAGCCTCACAACGTACCCCAATTGGGAATGCCATTCTCACTGCTCCAGACATAAACCTCCGTTCTACATATTAGAAAAAAGTTTCATCTTTTGAGGTTATTTATTTTTGGGGTGTTATGCCTTGTTGCGCTACCTCCTCCTTTAGCCAACGTTTCGGACAGCGTTACAGTGTCCATCATCAGGGCAGATAATTTTTTTTTAATGCACACATCTGCCCTGATGATGGACACTGTAACGCTGTCCGAAACATTGGCTAAAGGCGAAGGTAGCGCAATACGGCATAACACCCCAAAAATAAATAACAAAAATACTTTTGGCCGTGAAAATCTAAAATCATATCCAAAGTTTCATCTTCTCATTTTTCTACGACTACTTTTTCACACGTTTTTTTAAAGGCAATTTTTTAAAAATTATTATATAATGTGATATGCGTGGGATCAGATAACCCTCCCAGTGCCAAATTCACAAAACTATTTAAAGTAAACAGTAATAAATTACGTTAAGGGTTAAATTTTATTTTAAAGATAGATAATGTGATGATGACCCTTTACAAATAAACAACTTTGTGATTTGACCCAATTTTCACGTCAATTGATATAATCCGGTTATTTGTATTATTGTAATAATAATTAATATTCGTATTTCCAGTAAAGTTGGCGAACCGATATTGTTTTATCATTATTATGAATTATGACTGATACAGAAGTTCTCATATTTTTTTACATTTTTTAATAAATGTTTACAATCATTTTTGTGAGTTCTATCGTTAAACAAAAAAGTGCCTGCATTTTTTAGTAATCTCGTTCATCTTACTGCTCTGGTGTTACCTACTTCAGGATCAGGACAACCTTCACTCTGCAGACATTTTTAGTCCCTCAAGATGAATGGACGGAATTTAGGTCCTGGCTCCGGCTCCCCAATACAGTTCGAGAACCAATTTCAATTGGATAACCCGCTCTGGTGTTACCTACTTCAGGATCAGGACAACCTTCACTCTGCAGACATTTTTAGTCCCTCAAGATGAATGGACGGAATTTAGGTCCTGGTCCTGGCTCCCAATACAGTTCGAGAACCAATTTCAATTGGATAACCCACACATCTCCCGTTAGTCTTCCAAGTCATTAGTTATGTTTGGTGACTTGCCAGAAGTGCCAGGTTTCACGGGGTGAGGCTTCCTGATCTTTGCGGCGGATGCGTCTGCCAATAATACCAACAAGCTGCGTGGCGGTCGAGGTGGACTCAAATCTCCACCCAGACTCTTTCGACCCATCGATTAGCACCGCAGGGGAAGGATGGATTCGTAGGTCACTCCTGGACGTATTGAACATAGTCACCTCCTACCCATGCTTAATAAACTTTTAATTCCCAGAAATATCACCATACCATGTTTAAAAAAAATTATGTACATGTATTGGACTTACCTGTCTGAAACAAAAAAAAAAATCTTACTTCCACTCTAGTTTTCCCTAAAAGGACCACTCACACAGCATCCCAAAAGACTAAGTCCTGGGGAATATTAATTTCCTCGGGACTTTCTGTGTGGAGTTAATATAAAAATAAATATACTATTTGGTCAATTCATTCAAAACAAAATTATGACTACGAAATTTCATTTTTTTAATTAAACTCTTAGGACAAAAATTTGAACAATTCATCAAATTTCGAGGTTAATTTTCAAGCTCTGTGCAAGTTCTATTAGGCCAGTTGTTTCATAGAATTGAAATAATAACAGAACTTAAGCCTCAATGACACACGGCAAGTTTACAAGCTACTATCTGGGAATTTCACTATCTGTTAGTAAACTCGCCCAGTGTCATCGTGTTACTTGCTAGCAGATTGTTGACAATCTACGAAAAAAAGTTGAAAGGTCGTCAACTTTACTCGCCTACACGCTTGCTCCGCTTGCTCGTGATTGGTTTATTTATGTTTCCAACATGGCTTCAGATAAACAGCTGATTACGACTGTCAAATATCTGAAGAATTAGTTCACGCAGGCTTCGTTATTCTTGTTACTGGCGCTAGCAGCGGCTTCAGTTTCCTACGCTTCTGAGCGAGTGGACAGTTTTGTGTGTCATCATGACAATCTCACTCGCCGATTTACCCGCTTTTAAAACTTAGTAGATAGTAGCTTGTAACTCACCGTGTGTCATCGAGACTTTAAAAAGAACTTTCGCAGAACTTGAAATAGTTTCAACAATTCATAAAATTTCGAAGTTAATTTTCAATCAAGCTCTGTGCAAGTTCTATTAGGCCAGTTGTTTCATAGAATTGAAATAATAACAGAACTTAAGCCTCAATGACACACGGCGAGTTTACAAGCTACTATCTGGGAAATTCACTATCTGTTAGTAAACTCGCCCAGTGTCATCGTGTTACTTGCTAGCAGATTGTTGACAATCTACGAAAAAAAGTTGAAAGGTCGTCAACTTTACTCGCCTACACGCTTGCTCCGCTTGCTCGTGATTGGTTTATTTATGTTTCCAACATGGCTTCAGATAAACAGCTGATTACGACTGTCAAATATCTGAAGAATTAGTTCACGCAGGCTTCGTTATTCTTGTTACTGGCGCTAGCAGCGGCTTCAGTTTCCTACGCTTCTGAGCGAGTGGACAGTTTTGTGTGTCATCATGACAATCTCACTCGCCGATTTACCCGCTTTTAAAACTTAGTAGATAGTAGCTTGTAACTCGCCGTGTGTCATCGAGACTTTAAAAAGAACTTTCGCAGAACTTGAAATAGTTTCAACAATTCATAAAATTTCGAAGTTAATTTTCAATCAAGCTCTGTGCAAGTTCTATTAGGCCAGTTGCTTCATAGAACTGAAATAATAACAGAAGTTAAATAAAACTTTCACAGAACTAGAAAATTAACTTCGAAATTTAATGAATTGTTCAAATTATTTGTCCTTCTTGAAACATCCACCTGATCTGCTTGTAGGTACCACACAGCTGCATCTTTATTGCTGCACATAAACCACAATCTTATTATTTAATTTCTTGGCCATTTAATATTATTTCATCCTAAAATAACTTTCTTTGATGGTTTGGTTACTGATAAATTGAAATAAGTGTGCCATTTACGATTATTGTTTTTTTACTGCCAAGCAGAGATTCCGAACGTAAATATAATGAATTGTAACAATAAAACAGCAATATTACAATTTTGATAGCTCCAGTCGAAAATGGGTCAAGCGATATAAAGCACGTTCATGACGGTAGGCATCACCGTGTCACGGTTTATCAAAAGTACCATTTTTAATAACATTATTTACTGTCACATTAAATGTAAATATGACATATAAATAATGTAACTGAAAAATTATCTCGCTGACCTTGCGAGAAGGAGATAAAATTCATATTTTTACCGCGTATTTATGTACGTTCGTGTTAACTTGTCAATATGAAGGCTGGCAACTCAACATTTATTGGTTTTAAATTTATTTTGTAGGACTCAAAAGTAACATTAAAAAAAAATATATATATTTTTTTTAATTTTAAATTCGCGCGTTGGCGTGGGCCTTCAATGGTGCAGTGGGCAAGGCGCTCGACAAGACTCAGTGGCCAGAGAGACAGACATCAAGCGAACGGAGGTTGGAATCCTACGAAAACCAAAAAAAATAATCGTTTTTATTTTTGTGAAATCAATATCTAATCTTCAAACCATTTTAAAATTAACAGGCAAAAGAAAATAAAGTTATATCTGGCGACTTTCTAGTTTCACTTATACTGCGTGTGAATTGCACACTCTGATGTTTTTAATATTAGCCCCACACAGGAGGCCCTTAGGAAAACAATTTCTCTCTTATATCATCTTTAGGGATACTGTACGGTGGGTCTTTTCAGGAAAAGGAAGGAGAGGAAATTCTGGGCGGTAAAAATATATAAATCCATAAATCCATCCACAGCTGCGGTACAAGGCGATGGATCGAGAGAATCCGATCTACCTCTCCTTTCTGTTCTTAAAAATACCCTCCACAAAACATCCCCAAAGATGTCATACGCCCTCAGGGAAATTATTTACCTGGAGTTTGTGGTGTTCACCATCGCAATGTTTTTGGTGTTCACCATCGCAAAATACAGTGTATTTGGCGCAACTCAACTTTCAGAATGTACAAGTTGCTTGAATCGACTTTAGCCATGTTTGGTAACCAGATCTGGATAGTCAAATACCTCTCCCCTTTCTCTTCTCACAACACACCCCCAATATCATGAAGATGCCATAGTCTCACTAGATGGTGGGCGGGCGGGAGAATTTGGGACTCTTGTGCGCTGTTTAAATAAAAGAGACTTCCTCTCCACACCCGGAAAAGAGAATCAATAATATTATTAGTAGTCAGCAGCTGTAGCTGTACCCAAAACGCACCGAAATGTACGCTTTATAAATTATTCTATATACATTAGAGAAGCCTGCATACTTATCTTGAAATTTATGTCGCCATTAATAATTTGCGTAAAATGAGGAGAAAAACAACATGAAAAGGCGTTTCAATTATTTACGAGGGCTCAACTTCTAAAGTGGGACCTTATCCCGGAGTTTATATGCAATATAAAGTTCATTACACCGCTCCATTATTAAGGACGCAAGATGAAAGACTAAGACGTAGGCTCCAGGAGAGATGCGGTTTGCGAAATTAGCAAATAAGTTTTTGATTCAAGTACTAAATTACACTTATATTTCGTATAAATTCACAAAGTAGGCGCCTAAATTTATTTCGAGAAACTTCTTAAGAAGGCACTTATCTTCAATTTGGTTCCTCAAATTGAAGAAATGTAAAATATAAACCAAACCAGAAGCTGATTTTAGATTCGTAGAAAACTGCGTCATTGGAACATGGATTCCGTGGTCCAGGGGTAAGGGAACGTACCCATACTACGTGACACTTTTAGGGGGGGGGGGTCTTCAAAAGGTCACGCTCCATACAAATGAGCGGCGGGTTCCTTAGGATTTTGATCACCGGGGGGGGGGGGGGTTAAAAATTGCAAAAAGTTGGTCACGTAGTTTGGGTACGTTCCCTAAGACTCTCGACTATCAATCCGAAGATCGCGGGTTCAAAATCGCGGAAGGTGCAATAAAATTTTTATTTGTTTAAAAACTTTTAAAAGCAGGCAAAAATCGACCACTTTGCCTATCCAATTTCACCGATCGTAGAGATCAATTTGGCCAGACGGCAGACAGGGCGCGTGGATGGCAGTCCCATACAAACTTTTCGCGTTTTGATTACGCAATAATCGACTCTTCTTTTAATTTGTGTTATTTCACATGCATTTAAAGATGTACAGGATGTTAAGGGACGTACTTGACTTACTTTAACCAGTGATTCCTGACATTATTTGGAATAAAACATGTAAATAAAATGTTGGTCTCAGGTGACATATTTGATGTTTTTTTTTTCTACGAAAACATAATAAAAATGGTAGGTGATGGACAGTTGGAGGTGGGGTGGGGGGTTGGTCTGAGTGACCAGTGATGGTAGGTGATGGACAGTTGGAGGTGGGGTGGGGGGTTGGTCTGAGTGACCAGTGATGGTAGGTGATGGACAGTTGGAGGTGGGGTGGGGGGTTGGTCTGAGTGACCAGTGATGGTAGGTGATGGACAGTTGGAGGTGGGGTGGGGGGTTGGTCTGAGTGACCAGTGATGGTAGGTGATGGACAGTTGGAGGTGGGGTGGGGGGTTGGTCTGAGTGACCAGTGATGGTAGGTGATGGACAGTTGGAGGTGGGGTGGGGGGTTGGTCTGAGTGACCAGGGATGGTAGGTGATGGACAGTTGGAGGTGGGGTGGGGGGTTGGTCTGAGTGACCAGTGATGGTAGGTGATGGACAGTTGGAGGTGGGGTGGGGGGTTGGTCTGAGTGACCAGTGATGGTAGGTGATGGACAGTTGGAGGTGGGGTGGGGGGTTGGTCTGAGTGACCAGTGATGACATGTTGAAGATTTTTTGGTTTAGGTTTTGAAGAAAAAAAAATTGAAAAAAAAAGCATCAAAAAAGATACCGAAGACCGAAATTTCTTTTATATTTTTTATTCCAAATAATGTCAGGAACAACTGTTTATAGTAAGTCAATCCCTTAACATGTATTTGCGACGCGTTCCAGAGCAGAAGATACTCTCAGTATCGCTCTGGTGTAAGACCAACATTCAGAATCTAAATGTTACTTCAAATGGCTTTAGCCGTGTTTGGTGACCAGATCTGAATATCCAGGTACTCCCCTACATTCTTCTTACCCTCCGCACTACCTTCAGCCTCACAATATACCCCAGTTGGGGGATGGCATAGTCTCACCGGCTTCAGAATGTTGGGAGCAGTTGAGAGTTGAGCAGTCTAACATGTATAGGAAAAAATTCCCATATAATAATATTTAATCAACATAGGGAAAAAATTGTAGCAGGATGACAAGAGTTAAAAGAACGCGTCAAAAATATTTTGTTTTTTACACATTTTCTTTATAATGATTGCAAATCCAATTTATTTAAGCAAGAAAAACAAAAAATTAACCGCTTTAAGAACTACACACTTTCCGATTGCAATTCTAATTTGGTAATGTACTACAAAAGATAATAAATTAATGAGATTGAAGACATTTCGTCTCCTTAGTTCTTAATTGTCCAAACGACCATTAGAAAATTTTACAGGAGGAGAAAGTTTTTTTAAATTATTTCAATGAAACATTATGGTATGCGTTTAAGATAAAGCTATTTCCGTAAAAGTAAAAAAAGGGCTCATTAGTTTCAATAATTCTTAGATAAGTGATTAATTACCATTTTTTAAATTATGTTTTTAATTTTTAAGTGGAGATTGAACAAAAACTAAAATGGTCGTTTGGACAATTAAGAAAGGCTACGATTGGTCAATGATTTCCGATCAGCAATATTTTTTTTTGTTATATTATACCCAATTTTCCAATTTCGTTTGTTAATTCCCTGGAACGGTAAAGTTAAAATAGAATACGAGGGCTGTTCAGAAAGTAACCGCGTGCAGTTTGGTTTTGGATAAATAAAAACGCTTAGACAAAAATATTTTATTAAGTACCTGTTAAAATTTCAGCTCGGCACTATTTTTCGCCATTTCTATTCAAGAACAATTTGCAAATACCTTCTGCAAAAAAGAACAATTAAACTACACTTATCTACTACAATTATCTAATCTATCAAATTTGAGTGATAGAAGAATTGTTTCCGACCTAGTATTTGATTGACGGCAATTGACAGCCCCGAATTCTTGGCGCTCATAAATTTTTATTTGTTGTTATCAAGTTTAATTTTTAGAACACCATTTTAATTTTAATTTTTTTATTATATAATCAATAATATTATTATTAATTAATAAAAACAGTTTATTTTTAAACAAGTTCTGCTGTGTTATTATTATTACGCGTGACAGCTGTTTCGCCTTCTCATAAATTTTAATGTGCCGGCGAGAAACACAAGGTCAGTACTACCATTTTACTGTGCTAATACTACGACCAGGGCACAATTCAATATACCACTACACAGAATTCAACACTTGGGCAATATGTATTCGCACATAGGTGTATGGAATATGTCGCTAATACAATTTAAATATGAAATTATTTATCCATGATACAAGTACTCACTAAATTTATTACTCCATTGACAAATTTACTAAACCATCTCTACCTATCTTATTACTGTAATTAAATGTAATGTCTTTGTAAATTCATTGAAATATTATAAGCCATCATAAACCGTAGTATTATTTAGTTATTTAAAAAAATATATTGTTAACTTTCTTATCTAAAATATTAAAATTCAAATTGGACAGTTCCGAACTCCTGCAACTTACAGAGGTACAGGAGGTATCATCGATAAAGCGGTTTGGCACTATGCGAAACTAATACTTAGATGTTATTAGACATGGTTAATGTTGTAATTTTTGTTGTTTTGTATTTTTATGTTATGTACTATTTTTTTATCGTAACTTATTGTTATTATGTATCTCACCGTACTTTAAAATTTTGTGGCTTATATTTTAATTTCATTTGTGTAATTTTATTTATATATTATTATATTATTTTTTCATGTTAAAGATGTTCTGCCTGCGAATGTAGCCAAACTATCACAGTATTTCGAAGATCTTTATATTCAACGTCAAGTGCTGGGTCCAAGCTACTTTTTCACATAAGTGAACATTATAATATGGAAAATATCCCCCGCCTCCCGTACTGTCTGGACTTGGCCCCACTTGCCAATAAGCACGGGTGAGGTCATTCCAAGTTTTAAACGTGCTCAGTGATCAGATCTGAAGATCTATTATATCTACTATAGTTATTATCTAACCTTCATCTTCCCTGTCTCCTTCCTTTCACCACTCTCTTCAGCCTCACAACATACCTCGATTGAGTAAGCCAGAGTCCCCCTGGCTTCGTATAATCGAGAACAGTTCAGGAACTCTTTTTTTGTATTTTTGCGACCCCTTCGTGGTCTCTGGAGGTCTGGAGTCGGTCGTAAATCGAGCTCCAACGTTGACTCCTTTCGTCTTCCAAAAAAGGGTTGACGCAAAGCAATGTTGGAGGTGGTACTCGGAATGAAAAACTTTCATTAATTACTTGTGTATTGGTTGTTGTGTGTTGTGATTATCCTATTTTAAATATTTAACTTCATTTTAGCACTGAACACTTCTAATTTTATCATTTTGCGTAATCTCGATGTGTAGAGTATTTTACTTATAACTTTCGCGTCTATGTCACCTTTTACTAAAACATTTCAATGCATTTTATGTGTTTGATCTCTTTTGTCTGTGGCCTCGCTGTCATTTCTCTTTGTTGTATATAAAAATGCTTGTTCTGCTTTTGGCTGGTCATTCTTTCCAATATTTTTTTCTCAATTATTTCTACAAATTGCAAATCCAATGCCCAGGTTAGAATCTATCCCGCTGTAAACTTATTCATCTGAATAAACGTTACAACAATATCCAGTCAAAACACGAATGTTTTTACTTACAAAAGGATACATCTAACCTCAAATCATAACCTCTCACTGTACGGTTTCCTTGGTGTGGAAACAAAGAAGTCCAGAAGCTGCTCACTTTACCCTGATGGCGGATTGTCGGGAGGCCACACCCTGAGAACCTACGCATGGTCCTTCGAGCCGGATTAATTGGTTAATTGCGAATAAGTAGTTTGCAATAAAGATGAGATGATTGTTGATGCTAGCTGTAAGACTTTTAGAAATGGAATAACAGCAATTTTAATATTAGGATAATTTGTACAGCGCCGTTTTTGTGAAAAATCACCTCAAAAACGCTGTACAAACTTATAATTTATTTCTACAATCTTACTTCGAACTACAAACTAGACAAACCATTATAACAACCTATGGCTAAAAATTGCATCCACAGGTTCATCGATCACTGATACGAAACTTTATGTACCATGATTTGACCAATGAACGCGGTGCTGCGTAATAATGTACCTACATATCTATATTGTTTTATTTATACTCTCTACAGGCAGAACATACACAGAAAGATTGAATTTTTGCAAGGAATTGATCACACTGTAGGTTTCATGAAACATTTTCCTCTATGAAAGCATACACAAAATGATTCAAAGACAATTTTCTTGTATAAAGATTCAGATAAAATATGACCTAGACGTTAAGTTCAAAGTAAAATAGTACATAGACGGAAATGAATCAAGAAGAATTAAGTTAACTTCATCAATATTCACATAAAAAATAAAGTAATAAGTTAAAATAAAGCATTTGGGACTGTAGTGATGCTCCCACTAAAGATTTCGCAAAGCTTATTTTCGATAAGACTATCAATGACGATACAGAATTATGCAAATACCCTCGGATTGACCGGTAAACCTCGGCTCATAGGTTTTACGACTTGGCGTATCTACTGCTTCCATACACAATATCAACAACGTATCGGCGCGCCGTTACTTTAATGACTGAATAAAGTTTGCCACTCGCACTCTCCCAGAGCACTCATCAGCCGTAGTTTACGATCCCATTATCGTGGCCTGCCCTGCTTGCTGCTTCTCTGGTACAGCGTTAATACCCGCCTTGTGTATGCTAATCATAAGCAAGGCACGTGGATTTTCAGTACGGTTCAACCCTTAAAGTGTCTTGTGAAACGTAGTTAGACCAACTTGAAGCCTAACCTTACCTCCGGGCGTTAAGATTTATTTCTACCTTTTACATTATGGCGTATTACTTGCTTATAAGTACACTGTATACGGTTTTAAACTAGATGCAAAATTAACTTTGGGCTGACTTACTCTTATGGGCGGTTTAAACTGTCTATTAAATAAAATATCGAGGCCTTTACATGATCATTAAGTTCATTCTTTCGATTTTATTTAGATAGTTGCCATTAAGGAAGAAATAATATTTTGGTAAGGCATAATCGTCAAAAGATGGCAATACCTTGAACATAACCGTATATCATGTGAACCATAGATCATTTGTCGTTTATTCGCCTTTGCTGTTGACGTCAACCAATCATCAAATTACAGGCGAAATTCTCCATACCCGATGGTAATATAAGTTCACTATCAGTAACAAATATAATAATAATAATAATAATAATGATTTATTGTCTTCATTTCTTAATAACAAATAGAGCTAATGATATCCTCACTGGGATCTCCCGTGCTGAGGATTTCATTTACATATTATAATTTAATTATAAGAATAATATGAATTTGACATAACATTATATCATGTAGTATTTTTTTTAATAATTATAAAGTAAATAAGATAGTTTTTTTTTATAATTCAGTTCACTAGATTCGGTTTTAGTCTGTATTTGATTTCAGTATATTTTTTATTTCTGATCTCCCTAGATTTAGTATCCAGCTTTTTATTTGAAATTTAAATGTTATAATGTTGAGGTTTTTGAGTGAGAGTGGTATTTTATTGTAGAGTTTAATGCCATAATATAAGAAGCTTTTTTGCCCAAATGTTGTGTTAGCAGTTACTTGTTGGATATGTTTTTGACCATAAGATCTAGTGTTTCTAATGTACGTGTCAGTTGTTATTTCTTGGGTTTTGTACTTATGAATGTAAATTAGTATAGTTTTAGAATATAGTTGTTTAATTGACATGATGTTAAGATTGTTGAAGATTTCGTCAGTGCTAGTTCTTACAGGAACTTTCAGTATAATTATTTCCTATTACTTATTTATTTATTTATAATTTATAATAGATATTATAAAGGCGAAAGTTTGTATGGATGTATGAATGTCTGGATGTATGGATGTATGGATGTGGGTATGTTTGTTACTCTTTCACGCAAAAACTGCTGGAAAGGATTTTAAAAACTCTTTCACTAATAGAAAGCTTCATTATTTGCGAGTAGGTACTATAGGCTATATATATTGGTAAGCTCTGGCGTTATATAATTATTTATTATACGTTTATTGTCCAGACGAAAAGCAAAGCGTTGCTAAGTAATTTATTGACGTGCGCTGTTATTTTGTTATTTGTTTAGGTTACTATGAAGATCCCTTTTATGGTTAAAATTTACTGCGCGTGTTTGATTGTTACGTTTTAATAGGTGGCAAGCGAGCTGTTTGAAAAATGAATGTAATGGTTATGGAGGGGGGCAAGTGGCGCGTGCGAAGCCGGGGCAAAAGCTACTAATGAATAATGACAGTCGTTTTTATCAATATTTTAAATACAAGACAAAATAAATTTGCAACATTGTCACATAACATAGTTACGTATGTCCGCCATTTTAACTGAAAGAAAATTGGTCACAAAAGAATGCACGTCCTTTTTTAAACCGAATTCATATGAACAGACGACCCATGTGGAAACTGGACGAAAAAAGCGTCAAGTAAAACACCCATTCACGTCTTCGGGAGGATTTTCTGATGGTCTTGAAATGCCTCAAATGTCTCTCTCTGGCTCGGCACAACAAGGTTGAGGACTATTAGAAGACATTGGAACTTAGATCGTTAACATTATTTGTAAAAATTTGTTTACAACGATTTATATCGGTTAGTAGCTGAGTGAAAAATGTTTCTGAACCTTTGCTAACTAAATCCTCCATTACTGAACACGTAATCCGGAAATTCTTTTTTTATATGAATACCTCACAAGGGTTCCTACGCTTGGATTGGATTTCGTAGCCAACTGCTCACGTTTGGAGCCAGTGAAACTATGGCATCCCCAATCGGGGTAAGTAGTAAGGCTTAAGATAGTAGATAGGGAGGGAAAGCAGATGAGGCAGAGAAAGGTAGGGAAGTTCCTGGCTTATCAGATCTGGTCAAAAACATGGCTAAAGCCATTTCAAGCAACTTTTGAATTCTGAATGTTTGTTTTACATCAGCGCGATGCTGAGAACGTCTTCCACTCTGGAAAGGGCCAAATAAATCGAAAATCGAATTGCTAGTCGAAAGCCTTACACCTCGACCACGGAGGATGGAAATTTTTTAAATTTAATAAATATGTTTATAACTTATGTTATTTATATCTACAATACCAAATTTCAAAGAGGTACCTACGCAGAAACTCTCAACCATCTTAACCCTTCTTTCTCATTCTTTTCAACTATCAATGTTCCATATTAATGGCGTTGTCTTAGTCCAACTTGCTTCGGGCAGATAATATCATCACATGAAAAAACGTCTGCCATCGACGCACTCCTTGTTTGTAAAGGTGGCGCAAAACTACAGATATGGTTTGAATCTTATTACACATTACAATAAGATTCAAAATAAAACGGTAGTTTTGCGCCACCCTATATAGCAGTGTGCTCCCGGCGTTGCCTGTGTGGGGCTTCTCGTATTACCTATCATAAAAAGACGAATGTACCAATCATTAGTCGCGTAGAAATAGACCGACTAGATCTGGCGAAGGGTCAATAATGACGGAGCTCATGGAATCCACCGATTTTTTTTTATCTCAAATACTATTACTCTAACACCATAAATACCACGTTGGTTTCGTGGGAAGTCATAATTGAGAAAATTTCAAAAAATCTCGACGAAATGAAACAAATTATGGAATAATAACGTACATGCCTACTAGCTAGGTAATAGGCGCTGAAGAGATGAACCGATGAAACATGAATGAGATGAAAGTGTTGTGGACGTGGCTGTGTGTCTGAAGTGGTTTTGTTGAAATTCTTTCTTGAAATTGTAATCAATTTCTTTAAGGTAATATTGTAATCGATATTACCCTATATCAATATGATATTGACTAAATCCGTCATCTACGGTCAGTTATCAATATTTGATAACTGATATTCACGGTCAACGATTGATAAATTTTAGCGCGACCTCCACAGTATCGGATATAATTAATACACACATATTTTTTAATAATGTCGTTCATTATGCAAAATTATTGGCTTATTTAAGGCTCTGCAACCGGGCTCAAAAAGAAGAAGATGGAGAGATACGAAATTACGAATGTTAGATGAGAGCGCTAACATAATCGACGCGAAAATTGCGAAAATGTTTAATAAAAAACGACTCGTTTAAAATAGAGCAAAAATCTCGCGGGCATTGTCTTAAACAGCATTTTAGAAACACTGTGATTTTTTTCATCCATATAACTTGTAAAATAACTGAAACAAACTTTTTTGGAGCATACTTTGCGATTTTTTCTATCGAGGGAATTTTATATAATTTGCGTTTCGCTCGGGTAATGTCTAAATATTATCTTCAAGAATAACATATATATTTTTTAAGAGCTTTAAAACTTACCGTGGATGTAAGGGTTATGTAAGAAATCGGTGGAAATTCGGGGTGCGGGCCCTTATTGAACGGATTGAACTGAAGAAGCTCTTGGAATCGAAAGAAGTCATATACGCGGTCCATAGACTTAAATACTGCATCTAAGACGCGAACGATTTATTCCGTTCGATCTTGGAGAAACGGAAATAGTATCTATGAATTCTATCTATTTCTATTATATTATTTTATTATACATTATACATTATACATTATACATTATACATTATACATTATACATTATACATTATACATTATACATTATACATTATACATTATACATTATACATTATACATTATACATTATACATTATACATTATACATTATACGTTATACGTTATACGTTATACGTTATACGTTATAAGTTATACGTTATACGTTATACGTTATACGTTATACGTTATACGTTATACGTTATACGTTATACGTTATACGTTATACGTTATACGTTATACGTTATACGTTATACGTTATACGTTATACGTTATACGTTATACGTTATACGTTATACGTTATACGTTATACGTTATACGTTATACGTTATACATTATACATTATACATTATACATTATACATTATACATTATACATTATACATTATACATTATAAATTATACATTATACATTATACATTATACATTATACATTATACATTATACATTATACATTATACATTATACATTATACATTATACATTATACATTATACATTATACATTATACATTATACATTATACATTATACATATAAATAAAAATGAATCGCCGAAATGTATGTACGCGCATAACTTCCGAACGACTGCACCAAATTGTAAAATTCTTTTTTTGTTGTGTTCGTTATTATCAGGACAAGGTTTGTATAAAACTACTGGTGAGTTCTGGCATTATAAAATTAGTATAAAAAAATTGCAATAGGTGGCACGCGAGCTGTTTGAAAACTGAATCCACCGGGAGTGGGGAGAGGCAAGGTGAAGGAGGCGAAGTGAGAACACGCGGGAGAGGAAGTGGAGGTGGAAGGAGAACGGGACGAATGGGAAAGGACACGCAGGAAGAAACTATTTCTTTATTAAATGGCATAGCAACGCATGCCGGGAACCAGCTAGTACCAAATAAAACATCATTAACTAATTAACTCCCAAGTTTAGTATCAAAAAAGTAAATGCAGATTGCCAATATATATTTAGGTTATTATTTCAATTCAAAATTGTTAATTTATTAATACTTTTATGTAAATTTGTTAGGAGTTTGACTTCTCTTATGAATTCTTAGAAAAACACATCGGGTGTTGCCAGCGTATTCCGATTTCTAAATTATACTCTGTCAATATCGGATCGGCTGTCTACAGTGAAACCGTGCTCGGTATATCGCTATAAAATCTTGTGAAGTTATCGATTTCTCTGTGCTTGAACCCCTTGGGCCCGCGAGTTCATATCGGTGTAAAGATAACATTTCTAAAGATTATCTTCTGTTCAGAGTTCATAGATTAGTTACTTTGTTAACTGTGAAATTTTCGTCGAATATTGCTAACCGTTAAACTAGTTTGCTTTGTATAGCCTATGGATTACATAGTTACATTAATTAATCATGGGCCATTTTTGAATCACCCAATATAATTAATTACTACGACGCAATAAAATCGTATTAAGTAGCTAACGTAATAAATAAAAATGAAATTATTTTTTCTTGTGGTGAATGCATTCGTTTGATAATGCATTATAAAAGATAACTTAATATGAATGGTTTCCTTTGGGTTTTTATATGTTTTTTTTTATTTGTAGTTCTTTCATGAACCTCAAAGAAATTTAAAACTTATGATTAAAATTTAAAATGAAAAAAAATCATTAGGAATTTAACAGTTTTTTTGTTTCTTTACATTAACTCCAGATAAGGAAAATAATTTCCCTCAGGGCCTGTGTCATCTTTGAAGATGCTGTGTGGAGGGTCTTTTTGGTAGTCTTTATGTTGCAGGAGGGAGGAAACACAGAGGCCGGCAAATCGTTCCACAGCCGAGCCCTTGAACTCAAGAACGAGTCATACATACGACCCGTTCTCAATGTCAACCGTGTACAAATGTTGGGCGCGTGTTTGGCGTGTTTGGCGAGTTTCCCGACTATGCACCGGCGCCGAAGGGATGAATGACGCTAGTTCCTCGGAGCATCTTCCATTGTAATACCGGTAGAACAAGGACAGCATTCCCGCCTGTGCTCTAAAGATTGCAGTCCGTTTGTTAAGATGGGAGAATCTATCAAACGCCCGTTTCTGCACAGAGTCAAGGGTTTTTTTAGGTGTTTTGGAGCTCCAGACCAGAGGTGGCTGCCAAATTCAACCGTGGGGCGCACTTGCGATTTGTACAGGGTTAGCAGTTGTGTACTATTAAAGTATCTGCGGGCCCTGTACAGTACGCCCGCAGATTAAGTTAACAGCCGAGTTGGGGAGTTTGACGGTTACCCGAAGTGACCAGTGACGACAGTGGAAGCTGTTTTTAAGTGAAAACTTCTTTAGCACCATTGTGATTTGAAACTGGATGAAACGAAAAATAGCGACACTGAAAAGAGACAAACACATCTTTATGATTTAGCCTGCGAGATAGTGAGATAGTGACGTCGGTATCCTATTTGTGCGTTGCATCGTAGCGTTCCCACTCTTGTCTATTTTAGTTTTCTGAAGGTTTCACTTCTACCGCGTGTGAATAGCATACTCGGATTTTTTTGTTGTTGATATTTTAAAAAAATGTTTTGATAAAAAAGGACTTCAAAATTTTTTACCGGAGACCAAAACCTCGTTAACGTTTTTTACTCCAAGTCAGTGATAATTTTTTTTTTTTTAATGCCGGCAACCCGGGCGTTTATTGTAATAATAATCATATACAAACAAGTTAGTAGCCCACCTCACTAGACTAAGTCTGTTCCGAGGCGGGTACATATATATATACATTAACTTACACACATATACATTTACATATATGTACATACATAAACACAGTTATGTTCATACACACATACACGCATATGCGCACATACCTACATAGAAATGGTTACATTAAGTCGGGTACGTCTCTAAACACCCTGAGTAACAACGTGATTAATAATAATAATAATATTTGGATGATTTATATTTTTGTGAAAAATCACCTCAAGGGCGCTGTACAAACTTATAATACATTTCTAAAATCTAAAAAACTACAAGCTAGACAAACAATTAAAAACAACTTATGGCTAACCTATCAAAATTGCATTCACTTTGACAACATGTTAGATAATCAAATAATAGTTGTACAAAATAATGCTTAGCATGATCATTTCCTGTTTTTGATGATCTAATTAATTAAAAGGTGACGGTTGACGTTAAGATCTTTAATATCTATAATTCTGCTTCTTTATTTAAAGACCTCCAGTCCGTTTTTTTAACATAACTTAAATACCAGTATATTTATTAATGTCGTAGTTATCTAGTTTAAATAGTTCAAATAATTTTCATAGTTTTAATATTTCGGGTCTCCCGAAATCGCAACAAATCTGTGGTTGTCTGTCTCAAAGAGCCAACGTTTTATTTCAATAGGCACCGTATTTCATATGGCAGCGTCGGCAGTCGAGACGTTTTATCACTACAATGATTGTGTTCTACTACAGTGCAAAAATAATCCGTGAACGCATCGGTCAGTAACAATTTATCAGTATTCGAAAAAGTGCATCACTACGTAAAAAGTGCATCGTAAAAATGATTCTTTTTTTGCACACTCTGACTTTACACAAGAAATAAGACGATGTTCTACCCTTGAAGTTTTTATTCCACGAAATTCTGCACTTACATAGTCAGTAAAATACTATAATAAATTAAACATCTTCTTGTCAACTAGGTATGGGAAGATTTTCCGAATGTTACCGACTTTAGTCATTTTCCATCAGGGTTTTAATTATTAGAAGCCTAAATTATATTTCAATTCCATCAACAATGCGAAACAACAACAGCAAAATCTTTTAAATACAAACAAAACCTGAGTTTCATCGGCTCAATATTCAAACAAAATCAAAATCAAATCTTGATTTGTGAACCGGTTCCGAGACCCGTGACGAATCGTCAGAATCAGCAGATTCGGTCGTACCAACTAAACAATGTATTTTAATGAGGTGATGTTTACTTTTATGTTTGGTTTTTGTATTTTTGGGAGGCGGACATGGGTACTGCCGCCCCGGAAACCATTTATTGGATAACCAACACCTCTGCCATAGGTCACCCCAAGTGGTTCGTGGTGGTTATTTTAAGTTTGTTGATTTAGCTGGGGTGCCCTGGTTCATGTTTTTCATGTTCAGGTTTTTCAATGTCTTGGCGGCTGACGTGTATGCCCACCTGCTGCGTGGCAGGCCGGATCGCGAGAGACTGGTGACCTCTCCAGCCAGAATCCCTCGACCCATCGCATTGCACCGCAGTTGAAGGGATGGATTCATAGTCCGTCACTCCTGGACACACTGATCCCCAGATTCTTACCCACCTCTCATACCTATGTACTTTCCTTAAAAACCCTCCATTCAGCATCCTCTGAGATAGCCCCGAGGGAAACTATTTTCCTCATTGCCTCCTGCGTGGATCTAATGCAAAAAAGAAAGGTTTTATTCGTTTTTAACCACGATTTATAAATTCTACGTAAAAATATAGGATAAAACTTATACATGCTGATCTAAATTAATTGATCTATATGAAAATGTTTTTTTAAAACCCTAGATCACTAACCTTATTTTTCGACGCTTATCACAAACCTTCGTCATTTCGACTACGGTACTTAATAAAGGGGGTTTAAGGGTTTTAATAAAACAAAACATGCACATATTTCTTTTTATTATTAATGAACAGTGTTTATTTATATTATTTCTTGTATTTAGATGAACAAAAATATCAAATTTATTTATCAACAGCCTTATGAATGAGATCATAGTTTTCATGCAAAATCAACAATTGTTACATTTTTAAAGTTGGTATTTGAATTAGTTATAACTAAATTTTGAAAAAAAAACACTATTTAAATATCAAAAACAAAGACTTGAAGTAACTAAAAAAATAAAAATTTGGTGAAAATCTAGCAAAAGTAAAAAGTCACGTTATCACTAACCTTCGTCCCCCCCATCGTCCGCACTACCGTCTATCGAAGAAGTAACGGGCCGATTGAGATTAGCCTGAGTATGAAAGAATTACGGTCGCGCGGGCAAAAGTTATCGCGGTTTTTTTAATCCTGCGTCGTCGATTCGACGAAGATTTGTGATCTAGGGTTAGCTATACTTTTTTTTATTTTACTACAAAGACAAATAATTTGGTTTACAGCACTTTGTTTATACTTACGTATATCTGCACAATCTATAAGTTTCGTGAACGATGCTCACATCATCATCATCAGCGTACCTACATTTATTCCTGATGATGTGAACATCGTTCACAAAACACGTAGATTGTGTGTACTAATAAAGTGATGTAAACAAGCTGTTTGTCTTTTTAATAAAAAAAAATTATGACATAAAATAAAAACTTTTGGAATTTTTTTCTCAAATTGCAAAATTTTTTTAATATTTCGTTTTATTTTTCACCAGCCTGTTCTCGTACACCTGTCTGATTAAAAATATCGATATACCGTAAAAAATTACAAGTTTTAAAATGGCTTGAGTTATAAGAAAGGCTTCAGATTTTATGTCCGGGTTAAATCTTCCCCACAGGAAGAACTAAACCATTTCACAAACTTTTAAGTATACTATACACTATATAAGTATAATAAATACAAAACAATACAAGAACAACACGTCAACCTACCAGAGACCAAATGGGAAAATAATTCACCTACTCCAGATATTTTCATTTCAGGGGATTCGGCTCGGTGGAACTCCTAATTGAACCTATAAATCCTAATCCTACTGATCCCTCAATATAAATATTTTAAAAATCTTTTATAATCCTACATGTATTTAAAATGATTGATTTTTTCATTTTTATATATAAATTCTTTGACAAATCTAATATGTCTAAATATAAAGAATTTTGTTAATATTTAATTTTAACACCTCCAATTTCACTCATTAATAATGTACCTACATTTGTCCGTGTATTGAATATTTAAAATATTATTTGTACTATGCCCTTTTAACATATGACTGCTCTCCCTCGTTTTCAAAATTAAACCCGACGTAACTTCAAACTAAAGTTGTATTTATTAATTATTTAGTGAAAACATTCGCTGGATAGTTCACACTCCATAATGTGGTTTCGCGGTCACCCACTCGGCGCTAGATTCAGATTTGGGGCAAAAAATCGCGTTCAGGATTTGTACCCGGATCTGCCCGAGTAACGATTTAACGTAGATTAGCGCTGGTGAGTCGGACAGCCGATGGGTCTGTGAGTCGGTGAGTGTGGTGGTCGGTTAGATCATCGAAGTACGTAATAAATAATTTGTTCTATTATGTATACCTGAGCGTGGAAAGCAGCCAATTTTGATGGAGGACTCAGAACGCACACACGTAAACCTTTCAAAACTAGGTGGTTACGAGGTTACGTAGACTCGTCAGGTTGTGCATACCTGTACATTGGAAATAAAGAGATAAATCATCGCAAATTTTTTGTGGGTGTATACTTAATGCCAGAATTATGGTATCAATTTTATCTTACTATGGGTTCTTTTATGTGATTACATCACAAGAAATCCAACTTCTCCCAACCGTCTGGAGCCAGTGAGCTTATCGCACCCCCAATTAGGGTATGTTGAGAGGCTGAACGTGGAAAGGAGGATTTAGAGACAGGGAAGAGGAAGATCATGTCACCAAAAACGGCTGGAGCCATTTATTTCATTTAATGTATTAGATTCATTTATGTAGCAAAAACACTCCTTTATTTACGCACCAGATTTAAATGTCCGGATTAAATTTTCCCCACAGGAAAAACTAAACCCTTTCACACACTTCCCCAAATGATCATCTAGTTAACCCACGCTATGCAATTGCACTATATAAGTATTATAAATACAAAACAATACAAGAACAACATGTCAACCTACTAGAGACCAAATGGGAATATAATTCACCGACTCCAGATATTTTCATATCAGAGGGTTCGGCTCTGTGGCATTTCTAATTGAACCTATAAATCCTACTGATCCCTCAATATAAATATTTAAAAAATCTTTTGTAATCCTACATGTATTTAAAATTACTGATTTTTGCATTTTTATATACAAATTCTTTGACAAATCTAATATGCTTAAATTTTGAATCAGATTCCTAGGTATTATGCCAGTGGCCGAAATAACAAATGGTAATATTTTTATAAATTTTATTATTTCTAACTAGGTTTCCCACTCCGCCTCTTCCACCTTCCCTCTCCCCATTTCACTCCCGATATCAAACCCCCTCCCCTTCCCCCCACCCCTCCCCCCACTCCACTCCCCCCATCAATCCCCCTCTCCCTCACCCCCTCCACCCACCACCCCTCCCACTCCTCCCCCCTCCACTTTCCCTCTCCCCACTCCACTCATCCATCAACACCCCTCTCCCTTCCCCTCCTTCTCCACCGATCCCTCCCCCTACCCCATACCCCTCTCCATTCCATCTCCCCTCACCTTCCTCCACCCCTACAGTACGCCAACAAAGCACTCTTTTTAGGGTGAATTGCCTAATTAAAAAAAAACATCATTTCCATGGTGTCTCCGTAGACCACTACAAAACAGTAGCCGTGACGATAATTTTGAAAGTATGGAATATAGTTACGAGGATAATATTGAAGTGTGGGTGAATTCCAAAAATTATAAAACGTCAAAAGTCAACGCACTGATAGTTTTGCTTTTGATCTTGGTTTTTTGCTTGGTTCAATATATTCGCACCTCACAATCCAGAAGCCTCAGTTTCGCGCGAAAAATCAAAAACCGTCACTTTGGATCGAGATTGTAAAATATCTATGCAAGATAGCTTTCATATTTCAAAAAAAATAAGAAGCATTTTTTCGTTCTCTTTCTGGTTAAAAGAAAAATACACATGTTTGCATTAGAGAGAGAGATACATATAATCGTAGCTTTTAAAGTCGCTCGGGACGTTTTTGGTCTTATGAAAGCATGTACGTGTTTTGGGATGTATTTATTTCTAAACAAACGGACGGGTTAAACATATAATACGGCAGTTCTTTCTTACACACTAAATAATAACATTCGAAAATGAGACAAACTGTGAACGTAATGTCCGCATACAAAATGATTGTATGTTTCATGTATATATATATGAAACATACAATAATTTTTATACATCTAAAGCAGTACTTTGGAGGAAACAGTCACACGTATTTTGAGCGTATTATCTTTTGTCTCACCATTATTTAATGTGTAAGAAAGAGCTGCAGCATTATAGCGAAAAGGAATATAACAACCGTGAATCGTCAGGGTAATTGTAAAAGCGCTCAATGGCGACCGTTACGTCATTATTTTTATGTAAATTGTTATTTTTCATATTTTCGTTTAGATTTACCTTTTTGCTTTAGTGTTACCTTCTTCTTCAATGACAATTAGTAACTTTGTTAGATCATTATTTATTTGTTTTGGAATCAGTTCGATAATTCTACAGTTAAAGAGGAGTGTGCTGTGGTGATTTTAATATTATTTTATTTCTCTGCCCGGTAGCATGACATCATGTAGCGAAGTAATTTGGGTTTTTGTGATGCCTAAGCTTTTTTTATAAGTTAAAATATGATTTATGAATTTAATAAAATCATGTTTTGTAAGTGTGATGCCCAAAGACCAATGGCCGACTGATTGTGACTATTGAGTCATGGCTTAGGGATGTCGAAAATGAAAAAAAAAATCGATATATCGATATTTGTTAAAATATCAATATCGACGTCGATATATCGAGGAAAAAATATCGATACATCGGTCAAATTTTCAAGAGATTTTGGGTTTTTAAAACAATAGTGTATTCAGTTCAATATTATCAATAGTAATTTTTGTACACAATTTGCTTTTTTAATGTACAAAAATCTTAATAAAAATGAAGGTATTTTTATCACTATTCATTTTTATTACGTAATAATTACAAAAATATCAAAAACTAAAAAGCCGTCTTCTAACTTTTATGTTAACTGAGACGCATACAAAGTTTATATGCGTCTCAGTAACATTCTATTGGCGTATTAATCTGTCAAAAAGAACTTCGCGTTTGGAACAAGGAATAGTCAATGATCATAGACAATTGGGAACCAACACATAGGAGTGGCTTAGAAAAAAATGGCGAAAAATAGCATACATTTCTATGTATGTACCTACACACATGAGATAGTATTGGTGATCACAAATACTAATGCGAAGACAATAGATTTGTAAGCTATTAAGAGTTAAAATTTCAACCGCCAGATGTCATGACCCAATACAGTTACTTTTTTCCTTTCGTTCCTATACGGTTTTGGATTCTAGTGACTTTAAATACATAAATTTAAAAAATATCGTTTTTGATACAATTTTCGATATTGGATATTTTGTATCGATATATCGGATCAAAATATATAGGCTAAAAATATCAATATATTGAATTAAAAATATCGATACTTTTTCAACAAGCCTATCATGGCTTCATGTAAACCCGAAAAGTTGAGTATTTAAATATGTAATCCCTCTGTCCTCGGTCGTAGTCTTCCAATCTGCATTACGACCTTTTGAACCCTTCATCCTCCCATCTCAGCCTAGGTCTGCCCGCCTTTCGTTTACTCCCGGGTGTCTTGTTAGGAACTTCTTCGGTACTCGTGTGCTTAGCATTCGGTGCACATGTCCGGCCCATCTTCATCTTTGGAGTCTTAAATGGGTAGAGAGTCTGGGAGCTTGGTATCATAGAGCTCATTATTGTGGCGGATTCTCCATGAATCTCCCTCTCGCACCGTTCCTAAGATGCTTCGAAGTAGACAGGTGTATCTTTCTTTCGAAGGTGTCCAGCTGTTCCGCAGACTTTGCTGTTAGTGTTCTCGCCTCACATCCATAGGCCAAAATCGTTCTAATAATTGTTTTATAAAGGGTGATTTTGGTTTTCCTATGGAAGTTTCGGGATTTGAACACTGGCAGCAACGCGAAGTAAGTGTTAGAATCCCGAATCGGTAGTAGTGGGTGGTTTGGTATATTTATGCGGTAGTACTACCTACAATAAAATTATTCAATTTAATGGATACGCAGCGAAAAGAAGCCTGAAAATAGCTACAGATACTAAATGTATGTTTGATCCAGAAAATAATAAATCATTCTATGTTGAAAATGATTCGCAACAGGTAGAAGAAGATAGCATCTACCAAGTGCATATAAATATGTATTTATTTAGCTCGGGGCGAACAAGCGCGATTGCAGCTAGATAAGCCGAGCGAAGTAAGACCACCATAATTTTTATTTAATGTAGAGATATATGTTATCATTGAAAAAGAAAATATCAACAACTTTCAATGAAAGAGATAAAGAAACCCAAAGAGATAAAGAAAATCAAAAAGGTAATGGTAGCTACAAGGAATCGATTTATTTATTGTTTAATTTGTAGAACTCCATTTAATTTTCATATCTTTTTATGTTCAATAATATTATTATTCAATTTATAAAAACAGTTTAATAATAAACAAGTTCTGCTATGTAATTATTATTACAAATGACAGCTGTTTTGCCTTCTGAAGGCATTATTAAACTTTAAAAAGAAAATAACCAATTATAATTTCTGTCACCTTACTCAGATATTAGAAATTAATCATTGTAAATACCTTCCTAGTAATAATATAAATACATAGTCTGTAAGTGGTATGACCACAGTTAGATAAACTTCAGAAGTCGAAACAGCTGTCACGCGTAATAATAATTATATAGCAAAACTACTTTATAAATAAACTTTTTTTATAATTTTAATAATAATATTATTGAATATATAATGTAAAAAAAATAGGAATCGAACACAGATCCTCTAATCTTACCGTACTGTCGTGCGTCATCTTTAAGAATTCAGCTTTTGCCACGTGATCCGGTATTTTTATCATTATTGAATCAATAACATTATTTTCATTGCCCTCTGCCATGGACTGGAGCAAATGGTTCAGGGGCCGACAAGGGTTCCTGATGTTCAGACTCACCGCTCCAATCTGTTAGATTTGTTTTTAACCACTGTGCCACACGGCTACAAGATTGACGTCACAGCGCCTTTAGGATCGTCCGACCACTGCCTGGTGACGACGTCAATCCCCGTAACCTTCAGACCGCCAAACGAGCGGCTGAAGAGAAAAGTGTGGCACTATAGATCAGCAGATTGGTTTGGTCTGCGGGCACATTTTAATGCTTTCCCGTGGTCAGCTGTCTGTTTTCGGACCTCGGATCCCTCAAGATGTGCCCAGGAAATTGGTGAAGTCATCACATCCGCGATGGATGGCTTCATCCAATCCACTGTTAAAGAAACTGGTGTGGGCTCAAAGCCGTGGTTCAGTCGACAATGCTCTGAAGCAGTGCGACGAAAAAACGCGGCTTACCGAGCCTACAACACATCTCGAACGTCCGAAAACAGAACAGAATATAACAAAATGGCAAAGGAAAGCAAGAGGATCATTAATAGGTCTAAATTCGAGCACGACCTGCAGATCAGTAGAAAACTGGCTGCCTGCCCGCACGGCAGCAGAGCGTTCTGGTCGCTTGCGGGCTCAATAGGTCGCAATTTCTGCAAATCCAGTCTGCCACCTCTTACCAGACCTGACGGCTCTCTAGCAAATACCGCCGCCGAAAAGGCTAACTTATTAGGCAAAATGTTCGCGGAAAACTCGACCCTCGATGATCAAGGTGCTACCCCGCCGTCGGTTCCTCACTGCGGTTTTCATATGAAAAAGCTGAGGATCCGGCATCGGGATGTACTCCAAGTCTTACGAGGGCTTGATATTAATAAAGCTAGTGGGCCTGACGGAATACCTGCCCTGGTATTGCAGAGGTGCGCTGCAGAAATAGCTCCAATTTTGACGAAGCTTTTCAAAATGTCCCTGAAGTCTGGTTCTGTGCCCTCTGGTTGGAAAAAAGCGATCATTCACCCTATTCCAAAGAAGGGTGACCGCTCCAACCCAGCCAACTACCGCCCCATAGCGATCACATCAGTTCTGTCTAAGGTAATGGAACGTGTGATCAACGACAAACTGCTCACATACCTCGAGAAGAACAAAATTATTAACGACCGTCAATACGGATTCCGGCGGAACCGCTCGTGCGGTGATCTTCTCGCGTATGTGACGCATGTTTGGGGGCGGTGCCTGGAACGTTTTGGTGAGACCCAAACGGTTGCACTGGATATTTCCAAGGCCTTTGACCGGGTTTGGCACCGAGGGCTTGTCAACAAACTGCTTTCTTACGGACTTCCCGCATCCTTGTGTAAGTGGATTGCCGACTTTTTGAGGGAGAGGTCGATTCAGGTGGTTGCTGACGGTTTCACCTCTTCTTCGCATTCGATAAATGCTGGCGTCCCACAGGGATCGGTTCTGTCACCGACTTTGTTTCTGTTGCACATCAATGACCTCTTTTCATGTGCACCGATTCATTGTTACGCGGATGACAGTACAGTCCATGATAGCTTTTTGTTTGACAAGCCCCCAAAGGGCACACAAACTCCAATAGCTCGGAGGGCTTTGAAGCAAAGAATGGACGGTTACCTCGAGAGTATTTTCTCTTGGGGTAAGAATAACCTCGTCGAATTTAATGTTTCAAAGACCCAATCATGTTTGATAACGTCTAAAAGGGATCGAAATGAAAATCTAGTCTCCTTCAACGGAAGCAACCTTCCGAACAGGACCTCCATTGATATGCTTGGTGTAACTCTAAGTGACCAGCTCAGGTACGGGGGCTCCATCGAAACCAGAGTTAAGTTAGCCTCTCAGAAACTGGGCGTACTGTACAGGGCCCGCAGATACTTTAATAGTACCCAACTGCTAACCCTGTACAAATCTCAAGTGCGCCCCACGGTTGAATTTGGCAGCCACCTCTGGTCTGGAGCTCCAAAATACCTAAAAAAAACCCTTGACTCTGTGCAGAAACGGGCGGTCCGTTTGATAGATTCTCCCATCCTAACAGACGGACTGCAATCTTTAGAGCATAGGCGTCAGGTGGGAATGCTGTCCTTGTTCTACCGGTATTACAATGGAAGATGCTCCGAGGAACTAGCATCATTGATCCCCTCGGCTCCGGTGCATAGTCGGGAAACACGCCAAACACGCGCCCAACATTTGTACACGGTTGACATTACTCACATGAGAACGGGTCGTTTCTATGACTCGTTCTTGAGTTCAACGGCTCGGCTGTGGAACGATTTGCCGGCCTCTGTGTTTCCTCCCTCCTACAACATGGGTCTCTTCAAGACCCATGTTCACTCCTTCCTTTCCTCAAAGAGACCCTCCACACAGCATCTACAAAGATGACATAGGCCCTGAGGGAAATTATTTTCCTCAGGGCCTCCTGTGTGGTGTTAATGTAAAAAAAAAAAAAAAAAATTATTTTCAGCAAATCAGATATAAGTGAGCGTGCTTTCGGAGTCTCAGAACCTAAAGCCTCGAATGGACTGCCACACGATTTAAGGATGAGTACAGACTCGGCAGAATTAGAGCTAAACTTAACCACCCAGGCCTCACGCCTATTTCTTCGGAAGTTCAAAATATTTCTGCTTTGCAATAAAATTCAAATAAAAGAGGTCTCCTTACTTAGAAGATACATAGGGATTGAGGACAGTTTGAAAGTACCAGTATTTTAGAAGTCTCCAGCCTAGCGATTCCGTATTTTTTGTGAGATCGTTATTAGATAACGGACGTAATCTCCTGTCAGATTTGTGTGATTTTTATGGCTGTTATTTGCGTTTTCAAAATACAACGTACATTAAATGAGTAAATGATTATGCGTACTTGCAGGAATTCATGTTTAAATCGATCTAAACTAAAATATGTGACATAAAAATCACGGTGATATTGAGAACATTTAACTCTGACTAGGTTATAAAACCGCCAACATGTGTAGCAATATGTTTCGCGTGATTTGCGTATAACTCACGCTCCGTGAAACTTTCAGATAATTTTAGTTTTTTTTAGACGCCTGGGTTATGACTTTTCATGACGTAATAATAATTATAGATACGTGATAACGATGAAAAATCGAGTAAATTTTAAAGGTGGCAATCTTTCTAATTATCTCTTTAGTTAGTAAAGATACGAATTACTAATTGTTATTTCACAACTAACTACCTTGTTTGTTTCTTGATATGTTAGTTTACTTCATTCTCCTTTTCGAGTCAACGCTTCAGACAGTTTTAAAAAGTCCGTCATCCTTGCATATGCGTTAAGTAAATAGGTTTTTATTACATTGATGATTACATTTTGGCCATTGCGAAGCTATTTGTATATTAATTGAGAGCATAAATATTCAGGAAATGTCACAAGTTATTATAAAATATACCCACTCATGTGGTTAACCTAAAAAATGCCCTGTAATTAACATTTCCAACAGGATGTTAAAACTGCTCAGTGAAATGCACGTGCTTTTAAAAAATATCACGTAATAGTCACAAAGGTGCCGCTTTACCACATTAAAATTATAATCATAGAATAATAAATTTTCAAAGCGTGCAAAAGTATTAGACGCAGTTTCCCATTAAGTGATAAAGGATTATAAAATACTTAATGGTATCGCTGAGCAATCCGCAACTTTTATTTTTCTGAATCACACAGGAAACTCATCTATATTATCATAATGCGTAATATGTTTAACGATTGTCATTTTTTTTACCGCAAACCAACTGTTAATAAATAAACCACAATGGATTATTATAATGCCGGTATCCGAGAGAGTTGATAATTTAATAAAGTAAACACTGTTATCTATGGTACGCGTAATGTTACCTCCGTGCTCTCTGACCAAAAATCTAGATAGGAAATATAACTAAGTTTTGCTAATAAGGAACTTGGTTGAAAAATATTATGACTTAAAATAAATATATTCATTCAAAGGCTGATTCTAAATGTATAAAGAATCGATTACGTTGAGTGAGTTTAGAAGCTACTAGCCGGCAAGTATAAAAGCGGGTGAATCGGCGAGTGAGATTGTCATGATGACACACAAAACTCGCTCAGTTGCGACAGTTGCACCTAAAATAAACGACTCCTGCGTTCCAATTCGGTCGACATTTTGTAAAAAACTAGAGGTTGTAGCTAGCCCCACACGCTAGCCAGTAGCGAGAATAACGGCTCCTGCGCGAACTAATTCTGATAATTACGAAATCAGCTGTCGGTAGGCCGCCATCTTGAGCGAGTAGCGAGTAAAGTTGACCATCTTTCAACTTGTTTCGTAGATTGTCCACAATCTGCTAGTTAGATAGTAATACGATTACACTGAACGAGTTTACTAACAGATAGTGAATTTCCCAGATAGTGGCTCAATGTAATGGAGGCTTAACTGTGCCTCACAGCACAGTTATGGAGAATGGGGATAATTTTGTGTTAAGTTGCACTGCTTAGACTCGTCCACGGGTTATCACTCCGGTACACAAATTATTTAAAAATAATTATTTATTTTTGGAAATTTTGCTTAATATTTAAATTGGGATTTGTTTATTTTATACCGACCTGCCATGCGATTTTGTATCTTTTGTCGATACGGAATCGATTCCGCATGTAATCGCCTGTTAAATTCGTGTGAGCCATAGACAAGGCTCGCAATTGCTTTTTCAACTAGTTTAAAACGCGAAATGGCGTATACATGATTATTTATGCATTTAATGCACGTTTAAAATTGTATAGCATGGATTTGACATTTGCGAAGTTTCGTTTCAATCTAAATACGCTTGAATTACATAATTTGCCTAAATTAATTACCTAATAACCTATTTTGTGCTCGTAGATGGTTGTTTTAATAGTATTTTTTTAAATGATTTGTAATACCTAAAAATGTGGCGGTTGGTGGAATAATTAATGTATTTCGTCCACAAATATTCAATTATTCTGGATGTTGGTACCTACTGTTCAATAACTTTGCATTAAACAAAGTAATTCAGGCGTATTTATATTGAAACGTAAATTCGTAAATCCATACTATACAACTTTAAACGTACATTATAATAAATGAATAATCATGAATACTTACGGCACTTCGCGTTATAAACTAGTTGACAAAGCAATTGCATGCCGTAGACAATCACACAAAATTGACGATTTGGCGATTACGTATGGAATTGATTTCGTATCCCAAAAGACACTGAATGTTCTTCTGAATGGGATTGACCTTTCTAAGAACTGACAGAACCGAGGTACGAATGACGTCATGCAAACCCCGTCAGGTTACCTCGCTGTTTCTTCTTCTTCATATGATGAAGGAGAATTATCATTGAAGGTCGTAAAGCAATGCTGATGTTTTGAAGCCCGTTGACGGCATCGACAGTCATTTGATTTTGTACAGATGTGCCTCCATGAATCTGGCGGAGTGAACGTACTGCAACAATATATGATGTTATATGTACAAGTCCACTGTCCACGTTCATACAATTCTGAATCCTCAATGCCCCATTTGCCCATCAGTGACTGCTCCGAATATGGTTTTCTGTGGACTTCTACGAGATAGAGATTTACAAATCGGTATTTGGGTGCATTAAATTGGTTGCGACTTCACTGCCGGGTGCTTTTACTGAAGTTTGGTCTCCAGTTCAAAAGAGTTTCCAGGTTGTGAGGCAGAAATACGTGATGTTTGCAAGGTCATCTTGAAATGTTACTATTCACATTGTTTTTCCTGAGGTTAATTGCTTTTCATCTTTGAGAAACCAGACCTGGCTGTTTAGAGCTGGACATTAAACGTAACTTGCAAAGCTTCCATTCTGAATGGCGGTGTCTCACTAGAATGTCTGAGTATTTTTAATAAATAATAGAATTGACTTCTTTACTGCATCTCCTCTAACAATTATGAGATAGCTCTCATTAAAAGCTTAACCTACCCTTCCGATCACCTTTCTGTTATAATTTCGATTCAAATTAATATGTATTTTACCTTAAATACTCTTGTAAATACGATATTCATGTATATACTTGTACGCCTGTCTCGACACAGGTATATCCCAGTGAGTTAGGCATAAAAAAACCAATGTACATGTACTTTTTATTGATAAATAAATAAAAATAAAATTTAAAAAAATATTAGAACTTTTTGAGTTCTTTTTATTGAATGAGACAACGAACGTAACATAAACGTTATAAAAAAATGGAAATAGGAGTATCAAATTCAACGTAACCCATCGTGTTTTTCTTAACTACAATCTCATCGAGCACATAACGTCATTATTACATCAGAATAGTACTTCCTGGTTGTCATCATACAAACTTGACGGAACAAATATGGAAATTTATTATTTTAAGTGAATATCGTACGAGAAACTAACTGCTCCTAACCGTCTGGAGTCAGTGAGACTATGACATCCCCGATTGGAGTATGTTATTTATTTATTTATTTTATTTTAAATGCACATTTACAATTATACATAACCAATAATAAACATACATTATATTTTATTAAGTAATAATAGCGTTTATGAATTGATGAATATTTAGTTTAAAAATATCTATATCAGGGGACAGGAAATTTAGTAAAATAATCATTTTTCCGAGCGGCATTACTAATGGTAAGTTAGTTCTGCATCTCGGAACAACAAAAGTTCTGTGTCTGCGCGCTCTTGTGAAGTTGTCGGGGACATAAAACTCAATTTTTCGTAATATAATATAACTTCTTGGTGTAGCACATGATAGAGCATTTCTTAATATTAAATCCTAATTTATTGGTGTGACTCCATTCGACGATAGAATTTATATCACTTTGTAGCTGCAAGCAATGTTGTGAGGCTTAAGGCAGTAGATAGGGGAGGGAGATAATGAGAGTGAGTAGAGAGCTTAAATCTAGTTTTTTAAATCTGGTCACAATTTCTAACTATGGACGGTCCTTCACCAGAGCGATTCTGAGAGTATCGTCCATTCTGTAACGTATCCCAAATGTACTAAGTAATATATTTTTTTATTATAATAAAACTCTTTTATAATTCAATTCAATTCAATTTATTAATTTTAAAAACATTACAAAATTAAAATTTAAAAGCGTTTTTAAAAGAGAGTATACTTAAATAAAATATTTTAGATAAGATAAGCAGATTTAAACTAACAGCAACAAAGCTTGCCATTTAAATTGTGCTTCATTGATGTTAAATATATATTAGAAGTGATTCTATTTAACAACAAGACAGCTCTCCCGACTGGCATGAATATTGGGAGCAACATAATAATTTTTGAAGGTCATTCCCGTCATTGAAGAAGAAGATAATACTAAAAAATCGAAACGAAATTATGAGATAGAATAAGACAAAGAAAAAAGACAAAGAAAAAAAAAGCTAACGTTAGCAACTGGGCCTCGAACCCGGGATCGCCCGCCTTACCGGTACAAGCGCCTTAACCAATTACATTTTTTTAATTAATTTTTGTGAATCTCGTATTTATTTTAAGTTAAGAATTAACAATATTATTTTCGACTAATTTTTTTCCCATTATTTTTGACAGTTTGTTATGTTGCTTGCTAGGTAGTTTCTTATGTGGGCTATTTGCCAAATATTAACACAGTTTGTGTGGGGTTCAAATAATGTACCATCCGGAACTTTGCAGAATCCTGCGCGCCAATACTCGGTTCCCGAGTAATGTTCTGGATGTAAGAGAGCATGACACAATCTCTGAGCGTGGGCACAATGGAATGCATGATATGATGGTTCGGGTGTTAATTGAAAGATGATGTTCAGAAAAATATAGCGTAGTATATATTGATCATATTAACAGTATTACAAATATGTTTAAATTAAACTTACCCCCAGGGATCGGTCGATGGTTTAAATTCTATCTAAGCTAACTAACATTTATATAACCGTGTGCGGGCGTGTGTGAGCGGGAAGCCTCCATCAAACCGGTGAGGATCCGATCTCGTCAGACCAGCTGGAACCATCAGGATCTCCGTCCGGAAAGGGTGCCCTGGAGACGGGTCCAGCGTCTCCAGCACAGGGTGGCTGATCTCAGCGCATTGAGTTCCCATCCATGACAATGTGGGAGCTCCACGGGCGGATGGCCTTGGCTGATGCAGTCCAGAGCGCGTTGTTATGTTAATACAACTCCCGTATGTAAAATAAGGCCTGGATAGCGCCCCGGGAGTATTATACTTCCTTGGCAGCATGCGCGGTTTCACAACATCGCGCGATGGCAACGATTTGCGGTAGTAAATTATTTAATTTTACATTGCACGCGCGGACCTTTGCGGTCATTTAATTTACAACACTCGATTAAACTTTATATTTATTCGGTTGAAACTTCACCCATCATTGTGGAAATACTATTCTTACATTTCCTATACGTTCACCCGTCTGGGTTTAATGTAAATTATAACTAATTGACTGTGCCAACATTTCAACGATTCCCGTCGGTGAAACGATTCCAGAGTGAAAACCAAAACCGGAGCCGGAAACCATAGATTCCCGGCCGTCTCTGTGTTGCCTGCCCGTATTCTTAATCACTTTACGAAAATTTAAAACAACAATGGTTCTTGTTGTGAAGAGGTGTTAGAAAAATAATAACTTTAAATAAGAGTTAACACCACTTCATAACATTACCCCCCGCGCCACACAAATGTTTGCCCCTAAACATGAGTACAACCCTAAAAACTATAACTGCAATAACTTAACTTGAGAAGATCCTCTGGGTATCTAAAAAAACAAAACATTCGACCATTATATATATAAGCATCATGATTTGTAAGAAAAGTAAGGAAGAAAAAAAAACTAAATCTACGATTTGGATAACAAAACTTATGATGAATGGGTGTGCCGCAGCTCCAATCGCACCCATCGAGCGTGCAGCCGGATGGCTGAGCCTGCGATGCAGCCATTCTCAAACTTAAAGATAACTTATGGTTTAATTACAAATTTAAGAAGATGTTACGTGAGCGGAGTCTGCAAGCACCCACAGTATCGGAATACCGAGTGATAATAAATTGACGAACGTCTAAGACTGCCGTTAACGTTACATCTATGACAGATAATATTCTTAAACATAAATTGTAGGTAAACTTATAAGTATATAAAAAAATATTCTCTTTCTCAACACATCAGGATAACTCAAGCGTTAAAGCTTCACTGACCCATAAATAGGGTGATTAGGCCAATCAGGCAACACTTTTTAGGGAGGCAAGCCAACCCTCACTTTTCACTGAGTCTACTTCTCCGTTGGAGGTAAAACACACTTTGAAAAAACTCTATCTACTCTACCTGACCTGGTTATTGGGTAAGTTTTCGAAAAGAATTTATACAATAAGACAAAATAATCATCCTTGGAAAGCATTATTTCGTATTAGTAGAAAAAACTATTAACCTATACACGCACGCAGGTGTGTAAGGTGGTTTAATCCAGTGAAACTGTCAACAACCAATCTTATAGATGTGGTGCAATTAGTAATAGTATACATCCATTGTTATAAATGGTGCAATCGGTAATAGTATACATCCATTGTTATAAATGGTGCAATCGGTAATAGTATACATCCATTGTTATAAATGGTGCCATCGGTAATAGTATTATCATACTAATTGATAGATAAAATTACTTTTACTTAATAAAACTAAAGTTATAGAAGGAACTTAATGAAAAGATTTATGCTGAACTAGCTCTTATAATTATAACATTAATTACTATGAATTAATAAACAAAATATCAAAGGTACTAACACAAGTTAACCATTTGTAAACATGACAAGATAATTATATTAAAGTAAACAAAAATATGTTTGGTCAAAAGCAATTCTTAAAAAAAATATATGCTTAGAAAACAAAGATGTACTGGACCGATACATCTTCACTTTCTAAGTAACGGGCGAACGTATAAAATTTGCATATAGTTCATATAAGGAAACTTAGAATACAAGGGGATAGTGGGAAAGTATCACCGTGCATTCCAAGCTTTGGGCAGATTATATAAACCATGATACCTAACTTTCACTTGTTTACTCAAAACCATATTCTACGTAGATTTATTTAAATTATTGACTCATAAATTTATCTAGACAACATCATTGTCGTGTAATTAACTCGAGTAAGATACTAGAGTGTGACACTAAATTTATTATGTTTCTTTCTATTATTTGCCTATTTATAATACCCTTAAAATTAACTAGGACAGGACTAAAGACTGTCATAATGCTGGGTCGCTCCAACTCGGTTGATCAAGCCGCTTTGTGCTCCCTTGCAATGAAAAATTATATGGAATATTTATTAATTGAGAGTACTTGGTAGGGTGGCCAGACCCACCAAGGTACTATCAGAAACCTACTAAACCGGTATATTATCTGACTTGACGATGTCTTTCACATGAAAGTCACCAGTTTCTTTACCGTTTAGGTCTGCTAATGTATAGATTAAGTCCGATTTTTTGTTTACGACAATATTTTGCACAAAACGTGGAGCTAGTTTTTGAGCAAAATAATTTAATGCATTCGACTGAACGAAATTTCTACGCCAAACTCTGTCTCCGACTTGAAAACTAACATGTTTTCTACGCAAGTTATAATGGTTTGCCCCTTTTTGGTAAGCTTTTAGTAAGGCGTCTGAGACTTGCTCATAAACTGACGATAGTTCTTCTAATTTTTGTGCGTAGATTCTCTGACAAGTAGAATATTGTGAATTAGATTCTGTATCAGCTATAGGGTTACGATGCAAATCACCGTCTAATATTTGCTCTCGACCATGCATAAGGAAATACGGAGTAAAACCCGTAGCGCAATTTACGGAATTGTTCATAGCTGATTGAATTTGTGGTAGGAATTTTGACCAATTACGGTGGTCTGATTCGACTAGTATCGATAGTGCGGTACCCAAAGTTTGGTTATATCTCTCAACAACATTGTTCTGAGGTGTATATAAAGAGTTATAAAACGGACCGAGAAGACTCGTGAATATTACTAAGAATGTCAAATCTTTTTTCCTGAGGAATTACTTTTTTCCACGCGGTATCTTCACACAGTGCTAAACTAGTCTTTGTATGACGAAATAGTTCATTGTCACGAATTTGGTAGTTCTGAAAACGTTGAGGAAATTCTTGACAACCCTTCCAAATATTTTTATACCACATGTCTTGAATATTTTCTGAATCTATAATAGAGATTTCGGCATGATCCATTCGCGAAAGGACATCTGGGACTATATGCTGAGTACCTTTACGGTGGATCACATCAAAAGAGAATTGAGATAGACGTGAACTCCAACGCGCGAGACGACCGCTGGGATTAGACAGAGAACCTAACCATTTTAGGCTTGAGTGGTCGGTTACAACTGTAAAATGAGTTCCTTCAATGTATGGTCTAAAATGTGTAACGGAGTCTAGCACGGCTAAAAGTTCACGCTCAGTTATTCCATAATTACGTTCATGAACGTTTAAGCATCTCGAATAATAAGCAATAGGGTGCTCCTGTCCATCTATAGTTTGAATTAATACCCCCCCAATACCTACGGAGCTTGCGTCGCAGTGTATAGCGAAAGGTTTGGAAAAATCTGGACAACTTAAAACTGGGGCTGAAGTAAGTGCTTGTTTTAATGCAATAAATGCGGATTCGGCTTCCGGTGACCATTTGAAGTTACTTATTCCTTTCTTTGAGCCAGTAATACTTGTTAAAGGAGCTGCAATGCTTGAAAATCCTTTGATAAACCGTCTAAAATAACCGCACAGACCAACAAATGCCCGAATTTGTTTAGCATTTTTCGGTACAGGAAAATCTTTAATACTATCAATCTTACTTGGATCAGTGCGAAGGCCCTGTGAATCAACCATATAACCCAAGTATTTAAGCTCGGCTTTACAGAATTCTGACTTTTTTAAGTTAATGGTGAGGCCCGCGTCTCGTAGACGTTCATACACACGATTTAGCAATTTAAAATGTGATTTTAAGTCTTCCGATACTAATATAAGGTCATCTAAATAGCAAAAAGCATTATCATCGAACTCGGGTCCAAACAAGGCATCCGCTAGTCTTTGTAATTCACTAGGAGCATTTTTCAGACCAAACGGCATGCGAGTGAATGCAAAGAGGCCCCGGCCAGGAACTACAAATGCTGTCTTTTCACATGATTTTTTGTCTAAGGCTATTTGCCAAAATGCCTTGGAAAGGTCAATCGAGGACACATATCTGGCACCGCCCAGTTTATCTAGGATGCGCGAAATATAAGGGAGAGGGTAACTATCACGTTCCGTGACGTTATTGATTTTTCGCGAATCAAGACAAAACCTACCTGTTCCGTCTTTTTTTGTTACAATTAATACTGGACTGGACCATGGTGAACGAGAAGGACGAATAACACCTAATTTTAACATTTCATCAACTTCTGTTTCCAATTGTCTCTGCCGTGCGGGTGAAAGAGGGTAATACCGCTGTTTGATAGGTGGCCCTGTTGTATTTATTTTGTGTTTAACCAAGTGTGTTAGACCTAACCCTTTCTTTTCAAAAGAAATTGACTCGAATTTTTTAACTATCTTAGAGAGTTCCCTATTCTCTTCAATAGTTAGGGACGAGGCTGGCCGAATAGCCCTCAACCCACTAATATTTCCTTCCGAAACAGAATGAGTAACTTTCGAAAACAGCTCCGGTGCGATGTGGAACTCCTTCCAAAAGTTAACTCCTAGAATAATTGAAGGCGACAATGTCGGGATGACGTAGAAAAGAATTTCCTTTGTGGATGATTTATACGTGACCGGCAATGACATTGTCCCTAGGACTGGTTGGTTTGAACCGTCCGCTGTAGAAACACTAAACTTAACTTTAACTAACTTAATACCTAATTCCTTAAAAATTTTATAACTATTGCCTCCTAGACACGACAATGAAGCGCCGCTGTCTAGCAGTCCGCTGTAAAAATTATTTATAATGTGTACATATGTATAAGGACGATTATCATTCTCAATCGCCGTCTCCCGTGGCAGCGGGCCCACTGTTCCGGTTGACGGGGATGAAAGAAATTTATTAACTATTTGGAGCCAACTCTCCCACTCGTCTTTCCTCTGCGCAAAGGACGGCTTGTAGCAAGAGAGACTCCGACCTAGTTTTTTGACCTATTATGAGCTTTGTCATTAATAGCTCCCACTTTAGGATTATTAGACCTTGCGTCCTTCTTCCTGCAACCCTCTACAACATGTCCCGATATTTTACAATATGAACAAAATGGTTTGTTGTAAAACGTTCTAGAATTTTCGTGTGCTGTTTTTGTATAAGCATTAGGAGTAGAAGAAGACGGTTTATTATATTTATAATTATTATCCATGTTTCCGAGACTACTTTTAGTAAAATTGTTGTTATTTGGTTTTCTATAATGATTCTGGCTATAATCTTGGCGTCTATGAATATTATTATTAAAGTTATGTGGTTGTCTAGTATTACCATCAAATTTCTCCGATTTATTAGTGACAGGTAAGTCTACCCTTGGTTGAGAAACTTTGACAGATACAAAATCATCCGACAGTGATGCATAAGATTCCAAGTTGCCTGCATGAGTAGTCAATTGATCAAAAGTCTCTATATCTCTTGATACTAGTAAATTTGCATACATAGGCAATAAAGCTTTTTTTGCTAACCGCAAAAGTTCTATTTCTGGTAGTTTAGCTTCAAGCATATTATTTAATGCCTTCATTCTGAGAGTGAATTCTAGTACTGACATACCCTTAGGTTGCGTCATGTTAAATAATTTTACCTTAAGATCTGTTTGAAGGTCATTTGCTTCAAATTGTTTAATCAAAAGTTTTGAAAGATCATCCCATTTCAAATCCTGAGTGTAAATAGACCTAAACCACAAGAGTGCTAATCCTTCTAAAAGATCGGGAAAAACGCGTACAAGATGATCCTGGTTAAAGTTTTTAGTCCTACATTTCTCCTCAATTAATAGCAAAAATTCCCTCACACTACTTTTTCCGTCGTATTTTAATTTCCAATTGTCGACGTTGTTAGAATGTGAATCTTTATAAATAATCTTCGTTTGTTTAATGATGTGGGCTTTTTTAATAGTTGTCTCGTCTAATTCAGAATCCGATGATTCAGAACCTATATCACTAATAGTAGGCATCTTAATTTCTTTATTATAAGCTCGTGCCTGTAAACGTAGTTCGTGAGAAGTCGACGATGGATCAATATTTCTGTCTTTTAGTTCTTTTATGAGAACCTCCTTCGAAGCCCCATTGATATTTGGTATTGGTGTAGACATGACGGCGTTCTTTGATGCTCAAATAGAAATAAATTGTAATCGTAATGAATTATAAAAAATTTAAAAAAATTAAATTATTTGTTATAAAACAAAAGAAACTCTTTACTAACGGCTGTAGTATCATTAGTAATAATATCTCAACTTCTGTTGTATAATTAAAACCAAAAAAAAATTTTTTTTTTGTTTAAAAAAAATATGCTCCACCCTACTGAGAACAATGAAAAATGGTCCACCCTAATATATTTTGAAGGTTCATAGATTTCGGCCTGACGGAAATGTTAATGAAAGATATCATTTAATATGCTGTATATTAACACGTACGTATAAGAATAATATCCACTGATGAGCGGATATTTACTACTGAAGTATCGATTGTAATTTGAATTTACAATTTGTATTGAAGAACCATGATTTAAATGTCTTGAATATCAGGTATATTAGTATTAAAATCTTGCAATATGATGCAACGTCAATATGTCTTGACTAAACAAGTGAATAACATCGAAGCAAACATGAATTAGACAGTTAAACATAACCTCATTTATAATCAAGTTATTTATAATTAATGTTGACATAAAAACTGACAGCTGCAAAAGCATAGATAAATCATAGATTTCTTGAAAGATGATAGCTTATCAAAACTTTCCCATAGAATAAAGCAAATCATGAGTCATCCTTACTAGTATATCTGAGTATATTTGAGGTTATGAAGCATCATTGTAAACACTAGACATAAGATATTCAATATTATGTCAAATAATCATGAAACAAACATCAAAATCAACACATCATGCAATCCCTACGAGCCAAACCGCGATGAGGCGCCAATTGTTATGTTGCTTGCTAGGTAGTTTCTTATGTGGGCTATTTGCCAAATATTAACACAGTTTGTGTGGGGTTCAAATAATGTACCATCCGGAACTTTGCAGAATCCTGCGCGCCAATACTCGGTTCCCGAGTAATGTTCTGGATGTAAGAGAGCATGACACAATCTCTGAGCGTGGGCACAATGGTATGCATGATATGATGGTTCGGGTGTTAATTGAAAGATGATGTTCAGAAAAATATAGCGTAGTATATATTGATCATATTAACAGTATTACAAATATGTTTAAATAAAACTTACCCCCAGGGATCGGTCGATGGTTTAAATTCTATCTAAGCTAACTAACATTTATATAACCGTGTGCGGGCGTGTGTGAGCGGGAAGCCTCCATCAAACCGGTGAGGATCCGATCTCGTCAGACCAGCTGGAACCATCAGGATCTCCGTCCGGAAAGGGTGCCCTGGAGACGGGTCCAGCGTCTCCAGCACAGGGTGGCTGATCTCAGCGCATTGAGTTCCCATCCATGACAATGTGGGAGCTCCACGGGCGGATGGCCTTGGCTGATGCAGTCCAGAGCGCGTTGTTATGTTAATACAACTCCCGTATGTAAAATAAGGCCTGGATAGCGCCCCGGGAGTATTATACTTCCTTGGCAGCATGCGCGGTTTCACAACATCGCGCGATGGCAACGATTTGCGGTAGTAAATTATTTAATTTTACATTGCACGCGCGGACCTTTGCGGTCATTTAATTTACAACACTCGATTAAACTTTATATTTATTCGGTTGAAACTTCACCCATCATTGTGGAAATACTATTCTTACATTTCCTATACGTTCACCCGTCTGGGTTTAATGTAAATTATAATTAATTGACTGTGCCAACATTTCAACGATTGCCCGTCGGTGAAACGATTCCAGAGTGAAAACCAAAACCGGAGCCGGAAACCATAGATTCCCGGCCGTCTCTGTGTTGCCTGCCCGTATTCTTAATCACTTTACGAAAATTAAAACAACAATGGTTCTTGTTGTGAAGAGGTGTTAGAAAAATAATAACTTTAAATAAGAGTTAACACCACTTCATAACAAGTTTACCTTTAGGGGATATGCTAGTCAGATTTTTTTTCATATTTCCATAGTTTAGATATTCAAAAATATCTCCTTAAAAGGGTTTTTTGAATTTATAATTATTTTTAAAGTTATAACCAGTTTTGTGTCGCGGTTTAGACGGAATCTAACTAGAATCTAAATAGAACAAAACTTTAAGCACATTTTTCTCAAAACTAATCTTTTCGAGACGGTTGACAAGATACTCAACCAATTTACTTGAAATTTAGTGAGATCCTTCTCTCTCCATTACTCTATGGCACCAACCAAAACTATAACAAAATTTCAATTTTTACTTTTTTTTAAAATTCAGTAGAGTCAAAAAAATGATAAAAAAATGTCTTTTTATTTTACATTTCCGAGGTTCGGGCAATAGCAGCATTTGTTTGTTAGGAAGGTTGCAATCGTGTCAACTGCAAAAATATCTTAAATTCATGCTCTTATACTAGAATACCCCCTTAAATGATCACAAATGTTCGTAGTTCTGTGTTGTAACCAAGATTAGCTTAGCTTAGTTAAGCTTTTTATTTTTCTGTACTTATCTTGTTCTTTTTCATATTTTCATTTAGATTTACAATGATATACTATTTACTATTAATAATAGACTGATTGTAAGACAAAACAAATCAATTAAATAAAGTTTACCTGCGCACGCTGGGATTTGAGTCCGCATCTTCCGGATTCATAGTCGAGACCCTCGGCGAAGGCTGTCTTCTCTAAGCCAAATCAATTGCATTAATCACCCAAACGCCATTATCACACCTGAGTAGAACTTATGATTATGCAAACTTCACCTTTTAGCGAAATTACTGTTTACATCAGCTGAATAAATATTAGAAAATTGCAATCTTCACTACTTAGTATTTTGGTTACAAATCTATTCCCGTTTGTCGTGAAGTTGTGCATTTTTGATTAGGTAATAAGTACGTACGCATTAAATATAGCACCGTCTTATTAATAATTTATATAATTGATTATAAATATACGGATTTACATCTCCTAGTGATAATGACCGCAAATTTCCATTACAAACATCCAATTATTTCATGTTTGGTCTTGTTAGCTTGACGTGTTTTATTGATAACCTAGATCCTCATTGAAATATTTTTAATTTATTGCTAACCACAACGATTTCATTGGCGATGGTGACAGTGTTATTACTTACATTCTTAATTATAACTAGGAAAATATATTTTAAAAGGAAGAAACTACTCTCACTTGTTAAAGTGTATTTAAAAAACAACTGAAGGTTTATACTTATTAGAAATTCCGTTCAAATCTCAATTTTTTTTAATTTTCAAGATTTTTTTTAACATTACAAATGATTGCATTATGCAAAGTCATTAATTAATTATTATTCTATTACATAAGTTGAGCTCTAGAAGCTCGTGTTTATGGGAGGAGTTTTAACATGCAGAAAAAATAATGTTCTAATGAAATATGTAAACAATAATCAAAGAGTTGTGAAATAAATACAAAACATTATTTGACATTGGTATACAATTTAAAAAAAAATAGTTATTGAAAGGCAATAACAATAAATTGTTTTAATATTAAATATTACAGATTAAGTAAGGGTAAATTATTCGGCGTACATACGAGTACATTTCGGCGATTCGTTTTTTTTTATACTACTCCATAAGTTGATCTCTAGGAGCTCGGGAGGAGTATTTACATGCAAAAAAATAATGTTTTAACGAAATGTGTTAACAATAATCAAAGAACTTATGAAATAAATACAAACATTTTTTGACGTAGGTATACGAGTACAATTTAGCAACAAGTTATTGAAAGGCAATATCAATAATTTTATGTTATTTGAACACTTTATTTGGTTTAATTCTTTAAAAAATTATATATAATTTTTGAAGATAATATCTATGCATTTGCTCCGACGAATGAATAATCATATGAAATTCCCCCTATAGAAAAAAGGTGCTCCGAAAATGATAAAAAAAAAACATTAATCCTGTTTTTAAATATTTTATAGGTGTTAAAAAATAGAATATCTTTAAATGCTACTATAATATTAGCCGAGATATTTTTGCTGTATTTTAATCATTTCATCTTTTATTAAATATTTTACAATTTTCGCTCAATTATAATATTAGAACGCTCCCTCTGACATTTGTATTTACATATCTTCGTTTCAAACCAACCTTTTCTTCTTTTTGATCGCTTACTACAGAGCCTTAAAGGTATTTCTAAAAAACCACCGGTTTAGCTCAATTTGAAATAAATCACTACAAATTCCTAACTTCACAGGTCAATAACCATTATTTTTTTTTAAATGCACTTGAATTCACTATAACATCCTAAATTCACAAATCAGCAACCAATATTTAAAAAAAAACAAACATTAGGAAATTAAAAAGTTATAAAATATTACTATTTGAGGTTTTACTCTTTAAAGTTATTCCAAAAATAAAGAAAAAATATTATAAAGCAGAAAAGTCAATAGATATCGCACATTAAAAGAAAAATTGACATAATTATCCAAAACACTGTCTAGATTGCATTTAGTTTAAAAAAGATAGCAGCCAATAAAAATGCGTTAAAGGCCCGCAACCCGAATTTCTATCGATTTCTTACATATCTCCCTCAAACATTTGAAGTTTTTAAGCTCTTAAAAAAATAAATGTTATTTTAGAAGATAATGTCTAGATGCTGCCCGCGCCGAAACGCAAATTATATGAAATTCCCTCGATGAAAAAAAATCGCAAAGTATGCTCCAAAAATTATTAAAATCAAGTTTTTTTCTATTATTTAATAAATTATATTTGTGAAAAAATTCACAATGTTTCTTTAAATGATACTTAAGATGCTCCCCGCGAGATTTTTGCTCTATTTTTAACGAGTCGTGTTTTATTAAATATTGTCGCTGTAAATGTTAACGCTCTCCTCTAACATTCGTAATTTCGAATCTCTCCATCTTCTTCTTTTCGAGCCCGGTTGCGGAGCCTTTAGAAAATGAAGATAATGTTAAAAGTTCTTAGTCGAAGTATGGTACATTTCACCATGACCGAGGGGGTTAGGGTTGAATTAGCTCAGTGGTTAGAGCAGAGCCCCGGTAAGGCTAAAGTCCTGGGTTCAATTCCTAGATGCGACCATATCATGATTTTTCTGTTTTTATTGTCGCTAATATTGTCATCAATATTATTCTTTTTATTTAAAGTTGTTGAATATTAAATTATTCCCATCAATAACAGCCGTTTTTTCCATACAAAATTGAGCGATCGCTAAATTAATCAAAACTCCATGCTCAGCCCAATAGTCAAAGAAAGTCTCCATTTCACCATTATTAAATTTTATGACACAGAGTTCAATTCCAATAAAAATCACTCATAATCAAGTAGATAATGTAAAATAAAAAAAAAAATGCTCAACATCATTTTGTTAGCATGTCAGAGTGCATTAACCAACATCGTTTATTTATTTATGACACATTTGCAACTAAGTCATGATATCGACCTGCAAAATAAACACGCGGACGTCATTTTGACAGATGTAATACGTAGCTGGGGTTATCTGCATATAAAAATAGATGTCTTGAAAATTGCACGTAGTCGCGTTTGTGACACTGAGATTATGTTTTACGCTGCATTTTAATTGGGCAATCACTAACACATTAAAAGCAAAAGTCGAATCAGGTTATTTCATCTAAGCTGTTAAGCTGAATTTATTATTATTTTATTTTTGAAGTAAAACTTCTTTGCGCACGCTTGACTTGGGGAGTAAGCTGGCGAATGCGTGACGAGAGCGTTACGAAAAGCGAGGCGAATTGTAGGGGCAAGAGAGAGAGGTGCGAGCACACATTTTCTTTCTCTCTTTCTCTCACTGCCAGTTACATTACACAGTGCAGGCCTGTCGACTGAATCACACTGTAGGAGCAAGAGAGAGCAGTGCGCTGGCACATTTTCTTTCTCTCTTCCTATCATATAGATGAAGCAGAAGTTTTACTTCAGTTGTGTGGTCTAAAGCACTCGTTTTTTTGTAGTGGAATAACTTATTGAGTAAAACTTGAAATTGGAATATTTAATCATTGAAGAAAATGTTAACCATTCTCAAACGAAAAATGATTTACAGAAAAGACGCACTTGATTGGGTCGCATCTGGGTATTGAACCCACTACCTCTACCTTGCCGGATCGCCGGGATAGTGCTCTGACCAATGAGCTAATTCGACTATATCAACTTCTGTCATTTTCAACTACAACTGAGAATGACTGAGAACTGAAGTTGGCTAGGTTTGATGTGTTTTAAAGATTTTCACGGCCAAAAGTATTTTCGTTATTTGTTTTTGGGGTGTTATACCGTGTTGCACTACCTTCTTCTTTAGCCAACGTTTCGGAGAGCGTTGCAGTGTCCATCATCAGGGCAGATCCGGTAGATGTGTGAAACATACATCTACCGGATCTGCCCTGATGATCGACACTGCAACGCTCTCCGAAACGTTGGCTAAAGAAGGGAGGTACCGCAACACGGCATAACACCCCAAAAACAAATAACGAAAATTGGTTAGGTTTATTTATAAATGTGTAATTCCAGTGGGTAATCTACATGTGTAATGTATGTGCTCTTCCGTCGTGTGTAATTCTGTCTGTGTTTACCTGAAGTTAAGTCATTTGTAGTAGGTAATCATTAGCCGATTGAGGTATTATCGAACATATACATTATCGAAAATGTTGTTTCGGAAAGAAAGAAAAAATGGTTTAAAGTTTTTAATAAATTAAACTAATTTTGTTTTTGAATAGCTTTGAAAGGTTTTATTAATAGAAACTCATACAGCTGATGTATAACCATCGCCAAATGAAGATATTTAAAATGCACTGCAGTCGCTAAGTATGTGATGTCATTTAATATTATGCAAATGCGCTGATCCGTTGATTTCCGATGCATATCTGGTAGCGAATCATTTGGTTGGCGTTTTCAAATGTGTTTTTAATTTGCCTCTATTAGACGTGACTGCCGGATCGTATTACCTACAACACATCAGGGTATGGCCGGTTAATGCGTTCTCAGAATATTACCATTACTTGCAACCACAATATGGTTACATACTTTATCTATCTTTATTTTGACATAGGACCACCATACATGTTAAGTAATAGAATCTAAGTAGATTTATCGATGTGGAAATCAGAAATCAATCCCCGATGCTTGTTTTTGCTATGTAATGTCACTGCGTTAATTAAATCTGTAAACGGATAATAAATAGTTCCTAGTTATGTAAGAATTATCAAAAGGTTGAAACAAAAAAAATTACAATCTGAAGGTATGTTGCCCGTTGTATTTTTTGGGGGCTCCAACCCAGAAATGGCTCCTAAATTCAATTGTTCGAAATACTTGAGATTTAATTTAGTCACTATTGAAGAATATGCAATCCCTTACACAAGAAGTCCAGTTTCTAGGAAGCCAGATTTACTCGGGTCTCTATGGAACCCCGATACTTACTACGGCCGGTCTGATATACTTACTTCAAGCATTTCAGTGAAGTCTTTATTGGGGAGGGTGTTCCCATCAAATTGCACCAGACAGTCACTGATCTCCCTCTTCGCCGAAACCAGGCAAGCTTAAGTTTTTAGTTGGAACTGACCGGGTTGACCTTACCCCAGGTGTGAACCTTCCCGAGGCGGCGGTCAGCTTTTTATTTCAAAATTTCTCGTGCTTTTTGGACATCATAATTGGAAGTAGGTTTCTTTAAAAGATATTTCGTTAACGGTGCTGTTGTCAGCGTAGCAATGAATTGGCGCACATTTAATGAAATCATTGATGTACATCAAAAATAGCGTCGATGACATCGCAGATCCTTGTGGCACCCCCGATTTTGTGCAGAGAGGAAGAAGAGCCATCAAGTATGGCCTGAATTGTTTTTTCCTTGAGAAAGTCCGCAATCCGACCAAGCAGATTTGGATTGATCCTAAGCGATGATAACTTCCCGATAAATGCCAGGTGCCAGACCCTATCAAAGGTTTTGAAGATAACCAACCCGTAGGTTTGAGTTTCTCCAAACGCTCCAAGTACCGCCCCCAAACAATATGCCACATATCCGAACAGATCACTACACGATAAGTTTTTGTGTATGCTGATGATTCGATGCTGAAAGTTAACAGTGCGGAAGTTACACAGTCTCCCACATCTAGGTTGAACGAAGAAAGTATGCAGAGTTAATGAGGAATGTAAGTTGTAAGGGAATGTCTAATATGTCTGTATGTAAAAAAGATATTATTCAAGTATTATGACCGCATGTTGGTGGGTTTAACTATCATGCAATAATAATACTTAAGAGTAAGTCTTAGTTGGGTGTCCTTGTCCATATTAACCCACACTTCTCAAAGACATTCAAACCTTAGAGGTTAAACTCTATCTAATTGTTGACTACTTTTCAACCGAAATTTGCTTGTTGTTGATCTCTTTTTATCAGAACAGTAAGTACAAAGTCATGGTATTTAAACGCTGTGTTAAAATCAATAGTTGTGAATGATGGTCTTGGAAAAAGTTTTCGAGTATGTGTTTTTGGGAAGCACGTTCAGGAAAGGAAAGTGCCTTCCACACTAATTTGAATGGAAAATGAAGTTGAATTTAGCCTTGTCTCACACACGTGTGACTTCGTAGGTTTTAAGGTTCGATTGGCCAAATATTTGGATCATTAAACACGTCCACGAGACATTTCTTGTGTTATTCTTTGTTTTTCCACGTAGGAAACTCATATCTGCCTGCTCCGGTAACCGAAGTAATTGTTAGTTTTTTAAAGTGCATTATTCTAGAAATTTCTCTTATCCCTAAGGAATGAAGGAAATGATAATCCCTTGAAGGAAAGTTTCGGTTATCCACAGCGTCTTTCATCAGGGCAATTTATAGCACGGTCTGATCCGCTGAACAGAGGATCACTAGAAGCATATAATCAGTATACCAACATCAATTTCAAAGGAAATGGGTTTCTCTAATATACCAAAAATCCGTCAACTCCTAGGCCAAATAATTTTTTTTATGTGAATCCCGCACGAGAGTCCCAACTGCTCTCGTCTGGAGCCAGTGAGACTATGGCATCGCCAATTGGGGTGTTTTGTGTGGCTAATTGTAGTGGAGAGGTCAAAGAGGAGTGAGGAGGAGGAAGGTGGGAAAGTACCTGATTATTCACACAGGAGGCCCGGAGGAAAATAATTTCCCTCAGGGCTTATGTCATCTTAGGGGATACTGTGTGGAGGGTCTTTTAAGGAAGGGAAGGATAGGAAGTTCTGGGAAGGAAAAAGGTATGAGGGATTGGTTGGAATCTGGGGGTCAGGTGTCCAGTAATGATAGACGAATGAATCCATCCCTCCAACTGCGGTGCAGGGCAATGGGTCGAGAGGAGAGAGACCGGCTGGAAATGTCAAAAGCGCCCGCCACGCAACAGACGGGCAAATGCATCCGCCGCCAGGAACATGGGGACCCCTGCTAAGTCACCAAACACAGCGAATTATTTGGAGAGACCTATGGCAGAGGCGTTGGTTATCCGATAAGTGATTCCCGGGACAGCGGTCCCCATACCCTGAGCTGATCACAAAATACGACTAAAGCCATTTCAAGCAACGTTTATTTTCTTATACCAGGGTAATACTTAGAGTACCGTCCACTCTGGAAAGCGCTACAAATATACCTAGTATATATTAGTTTTAATTAATGAATTGTGATCAATCTTCGGACTTCACCCCTCGACCGCTAAAAAGGCCGTCTGCTCAAGTAGAAGAAAAATTGAACTAACTTCTGGTACACGGACACGCCCACATCATACTTTGTTATTTCGGTTTACTAAATTTATTCAGTAAAACTGCTCTAAAATAAAGTTCAAATAAAGTGAAAATTCGAAAGTTTATAAAAAAACGAATGACGTCTTCAACTTAAAAATAAAATATTTGCCGTCCCCTGGGTTTTAAGCTCGCGTTTCATAAAAGCAAAATGTGACAGTCGGTGGGCATTGTAAGTACAATGAATCGTTACTTTCGTATTATTCCCGAGCAGCGCCGGGCACACTAAAATCTATGTACTGCCTGGCATAATAAAGCGTTCAACAACCAAGTAAAGTACCTAGTATGTAGAAGAAATCTCCAACAAGAACTCTACTTGAAAACTTGTCTGAGTATCAATGGCATGGTAAGTTATAGAGTGCCGGACGAGGGCCATTTTTAAAATTCAATTTGTCAGCAATCAAAAACGAATTAACGGATTCTGACACACGTTAATGCGAGTATTGTTTATTTTTTGTTGAATTTTAATCTCGTTTCTAAAACAGATAAAGCCATAAAAGGGGTGTTTTCTTCGCGGCTTTCTCATAGATCGTCAAGGCTACCTTTTAAAATATAACTATTTGATATTTTGGTAGAGATTTTGACATTATTTTAAACTTAACATCCCTTTAGAGCACATAAATTACCCGTCGTTGATGAATACTTTAAATATTCCAACATTAGAAAACCGACGAAAAATAAACGACCTAACTTTTTTATTAAAATTATTAAACTCTAAATTCGACAGTTGTGAACTCCTGCCATTAATAAATCTACATGTACCTACACGAACAACTAGACAAACATTGACATTTTATATACGTACATCTCATTCGAACTATGATTTACATTCTCCAAAACAACGTTTGCATAGTCTTGGTAACAAATACTTAAACAATCTGGATGTATTTGACAATAATTTGAACTTAGTAAACTTCAAACGCCATATGTGCCAACTATTTATTTCTACCTATCCCATAAACTAATGCGAACAACAATTTTAAACATTACAACTACTATATTTTATGGACTATATTTTGTTTCTTATATTTTATGTAACCTAAATTTTTTATTTTATTTTTTTTTAACCTTTATATTTTTTCTAACCTATATTTTGTTTTTAACAAATATTATGTTACTTGTATTGTGTATTGTATTTTGTAAACCCATTCTTTACACTGTAATTTAAAAAAATGTACTGCATTCTATGTAAAAGCCCTATGGGCGTTTAAATAATAAAAAATAAAAAAATAATGTTTTTTTTTTACATTAACTTCACACAGGAGGCCCTTAGGAAAATAATTTCCCTCAGGGCCTGTGTCATCTTTGAAAATGCTATGTGGAGGGTCTTTTTGAGGAAAAGAAGGAGTGAACATGGGTCTTGAGGAGACCCATGTTGTAGGAGGGAGGAAACACAGAGGCCGGCAAATCGTTCCACAGCCGAGCCGTTGAACTAAAGAACTAGTCATAGAAACGACCCGCTCTCATGTGACTAATTAAATGTCAACCGTGTACAAATGTTGGGCGCATGTTTGGCGTGTTTCCCGACTATGCACCGGTGCCGAGGGGATCAATGCTTCCATTGTAATACCGGTAGAACAAGGACAGCACTCTTCACCTGACGCCTGTGCTCTAAAGATTGCAATCCGTCTGTTAAGATGGGAGAATCTATCAAACGGACCGCCCGTTTCTGCACAGAGTCAAGGGTTTTTTTTAGGTATTTTGGGTTTTTGTTTTAACAGATTTCTTTATGTCGAGTGCTTCTAAATTATTTAGTCTGTTACCATGACCATTTCTATGTCAGTTAGGTTAGGTTAGGTTGTGGTGCCGAGTATTTCGAAATAAATAAATATCTTTGTATTATGACCTCCAAAACAAATTATTGTCCTCGTAAACAGCAAAATACGTAATATCATGCAAAAACTTCATGTACGTATGTACTTTACGTAGTAATTACGTAATTGAAGTAATTTACGCTTTTCCGTACAGGCTCTTGCTCAGCTGCCCTATGTAGATATTAGTCCAACCTACGCTCCATAGATATTAATCACCACTGGGACCGTCATCGATATTCGTCCGACCTTAGCTCTGTAGATATTAGTCCTCACTCTGAAGTTCATAGATATTAGTCCATCATATTATGAGCTGTAGATATTCGTCCTACATACAGGCAGTAGATAATGGAGTCGTTGTTAGGCTGGTAAAAGTGGCAAAGGAAAGGAGATGGTATAGAGGAATTTGAAAAAGTAATTAGCTCAATAAGGGACAAGTTATTTAGAGCCAGTAATTTTAAATGAATCTAATGTAATGAATTTAAAACATAAAAATTTATTTATATTTGCAACAGCGTGTGAATGAGAATGCAAGCAACAAATCATATTGCTACCATCCCAAAAAACAATGATATACCTTGTATAATAACAATGAAAAGAAGAATTGAAGAAGATTCAAAAGTGATTAGATAATTATAATAGCTAATTGTATCTTTTAATTAATTAATTACGCCTCATATAATCGTCTCAATTTTAGATTAGTTGCTATGAAGTCATTATATTTGTAATGTTAATTTATGTATTATTCTGAACTATATGATAGATAAATTATATGGCTTCCTCTTTTTTGTGAACATTTTTGATAAGCAATTAAACTTAGAAATTGTGAACAACATTTTTTTCTTCAAATACAGCAAATTTATTTTGTGGCACCATTTTAATTCAAAATTAAAATATTTTTTTTATTGTTTTAACCACCTTTAATGCCTATAAGTTTTATCTTTATAAAAATGAATTCCTATTTCTCTTGGTCACGCCATAACTTCAGAGCGACTTTAACAATTTTATTAATTTTTTTTAAAGTTTTCTAATACTTTATAGAAGGTTCTTACGGAAAGAAAAAATAAGAAAACTGCCCAAAAAATTTAATAAATTCAGTAAACTTAACGACTATTTTAACTTCGCACGTTTAACATTTCGCGCGTTGTTGGAGGGGGGTTGGCGCCGTTGGCGGGGCGGAAGAGCCGGAGTGGGGAGAGGGAAGGCAGGAAAAGTGGAAGGGAACGCGGGAGGGGAAGGGGACGCGGGAGGGGAACTGGAAAGGACACGCAGGTAGAAACAATTTATTTCTTTGGGTAATTGTTCGGAACAAACGTTAACGGTTAATACGCACTTTTTTTATAAAACTTTTAAATTCTTCTTAATTACCATAAAAAACAACTATTTGCATTGGGGGAGGTTGAAAATGTTACATTTTTAATTTTATTTACGTAAATTGAAAATTTGCTTTCACACTGTCAAATCACTCTGCAGTTCGGAACAAACGTCAACGGTTAATACGCACGTTTTTTTGATAAAACTTTTAAAATTAAGATAATATACACAAGCCCGCTACACAAACCCTGCTTTGCCAGACAAACCATTCAAAAACGTAGGCTGTTTTTTAAAGTAAAGATAACATACACAATCCCGTTACATAACCGTTGACGTTTGTTCCGAATATTTACCTTTCTTTGAATATGGCATTTCAACCCAAGCCGGGAACCAGCTAGTAGACATTAAAAGTGGTTAAAACAAAAAAAATATTTTATTTTTGAATGTTTTTTTATTCCAAATTAATATATTCAATATATCTAGGTATACGATTTAGCCCGCAAGAGATGAGATAAACTCCTCTAGAAGTCTCCTCTTTGTTCGGTGCTTCGTAGCCTCCCTACTCTTGTCTACTGCACACACTTATAGTGAAACTTATTTAGCCTCGTTGTGATTTGGAATTCGGATGAAACGGAAATGACTCATTATAGCACCTGCGAAACATCAAACTGCGCTCATTGGCCGCTTGATTACGACCACATTTTTAAAGGCTACTATTGGTTGAGATTGTTTTTGGTAAAGTTTCGCTTATACCGCGTATGAAGCGCACTCGATATTTTTTTACGCTAGCTCCCTAAGGGTCTATGTCATATTATGCGATGCTGTGCGGAGGGTTTTTTTAAGGAAAGGTGAAGAGGAAGTTCTGGGAAGGAAGTAGGTGTGTGGGGTGGGTAGGAATCTAGGGGTCAGTGTGACCAGGAGTGACGGACGTGTGAACTCATCCCTTAAACTGTGGTGCAAGGCGATGGGTCGAGGGATTCTGGCTGGAGAGATCAACAGACCTCCTCAAGCAGTCTCTCTTAGCCGGCCCGCCGCAAGCGGACAGACACATCGGCCGTCAAGACCTTGATCCCGGACATTCCTGAACCCGGACACTCCTGCTAAGTCACCATACATAGCGAACCACTGTTGTTGGTTCCCGGGGCGGTGGTACCCATATCCGCATTCCAAAAATATGTTTTTATCAAAAAAGGGACAACAAAGGTGTTAACAATCATCCCCCTTTCTAATAAATTGTTTAATTTCAAAACAATAAATTTCAAACTTCCATAATAAACTACCATTTTCCCTACATTTATGGTTCATCAGTTGTGTAAAATTTTAGGCAAGTTTATTAGAAAGACCCTATGGAATTTGAACATTCTAAAAGCTTTTACAAACTTTCGAATAGTTAGAAAAAACAAACGAAGGAATTTTTCAATTTCGGAGGCGATAACCAAAACCTCTCCCATGGGTCACCCCAAGTGGTTCGCTATGTTTGGTGACTTTGCAACGGTGCTCAGATTCATGGTATGAAGTTTGTTTGATCTTGGCAAGGGATGTGACTGCACAAATCCGATCCGGATCAAGAGAAACTGGTTGATGAAGGCATTTTGACCTCTCTAGCCGGACTCGCTCGATTCATCGCCTTGCACATCAGTTGGAGGAATGGATTCAAACGTGGTCACTTCTGGACGTATGATTTCCAGATTCCTACCCATCCGTCATTACTTTTTCCTTTTCAGAACGTCCTCTCCTCCCGTAAAAAGACCCTCCACAAAGCAAGATAACATATGCCCCGCAGGAAATTATTTTCCTCGCGTCCTCCTGTGTGCAGTTATTGATAAAAAAAACTGTAATAATAAGTTTTACTTTGTACGTAAAATTTAATATTTAGTACTTTACATATGACTAGTAGTAAAACGTACTGCTTATATCTTTATAATAAAAATATATATATAAAATAAATAAATAAATTGTTGAAACTGTGACAAAACATTCGCACCAATGCATATTGTCACTCACTATCGTTATGTGTTGCACATCACTTAGTGATGATCAGATTGTTTTCTATGGTCTGTTTCTAAAATGTCTAATGTCAAAGTCTAAATCAATCTATCTATCTTCTATCTATCTATCTATCTATCTATATCTATCTATCTTCTATCTATCTATATAAATAAAAATGAATCGCCGAAATGTATGTACGCGCATAACTTCCGAACGACTGCACCAAATTGGATAATTATTTTATTTGTGTGTTCGTTATTGTCAGGACAAGGTTTGTATAAAACTACTGGTGAGCTCTGGCATTATGAAATTTGTATAAAAAATTGCAATAGGTGGCACGCGAGCTGTTTGAAAACTGAATATACCGGGACTGGGAGGGGGGTTCGCGGGACGGTGGAAGGGGGTATGGAGTGGGGAGAGGGAAGGTGGAGGAGGCGGAGTAGGAACGCAAAAGGGGAAGAGGACGCGGGAGAGGAAGGGGAGGCGGAAGGGGAACGGTACGAATTAGAAAGGACACGCAGGGAGATACAATTTCTTTATTAAATGGCATGGCAACGCATGCCGGGAACCAGCTAGTTAATATTATAAAACAGTCATTTTTTCCAATAAGTTATCCACATTAAAGAATAAACGAAACACTTTTAGTACACCTCTCTATAACTTTGTTTAAATATTTAAAATTAAAAATTCTGTTAATTTTCCTACATTTTCCAAAAAAAATACGTAGTATCTAAGTTGCCCAATTTTTGTGGAGACCAAAGGACAAGTTACAACACGCAACATACTACCTGAAAATTCAAGAGTTGGAAATGTTTATCATTTGGGCGTATTTATTTCGTGCGTGGATAATTTTATGCCAGCGTAAAGCAACGACGTGTAAAGTTATTTAAAATGTCATCAAAATGTGAAATTTCATATTCATCAGACTATAAAATATGGCCAATTAGCATAATACAAATTTTTCCATGAAGCACCTACGAGAAGGGAAAGGTTCACCTTTCGTAAGCACAAAAAGTACATGATTTACGAGATTTTATTAGTTTTTTTTTGTGTGAGCATAGCACAAGAGTCCCAACTGCCCTTAACTTTCTGGAACTGAAGTATACCAAATTGGGTTATGTTGTGAAGCTAAATGCAAGGGGAAAGAGATTGGAAGGGAAAAGTAGGGGAGTAGTACCTGGCAATTCAGATCTAGTCACCAAAATCGGCTAAAGCCATTTCAAGCAACGTTGAATGGTAGTCTTTCACCTAGGTGATACTGAAAGTAGCTACCACTCTTGAAGCTCTCCGCGAACCCAATAATATTTTATATTAATAAAATATTATTTTTTATATTAGTTCCACACAGGAGGCCCTGAGGAAAATAATTCCACTCAGGGCCTATGTCATCTTTGGGGATGCTGTGTGGAGGGTCTTTTAAGGGAAAGGAAGGAGAGGAAGTCATGGGAAGGAAAAAGGTATGAGGGGTGGATAGGAATCTGGGGGTCAGTGTGCCCAGTAGTTACAGACGTATGAATCCATCCCTCCAACTGCGGTGCAAGGCGATGGGTTTAGAGAGTCCGGCTGGAAAGGTCAAAAGGCCTCCCTCAACCAATCTCTCAATTAACACAAATTAATCAAAGAATTTTACTTGCTCACTCTTGGATTTGAAACTGCGATCTCCGGATCCGTAGGATTGTAACAACTCATCACAGACGCTGTCAACTTTTAGTGAAAAAAAGGCCACCTGACGAAAAAAAAATTAGCAGCCACACAATTTTCAAAGGGTTTGATTTTTAAATCTTCATTCATATCAAGACCTTTCATTTAAAATTAAAATTAGTAAGGGGTTCTGTAGTGTTGGTAATATGTGAATCTGTCGGGTAGGTTCGGGAATACCGAACCTAGCCGAAGCGACCGGACATCGGCACAATATAATAGCGAGCACAGAGCTCGTGCGGGGTTCTTTCTCGTTAGACGGCTTACAGCCAACACTGTAAACATTATATTCTAATAAACAGTCTCCGAGTATCAAGTACTACGTGTTTCAATAAATAACCCTGCAAAACATACAAAAGGAATACTGGAGATTAAGGGCCCAGTATTACCTGCAACACAGGACATTACAAGTGGCGCAGCTGAAAAGGAATACGCGGTTGACTGTTTATCAGATTGCGGCAAGTCGATTCGGTTCAGGGATCGTGACTTGCAAAAATCTCCCGAAGGTGACAATAAATCACTTGGGGCATCGCTGAAGTGCCATCCATCAGGAGATTCTCAGGGCATAATAGGAGACAGTGGAGAAGGAGGAAAGAAGAGGAAAATTACGGGACCCTGGGTAACTAAGTCCAGCCCGGTAATACGGTGGAGAAGAGGAAAATTACGGGACCCTGGGTAACTAAGTCCAGCCCGGTAATACAGTGGAGAAGAGGAAATTACGGGACCCTGGGTAACTAAGTCCAGCCCGGTAATACAGTGGAGAAGAGGAAATTACGGGACCCTGGGTAACTAAGGCCAGCCCGGTATTGATATTCCTGGAAGCGGCTGGGCGCCTGGACTGCAAAGGCGCCGGTTCCTGGTGTCAGGTTGTTTTGTTTCTTTTTTCTGGAAGGTGTTATTGTTGCCGGGTGTGTTTTTTTTTTGGTGTGGGCGATCATGGAATCGGGCGGAATTTCCAGGTTCTCTCACGTTAATGGGGATTGGAGTTTGTTTCGCCTGAGGTTAGAACAGTTCTTTCTAATTCGTGATGACACAAAAACGATTAAGTTAGATGCTTCACAGAAACGCGCATATTTGCTAAATCTTCTAGAAGCGGAGACATTAACTCTTTTGATCAACTTATGTTTTCCTTCTAAAGTTACAGACGTGGCACTCGATCAGTTAATAGAATTAATTGAGAAACATTGTTCCAGACCGCGATCGGTGTTCAAGGAACGAGAAAATTTTTATCAGGCCAAGCAATCGCTTGGTGAATCAGTCAGGGATTTTGCAGTGCGTTTACGAGGATTATCTTCGTTTTGCGAGTTCGGAACGCGTTTACCGGAATGTTTAGCTGATGTTTTTGCAATCGGCATTTTGCCGGGCCGAGCCAAGGAAAAAAATTTTCTCGAGGGGACTAAATTAACGTTTAACAAAATGGAAGAATTAGCAATAACGGTTTCAGTTTTAGATAATCTGGTTCCGGAAATTAAATCAGAAGTTTCCGTAGGGACGTCGGGCGGCGTAAATTCCATTAAACGCTCGAATTCGCCGGGGAGATATTCACATCCGGATAAAACTCAAGGTTTCCGAAGGTCACCTTCGCGGTCGAAAAGTCCCGAGCCGAGTGGGTTCTCGAATATTAAAAAATGTACCATTTGCGGTGAAACACATTTAGAGAAATATTGTAAATTTAAGAATGCAAAATGTTTTAATTGTCACAAAGTAGGGCATTTGAAGAGATTCTGTAAGAATCACAATGTTTATCCGATTTTTGAACAATCCCGGGATAAGGTTATTAATAGGATTTCTTACATTAATCCGTTTAGGGCTAATGTAATAATTAATAAATTAAAATGTGCCGCTATGATTGATTCAGGCGCCAGTATGTCGGTCATGCCGGATTTTATTTTCAACCGATATTTTAGGGATGTAACATTGTCACCTGATAAGCGTACTTTATCTGGATACGATGGTAAACCGCTTAATCTTGTAGGTAGTGCTTGTTTTACCGTGGAATACAATAATATTAAAACTAATTTATTATTTACTGTTGTGATTAATGGCTCGGAATTGATAGTAGGTCGGGACTTCATGGAGGCTTTTAATCTGAAGATAGTTCCAGTGATGGATAATTCGGTTTCAACAATCAAAGACAAAATTGAAATGATTTACAACGAGTTTCCAGAAGTGTTTTCGCCGGGGCTGGGTAAATTCAGTAAACATAAAGTGAGTTTCAAAGTGAACAAGGAAGCTCGTCCTGTTTTTTTTAATGCGAGGCCGGTTCCGTTCGCTATTAAGGAAAAAATTGAGAGAGAATTAGAAGCTATGGTAGCTGATGGTATCATTTCTCCGGTAACCAGCAGTGAATACGCGTCTCCAATTGTACCGGTAATTAAAAAGAACGGGAATGTTAGGATTTGCGTGGACTACAAGAGATCTTTAAATCTCATGACGGACTTGGAAAGGTACCCACTTCCCTCCATAAATGAAGTTGTTCACAAAGTAAGTTCGGGTAAAGTGTTCGCTAAACTAGATTTAAGACAGGCTTACTCACAATTAGAATTAGCTGACTTTTGCAAAAAGTATACTACAATAAATACGCATTTAGGGTTATTTCAATATAACAGACTATTCTTTGGTTTTAAGTCAGCGCCAGCGATCTTCGCTAGGACTATAGCAAGCTGTCTTCAGGGGTTGAAGGGGGTGGCATTCTATTTAGACGATATCATCATTTCGGGGGTCAACGAACTGGATTTAGTGTATAACATACAGGCAGTGTGCGCGCGTTTACGAGAGTGCGGGTTGAGGGTCAACACGGATAAATGCGAATTTTTTGTAGAATCGGTTGAATTTTTGGGGTATGTAATTTCGGGAAGCGGAATCCAACCACAGCCAAACAAACTTGAAGCTATAAAAAACGCTCCGTATCCTACGGACGTTCATAAATTGAAAAGTTTATTGGGTTTTCTAAATTTTTATCGGAATTTCATTCCTAGGATGTCATCGATACTGGAACCCCTACATAACCTTTTGAAAAAAGGGGTAGAGTGGAATTTCTCAGAAAACTGTAAAGTAGCAGTCGATACCATTAAAGAATTAATGGGCAACAACACGATTCTTACAAATTATTTTCCGGACTTACCGGTAAAACTGTATACGGACGCAAGTACATGTGGATTCGGGGCTGCGTTAATGCATGTGTTTAAGGACGGCACAATGCGTCCAATTGAGTTCGCTTCTCGTAGTTTAACAACCGCCGAAAAGAAATATAGTATTTTGGATCTCGAAGCTCTGGCAATTGTGTTCGGGTTAAATAAATTTTTTCAGTACCTTTTTGGAAGGGAGTTCACGTTATGCGTTGACAATATGCCGTTACTAAGAATTCTAGGGGAACATAAAAATATTCCGGTTCTCGCAGCAAACCGTTTGCAGAGATATGGCATCATTCTGGCAGGGTTTTCGTACAAAACGGAATTTGTGAAATCTTGTAATAACCAAGCAGATTTTCTTTCTCGCTTACCGTTGAAGGACACAGTTGAGGGTTTTAAGGATGATTGCGGGGCTGACTTTGTTTGTTTTATTGAGAATTGTGACCATGTTAATTTTCAAGCAGTTGTGTTAGCCACCGTAGCAGATAGCGAATTACAGCTAGTGTTTAGGTATTTGCGGCAGGGCTGGCCCAAACGAGTAAATCGTGACAGCAGTATATGGAAATATTGGTTGAAAAGGAATGAACTTTCTATCGTAGAAGATTGTTTGTTTTGGCAACATAGAATAGTTATACCTGTTTCTCTCCAAAGGCAAGTTTTAGATTTATTACACAGGTCACATCTAGGTATTGTAAAAATGAGGGGAATTTCTAAAACATATTTTTGGTGGACTTCTCTGAACAAAGATTTGGAGGAAGTCGTTCAATCTTGTTCAGATTGTTCGTTGTCAAAACAGTCACCACCCAAAAGTCAATTGACGGTTTGGCCAAATCCAGGTAAAGCTTGGAGTAGGGTACATCTAGATTATTGTGGACCCCTAGCGGGGAAGATGTTTCTCGTGGTTTGTGACTCATTCTCGAAGTGGTTAGACTGTATCGAGGTGCAGAAGGCAGATTCAACTCATACGATTATGGAATTGAGGAAATTTTTTTCTAATTTTGGCAACCCTGAGTTAATTGTATCTGACAATGGCTCAGTTTTTACAAGTGAGGAATTTAGAGTTTTCTTAAAGGAGAACAATATTAAGCTTATGACTTCTCCGGTGAAACACCCCTAGTCAAACGGGCTAGCAGAAAATGCAGTAAAAATTTCGAAAATGTTCCTCAAGAAACTGTTAATAAACGGTAAATTCCCACTAGATTACAATGTCAAGCTGTTGAATTTTTTAGTGGACTATAGGAATTCTTTCCATTGTTCGACAGGTATTGAACCAGCGGTTCTGTTAGTAGGAAGAAGGCTGCGTTCTACGTTCGACAGTTTGTTGCCAGTGAAAAATGGAGAAGACTTTTCGGAAAAAGTCAAGGAAGCTAACGTTAACATTTCTAAAGCTCAATCGGATCAAGTTAGGTTGTACAGAGGGGTAAAAACCAGGGTTTTTAAAGTTGGACAAAAATGTTTGACAAAAGATTATCGTCATGATAATAAAGTCGTTTGGGCTAAGGGTGTAGTTTCTAGAAAGCTAGGTAAAAAAGTTTAGATTATTAAAATAGGAAACACTGATGTGACATGGAAGAGACATGTGGACCAGATGAGGGAAATGTCAGTGAGCTGGAAGGAAGATGGCAAAATTGCGCAGCATCCCGCGTCTGAAATTTTGAGGAACGAGCCTCATGAGTTAGAGACTGCGACCTTGTTGCGTGGATTGACTGGTTGTTCTCCTGATTCCAGGTTGGTGGGGGAGGAAGTGGTGTCGGAGCAGGCACGGCAACAGAGACCATGGTCGGGAAGACTGCGTTCAAGTCACAAGGCACCCACAACTTCCAGAGGAGACGGGACAACTTGACCCAGTCACCGCGGTTGAATTATGTGTATCTTAAAAAATTATTGTGTATGAAGTCATGCCATATGACAGCTTTGTGGGTCTACTCAAATTTTTGTACAAAATGTATTCTGAAATTTAATAAATTAAAAAAAAAAAAAAAAAAAAAAGTATTACAATTTATGTTAATTGTTATTTAAGTTATTTAAGTTATTTTGTTATTTAAGTAAGTAGCTTCAGAGTTGAAGGAGGGAGAGATGTAGTGTTGGTAATATGTGAATCTGTCGGGTAGGTTCGGGAATACCGAACCTAGCCGAAGCGACCGGACATCGGCACAATATAATAGCGAGCACAGAGCTCGTGCGGGGTTCTTTCTCGTTAGACGGCTTACAGCCAACACTGTAAACATTATATTCTAATAAACAGTCTCCGAGTATCAAGTACTACGTGTTTCAATAAATAACCCTGCAAAACATACAAAAGGAATACTGGAGATTAAGGGCCCAGTATTACCTGCAACACAGGACATTACAGGTTCCGATATACCAAATCCCAGCCTATTCCACAAATAGGTTTCATTTCCTCGGTCCTTCCTGTCGTGTTCCAATCTTCTAGAATCAGTCCATCCACCTCTTCTTCGGTCTCTGCCTCCATGTAGCTTCCACTGTCATACTCACTTCACAATTTATTGGTATCCTTTCATTTGCTATTCTTTCAGCACGTCGCGCGTCGGTCCATCAATGCAGAAAAATATTTTAGAGAACTTATTTTCTCTTGAACTATTAACTCTGGTGTGCCTCAGGAATCCAATTTAAGGCCCTCATTGTTTTAAATTTTTATAAAACATATTAAAACGGAAACGGAAAAACAATCAAATTAGTTGGTTTTTTTACTTTTCGCTAATGACATTGAAATCTTCTCTGAATGTGGTCAATAGAAGACTGTAGAAAGCTCCAGGAAGATATAAATACAATAATAAATTATTGACCTGATTTGTTTTATCGAAGTGACAGGAGTCGTCCATTCAGAGTTCGTTCTTTACAAACATTTGCAGTTCCCAATTTTAAGTTATCCTCGTAGCGCCATATTTTAAAACTTCACGATGGTGCGCTGCCATCAAACCTTGAGCACACAAAACAACTGTCTCTATAAAATTCACACCAGACGAAAGGATGACATCTCCAGCGCAGCGCTTGGCATACTGACTGGGGAAAGGTAGCTTGTACACGGTCCTATCAGCATAACCCAGTATTGCAAAAAACCCGCAATATCAGATCGGTTTCTTTTGGGTAGGTTTATGTACCTCAAATTTGAAATGTTCTTCATAATACATCCGTATCATGGAGACCAAAAATAAATAATTGGTAGTTGTGCCCATCCCATCGCAGTCCCAAGAACCTTATTGTATGTTTTGATACATTTTGACGGTCTTATGCCAAATTGGATCTTCGATTAGCATTAAGTTAGAAGTTTTTTAAAATATCAACTCAAAAAATTATTATCTATAGCACTTATTTTCGGTTACCCTGTTGGTAATTAATCTGTCTTGTTTATTTATTCAAATTAATATTTATACCAATTTACATAACCGTTGGCATCACCCGTCAGAACGCTTCAAGATCTCTTTATCAACATGCAACTTTTTATGGTTCTTTTAAAAAAAATAAAATTATATTTCCATATTGAATTCAGCGTTTCATTGAAAATTTTACTTATTTTCATTATGTTTCCTAGGAAACTAGGCCTTTTGCGTTGTATGTGTACCTATGAGTGTACCTATTTACACAAAAATGAATTATTTATTTTTTATATTTTTGAATGTAGCTATTACTTTGTGGTTATCCATTATAGAAAAATGAAATAATTTAACTTTGTATAAACCACTTATTTGATGCGCAAATCCGACCGGTTTCGGAACAAACGTTCCTTCGTCAGTATAAGCTTTCCCTGACGAAGGAACGTTTGTTCCGAAACCGGTCGGATTTGCGCATCAAATAAGTGGTTTATACAAAGTTAAATTATTTCATTTTTCTATTTATTTTTTAATTGATAAACTAATGTTTAAGTCAAGATTTTTTATGCAAAGGGTAACACTTATTATAAGTAATAATTATTAGCCTGAAACACTCATCTACATTAATAATTATTACTTATAACTTATAACCTACCCTTTGTGCTATGCATAAAAATGTTGTCTTAAACATTAGTTTATCAATTAAAAAATAAATAATTAATATTTGACAAGTTCAAGTATTTCACCAAAAAATGTAGACATAATTTGTCTCGACGCCACCTAGTGGGAGATTTAGCACTTACATGCCTTACAATGGCACTTACAATGCCTTTCCCATATAAAAAAAGTCGGTTGTTTGCAGGTGGAAAAATGTAATTAGCAGTCATTGTTGAATGAAACACTAGTATATATTGAATTATTTGTCGGGTAGGAGATAAGCCGACGCCGACGTAGCTCAGTGGTTAAAGAGCAGTTGACCGGATATCAAAAGGTCACGGGTTGTCCCGTCGCGTCGGCGGATGTATCTTTTGATGTCTGTAGATGAGTGTTTCAGGCTAATAATTATTACTTAAAAAATGAATCCCTGTTTCCCTTGGTCACGCTATAACTTTTGAACGACTTTACCTATTTCATTAATAATTTTTTTTAAAGATTTCTAATACTTTGTGGAAGGTTCTTACGGAAATAAAAATTAAGAAAATTGCGCAGATAATTGGATAATTTCAGAAAACCTGACTATTTTATTTTCGCACGTTTGACAATTGTGAATTTAGTAGGCAGCTGTTGTTTTTTTGTAACAAAAGAATTGTCTGTGGATTTTTTAAATTATAGATACGAATATCTTAAATAGGTACCCATGTTAGGTACCAAATCAAATTGATTGTTCTTAAAACATACAAAAAATTAACATTTGTAATACAGGAAAAACTAAAATTTGAATAAAAAAATTGTAATAGGTGGCACGCGAGCAATTTGAAAATTGAACGTACTGGGACTGAATATATGGACCGCGTGAGGGGGTTTGCCGGAACGGGGGAGCGGGAGAAGGGAGAGTGTAGGCGGGGAATTTGGAAGGTGGACGCGGGAGGGGAAGGGGTTGCGGGAGGGGTACGGGGACGCACAGGAAAGGACATGCAGGGAGAAACAATTTATTTCTTTAAACATGGCATTTCAACGCATGCCGGGATTCAGCTGGTTAAAAATAACTCTTAAAATTCTAGAATAAAATTGAAAATGTTTCTTTTCCTACGTCTGAACAAAATTTTAAGTAAATATTGATGAGAAAAGTGTTATAAAAACCGATATAGTCATATTATTGGTCATTCATTTACCTGTATGTTTCAATGCTTGTTTTATTTTTTTTACATTAACTCCATACAGGAGTTCTTGAGGAAAATAATTTTCCTCAGGGCCTATGTCATCTGGGATGCTGTGTGGAGGGTCTTTTTGAGGAGAGAAAGGAATGAACATTGGTCTTGAAGAGACCCATGTTGTAGGAAGGAGGAAACATAGATCCGGCAGGTCATTCTACAGCCGAGCTGTTGAACACAAGAACGAGTCGAAGAACAAATGTCAACCGTGTACAAATGTTGGGCACGAATTTGGCGTGTATCTCGACTATGAACCGGCGCCGAAGGGATCAATGACGCTAGTTCCTCGGAGCATCTTCCATTGTAATACCGGTAGAACAAGGATAGCATTCCCACTCGACGCCTGTGCTCTAAAGATTGCAATCCGTCTGTTAAGATGGGAGAATCTATTAAGCGAACCGCCCGTTTCTGCACAGAGTCGAGGATATTTTTCAGGTATTTTGGAGCCTTAGACCAGAGGTGGCAGCCAAATTCAACCGTGGGGCGCACTTGTGATTTGTACAGGGTTAGCAGTTGTGTAATATTAAAGTATCTGCGTGCCCTGTACAGCACGCCCAGTTTTTGTCAGGCTTACTTTACTCTGGCTTCGATGGAGCCCCCATATCTGAGCTGGTCACTTAGGGTTACTTAGGGTTACCTTACTGAAGATTCAAAACTAATAAATAATAATAAGGATCGTATTTAATACTAATAAATAATAATAAGGATCGTATTTTGTGCTATTCAACTAATTACGTTTATTTTTTATTGCTACCTCATTCATTTGCAGGCTACATCCGATAGACAAATGTGTTTGTCTCTTTTGAGTGTCGCTCATTTCCGTTTCATCCAGTTTCAAATAACAACGGTGCTAAAGAAGTTTTCACTTCAAAAATATATAGAGGTACTCCGATATAATCAGAACTTCTGCTTACAGAGTAACTTATTCCGATCTTTTAGTTCATCAATAAGAAGATTTATTTTTTTAATAATGCTTATTAGGCTAAACAAGTTTTTAAGTAGTCACCTAGACGAATGATGTGCCGACTACTCCGTTGTCATCAAATAAAGTAGTTTTCTTGTATGTGTGTTGGTATTGGTACTTAACTACATGGTATGTACGAGTATGTGTGACGTTGGATGTTGGTTGATGTAGTCTGGATATGCCATTGGTCCTCTGAGTCACTAACAGCTGCCATTAGCAATTCAGTGAAAGAGTCTTAAAAACCTACAAGGCTTATTTAGTTAATTGCTTGAAGTTGTTTTTTAAATGTTTACAAGTAAAGCAGTAAAAACGTTCTAAGAACTTTTTTTAGGAGACCCCACCACTTTCCCAACGGCGTTATAAGGAAACATATGGTTTCCTCCTTCACCGCACACGCCAAGGCTGTACTTTTTATTGAACGAAGGTACATTTATTTGAACGACTCCAGACCCTCCAATGTCCATGCGTACGGGGTTAGTAAGCAGGATGCAAGTACTTACATTAACATAGTAGAAGTAGCAGCCCGTGTAATAATTCTTCTGAAATAAGTAACATAAAAGTAGAGATAATAGAGTTAGTATAAGAAATAGAAAAATAACGGCTGTGACCAGTCGAAGGAACCTTCTGAAAATAAAATAAGTAATGTGGAAAAAAGCCGTTATATGTTTAAGATGTTATGTGTAAGAAATGAAACATATAAAAAGAAAAGAAAAGCCAGAGAAAGTATTCCATAGACTACCGGGCAGTCCCAATGAGAATGCGCATAGCTATCGGCCCAACCGCAGACGATGCTCGAAATCCGCGCCCTTTAGCCGGCTCCCCGATTTTGCCTTGAAGAAATGTACTTGGGAGAGAAGGGGAAGTTTTTGAAGACCTTGAGGAAAAGATGAGCGTCGGGTTACCGGAGACGGAAGGGCATCGAAATAATAAAAATTTTCCCAATACGAAGAAATTAAACCATATTACCCTTTGATAATAAAATGGGCGTGCAAATACACGAAACTCATTGCTTTCAGCCTGCGAGATAATGAGATAGAATAATCGGTCTCCTCTTTGTGCGGTGCTTCGTAGTCTGCCCATTCTTGTCTACTTTAGTTTTATGATTTCTGGTTTCTCGTTTCACGTTTACCGCGTATGAATTGCACACTCTGATTTTTTTTTACTTTTTAGGGTTGTAACTATTGACCGACCGAAGGTTCGGATTCTGTTTCGGTTTCGGCAAGCTTCGGCAATAAATTCTAGTTTCGGCATCAGTTTCGGTTTCGGCAGAGAATCTGCCAAACCTTCAGCCGCACCGAAACTCTGCGATCGTGAATTATCGCGCGTCGTTCGGCTGACTTCGCCTACTCTACTGAGGTCCTTCCTTTATAATGTAGATATGTATAGTCTGTCAAAAAAGAGTAGAAAATACAAAAACTGGAACTACTAAATTTGTAGACTGGCAACACTAATTTAACTGTCACATATTTTTTTGAAGTGCAATGACACAGTAAACCACATTTTAAAAAACATTTTTTCTTCATGGCATAAATTTTATTAAAAGGTGATTTATAAAGCGATTTGCTTTAACATAAATTTGAATTTAACAATAGATAGAAAGGAAGAATCACTAATGGTGAGTTTAGTTACACTACTTTTAGATCTGAATGAGTTAAATATATTCAGATCTAAAATTAGAGACATGATCTAAAGCCCAGGCACTTTATCTAGTATTAAATATAAGTGAGCAATTTCTAAACTGCGCTTTATATTTTATTACCTACATTATAGTTATTCTTCATTATGTTAATACATAATTGCAAAGGTATAATAATAATATACCTATATGCAATTCTAATTTAGAGATCGGCGGGTATCTACACTGCAATGAAAAAATATTTTTTCCACTATTATGCCTTTTTAAATTAAAAAAAATGTAGGTTACACAGCTTTACTTTAACACCATGAGTTATGTGTTTAGTATTGCCATTTGATCAACAGTGGCGCCCTCATATATTTTCTACTCTTATTTGACAAACTGTATGTGTTAATTACTGACAAATTTTTGTTGTTAATTTTTATAATTTTTCTTTGTTTTATAGCAGTAATATCAAAAAATAAATAATTATTTGTTCACGTACTTACTTCATTTATTTGTTTTTTAATATTTCATTTAACACGTGTAATAAGAATGTTGTGTTGTAAACGCGATTAAAATTAAAATACTCAATTGATAAGCTTTATAATGTAAGTGTTGATTATTGACAAATTTTTTTTCCAAGAAGTAGTTAACATGTTTCGTTATTTTTTTGAAATTTTTGTTAGTTTTATGACCGTAATAATAAAAAATAAGAAATTTTCACATACTTCAATTATTGTTTTTTTTATTATTTCATTTAACACGTATTAACCGTCTGAATAAGTGTTTTTACACTGCGGTTAACACGTGAATAGACCAAGTTTCAGGATTTTTAACATGTCTAAAAAGGTTTCGGTTCCGTTAGAAAGTCCTGTTTCGGTCGGACACTAGTTGTAACGAGCACATGTTTGCAAGGTTCGCTTACATAATAATGAATTATGAAACACTTATTCCCACATTATGTAAATATAGTATTTACAACTGTTTTATTAATTTTATTTTGCATAAAAAGCAGGTTTTGAAACTACTCCCCTGAACCGCAATTTGTTTTAAATGGCGAGCACGAGCCGACTGCACTTCGAATAAATGCAAATAAACGACTATGCGGCGAAGGCTAACACTTCATCTTATCAAGTCACCGGTTTAGCACCAAGATTATTGTCAAAAGGTCACGTTCAATACGATAAAAAACATCGTTACAAAAAGATTGACTGACACCTTTTCTTTCGAAGCCTTTGATTTAATGAAAAAAGTTCAGTCAATCTTTTATGCGTGTTGATCGTTTTTTTGTAAATCATCCGCTGCAATGACTTTATTTTAAATGCAATTTTTCAAATAAAATTGCCAGCGTTTAAGTGCAATTTACAGCGGTCTGTTTGTCGCCGATCAAATAGTACTTACTTAAAAACTGAATTTCATAAAACTTAAATTTTTATAACCCTTTTAAATATGTATATTTAAATAAAACAGGCACTTAAATATATTTTGTTGCGACTTTCCTTTCACATTGTAGTATTTTCACAGTCACCTCTGTTAAATGTTTTACCCGTTTGCTTGGTTCAATATCTTCGCACCTCACATTCTGGAAGCCTCGGTTTCGCGCGTAAATTCTGAAACCGTCGCTTTGGATCGAAATTGTAAAATATCTACGCAAGATAGCTTTCATATTTCTAAAACAATTAGAAGGATTATTTCGTTATCTTTATGGTTAAAAGAAACATACATATGTTTGCATGAGAGGAAGAGAGATATATAGCTTTTAAAATATAAGGTCGCTCGGGACGTTTTTATGAAAGTATTTTTTTTTTTTTTTTACATGAGCTCCACACAGGAGGCCCTGAGGAAAATAATTTCCCTCAGGGCCTATGTCATCTTTGAGGATGCTGTGTGGAGGGTTTTTTTAAGGAAAGGAAGGAGAGGAGAGTTCTGGGAAGGAAAAGGGTTTAGGGGGTGGGTATAACGCGATTACGTGTTTTGGGATGTATTTAATCCTAAACAAGCAGACAGGTTAAACTGACCTGATAAAATTGCACTGAAAATATATGATCATTGTTACCTATTTTATTACCTGTCCCGAAAAGTGTAAAAAAAACAAACGTTCTGATTTTTATGTCGATGTGGAAAAAACCCGTTTCCATTAGATACTCAGATTGTCCTTTCATTGGATTTAAAAACATGTGTTTAGTTTATAAGGTAATGCATAAATTAAATCGTTTAATTGAAATGGGTAATTAAAATACATGACTTGAATGGAAGTGTTTTATTTAGAATCTTCGTTCAGCCGATAAGCACCGTAATTTTTAAAACGCGCAAACATAACCAGCTGTCCTACGTGATTTTTACCACGTACCTTGCCTAGCAGATATTTGCAGTTAATGCCTCATTCAGATTGATTTGCACTGGTTTATACTTCAACCATCCAAACAATATACAGAGAGATACTCGTAACAAAAACTGAGTAGCAATAAACTTATTTAAGCTAACTTCCCAAAAATTCATCAATCGTTTCGAGATACTATATAATTATCTTCAACTAAATATTTTTCCATATTATGGGCAGCTACCCATTTTATTGGAAACAATCATTTTAAGAATTGGTTTGTATCCTGGATAGCGTCTCAGATAATTTATAAATTAATTATTAATTTTCCACGCGGTCTCGGCATTCAATAAAGCTAAAATTAACAGTATCGTACACATATCGCGCCCATGCTTATTAATTAATAAAATTTAGCCCTCTAATCTTTAAAAGAATCTTGCACTAGTTATACGGTCCCTTGTCGGTCTCTGGAGGTCTGGAGTCGGGCGTAAATCGAGCTTCTTGTGTGACTTTTTCGTCTTCCAAACAAGGGATAGTCGCAGTGGCGTAGCTAGGCGGCGTGAAAAAAACTTACGAAAGTATAATACTGCCACAAAAATATTTTACACATGAACATTGTCTATTATTTATATTTTCGTGGCTCTGGCTCGGTCGGTCGGGGATTCCCCAAAAATTCCATTGTTTTATTCGTTCCTAGCTGTAAGTATTGCTCGATTGGGGATTCCCCTGTTACCTGTGTCATTCTCATTTCTTTCGTACGTTGTGATTTTCTTCAATATTAGGAAGGACATTACCAATATCTATTTTGAGGTTTACCAATTCTTGGGGTGATACCACGTTATCCGCGCCCATGCCAGCTAATGCTAGCTACCTTTGGTAGTCGCACAGTATTGATAGAGGTTATACTCGTTTTAATAAAACCCTTTGTTATGTTACTTGTATATTGGTCAATTGTGTGTAAAATAGTTCAGATGAACTAGCAATAAAGGTAGGAAGAATTTAGATGCTGGCTGTAAGACTTTAAGAAATAGATTGGATTTGAATTTAAGCAAGGAATCGATAACAATGGTTTTGGAAGGATTTTTCCCTTCTACATCTCGTAAAAGCAGAGGCGGCTCTAGGGGCCCAGAAGTGGAAGGTCATTTAAAAAAATGATATTATGATCCAATATCAAATTAAATACGATAATATTCATTTACTTCATGAGTTTGAGAGTCAAATTACATTTAATATAGTAAATTATTTCATGCGACAAGCCTACATATGCAAAATCAATCTACGTTTATCAAACAATCTCTTTCAGATGCATAATATTCATCATGCTTTCTCTCGCTCACGGCCATGACCCAAACTGTCTTCAGAATCCGAAAAAATTTCTTCTTGGCGGTATAGTGCCATCTCGTTTATTAGGAAATTTGAAAAATTGACATTGTGGGAAAGGAAACTTCCATTTAAGACGTTAGATGTCACTGCTTGCCGCTGCCGGCTGTCTCGCGGTGCATTTCAAATACATTAGAATAATATCAGTTGTTTTGATTAGCATAATATTTCACAATGTTTTACTGTCATCTTATAATTTTTAGAGGTTTTGACCAATTGACCTGAACGATGGACCGCCACTTCGTGAAAGCATAGATAAAATGATACAAAGGCATTTTTAATGTACATAAATGAAGATGAAATTTGACACAGATGTGAAATTGAAAGTAGGAAGTAAATTGAGGAAAAACGAAAAGTAAAAATTGGTATCGTAATGACTGAGTTAAACTTAGGATAAACTTTCCACCGATTTATTTAAAATTTTCATTTAGGAACTAAGTAGGTATTCCGCCTCAAAAGTGAAAGAACTTTTTTGAAATTATGCATATTTATATGAATGCATATTTTGTATGTTTTACCCACACCACCACATCTCAAAGTAGTCTCAGAGAGAAGTCGTACAAATATTGTCGACGTTCGTCCTCTTCCTTCTCACACTTCCTTCGAAAACGAAAAAGATAAAAGATACAAGAACGTTTACGTCATGTATGGATTCTCTCTGGGACTACTATTATGCAGTAAAATAAATTTCGAATGCCTGAATTTTGATTTCAAAAATTTAAATAATTTGGCGATCTGCTTTATTACCGACAGAAACTAAAAGACATTTTGAAGGAAAAAAGCATCAACTAAAAAAAAATCTTTGCTTTTTCAATGAGAAATGTATCTACCTCGACTCGGGACTCGAAGATCATTAATATGCCTAGATTCTGAGAAAGATCCTTAACCATCCCGTATTTTTTTTACTACTTGTAATAATGTTCCCATCATAAAATGGATAATTTATGATGGGTTGAAATAGCAAAAAATCAACGTTTGAGACAATAGCCAATTTTCGATTCAGCTCTATTGATACCTGGGTCTCAATAGAAGACTAGGAATTCCGTAGGTGTTTCCTGTCCGCTTTTTTTTCCTGAGCCTATAACCAAATACTTGCTACTCTTCAAATTTAGTTCTATAGATCGTACTTCACATCATATCAATGGAGGCAGAATTTGTTAAAGTTTTAAAAAATATATTAAAAATCGAACAGTATTAATACGATAATGTCTGTGTGGTTAAATTTCAGAACCCAGCTTCGAGTGCATGTCAGACGCCGCGCCATAAATAACAAATATGTTCGTGGAATTTTACACACAGCTACTGTTATAATTCGGTTTCGATTTCAAGAATTCATCACAATATGTCGCTACTTCTGTCGGCAGGTCGGATGGGGCTAGGTATAACTGCTACGAATTTGTGAATATGTAGTATCTCTCCGGATATGGAAAGATTGACGTAAATACACGTTGTATCAAACGGCTATATACATATAGGGTGTCCGGGGGTAAAGTGCATTAACTTCGGGAGGTGATTCTACATGATAGTACGAGTAAAAAAGATTAATAACTTTTTTCGAAATTCCAAATTTTAGGAGTAGTTTTTAGGTAAAAAGATAAAATTAGTCCGGCGTGTGCGGCCAGATTTATTATTTTCCGCTGTTACGATACGGGCCAATCACAATCGAGTCGGGCGCCCGGCAGGCTCTCGGCAAGTAAGATCGTACCTCACACAAAGGATTTTAGTAGGTACGTCTTTTGGTATGGAAAAAAAATGTTGGAATTTCGGAAAAAGTTATTAATCTTTTTTACTTGTACTTTTTACTTCTACCATCACGTAGAATCACCTCCCGAAGTTAATGCACTTTACCCCCGGACACCCTGTATAACATATGACGTCATTCCTCTGTCTCGGTTACTTTGTCCCGGTGACTGTACAGGACGGTTCCGATGAGAAAGAATAATTATTCTCCATACCAGCATTTTAAAATAATAACTCAATATCGATTCTATTTCATTCAAAATTTGCTTCCCTCGAACCGGTTTTAATTTTTGGTAACTAATATTTTACTGAACTGAAATTATCGTTCATATTATTCGTAACAGATGATACGTGTTTTGAGTTTTTCACGGCCAAAGGAATTATCGTGATTAATTTTTGGGTTATTATGTCGTGTTGCGCTTCCTCCTTCTATGGCCAATACTTCGGACAGCAATATAGTGTCCATCATGGTCCCGCGACTTTTCATCCTGCGATAAAATATCGCCGACAAAATATTCTTCGGACAAAACATCCCCCAACAAAATATTTACTAAAACCTAACCTAACCTAACCTAACAAAAAATTGTACAAAAATAATACGGACGTCTTTTAAAGACGATAAATTATTGCTCAAAAATAGTAAAGTGGGACAGAAATAATACAGACATCCTGTGGTTAGGTTAGGTTAGGTTTTAGTAGATATTTTGTCGGAGGATATTTTGTCGGGGATATTTTGTCGCGGTGTACGTGGAATTTCACACACAGCTACTGTTATAATTCGGTTACGAATTCAAGAATTCGTCACAAGATGTCGCTATTTCTGCTACATCTGCTCTATCTAAATTAATTCATTTACATTTTTTACATTCATCATCATCATCACTATTGGCTCTACAACCCCTGGTGGGTCTTGGCCTCCTCAAGAGTCTTCCTCCACTCATCTCGGTTTTGTGCCAGCTTTCTCCAGTTTAGAAGCTCCAAGATAGATATGTCTTTGAGGACGTTGTCGCTCCATCTTGGTCTTCCCAGGCTCCTTCGCCCTATTGGTCTTGTTCAGCAGGGACTTTGATGCTTGATGCTCAGTCATTCTCTCCACGTGACCCAGCTACCAAAGTCTTCCCAGTTTTATAAATTTTGCGACGTTTAGCTCCTTAAACAAAGTATAGAGCTCAATGTTATATTTATTTTCATTAATCACGATAATTAATTATCATGTATTTGTTTTTAAAAATGACTCATTCACAGTGAACAAATCAAAGGTAAAGTCGTGCAAAGGATAATATGGGTGATTACATCAGAAGTCGCTTGTGGCTGATCTTTGTGTTAATTGTTAATAACAATGTAACATTTCTTTCAATAATTGACAATGTAACATTACTTCCAAATCCATAAATCAAATAAGTTTCTATTGAAAGTGTTGCATCTGGGAGATGAACCCGCGACCTGTGGCCGATGGGTAACATCGCTGCCCACTCGGCCGTCAAGTCTGTTTATAATAATATATTATTATTATACATACGAGAGAATTTATCTCCAAACAAATGTGTGGTTGTAAGACTATCAATATCAACCAGTTGTGACCGGTTTTTTTTTAACGGAACATCGATTTAAAATAATAACAAAACAGATAAATAAATACGGCGTGCATTTGCATAAGAACGATTTTTCAAGAAAGTTGATAGCTGCGTTGACTCATTCGGAATCGAAATTATACAAGTAAGTACCTACTTACCTAATATTACAAAATTATATTTTGTATGTAAAGCGCATAGTTGCAGTTGTTTTTCTGGTATACATATATATATTTTTTTTTTTTGTAAATTTCTTTAGAACTACTTACATAATAGATTTTTGAAGTCTATTAAATACCAGCTGACCCGACGAACTTCGTACCGCCTCAGAATCAATAACTGTTGAATTAAATTAAGTTTTGATATTAAGTTCAAAATTACACAGTGAAGCAATTATACCGATGCCCAACTGTCCGTGTTTTTTTTGTCAGTATCAGAGATAGCGTTGTGTACGAATTTATATTTTTTGTGATTTTCTTACTTTTTCACTTACGTGAATTTTTGAAAGGAAGCGGGTACGGGTGCCTCCGCCCCGGGAACCATTTATTGGATAACCAACACCTCTGCCATAGGTCACCCCAAGTGGCTCGCTGCGTTTGGTGATTTAGCAGGGGTGTCCAGGTTCATGCGGTGACTTTTGTGCGGGTCTTGGCGGCGGATGCGTCTGCATTTTTGGAATTAGCGCACAGTTAAATATTATACCTGTCACAATATTGCTGCAGTTCTTTCAAAATATGAGAATTCGTTCCATACAAAATGTATGAACAAATTAATTTTCTTCGTAACTTTATTTTTCGTGAATTTTTGCGATGTTTAAATAGTTATTCTGTTATCCGGGGCGGAGACAAATCCAACAAATCAAAGATCATCAAAATCGGTTCAGCCTATCTCGAGTTATAAATAGTGTAACTAACCCGACTTTGTTTTATATATTAAGATAAGAAGATGAAGAAAATATTCTCAGTAAAGCAACATTGTATATAGCGTACGTTCGATTGTTTGCAGTTTTTTTTTAATTTATCTGTGATAGGTACCTACTTTCTGTCAATACGGTGTAAAATTTGTGTTGACGGGGAAGTTCACATAAATAATATAATAACAATTAGGGTAGCGGGCGTGGGAACCGCGCCGTGACAAATCATTTATTGGATAACCAACACCTCTGCCAAAGGTAATGCCACGTTTGGTGACTTAGCAGGGATGCCCGGGTTCATGGGGCGTGGTTTTTCCAGGTCTTGGCGGATGATGCGTCTGTCCACCAGCCGGTGGGTGCCTCTCGGAACTGTGAGCCAGTCTCTGAACCGTTACCGCAGTGGGAGGGATGGATTCATACGTCCATTACTCCTGGACATACTGACCCCCAGATTCCTACCCACTCCTAATACCCTTTTGCTTCCCAGAACTTCCTCTCATAAAAAGACCCTGTACAGCGCCCTCAAAGATGACACAGACCCTGAGGAGAAATACTTTCATCAGGGCCTCGTGTGGAGCTAACGTAAAAATATTGTCGTATATTGCATTGGAAAAAACACATGAATTTGTGTGTTTTCGAATTACAGTAGAACTGTAGAACATGTAGAACCGTTTATAGTGTAAATAACAGTAGGTTAATGTAATATACACGATTATGTTGAATACTGAATAATCACCACATATTTAATACACTAATAAATGCACGTTACTACCATAACACGTTTCGTATAATTCTCATACGCCCATTGCCAACGATTGCTACCTTACGAAAAAATAGCCCTACCTAGTCAATAAGATAACGATAAGCAATCCTGCTATGAGTATATGAACATATGAATCCATCCCTCCCACTGCGATGCAAGATGTTTGGAACACAAATAAATTAAAGTTAATGTCAAGTTATTCGTAACCCGGGAACGTTCGTTTTCATAAAAAAAAAATATATATATATCCAATGCTAAAATTAAAGTGGGTAGATATTATATTAGTATTAAAAAGAAAGTCTTTTTTTTCATAGATATGCACCTTTCATTATCAAGTACACAACAGACAATAAACAGAAATCGAAAATATTCTATGTTAACTCGAAAAAGTATCCCTCACGGCAGTTTAGTAACAATACGAAGGATTCGCGCGGTTATAAACTATACGATTTTTTTATATTTTTTTTATAAATCCTACAAATATGATATATACGGTAAAAAACAGGTTAATTCATTGGCTATACAGCACTATAATAAGTTTTTTTATATTTCCATGTTAAAATTCGAAGGTATGATTTTTTTTTTAATGTTGGCGAAAATTTCAAAAAAATATCTTCTGGGAAATCGAGAGCAAATGGAGGCAAATTGTAGAATTAAGGCAGTGGTATTAATTGCCTTTAATCACTTAAATACATTGTGGTGGATTCTAATAATTTCCCTCAGGACCTATGTCATCCTTGAAGATGCCGTGTGGAGGGTCTTTTTGAGGAAAGGAAGGAGTGAACATGGGTCTTGAAGAGACCCATGTTGAAGGAGGGAGGAAACACAGAGGCCGGCAAATCGTTCCACAGCCGAGCCTTTGAACTCAAGAACGAGTCATAGAAACGACCCGTTCTCATGTGACTAATGTCAACCGTGTACAAATGTTGGGCGCGTGTTTGGCGTGTTTCCCGACTATGCACCGGTGCCGAGGGGATCAATGACGCTAGTTCCTCGGAGCATCTTCCATTGTAATACCGGTAGAACAAGGACAGCATTCCCACCTGACGCCTGTGCTCTAAAGATTGCAGTCCGTCTGTCAATGGGAGAATCTATCAAACGGACCGCCCGTTTCTGCACCATTTTGGAGCTCCAGACCAGAGGTGGCTGCCAAATTCAACCGTGGGGCGCACTTGCGATTTGTACAGGGTTAGCAGTTGTGTACTATTAAAGTATCTGCGGGCCCTGTACAGTACGCCCAGTTTCTGAGAGGCTGACTTAACTCTGGTTTCGATGGAGCCCCCGTACTTGAGCTGGTCACTTAGAGTTACACCAAGCATATCAATGGAGGTCCTGTTCGGGGAAGATTGCTTCCGTTGAAGGAGACTAGATTTTCATTTCGATCCCTTTTAGACGTTATCAAACATGATTGGGTCTTTGAAACATTAAATTCGACGAGGTTATTCTTACCCCAAGCTATCATTCCTCTCCCTTCAGCGTGAAAACGTCCCTTAACCTCTAATCGGCCGGAGACGCGAATCCACGCCCAGTGTGTGCGCATGCGCGCGGAAAACATTTCGAAAAAAATATGTTTTTCTGCGATTTTGATCCTTCTATGTACAGAATTTGTATGAAGGACAAGATCAGAATCGCCTGCGCCAACATTTCCCCATAAGATGGGTAAAAATTTCATTCACCTTGCAACCCCAGAATATTTTTAAATGATTTTATCTGTAGCATCAAAATTTCAAATTTGCCACGATTCTTTCTGTCAAAGTCGATGCGTGTTACTTGACGAAAACATCGTAAAACCTATCAATTTACGTAATTAACGCAAGTAATGTTGTTTTGGTACATAGTTTATTGTTCTAGGAATGTGTTTCGGTCAATAAAATATACGATAACTCAAAATTAATCCACAAAACATTCAATTCAAAATTCAAAGTCGTGCTTTGTTAGGGAATTTCCGTGTTTTTCCTGGCTTGGGACAGGTCAATCAGTGATGCCGTAGTCACTGATTGACCAATTTACAATTTACTGAAATTATTATTGTTAAATTAGTTAACCAGCTATTTTTTTTATATTATTATTGAACTGTATCTAAGTGAGTCTCATTGTTGAGGCAGATTGACTTGGTTGAACACAAGATTCGTATTACAAAGTCGATTTGAAATCTAAGAAATTATATTGTTGAAACCTCGTTCGAGAGCCTCGCTGTATGACGCCTCAGTTACTTGTGGCAGGCATCACACAACTAAAGAATCATTATAATATCACAATGGCGTTGCAAATTTTTAAAAATCATATTTTAAACATGTTAGATGGATAGATACGTTTTAAGATTTTCACGGCCAAAAGTATTTTCTTTATTCGTTTTTGGGGTGTTATGCCGTGTTGCGCTACCTCCTTCTTTAGCCAACGTTTCGGACAGCGTTGCATTGTCCATCATCAGGGCAGATCCGGCGGATGTGTAATTTTTAGTGGTGAAATGTGTGCTTATTTACTTGGAAGCGATAATAAGCACACATTTCACAAAAATATATATATTTTGGCCAAAATTTAAAAAAATAACTAAAACAAAATTCGGGTCGATTATTTTAGCAACCTGACCAATGCAATAAGTTTGCAATACTTATGAATGACGAGGTCATTTTGTCTCAAATTGTTTCTTTTTTCATGATGTTTATAAAATGTCTGGATGAATAACAGAAAGTTCTATTTAAGTTATTTAACCCCTGACTCTATAAAACGGTTTACTGTAGAGTGCAAGTTAAAGGAAGAAAAGATCGTACCCAGCCACCGAAACTGTTGAAAGTCGTATTAAGGATATTCTTTCTTTTATGTGTGTTTAGATTGTTAAGTACCAAACGTTAGGTTTCAAACGACACGGCGCAAGGCGTGTTGGTAAATGCCGTTGCGGTACAATTTTCCCCAAAGCAAGTTAAGGACGCGCTTTTCAATACTGGTTTGCATTAAATTTGACGTCAACTTTTTATCAAGTATGGAGATAGCCATGGAAGGCAAAATCTGATATAATTAGAAATATTTCAAATAAATAAGAAAATTTCGACCTTTAAACTTTTAACTGTTTACGTAAAGCATTGCCTCAAGTTGGGAGGCGGGAATGGGTACCCCGCCTTTATTGGATAACCAGCACCTCTGCCATAGGTCACCCCAAGTGGTTCGCTACGTTTGGTGATTTAGCAGGGGTGCCCAGGTTCATGGGTGAGGTTGTCTAGGTCTGTCTAGGTTTGTCTAGGCGGATGACCAGGACACACTGAACTCCAGATTCCCACCCACCCCTTAATCCCTTTTCCTTCCCAGAACTCTCCTCTCCGTCCTTTCCCTAAAAAACCCTCCACACAGCATCCCCAAAGATCACATAGGCCCTGATGGAAATTATTTTCCACAGGGCTTCCCGTGGGGAGCTCACGTAAAAAAAAATCTGAAATAAATAATTAAAAAAATAATACATAAACATCAAAAAAAATTGCCTTAAGCAACTTTCATTATATACCTATAGGCTGCAACCTACAGAGTAAGGATTGCCCTGTAGGTTGCAGCCTGGAGCCTTTTGGAGCCTTCTGGACCCTTTAACCTCCGATGTTAAAGGGCACCAGACGAATATAATTTTACCAAAACACCTTACAAAACGAAACTGTACCTATTCAAGATGACTCCAGTTTTTTTTACAATAGCTCTACTGGGGGAAAAAATCCCTCAGGCCGTACATCATCTTTAGGAATGCTGTGTGGAGGGTCAGTTCAAGGAAAGGGAGGAGAGGAAGTTCTGGGAAGGAAAAAGCTATGAGGGGTGGGTAGGGTAGGGGGTTAATGTGTCCAGTAGTGAGAGAAGTATGAATCCTCCTCTCCCACTGCGGGGCAAGGCGATGGGTAGAGAAATTCCGGCTGGAGAGATCTACATTTTGTCTGCCCCAAGAAGTCTCTCTCGATTCGGACCGCCACGCAGTAAATGAGGAAACGCATTCGCCATCAGGATCTTGATAAAACTTACTCCAAGAACCCGGGCACCCCTCCTAAATCACCAAACGTAGCGAACCACTTGGGGTAACCTATGGCAGGGCATAATCACCTATGCTTATCGAATAAATGGTTCCCGTGCTCGCCTCCCAAACTGAAAGTTTGCTTAGGTGAAACAATCTTATGATTACCAATGACATCATGCTTAAAATCCTATTTAATTGATTTTTAATTAACCCCAAAAATTTTAAAAGTAGTCCTTGGAAATTATATCGCCGATGGAAATAGAAATGAGAGCATTCTGTATAAAATGTTGGCGTTAAAGTTTGTTTGTGGCCGCCAAGATAAATTCAACCTTAAATGGATTCAGCTTCAGCTTATTTGACCGATGAGTTATTGCTATTGTATAGTTATTGCTGTTAGACATTCTGCTATGCTAATTTATAAAATATTGATTTCGTTTGAAGTGCAGCAAAAGCAAATATTTTTTTAAATAAAGCTTGATCAGTAGTATAATTTTTTAATGCATAATAATAGATAAAAAAAAATAATCATGAAAATATCAACGTGATTTTCACCGGAGTAAAATGAAAGTTAATCGAAATTTTTGCATAAAGTCTGGATAAAGAAGTTGATGAAAAACAAAAAGATATAATTAAATAAAATTTAAGTATAAAATGAGGGTCTGAATGGTAAGATTTTTTTAAATTAATCAAAACCAGTTTGAAAACATTTTACAGTTTGTTACATTTTCCAAATTAAGGAATTTCATGTTCTGTAGGTTTGTACAATTTTTTTCGACATTATCGGAGGTCTTTCAACTTGCTTAGCACACTTAATTGTATATATCTTTATGTAAACGTGTAGACTCTAAAAAATAATATTTGTTCTGCCTAACGAATCAACCATTCATTACAAACATTTTTGTTATAAATTTCAAAATAATTTTGCGATAGTTTTGAAAAACCTACCCGCAGACAGAAAATTAAGCCCTGAACGTAGATCGCGAAAACAAACTGAAGGAGGAAACCGTCTGAGGCGTTTAACGTTTTGTTCAGGGGTTTGGAAATATCTTTGTTTATTAAATATTAACCATTTTTAAACTGTTAGAACAACCTTGTTTTCTCGGAAGTTGTTCGGTCCATTCTCAATGTTTTCTAACAAACTAACCATCACGCCGTTTCTCCATAGGGGTAGGCACAGAGGACGGACCGCCAAACAACTCGGTCTTGGCACACACTCCTTGCCTCGTTTACACTCATACATCGTCTCATACATGTTCTTCTATTATTCTGACTCTTGACATGGGCCGACTCAAGTATCTAATTCACTTGGTCGTTCCATGTCTTTCATGGGCGTCCTCGACTTCTTCTACCATTCACATATTCCCTCCTTTCCTCATTCATTCGCTCTAGATGCCCAAACCATCGGAGCGTCTCTTTCTTAATCTTACTCATTACCCTTACATCAGCCTTGCATTCTTTGTGGATCTCCGCGGTTCTCACAAGACCGTACAAGGTTTTACCACACATTCGTCTCTGTAATCTCATTTCTACAGCATTCAGTTCATTTTCATCCTTCCTCAGGGTAGGTACCAGTACTCCATTATGGACGGCTAGCGTCGCTTCTTTGGACAGTTTTTTTTAATGGTGCCAACGGCGTTTAGTCCTCAATGTTTTCTATTTTGGAAAATGCTAGAACCTTGTTAGACGTGTATTTTATTATTTAAGGCTCCACAACCGGGCTCGAAAAAAAGAAGATGGAGAGATACGAAATTACGAATGTTAGAGGAGCGCGCTAACGTTTACAGCGATAAAATCGATGCGAAAATTACGAAAATGTTTAATAAAACACGACTCGTTTTAAATAACATTGTGAATTTTTTTCATAAATATTATTTATGAGATAATAGAAACAGATTTGTTTTTAGTAATTTTTTGAGCATACTTAGCGATTTTTTTCTATCGAGGGAATTTCACATAATTCGCGTTTCGGCGTGGGCAGCATCTTCAAAAATAACATATATTTTTTTAAGACCTTAAAAACTTAAAATGTTTAAGGGAGATATTTAAGAAATCGGTAGAAATTCGGGTTGCCGAGCAACTTTACATATAATCAAAATATTTTTTGATAATGTGGGCCTCGCTAAGTGCTTTACCCGTTTTACAATTTAATCAAATTCAAAAATAAATATCACCTTTTTTTGGTGTGACTATTGGGCTTCTTGTGTAGGTTTTTTTCCAAATTTTAAATGTTACCCTGAGACTGTAAAACAAGTATTCGAGAGCGTTAAAAAAGTGTAATTTCACCCAAATTTCGACGCTGTCACCATCGACATCTTTTAATGAAAGATTTTTTTAATTTAATACATTGGCAACAATGCTTCAACTAGAGTTATTACGGTCTGTCTTCGATTATAATCGAAAGAAAATATTATCACCGAAGAAGGCTCTAGAATGTGTCGCGGTTTAATACGTCTGCCGGAAGCCGCAGCGGCGCTCCATGTCGCTGTGTTTTACGATCCTCGTCCCACGGATCTGGGCACGCGACTTTCCTCTAAATATACGCCACTAACGTTGACGTCTATACACGTCCATACCGTCTACACCGTCTATACACGTCCACAATATATAAACACGTTCATAACGTATTATACCGAAATATTATACCTTCTCGCCGTGACTATGGCCGGGGACTGTATCGTTTAGGGTAGGATTTCACTTTATTGCAATAGGTGATGGGAAGGATCTGTTTATGCCCGAAAAACAATTGAATTCGGCGACACATTCATGTATCATAATCATGTATTACTGAGATTTAGAAAAAATGTTCTTTTGTTTTTATATATTTTAATGTGCCACACTAAAAATAATCCACCCGAATATATTTTACCTTATAGGTGCCATCATTAAAAAAAATGGTGTAGATGATTTACTTTAGACTAAGAATTATATTATCCATATTAATAAAATAACGTACGAGTAGTTAGCAAAGTATAGTATATAAACTTTACTTTATTTTATTTTAAATCAGATCTCAAAACCATGGTCACCCTAAAAGTCTACATGTTTACATTAATATACTACCTAGCGCCATCAGTTTAGTAGGTACCCATAATTTCAATCTGTAAGAAATACAACAATATTGTTCTTTCAATATCTGTATAATTTTGTGTTAATTAGTATAATTATTGTTAACCTCAACACAGGGTTGTCCTAGAGAGGTGACAAATTTTATTGTAAACATTTTACCTGCAGTGTAAAGAAACAATAAATAAATAGTTTTTTTGCGAATGAATGAGATCTAAATAAGATATCAAAGTGTGTGTGTGTTTGGTTTTATTTGAATTAATTATTTTTGTATTATTTTTTTTATGATAGAGGCACTATTGAAAATTCTAGAACCGTTTTGTCAATATCATCAAACCAATGATGTAAATATAAATTTATTAACAAATAATTTTTTTTTTATCATTCACTACTACATATTAAACAGTGATCCTAAATAATTAAAATGCAGTTAAAATAAATAAAACATTATCAAACATTACAAAAGATTAAAATATTCAATTAAAAAACCAATAACAATGTACATTAATCGTTACTACCAAACTACCAACGGTTTGACAATGCGGTTTTTCCAAACATATAAGTTTCTAAGTCGGTCCAACGCCGTAATCCACATTATGAGAGAGTCGTAAAGTTTCCTTTAGTAGCAGTTATTAGGATATTTGGGACCTCGTTAGGCCGTCGGGGCGCCCCAGTGCATCTGCCGTTTGACGGCGTCAAATCTTTTACAGACTCGATCACACGAAGCGATTTAGTCGCTGCTTCTTGAATAGAAAGCAATGAAATCGCTTTGCGTAACAAGGTAGGTACTCACTGCGATGACAATTTTACAGTTTATTATAGTTTTAAGTATAATATGACAGATATACGGGGTTTTAATGGACGTAGGTACATGAATTATTTTTAACCGGTGATTCCTGAAATTATTTGGAATAAAAAAATGTAAATAATATTTTGGTCTCCGGTGAATTTTTTGACACTCAGCCAATTGACCAACCAACCCCTCACCCGCGCCTCACCCCCAACAGCCCAACACCTACCATTTTTTATGATTTTGTAGAAAAAAAACATCATAAATGTCACCGGAAACCAAAATTTCATTTACGTTTTTTAATCCTGGTTAAAGTAATTCAAATAGTAATCCATAAAACCATGCACAGCTGTAGTATTCTTAAGAAAACAACGTACATTAGCCTGAAATAGTGCTCAAAAAAAAAGAATAATGTTGAAAATCATGTGTATTTGTTAACAATATTAATTTTGTCCATTATAAACCAATAAGGCAGAATAAATAAGAAAGTAATTTTCTCGTAGGTGTAGGATGGTATGCCAGAGATTTAAAAATGAATAATGAAAGTTTTACCAATAAAAAACTATTACAATTAAGCAAAAAAATATACATTTATGAAATTTTAATAATTAATTTATTTTATTAGGAACATTAACAGGTTAATAACATTGCATGCATTAAAGGCGACCACAAAATGTAATAATTAGGTTATAACTCAATAACTAATGTTCACATCATGTACAAATAATAATTAAAGAGTCGACAATTATTAAGTTATATAGTTAGGAACTTGATAAGCAAGTAAAAGTCAAATAAAAGTGAAAAGAAAGTAAAATAAAAGTAAAATTGTAGAATAAAGTAAAGTGTGCCAGTTTTATGGCTAAAACATAGGAAAAAAGATTTTTTTTATAATAAGACCTTATATAGAGACATTATGTCATATTAATATCTCGTCTAAACGTGTTCCGCGATTAGAATGCGATAATCGGTGCGGAAAGACCGTATTTCGTAGTTTCCGGTTGTTCGTCGTTTGAGCATTGGGAGGGTAAGAGGCTAAATCAGAATAATTGGACGTACAAAAATTGAACATATTTTTTCGCTTCATGTTGCATCTAAATATAATTCACCAGTGGTGAGCACATGTTCATTTCCTTGTGGTCGCCAGAAACGCGCGAATGTTTGTCATGTAGTTGTCGGTCTAGTGAGCTGGTCACCGCTTCGCAGGGCTACCAACGCCTCAATTGACCCCTCAAACTACTAGTCGCTTTTTTCAAGTTTTGATCAGAAAAGGCTGTAGGATATTTCACTACCTATTATCTACTAACAATTCCAGTAGCTCCTTACTGCCTACTAGCGGTACAAGAAGTGGCGGTCACTCGCCGCGGCAACGTAGCAGCGACAAAATCGCAGCGTGTGACCAATCCCTTACTCTCTAACCGCCGGCACATAAAATGCAACGAGCGACATAAAAAATAAGCCAACCTTTATATCCAAATATTAGGGGATAAACCTCCCCTAATGATGTTGTGTCTTTGGGAGAAAAATATTAAAATTCAGAGACGAAATTCCCTCCGTGCAAACTAGGACACAAGCAATATAAAATATGTAGTAACCTATTGTCACAGTTAAGTGGAATTTTATATATATTAGGTCCTTACATATGAAATTGGCGTTTTGTATGGGAGGCATATAAAGTCGATTTTTTTAAATATAATATATTTATTTTATCAAAGTATGTACCATTGCTATCTATGTACTTTTGCCATTTCATAGGTAGTTCATCGATCCCTTTACAAAAAAAAAACATTCGGACGGGAATCAATAAAATCTTTGAAGGCGGTTTGGACTGCCCCATCGGAGTTGAATTTTTTCCCTTCAAGAAGTTATCCAAATTTCGAAAAAAAATCGTAATCTGTTGGGGCAAGGTCCGGAGAGTACGGTGGATGTCTTAGACATTCCAATTGAAGCTCCTCTAATTTGGTAGCCGTCTGTTGTGCAGTGATTTGCTTCACTCAATTCGTGAGGTACCCACCTTTCAAGCTTTTTTACCTTCCCAATTTGCTTTAAGTGGATTAAAACAGTTTTATCACTAACACCGCAGCCTGCAGCTAACTCGGACGTGGTTTGCGATAGATCCGCTTCCACAATAGCCTTCAATTCTTCATTATCAACTTTGGTCTCCGGCCGTCCACGGGACTTGTTCTGCGGGTCGAAATTTTCAGAACGAAAACGTTGGAACCAAAAACGCACTGCGTTTTCTTTTGCGGCACCGTCGCCATACACATCATTAATCCTTCGAGCCGTTTCTGCAGCACTGGTGCCACGGTGGAACTCGTACTCGTAAATAACGCGATATTTCAAGTTTTCCATTTTGTAAAGTAAGTGACGCAAAGAAAAAAAACAATTAAGGAAAAAACAACTGAATTATAATTTTCGAAGCATATTTACATGAGTAAATTAGCTGTATAAATTTGAATTTGGAATTCCTAACCAAAGAGAAAATATTTGAGTTTTAAGTTGCGAGTACGGCAAAACACCTATTTCATATGTAAGGACCTAATATTTGTTTTTTTTTTTACTGAAAGGAGTGGGATGGGTGTATAAATTTTTATAACGGGTATTATTTTCTGTTAATTATTTTCCAAGGCTGAAAAGGCTGATAGAGATTTTGAAAGAAGGGTAAATTCAGGTAACTCCATTAATGGAGGACTGAATGCCGTTGGCGTCAACAAAAAAACTGTCCAGAGAATCGAAGCTAGCAGTCCACAATGGAGTGCTGGTACCTACCCTGATGTATGTGGCAGTAAGGCATGGAACTTGCACAGGAAGGATTATAGTAGACTGAACGCCGTAGAGAGATATCTGAGGCGTGTGTGTGGTAAAACCATGTACTATATTGTGAGAAAGAATGCAAGGCTGATGAGTAATGATAAAAATGATAAAGGTGATAAGTAAGATTAAATTACCGGCGGTACCCATTCCCGCCTCCCAAATTGGTAGGCGGGAATGGGTACCGCCGCCCCGGGAACCTTTATTGGATAACCAACACCTTTGCCATAGGTCACTCAAGTGGTTCGCTAGAGTGGTGCCCGGGTTCACGGGATGAGTTTTGTCTAGGTCTTGGAGGCGGATGACCAGGACACACTGAACCCCAGATTCCTACCCACCCCTTAAACCCTCTTCCTTCCCAGAACTCTCCTCTCCTTCATTTTCTTGAAAAAAACCATCTACACAGCATCCCTAAAGATAACATAGGCCCTGAGGGAAATTATTTTCCTCAGGGCCTCCTGCGTGGAGCTTATGAAAAAAAAAAATGAAAAAAAAAAAAAAAATTATTAACGTTTGTAGTGTTAACAATATTACATAACATAATATTTCATAAACTCTCCTAATAAAGCAGATCAATAAATATAAGTCTGCATGAGACGATGTATGAATGTGATTGAGGCAAAGAGTGTGTGCCAATACAGAGTTGTTTAGCGGTCCGTCCTCTCTGCCTATCTCTGCGGAGAAACGGCGAGGTGGTTAGTTAGTTGGTAAATGGAATTAAAATGAAATTTTATTTAACAAAAATTATCTTACAGCACTTTCTTCGATGTGTTTGTTCCTATTCACTGTCCGATTTTCGTCCTCCCATTCTTCACAAAACATTGGTCATGCCTCTACCTCCACTTCAACACCTAATTTAAAATATACTATATTCACTAATAGTTTTCTAATATTATTCATGCAAAGTTAGGTAGCACACATTAATTACGTGAGCACAAAAGGGGGGGAGGGGATCCAGCAAAATCTCACGTTACTGGAAAAGAATATACGATGTGACCCAAATTTATCTCACCAAGGGGGGGGGGGTCTAAATTGGAAAAAAACTGCTCACGTAATTAATGAATGTCCCCTTAGTATTCTTATGTTTTGCCCCGAGGAAGGAACGGTTCTTCCGAAACCGGTCTGCGTTGATAAAAAAAATATAGTAGAACAAAGTTATGTTCTTTCGTTTAATAGAAGTATAATTTTTTTAAGTAGATGTACGAAAGGTCATCGTCGGATATAGAACGAAATCATTATGGACGCTAATTAAATATGTACAGAAATACATAGACAAAAGAAAATCCGAAATTAAAGATCCAACTCTGGTAACATTACGAGTAGTGTGAGGTACGAAAATTGCCTACAAGATTGGCCAATTGATAATCTTTTATAAAATGAATAAGAGTACCAACTGCTCTCATCTGTCTGAAGCCGTGCTCAGATTTTTTTTCACATTAGCTCCACACAGGGGGCCCTGAGGAGACTAATTCCCATCAGGGACCAAGTCATCTTTGGGGATGCTGTGTGGAGAATCTTTTTACGAAATGAAGGAGAGGAAGTACTGTGAAGGAAAAAGGCATGAGAGGTGAGTAGGAATCTGGGGGTCAGTGTGTCCGGAAGGCGTATTTACAAAACCTATACCGATTCAGTCGCGGTAACGACAATTTACATTTTAAATATACCTCTATATTGGTTATTTTTTATCACATTGCAAAAAGAAAAATTGTTCTAAAATCTAGATAAAATAATCTTTCTGATGTGTATATTAGAAATTAATAATTTATTTCTAAATATTTAAATTTTAATATTATTCCCATATATTGTAAATACACCTCTATATTGATAATTTTTTATCACTTTGCAAAAACAAAAATTGTTCTAAAATCTAGATAAAATAATCTTTCTAATGTGTATTTTAGAAATTAATAATTTTATTCCTAAATATTTAAATTTTGATATTGAAAATTTAAAGCGACTGAAGCGCGGTAGGGATTGTAAATACGCGTCCGGAAGTGACGGATGTATAAATCTATCCCTCCTACTGCAGTGCAAGGAGGTGTTCCGAGACAGTCCTATTGGAGAGGTCAAAACTCCTCTCAACCTCAGTCCTCAACCAGTCTCTCCTGATCTGGCCTGCGACGCCGTTGGTGGGCAGGTGCATCTGCCGCCAAGATCCGTACAAACCCCACCCCCATGAACCCGGGCACCCCTGCAAAGTCACCAAACTTAGCGAACCACTTGGGGTGACCTATGACAGAGGTGTTGGCTATCCAATAGATGGTTCCCGGGGGCGGTACAAATGTCACTGGTCACAATTATCGTTTTGATTCTGAATCGTGCTCTTTCACCAGGTAGATACTAGGAGAATCTTTAATATTATTTTCAATTTCAGTGCCGACAACAAGGGCGATTATTTTATTGTGCTTTATTTACATGGTTTTCTTTACCCGCCTCACTAGATAAAGCCTTTTTCGAATAAAATAATTATTATACTTTACGTAATTAGTAATTACGTAATTGAAGTAATTTATGCTTTTCCGTACAACCTCTTGCTCAGCTGACCTCTGTAAGTATTAGTCCAACCTACGCTCCATAGATATTAGTCACCACTGGGACCGTCATAAATATTCGTCCGCCCTTAGCTCTGTAGATATTAGTCCTCACTCTGAAGTTCATAGATATTAGTCCAACATATGAGCTGTAGATATTTGTCCGACATACAGGCTGTAGATATTAGTATCTGGAGTCCGCGATCTCCGGATTCGTAACCAAGGATCTAAACCACTCAACCACTGGTGGAAGAGGGCACGATAAGAAGACGAAAAATATTTACATCTCATTAAAACAAAAATGTCACGTTGTTAAGCGCAAGTTTTGACTTAAAATATAATTATTGAGTTTATTTAGGACACTGTCAATATTTATTAGGTGCCTCTTCTACTAAACCGAATATTTAATACGTATTTTACACAATGAAGGCTCCATTGCTGGTTTATGCCTTCATATCAAAACATTCATCAAGAATTATGTGTAAAAAGGGTTAATTTTGATTTAATCGCTCCGAAATAAATTTACCTTGCTGTTATGAAATCTGATATTTCCAAACCTGTTACCTAATCTTGTTTTCAGAACACAACTCTGGGCACGTGATAAAATGGGCTAAATTTAAAAATAACATCTTTCAACAATAACATGTTAACCTTCCATGAAACAGGGCTGACAAAACTTTGGTTCTCGAAACTGGTAAAAACTCAATAAAATATTCGTTTAGGTGTTTAACATTAATTGTCAATTCGATTCTCGTTTTCAAATTTGGCACAAAATAAATCACATTTTTTAATTTTTTTTTAAACAACTTACCTGGAATTTGCAGTACGACGTCGTGAGATTGCAACAGCTTTTCCAGGTATTATTTTCTTTTTACAAGCTTTATGCTTTTAAATCCGTGCACAGTAAACCTCGTGTTTAAAAGAGTATAATATCTAACCTACCTACTTAATTATTATAAACCATTAATATTTAATCTTATTTATTTTTAACTAGCTGGTTCCCGGCATGCGTTGCTATGCCATTTAATAAAGAAATTGTTTCTCCCTGCGTGTCCTTTCCCATTCGTCCCGTTCCCGTTCCCCTTCCTCTCCCGCATCCCCTTCCCCCTTTGCGTTCACACTCCGTCTCCTCCACCTTTCCTTTCCCCACTCCACTCTCCCCCTTCCTCCGTCCCGCGAACCCCCCTTCCCCCTCAAACCTCCCGCATTCCATACATTCAGTTTTCAAACAGCTCGCGTGCCACATATTGCATTTTTTATACAAATTTCATAATGCCAGAGCTCACCAGTAGTTTTATACAAACCTTGTCCTGACAACAACGAACCCACAAAAAAAAATTAACCAATTTGGTGCAGTCGTTCAGAAGTTATGCGCGTACATACATTTCGGCGATTCATTTTTATTTATATAGATAGATTTCATGCAACAATTTGTCCAAAAAAATTACAATAATTTTTCAAACTTTCTTCAGGCTGATAGTACCGATTATTCCAATTTAACAGTTCGTAGCTAGAACCACGACCATGCTAACTCTGGTGGATAAAAAGATCAGCACTGCAACCATCTTGAACTAGAGCCTTAACAAATTTACAGATAGATGTGGTACCAAATGGTCGGGTTGAAAAGAACTTCGCTCCGCTCAGTCATATATAATCCTAAATTGGCTGTAGCTTGCTATGTTCATCGGCTGAATCATCATCCCATCTTAAACCACGTGTTCTAAGTTTTAACAAATCAACGTACTGGTGTGCCGGTCGCACCGGAAAAGAAGTGCTCCTTGCTGGGTGGTGCAATCATATTATATCGTTTCGTTTATTACATACCTACCTATTTTACCACTATTTTGTTTAAGTACATCTTCTTCAATGGCGCTTCAGCCCATTTCGAGCCTTGGCCTCCTTCAAGATAAGCGTCCAACTCCCGCTGTCCTCGGCCGTCGCCTTCCAATCTACAACATGGAATAGTCCTCTTGCATCTTTCCTGACATCATCCTCCCATCTCAGCCAGTTTTATTATATAGGAGCGATAACTTAACCATTTAATATTGTAAAATGATGTGAAATTTTATTCATAAAGCGAATACGTACACCACGTGGTTCCACCCCTTGCCCTAAGACGTGTAAGAACCCTATCCAACCCCAAGAAATGGAAGTTTTGATCGGAGGCTCTGATAACAACCCGCCGAGGCATGGCTAATGAAACTAACCTCGTAATTCAGCCTTCATTGCTTTAAAATAACTACTTCATTTACTTGTATGAACGTGGAGATAAAATACAACGACGGAACTAACAACGAAAAATGAAAGACGAGAGGTTTGGGAGTTTGGCAGATATATAATATGACTTTTAGTATCAACGTAGCGAATCTTAAGTGTCGTTTTATACTACATTCATACGAACATAATATATATAAATAACAATAAAAATTATTAATATTGTTTGACAAACTAAGTTTCATGTTTATTTTTTCGGAGTGTAGTTACTGTGAATTTTAATACACAAAAATATTTGATCGTGTGCTTACACAAAAATGGGCTTTTACATAAAGCATATAACAGTTGTAAATGCTTTAAAGTAACAAATTAAATGATTGAAGAGTTATGATAAAAACATACAATAGAGAAGAAGTTAAAGTTTTCTTGTATCTAAATTCTGTGCAATATTACATCAGCAACCTATGTTATGTAGGTGCAAGCGAGCGGAAATGTCTACTAAGTCTTGATATTATTAAACGTTTTCCATAGAAATTTGGATGTAGTTCTGATTGATATTTTTTATGGCAGGAGCGCTTGTTTTTTTTTATTCTGCAGTTTTTTTTTCGAGATGGATGAAATTTTGACTTTTTAATCAAACTTGACTTTCAAAATAGGAGGAAGATCGCCGTTTGCATAAGATTTCAAAACACCATCCAATATCCTTCTCACCCCACCTGAAGAAGATTTTTTTTACTTGCTGATGAAATTTTGAATAAGAGGAAAATTTCTGCCTCCATTGGCTGATTTCAATATAAGAGGAAAGTTACTGTCTTCATCGGCTGATTTCAACATAACAAGAAAATTACTATCTACCTCAGCTGAATTCAGAGAAAAAATACTTTAATGTCTGCTGATTTCAGCATAAGAGAAAATTACTGTCTACATCAGCTGATTTCAATATAAGAGAAGAATTACCGTCTACATCAGCTGATATCAACATAGAGGAAAATTACTGTCTACATCAGCTGAATTCAGCTGAAGAGAAAAATTACTGTCTACATCAGCTGATTTCAAAATTAGAGAAAAATTACTCTGTAAAACAGCTGGTTTCATCAAAAATACAGTAAGGTTAAATAAATCAGGGCTGTCAAAACATATAAATGAAAAACTAATGTCTAATACTACACACATATAAATGAAAAACGTTATGTCGGAAAAAATCTTCCATCTAAGAGTTGCTTGTTTTAAATGTACAATGTAGCGCTGTTCATAATATAACTGGCAGAGTTACCAGTTACCATGAACCGACTACTGTGCGTAGGCAAATAAAGGTCATCTGATAAAGCAGACAATGCCCTTTACGAGATGTGCTAATGTAGCTCGGCGCTGGAACTAACTATGTAATAGCGGCAGGCTGTGGAAGGGTAGGTACAAGTACCTACTTTAGACTGGAGGCATTGGAATCTTTTGCCTTGAACGGTGTTGAAATTCATTTAGCACTATCTGTTCATTGAGCCAGAACGGAGCCATCAAAACAACAAAAAATTATTACGGATATTACGGATATTATTACGGATAGTTTGAATTCTTAAAAAATCTGTTATAAACTTGAAACTTGTAAATAAAATAGTTTTCTTTGAAGAAAAATAAAATACCAATAAACCTGCACGAAACATAAAACAGAACTAAACACAGATAAGTAAAAAGATAACAGTCGTAACTGGGAAACGAACCCAGGATCCCTTGTCTTACCGGGACGCACCGCCCTAACTCGGCCATTGGGACGTATTTATATTACCTATTTTTTATCGATTGCATATTTCAAATTCAGAACAATAATATTATCTTCAACATTTTTTTTCTGTACTTTGGCCGCTATCTTTTTGAATTAAAAAAATGTTCTAACGAATTTGTTTGTAACCTAGGTAATGTCTTGGATAAATACACCAGATTTTATTTATGTGGATCACCTGTTGACGTTTTCTAAAAGTCAATGAATACATATATCGTGGTGGAAGCACAATTTAAAATTCTGATTAAAAACCTTGTGAGTAACTTTGTTATTTGCTTATTTGGGATTACGCCGGATTTACCTTGAAGTGGGTAACACACTGCTGCATAAAACTAACCAACTAAGGTTGCTAACGATGTACTATTTGTAACACAACATCACGATGACTAATTATTTATCTTTCGGTTTATCATGGTGTACCCTTTTTGAAGCAGAATTTACATTTGAATATGGGTAGGTACTTTTTAAATGATTTCCCTATCAGAGTAAAAACGGTTCGATCCCAAATAAGTACACACGTTGTTTAAAGGGCCTTTAACCATCCAGCGGCCGAGAATCAATCAAGGCCAAATTTCGTCGAAAGATGTTCTTACGATCGTACAGGGCGGTTCCAATGAGAAAGATTAATTATTCTCCGTCACAGCTTTTTAAAATTATAACTCAATATCGATTTTATTTCATTCAAAATTTGCGTTAATTTATACCTACATCCAAATATGCTGAAAGGTTTCATGATAAAACTATTAAAATTATGTACTTTTTATAATTATTTTTTGATCATAAGCTTTTACAATTTTTCAATAATGTCTAAGCAAAATAATAATGTAAAAAAAAATCTTTAATATATTAGTTTATAAGACCGCAAATAAATAGACAAACTGTAGTATTTTCGTCACAAAATATGCGCAGGGATATATTTTTGAATGATTTTATTTTACTAAAATTAAAATTCTGAAACATAGCTTTCCCAGAAAATTGATTGATTTATTTTACTGCATATGATTTGAAATGTGAGTCGTATAATACAAAATTTTGTTTGAAAATTTAACAAATCTGCCAACGACCTATGGTATAACCTTATTATACTAAAAATAAACATTTTTCTCAAAAATTTAAAACATACCTTTACTAGATAAAAAAAAACAATCTTTAGAAATCAATTTATATTTTTTTGTGAAAAAGAGTCAGTACGTCTAAAATTTGATTTAAAAATGACATATTTCCGGTTTTCTCTAGTTATTCCCTCTATAACCAGTGCCAAATCCTTGTAAATTGTTTTTTAATAGCATTGTTTGCAAAAAACCAATTTAAACACTCAAAAATGTTACAAAACAGGATATTCCCCGAGTAAGAAGTTTGTTATCGTTTCGAGTGTGTATTACAAATATTCAAATGAGTTTTTTTTTCTCTTGGAAAATGCATTGCGATTACGAAGCGTATGGTGTGAAAGAGAAAAACTATATAAATCAAATAATATTACGGTAAGAACGTTGCGGAACTCTATAATATTATGTTCATTGAGACTCTGTGCAGAAACAGGCGGTCCGTTTTATAGATTCTCCTATCTTAACAAACGGATTGCAATCTTTAGAACACAGGCGTCTAGTGGGAATGCTGTCCTTGTTCTACCGGTATTACAATGGAAGATCCTCCGTAGAACTAGCGTCATTGATTCCTTCGGTGCCGGTGCACAGTCGGGAATGGAAACATGCCAAATGTGCGCCCAACATTTGTAGACAGTTGACATTTGTCACAGAAGAACGACTTGTTCTTGAATTCAACAGCTCGACGCGGAACGATTTACCGGCCACCGTGTTTCCTCCCTTTTACAATATGGGTTTCTTCAAGACCCTGGTTCACTCCTTTCTTTCTACAAAAGAATATCCACGTTGCATCTCCAAAGACAGGTGTGGAGTTAATTTAAAAAATAATATTAAAAAAATTGTACGCATAGGTAACGAAGACAGTACCTTTTGCAGGAATCAGATATGTTTTCAAAATAATCAACTGAATATCTACGTATTTTTTTCTCAGATGGCCCCGTAATTTTAATTTAGCCCTGCCAAACGATTCACGTGTCTAATTAAATATGATGTATACTGCACACATCTTTTCATAGCACATATTTTAAACCCTTTCTCAACCAGTCAACTTAAAATGACGTGAAATTTGAAACATTTTTACTAAGTAACTACTGAACCAATTTATTTGCTGTTTTTTACAAATAATTGAGTGAATCCTTCCAACAGCACTGATTTTTTTTCGTTACGTTGGCTGCATTGCGTACACACTTCGTATATATCGTATCAAGAATCGTTGATCACACCTTTTGAAAAGCTATGATCCGAGGGAATTGCAGTATTAAAACGAACAAGGTATTTGGCTTTTTTTATATTTTTCCGTTTTTATTTACAGTTAAATGTATATTCTTTCATATTATAATGAAAATACAAAAAAAAAAACATTGATGTAATATTTGTTTTTAGCATCCTAAAGTATCTGACAGCCGGCGTAGTGGAAGATACTCTCAGTATCGCCCTGGTGTAAGACCACCATTCAGAATTTAAAAACGTTGCTTGAAATGGCTATAGCCGTGTTTGGTGACCAGATCTGAATAGCCAAGTACTTCCCCGCCTTCCTCTCCCCTATCTCTTTCTCCTCCCTACTACCTTCAGCCTCACAACATACCCCAATTGAGGATACCATAGTCCCACTGGCTCCAGACGGGAGCAGTTGGGACTCTTGTGCCGTATTAATGTACAAAAAAATTGTGTCATTTCAAAACGACACTGGTCGTTTGAGGTTATACTATATGATTATATTATATGACTATTTTATCTACTGGAATTACTTGAAAGAATTCAATTAAGAGTGCCCACCAGACAAACTAGACTAAATCACATACTTAACACTCCTCGATGCAACACTAACTCTAAACAAAACATTAATTAATTCATTAACCGCGCTTCACACTTTTTTAACAATTCATACAATGAATTCGACTTATTCAACACAGCACCCCAAACTCTAAAAAAAATAAACAATAAATAACTTCTAAACATATATAAACTATTATACTTCTATACAAATAACTTATTCACTCCCAGATTAGATCCGTCCCCTTCCCCTCCCTCCCACCATCCCATCCCAAAAGCTATTATAACTCTTATAACTTTTATAACTTTTTAATCTCTCTAATTAATACACACCAGTGATAACCTATTATTGGTTCAATAACATATACATATGTAAATACACCTAAGTAAATAATGTAACTGTTGGTTTTCCAAAATAAAATAAAATAAAATAAAATAAAATAAAAAAATAAAAATCTAATAACATATATATATATTTATTATGTGTTATTACATGTGTTTTGATGAGAAGAATACAAAAATATTATAATATTTCAAGTACACATAATCATGTTATTTATTTTTTATATCTGTAGGAATTAATTTGGATGAGAAAGGGTTTTAATAATCTATGTAAGTGATTTATTAAATAAACACGTGCCGAAGTTGGCAGTTGGTACTGCGTTTTCATTAGCTTTAAATAAACAAGTGGGTACGAGTATCTGACTTACTATCTGCAATAATAATTTATTTGCTTCCTTATCTTTGAAAGGCTTTAACAACAATGGATAAATAAAGTAATAAGATACGTTTAAACCTGGTGGTAATTAATTACTCTCATAATATTATCAACACGAACACAAGCTCTAACCTAATGATTGCATTCCAAGACAAGTTGCAAAGCACAATTAATTATAATATCACAGTAAAAAAATAACATGGTTGTTCGCGCATTATTATATGAGATTGATAGGGTATTGCATTCGCAGACTTGGTGGGTAGCATATGTCAAAATCCTGAATTTATCCCACCTACCTAATCTTTCCTTCCTAAATGTCACCATCAAAAATTGTTGCAAGAAAGTACTCAACTTTGGAGAGGTGACAGTGTGCTTTGCTTTGCTGTTCAGTACAAAATAACATCTCAGACAGGGCGCGTGTATCGCAACCTCTTGCTGTAAGAATATTGCGATTATTAAATTAAACATTGAGAAGTGTACACCAAAACTGGAGATCAGCAAGGCCCCATCTGCAACGGTGAGTCCTATTTTCCTTATTCCAATCTGGGCTTATCTAATTTTCCAAAAGCGCAGATCTGAACTATCGACTGACTATCCATCAGGTTTTGCGAGTGTATGCTATTTAATCGTCCCGTATAACTTAGCGATTTCACGTAGTTTCGGGACTGGTCCTTTGAGGGTTGCGTAGGCTTTGCTCTGCAGCAAAAAAACAACGCCAATTTACAGTGGAGTCGCAGTTTCGCGACACCAATGGTGTTCGATGATAAACGATAAAAGCACCTTTTAAAGTATGTTGAAGTACCTATATAAAACCAGGCATTACTTTGAAATTGTTCCTGAAGTTCTGGAAAGATCGAACACGCCTAATTATAGAGGTAACTGAAATCTGCAAAAACTCTCTAACATTAATCTGGGATGGGGATAAACTTAATAGTTTCTGGTATCTAGTATTTAATGGCTACACCAAAATTAAAGACTAAAACCAAATTAATTTTACTAATATTATTTATTATACTGAATAAGGAACTCCAGTCCACATTTTTTTTAACCTTCTAACTTAAATAACTGCATAATTTTTTTATTTATTTTTAGATTTAGTTTTAATAGTTAAAATAATTGTCAAAGTTTTCATTTTTCAAGATCCCCCGGAAACCACCGTATGTATGGTGAATCGTGTGACGTCGTCAATCACCAAAAGTTTGTTTTATTTTCAATAGGTGTTGTCATTTTGTATGACAGTTATATGGAAGAAGCTATGAAACTATTCAATAATTTAAAACATTATTTAGGTGGAATTATTTATTTATTTTATCATATTATTAATATTAGATTATATTTTTCAATATTATTAAGGGAGAGTAGTATAAAAATTGTTTGAAATTACTATTTTTTTAGTTTTACGAATCGTAATCAATATTACACACGGAAACCGAAGAATAGCATCTCCCACATACACACTTTATTTCAAGAAAAACCTATTTTTTTGCATTTTGCTTTTCGTGTTAAGCACTTTCATACTGCTTACTAACAACGTATGCAAGGACACTGGAGGTCTAGATTCGTTCAAAATAAATAAATGTAGCTTCGTTTAACAAAAAAATTAGAATCTTGCGAGAGCCTTAAAGGAGTAACCATCTGTTAGATACTTATACCAGGGCGGTAAGAGGTGGATAACCTCCACTGTCTCAAGGAAAAAAAAGTTTTTCTAGATATTTCTCTTTCTGAAAACGCTCTTCCATTACGTTTGATTGGTACTAAAAAGGTTTTTTAAATACATACTATATGCACATAAAAGGATTATAATAACGTAGACAACTACGAAGTTATTTAAAAAAACACTAATAAATAAATAAAAATGCATCAGGGAGGGGGTTCCGGGTACTGCCACCCCGGGATCAATTAATTGGATAGCCAACTCTCTCTGCCATAAATAACCCAAGAGGCTGCGTTTGGTGCCATAGCACACGTCGTCACTCCCAAAAATGAACGAACTGCAACTTGCCAATACTACATATAACTAAGAGGTAAATGATGCGTGCTGGTTGTAGATGGAAGAATAGAAAATATTTTGTTTTAAAAAGTTTTAAATTCTATGTACATTTGTTACTTAATTTTTTTTTTTTTTTGCAACCGGTTTCGACACATCCGTGTCATTCACTAGCAAACTTAAAACAAACCTAAAAATTCTATGTAAATACAAAATGTTTAGTTTTAATTAGGTGGGGTAATGGGAGGGGTGATTTTTGGGGAGTGAAGAACGGTAAGCGGAGCCGACATTACATGGAAACATTGTAAATAAGGGCGATTCACAGGGTGCTATTATTTTATTAACAAACTATATTTTTTTTTGTTTATTTCCAAGGTTTCCAAAGTTTAAAAAAATTAAATTAACAAATGCATATAGAAAAAATAATTAAAACAAAATGTCTAGAAATTGTTACATAGTAATTGCCCAAGAAATACAAAAAAAAAATAAGAGAAAATATTTATAAATCTCTGATCCCATTCTAATTCAATTATTTGTTACCTTGTGATTGAGTAGATAGGTACCTTCAATAATCATTTCAACAAATCCATTTTTTTCTCATTAAATAAAATTCCCGAATTACTACTACGCCCAATCAAAAAAGACGAAAAAAACAAACCCTCATTTGGCCATAACCTTTTTTTATCGCGCGCCATCTTCGCTACAATTGACGCTTGACTAATGCATTAAGTTCACAATGCACACATTTGCATACAATAACACGAGTGGGCTCGCTGGCATCATTATCGTCACTAATACCATAGAGATATTACACCAGCCTTGAGCATATCATCACCGAGGATTATACAAGTGTACACTCAACAGGATGCAGCGCTGTCTTTATATTAAGTTTAACTTTGATGCTTTTCACTGCGCAGAAGCAATAATTTACACATGAAAAATTTATACATGTCGAATTTACTACAAACCCAAGGTATTTAGCAGGGGTGCCCGGGTTCATGGGGTGAGGTTTGTCTAGGTCTTGGAGGCGGATGACCAGGACATACTGAACCCCAGATTCCTACCCACCCCTTAAACCCTTTTCCTTCCCAGAACTCTCCTCTCCTTCCTTTCCTTAAAAAAACCCTCCACACAGCATCCTCAAAGATGACATAGGCCCTAAGGGAAATTATTTTCCTCAGGGCCTCCTGTGTGGAGCTCATGTAAAAATAAAAATAATTGCCTACTGGAATTACCAAAATATTTATAAATTCGACAGTCTAAAACGACTTAGTAACAAATATAATTATTATAATTGATTAAAATCCTTGTGGACCACCCCTCTTCCCCTCCCCCATGTGTTATGTATTCAAACCGTAGACTAAGAACTATTTGTACCAGTTTGAAGATGGCTCTAACGAGCTGAAATCGGTTACGGTCAATAAAATTAAGTGGAATGAAGTTTTATATTTGTTTTATTATAATATATTATTTTGGAATTTCATCATGAATTGTGAGTCTTAAAATAGAAATATTAAAAACTGTATCATAATTTGATTGACCTACCAACACTATCTTAAAGCATATTTTTACTGGCTGCAGTCATTATATGTGATTGCAAGATTCATCTCGAACTAAATGCTACCAAGAAATCGCCTCGGATAAATAGGTCACCCCAAGTGGTTCGCTAAGTTTGGTGACTTAGCAGAGGTGCCGGGTTCATGGGATGAGGTTTGACGGCCAATGGGGTTGTCCACCTATCGCGTGGCGTGCCGAATCAGGAGAGAATGGTTGAGGACCTCCTATCCTATCCTAGACCTCTCCAGCCGGACTCATTGTCTTGCATTGAGTAAAGGATTCATCAAATCCGTCACTCTTAGACACGTTGGCCCCAGATTCCTACATGCCTCTCATATTCACAGAACTTCCTCTCTGTGCTTTTCATAAAAAGACCCTCCACACAGCATCCCCAAAGATAACCTCATATGTGGAACTAATGTGCGCTCGCACTTCTCTCTCTTGCCCCTACAGTAATATACGAAAGGTGACTCTCTCCCTCCCTTTCTATCTTTACTAACTTATATCTCCATCTCAACTACCGTTCGCCTCGCTTTTCGTAACGCTCTCATCACGCATTTACCAGCTCACTCCCCAAGTCAAGCATGCGTAAAGAAGTTTTACTTCAAAAACATATGACGAATCCTCTGTAAATTTCATCGGCGATCATAACGCTTCCCTGGGAACGACCTTAAGATCCAGTGTTTTTATTTCAGTACGCGTGAGTTCGGTTTTACGAGTCTCGGAGTGTGCTCAGAATTCAAGTCAGAGAGCAAATAACGTCTACTGGTAGACTGGTACTGGGACCTCAGTCTTAGGCCTCGATGTCACGTGTATATTATTCTAACGCATGCCTGTAATCATAATTACGCACTTGGCCGCTGTACACACATTTCATTTTACGCATGATTTCTAGGTACCCATGTTGATTCTTTAATTAATCAAGTTTCATGATTTCATGTGATTTCAGTAACGCACGGTGTTACGGATTAACTTACATATAAATGTGTAAATGTGTTATATTTAGTGTTGAAGGGAGCATGACATTGAAATATCAAAACTACAAGAAATGAAAGTCAATGAAAATCTAACAAAGGTTACATTTTATTGTAGATGTTGTACAAAAAGATACGTGATGAAATACTTGTAATTATTCAGGGCATGGTTTCGTTACGAAGAATTCTATTTAATTCCCTTTTCATATGAACCAAAATTACTAATGGCAAAGCTAACATATGTCAGGAAGTCTATTGTTTAAAATTGTGAACATTAACTTACTAATTAATGGGCGCCATACTCCTATGAAACAGAGTAGATAATACTTATTGCAAACCATTTAACGGATAGTCTATGCTGGTTGATCGGTTCCATAGTCGCCATCCTGTCGCTCTACGACGAACTCCGTCTGTCACCCGTAAATCAAATCTCGGAACTGCCGTCGTCAAAGTTGTCTCTGGTCAACGCGGTTAGAATCCATTGAGACACGTCTGCATAGAAGTCCAGTGACCAATCTTCTGCTACGTTACAACTGGAGAAAGACCACCATTTAGAATTGATTGTTTGAAAACGATTTAGTCGTGTTTGGTGACAAGATCTGAATAGCCAGGTTCTTCCCCACCTTCCTCTTCTATCTGGTTTCCTCTTTCACTCTCTTCAGACTCACATCATATCTCAGTTGGGGATGCCATGATCCCACTGGCATCACATTACGAAGCATTTGGGATTCTTATGCGGTATTCACAAAAAACCACTGAAGCGATAAACCGATAGAAATGTGTTGTGGGCTTGTCTGCGTGTCCGAAATAAACTCGATGTTTCCTTACGTGTGAAATCGATCAAAATTAATTATTTACAAAGATATTCAAATACAGAAGAGATATGCTATGGTGTCCGCGCAACTGTCGCCGGACTACGCGCTAATTAGCGTAGTTTTCATACAAAAAGAATTTGTTCATTTCGATGATTTTTTGAAAATGTGCATTAATATTGGTTAACAATATATTTTGAATAAGGAAAGAATTCGTTCATTTAGTTTAACGTTCGTTTGGTTTATTCGTTAATTATTTGTTCTTTTAGTTTATTTGTTAATTGGTAAACAATATCGGCGACACCCGGAAGCGCAGACCCACATAGTAAAAACAGCAGATAGCACATCTACTTGTATTTCAATATCTTTGATTATTTAGAAGGATCTTATATAAATTGATGAAATCAGTTTTATTTCAAATCAATATTGATCACATTTCTAGACATTTTCTGTTCAGTAACGTTAGGATCTGTTATTATTTATTGTGGTGAACGTATGTCTTAAGGTATAAAAGAGACATGCATGCATGAGTGAGACAGCGTGAGTAACGTATAAAAGGGTGTGATTGTTGTCCATTCGTTCTCTTTACCTTTAGACTTCCTAAGAAGAACCATTGTACAATCTCGGAATAAACATCACTAGTCTATCTACGACTTATTATTGTCAATTCCCTGTATTGCGATCACAAACAGAGGAATCTGGATCCATCATTAGATTGGAAGTCCAGATTATCAGAAAATAACCGCAAATGGTCATCACACTTATTACTTACTTGCAATATTGTAGTAGGAAAGGATTTTAAATTAGATTTTTTTTTTAAATTTAATGTAAACCAAATTTAATAACGTTTTTTAAATTCTGCAAGTACGAATATTTTTTTTTTAATTATTGTGGTTAGGCCAAGTTGAGACGACCTTTTCAATATATTCTATTTATCCCCATCAAATTTAAAATTTTAAGGTCCTAAAATGATTTATCACCAGTTAAACCAATTTACTGAGAAGTAATTGTGACAATAGGTTCTTTATTCTGTGGGGTACTTTTAAATGTCTTTAACCACAATAATTGGTAATATTTTCTCAATTGTTTAATAATGTCTTGTGAATATTCTAAGAAATGGGGAATAAATTTTCCTTATTTTATTAATTAATATTATGTTACGATCATTCATTCTATTATTGGTTAAGTTGAAAATTTGTTAAGTAAATTCAATCTAAGGCCCTTTCTTTCTATATGTGAGGGTTGTGACTTGTTGTCAAGCGGAACGGAAGAAAAAGCTCCCTTGAGGTGATTTTTCGCGAAAACGGCGCTTTATAAATGAGTCAAATCTTTTTGTTATTAGTTTTCGGGATATTATGCCGTGTTGCGCTACCTCCTTCTTTAGCCAACGTTTCGGACAGCGTTACAGTGTCCATCATCAGGGCAGATGTGTAATAGTTAGGGGTGATGTTTGTACTTATCTACTTAGGAGCGATACAAAAACTAATAATAAAAATACTTTTGGCCGTGAAAATCTAAAATCGTATCCGAGCCAAATATTATTATTATTATTAATTATTAAAGTGAGAACTCACTAATAAACGTTCTGTCAGTTTTTTAAAATGCTTTTATTTTTATAACATATGTATGTCCAATATATGTCCAGTCGATTTATATTAACCGAATTAAAATATGAGAGAATCGGACACGGGCCAGACAAGGCGAAGGTCCTAGGTTGGTGTCCCAGTGGTGTTGGTTGACCGTATCTTTTTCTGATTTTTCTGATTTCAGATTTTTGATTGAGTCTCGCTAATAACGTCTTCATTTAATTAAAGTCAAAAGATGTCGCATATTAGGACACAATCCAGATAGCATATAGTTCGGGTTTGAATCTTGCAATCAATTTGAGAGGCGGGTATGGGTACCGCCGCCCTGGAAACCATTTATTGTATAACCAACACCTCCGCCATAGGTCACCCCATGTGTTCCGCTACGTTTGGTGACTTGGCAGGGTTGCCCGGGTTCATGGGGTGAGGTTTGTCCAGATCTTGGCGGCGTATGCGTCTGTCCTGAACCTGCTGCGTGGCGCGCCGGATAGAGAGACTGGTTGGGGGAGGCCTTTTGACCTTTCCAGCCGGACTCTCTCGACCCATCGCCTAGCACCTTAGAGGAAGGAAGGATTCAAACGTCCGTCACTCCTGGACACACTGACCTCCAGATTCCTACCCTCCCCTCATACATTTTTCCTTCCTAGAACTTCCTATCCTTTTCTTCGTTAAAAAGACCCTCCACACAGCAACCCTTAAGATGACATAGGCCCAGAGGGAAATTATTTTCCTCAGGGCCTCCCGTGTGGAACTAATGTAAAAAAAATATACGCATAAAGACAGCAGCCAATAAAAATATGCCTTATGAAAATGAAGATAATTTTGACATTTCTTTTATATGTTATATAATAATAATATTATTGAATATCTACATAAAAGAAATTAAAATTAAAATGGAGTTCTACAAATTAAACTTGATAACAATAAATTATGTTGGCAGTTCTTTGTCGAAGTACGATACAGTATAAGTATGACCGTTTCGGATAGGGACACATTAAATCTGTGATGTTTTATTATTATTTAAAATCATCAACGGGTATTTGGATAGCCCTGAACTAGTGAATATGATAAATTATCAAGTCCCCAACAATCATAATACTAGACTCCATGCTCCTTTTAACATAGTTGCTTCTCGCACTAATTTTATGTATAACTCTTGTCTTCAGAGATTGCATCGTGTGGGGAATGAAACTTGTTCTGTGGACATATTTTTTTATAAAAACATCGCTTCTTTTAAAAAACGTATATGTATGCAGATGCAAGAATCCTCAAATGTTCCTGATTGTTAACAGTGACAAATTTAATACCCACTACTCTGTAACTACTTTCATAGTATATACCTACTTATTTATTTATATATGTAATTGCTGTGTACCTTTTATTTTTAATCTTATTTTTTCATAATAATAACAAACTTACATAAAAAAAAATTTTAATGTTTCAAATTGTTAACAGCAAAAAATTTAATACACACTGCTCTGTAACTACTTTCATAGTACCTAATTCCTTCTTTGTATATGTAATTGCTGTGTACCTTTTATTTTTCCCAATAATAACTTTTAATAACAAACTTACGTACTTTTATAATAGCAAATAAAAAAATAAAATAAAAAAAAATTATTACAAGAAATTTACTGATTTTTATATTAACCGCAAAAAAAAAATGTTTTACACCTCTGCCGACCGGTTTGCTTCGAGTATGTTTGTAATAATGTTTTGGGTAATATTGTGACAATAATTTCTGAAACTACTCTAGCCTAAGACCAATACGAATATACTGGTTTTACTCCTTGTGTTGTGCCAACATATGTCTGTCATGCTGTTTATTATTTTATATACTATATACTTATTATGCTTCTACATACTTCTTATAATGCTCTGTACAATTTACCTTACATGTAAAAGCCATCAAGGCGTAAACAAATAAATAAATAAATAAATAAATAAATTAATTCAGTTGGTAGAGTTGCACCCTGGCAAGGCGAAGGTCCTGGGTTCCCAGGTGGCTGGTGTCCCGGATATGACCGTACCTTTTTTTTTCTATTTTTCTGTTTTCAGATTGTCGATTGAGTTTCACCAATATTGTCTTCAATTAAAATTAAAATCAGATAGAGTTGTGTGAATTAAACACATTTTTTAAATTATTTAATTAAAATTGTATTCTGGAGTTGCCGATAGAATAATGCTAAAATAATATTGAATATTAATTAAATCAAGCGAGCTTTAAATTATAATGAACCATCCTTTCCCAGTGACATCCACTTATAAATGCATTATTATTCTATAGACTACACCACAAACATAAAAATATTAATACTAATTTATGTAATTCATTTCATTATACAATAATAGTAAAATTATTGAAATAAAACGTTATGATAAATAGATGAACAATAATCACTTAATGCAAGATAAATAATATGCATTCTGAGGCATAATTTTATTATCAATTTGCATAACATTAACAATAATAATAATTGGATAATTTGTACAACACCGTTTTTGTAATAAATCACATCAAGGGTGCTGTACATATATTACTTGCCAGAATGTATCTTAATGTGTATGTGAAACAAACTTACCTTTTCCTAATTATCAGTAATAAAAATCTTTACATTTACATATTGTCGCTCGCATTATATCACCGCGTATCTCATTTTCATGAGGAACGTTTGGTTTATTTAATAAAAAATAGCACATCTTTGAAAAAAAGGATCAACTAATATTTTGGGATCGGTTAATTGGAAAAGTATGTTTTTTATTAAAAACATATTATTTGGTATTTTCAATGACGTTCGCGGTGTAATACATAAGAAAGCTGAGAAATGATGAGATGGCGTTGTTGTTAAGAGAGAAATAAATATTACTTTATTCATTATTGATATATACCAATTACTTTGTTACAAAACCTTGTATAAAATGAGCGGCGATTGGTAAAAACATGATTGTTCGTCGATGCAAACCATGGCGCATGCGTTGTTTTAAACGAAATTCGAAAAAAAGTCTTTTTTTTAGAAATACGGTGTTATAATGTGAGCGACGATATATACATAGTTATTTACAATCTCACTGACTATAAAGATTGTGTCTATTGTGATGAAAATAAATATAAAATAGATGATAAAAACTTTCATTTACCTCTATTTTTTTTTCTTCTTTTTTTGTTTTTAAAGAAAGACAAACATTTCCGAATTACGAATAAAACAACAATGTTTGATAATCTCCTACTACCACCACAGAAAGCCGAAAATGTTGCTTGTGTTGTGATGGAGGGCTTAGCCAGCCGAGGAATCGAACACGCGACGCTCGGGTGGGACCCAAGCGCTGTGCCCACTCAACCACTGACCTAATCAGTTACTTCTTCAGCTTTCCAACCAAAGATTTCTTCATGAAACACCATTGTTTTATTTATTTATTTTGTTACAAAATACATTTACAGTTTAAGGAAGCTTTGACCGTCCAACTAGGAAGGTCTCCCGTTCTAGGACAATCAAAAGTCCCTTCCCCCCGTATACAAACTTTCGCCCTTATAATATTATTATTCAAATTAATAAAATACTTAGTTTTACCACTTTTATTGCTTACAAAAACCAAGATGTTTCGTTCAACAACGCTCACTTCTTCAGGGTTTTTATTGATACTCAATAAAAAGTATCAATAAAAAACCTGAAGAAGTGAGCGTTGCTCACGAAACATGTTGGTTTTTGTAAACAATAAAAATGGTAAAAACCAAAAAACTAAGTATTTTATTAATTTGAATCAAAATGGTGCCAGAAAATAAGTTTGCTGTGTAAGAAGTATTATTAACTAGCTGATACCCGGCATGAGTTGCTATGATGCCATTTAATAAATAAATTGCTTCTTCCAGCGTGTCCTTTCCCATTCATCCCGTTCCCCTTCCTCCCCCGCGTCCCCTTCCTCTCTCGCCTTCCCTCTCCCCACTCCACTCCCCCCCTTCCCCCGTCCCGCGAACTCCCCTCCCCCCACCCAGGTTCTCCCCTCCCAGGTTCCCCCCCAACTCGCGACACCCTACCCGAGTACCCCTCCCCCCTCCCGCATTCCATACATTCATTCCCGGTACATTCAGTTTTCAAACAGCTCGCGTGCCACCTATTGCAATTTTACAAATTTCATAATGCCAGAGCTCATCAGTAGTTTTACACAAACCTTGTCCTGACAATAACTAACACAAAAAAAAAGAATTATCCAATTTGGTGCAGCCGTTCAGAAGTTATTCGCGTACATACATTTCCGAGATTCTTTTTTATTTATTTAGTTTAATTAATAGGATATGATACAGTTGAGTACTAGGTTCTACAATCAATTAATCGAAAATACTAGAAAATGTATTAAAAGTGAGTATAAACCAGAAAAACAGTAAAAGAAAAGTAATTTGGGAACAAAAAAAATGCATAAGACGCTCGTCATACATAATTATCAGATAACATTTTTTAATAATATTTCTGACTCCGTCCTGCCTAAATCTAGTAACCATTTAGTTATTTTTGAAACAGGTATTCTGCACAGAGAGGCGGGTATGTACGGCCGCCCTGTGAATCATTTATTGGATAATCAGTAACTCTGCCATGTGTAACCCCATATTATGTTTCGCAACCGTTTGGTGACTTAGTAGCGGTGCCCGGTCCTTTGGGTGAGGTTTTTGACCTTTCCAGTAGGACTCTCTCGACCCGCCTTGCTCCGCTGTGGAAAGGATGTTCATACGCCCATTACTACCGAATACATTGACCCCCAGATTCCTACAACCCCCTCATACCTTTTTAACTTCCCTTTCCTTCAGATTCTTCACACAGCATCTCCAAAGATGACATAGACCCTGATGGATTTTTGTCCTCGGGGCATTGAGGTAAAAAAATAACGATTATTTTGGAACAGTGGTGAATACAATGTGATTTATTTTTATCTCTACGTCTACATCTATATCTACATCTATCTATCTACATATTATAAATTAATGTCCCCCGCGTCGTCTGTCTGTCTGTTCGCGATAAACTCGAAAACTACTGAACGGATTTTCATACGGTTATCACCAATAGATAGAGTGTTTCGTGAGGAAGGTTTAGGTATGTAATTTGTCAAGGATTTGTGTAATTTGGTTGAAACATAACGATAATTGTTAGAAGTGTCGGAAAAAGTCAAGCCGCCTGGTAGCTTTCATCGAAAACGCTGCCTAATCCTTTTGGGATATAACAAAACAATGCATGGTGGGATATTCCTCTTTTATAGATCTACAAAAAAGTCCGCGAAGGTATATATCTATCTTTTACGGATAGCTTACTGTACCCATTCTATCTTCTAAAAAAATGGTCACGTACATTGCGATAATTGAAAAGTTATTTAGACGGATACACCATTAATCCTTATTAACTTAAATACGTTAGTTACCCCAAGCATTTCATGCACATTATTATAATCTTTCACACCATCTCTATGTATTATAAATTAAAGTCGTCCGCGGCATCTGTCTGTCTCTTCGCGATAAACTCAAAGACGGCGGTGGTTATAAAGGTTGGATAACCATCCAGTCGATGACGTGGTGTTTTATTAGCCACAGCAACGCGTGGCCGGGTCAGCTAGTATCTAATTAATTATAATTATTATTGTATATTAACGTACCTACGTCATAATTAACTCTTCCGAGTTAACGCCCCGTTAACACGCCGAAAATTACACCTGCTTCACGTGTTTTTCTCTGCAGAAAGGACCATAATGATAAAGCATGATTGTATCGGGCTTATTTATCTCGTCCTGATAGTGATCTCGCAGGCTCCGTCGGGTGACCAGAACATGAGGGGGGGGGGGGGAGGAAGGTTAAGAGGTAGTTAGTGTGTTGAGTATTTTTACGGTCATTGCATTCGGCCTACTTGACTCGCAACACGCCAATTTATATCCGGTCACGTGAACAACACGCTTCTGTACTTACTTCTTGGCTACTACTAAGCAATGTTAAAACGGAGATGCTATTAGAGAATACGTTATCTAATAGCATATATTTGTGTAAATACGTGTAAATTGTTGGTTGTACAATCAATAATTTTATTTTATAACACAATCTAGTAAATTGTTATAACAAACCCATTGCTTTGAAAAAATATTTTTTTTATAATTTATTTATTTAATAAGAAAAATAATATTTATTTGCAGGTATTAACCCCTCAGGCCTCGGGCCTATTTTTCCGGAACGTCAAAATATTTCCGCGCTGCAATAAAATCCAAATAAATGGAATATATGGATGATGGATAACGAAAAAAAACTACACACATATCATATTAGGCAAATGTATTATAAACTTTATCGTCAACTCATTTTTTTAACGTTTCATGTAAAAATCTTCTTTTTCTATATATCTATATATATCTGTGTATCTATATAAATAAAAATGAATCGCCGAAATGTATGTACGCGCATAACTTCCGAACGACTGCAACAAATTGGATTTTTTTTTGTGTTCGTTATTGTCAGGACAAGGTTTGTATAAAACTACTGGTGAGCTCTGGCATTATGAAATTTGTATAAAAAATTTGCAATAGGTGGCACGCGAGCTGTTTGAAAACTGAATGCACTGGGACTGAATATACGGAATGCGGGAGGGGGGAGGGGGGAGTGGAATTTGGGAGGGGGGAAGGGTAGGGGGGAGTGGAATGGGGGAGGGAAGGTGGAGGAAGCGGAGTGGGAACGCGAAAGAGCAGCAAGGGGAGACGGAAGGGGAACGGGACGAATGGGAAAGGACAGGTAGAAACAATTTCTTCATTAAATGGCATAGCAAGGAATGCCGGGAACTAGGTAATTAATAAAAAAATCCTAAATTCTTATTTTTTTTTATCAAATTCTTGTCGGAAACTTTGGATTTATAAAGGTGTACCTACGTGTTGATTATATATTTTAGGTTAACTTTAAGACGTTATTGTAAAGCTTGGTGTTTTCTCTTTCTAACACTGTTTAGATCATCTTTCCAAAAATGATAGTAAGGGCGACACAACTATTTCTATGAGACCTGTGCAGTTGTTCCGAAAACCGAACAAATTAGCCAGGGGCTTAAAGAACGTATTTGACTTACTTTAAGCAGTGATTCCTGACTTAACTTGGAGTAAAAAATTAAAATTTTGGTCTCCAGTGACAATTTAGAAGATTTTTTTTCAACTTAAATCATTAAATATGAATAGGTATTGGACAGGTAGGGTTTGAGCGGTCACTCGGCTGAGTGATTAGGGATGGAAATTGATTGGTTTAAAAAATAAATAAAAAAATCACTGGAGACCAAATGTTCATTTACATTTTTAACTTTAAATAATGTCGGGAATCGCTGGTAAAAGTAATTCATGGACATCCCTTAACACCCCGTACATTCATGCAACATTACAAACACTTTTTTCCAGGAAATTGCAAGAGGGAAACTGGTGAGTCTTCATCAAATGGAGAACCCAAAAAAACTTTATAATTGTTCTGAATATTGATGTTATGGTAATGTTTTTTTCCCTTTTTGCCAACTAAGGGATTGTTTTATTTAAATACCATAAAAACGACCAATTTTGTTCAAATTTGACCCTAAAAATTTCGATTTCAAACACTTACTCGAAAACCAAAGCTCGAATAAAAAAAGTTTTACCCCCAGATGGACTTTAAATGTTATAGATATACCAGTTTCCATCTTGTACTATTAGTATATATAAGCGTGTGGAGCGACGTATGGCATCTGTTGTTCCTCTTCAAGACCTGCATTAATAAATTCATGCCAACCCTACCTTAACCTACTTCACTACGATACCCAACCAGCCGAACGATTCTATATCTTTTGTGGGATCGAGATCTCCTGACGGACGAGATCACCTGTCAGATTTGTGTAATTTTCTATGGCTGTTATTAGCCTTTTCTGTGGACCGATGTCAGATTTGTGTGATTTTCTATGGCTGTTATTAGCCTTTTCTGTGGACCGATGTCAGATTTCAACTGTGAGCTGTCACATATTTTAGTATGGATCTTTTAAATCGGCGAAGCTGACCTGATACCCATAGAAAAAGCAAATAACGGCCATAGAAAATCAAACAATTCTGACAAGAGATCTCGTCCGTCAGCAGATCTCGATCAGCAGAGAATAGCTAGGCAGGTGACGATACAGTTCCCCCTTCTTTACACCGTACACACTGTTGTGAGATTTTAAAATAAAAATTAATAACAAATAAAATTTGGTTCTGTATCACACGGATCACACCCCTGAGCCCCGAGCCAAAAAAACTTTCGTATGAATGAGATTTTTTGATCTGAGCCACACGCAGCTATAAAAGATGTGGCTTGGCGTATTTCGGCATATCGCCTGCCGTACATTCCCAATGGGAATATATGGTGATCGACATGCTGAAATAGGCCAAGCCACATCTTTTATAGCTACATATTTGTGGCACCGCCATTTAACTCAAGCATATTTACAGAGCTGTTAATAAAATTCCGACACTTTTGAAAAAATATTATTAACGCTAGTCATGAATAATCCTCATTAATCTAAATTAAAAAAAAAAAACCAATTCAATTAAAAAACTAGATCAAAAGGTAGGTACTCAGCGATGGATGCACGAAAGTATTACATTGTTTAATATTTCCCTTGACACAGAAATCGGAGGAACCTTCAAGAAGGTTTATGTACGCATATAACTGGGAGCAATATAAGACCATTGTTGGTGAATTCAACGTTTGGTTTTCCTTTACAAATTTAATGTTACTGTAACCCGTTAAGGGCCTTTAACCAGCCAGCGGCCGAGAATCCAAATTTCGTTGAAAGATGTTCTTACGATCGTACAGGGCGGTTCCAATGAGAAAGATTATTCTCTGTACCAGCTTTTTAAAATTATAACTCAATATCGATTTTATTTGAAATACAAAATTTGCTTTAGTTTATACCTATAAAATATTAAAATTATGTATTTTTTGATCATAAGTATTTATCATTTTTCAATAATGTATAAGCAAAATAAGAATGTATAAAACTCTGAAATATATTAATTTGTAAGACCGTAAATAGATAGACAAAATAGAGAAATTTTCGTATGAAAGTATGCGGATATTTTTTTAATGATTTTATTTCAACTAAAATTAAAATTCTGAAACATGCGTTTACCAGATAACGTATTGATTTACAGGATTATATGATTACATGGTGTGAAATATGTCTTGTGAAATAAGACTTTTCGTTTGAAAATTTAACAAATCTGCCAACGACCTATGGTATAACCGTATTATACTAAAAATAACGATTTTATCTCAAAATTTAGTCTTATATTTGCGTTTACTAGATAAAAGAACAATCTTTCGAAATCAATTTATAACTTTTTGTGGAAAAAAGTCAATAGTCTAAAATTTGATTTAAAAATGACATATTTCCGGTTTTCTCTAGTTACACCCTCTTAAGAATTCGGATACTTTTATTGGGTTCGAGAAAGGACGGTTATTGATAGATTTTCCGACGATTCGTTCTGCTTCTGGAAACTCTTCCGGTAGGACGAGCTTTTTGTGCAAATGTTCCTGCCGGAAGTCCACCGCGAGTCCTGCTAGCAGTACGTGATTTATATGGTAACTATCTAACCCGACCATGCGTTGCTGTGGCTAACGAAACCCAACGCCATCTACCGGATGGTTATCCAACCTTTTAACTCACACCGCCGTCTGTTAATTTGCATACTTATCAAATCCACACCGCCCGCTTGCCAGCCCGCTAGTCCACCACATGCAGACATTCTCCTTTAATTATATATTTACACACACATTAATTATATTTTTTACACAAAACCTTGACAAATTATATACCTAAATCTTCCTCGTGAAAACATTATATCTATTGGTGAAAACCGCATGAAAATCCGTTCAGTAGTTTTTGAGTTAATTGTGAACAGACAGACAGACGCGGCGGAGGACTTTAATTTATAATTTGTAGAGATATTTCTAGGTCTAGATCTAAATCTGAACTTCCAGTGTTCCTGCATACGTTGTTAGAAAGCAGTATGCAAGTGCGTAACAGGAAAAAAAATACAATACAACAAATCATATCAGAGGTATTAAGACACTGTAGACATTGTAGGTTATCCACCACTTACCCGCCCTTGTATAAGTAATAGATGGTTACTCCTTCAATGCTCTCGCAAGATTCTAATTTTTTTGCTAAACGAAGCTATATTTATTTATGTTGAACGAATCTACACCTCCAGTGTCTCTGCATACGTTGTGAGAAAGCAGTATGCGAGTGCTTAACAAGAAAAACAAAATGCAAAAAAATAGGATAAGTTTAGACTTGCGGATTTCAATACTTTGTTTGTGTGAAAACACTATGAAACCAAGATAAGTAGACGGTGGAGGTTATCCACCTCTTACCCGCCCTGGTATAAGTAACAGATGGTTACTCCTTCAAGGCTCTCGCAATTCTAATTTTTTTTTGTTAAACGAAGCTACATTTATTTATTTTGAACGAATCTAGACCTCCAGTGTCCTTGCATACGTTGTTAGTAAGCAGTATGCAAGTACTTAACAGGAAAAACAAAATGCAAAAAAATAGGTTATAGATAAGTAGACAACTGTGTATTACGTCTTGATGTTTTCTCAAAACAAATTCTTTCCCTTTCGTTAAGTGGGCAATCATTACAAATAAACTAATTCCAGCCTCCCTAAAACAATCCGGGTAAGTAGACATTTAGGAATATAGGCGGGTTTTTTTCCAGTCGTGGAGCGTGTAAGCCGGTGGAAGCGTTTAGTAGGGACATCGTTGAGAGAATTCGCCCGTTTTCTCCATAGATGGGAGGCTGGAAGATAGCATCTCGAAGTGGAGGACTGCTATAAACATATCAGCCAGGTGGGGAATGGGGATCCCTCCCACTGCGCCCGTATACCATGTAAGCCAGATTAGCAGAACGAAGGATGCTACTTGCTGCTCACAGACGGGGTTGGGTATTCTGACGCCTGGGGCACACTACCACGAGTTTCCGGACACCGTGCATAAACGATGCTACTCTGGGGTACCGTAAATATGGTTATTAAGTGTAAGAATTAAGAACCGTAGTGAACAGATATTCCCTAAAACTGCCGTCGCTAATTTACACAACATCTTTCTTGATTCTACTTCTTACAATATCTTTCAACTCCCGGGCCGCAGGTTTCGTAAAATATTCACTATCTACTAAACAACGAATTTCGACGTTGGATAATTTTTATTCAATTTCGCCAAATGTGGAGAAAAAATTAACTAACTTAATCACACGAACACGAACAAGAACTGAAACAAAAAAATCTGTAGAAATTATAACAATCCTCTCAAAACAGCAACATACGTGAAATGAGCCTAGATTGGTGGTCCATGTACACAGTTTAAAAAGTAAAAATGTACACAAAGCAAATCATTGCATCACGTCAAGGAAATGTTGCAGTCGTTAAATATTTTATCATTTAAACAAATTATTTACGTCAATCCTTGGTTTTTAATCAACAAAATAATTAATGGCCATACATCAATACTGAATTTCATTGCAGCACAAATACACATGATACGAGGAAAATAAATCAAATAAGACTCAAAATTCGTTGACGTTTGGCGCAATGAAAATAAATGCCGAATTACCAGAGGAAATTTAATTAAAAGAAAACATAAACAGATTTAATTTCCTTCAGGGTCTGTGTCAAATTCGGGGATGATGTGCAGTGTGCGGAAAACGGTTTTATTGGGTGGGTAAAAATGCTTAGGTCAATGTGTCCAGGAGTGACGGACGTATGAATCCATCGCTCCCACTGTGGTCTATACGAAGCGATGGAACGAGAGAGTCCTGCTGGAGAGGTCAAAAGGTCTCCCTCAACTAGTTTCTCCCGATCCAGCACGCCACGCAGTAGGTGGACAAATGCATCAGCGCCAAAACCTAGACAAACCCCTCATGAACCCGGGCACCTCTAAGTCACCAAACAATGGCGTGACCAATGGCAGATACATTAGTTACACAATAAATTATTTTAGGGACAGCGGTACCCATACCCTCCTCCCAAATTAAAAATATGTTATGAGAATGAAACTTTGGTTTCCGTGATTTGTGATTTTGTGATTTTAGATGCCCTTTTTTTTATTACCTGATTTGTTGTATTATGTTTTATTTTCCTATTAAGCACTTGCATACTGCTTTCTAACAACGTATGCAGGGACACTGGAGGTCTAGATTCGTTCAAAATAAATAAATGTAGTAATAACAAAAAAAATTAGAATCTTGCGAGAGCCTTGAAGGAGTAACCATCAGTTACTTATACCAGGGCGGGTAAGTGGTGGATAACCTCCACTGCCCTTTTTTAATGAAACAAAATATGTCGTCACTGGTCACTCAGCTAAGTTAACGATCAATCCCCCACGCCGCCTCTAACTGTCCAACACTTACTGTTTTTATGTTTTTAGTTTTAAAAAAAAACATCAAAAATGTCACGGAAAACCAAAATTTTATTTACAAATTAAATGTAGATTCGTTTATTCAAAAAAATTAGAGTCCCTGCGACTTGCGAGAGCCTTGGAGCAGTACACAAGGGTCGGTAAGTGGTGGAAAACCTCCAATAGCTAGATCAATTTTCTACACATTTGACTAGGTTGTAATATTTATATTTTTTTAAGTCGAAATTGGGAGGGGGGGTGTGACACCACGTGTGGGGTGTGGTGTGACACCACATCACCCCCGGGTGTCACCCATGCTAGCTACACTACCATATACTTGTATAATGATAACATTTTGTGAATATAACGATATATATTTCCCCCCCATACACACAAGCCCTGCTTATTTATGGGGGTACATCAAATACATGTATTATGTAATTAATTATTGTAAAAAATAAATTATAATTTATGTATCTTTTTTTTAAATAAATAAAAAAAAATTAAAAAAAATAAAACATTATTTTTAAGCCATGTAAAATATTTAAAAAATCAGAGTGTGTAATTCACAAGCGGTAGAAATGAAACTAGAAAGTCGCTAGATGTCGCTTTCCATTATTTTGCCTGTTGATTTTAAAGTGGTTTGAAGATTGGATATTGATTTCACAAAATTTAAAAAGTTTTTTTTTTCGAATGTCTGTCTCTCTGGCCGCTGAGACTTTTTGAGCGCCTTGCCCACTGTACAAGGCCCGCGCTGACGCATTATATTAGAACCGGGGACCTGCCTACAATAATTTTCATTGACGCATTTCCGTTTCATCGGAATTCCAAATCACTAACGTCACTAAAGAAGTTGCACTTCAAAAAATGAAATAATATCTGTATTATACTCCCTAGCATACAAACGCATTCACTCAATTGGGCACATGCAAAATGCTCGGTGTCTTGCAATAATTCTGCACGACATCAGACAAAGAAGGAAGTAAAAAGAATGCTACCAACTGGTAGCCGCTGGCCGCTAGCCTAAACATTCGCCGTCCCGCAATAATGCAACCTGACAGGGGGCATGCAATACGATATTTTATTTTCCATACAATTTATGATATTATTATATTAACTTTGTACTCGTGTATGTAGATACTACAAGCTCTTAAATTTCAAGGTAAACAGCAGCCGAATATCAGAAGCTATCATTTATATTCCTGCATTGTGTTCACTCGAGGTCATTCAATCAATAAACATCTTTATCGTGATTGTAAACGATATTTGATTAATTTTATTTCATTTTTTTATGTTTTTAATAGCGCAAAGTAATAGTAGTCACGATAGCTTTGTGGTGATGTTTTACTCGTATATTGATCCTTACATATGAAATTGGCGTTTTGCCGTACTGGCAAATTTGATCTCAAATATCTTCTCTTTGGTTAGAAATTCCAAATTCAAATTTATACAGCTGTTTACTCATGTATTTGTGTTTCGAAAATTATAATTCATTTGTTTTTTCCTTAATTGTTTTTTTTTTTCTTTGCTTCACTTAGTTTACAAAATGGAAAACTTGAAATATCGCGTTATTTACGAGTACGAGTTCCACCGTGGCACCAGTGCTGCAGAAACGGCTCGAAGTATTAATGATGTGTATGGCGACGGTGCCGCAAAAGAAAACAGTGCGTTTTTGGTTCCAACGTTTTCGTTCTGGAAATTTCGACCTGCAGAACAAGCCCCGTGGACGGCCGGAGACCAAAGTTGATAATGAAGAATTGAAGGCTATTGTGGAAGCAGATCCATCACAAACCACGTCCGAGTTAGCTGCAGGCTGCGGTGTTAGTGATAAAACTGTTTTAATCCACTTGAAGCAAATTGGGAAGGTGAAAAAGCTTGAAAGGTGGGTACCTCACGAATTGAGTAAAACAAATCAACAAACGCGCGTTAGAATGCTAGACCACACACTGCACAACAGACGGCTACCAAATTAGAGGAGCTTCAATTGGACATCCACCGTACTCTCCGGACCTTGCCCCAACAGATTACCATTTTTTTTCGAAATTTGGATAACTTCTTGCAAGGGAAAAAATTCAACTCCGATGGGGCAGTCCAAACCGCCTTCAAAGATTTTATTGATTCCCGTCCGAATGGTTTTTTTAGTAAGGGGATTGATGAACTACCTATGAGATGGCAAAAGTGCATAGATAGCAATGGTACATACTTTGATTAAATAAATATATTATATTAAAAAAATCGACTTTATGATCCTCCCATGCAAAACGTCAATTTCAAATGAAAGGACCAAATATTTATATAAAATTCGCATGTTTTTTTAATGACCCAATCATATTTATTTGAATTTTGACGACGTAATATTGTCTACTTAGTTTGTATTTCTATCTTTCCCGAAAATCGTATACAATTTCCAGCTGGAATTCTCTCTTTAGTGAAAAAGATTAATTTTATTGGTTGTGTTGGAAATTTGTTAATATAGAAAACTAGCTGGGGTGTTCGGCTTTGATAAGAGAATGAATTGACGCTTGAATCCACGGCGGATCTTGCTTTATATAGACACTGGTCCACAATGTTCCATAACATTCCACAACGTTTGAGAGTGTTCTTCACAATGATCTGGGATGTTCCGAGATGTTCCCGACGGTTCCAGACACTTCCCGAACATATCACAACTTTCCTGAATGTTCCGGGATGTTATGGAATGTTGTGGAATGCTCTCGAATACTCTAGAATGTTCTGGACTGTTCTAGAAAATTCTAGAGGGTGAAACTTCCAACCCTTCTACGTGAGTATTTCTCAAAAAAAGTGTACATTTTGGAAAAATAAAGTGTGCCGAGAAACAGTTCAAAAATTACCCATTTTTAATTAATCATACAAAAAAATATATATACACCATTTTGTAGAATAAATATTAGGTTTTAAAATAACGAAGAATAAACATTACAATCGTATTAATCCGCAAATATTTTAAATTTTTTTTTAATATCGATTTTTACCTTTCATACAAAATAAAATTGCCACCCTACCTACTTCACATGTTTATACTTCATAAAATGCGAGTAAAACGATGTAATATGTGAATTTTTGTAAGTTTTAGGCTCTTAACTAATAATTGTAGTTTCTGTACAAAGTAATTTTATAAGGTATTTCATAATAAATTAATAATTTATGCACAAAAATAAAAATGAGACATCGTCATTTACTTTTTAGTAACTACTCTTTAGTTACGTTTTATTTCTACTTCCACCGTAATTTCTGAACCCATTCATTAAATTTTACATGGGCAACACTAGCTTCTTTCTGGTTGGTTTTTGGTCTGACGTCTCCGCCATAACATTAATTGTTAAAATCAGTTAAAACGTGTTTCTTTAGTGGGACTACTATTTCGAGACAGGAAATATTATAGCATTTTTTCACGAAACGGTAAGTCTTTTTTAACTCATCTTTTTGAAATACGTGCGGTACGAACATTGCTAAGCTTACCTATTTACAGTTTTAAGTTTTATCAAACCATTGACTTTTTATAATCCCATTTTGTCTAATTTTTATTACAATTTCGTAACTTTTATTATAAATTTCGTAACGTAACGAAAAAGTGTAGTGTAAAGCTGAGTGTACACAGTTACAACCTGATTTTTATTTTATTTATTATAAAGACAAAGTAATACAATACGACAGGAAAAATAAACATATTTTACAAAAAAAATTAAAATTCCCAATCAACTACTTTTAAGTAGTTTGTCAATGGGTGCTTTTACTTTGAAGATATAAAAATTATTTCTTTCGGCGAGCCAATTCTCAAATATTTTTTTACCATTTGTACATGTTTTAATTTCTATGTGTAACACATTTAAGCAATTAGGTATCATGTAGTCCAGCGTTATTTGTCCATATTTGTTTAAATGCTTAGGTTAAGAATAATATATTGTAAGTGTGTCTGTAAGTATAAGTTGTCCCTTCAAATAGAAAGTATCTTTATGAATTAGTACTGCCTCAAGCTTTTATAAAATCTTATTTAAATAAATATGTATTATAATTTACTCTTATAATACCGGCTACAGGATAACTTTTTTTTAGGAATACCCCCAAAAACCAATGCCGGAAGGCAAAAAGCTTCTTAGAAGAAATTTTACCAAATGTGTCCATAGCAGAAAAAGAGAAAGTGAAAAAAAGCTAATTTTGCTAAATAAAATTACAGATTCTTTAAAAACAAAGTTTAATAAAGCAGATCCCTGAAAAAAGAAAGTAGGTACTAAAAAAAGTAGCTACCAACCAAATTGTAAATAAACACAAATTAAAAGTAGCTTTTTCGATAGTAATTCAAATTAATACATTTTTTAATGTTGTAAACAGTGCCTGTTCTTTAATTTCTAAGCATTTGTTGAATATTGTGTTATGTACTTAATTTTGGGAAGCTGATAATTTTATTAAAAAACATTAATTAATACTTCTTTGTTTTATTTTAAACCCTTTACAATAGGTACAACAAGAATTTGGGTCATGAGTTTATGTATGTTTGTAGTATGTACAATAAATAAAAAAGTAAAAGACGTAAATTTAGAAAAGACGAATATTTTTTAAATTAAATAATTAATACAAAAAAATAAAAATAAATTTAAAAAATTTGTATTTTATATAACCAAGCTTTATGTTTACTATTTAGTTACACCTTAGGACTATTTCGTAACAATATTTCGTAACAACCTTTTCGTTACGTACATTTATTTTGAGAAATACTCACGTGTATCTTCAAAAGCACGCCCTTCAGGCAAAGACGGGAGCCTTCTTCATGGATGTAGGATAGAGGGCTAACACACCATATAAGGCCCTTGATCGGAAAGCACACTTTCTTACGCTATCTATATATAAACACACAAATGTTTCCCTCGGTCACGCCATAACTTCAGAACGACTTTGCCTATTTCATTCATCTTTTTTTTTTTAATTTTCTAATACTGAAATAGAAAAATCGATTCTTGAAATTGAATAGTTCTTTTAAAATTCGGGAAATTTCTCGATTTTGAGGAGAAATCATACAAAATACATATTTATACGAAAAAATTAACACTGGCCCTAGAATTACAAGCCATAGAATTGTAGATATCATTTTCAATAATTAAAATTACAAATAAGTGTATTCGATAAGTTAATTCTAATTTTAATACAACTATTTTATCTCATTTCGGTTTATGGGCCATAAAAATATAAATGCTAATGATTTGCTTTAATCTCATTTTTATCAAATTATTCTTGTTTTTACTGGCATCCATTAAATAAACATAATTCTATAATAATAGTTATGTTCACGGTAATAATACGTATGTTTTGAGTTTTAAACAGGCCTTTATGATGTTATTATAAATCACACGAGAAAATGAGATTCCCGGAAAAAAGGGCAAGTTGTTTTATTCTGAATTGATCTGAGCAAAAACCCAGAACATCTGGCAAAAGTATTTTGAACTATACAATTCCTTACAAATACTCAAATAACATCACCTCTTTTGCCCACTTTACTTAATACGTGTCCAGTTCAAGAACCCTAGTACGCTGAAACTAAGTTTATCGTATTTTAAAACACAAAAATATTATCGCTGTCAACGGCGTTGTGTTAAAACAAGGTTTTGGACGTAAATGTACGTACATTGTCCTAATTTCTTTTTTGCCAAGTCAATATATATTTACACAATGAAATAATATCGTAAAGATGGAATGAAGAAACAGTTTTCAACACAAATGTATTTCAAAATTAATGAATAACGTTTTTACCGGATAGGATTTTAGGTTTTCACGGCCAATAAACGTGTCAGTAGTATGGGTACGTTCCCTAATCTCTGATCAAGTAGGCATCGCTCACGAAACATGTTGGTTTTTTTAAACAATAAAAGTGGTTCAAACAAGGCGCTTATTACTATTGAATTAAAATGGAGTGACAAAATAAATTTACCGTTTTTGAACAAATGCATATTTTTAATTTTGGACAATCGAAGTTGACGTCAAACGAATTGAAAGATTAGTAATAAACCTTAGAATTAGGAACGTCTCACATTATCCTGCCACCACACGAATTATACCAGACACACGTGGTTAGAAATCATGAACATACCTACAGAAACTTGTTAAATAAATGCGCATGTAATATATTATCTCTACTGGTCATGGAACTGAAAGTGCGACTCCGCTAAATACCCATAATTTGAATAATTGCTTTTTATTTCTTGGGGAGGTTTTTTAATTTATTTATTTATTGTCGGCTCTACTTGTGTTCCATTTCTGGCAGTGGAAATTGAACCGTTGCTTTCCGTTGTTGGGAGAATGTATTAGACACTTACATACAAGGCACCAACGGTTCCCGAAACAGTTTTCCTTGTTTAGAGGCATTTCCCGCCGGCTCTACCGCCATTTTGCCACCATTTTTGCACATTTTCCCGACGCGAAGGAAAACAGGAATTCTCATGTGGATTTCATGGATAGATAGTTTGGGCAACAAACCATTTCTTTACTGGAATGGTGGTTCATAAAGCCTTTTTTTTAAGATTACTTTAAGTTAAGGTTTTGCAGGCATGTGCCTACACTGCCTACCAGTGGCAGCCCTTTGTTCTAGGAATTTATGATAGTTTACAAAACATTTTTTTCAGATTGTAAATTATGATCAGTATCGCCTTGGTGAAAAAATACCAATCATAATCGAAACATGATCAGATCTAAATTTTTCTTAATTGAGAATAACTCGTGCTTAGGGAGGACATATATTTTTTTACATTAGCTCCATACAGTTAATACCAATCCAAGCCATACAGGTGGCTCTGAGATCGTCTTTGGAGATGCAAGAAATTTATTACTTTTTCCTTTGGAATATTAGACGCACGTACATTGTGAATCTCATCTTTTGAAAGAGCTACAGCAGTATTGTGATTAGGGAATGCAATCTCGACTCGAGATCGCAAATTCGTCTCGCGAGATTATAAATTACACACGCGAGATCTCGGAATTTTCGGGATCTCGTTAATTAAAAGGAAATATTATTTGAAAGGAAACATAAACATATTAGTTACTAAATAATTAACAGTTTTTTAAATTAAAATTATCAAAAGAAAAAATATAGCTTAAGTTAGAAAGTAATTACGAGTGATTTTGAAAGTAACTTCTTAAAAGTGTATTAAGGGTGCTATCTACTAAACGGCATCTAATGTCCGTTATTACGCAAGTATATCTTTCTCACTTACTCGACACACTTTTATATTATCTGTCCCGCTCGTCATCCATCGCTAATATTCGTAAATAGTCGGCATAGTTTTCTTTCTTCGATCGACACTCCCACCCGACCGTCAGTCAGTCAGCGCACCACTCGCGCCCCGAGTGTAGCGTCACTGACTACTGCCGCACAATCCCGTCGATCTCGAACGGGATCTCGTCATATTATGCTTCGGGATTTATCCCGAAAAATGTCACGAGATCGGGATTGCATTCCCTAATTGTGATAAAGAACGTATGTTTATTATCTTTTCTATGCCGTTACGGTACCGTTATCGTGAATCGCCACGGTAATAACAAAAGCGCTCAATGGTTTTCTATAATTTTTTTTTAAATAGTGTTCATCCATTGACCGACTGCTAAACTAAAATTTTCAAATTGCGGCGATTATTAATAAAGGAATTTTCATGACGCAGGGTTGGTATAGTTGTATTTATTTGAGAAGTTTAAAATTATAATATTTAAATAAATTTATATCTCACAACCAACACTAAACTTGGAAGAAATTTTACTACCTTTTAATACGAATTCGAAAAGACCATTTGCAACTATTATTTTTATTTAATATCCAAATTAATTTCCATTTTAGAATACGTTATCGGTCGATGGATCTTGGCATTTTATCAAAGTCTTATTTCGACCAATTATAAAAAATATAAAAATTTAACGGTTGCATTAGGGATCTAATGATAATAAAAAACAGTGATTAAACTGATACATCAACCAATAATACATTTATTCGTTATTATTTATTACATAACAGTAAAATTAAATTATTACACACATATTTTTTCAAAGTTTTCCTACTCGTGCGGTCATGAGTTTTAAGGTGATTATTATGAAACTGTAATATTTAATGTTATAAAAAGTATGGACCCATCTGCACGAAAATATTGATGGAAGACATAGTTCAATAAATACCGCATCACGTGGCTTCGAACCCAACGTAACTGGTGCAATTCTCTTGAGTTGTTTCAGCAACGAAGAAGCAACTAAATAACTAAAAAATTAAAAATTGAGGTACCTACCTGTTAACACGATTAATTTGCGTATTTCCTTTTTAAATGTAAGTTAAACCTAATTCCTTTATATTAATAGTTTATTATTTATTAACGCCCTTTTACATGGCATTTAACGTTTGCTTACAGTATGTAAGTAGAAGAGAATTCATACTTAATTTTTTTTTTAAAGAAAAACGGGTTACGAATAACCTGATAATTTTTGAAAATCTCCTACTACCACCACAGTAAGCGGAAAATGTTGCTCGAGTCGTGATGGAGGAGTTGGCCAGCCGAGGAACACGTGACGCCAGTGAGTACCCAAACGCGATGTCAACTCAGCCACTGACCGGTCTGTAGTAGTACCCAAAACATAACAGCACGTAGGTACCTATAATAATTATGATGGTCTACTAGAAAACACGTGGAATTAAGGAATGGGATAGCATTGCGATCACCGGAGTTAATAAATTTTCTTAGCTATTAAGCTTTTTAGCTTTTAATGCTCAAGATCCCATGGACCGACATGATCACCAACACAGAAATTCTCAGGCGGGCTAGAACAGATAGAGAACTGCTTACATTAATAAAAATCAGGAAAATTTTATATCTGGGTCATACGAGGGGAGAAGTATCACTTGCTCCCTTTAATATTGAAAGGCAAGATAGAGGGTCGCCGAGGGCCTGGTAGGAGACAAATGTCTTGGCTGCGTAATATACGTGTGGACCGGCATTAGGAGTGTGGAGGAGCTATTCCGGGCAGCGCAAGACAGAGAGACATTCTCAAGAGTGATCGCCAACGTCGGGGGGACCTGATACGGCACACGAAGAAGAAGAAGCTTTTAAGCACAGAATCTGGCGTAAGAAAAATTACATGGCTTTTACATTAACGCAACGGAAGAGAATATACTCTCCAGAGCATCCTCAAAGATGACATAGGCCTCAAGAGAAATTATTTTCCTCAGAGCCCTCCGTCTGGAGTTAATGTAAAGCAAAACAAACGAAAAAATATCCTTTTACTGAACATTTTCCGCTTTTCATAATCCTAATAAAAATGTTAATTTCTCGGTTCAATTTCACAAAAAAGGTTACAAAAAATCAGTTAGTTTATTTTGAATCTATTATTCGGTAGTCTTCAGTTTAATTTAATTCAATGTCCTGGCAGCTTTCGGGAACAAAAAAATCCTAATGTTAAAAGTGAGGGAGAAACTATTTGCAAAAGTCGCTCTAAACGGCCTCTTCCGAATACAGGCTCCTTTGAATTTTTGAATAGCCGGAATTATATAGGCCTTCAAAAAGCTACGGCGGGCTTAAAAGTTTCCCGTTATGGCGATTTTAGCGTAATGAGGCGAATCCATTTTCTCCTAAACCTTGTTAAGATCCCGTGGAATAATATAGCAGGGCTCACGTTTATATTTCCAGCTGCCAAAATGACGCCTTCATTTTTTGTGCACGTCCCCTGGCGGTCAGAAATAATAATAGAAGCTCATTTTGCGCTTTCATTGGGGGAATTTTAATAAGGTTTTGGCGGAAAATAAATAAGCAAACAATTTGGTAATTGGCACATACTTTTAAATCAATATGGCGTACGAAAGTCTTCAAGTAGGTGTCGTACAAGAGTACAGGGCACCTGGCCCGCGGGTCAGATCAGACTTTTGGAATTATGTAGAAAGATATCAGTGGTTGCTGGTTTCCTTTTGGGAAAAATAATATAGATATTGTTCTTCAGTGACATTTTTATGGTTAAAATTTTTATTCAGTCCATCATCGCCTACTGCCCAATGCTGTCTAATAATGATGTATGCATTTTTACTTTAGTTCCATGCAGGAGCCCCGGAAGAAAATGATTCCGCTCAAGGCCTAAGTCATCTTTGGGGATGCTCTGTGCAGGGTTTTTGGGAAGGAAAAACGTGTGAGAGGTGGGTGAGAATCTGGGGGTGACCGACGCGACGTATGAATCTATCCCTCCCACTGCGGTGCCAGGCGATTATCCGAAAGAGTCTTGCTGTAGAGGTCAAAAGGTCTTTCTCACCAGTCTCTCCCGATCCAGCCTGCCATGCAGTGAATGGGCTGACGAATCCACCGCTAAGATGCGAACAACCCTCACCCATGAACCCGGAAACCCCTGCGAAATCGCCAAACATAGTGAACCACCTGGGATGACATATTTCAGAAGTGTTGGTAATCCAATAAATGGTTCCCCGGGCGGCGGTACCCATACCCGCCTCCCTAATTTAAAAGTAGGTAAGTAATTTATTAGTAAGGCAAAAAGGCGTTTAAACCCTTAAAAATTATAATTTGATTCAGTTTCTTAAATATAGGAAATTCCCTATACAAATACATATACGTAAAGCGTATCGCTTCGATACGCTTTAACAATTTAATTTGTAGATATCATCAATCAATTTTAGCGTCCTTACGCCAGGGAGCTCGTTTAACGACGAACTTTCAGATTTTGCGCAAAAAAGTCCCGTAATGGACTGCGCTGCTAACTTTAGCGTTACTTTAGCGAACTTTACTTTTCTGCGCTGAGTCTGGTTATTTCAATGAGCGCTCTTCGGTGGTCAATGTACAATTAGTTTATTCAAAAATATGGTCACGTAGTTTGCCTCTAGTTCGTAGAAATATCAACTAGTGCAAGCTTCGACCAAGTACCAATTTAGATGTCTATGATAGTAATGTCAATTAAGATTTTAATTTATTTATTTTTTATTTTGATAAAAAAATAACTTTTTTAGTACAATAATGTTGGCCTCGGTGGGTGGCTTAACCGAACTGAGGACCCCATCTTATAAAAAATTAAATTAATAAGATGAAGTACATAATAGGGTAACAATTATTATAAGCAATAATTATCAGCCTGAAACACTCATCCACATTGAAAAATCTTCCGAGAAAAGATACATGACGCCAACGGGACCCGGTCGATTGCTCTTGACCACTGAGCTATGGCGGCTTATCTCATACCCGCCAAATGATTCAATATATGCTAGTGTTTCATTCAACAATTACTGCTTATTATATTTTTTTTTTTTTCCACCTGAAAACAACCAACTTTATTTTTGCGAGAGAAACATTGTAAGTGTTAAATCCCTCGCTAGGTGGCGTCGAGACAAATTATGTCTTCATTTTATTGGGGAAATACTTAAACTTGTCAAATATTAATTATTATTTTTAATTGTAAAACTAATGTTTTTAAGACAAGATTTTTTTTTTTTTTTTTTTTTTTATGCATAGCACAAAGGGTAACAATTATTATAAGCAATAATTATCAGCCTGAAACACTCATCCACATTGAAAAATCTTCCGAGAAAAGATACATGACGCCAACGGGACGCCCCGTTGGCGTCATGTATCTTTTCTCGGAAGATTTTTCAATGTGGATGAGTGTTTCAGGCTGATAATTATTGCTTATAATAATTGTTACCCTTTGTGCTATGCATAAAAAAATCTTGTCTTAAAAACATTAGTTTTACAATTAAAAATAATAAGTACATAATACATTATTTTGAAAAATATATAAAGTTGGTAATGAAAAAAAAAATTAAGACAAATTTAAAAAGTTGTGTGTTTTATAATGGTTTTGTGTGTTACATGTATATGTTTTAAGTTATAAAACTTTGGTAATATTGTCTTTTTTGTTCTGTAATCAATTTTTTTTTAAATACGAATTTATTTTTGTTTCAAGTGAAAGACTGTTAAATGCTTTGGTATGTTACTCTTGAATACCGGTCTGCTAGTGATATTTTGTGTTAGTTGAAATTTGTTTTTTTTGTTGTTAAAAATATAGTTTAGCAGTGTTTTAACTTGGTTTTAACGTATAATTGGCGTATATCTAGTACGTCAAAACTGTTGAATATTTGATCTGTATGAGTTTGTCTATTTTTTAAAGTATTACCTTTAAGATGGTTTTCTGCGCGATTTCTATGTGATCGATAGCTGAGTTTATTGCTCCTCCCCAAGCAATTATTCCATATGCTATTATTGATTGTTAAAGAAAAAAATACATTATTTTCATTTGTTTTATTTTATGTGTGCTTCTTATAATTAATACTTTGATAATCTTTTTAGCCTGTGGTGCTTCCTTGTACATGAACTGACTATTATTGATGACTCTCATTAAAGTTGATATATTATTTTATAATATTTATAGAGACAGACAAAGATCCTGTTAGGCGTTGCTAAGCTGACACCAAAGTAAAGTACCTACTTGTCGGTTCCTGCTTACACGTTTCGGCAATTTGAGTCACAGTAAAGAGAATGACTAAATAAGACCGGAGTAATGTGTCTGCGCCGTGAGATATCTGAAATGTCAGCAGTACGGTACAACAAGCAACAAGCCATATTGTTTACTACAAAATAACAAAATCATGCTCGTATTGTCCAATGTCCGAGTCTTGAAAACTTTCTCCTGGACGATTTGTGACCCATACCGTCACTCAAATGGTTCAGATAAATGGACATCTATGAATTTATACACATGTATTTATTATTTTACATTAACTCAACACAGGAGGCCCTGAGGAAAATAATTTCCCTCAGGGCCTATGTCATCTTTCAAGATGCTGCGCGGAGGGTCTTTTTGAGGAGAGGAAGGAGTAAACATGGTCTTCAAGAGACCCATGTTGTAGGAAGGAGGAAACACAGAGGCCGGCAAATAGTTCCACAGCCCAGCTGTTCAACTCAAGAACGAATCGTAGAAACGACTCGTTCTCATGTGAATAATGTCAACCATGTTCATATGTTGGGCGCGTGTTTGGCATGTTTCCCGACCATACACCGGTGCCAAGGGGATCAATGATGCTAGTTCCTCAGGGCATCTTCCATTATAATACCGGTAGAACAAAGACAGCATTACCACCTGACGCCTGTGCTCTAAAAAATAGTGCTGTAGTAAAACATGAATTTTTTTTTTAATAATTTTATTTATCTTAAAAAATGGAACATGTTACAATGTTACTTTTCCTCCATTAAAAGCATTTGCTTGTGGATGGATGAGCTTGTGGATACATTTTAAATATGTACAATTTATACAGTCAGGTGTTTCACATAATATATACACAGATTCACAGTAAATATACATACACCGTTAAAACACAGTTTAACCATATAGCAATCCTTTAACTAAAAGATAAAATCATCCACATGTATTCAGTAATAAGTAAAATAGGTATAATTTTTAGTATGACATTCATGTGGTGATGAGGGAAGCAGCAATTTTCCCATTGGTGATTTCTCTAAAATGTTTTTTGATGGAGTTCAACAATTGTACTTTGTCATTAATGCTTCTGATTTCTACTAGAAGCTTATTAAAGAAGTATTTTCCTTGGTGTGTATAATGGTGTTGGGCAAAAGACGTGTTTAGTTTGGGGCATACAAATACATGTGTAAGTCTTGTACGATTTTCAGTTATGAATGAGAATTTATCTTTTTCTTTTATAATTTGTATGATTGATTTTTTCTCAAATAAGTTTTAATTCAATTTTAATTTGGGAGGCAGAGGTACATTTAATGGATAACCAATTCCTCTGCTAAGGGTCATACCAAGGGGTTCGCTACGGTGACTCAACAGAGCTGCCCAGGTTTATGCGGTAAGTTTGCCCAGGTTTGGGTGGAGGATGCATCTGCCCACCAGCTACGTGGCAGGCCGGATCGGGAGAGATTTGTTGAGCGTCACCTTTTGACCTCTCCAGCAGGACTCTCTCGGAACATCGCCTTGCACCGCTGTGAGAGGGATGGATTCGTACGTCCGACACTTCTTGAGAAACTGACCTTCAGTATTTTTTCTTTCGCAGATCCCCTTCTTTTCCTCAAAATACCCTCCACCAACATGGGTCTTTTCAATAACATGTTCACTCCTCTAAAATACCCTCCACACAGCATCATGACACAGGCCCTGAGGGAAATTATTTTCCGTGAAATTTTTAGGGAAATTTTTGCTTCCCGTGTGGAGTTAATGTAAAAAAAAGCCAGGTACTTCCCAACCTTCATGTTCCTCATCATCACCTTCCCTCCCCCACTCCCTTTAGCAATACGCAAAAGCGTAACTATCATTATTACTAAACGCAAATAAGCAAATGTTGGTAATAATCAAAGGATGGAAACAATCTCCATTCTTTAAAATAAATGCTTTCTAACATTATTCTAGATTCATGATTTCGGAACAAAATTGTCTTTATCACATGTCTGCTAAAAGTCATTTTGCATAACGTCTAAAATATTAATAATAATTACTTGAATTCTACCCCCGTTACCGAATAAATTTAACAAAATTCGTCTCAAAGGATGTATTCTTCTAAAGCACCTAAATACAAAGAGCTGGGTAGGTACGGTGTAAAATACAGAATTGTGCTTGTACCTAAAACTTAAACACTTTATAGAGTACCATGGAGATGTAAAGTTTTTGTATTAGCAGTCAATGGAGCCGGCAGGAATAGCACGAATACCCCATTGCCACATTCGCCCGTCCGGGTGCGCCCAACGCTCTACACCCGGCACCCGGCAAGCACCAGAGTCGCCACGAGGTGTTCAATCGCCTGCGTATGAAAAAATGTATCTGTATATGAGTATGAATGTGTGTCTGCTTGTGTGCTTATTTGTTTGTGCTTTGTGTAATGCTATAGTAAGCATTTAAAAAATTTGTAAAACTTTCAAAATATCTTCTTTCCACCCTTTTTAGATTATTAGGTACAACCACACGACAATACATCTGAAAAGTGTTTTAACCATTTCAAAAACACTTACGAAACAGTCAACCATGTCATCCTTTCAGAATGTCATTTTGCAAACCATCGATTATTATTCTCAATCAAAATACTATTTTCTAATAAACCCTATTTATTAATAAATTTAATTGAAGTACTCGTATGATACTCACCCAAATTGAACACTTTGAATCTAATCACGAATTATAGGTACTTCAAAAGGGTACCTATATTAAAGTGAACATTTCCGCGTTTGTTCTTTTAAGCGTTCCCAAACTATTCATCCGATTGCGACGAAACTTTGGTAGTTTGAGGTGCGCGTACCCGACATAGTTTATATACGTAAGGGAGTTTTGAAGTTATGAGATTATTTGTTTTACTATTCATCCGATTGAGATAAGATGAAAATTTGGTGAGTTGTTGTGCGCACGCCCAGTGGGGAGTGGGGCGGGGAGAGGAACGTGGGTGGGGAAGGGGAGGCGGAGGGGGAACAGGAGAAACTATTTCTTCATTTAGGCGGAATTACAACGCTTGCCGGGAACTCGCTAGCAAGTTATAAATTCAAATTTTAAGTAAGTTGGGGTACTTGCGACGGTTCCAAGACAGTTGATCCCCGGGCATACTTACATATATACAATATGCAGTCGGTTTAAGGAAAATACGTTATACCTAATTAGGTTTACCGTATTTTCCGTAAACCGATTTGTAAAATTACACAAAATATAATAATATTCAATTTATCATTCCTAGCTTTAGAAATATGTATTTCTTTTAATGTCATTTTCTTTGTTGCTTACACTAACTAAATATGGAAATCAATTTATACCACATTTATTCCTTTTCCTTAATCAAATTGCCCTGTATCATTACAATAATTATTACATTTGACAATTGACATTTATTTTATATTAATATACCTACTTTTCTCCTCCGTACACAATCGAATGCGTCATGTCTAAAAGCAATTTTAATCTCAAATATAAAATATGTAACTGTATTCGAAAATTTAATTTGTATTTTGGAACCAAAATCTTACTTTTTTTTTTTAATAATTTTATTTATCTTTAAAAATGGAACATGTTACAGTGTTACTTTTAATCCATTAAAAGCATTTGCTTGTGGATGGAGGAGCTTGTGGATACATTTTAAATATGTACAATTTATACAGTCAGGTGTTTCGCATAATATATACACAGATTCACAGTTAATATACATACACCGTTAAAACACAGTTTAATCATATCGCAATCAAGATCCTTTAACTAAAAGATAAAATCATACACATTATTTTTTCTTTTTAAATTAACACCCTTAAATATATAAACTTATATCAACTTTTATCACTCCCCACTTCCATAAGCCTCACAATATTGAAAAAAATGGGGATCCCATATTTATTCCCACTGGCTAGTTGGGATTTTTGTTCTGTAAAAATAAAGATCGAATTTGAGACAAATTGAAGAAGCCGCCCCTCGGTTCGGCCGCCCGTGCGCGCCGCACACATTACAAATGATGACACGGCGACCCTGTCCAACACTTGACACCCGACACACCCTAAGTAAGTTCCCGTGTACCGTCACCAGGAGTGTATGTGTGTGCGTGTAACACCATCTTTAACCAGCGAGCGAAAATGTTTCAAAGTGTCCGTTTGTCCCGAGAAACGAATGTTTGTTATAAATTAAACCGAATACCGGGAGCCATTCTATTTGCTCTGTCTGGCGGACTACTTTACGTTTTAGTGGACGCTACCTTACACTTTGTCCTGGCTGTTGGCACACACATCCATACAAACACTTCTTCCACTATCCACTGTACACTATCCTCACTTTCAAACAAACTGCCAACTATATGAGTAAGCGATAGTGATGGTTAGTCCAAGTTCCAGGCCGAAATACTCTGAAATAAAGCTCTCGATAAATTTCACCATTTACTCTCTTTGTGGCATCTGCTTTTATAATACGTTCTAGTCAACAGTGTTAAAACTAGACACAACTTACGCGCTTCTCAGAAGTCGCAAGTTTAATAAACTAAAGCGCCGAGTCAAAAATAATCCTCACAAAAGGAATTAAGTTCTACAAATTGTTGACTAAACGTTCTCTTGGTGTCAAGAGACGAAGAAATCTTTATTGAAACATAGTAAAAATTATGTTAAATAAACATCAAATCAGTATCAGCTTACCAATCTCAATCTCAATCAGCTTACAATCAGTACCACCGAGGCAAAATAATTACCTATTTATTCCGAGACTGCCTTTTTTACATTTATCCCATACAGGATGTTCATAAGGAAAATAATTTCCCTTAGGGCCTATGTCGTGTGGAGGGTCTATTTAAGAAAGGAAAGATAAAAAGTTCTAGAATGGAAAAAATTATAGGATGAGCAGGAATCCGGGGCAATATGTCTAGGAGTGACGGACGTACGGATCCTTAAAGGCAATGGGTCGAGAAAGACCAGCTGGAGAGATCAGAGGGTCTTCCTAAACCGGCTTCACCCGATTTGGCTCACCAAGCGGATGGTGGGTAGGTGCGAGGGTAGATCTGAAAACACTTCACCCGTTGAACCCAGGCACCCTTGCTAAGTCAACAAACGTAGCGAACCACTTCTTCTTAATTATTTCGTATTTAGGGGGGGGGTCAGAGCGGTTCACAATATAGTCTACACTGCGCCGTATTCACAATGGCGGACCAGAGTTTACGAGGCAATGAGAAATCAGGCTGTCTATCAGTGGGGTCGTGTACAAGATGGACAACTCCAACGTTCCTACACCTGTCTTCTGGGGTGAGAGGTAACTGGAGGAATCTCTCTCCTTCCATCTAGAAGGGTTTTCGGGACTTCAAGCGGCATGCCGGGTGAGAGACGACATAATCGTGGAATGGTAATACGTTCTTTGCAGCGCCTTCTTGTACTCTCTCATGTTTGCAATCTCTCGCCTGATATTTGACGGGGTTACGTTTACAAGCCGACAATGAGTGAAGGGAGAGGAGTAGATTTTAAAGTCCCACTGATGATTCGCATTGTGGAATTAAGCTGAACGTCAATTGAAGAACATAGAAGTGTGGGCGCTTCTAGACCATGCTGGAGTATAGTATTCAGCTGTTGAGAAAACCTTTGAAGAACTTTGGTGTCGCATCCACATCTAGTTCCAGCTATCTTATTCACTAAGTTAAACTATATCCTGCATTTTTGCAGACTTTTCCAAGTGTTGCTGACAGGAAACCACTTGAGGTGACCAATGGCAGAGGTATTGGTTATCTAATAAACCGTTTCAAGGGCGGCGGTACAAATACTCGCCATCCAAATTGAAAATATGTTTTAGTCAAGTTTAAACTTTTATGTTTCTCAGTTTGATTTCTATTCATTGATTAAAGTTAGTCACAGATCATACAAAAGCTGTCATGATCGTAATGAGGGTGATAAGTATTTAATTTGTTTTAAAAAAAATTTTATGTATGGTAACAAAATCATCTATTATTATTATTTGACGGCTGAGCACTTGCGTAATAATGTAGGTAGGTATGCTTTTTAACTATCCTATAATAATTAACTGCGTTATCCAGCGTACATCCATTATTCATCCCGAGGCAATAAAACGTCAGAAGTGGCAGGACGCGGTGTGCATTATTTTCTTAGAATGTGTTCGTAATATTCAACAGCAGGCGTTTATTCTATTCAAATCAATTATTTACTCATTTAAAAATACTACACAACAAAATAATGCATATTTTTAATGCGATTTCATGGAAGGTAATAATATTGTGTTTAAAACAGTGTGAAATGAGAAGTATATATAACGATGTTAAATTATTAACGATGCAAATAATTGAGAGAGTTCCAGATGATTTATGAGCAGTAGTTAAGTCTACAGGAAAACATCAGAAACCAACAAAAACTAAAACTGTAAAGAAGCTATCTAAGTTGCTGTAACTTCCATTGGACTGAACTCACCTCCTGCTTTTGAAGAAAGCCGAAAAAAGAAAAGGAAACTCAATCTCCAGAGGAAATCTGACCTCACCTTAGAAATGAATCCTTAAGAATTCAAACATTTTTACAAAATTATTTCTAGACGAAATTTAGCGCAATGATAAGGCTTCTGCAAAGTTTTTGCTTTTAAAACAATCAAGATAAAATATAGACAAGGAGACTGAAAGAAGGCGAAATTTTCCCATAAAAAAATGTTCCTAAGATTTTTTATTTGTGAACCCGAGCCGAGTAGGTACTAATCAAGATTTTTTTTTATCAAAGTTCTCCCCTTTCGTTTCATAAATTTTTATATACAATATTTCCCACCTTCCTCTTCCCCATCTCCTCCCCCTACCACTACCTTCAGTCTCACAACATACCCCAATTGGGGATGCCATAGTCTTACTAGCTCCAGACGAAGCAGCTGAGACTCCAGTGAGGTATTCACATAAATTCCTGTTTTTCACCTCCCTACAATACTGATTTTAATTTTCAATTAAATCATTTTCTTTCGAAAAACTCGGTAAAAATTGTTTTGTCGAAGGTTTAAAAATCGTTTTAATTAAATATTTAATATATTGTTTCAGGTACCAGGGTCTCAGAAGACAGAAGAGTAACCGATCATAGCTGGAGGTTATCGCCCCTGGATCGATGCATCTGATCTTGAACTTGTCTGCTGACCCTACCAGGGTACCAGGAGCACATGCATAGCAGGAGTGAGCTGTCATCAAAATTCTCCGCCGAAATTGTGGAAAGTTGAATAATTATTAGTGAAGGAGGATGGAGGGGCTAGTGTTACAGACGGTCAGAGCCCACGCAGTCTGCAAAATGCATCTTCTTTATTATTGCCTTCGCAATGTATGCAGAATATTGCACATGAAGCAAATAAAGGTTAGCACATTCGTGGGAGTATTACAGTTTTAGACATTTCAAAGAATCTGCATCCTCTGGATGAATTTAATATTTCCACCTATGCATACATCTGTCAATGTTTATAAACACGTAATTAAAAACATGTAAAGTTTTTGCGGTACTGAAACGACTATATTTTAATATATTATTTCGTTTTCCTTTTTCTACCTTTTTTTAGTAGGAACTAGAGAGATAATTTTAACTTCTTTTTAGAAATGAATTGCTACCAATTTAATCAGAAAAGTGGATAAGGCGTTCCTTTCGTTTACTTTATTAATGAGTTAAAAAGTAATTATAGAGTTGCAGATACTCTCAGTTTCGTCTTTGTGAAAGAAAGCATTGGCATTAGTCGTGTTTGGTGACTAGATCAAAATAGGTCATTCAATAATCCATTCAGGTCACCACACGTAATCAAAATACTGTATGTCTCTTTTATGTATGTCATATGGAATCCCCAATACAAAGTTAATATTGAAGGGTTAGAAAGAATTCAAAAAAAGATACTGAAACACCTAGACTTTAAATGCTTTCGAACATCGGAAAGCCTAAAAGACTCATTAACATTCCATAATTTATCAACCTTAGAAGATAGAAGAAATATATCCGACCCGAAATTTCTATTCAAAATTATTAACAACGTTGTTGACAACAACTATCTTCTGGAACACATTAATTTCCACTGTCCAATAAGAAACACAAGGACAAACCAACTATTCCACATCCCACACTCAAAAAAAAATTACACACAATATTCATTTCTCCGAAGGACGTGCACAAAATACAATGATATCTTTTACGACGCTGATATTTTCCATTTGTCCTCAGGCCAATTTATTAAATTCATAATAGAAAAAATCAAAACAAATTGTTAATTATGAACTCTCCACCCCTGCTGCATGTTTTCCTTCTTTTTATAATAATAATATTTGGATGATTTACATATCCCACATGCTTTAATTTGTGTATTTTTTTTTCATTTCTGTTGTACATATATATATTTTTTCTTTTTTTCTACCACTTTATGTTTTAATCTATGTTTATAAATATGTATTATAAATTTTAGCGGAAACTTCGCTGGTTAATGCAACCATGTAATATGTTACTCTATTATGAAAATATGTATAACTGTTTGCTTCCTTAATAAACTAAAATAAATAAAAATAAAAAAAATAGTCGGATAATTTTCAAACTACCTCTTTCCCATCTACTTCCCCTCCCAACTCACAACATAGTCACGTCACAATGGTGGTACCATAGTCCCGCCAGCTTCTGGCTATTGGGATTCTTAAGAGTAAACCTGGTTGGGTTTTGTCCATACAAAAGTATTCCCCAATTTCCTCTCTAGAGTTTGACCCTGTTGCAAATATTTTTTAATATAATAGAGATATTGACCACTAGCCTGTCGGGATGTTTTTTTTATGAAGCCCTAAGGAAAAATTGCCTCAGAGCCTGTATTATCTTTGGGGCGCTGTGTGTTTATTGGGTCACGAGTCATGAGGGTCATTTTAGGGAAAGGACGGAGAGGAAGTTCTGGGAAGTTCTTAGAAGCTGTAGCACTTTCAATAGATTATGCACAGATATTGACATGTTTAACACGAACCTTGCTAACTTCATAAAATTCGTAAAAAGTTATATTCAACGGAAAACTTAATGTTTCATTAATTCCTTATCTTTCTTTTTCATTTTTCATTTTCATTTTTTTTGTTCATTTTCATTACATTTTCTTTTTTGATTTCAGCAGTTTGCGTTAAATAACCTCTTCAAAAATGTTACAGTATATATTACCCTTGAAAATACCTTTTTTGTAGATTTAAGTGAGTAGATGCACTTTTTCAGAACTGTTTATATTGCATACATATATTGTTTTGTTTGTTTTTCTTTTTATTATTGTCTCAAATTTTTATGTCGTTATTTTATTGGTCAATGATATGACTATCTCTAACACTGTTATATATGAACTTGCAATGACTGTTTATAACGCTAACAAATAAAAAAAAAATTAAAAAAAAAAGAAAAAAGGTACGAGGAGTGTGTAGGAATAAGGGGGGTCTATGTGTCCAGGAGTGACGGACGTATGAATCCATCCCTCCTACTGCGGTGCAAAGCAATGGGTCAAAAAATTTCGATTAGGTCTCCCTTAACCAGTCTCTCGCAGTAGACAGACAAATGCATTCGCCAAAAGGCTTGGATAAACCTCTCTCCATGAACCCGGGTACCCTATCTAAGTCACCAAACGTAGCGTACCACTTAGTGACCTGTGGCATAGGTATTGATTAGCTAATAAATAATTCATGGGGCGGCGATACCCATATCCGCCTCCCAAGGTGATCAGCCTCTAAAATTCAAAACCCAACAAGGATGCTCATATAGTAATTTTTTAATCAAGTTTATTGATACGAATTTGTATTTAAGGTTTTGAAGAAATTCGCAGGCAAGCACCAGAAGTAGTTTCAAGTCTGGACGGTATGCGAAATGGATATGTGTGTTTGGGTTACAATTTACAATGCATATCTAATTATTTCCGTCCAATGGATGGTCCGTGTCCGAGGTCCGATTGTCCCACATATCTGCACTCCCTCTACATCGGGCATAAAGCAGACAGTCACCAACAGGAATCCTGCTAAAATAAATGCATCAGAACTAGGAAATGTCTGGGCTATTTCGGATTCGACGGAATTCGCTTACACCAGGAAAGCAGAACAACGAGAAGTGGGATTTATTTGATCGCCTTCTTTTTTTATAAGAATTAGTGTTTGCGTAAATTGAACGCTGAGTCCCCGTTTAAAAATGGAGTTTTAGTCGTATTTTCGATTTTCTCACAAGTCTCAGGACTTGAAAGGGTGATGTATAAGCAATTATTCCTCGACTAACATGACGCAAACTGCGGCATTTCAGTAAACAAACAGGATTTTATTCAGGTTTATTTTGTTCTTATTTTCAGAACGGTATAACCTTCGAATTGCAGCGCTGAAAATAAAATGATTCGTAAGAAGGTCGGGTCGGCGTATTTTGGTGAGAAATTGTTTTTTCTTTACCTTTCTTCATCCAAATGAAGGCTGTAAATAATACTTCGGTATTGTGTTACACGTAAAGCAATTTAAATACACCTTCCAAATAAATAATACTTGTGTATTTATTTCAGAAAGTTACGAAAATATTTCAGTTGTTCGAATAACGTTAATAATGTAAATAAAAATGAAAGCTTTATGTAATTTTATCAACTTAATGAATATTTTTAAAAATGCTCAAACAATCGACGGTCCTGAAGAACAATATCGGATGTGCGATTTTGTAGTTCTGCAGAAGAGCTGTTTAATGCTTCTTATCCGCATTTTAACTATTTTTGAAATCATATAATATGGTTTTTTGATGTTTTACATTTCATTAAAAATTCCGAAGATATAGACTTTTAAATCATCGAAAACAAATTGAAATGAGCAACCAAACGATTTTCAATTTTTAGAAAATCCGAGGTTGTTCTTCATCAAAATGTCATCTATTCATAGTTTCAAATTATCACACTTCTTTTTGTATTTTTTAGGTTAGGTGAGAAGAAGTTCGACGTTGTTTGTTTCCTTTTTAAAATGCTCTTAAGGGAACGTACCCATACTACGTGACCTCTTCGGGGGGGGGTCTTCAAAATGTCACGCTTGGTACAAATAAATGAGCGGCGGTTTGCTTAGGATTTTGGTCACCGGGGGGGGGTGGGGATCAAAAATTGCGTAAAATTGGTCACGTAGTATGGGTACGTTCCCTAACCATCTGAAGCAAGTTTGTTTTTTAATCTTTATTTAGATTTAAGCAATATTTTCTATACATCTAGTAGAAAAAACATAATGTGTATTGAAAGGATACATTTAAAAAAAAAACCTTTTAAAAGATAAAGATTCATTTGACGGCCGGCGAAGTCCAGAGGTAAGGCTCTTGACTAGCATTCCGAAGGTCGCGGGATCGAATCCCGGCGTGGCAAATAAATTTTATTTGATTAATTTGAGTTATTTCACAATTTATTCATTAAAAAAATTAATATGTAGGGTCAGTGGGTCAACAGTGAACCACTTTTTTTTCCGAGTCAATTTGAGTCACCAAAATTTAATGTAGAAATGTCAAATAAATTTTGTTGTCTTCAGTACTTCTTTGGTTTTTTTATGTGCATAAACTCATTTTCGCAAAGTTTACTATTAATTAGATATAATGATTTACATAAAAAATGACATTTTGGTTCACTGTGTACTAGGCTGGTACACAGTGAACCGCAGGCATGGTACACAGTGAGCCGAAGAGGTACACAGTGGACCAACATGATAATTCTCCTGAAAATTGTACTAATAAGCCTCGCAATGAAACTACAATATAACTAAATAATAAGGGTTTTTTTATAAACATAATTATACAATATGAATAATCCATAACAAAAAAGTAGCAGGATAAGAAAATAACTAGAGCTTTTTGAACATTTCGAACATGAAGACTCGCACAATTTAAACAAAAATAAGTAGCATGTCTTACATAAAAGAACAAAAGATTTAGCGAATGTTTTTAGCGAAGGTAACAGAAAATTTATAAAATAGGTTTTCGGAAATAGGGATTCTTAGATTGACCATTGAATATTGACTCATTTGTGTAAGTGATACAGCATTTCATCAAGCATTCTGGCAGTTTACCCCAACATCCGAGTATTTTGATATTTGATAATCATGAATCTCATTTATCAATTGAGGCGTTTGATCTGGCAAAAGTATCTGGAGTAACGATTATCATATTACATCCGCACACATCTGATAAGCTCCAACCTTTGGGTGTTGGTGTTTTCGGCCCATTCAAAGCCTACTACAACAATGCAATAGATTCATGGCTGCTGAAAAATCCTGGTATTCCACTGATTATTTATGAGATCGGCGATATGGTGGGATATGCATTCCCCATGAGCCATGACTCAAGTGAATATTGATGCTTTAAAAAAAATATTGATTCGTTGATTGATAGTCCATAGGACAAAGATACACATTTCTTGATATTCTCTTTTAGGGCCCGTTCTTGATCTTCGTTAAATATTCTATTAATGTCGTAATGTGGAACTAATCTTATGGCTGTTCCGAAACCTTCGACATAAGCCAGTAGCGCTGAAAAGTTGGATAGGGGATGCCAGCAGCTTCTGCAGATTTGTGAAGACTATGCCCATTTTTCACCGTCTCCAAACGTTTTTTTATCTCCTCCGTGTGTTTACCGATTTTCTTTATTTTTTTCTGCTTACGACCCATTCTTTTGACCAAAAAAAACAGTTACATTGATCTTTTCTGTGAATGAAAATTATTTTAGAAGGCATGTACACTGAGAACCAGATACTGTGGGACACAGTGAACCAGTTCACTGTGTCCCACATTACTCTGGTTCAGTGTGTACCATAAAGCCATTTTGACTTAACTAGCCAATATTTCTAAAACCTATTAGATATTGAAAATTTCTAATAATAGGTAACAATTAAAACAAAATACTAAACTGAAAAACTTTAAAAATTCTCGCGTTGGCAATAAAATAATTTAGTAATAAAACAAAAACACTTACGTGAAAATGATGTCGAGGTTTGCAAAATTCAGATATTAGCTTGTCAAATGACCTACCGCCTTTGCACACTAACACACACTACATCAAATCTTGTCTTTTTCTGAGCCCGTGCTTCAAGCAAAAGCTTGACACTAACACACTTATAGTTAGGGCTGTAGAGGTGGTGGTTCACTGTGTCCTGCTGGTTCACTGTTGACCCACTGACCCTAGTATATTTGCGGCACATTCCAGAGTGGAAGATACTCTCAGTATCGCCCTGGTGTAAGACCACAATTCAGAATTGAAACGTTACTTGAAATGGTATTAGCCGTGTTTGGTGACCAGATCTGAATAGCCAGGTACTTCCCCACCTTCCTCTTCCCTATCTCCTTCCCCTCCCCACTACCTTCAGCCACACAACATACCCCAATTGAGGATGCCATAGTCTCACTGGCTCCAGACGGGAGCAGCTGTGACTCTTGTGAGGTATCACTATAAAAAAAAAATTAAAAAAAAACATAGTTAAAAACACACAGTTTAAGAAATACAGATAAATTGGTATGAAGTGGCTAAAATGGTATTGGTGAGGACGTTCATACATAATTTTTTTTTTTACATGTCGTTTACAACTTTTGGTAGATTATTATTTATTTTTTCCTTATATATATATATATATATACACATATTTTTTTTTATTTAAGCACGCTAATTTGTGTGAACTTAAGTTTAATTTTGGGAATCCTAAAATCTTGGCAAATTCTTGTAGGATTATGGAGACCATGGCTTCCCTAATTGGGGAATATTGTAAGGCTGAAGGAAGTTGGCGGAGGAAGGAGACGGGTTGGAGGACGGTGGGTAAGAACATGGATATGTAGTAGTTCTGGTCATCAAGCACGGTTAAAGCCATTTCATAAAATTGAATGGTGGCTTTTCACCAGGGCGATACTCAAAGTATTTACAACTATGGAACCAGGAACGTACCGCAAATGTTTTAAATGAAAAAAAATGTGACAAAACACAAATTATTCTAATAACAATTTACATGCGTATGCCCGCGACCTTCGGATTTGTAGCCACGGATCTGTAACCACTCAACCACGGATGCTATCAACCGCCTCCTTCATGAAGCTAAAATTGGATCAATCCTTCATCAGTGCATCTCTCCTAAAATGGTCTTACCTTAAAATACTCGTATTGGTGTTACAATAAGTTAAAAGTGTTTATGTGTGCAGATATTTGTATTATTTGTACAGCCACTATTATTTACACAGAACATTACTTTTCTTTAGCGGAGAGCACCCCAACTTTATACCAATTGCCAATATGGCATACTCCTCCTATGCAGATTGGCAACCTTCATCCGTCTCTTGAAATAATGTGAAACTTTACTGTAGCTCACTGAAAAGAAACCATCGGTACTTCGATGTAAAATGAGTGCATAATAATTCTGAATTAAATATCTACATTTTAATACGGAAGCGTTTGTCTTATGCAATCACTCCAAGTATTGATTTTTCAATAATTTTACAATCATCGTTGAACATTTTTCATCTCATGTACAGGGAAATATTTTTACAATTATTTTGACCATTTTTCATCTTATGTGAAGGTAAATTTGTGTACAATTATTGTCGACCATTTTTCATCCGATATAAAGGTAAATATGTGTACAATTATTGTCGACCATTTTTCATCCGATATGTAAATATTGATAAATACCGACAGGTAAATATTTGTACAAATATTATCGACCATTTTTCATCCCATGTACGGGTAAATATTTTTACAGATAAAAGAAACAATTTAACTTTGTTTGAACCACTTTTATATTTGAGTAAAGCCGACTGGTTTCAGAACGACCGTTCCTTCTTCAGAGCAAACGTGTCCTGATTTGACAGTTATGAAATATGGATGGGAACAAGGAACGAAAAACAAAAACTTGAAGAAAGAACGGTTGTTCTGAAACCGGTCGGCTTTACTCAAATATAAAAGTGGTTCAAGCAAAGTTAAATTGTTTCATTTATCTATAATGGATAACCACAATGTTATAGCTACATTCAAAAGTAAAATAATTTTACAATTCTGGTTGACCATTATTCTTCCATGCGCAGGTGAATAATTTTACAATTATTGTTGATCACTTTTCAATCCATGCACAATTGAACAGGTAAATATTTTTGACCATTTTTCATCCTACGTACAGAAAAATAATTTTACAACTATCGTTGATCATTTTTCATCCTTTGTACGGGGAAATAATTTTACAATTATTGTTGATCAAGTTTCATCCTGTGTACGGTAAAATAATTATTTTACAATTATTGTAGACCATTTTTTAGCCCCACGTACTGGTAATTTTTTAACATTTATTTTTGACCATTTTTCAAATCCACAGGCAATTTTTTTTACAATTATTTTTGACCATTTTTCAAATCTATGTAGGTATGGGGAAATTTTTTACCATTATTTTTGACCATTTTTCATCCCATGTACAGGTAAATATTTTTATAAATTTTGTTGACCATTTTTCATCCCATGAAAACATTATTTGCAAATATTGTTGGTCGCTTTTCATGTAAATAATAATGCCATGTAAAGAAACAATAAACAACAATCATTTTTTTTATTTGAAGTATTAAACGACCAAAAAGTGTGAAGAACATTGTCGAATTTAATCGCTAGTCTAAATTAAAAGCCAATTGATAAACGTTGTTGCACACCCAGTATCTTTGGGCATTTGGAGGTAAGACGGAACTGCGGGTGGGTGTTCCAAACAAGTTTGAAAATATTTTTGAAATTATCGATTATAAATTTCCAAAATGATATGCCTTTACCTATTACATAATATACGACGCCCTTCAGGTGAGCTTTCACATAAAAGGCGCTATACTAATTATCCAATTATTATTATTATTATGAAGGTATCTTCTCAGTAAAAAAAAAATGTGTTGTGAAAGTTCGTAACTAGTACTACATAGGGAGATCCGTCATGGAAGAATGTCGCCGGGCCGCGATCGAGCAGCCACGACTATCAAAGCGGCGGAGCCAGTAACTAGTACTACATAGGGAGATCCGTCATGGAAGAATGTCGCCGGGCCGCGATCGAGCAGCCACGACTATCAAAGCGGCGGAGCCAGTAACTAGTACTACATAGGGAGATCCGTCATGGAAGAATGTCGCCGGGCCGCGATCGAGCAGCCACGACTATCAAAGCGGCGGAGCCAGTAACTAGTACTACATAGGGAGATCCGTCATGGAAGAATGTCGCCGGGCCGCGATCGAGCAGCCACGACTATCAAAGCGGCGGAGCCAGTAACTAGTACTACATAGGGAGATCCGTCATGGAAGAATGTCGCCGGGCCGCGATCGAGCAGCCACGACTATCAAAGCGGCGGAGCCAGTAACTAGTACTACATAGGGAGATCCGTCATGGAAGAATGTCGCCGGGCCGCGATCGAGCAGCCACGACTATCAAAGCGGCGGAGCCAGTAACTAGTACTACATAGGGAGATCCGTCATGGAAGAATGTCGCCGGGCCGCGATCGAGCAGCCACGACTATCAAAGCGGCGGAGCCAGTAACTAGTACTACATAGGGAGATCCGTCATGGAAGAATGTCGCCGGGCCGCGATCGAGCAGCCACGACTATCAAAGCGGCGGAGCCAGTAAGATTTAAGGGCCCGCAACCCGAATTTCTACCGATTTCTTACATATCTCCCCTAAACACGTTAAGTTTTAAAGCTCTTAAAAAAATATATGTTATTCTTGAAGATAATATCTAGACATAGCCCGCGCCGAAACGTAAAAATTCCCTCGATAGAAAAAAATCGCAAAGTATACTCCAAAAATTATTATAAACACGTTTCTTTCCGTTATTTTACAAGTTATATGTATAAAAAAATTCACAGTGTTTCTTTAAATGCTGTTTAAAACAATGCCCGCGAGATTTTTGCTCTATTTTAAACAAGACGTGTTTTATTAAAAATTTTCGCAATTTTCGCATCGATTTTGTCGCTGCAAATGTTAGCGCCCTCCTCTAACATTCGTAATTTCGTATCGCTCCATCTTCTTCTTTTCGAGCCCGGTTGCGGAGCCTTAAGCGTTTGATGCGTATGTAGAAACAACGGCGAGGCGCCGCTGTGCGTAGACAAGATTTACGGTAGTATGGGTGAACGATGTTGGCGACAATTTTTTTTAGCGTTATATTACCAATGACAAGAAATGATATTATGTTATAGTTTTTACTATTAGTTGTTTAAACTTCCTAATTAACCATTTTCTTATTATCATGAAATTGTTTGTAGATTATTTTTCAGTACAGCTTGTTTTTAAGTTATTTACTAAGTGATGCCAACGCGCTACTTTAACATAATTAATTTAAGATTCCAAAGTGAAGATAAAACTATTTTTCACTTCAATTCCCGTTGAAAACACATTAAAAAACGGACAGCGAGGGTTGTTAATTAAATCTGCTTAAGTGGCTACGAGGTATTTTTACATCACTCAATGCTAAAAAAAATACTTCCTACATAAATTCACAAGTAACAATTCGATTTACTTGAAACCTAATTTAACTAAGACAAAAATGTTCACAGACTGAAATGTTGTCGACTCCGTAAAAGCTGCAAGTCAGAGGGATTTTTTAAGATAATATGCAAGATTCAGCAGACGGTCGACCTTGAAGCTTCAGTGAAGTCTGTTATTTATATTTGAGCTTTCAGCATTAAATAGTCTATATAGGCATCGTTAGTGAACATCTCTGTGGAAATTTGCTGTTTTCGGATTTCTGGCAAACTTCAAACTGCATCAAATTAATAAGAGAGAATATTCCGTGGATATTCTAATTTTAAACATAGCGCGTTTACATTAAACTTTTCGTTTAAATTTAAGGTTAGTCTGTAATAAGACGGTGCCAGAATATATAAATTTGATAGGAAATTACAAGTTATCTGACGCTTCAGTACTGAACACGAGTGTACATTGTATAATGCATGACTGAAATGCTGTTCATGTAGATTTGTTTGAAAATCACAACGTCGCTACTGTCTAAGTACATTTTAGTTCTACTCTATTTATTTTATTGTATTATTTAGCGTTTTAAACAGTTTATATAAATTCACATATATGACCGTCACAAGGATATTTATGTCATTGACTAATAAAATGACGACAAATTGAAATTTAGGATCCTAATACAAAAATACACGTATTGACGCGTTTCCACAAAAAATTATATATTATTTTCGAAAGATTGTTCTTTTATTTAGTAAACGCATGTTTTAAATTTTGAGAAAACATGTTTATTTTTGGTACAATACGGTTATTGGCAGATTTGTTAAATTTTCAAACAATATTTTGTATTATACAACACACATTTCAATTCATATAATCATGTAGTAAAATAAATCATTAAATTATCTGGGAAAGCTATGTTTCAGAATTATAATTTTAGTTTAAATAAAATCATTAAAAAAAAGATCCGCGCACGTGTTTTGTGACGAAAAAACTTTAGTTTGTCTATTTATTTACGATCTTACAAACTAATATATTTAAGATTTTTTTACATTCTTATTTTACTTAGACATTATTGAAAAATTATAAATACTTTTGATCAAAAAATAATTACAAAAAGTACGTCATACGTATGTACGTATCATAACGCCTTTCAGCATTTTTGGATATAGGTATAAACTAAACCAAATTTTGAATGAAATAAAATGGATCTTGAGTTATCATTTAAAAAAAGCTGCTACGGAGAATAATTAATCTTTCTCATTGGAACCGCCTTGTACGATCGTAAGATCGTATATCGCTTCTATTACGGAGCAAGCAATTTCAATTTGGGAGGCGGGAATGGGTGCCGCCGCCCCGGGAACCTTTATTGGATAACCAACACCTCTCTGCCATAGGTCACCCCAAGTGGTTCGCTACGTTTGGTGATTTAGCAGGGGTGCCCGGGTTCATGGGTGAGGTTTGTCTAGGTCTTGAAGGCGGATGACCAGGACATACTGAACCCCAGATTCCTACCCACCCCTTAAACCCTTTTCCTTCCCAGAACTCTCCTCTCCTTCCTTTCCTTAAAAAAACCCTCCACACAGCATCCTCAAAGATGACATAGGCCCTGAGGGAAATTATTTTCCTCAGGGCCTCCTGTGTGGAGCTCATGTAAAAAAAAAAAAAAAAAGAGATCTCAGTAACGTAGAAATAGTCCCCAAATACACAAAACTTATGAAAAAAAAAATGCCGATATTTGATTGATTTTATTAAGTTGCTTATTTATGTAAGTGGAAACCATCGTCTCGAGGCGCGATAATTTCATTAGGATCTCCCTCAGCCATATCATTCTCATCGTATCAATTCCTGTCTGTAGAAACAAAACATTAACCTTTTCCCTGTTTTTGTTTGTTAGCAAAAAGTCCCGAGTTACAACAAACCCCGCCACACCCGCAACCTCCCAACGCGAGTCATAATTAAATACGAAATCCGTTTAATCAGAAAATCCCTCGTTATATAAAGATACCGAAATCATTTCGTTAGGGGCTGAACATCAAAAGAAATGAAGAGGTAGAGGGCTTTTCCTACCCTTCCCATAGCAAGGGTGTTACTTTTTATGTACGGTCGTTAACAAAGTTGTGTGTTTGGTTGATATTCCGTATACGCGATGGCATATGCCGTCATAATCGCGTAAGTACGACACCCCTGGTGATAAATTTACATAAAGCCTACATTGATATGACGGGAAGGGATTTTAAATATCCTGATGCGAAGATCTTCTCGTATTACGATGGGAGTCGCAAAATTAACCGTTATGTTTGGATATTAAAAGTAACTCGGGTCTTTAATTAATTAGTTTGTTATGTCAGTGGTCAGAAGGGTCGGACACTGATGGAGGCTAGAGCAATGAAAATAGAATATTATCATTATCTGTGTTGATACTAGATACCTGTTTTCCTACTTATTTAAATCAGTATATTTATTATTTCCGTATTTTGGGAATATGAGTTCCGACGCCCCGGGAACCATTTACTGCATAACCAACACCTCTGCCGTAGGTCACCCGGGTTCACGGGATGAGGTTTGTCAAGGTCTTGGCGGCTGATGCATTTGCCTACCTGCTGCGTGGAGGGCCGGTACGAGAGAGAGACTGATTAAGGAGGTCTTTTGACCTCTCCAGCCAGAATCCTTCGACCCTATTGCCTTACACCGCAGTTGAAGGGATGGATTCATACGTCCGTCACTCCTGGACACACTGAGATCCTAATTCTTACCCACCCCTCATACCTATTTCCTTCAAAGAACTTCCTCTTCTTCCTTTCCTTAAAAAACCCTCCACACATTTCTCCTGTGACATAGGCACTGAAGGAATTTATTTTCCTCAGGGCCTCCTGTGTGAAGCTAACGTAAAAAAGTATTAAAGCGAACAATTGCTAGATATTTTGTTTTAATGAGTTTTTGAAGTGAAAACTTTCTTATCACCGTTGTGACTTGAAACTCGATGAAACGACAAAACGACACTAAAAAGAGACAAACATCTATAGAATTTAGCCTGCGAGAGAATGAGATATAATCGGTCTACCCTCTGTGCAGTACTTCGTAGCTTCACCATCTCGTCAATTTTAGTTTTCTGAAGTTTTCACTTCTACATGCGCGTAAATTGCGCACTCTGATTTTATTTTAAATGTACCTACACCTGTTACTTCTATATTATAAAGTTATAATAGTCCCAGGGAAATATCGTACCCACGTCATTGACGATCCTTCTATTTTAAAATTTAGAGAGATAATCATATTAAAAAAAACCGCCCATAAAAATCTTCCGTCTCACACTTCTTGTGTGGAAACGAAAAGGACAGAAGAAACCAGAAGTACGATTTTTTTAATCATACGAGTATGTATTCCGATAGACATTCCGCGAACGTATGTTTCTTTTGAATTAGATAACTATTACGGTATTGCCTGTTATAAAACAAACAAAAAAATCGAGTGCAGTTTACACGCGGTAGAAGCGAAACTTTACCAAAACAATAGAAGCCATATCTCAACTAATAGGAGCCTTGAAAAGTGACATCATAATCAAAGCGCCATGAGCGCAGTTTGATGCTTCGCAGGTGCAGTAATGCGTCATTTCCGTTTCATCCGAATTCCAAATCACTAACGGGCCTAAAGAAGTTTCACTTCAAAAACTAACTGCTTTATTTAATAAAACGCTCAAAATGGTGATAAAATTCGCACAGGAAGAAGTAGACATTTATCTTTAATTACATGCTTACTCGCTAATAATATTAACGTAAAATTAACATGCTATTATCATTATAAAGTTGTAACGTTTCAATAGTCCTGTCCGAGACGACTTATTTCTAGATTTCTAACACTTTGAATTTAAATGTCATCGTAAGGTGACCATGCAGTTTTAAAATTTCAAAATGTACAATTTGATGTCAAAAAATGTATTTTTTTAAATATGTCAGTGTCCTGCAAAACAGTTGACAGCCGATATGAAAAAATAATAAATTCTTACTTATCCATACTAATATTATAAATGCGAAAGCGCGTTACTTTTTTTGTTACGCTTTCACGCCTAAACCACTGAACCGATTTTAAAAATTCTTTCACCAATATAAAGCTACATTATCAGCAAGTAACATACATAATGGCTGTATATAATGGTTAGCTCTGTTTGCTATGAAATTTGTATAAATGAAAATGTGTGTAAGTACTTATTTTGTATAATTAAGCGGCAGGCAGGAAAGCCAGGGGAAGGTGGGATTCGCGGAGAGGGAAGAGTCGATGGAGGGGAAATGCGGGGAAGGGAACGGGGACGCACGGGAAAGTACATGCAGAGAGAATCAATTTATTTCTTCGAATGGCATTGCAACGCATGCCAGGTACCAGCTGGTAATATTATAAACGCGAAAATTTGTATGGATGTACGTTTGTTACTATTTCACGCAAAAATTACTGAATGGATTTTAATGAAACTTTACAATAATATAGCTCATAAATCAGAATAACACATAGGCTATAATTTATAAAGCTATCTAGGAAGGGGATGCGGGAGGGGAACGGGGACGCACGGGAAAAGTTATTCAGGAAGAAACAATGTATTTCTGTGAATATGGCATTGCAACGCATGCCATATTCACAGAAAACCATCTAGTTTTACATAAGTTTGTTATTGTACAAGTAAGGTGACAACTGCCAACAAAGGAAATGTCTTTATTTAAACACCAGCTTTTGCCCCCGGCTTCACTCGCGTAGTATTAGGGGGGTTTCCACTCCGCCTCCTCCACCTTACCTATCCCCACTCCACTCCTTCCTCCCCCTACCCTTTTACCGCTCCCCCTTTCCCCCTCTCCCTCCCCCTCCGGCACCTTCCCCCCTCTTCCCCCTCCCCCTCATATTCCCCTCCTCATCAATACCTCCCCCCTTTCCCGCCCCTCACCGCCCCTCCACACACGTTACATTCATTTTTCAAACAGCTCGCGTGCCACCTTTTGCAAATTTTTTTTATGGAAATTTCATAATGCCAGAGCTCCGAGCTCCTATATGTTATGCTGATATATGAGCTATATTATTGTAAAGTATTATTAAAATCCATTTAGTTGTTTTTGCGTGAAAGAGTAACAAACATACATACATCCATAAATCCATAAAAACTTTCGCCCTTATAATATTAATAATTAATTAAATATGAATTAATTAATGTTAACTATTAATTAATTAATAGTATTCCGAACACTTTTGAATTTTTCACATTCCTGCTCTAAAGAGGACATTCTACAGATTTTGATTTGAATGTTAAAATACGCTTCAAATGGCTGGATCTAAGTTTAACGACCAGACAATCGCGCTCCGTTAATCTATGTACATTCTAAGTTTCTTGGTTATTATTATGTTTAATGCCAGGTTTTAATTTTATCATTATTGTTATACACACAACAGGTTTGGTATCGTGTTGGGTGGCATTATTCACTCAGTTTTGCTGGAAAGAAAATCAAATAAAAGAAAAATGTTTCTTTTTTATTACACGAGCCCCACACAGGAGGCCCTGAGGAAAATAATTTCCCTCAGGGCCTATGTCATCTTTGAGGATGCTGTGTCGAGGGTTTTTTTTTAAGGAAAGGGGAGGAGAGTTCTGGGAAGGAAAAGGGTTTAAGGGGTGGGTAGGAATCCGGGGTTCAGTGTGTCCTGGTCATCCGCCTCCAAGACCAAGACAAAACTTAACCCCATGAACCCGGGCACCCCTGCTAAATCACCAAACGTAGCGAACCACTTGGGGTGACCTATGGCAGAGGTGTTGGTTATCCAATAATGGTTATTAATCGCTATACTCCTCAAGAACGCGGAATTTTAAACAAAAAAAGCATTTCCCGGCCGATATCATCTTCTCGACTTAATGAAAACAAAATTAAGACATCAAATAAACACAATACAATGGCAGAAAAAAATTTCATCCATTAAAAAAATGTAGCCAAAGGACTTCTTTTGGTGACAACTTTTGCGCCACCTTGTAATAGATCATAATATCCTGGTTTTCTCAACCATATTTTACTCATCCCTTTCTACAAATCTATCTTCCAATAATAGGGAGGGCATGGTAACGAGTCAGTAAAATCAAATTATTTGCATTTTTTACCAATCAAAAGCTTTATAGTACATTTCGTAGATAAAATAAATTCTAGGTCGTTCACTAGGTCGTTCAAATGGACTTAATATATGTACTCTTGTAATGAGAACCAAATAAGCCTGACCAGTATACGTTATTTTCTGTTATTGCTTTTCTAAATACATTATTTTTTTACTAAATAAACACTCAATAACTCTTATCACTCTCCTGTTTAACATATTTATCTAAATTACTGTTTTCAACGAGCGCATAAACAAAAACGTTTGAAAAAAGTTCTATGCTAATAGATGTGTGATTTGTACCCGTTCTCGTTATTATTTATATTTAAGTTTGGTAGTAATACTCGATATAACTTACGGTAACTACTGGAAAAACAATAATATAATGCAGCAATAAAGATATGTAATTATTTCCAGCGCTAAACGTGGCCGTGAATTATGTGGAAAAAACTAAAGCACCAGGCAATCATGAAAGAACCAGGGTATCATGGTATTTGGATATAATTTTTACTCTAAGGTTTTGTTGGATAAGAATTAATCCCAATTCACCCCTCGGCGCTGTGTGAAGTACCTTTTAACATGAACAGCCCTTTGTACTCGGGCTAATGAAGAACCAAATAACCATATTTTTATCCCCTAACTTCACGTTCATGAGATGCCTTCATACGCTTTAGGAGGTTGTTTAAAACGAATCACGTGAACGAATCTATGCCGGGGTAGTGTTTTCGGTGCTTTTCAAATTAAAACTTTAAATATAAAAGACATTTTCGTATCTTTATTGCGTCGTAGAAATAAAACGGCGATATGATCGGTTTATTTACATATGTAGGTAGTACTTATCCTGTTTTACGATAAGAATGTTTTGAAAATGAAAAAAAGGTAGGACCAATAAATATAATAATCGTTACAAAAGCTTAATTGGCTCGCTGATAAAAAATTTAATTATTTTTTTGATAGATTTAATTTGTAGAGCTATTCGAAATTTGTAAAGCAAAGACCCATGAATAAATAAGAGATATTATATTAATTGTAGGATTTGAGAAGCATTTATAAAAAAATATATTAAGCTCGAGATTCGAGATCCTTGACTTTCAAAAACAAACATTATCAATTTTAGGGGAGATAATAAATTTAGCTTTCGAATGTACTCCATTAGTAAACATGAGAAATTATGACACCAGACCTGCCAAAAATTTTAACTAAACGTTATGTCCATTATATTCTTTGAGGTGATTTTTCACAAAAACGGCGCTATACAAATTATCCAATTATTATTATTATTCTCTCATGGAATGTTTTCAAATGGTAAGTACTGGGACCTGTATTATCCAGTGTCTATCTTTATAAACTATAGGACGCTTGATTGAAAAACTTAGGTTCTTGAATAACACGGTGACTGTTTATTGTCATTTTGTAATTATAATGATAAACGTCCTTTCAGGCTGAAGGGTAGTTTTGATCTGAAGATCTACATCTTCGGCCACCTTCGGTCATCTTCGGCACAACTCGGCAACGAAACCATGTGACCCGAAGTATGGGCTCCTTAATGGTAAAGTATATACTAGATGATAGGTTTATTATGATACATTACGCTAAATAAGTACACATATCAATGTACATAGCATTTTTAATTAATCAATTAAAATAAAATAATATTGGTACCTGCTTTATCGGATGTCTGAATAGAGAACTCCAGTCTATTTTTTAATTTTTTTTTAATAAATAATAACCTTCTAGTTAGTTTTAATAGTTAAAATAATTGTCAATGTTTTAATTTTTCAAGACCCCCGAAAACCACCGTATTATGGTGAATCGTGTGACGTCATCACTCCTGAAAAATTACTATAGGATAGGAAAATCAGCTGATGAACTGCCGCCATTTCGAATTCCGTTGTTCGAAGTATTCTCCCTAGATGTAGCTTTACTATTTTTTTTATTCAGTAGTTTTTAATATTTTCAATAATAGAGATAAACTAATAAGAGATAACTTAATTATTTAAATATTATTTAGGCCTGAATACTGTTTCAATAAACACAACAACTAAATCTCCATAAACAGTATGTTAATAAACGAATAACGAACGACCTGTTCAGGGGAGGGGAGTCTTCAAAAAATACCACGCTTGGTACAAATGAGCGGCGGGGGGCTTAGATTTTTGGTCACCGGGGGGGGGGGGGGGGGGGTTAAAAATTGCAAAAAGTTGTAGTATGGGTACGTTCTCTAAATTGATACGATGGCTTGTGTCATATCATACATTCCCATACAATGACTTTACGGTGACGTCACGACACGTCGAACGGTGACGTCACCACTAAAATTTCAATAATGCCAACTTGACGGCGTGTTTTTACGATCCGATTAAAAATGGACTTTTTAATAATTTTTTAAAAAGTCAGCGTTTAATATTATTAAATAAAATTTATATATTCAGAATCAGCATTCATTGGTCTACCTACATGAACATATTTTTTTTAAAGCCATAATATTTTTCACTGGAATTCCAAGTACTTGAGTTCATTAAACAGGACTTTCAAAAGCACAACCTAAATTATTATTTTTTTTAAATTACGTACGTGTATCAACAGGAGTGACAAAAATAGTATATAGTCATTTGTTCTCTTAATGAAATTATACTAACGGGCTGTCACAGTGAAATATACACACAATAACTTTCAATCCTTTAAAGTTATTTATATGGGCTCAATTTTTAGAAATCTTTGCAAATGCGTTAGATACTTACTAACTTTTGTGTTGTCGATATTCACATTCTCGTCCCAATAATAGTTTAATGGCAGACAGTGCACAAATTAGTTATTAAAATTGGAAAATAAGTAAATTATTTGGATTCCAAAGTGTCAGGATAGAGGTGAAATGTGGAATTAAATAAAATGGTAGATAATATATGTCATATTCATAAGAAGAAATACACTGAAATTAACCCGAATTAGATACTTACGAGTATCTGCTGCTTCACCTCGAGAGGCAAAGCCAAAATGCCACAAGGAAGAGCAAGTAGGGAACTTAGTGGTAGACAAGCACAATTCACCAAGGGGTAGAACTTATTGATGAGAACTTGATCCTGCATTTAATGGATATTATCTTCATGGTGAAGCGGTAAGTGCTTGACTCTGGGCCTTGGGGTATAGGGTTCAAAATCAGCCAATCCATTAAACATTACATTGCAACATTATAATTTGACATTTTCGTACACAGAATCTAACGATTTTTTTATTACATTAGCTCCACGCAGGAGGCCCTGAGGAAAATATTTTCTCTCAACTCCTACGTCATCTTAGGATGTGGTATGTTTAGGAAGGAAAGGAAGAAGATAAAGTTCTAAGAAGGAATAGGTATAAGGGGTGGATAGGAAACTGGGGTGTGTCCAGTGATGGACGAATGAATCCATCCCTTCAACTGCGGTACAAGGCGATGGGTCGGTAGAGTTCGGCTGGAGAGGTCTTGGTTGGGTCTCCCTCAAATAATCTTTCCTTTTTTAAGGAGGACAAATGCATTGGCCGCGAATCAAACCTCACCCCGTGAACCCGAGCACCCCTGCTAAGTTTCCAAACGCAGCGAATCTATGGCAGGGGTGTTGGTTATCCAATCAATGGTTCCCGGAGCAGCGGCACCAAAACCCGCCTCACAAATTGAACATTGCAATTTATTACTAATCAAAAATCCATGAATTACCATGAATATAATAAGGATGGCAATATAATCCTGCCTGACAACTGATAAATAAATAATTGGAGATTCAACTGTGTAATACGACATAGCAACGAAGATGGCAAAATAAATATGATATGTAATATATTATATAATATAATATTTCTAGCACACTGAACTCGCACACAACACACACATCCACACTCACACACGCGCATACAAACATCACACACACCCCTCTCCTTCAATAATTTACTTAATTTAGGTAAAATGTATAATTTATCACATAAAAACAAGTATATAACAAGGTACCAATTATTGTGTTAAATTCTATAACTATGGAACTATTTTCTACTATGTAATTATGTACTGGTTTTTTCTGCAAAATAAAATAAATATGTGTATTTTTTAAGTTTTAATTGTTGTCCAATAAATGGTTCCCGGGGCAGCGGTACCCATACCCGTCTCCCAAAATGTAAATCATTGTAAAACAAAAAAAATCATTAGTCAACCCCTGTTAAACCTCTTACCCAAATTTTGTGCGCATGAACCATAGTTTAAAGAATAATTGTACCAATGAAAATATGCTGAAACTAGTAGGTATCGGCCAAAATAAAATAAGTGAAAAAGTGACCCTGAACGCTGAAATACCAGTAACAATAACAAAAAATTCAAAACTAGCAGAAAACATTAGTAAAAAATGATTCATTTTAAATATTATGCATATTTTTTTTTTAGATACACAGCTGTTTTATCTTTAATTTAAATAAGTCTGTGATAAATTTGTAAGTGCACCATTTGTTCAATGAAAAAATTCAATAAATTGGTCAGCTAATTAATCTTCTTCGTCCTGTCATTTTCAGTATCTACTCCCCAAAAGCGCATTCGTGTACATCATTACCAAACTTTGTAGGTACCTACATGAGTGGGTAGCTCAGGGCGATGCGTTAATCGATTTCCTCTCCTTCCACCCTTCAACCCTCCCAGCAACAAACACCCCCACCCTCCCCCTGTAATCCCCAATCCCCCCTTCACCATCCCATCCCCCAAAACCACCATTGAAATACCCTTCCCACCCAAGTAATCCGATAGCGTTGGATCCAGTATTCATTATTCACAAAGAGGCGACATAAAAATTCGGATAAAGGTAGTAATTATAACCGAAATTCCACTCATTAAAAAGTGAAGTAGGTAGTTCGTGGTGGTGGAAAATATTTATTATCAGTGGTATCTATTACCTTTGTTCAATAGTTCCACCGTCATTCAAAGAGGAAAATAACAATTCATAAATATGGCATGTTTCATATATATCTGCAGTATTGCCTCAGGGGAAGCGCAATAATTTGATTTATTGAATTCTGCTTACCAACTGAAATCATTTGTGACGGTTTTCAGTTTCTACACGTTAGCGAAAAGATGTAAGCAAAAATTATTTGAGTCATTTAATTGTAATTATAACTTCTTCTAACACAGCAAACTTATTTTGTGGCACCATTTTGATTTAAATTAATAAAATACTCAGTTTTTACCACTTTTATTGTTTACAAAACCAACATGTTTCTTTTCTTTTTTAATTGACACCATTGTCTACGTCTATTATTTATAATTAGTATCAATAAAAAACCCTAAAGAAGTGAGCGTTGCTCACGAAACATGTTGATTTTGTAAACAATAAAAGTTGTAAAAACTATGTAATTATAAATTCATATTCATATGCCGGCAATGCCATTCTGCTTTTAGAAGAAAAGTTATCAAATTTTATTTTATCTGCGAAATAAATCAAGATATTTGAATTAATTAATTTATTGTCTTTTGTCATTCTCCCAGTTTGTAAAGTGTTCTTTAATTCGGGTATTTACTGACCTCCAAGTTTGACCTACGTAATACGATGGGTAGTTAGCGCAATTCACTAGGTAAACGCCTGAGTTTTCAAGTTTTTCTCTTTTATCTTTATTATTGATTAAATTCTCCCTAGAGAATTCACAATATAAGTTCACATTCACATTACTCACATTACACATGTTGTGTATGTAAACCGTAGTCTAAGAATTATTTGTACCAGTCTGAATAAGGCTCTAACCAGTTGAAACCGGTTACGGTCAAATAAAATTAAGTGGAATAAAGTTTTAGATTCGTTTTATTATAATATACGATAATATACGTATTGCAGTAAAAACAATTAGTTTGATATCTGACATTAAAATAATATGTCATCATTTAGTTTATTGCGTATCGATGATTTCTATAAATACATTGATCGTGTCATTAATTAGCTTCGACTTCGACAACATAAACACTTTTCGACCAAATGTTTGAGGAATAAAGTTTCGTTGTTCTGCAGCAAAAAAGAGAACTCATAAAAAACAAAGATTTCCTTTACTTTAATTCAATTATTTAGGTCTTTCAAAAATTTGGTTTGATTGAGATTTGAACTTTCCTTCCCAGTGTCGGGAATCAAAAGCTCTATCAACCTTGCCAAATTCCGATTTTTAAAAGCGACATTTATTTCGTATACACAGCGCAACTATTTCGTAGAGAAAAATGCATATCTGTCTGCGTTTTTGTGCGTGACTTTTTTTTTACATCAATACCTCACAAGAGTCTCAGCTGCTCTTGTCTGGAGCCAGTGAGACCATGACATCCCCAATTGGGGTATGTTGTTAGGCTTAACGGGAAGGCCAAGGGAGGGGAAGGAGATGGGGAAGAGGGAGGTGGGGAAGTGCCTGGCTATTCAGATCTGGTCACCAAAGACGGCTAAAGCCATTTCAAGCAACTTTTAAATTCTGAATGGTGGTTTTACACCAGGGCGATACTCAGAGTATCTTCCACTCTGGAACGTGCCGCAAATATACTATACATTATATTAAATGAATTAATTATGAAATAACACAAATCAATCAAATAAAATTTATTTGCCCACGCCGGGATTCAATCCCGCGACCTCCGGATTGCCAGTCAAGAGCCTTACTCCTGGACCACGCCGGCCGTCAACCTGCTACCGAAAGTTGATCGAATACATTGTCATCGACAAGGAGTCCATCTGCCGAGTTTCAGCTCAATCGGAAATCGTACATTCATTTAATCAACCTTGATAACAAAAGTTTTAAAATTGAATTTAAAAATTGGAGCTATTGTCATATTCTAGCTTACATTTTTACCTTGTTGAAGGCATTAGAGAAAGTAGGTTACTTACTGACTGGTGTCGCGAAACTGCGACTCCACTGCAAATTGGCGGTAATTGCTGCAGAGCAAAGCCTATGCAGCCCTCGAAGGACCAGTCCCGAAACTACGTGAACGCTAAGTTATATGGGACGACTAAATAGCATACACTGGCAAACCTGATGGATAGTCAGTCGATAGTTCAGATCTGGGCTTTTGGAAAATTAGATAAGCCCAGACTGGAATTAGGAAAATAGGACTCACCGTTGCAGATGGGCCTCGCTGATCTCCAGTTTGTGGTGTACACTTCACACTGTTTAATTTAAAATTCGCAATATTCTTATAACAAGAGGTTACGATACATGCGCCCTGTCTGAGATGTTATTTTGTACTGGGCAGCAAAGCACACTGTCACCTCTCCAAGTTGAGTACTTTCTTGCAACAATTATGGTGACATTTAGGAAGGAAAGATTAGGTAGGTGGGATAAATTCAGGATTTTGACATATCTACCAATCTACCCACCAAGTCTGCGAATGCGATACCCAATCAATCCCATATACAAATGCGCGAACACTGACCAAATTACAAAAATGTAATCATCGTACCTACACCAAACAAAAATATATGTAGGTATCAAAATGTGAACATTGAAAATAAAATTCTATTTAAAATTTCAGGTTTTATTGAAACTCCCACAGCCTATCTACTATGACATTAAAACACAAAATTTTCTAAGAACTCATAAATCATTAATCATAAACATTCAATTTGACGGCATGTAATTAAAAACATATTTTTGCCGGCGATTATTGTGAAAAACCGAAATGAATATAAAGGAAAACGATTTATTTTTTATTTTATTTTTTACATTAGCTCCCCACAGGATGCTCTGAGGAAAATAATTCCCCTCGGGGCCTTTGTTAAATTTGGGGACCAATTGGGGACGCTGTGTGGAGGGTCTTTTGGGGAAAGGAAAGATATTAAGTTTAGAAAAGGGAAAAGATACGAGGGGTGGGTAGGAATCTAGGAGTCAGTGTCTCCAGGAATGACGGACGTACGAATCCATCCCTCCCACTGCGGTTAAGACCATTTTCCGAGAGAGTCCTGTTGGAAAGGTAAAGAGGTATCCCTCAACCAGTTTCTCCTGTCCGCGGCGTGCCCTCCCAGTCTCCCCAAACCTGTATCACTCCGTGAACCAGGCTAAGTCACCATATATGTATGTAGCCAACCACTTGGGATGACCTATGGCAGAGATGTTTGTAATTCAATAAATGGTTCCTAAGGCGGCGATACCTCAGTTCGCCTCCCAAATTGAAAACTAGTACTATTCTGAATGAAAATTTGTCTTTTTTTATTGATTGAAACAGCTGTTATTTAGGTGTCTAAATAAATGTATATTAGTGACAACATAACTTTATAAATAAATAAAAAATTCCATAGAAACTATATTAACTATTTTTTAACAAGCTAAGTATTTTAAGATAATGATCCACTGTAATTATTATTTTTAATTGTTAAACTAACGTTTAAGACAAGATTTTTATGCATAGCACAAAGGGTAACAATTATTATAAGCAATAATTATATATCAGCCTGAAACACTCATCCACATTGAAAAATCTTCCGAGAAAAGATACATGACGCCAACGGGACTTGAACCCGTGCCCTTCTGATTGCCGGTCAGCTGCTCTCCCAATTGAGCTATGGCGGCTTATCTTATACCCGCCAAATGATTCAATGTATACTAGTGTTTCATTCAACTGATAATTATTGCTTATAATAATTGTTACCCTTTGTGCTATGCATAAAAATCTTGTCTTAAACGTTAGTTTAACAATTAAAAATAATAATTAATATTTGACAAGTTTAAGTATTTCCCCAATAAATGAAGACATAATTTGTCTCGACGCCACCTAGCGACGGATTTAACACTAACAGTGTCTCTCTCGCAAAAATAAAGTTGGTTGTTTTCAGGTGGAAAAAATATAATAAGCAGTAATTGTTGAATGAAATACTAGTATATATTGAATCATTTGGCGGGTATAAGATAAGCCGCCATAGCTCAATTGGGAGAGCAGCTGACCGGCAATCAGAAGGGCACTGGTTCAAGTCCCGTTGGCGTCATGTATCTTTTCTCGGAAGATTTTTCAATGTGGATGAGTGTTTCAGGCTGATAATTATTGCTTATAATAATTGAAACACTGTAAATTTGTGTATACCGTTTTATTTATAGCAATACGTCGACCGGATTTGGCGTAAGCATGCCTTTGTCGGATTGGTTAAACCGGTTGCTGCGAAACCGGTTGGGGTGTTCGTAAAAATGAAGTATCTCATTTGAGTTTTCGTGTAGTATATTCCTTTTGGAAATATCTGCACGAAACCGGTTGACAGTTTTGCAAAAATATATACATTTGCAATTTACAAATAATGTTTTTTAAGGTGGACGATTGTAATGCCTGTTTCGAACAAAAGTATTAATGGTTTAAGTTGCAATAATGCAATTTGACCCAACAAATTTTTTCTTCTTCGAACTTTGCAAAATAACTTTGTGGTATCATTTTTCATATAATGAATAAAAAATCACTTTGTTTAAACCACTATTTTTAAAACAAATCAACATGTTTCGACAACAATGTTGTCTTCATCAGGATATGTTACTATAATAAATGACAAACAAGTATAGACAAATTAGAATAAATTATAACATAGACAAAATATTAAAAAGTAGAGGTGATTAATTACTTACTAATCATAAAAATAGTTATACAAAATTAAATATAAAAATTATTTAAGGAAAAAATTGCATTTAGATAATAATTTTTTTTTTAAGAATAATTAATTAAAATAATTAGTCTAAATCAAAAAATAATTATAATTAATTGTAACTATTAATAAGAAAATAAATTTAAAAGATGGCTATTTTTAAAAAATGTTTGGTTATTTATAATATTTAATTTACTATTAATGCTTTTTCTAATTTCTAAAATTTCTAAATTATCCAATTGTATGCCCGTAGTGTTAGTATGTAAAATTTTAAGACCTGTATTAATATCAAAAGAATGACTTGTTTCCAAAATATGGTTGGCAAATTCAGAATAATTATTATTATTTAAACATCTTATATGTTCCTTAACTCGAATGTTAAAATTTCTAGAAGTTTTTCCAATATAAAAAAAGTTACAATCATTACAAATTAATTTATAAACCCCAGATTTGTTTAAAAAATCACATTTATCCTTATTATTTAATATATAATTTTTTAATTTGTTATTTGTATAAAAAGCTGGTTGTACATTATTTGACATGTTTTTAATTATTAAATTTGAAATGTTATTATTTAAAAATAAAATTTTTCTCCAATTATTATCATTTTCAAAAACTTGTGGATAAACAAAAGATCTAAAAAACTTTTTCTTATATTTTTTGTTTAACATATTGTCTATTAATTTTGAATTATAACCGTTATTAATTGCAATTTGTTTAATAGTATTTAATTCTGTTTTAAAATTACTCAAAGATAAGGGAACATTAATTAATCTACTTAGCAAGGTATGAAAAGCTGCTAATTTTTGTGAATATGGATGATTAGATGTTTCATGTATAATAATGTCTGTATATGTATCTTTACGAAAAATGTTAAATTCGAATTTATTTTTAATGATAGAAATATTTAAATCCAAAAAATTTAAGCTGCAATTATTTCCAATTTCTAGGGTAAATTTAATTTTTTTGTTGAGTTTATTAATGAAATTTAAAAATATATTTAATTGTCTATTAGTGCCAGTCCATATACAAAAAATATCATCTACATATCTTTTCCAAAAGTAAACATATTTTAATAATAACGCACGACTTTTAAAAAGTTTATCTTCAAAATTGTTTAAAAAAATATCTGCTACTAGGGGACTGGTGCTTGAACCCATTGCTAATCCATCTTTTTGTTTGTAAATAATATTATCAAATTGAAAATAATTTTGTTTTAGAATAACATTAAAAATTTTATATAAATCCTGTGAAAAGTTTTTGGAAATGTTTGAAGAATCTAGTAATTCTTTAATAATATATTTAGTTTCAAAAAGAGGAACACTAGGAAATAAGTTAACAACATCGAATGATATTAACATAGCATTTTTAGGTACATCTAAAGATTTTAATTTTTCAATTAATTCAAGGGAATTTTTAATTGTGTGTTTAGGATTAAAAATTTTGTTATCAAATTTTATGAATTTTTATCAAACTGTACAATTTAGGAATTTGTGGATTATTAATTGTTAATTTTTTGTTTTTAAATAAACTAATAATTTTTTCACTTTTGCAAGATTTTAAAGTATTTAAAATTTCTTCCTGGCATTTATTTATAGGATTCTTATTAATAATCTCAAAATTATCAGTTTTTAAAAAATCCAAAGTCTTTTTTATGTAATCAGCTTTATCTAAAATAACAAATTTTTATTTTAATCCAAGAAAAATGTTTTTTAATTTTTTTATTTTGTTAATTTTTTTTTAATGTTTTCTACAAAACAGTCACTTTGTGGTTTGACATATTTAATAAAATAAAATGATTACTATAATTTTTTTTCATATAATACTGACTGTTTGCGCTTAACAAACATCATCAAAGTGTAAAATTAAACTATTAATCATAAAATACATCCTGTGAGCTCATACATACACACAGGAGACAAAACATAACAAAAATAGAGGAACAGTGAGAAAATATGAAATTAAAATCTTACATAGTGATAGAGAGAAAGAGACAGAAGTGTACGTAATGATTACCGTATTACATATATTTTATTTTAAATTTTCTCATAATATTTTAAACCATCTGGAGTATGTACTTTTTCAATTACAGCTTTCATTTAGTCATAAATAATTAACAAATTTGCCTCTAAAATCATGAAACATCGGCATTTTTTACGACCTTTATTTTATTATTATACTAGCTGACCCGATGAACTTCGTACCGCATCAGAATCAATAACTGTTGAATTAAATTAAGTTTTTTTATTAAGTTAAAAATTACACAATGAAGCAATTATCGATGCCCAACTGTCCGTGTTTTTTTTACAGTATCAGAGATAGCGTTGTGTACGGATTTATATTTTTTGTGATTTTCTTACTTTTCCACTTACTTACGGGAATGTTTGAAAGGAAGCGGGTACGGGTGCCGCCGCCCCGGGAACCTTTTATTGGATAACCGACACCTCTGCCGTAGGTCACCCCAAGTGGGTCGCTACGTTTGGTGATTTAGCAGGGGTGCCCGGGTTCACGAGGTGACTTTTGTGCGGGTCTTGGCGGCGGATGCGTCTGCCCACCTGCTGCGTGGCCGGCCGCATCGAGAGAGACTGTTTGAGGGAGGCCTTTAGACCTTTCCAGCCGGATTTTTTCTACCAATGGGTCAAAAGAATCCGGCCGGAAAGGTCAAGGTAAAAGGTCAATTCCGGTCAAGGCAATGCTCTTGCACCGCAGTTGGAGGGATGGATTCACTCCGGAATACACTGACCTCCAGATTACTACCCACCCCTCATGCCTTTTTCCTTCCCAGAATTTCCTATCCTACCCTTCCTTAAAAAGGAGGGTCTTTTTAAGGAAGGGTAGGATACACAGCATCCCCTAAGATGACATAGGTCCTGAGTGGAGCTTACGTAAAAAAATGCGTCTCATTTCAGAGATTTATTATTATTGTATATTTCCTTTGGAGGGGTGCAGAGACACACGTTCACCGTTTGTCTCATTTCCGACTATTGACATTTAGTGTGTAAGAAAGAGGGGCAGCATTACATGATTAAGAACAAAAGCAAAACAATCAGCGCATTGAAATTTGACGTTTTTGAATTTTTGGAATTCACGCATAGTTAAAAATTAATTACCTATCACAATATTGCTGCAGTTCTTTCAAAATATGAGAATTCGTTCCATACAAAACGTATGAAAAAATTAATTTTCTTCATAACTTTCTTTTTCGTGAATTTTTGCGATGTTTATGAATAGTTATTCTGTTATCCAGGGCGGAGACATATCCAACAAATCAAAGATCATCAAAATCTGTCCAGCCGATCTCGTGTTATAAATAGTGTAACGAACCCGACTTTGTTTTATATATTAAGATAAGATACTTTTTTCATGTTCATCTTTTATCGCTGTGTTAATTTAGATATGTTCTGTAAATATCCAATCGGGCGTAACAAATGTTTGCTAATCACAAACTTGCTTTACAATTAATTACGTTTATAATAATGTTTATAAAAATACTATACATTGCTCCTTAAAATAATACCTTAACCCGTCAGGCTAATTTGTTCGCTTTCCTGACCAACTCATGCAGGTCTCATAGAAATTGTCGTGCTTCGTGCTTCCCTTAATATCTCAGTGATAAATATTATGTAAATGGAGTTAGAAAAAGAAATTACCACGCTTTATATTCAAATATAAAAGTTAACCACAAAATAAGTAAAATATACACCATTATGAAACCAAATTTTCTGATCGCAATTGGAAAAAAAATATGAAACTTTGGGAATTTTGGAATTTTTCACATGGAACGACAAAAAAACGAGGTGCAACGTTTGTAATACATTTGCTTATTAAAACTTCAGTGTCATGATATTGTAGTTCAGATGCATTAGATATTTTAGTCCTCTAAAATGTTTTTGTAGATAACCCATCAATCATTCCTCTCCAGTCTTATAATGAAAATTCCGGTAGTCTTTGGTATTGCAGTCAAAGTTCCTTGTTAAATGATAGGTGAAGTTGCAAGTAATTGTGTTACCGCGAAATGCATCCACATATTGCATTTCGATGTATAGAAGTGTCTGCAGCAACATGAGCATTTGATTAAGTACTCCAGTATGAATATGTGCATGTATTTATTTATGTATATACGTGTGAATGTTTGTGTGTATGTATGTTGCAGATTGCTTGCTACTGACCGCACCGTGTTTGAGAGTTGGGGTGCATTATATGGTGGGTGATACTTTAGTTAGCAAATGCTCCCCGGCCACATAAAGGGAATGCTTCAAAGGAATTGATTATCCGTATATATTTACAAGCAGAGGCGGTATTACAGGATATATTACGAAATTTGTAGAACCTAATAGGAAGGCAAAAACCCTTTGTGGTTAGCTTACTATTAGACGCCACTCCTAACTTCGATTAAATCTAATCATGGTCATTGAAGAAAGGGATACAATTTGGAAAATTACTTTGGAAATTTCATGAGAGTTGGAATATTTATAAATTTAATTGCTTTTTAACCCTAGAAGCCCAATCTAGGTATTTTTTACTTATACGCAAACAAATATCTGTTTTTTCTTCGCACACTTCTTTCGATTGCCCTGATTGATCGAACCAACTTAGTACCCGCCAAAAGCCCATTGGAGACGGCGGTGTTGCCTTGGTAAGTCCCTTCATATTGGAGTTATCGTACTGTTTTAGGTCAATTTGACCTATGTTTAGGCTTTTTGTAATTTGATGATGTGTGTGAAAAGTGTTTATAAAGAAAAAATAATTATATTATACTGTTTAATTGTTGTAAGACATTAATTGGTTAGTAGAAAAAAGATGTTTTTGTTTAGTTTTTTTTTAATATTTTTAGTTTAAAAGAACCAAAACCGAAAGGAACTCATTGTGTAATAATTTTTTGTATTAATTGTTTTTTTCAAAGTCTAATAAATAAATATTAACAATTATTATAAGCAATAAATATCAGCCTGAAACACTCATCTACATTGAAAAAATCTTCCGAGAAAAGCTACATGACGCCAACGGGACTTGAACCCGTGTCCTTCTGATTGCCGGTCAGGTGCTGTCTCTCTCAGCTTAGCTCAGCCTTAGCTCAGCGGTGAGAGCACCTGACCGGCAATCAGAAGGACACGGGTTCAAGTCCCGTTGGCTTCATGCATCTTTTCTCGGAAGATTTTTTCAATGTAGATGAGTGTTTCAGGCTGATAAATATTGCTTATAATAATTGTTACCCGTTGTGCTATGTATTGCCGTCTTGTCTTAAACGTTAGTTTATCAATTAAAAATAATAATTAATTAAATATTATTCTAATTTATGCTTTTTTCATTTCCTAAATAGTTAATACGAATAAATAATGATAAAAACAATAAATTACACAGAATAAACTATGTTACAAGTGTATTTATTCATGTAGGTAAATTTGACCTATGGTTGGGCCTTTTAGATAGCAAAATATGATTGGGTTTCTAGGGTTAAGGTTTTTAGTATTTTTATTGTGTAAAATAAACTATAATTATAATAGTAATAGAACTAAAACTAATACGTGGGTGCTTTGACGGGTGAAAGAACGGTAATGCATACACGTATGCATAGACCTAGCATAACTTTTAACACGTAAGATAATCAGATACATTGTCATAAACTTTGCATCACTGAACTCAGAAATGGATAATAGATCAAGTTTTTGAACTGAAAACTTATTTAGCACCGTTGTGATTTGAAACTCGATGGAACGAAAAAGCGACACTAAAAAGAGACAGACATGTATAGAATTTAACCCGGGAGAATGAGGTAGATTTATCGGTCTCCTCTTTGTGCGATGTTTCGTAGCCTACCGATCTCCTCTTTGTGCGGTGCTTCGTAGCCTCCTCACTCTTATCTATTTTAGTTTTCTGAAGGTTACACTTCTACTATTAGTAGCCATTGATTTTACATGCATGTAATCTTGTGTATAAATTTGAATATTAGTGGGTTTGAGTGTGTCGTGTTCCTTAAGAGGAAATACTAGCGGCGTTTTTCCATACAAACGTATTCCCCGTTTATCTCTCTGGATTTTGACCCTAGAGCAAAATTTTTTTTACATAATATAGATATCGACCACTAGCGTGTCGGTACGTTTTGTTTTTTTTTTGATAATTTACTTCTTATAGAAGTTAGGACCTTCCAAAAATGAATAAAATTGCCTAATTTAAACGCCGTCAAAAAACGTTCAGTATACAAACTAAACAATGTATTTTGAAAAAAAGCAAAACGTACCGACATAGAATATTTTCTTTTAATACAGTTAGTGAAAAAAAAATTTTAAATCCGTCCAGTTTTGGAGAAGAAAAATGGGGAATACAAAACATCGATTTCGAAGATTTTATTTAGGTATTTTCGGCCCGACGTGCAGGTGTCCCTTTCGCTCATTTCTCCTGAGGGGGCCGGGGAACGAGAGTTTTGACAAATACATACATATAAAGCGAAGTAGTGATGTAACGAATTTTATCGGTAGACTAGTGTTGTCCTTGCCCGAGTAATCGATATTTTTTATTCGTTTTTTTTTCTGTTTGGTGACTCATCGCGGTATACCAATACTGATCGAGCTTTCATACTAAAATTGAGCCAAATTAAAATTGTTTATGTCAAGTACTATAATAAATTTTCAATTTGGGAGGCGTTATAGGTACCATCGCCCCGGGAACCATTTATTGGATAACCGTTTACCTTAGTTTTCTTTTTCGACACCTCTGTGTTGTCTCCTTCGAACGTCGTTGTCTTTCGATAAAATGCTTCTCCCTTTAATATTTTGTCTATAATTCTTATGTGTCCATATTTGTTTGACTTTTAGTATTAATCCTATTCTGACGAAGAACACTCTGTTTTTGAAACATGTTGATAATATTGATTACATCGTGCTATTTTTACAAAGTTATTTGTTCTCATTTAATTAAAAATGACGCCACAAAGTGTATTTGCAAAGTTTGAAGAAGCGTTTAACTTCAATTACACTGGTCAACACATTTTTTGTCCCTTTAACGAAAGTAGCCAAATCTGACAGGAAATTTCACGCTGATTTCAGATTTGTGATTAGTTTTTTTCTATCACGTCAGGTTTTTATGGGTTTTAAGTTTTACTAAAATATGTATTAATTCATATTTATTTGTGAGTTATCATTGATTTTTTTTATAATATGGCGAAAAGGGTACAAAAATCACGCATTTTAGAAACTGGCAACGTATCTTGGTTCCATATTATGTCATGGAAGACACTTTATGTTACTGTCAAGACATTGAAGGTCTGTTCGCAGCTCTTGGCTTGGAAAATAACGTAGCAAATTGGGAGACTTTTCATAGACTCGTCGAAAGTAAGTTTGAAAGCTGTTTTAATTTACAATGGAAATACTCAACCATCCATTCCACTTGGTCATGCTGCAAACATGAAAGAGAACTATGTTACTGTCAAGACATTGAAGGTCTGTTCGCAGCTCTTGGCTTGGAACATAACGTAGCAAATTGGGAGACTTTTCATAGACTCGTCGAAAGTAAGTTTGAAAGCTGTTTTAATTTACAATGGAAATACTCAACCATCCATTCCACTTGGTCATACTGCAAACATGAAAGAGAACTATGACAACATGAAGCTGCTGTTAACAAAAATTAAATATGTAAAATACGAATGGAAAATATGTGGTGATCTAAAATTAATAGGGCTCCTACTAGGACAGCAAGCGGGATACACAAAGTATTGTTGTTTTCTGTGCGAGTGGGACAGCAGAGACAGGAAAAACCATTATACCAAGAAGGACTGGCCTACTAGAAAGCACCTTAAACCTGGCACGAAGAATGTTCAACATGCTCCCTTAGTAAAATCTAAAGATATCTTACTTCCACCCTTACACATTAAATTGGGTTTGATGAAAAATTTTGTAAAAGGCTTGTCTAAGGATGGAAATGGCATGATTTACTTAAAGCAAAAGTTTCCTAAGATCAGCGACGTAAAAATTAAAGAAGGAATATTCGTGGGACCACAAAAAAGGGAGGTCTTGACTGATCCGAATTTTATAACAATATTGAGACCAGTCGAGCTAACCGCTTAGTCAGTCTTCAAGAATGTTGTCGAGAACTTTCTTGGAAGTCATAAAAGTGTGAAGACTATATCAGCATTGTGTCTGAAATGCTCATGGCCTATAAAAATATAGGTTGTAACATGTCACTAAAAATACACTTCCTTCACTCTCATTTGAATTTTTCCCCGAAAAAATGGGAGATGTCAGTTCCGAGCACGGCGAACGATTTCACCAGGACATTGCGGCTATGGAAAAGCGATACCAAGGAAAGTGGAGTCTATCTATGCTAGCAGACTATTGCTGGACCCTGCAGAGAGACTCTTAAGATACTCACAAGCGCAAATAAGGAGCAAAAAAAAATTAATTTAATTAGTTTTGACATTTTCTTGTAAGTACCCGTGCAAGTACTTTGTAAGAATTATGTAAAAAAAACTTCGTTAAATAATAAAAAAACCTGACCTATAAATTTTTTTTTTGTTTCATTTCGTGTTTATGGATACTAAATACATATAAAAAAATTAGCTTTGCTTAAGGGACTGCACTTAAAAAAATAAATGTCGACCAGTGTTACAGTATCCTTACCGATTAGGTCAACCGGACTTGCCGCTAAAAAGGTTTTGTTTTCATCGTTACACTGTCCACAGGCACATGTAATCCTGTTTCTTTTGTAAATTGCTTTATTACTTGGTTTTCATTTTATTTTACATAATTTGTTGCATATTTCCTTTAAATTGCGAGTGCTGTAACATGTTTAATACTCTAGCCACTGAAGTTTTTGGCCGCAGCTCACATATTTTTCCAAAGTTTCTATTCCTTAAAAATTATCATCACTTTGACCCACCGTATTCCTTTCGCGTTTTTCATTATTCGGTGAAGATAATTCATGGTAAAATTCCTCTTTTTTCATTTTAAACAATTCAGGTGGCTTATCTGTTATATAATTCCAATTGACCATTCCTTTTTTCCTCTTTCCATTCGTGTTTTCGTTAAACGTTAGTTTTCTTTTCCAATATCTTCCCATATTCTCATTCGAAGGTGTTTTCTTTCTATAATCAAGATCTTTCAAGATCTGCTTGACCTTCAAAATATTGCAAGGAGTGGCGCCAGCCTATATATTGGAACTATGTGTCCGACAAAACTTAAGCGAGAGACAGCTTACTCTAAGGTCAGCAGATCTAGATGTTACTAATTACTCTCATTTGGAATAAACTTCCCTCAGCTCTTACTAATATCCAGAATTTGGCTGAATTTAAACTGGCTTTAAAAACAAAATTATTTAAAAAATCATACCATTCATGAATCTTAACATCTCTCCAATATACGTAATAATAATAAGCCATGTTCTCAAGTTTCCCGTGATTGTTTGGTTTCGGTTTCCTCATAATTGTATTTTTATTTTATGTTTAATATCCGAATTTATGTCAGAATATTTCTCATTTCTGAACGCAAACTGCCTTTCTGTTAGTATTTTATATTTTAGTTTTAAAGTTCTTGTTGTGTCCTGTGTTACAATAGCACCGCTATTGTCTATTATTATTATTGTCCCGTGTGTGCTATAACAGCACTATCTTTGTTAATTTTGTTCTTCTGTCATTGTTTTGTAAATACTCAATATTCTTTTATTATTTTCTCAATATTATAAGGAGCACTGTAGGATTATTTTTTAAATTTATTATAGTTAAGCGCACTTGAAGTGAAATGTCACAAAACAGCGCTATATAAATATAATGTTATTATTATTATTATTACAAAGTGCTTCGCGTATTTACCAGGATTATGGCCTTGGATGTTCTTTGTATTCATGGTGGCATATTCCGCCACCCCGTGAATTGGATAACCAAGACCCCTGCCATAGGTCTCCACATGTAATTCGCTACGTCTCTGCATTTGCCCAGCTTCTGCGTGGCGGGCCGGATCGGGAGAGACTGGTCGAAGGAGACCTTTTGACCTCTCCACCCGGACTCTCTCGATCCATTGCCTTGCACCTTAATGGGAGGGTTGGATTCATACTTCTGTCACCCTTGGACCCATTGACAGATACCTCCCTTCCCAGAACTTCCTCTCCTTCCTTTCCCTGTAAGTACCCCTACACAGCGTCCCCAAAGATGACATAGGCCCTGAGGGTTTTTTTTTCCTAAGGATCCCATATGTGGAGCTAATGAAAAAAAAAACGTGGAAAGATGTGTGTATCTCCTTCTGTCGCTGGCTATAATGCTTGAAAAGGTTATAATAGCGCCAAACTACATTCAATAAATATAATGTTAAATTTGAATTCGAAGCAAGATTTTAAGTAATCGCTGCCTTTAAACTACGTTAACATTCTGTTTTATTCAACCGTTATATTTTATTTGTTATATTTTGTTAAAAAATGTTGTTTTTTATGTGAATACCGCACAAGAGCCAGTGAGACTATGGCATCCACAATTAGGGTATGTTGTGAGGCTGAAGATAATGGGGAGCGGAAGGAAGTGAGGAAGAGGAAAGTGGGGAAGTGCCTGGATATTCAGTACAGTTGGTGTACATTATTGTTTAGTATCTTAGTTTTATCCAGAAAACGTGTTATTTTTCCCTTGTACATTTTTAACAGTCTCTCGTGTCTAGGATGATCGAAGTATGTATGAAGAATGAGTTGATGATGAATGTAAGTAAATCTAAAGTCACGGTATTTGAAAGAGATAGTATGAAAACAATGTGCAACATAGTTGTGAATGATGAGTATTTGGAGTAGGTGGGTGAGTTTGTGTACTTGGGAAGTATGTTTACGAGAGATGGTAGTTTTGACAGAGATATCGAAAGAAGGGTAAATGCAGGCAACTTTATTAATGGAGGACGAACGCCTTTGGCGCCAACAAAAAACTGTCAAAAGAAGCGAAGGTAGCCGTCCATAATTGAGTGCTGGTACCTACCCTGATGTATGGCAGTGAGGCATGGAACTGACAGAGGAAGGATGAAAGTAGACTGTATGCTGTAGAAATGAGATCCCTGAGGCGTATGTGTGGTAAAACCATGTACGATCGTGTGAAAAATGTGGAGATCCGCGAAGAACGCAAGGCTGATGTAAGCGTAATGAGTAAGATTAAGAAAGGGACGCTCAGATGGTTTGGGCATGTAGAGCGAATGAACGAGTAAAGGAGTGTAAGGAGAATATAAATATGACGTAAATGTGAATGAAAGAAGAAGTCGGGAACGCCCGAGGAAGACATGGCACGACCAAGTGAATCAGTTACTTTTATGTGAACGAGGCAAGGAGTGTGTGCCAAGATCGAGTTGTTTGGCGGTCCATACTCTCTGCCTACCCCTGCGGGGAAACGGCGTGATGGTTAGTTAGTTTATTTTTAACAACTAGATTACGTATATTGGACAAAATATGTTTTGTGTTTTTTGTACAGCCGTTATTGAATAAAAAGTAAGTTTGCTACAAAACAAAAGACCATTATTTTATTTTTTCCAAATCACGAAATATAGTTTTTTCTAAACTTCGGGTCGTTTAGAATAATTTTATTTATTTTTACGTTTCGAATAGCTACAAATCATATGCACCTCTAGAGATCTCGTTCGTTTAAAAATAATGCTCCCTTTTTTCTGTGTATGGAGAGCGGTACCGCGCCGAGTCAAAAACTTCATTAGCGACGAAATAAGTCGAAACATGCATGCGATACTTGGTCGAAGATGCGATGAGATTCGCGGAAGACGGTAGGTAGGCAGGAGACGCAGAGGGGGCGAGCGGGTGTTCGAGCCAAACACTCACGTGGTCTCACCAACACATCTATAGCTAGTTCTTTTGTGAGCGCTGCGCGACAACGATAATATTTGAAAATACCTACCGTCGAGATTTCTCACCGGTGGTATTACCTCTTAAGTGTGTACGGCTGTGAGTTTATTTCTTGTGTCATTTATTATCTGTTTTTGTATTATAGTTACTTGTAAAGTTATTCTTCTATTTCTATTTTCTACATTGTGGTTTCGCGGTATATTTGAGCTTTAATGTTATAATCAGTATCGTGAAATTGACGATAAACTGCTTTGGCAATTTAGCGTGTGTTTATAATAATACATACATATTACATAATAACACATTTAGTGTACAAAATAATTTTTTTAAACACGTAAATTATAAATTCAAATTACTCTTTGCAAATAACACCGAATCCTTAAAATTTCACAACTTTACTCCACTTCAAACACGAAGATTAATATCTGATCAAATATTTTTATACAAAATTCTGAATAACGGCCTGGACTCTCCTGAACTCGTAAATTATTTAAGAATTCACATACCTACAAGGCCAACCAGACTAAACCATTTTTTTCATTTGCCAGCGTGCAGAACCAACCTTAGAAAAAATTCTCCAATCCCCCGTATATGCGCGCAATATAACACGCAATTTAACAATATCGATATTCTTAATAACACTCTTGTGAAATACCGAAACGAAGTCAAACGTACGACCACAAATGTTAATTAAATTACTGCACAACTATAGAAAGGTAAAGCATGAGCATCTCCTGTCCCCATCCCACCTTCCTCTGCCTCTTGCCCTTTCCTCTTCCTTCTTCCTTCTAATATACTTATATATATATATATATATATATATATATATATATATTTACATATATATATATATATTTTTTTTGTTGTTGTTATTTTCATTTTCATTTAACGGTTATTACCAATTACAATTGTATATTATATCATAATAACCAACATTAGCATAAGAAACTGTTTTGGCTTACCTCATGTTTAACCTCTTGTATAACTCATCCTGTATATAAATTGCTGTTTGTTTCTTACAATAAATAAATAAATATATGTGTACAGTTTACGAATATACCTAACAATAACTATGATAGTATCTGAACACATCAAAAGTACGAGTGGGGTTTTTTTTTAGTTCAGTTTTCGAAAATACCGAAACCGTTTACGTTCCTCAAAAGAAACTTTTACTCGAAACTGTTTAAGGGCCGTCTGTTTCAATGGTTGCTAGAGTCAAAGTAAGAGTAACAGAAATTGCTACAGTTAAATATCACAAAAAAGCGTTTTCAATCAATTTAACCGCCTATTTCATATCTATCACTTTTAATTTTAGCCTTTACTTTCCGAAAACCGATAGTTATTCCAGAGTTACTCCGCCATATTGACATACTGATGGTCGTAAGGTACGAAATTGCGCGCTCCATCATTGAATATTAATCATGATTAATATAAGTAGATGATGATAGATGATGCGAAAACCAAAAACATTGCGAAAAATTTTTGGCGCGGTATAGATTTCGTAAAATTTGTGACACATCAAATTCAAGGAGTTGTTACAAGTAATGTCGTCATTTATTTTTAAACATTCATACTAATATTTAAACAGGAACAAAGCTGTCAGATCCTACAACGAAACATTGACAGTTGTTCGGGTTTTCAAATTTAATTTAAGTGTGACCGAACCAATAAATAATACGGTGCGTTTTTTCATACATTTTAAGGAATATTCGATTTTTAGACTGGCCACACAGACAATTATTACGTTAGCTAAAGTACACTTGAATCAGTTCGAGGTCCTATTTAACATCTTTGTTACTATATAATAGGCCACTTGCATCAATTTTTTTAAAAAAAAATTCCAGTTTAGGCAAATATTCTAAGACATTCTGTATTTTTTTTTTTTTTAATCGTATTTTTGAAACCCTGGGGATTTTTTGAAAATTTCAATCCGATAAATCAGACCATTTTTTATAAACCGGAAAGACGGGACATAATTTTATAGGTTTGAAAAAACAATAATTACGTAGCCGAAAATCATTTAAAAAAAAAATAACATTTTCCACACGAATGGCACAGGAGAATAACGAGGCATACCAAAAATATTACATCTCATAAATATTTTTTTTCCTTGATCCATCTTATTGACCATAAATCATTATAATGAACAGCGTCTATATTACTAAATTCAAAGTAATATACTTGTACTTGTAAATTATAATAATAATACGAATATTATAAAATTTAATTTTGTTAAAATCAGCACCATAATCATTATACCTCTAAAACACGTACCGACATCATCTGCACGTTCTGAAGAGAACCCCGTAGATCATTAAAAGTACGGGGTTCTCTTCAGAGCATCTGTCAAAAAGTGAAACCAAATGATAAGTTCGCAGAGAACAAACAATAAATCTAGTGAACGAATTCAAAAATTCGCCTGAAATCAAAGTGATGCCATATAAAAAAATAAATCAGTGTGGAATTTTAAAAAAATTATAGGAACATTTTCGGAGACGGGACATTTTCATGTAGTGACGTCACAAGCCTAAATAATGGATTTATTTATTTAAAAATAACAAAAACTGTACATTTCTATACAATTTTACTAACATTTTCTTAATCTTAGTAAAAAGATCTATCCACATGATTTTTTCCAAGTCGTTATGAAATCCATGCAAGTGGCCTATTTAGTTAACGATTTAGCTTTCTTTTGAAACAGACGGCCCTAAGTAACGTAGGTTATCAAAAAAGTACTTGAAAAGTGCGCTGCTGCTGAACCGTATACGAACTAGAAATATACGATATTTAAACATTTCTGTGTTTCTGTTGTACCCACTATACGAGTAATATCACCTGAGAGAGCATGACTTGTTGGAGTTGATTAAGACGCGCCATTAAACATAATTTCCAAGAATGAAATATAATTGTCAAGACAAAGTAACACTCTTACCACTTTATTAATGGTAACACTTGCGCTATAACAATTACTCTTTAAATGGAAATGCCGAAAGCTCATTTGAGGGCTTTTAAAGCTCTGACGTTAACGACAGTAACTGAGCGCTCAGCGTTCCAACGTAGCGTCATAGTAACCGTTCCATTCCCGTATTTATGGCGGGAAATGAAAATCCCATTTCAATAACGGGTGGAGTTATGCGCCGTAAAATGGCTGAAAGACATAATTGCACTCGGATTCATTTATAAAACAAGGAACAAATAATCTACGAACAAATTAAGCGGAGAAAAATTCAATAAATCTTCCGTTTGACTGAAATTTCTCAGCACGCCTGAAACTTCCGACGAATCCCTCATTTGCATTTTAACTAAGAGTTTTTTTTTTTTTTTTTTTTTTTTTTAATTGAAATATACATACATATAACAGATTTACATAAGGAAAATACATGGTTCTTAAAAATAATTACAAATAAAATAATTTCTTGTTAATGAATCTACCCAATTTAAAAGAGAAAAAATTTCTCATATTTAAATTGGGGAGTCGTGTCATTACAGAAAAAAGATAAAAAATAAGATATACTATATATTTTTAAATTAAGAAACAAATAAAACTTATGAATAAAAAACAAATATTAAATAAAGAAATATACTAACGAAGCAGTTGCTAAATTAGATATACATGTAGTATAGATATTTTAAAAGTAATAATATACAATAGAAGTAGTAAAAATAAAAATAATATTATTGCATTTCTCTTAATAGGTAGGTGTTGAGATGGTAAGTACATATAGTTGATTCTGACAATGGGATTAACTGATAATATTGCAGGAGTAGGTACATAATGTTATTTTACGACAATAATCGCTTACATTTCAGTTCAAAAGTTGATGAAATATTTTAAGAGGATATGTGCAATCAATAAGAAGACTACATTAATTTATAATTTATTTTTTGTTAATTAATGATGGAGTTAAGTGATTAATTTTGAAATAAAGTACATAAAATTATAATTAAGACTTGATCAATTTTTACTAATTAGTACATTGTAATCAAAAAATATACGTAGAAATTCTTTCTTTGAAATTAAAACTTATAATTTGTGTTTGGTTGATCAAGCAGTTGTTTTATTAGTAATTTAAAGACTTTATAATTTTCTTCGGATTTGATTTTATATGGTAGGGCATTAAAAAATTTTATGCCTTGATAAGTATAATGTTGTTGAAAAGCACTCGTATTAAATTTAGGGATTTCTAGATTACCACGTGATCTTGAACGGTTACTTATTTTTGTGATTGTTGTTGTAGAATTAAAATGATCTTTGTGTGTTTGTAACAGTGTGTTCTTTTTGAAAATTTTATTTAAACTGAGTACCCTAAAAGAATTAAATAGTTGTATTGTTGGAAATAAAGATGGTGTTCGTGTGATAACTTTTAGAATCAACCTCTGTACCCTTTCTACAGGTTGGAGGTTAGTTTTGAAAGTTCCCCCCCACCCGATTATACCATATTCTAGAATAGATTGGGCAAGAGAGAAATAAACAGTTTTAATCATACTAGATGATAGAATGTTTCTCAATCTAATGAATATGTAAATAAGTTTTCTTACTCTGGTTACCGTATTTTCGACTTGTTCGTTCCATTTTAAGTGTTTGTCTACAATGACACCCAGATACTTAATACTATTTTTGCATGTTATTTGTAGGCAATTGTCATCGTTGCATTCCCTTTTATTTTCACACTGTGATGAATGGATTTTAATAGTTATATTGTTCTCGACATTTTTTTCTTTCAAAGAGAATGGAATAAAATAAGTTTTCTCTGTATTTAGTGAGAGACAATTTAGGTCAAACCATGTTTTGAGTATGTTTATATTTGTATTTGCTTTAATCATCGTTTCCTCCCATGATTTCCCTTTAGTGATAACTACTGTGTCGTCTGCATAAGATATGATATCTCCAACTATGGGAAGAGTGAACATTTGATTAACATATATAATAAAAAGGATTGGACCGATGACAGTTCCTTGCGGTATACCAAATGATGAGGTTTTGGGTTCACTTAGGGTATCATTTATTTTGACGGATTGAAATCTCTCTTTTAGATAACTTTGGAACCATGACAGTACTGTTCCGTCCAAACCAATTTGCATGAGTTTCTCATTGAGTTTGGAGTGTGATATGCTATCAAATGCCTTGCGTAGGTCGATGAATATACCAAGACACTTTTCTCCATTATCTAAATTTTGTATTATTGTTGAAGTTAATTTAGCAATTGCATCTTGAGTGCTGAGATTGTCTCTAAATCCAAACTGGTTTGGGCTCATTATCTTCTTTGATTTTATGTAGTTGTTAAGTTGTTTTTTAACAATTTTTTCATAGATTTTTGCTATGTTTGATGTGAGTGCTATGGGACGATAGTTGGAAATATTTTTTTCGTCTCCAGATTTAAAAACAGGGATGACAATAGTTTTCTTATAGTTGTTCGGGAATATACCTTTCTTCAAACTAACATTTATTATATGTGCAATTGGCTTGCTGATTATCTCACGTACGGCTTTCAATGTTATATATCGATTCCTTTAAAGTCGCTGATAACGCGACTAAATGGCAAACGTCAACATGTCTACGAGCTTATAATACGAGAAGCCGCTCGGTATAAACTCTCTGTACGTACTTAGTACCAAGTTAGTACTTGCGGGCACGCAGGGTTTTAAAATTTTGTTTCAATTCGTTCCGCTTCCTCGTCCAATTAGCGTGTACAGCTTTCAATTATTTTTTAATTACTCCCAATATTTCGCAATTAAAGATAATTGCTTTCGATAAGTAGCTGATTTATTTGTGGGTATTTTGGTACGGGGAGAAACACAAAAAGTGCGGAATAATTTAGTTCGTTATACGTTTATGGCGCTACTCTGCAGTTTAATGAAATCCCCCGATATCCACCGGGGGCGAGGGCTGGATCTCCCGTCTCTCGGGCTGGCTGGGGCTATGGGATTTAGGCACGAAACGCTCGTGCCCGAGGGACGGAGGCTCTAGCACTAGGGGGACACGCGAGTTTTATGTGAGCCGGAACCATAAGCAAACAGAGCAACCGAATCCCACCAACCTATAAAGATCTTATTTCTAAGCTGATATACGACCAATTTTTATGACAATCATTTTGGGCCATCGCTTCGGGTGAATAAATAATAGGATAGGGGATCCTCCCTCAGTGATTGGTTCGCAACAAGTACCTGCATACCGTGAGTTTGTATTGAAATTCAAATGATAAATTAATAAGCAGAATAATCCTTCAACGTTGGCTTTTAATGCGGCATTTTGATTTACGATTCCGCGGCACGAATGCAGCAGTTTAACAAACGTTATAATCAACCATCAACAATTCTCAACATAGCTCTACTCTACCTCCACGAGCAGCAAGCGAGCAAGCTTTGGCTTAATGAAGATAAATTTCTGAATAGTTAAAATGAAGACATGAATATTATTTTTGTCGATGGTAAACTTGACAATACAAATAAGTCTAGTACTGTTTCTTAGCATTCGAGTCCACGTTGGGTTAGATTAAGAACAGGCGAACTTATGCTAATAGAGATTTGTTATTTTTGTTTCGGAATTTAAGATGTAATTTTGCTTTATAGCAAAAGTCCGACTGGGTCTCCAATAACGTTAACGACTGAAATAAAAAATACCATTTATGATTCATACCTTCCTCCACGTTCATGGTTGAGAAGTGAAATAAATTCGGGCTTGCATTTTACTGCCCTTCACGCGGATGCGAACTTACAAGACCTCCGCAGTTTGGACGATATCACAAAATTTTTATTTATAATAAAAATCTTACGTCACGATATTTGTTTGAGATAAACTTCGAAACTACTTAACCGATTTTGATGAAATTTAGCTTACTGTGTGTAATTTGGTCCAACGTAACCACTTGTTTTAGGACAACGCTTTGTAATTATTTGTAAGTTCCAGAAGTTTCTAACAGATGCCGGTGTGAGTTAATTTTTCGATACAGCACTTGATTAACTACGTTGGGTAACCATTTATTTATTTTATTATTTTTTTCAGGTTCTCCATAAAACAGTTATACACCAAATTATTACGGAGAAGATTACAAAATTAAAGAGAAAAAAAAGTCCAAGGGGGCAGTTTCACTATGTTGAGACGTATGTCAAAAGATAGTTACTGAATTCTCTATAGGTAACATTGAAGATGTCAATGCTCAATGCAGAATCGGTAAGCAGTTGAATTGCTCTATTTAATAGGGCATTCTGAAAGAAAGAAGTTTTCTCTTTCGGAGCATAAAAAAGTGCGTGGGATCTCCAACGAGTATACGCGTTAGGGACATATAGGTTAATCTCCTTCAACTTAGATGGATTCAGTACAGTACCTGAGATCAGCTTAAAAAAATGTTTCCCCAAAAATATTTTTCGGCGGGCTTCTAAGGTATTAAGATCGAGCATTCCTGTTAAGAACAACGATGGATACAGGAATGGGTAGTATGTATATTCCCTCATATACAGGTAACGCATAAAACTTTTTTGTACCCTTTCTATTTCTAGGATATGGTTTTGTTCAGAGGGTGCCCAAATAATGGAGCTGTATTCCAGGATGCTGCGGACAAGTGCTTCATATGTTCTAATACCATCTAGTAGATGGCGTTGTGTTATGTTCGCCACAGCGACGCGTTGCCGGGTCAGCTCGTATATATATTATTTTTTCTTAATTCAAAGTTTTTACACGCTTTTCGGTAACCACACTATCCCCACAATCCCCACTATTATGAAAGTAAAAATTATAGTACCTACATTATGAAATTAAAAATTCGAGCGGAAAACAATGAAAAATCGTTTTTAATCATTGATACGATATTACCTCCCAAGTGAAAATTTGTACGAGAAATACTTGAATTAGGTCGCGTTTTTATAAAACCTGTATCATTTAAGTTACGGTGACGACTGTAATAGAGTAGTTTTATTCGTGTAAAATCATTTACAAAGCTTATACCATTTCAGTCATCTGCACGACTGTAATAAATTAGGTTTTGTTTTTGCAAAATTATTTACAAGGGCTATAGTCATGATAACAACTATATTGTAATAGATTAGCTTATGTTGTATCGTTATTTGTTTTTGGGGTGTTACGCCGTGTTGCGATACCTCCTTTTTTAGCCAACATTTCGGACAGCGTTACAGTGTCCATCATCAGGGCAAATGTGTTCTGCGATGATTATTTGCATGTATTTGATTATTTTCTATCTGTCGACGGCCGGCGTAGTCCAGCGGTAAGGCTCTTGACTCGCACACCGAGAGTCGCGGGATCGAATCCCGGCGTGGAAAATAAATTTTATTTGATTAATTGGGTTAACTCACAATTTATTAATTTAAAATTATATACAGTATATTTGCGGCACGTTCCAGAGTGGAAGATACTTTCAGTATCGCCCTGGTGTAAGACCACCATTCAGAATTTAAACGTTGCTCGAAATGGCATTAGCCGTGTTTGGTAACCAGATCTGAATAGCCAGGCACTTCCCCACCTTCCTCTTCCCTATGTCCTTCCCATCCCCAATACCTTCAGCCTCACAACACACCCCAATTGGGGATGCCATAGTCTCACTGGCTTCAGACGGGAGCAGTTGGGACTCTTGTGCGGTAATTATATAATTTTTTTTTAAATCATGAAAGTTTCATGCAATAAATTGATTAAAGTTGTTTAGGGCATCATATAGCACGGTGAATGATGATGATGGCCAACCTTCTATGAGTTTTGTTGTTTATAAAACCGCATTGATAGATACTTATACACGGTGTCCGGAAACTCGTAGTACAAGCGGGAAACTGGTAAATCTACATCACATTTGGAGTCGATTTGTGATATAACTTTTTTGATTTGAGCTTTCGTTTTCGAGTAAATCGGGTCCGAAGTTAGAATTTTTTTGGTAAAATTTGAAAAAATTGTTCACTAGGGGGTTGATTTAAGCTGTGTAATGTCTTATAAAATGCATCGAAGGGTAAACCGGGCTCAAAAGTTTTTTTAACCCTTTAGTTGCCGAAAAAATGGAAAAATAGAAAAAAAAATAATATTAAAATCGAAATGCTCAGATCGAAAAAAATTATCTTTTTGGGTTCTCTAAGTGATGTAGATTCACAAGTTTCCCGCTTGTACTACGAGTTTCCGGACACGTTGTATATTATGTGTTGAGCCGTGATCTTAAAATAATATTTTATTTTATCTTAATAAATTTGTAATTTTTTTCTCTCAATTTTGTTATAACCATTGGGGCGCTTTTTTGTCACAAAATGGCACTATTTAAAATATCTCGGATTGCTTTGCTGTCAATTTTAGCAAATTTTCCCTTATTTCTGGGTAATTGATTAGAAATTTACGATTTTTTTTATAAATCCTACGAATATGTGATAATCGAAAAAGATAGGTGAATTCATTGGCTATACAGAACTATAATCAGTTCGTATGTCTCCACAATAAAATTCAAAATGATCACCAAAAAATCTCGAGCAATCGGAGAAAAAAGTTTTAAATTGCGCTGTCGCACCAATGGTTAATGTACATAATTAGATGGTTGTCTTGAAGTAATTTACATTATTTTAGTTAAATTGTATTTTAAATTGCTCACTTCACCTTTTGCTTTGTAAGCAGCCCTTCCTCCTGCGGGCTGTGGGCTGTAATAGTGTAGATGTGGTCTGGTGATGTGATGGTGTGATGGTGTGGTGGTGTGATGCGCGCAGTGGCCGGCCGCATCGTAAAAACTTTATGTCCAATCGTCCCCCATAATTCATAATAACACTATTACTTTTTTCAGCCATAAAAAACTTTCCACCGCCAACACTTCATCCCTCTTGTATCTTTCTGCTCTCCCCCTTCCCCCTCCTTCAGGGGGAGGGGCCTTCGAGGCTTTTCCTGGTCATCGATGTTTTGTCGGAACACATAAAATATTTTTTATGGCCTGTACATTCTTAGTTTGCCAAAATAATAATGAAACAGGTAACAACAGTCCACAAACCTACACACAGCACTGTAGCGCGTAATTTTGTAGAGAAATTTCTACTAATATAATATGGTGACCTTTTATAACTATGATTTCAACCCAAAATTAAAAAGATACTGAAGCAAATTATCGACATTGTTGTCATGAGCGTTTTTCAATTAATTAAAAAAAGGCCCGGAATTTTAAATTAACTTACGAATTCTGACTTACGGTATGTTACAAAGTACACAATGCCTTCCGACCAAGGTAAAATTTGAAGCTTTTTTAACTTACGAATAAGTCAAGCTTTTAAATTACAAAAAGACTTTATTACATAAGAATATTTTTCTATGTTTACCTGTGTAAAGAACTCCTCGCGTTAATTTACGGAAGAAAAATAATTTTTTTGGTCTGAACCACGTTTCACATTTAGTTGTTCATAAAAAACCAGTAGTCTTTTTTCAGACTTAGCTTATTAGCTCCACACAGAAGGCCCTGAGAAAATAATTCCCCTCAGGGCCAATCTTATCTTTGGGATTGCCGTGTGGAGGGTTTTTTTTTGGAAAAAATGGGGAGGAAGTTCTGGGAAGGAAAAGGGTAGGAGGGGTGGGTAGGAATCTGGAGGTCAGTGTGTCCAGGAGTGACGGATGTATGCATCCATCCCTCCCACTGTGACGCTAGGTGATGTTTCGAGAGAGTACCTACGGCAGGAGAAGTCAAAGGAACTCCCTCAACTATTCTCTCTCCATCCGGCCCACTATGCAGCTGGTGGGCATCAACATTGGCCGCCAAAACCCGGACAAACATGACCTCGGACACCCCTTCTAGGTCACCAAACGTAGCGAACCGCTTGGGGTGACCTATGGCAGAGGTGTTGGTTATTCAATAAACGGTTCCCGGGGCGGCGGCACCTGTACCCGCCTCCCAAATTGAGCCAAAGTAGTTTCAATAATTATTTGTAACCCTTGTAGTACGTTTATTCATAAAAATAACTTCCCCTAATACAGCTTCTTTCGAAACTACTATTTTTGTAGGTGATTTAAAAAAATTCTTTCTTAAAATGTATGGAATAAATTATACAGGTTCTGATCTATTTTTTTTAAGACACGTAGTTTTAACAAAACTCGCAAAAACTTTAAAAAAAAATGCCTAAATTTCATGAATCCGGAGATGAAGAATTTTTGCTGCTTTATTATTACTACGAACAAATTTCTATTTCGAAGTCTTAATAATTCTTAATAATTATCCGATGGCTAGAAGTCTCAAATATAGCACAGGTCCCTACTCATTACACTCAGCCACAACATTTCTTTCAAAATGGCGGCAAAATAATTACACCCCCACTAACAGAAAATCCTCCTCTGCCTACAATAATGATTTTTAGCCCTCTAGTAATACCCCAACCGGCTGACAGGTCTCAGACAATCGAAAGCCAATAAATCAACATTATTTGTCCTATGGTTCAAGTAATTGGAAATCAATTAATCGTATGCTAATCCGACCATCCCGCTCCTATATGATGCTGTAAGCTTTGATTGCTTATTGGTCGTAATCCCCGTTGAACCAAAAGAAGGGAGAATTTACGAGCCAATAAAATGGAAGCCTTTGTTTTTGCCAATTCAGGCTTCTCGTGCCATAACTCGCGATTTTGTGGAACGAGCTGACTTAATAAATAATTACCTAAATTGTTCTCCTTTCTTGGAAAAAGAACAATGAAATACCTTTTATGCCCGACTTGGAATCTAAAAAAAAAATATATTTTAAGCAAAAGTACCAAAAAATTTTCAATATGACCGGGCTTAAAAAAAACGAGGTTTAATTTTGACGGAAGAAGTAAAGGGGAAGACAAGGAATAAATAAAAAGTTTAATAAAATTTTGGGATGGGGGCACGGGTACTATTTTTAAGTTTTGGTACTTTAATTAATTAAAGGTATTTTGGTACTTTAGTAACTTTAATTTCCATTTTTTTATAACTTTAACTTTAACTTTAACTTTAACTTTAACTTTAACTTTAACTTTAACTTTAACTTTAACTTTAACTTTAACTTTAACTTTAACTTTAACTTTAACTTTAACTTTAACTTTAACTTTAACTTTAACTTTAACTTTAACTTTAACTTTAACTTTAACTTTAACTTTAACTTTAACTTTAACTTTAACTTTAACTTTAACTTTAACTTTAACTTTAACTTTAACTTTAACTTTAACTTTAACTGTAGGGCATTGTCTTTTTTTTAAGAATAACTCTCTTTTATAACTTTTCAAGGTTATTCCCATCAACGTAATATATAATTGAAGAAGAAGATAACAATAATAATCTAAACGAAAATGTGAAAGAGAACAAGACACAGAAAAAAGACAATGGTCGCAACTTATTTGAAATATGAGATTGACTATTATGACTGCTTGACAGGAGAGAGCAATAGAGAAATTGGTTAACGCGCACGTCCCGGTTAGACGACAGATCTGGGTTCGAGTCCCAGTTGCGACCATTGTCTTTTTCTGTTTTCGTATTTTCGTTTAGATTTTAGATTATTATTGTTATCTTCTTCTTCAATGATACATTAATTTCTATTATTGTCATAGCTGATTCGTTGTTTAACCCACTATCAAATTGTGGCTTTGCCAATTTGGGAGGCGGGTATCAGTATCGCCTCCCCGGGAATCATTGTATTAACAACACTTCTGCCATAGTCACCCCAAGTGGTTTACAACGTTTGGTTTAGCAGAGGTACCTGGAGCACTCTTTTTAGGGTGAATTGCCAAATTAAAAAAAAAAGAGCTACTTGGTTCACGGGGTGAGGTTTATCCAGATCTTGGCGGCGAACGTGTCCGCCAACTGATTCGTGGGGGGGGCTGTATTGGGAGACAGGTAGAGGAAGACTATTTGAACATCCGGGAATGGGATGGATTTATAAGTATGTCTCTCACTCCTGAACACATTCCCAGTCCCGTGCGTCCCCGTTCCCTTCCACCTACTCCACCTTCGCCCGCCCTCGTCTCTTCCCTCACCGTGAACCCGACGTTCCCCCTGCCATTCCTCCCTACCGCTAAAATATATGAAATACACACATTTTCGTCCATACAAATTTCATGACGCAAGAGCTTACTATTATATACAGCCTATGTTACTCGCTGATAATGTAGCTTTCTATTGATGAAAGAATTTTTAAAATCGGTTAAGTGGTTTAGGATTGAAAGCGTAACAAACAAACACACACACTTTCGCATTTATAATATTAGTATGAATATATTTTTAAACAGATGTGGCGCATGTGTTGTTGCTACTGTTGGCAGAAGCAAAGAGTGAGATGTAAGATAAAGTTGTATCACATTACATCAACTCTACTTCTGTGAGGAAATGGCATGATGATTTGTCGGATAGTTACTATTGATTTTAATTTTAATTCATTCAAACCAAAACAAAAAAAAAGTTCACAGCATTCATTATTGTTCGTTCGAAAAACACCACTAAATAAAAATGAACATCGCAACAAGTGACCACATGACCTTGAAGACTTAATAGTATCAAAAATTAATCTCTTCGGAATAAAATAAATTATTGAAGTGCGGTAATTAAGAATAATACGATCCTAGCTTCCAAGCACATTTCAACCCTAATTCCGGTGGAACTTGCCCCTACTTTTTATCTCAGTTCGCAGCCTCCTGATGAGGAAAAATGCAAATGATTGGGAGGACCTTGCTAGGATCGAAAATCCTCCCCCCTTGCAAAGGAAAATGAAAATAAATTAGCATTAAAGCCTTCTCTAAGGCTTGAAATGCTGCGATCACGTAAACTGTGTTGGAGTGAAAATATGCAAAATCACTTTTTTTTAATCTAGGGTAAGCAAATAAAGGAAAACACTGGGTTTTAAAATTCAATCTACATAAAATATGTTCGAATACAACGAAAACTTTAACGTCCCACGTACCTATTTAGAGTGTGTGTAAAGTATTAACACTAGATTCGTAGAAAACAATAATATGCTTTGCGGTGTGATGAAATTATAAAGAAACGTAAAAAACAGATTCGCAGATAAAAACATATAAATTCTTGGAAAATTTTTATAAAGGATAACTTTTTTTATATGCAAATTGTCGTTATTAAGTAATACAATATTGCCCACTTACACTATTGCCCATTACTTTTAGGGGAGACCCGTACAAAACCGTATACCTAATGAAGAAGTACTGTAGTTTTGTATATTAAAATAAAATTCGGTTAATATTTATTAATGAATTTACCAAGGAACAAAACACTAAAGATACATGTCAGAAAATCTTAGACACAAATGTACGAAAAAAAATACAAGACCTCTTATATTTCCAATTTTCCCCGTGGGGTGGGTAAAACCGTATACCTTGTAAAAAATTTGAAAATGCAGGCTTCAAACGGCTTAGGCCTTTTGTCGTAGATAAACCCAAACCTTGATCGTTCCTGTATTTATTGAAACGTATTGCGAATTTTGGCACTTCATAGGTTTCTGCTGCTTTTAAGTAGGTATACTTCACCACTAATCAATTTAATATTCATAAAAAATTACATCAGGACACTGAAAAACTTAAAATATGTTATATTTCGCCAGCGGGCGACATGTACCGACAAGTTTGGAGAGACTTTTTTTCAAGGCCTGCGAAGGTTTCGTAGTCATACATGAGGCGGAGTGAGGGGCAGGAATATTAAAGAAATAGGGCTTTTTCAGAGTAATACGGTTTCACCCCGGTATACGGTTTTGTACAGGTCTCCCCAACTATATTTATAGTAAATAATTTGTAGGTACATACGACTTAACAATTAAGTACACGGGCAGGAAGTCCAGAATTAATAAAAAATCAAAATAAAAAAGCAGTTGGTGTTGAATTTCATTAAAGCAAACCATTTAAAACATTGAATATTTACTACATAAACAGTTTTCAATTGTGACAACGGGTTTAAAAACATTTACGTTAATTAGTATGAAGCACATCTTGGAAGTGGGATGAGGATGGGATTTAATTTATTTTATGTGAATACCGCACAAGGGTCCCAAGTGTTCCGAACCGTCTGGAGCCAGTGAGACTACGGCATCCCCAATTAGGAGATGTTGTGAGGCTGAAGGTAGTGAGGGAGAAATAGAAGGGGAATAATAATAATAATTGGCTAATTCATATAGCGCCGTTTTCGTGGAAAATCACCTCAAGGGCGGGAAAGAAGAAGTTGGTGATGTATCTAACCACTCATATCTTGTAACCCAACAAGACTAAAGCCATTTTAAGCAACTTTTCAATACCGAACGATAGACGTACACCAAGACGATACTGAAAGTATCTTCCACTCTGGAACTTGCCGAAAATATTCTCAGTATCTTCCTGGCGAAAGACCACGGTTCAGATTCGAAACGTTGCTTGAAATGGCTTTAGACTATTTGGTGACCAGAACGAATAGTCAGGAACTTCCAAACATTCCTCTTGCCTATTTCTTTCCGTTTCCCACAGTGTTCAGTCGCGCAACATACCAATTTATTATTGGCCCACCACCTTTTTTTATTTTAACTCCACACAGGAGGCCCTGAGGAAAATAATTTCCCTCAGGGCCTATGTCATCTGGGATGCTGTGTGGAGGGTCTTTTTGAGGAGAGGAAGGAATGAACATTGGTCTTGAAGAGACCCATGTTGTAGGAAAAAGGAAATACAGAAGCCGGCAAATCATTCCACAGCCGAGCTGTTGAACACAAGAACGAGTCGAAGAAACGACCCGTTCTCATGTGACAAATGTCAACCGTGTACAAATGTTGGGCACGCGTTGGCGTGTTTTCTGACAATGCACCGGTGTCGAAGGCATCAATGATGCTAGTTCCTCGGAGCATCTTCCATTTTAATACCGGTAGAACAAGGATAGCATTCCCACCCGACGCCTATGCTCTAAAGATTGCAATCCGTTTGGTTTTCCAATTTTTCAAGTATTTTGGAGCTCCAGACCAGAGGTGACTGCCAAATTCAACCGTGGGGCGCACTTGTGATTTGTACAGGGTTAGTAGTTTAGCAGCAACCTCAAGGCATTTGGCAACAGTTGGGACTCTTATGCAGAATTTAGATTTTTTTAAATAATTATAATGTATTTATACAAACCCGCAATCGTAATGTAATTTATCGTAATGTTAAAAAGGTTTAAAAGTAATGTTTTTTTTTATGTATTATGTAAGTAATTTACCGAGTAATGTATTTTTTCTTGCGACAAAATTACCCTTATTTGTTGATCGTATAAAAACCGATTCCGAATATCCTCTGTTTATCCTCTTCTGCAAATAATGTCCTCGACGTACTTTCCCTCTTCCTTTCCACTCATCTCCCTCTTCCGGCGTAGATCTTCGGAGCAATTAGCTTGTTAATTGAAGAATTAGTAAGAACAATCGTGTCCTCCAGAGATAGGGATGCTCATCCCGAAGCCATTCTTTCCCTGGACCGGGCGGCTGTAAGGGAGAATGAAAAAAAAACAAACAAATTAAACTTTTTTAAACCCATAAATTCGTGCCTCCCATTTCATTAGAAGATGGCAGGAGGTATAGTAAGAGAATATTAAATTTCTTGATTTTGTTGGGTTTCTCAGGCAGTTTGAGATTATATTTGATGGGATTAAGAGGACATAGGTAGAGAAAACCAGAAATATGTCATTTTCAAAAAAGTTTTTAGACGTATTGACTCTTTTCCACAAAAAATTATAAATGGATTTCGAAAGATTGTTCTTTTATCTAGCATAGTTATGTAATAAATTTTTAGATTTTTTTTTAATTTTTAGTATAATAAGGTTATTCCATAGGTCGTTGGCAGATTTGTTAAATTTTCAAAAAAGTTTTTGTATTATACCACACCCATTTCAAATAATATAATCATGCAGTAAAACAAATCAATACATTATCTAGCAAAGTTATGTCTTAGAATTTTAATTTTAGTTTCAATAAAATCATTAAAAAATATGTACGTACATGTGTTTCTTGACGAAAATTGGTCCATTTGTGTATTTATTTGCGCACTTATAAACTAATATATTTCATATTTTTTTACATACTTATTGTGCTAAGACATTATTGACAAATCATAAATAAGTTTGACCGAAAAATAATTTTGGGAAGCATTTAATTTTAATTAATTAATAGCTTCGCATTTCACGATTTTATCATAGCGCCGAAACACAAAATTTCGCAGTTCATTACGGTCCGAAACGTGGCCAGAAGAGGACGTGTCCACGTCGCTCTGAATCACAACAGTTTGAAATAATATTTTGGAAACGAAATTGTAAATACATACGAATTCCTTGTTTCACGTTCGTAAAATCTACAGGGTTGACCGAATTTCATTTTCATTGAATATTTTTATGCAAAAAGTTTTATATTTAAAAATAAATGTTTTTATTTGTCCCTTATTATACGATACAAAAAACAAGAGTCCCAAATGCCCCATTTTTTAAAAGTAAAACTTCTTTACGCATGCTCGACACATGGGGTTACCTGGTGAATCGTTACGAAAAGTGGTGATTGTTACGAAAAGTGGTGCTGGTTACAAAAAATGACATGCGAACGGTAATCGATGCGAACAGTGATCAATTGCTAGGCGGGTCGGGCCTTTAGGCTCGCTTGTTATTCGTGTTATTGTTATATTGTTAATGGACTATTTGTCCGTAAATAAATAAATAAATTATATACAGCGGGTACCCGGCATGCGTTGCAAGGCTGGGGATGGGGGATGGGGATAGGGATGGGGATGGGGATGGGATTTTTTTTTATTGTAAATAATTTTTATGTTTATATCGCACAAGAGTCCAACAGCTCCCAAGGGAGGGAGGTTGAAGAAGAGTTGGGATGAGGTGGAGGGGGTGGCTGAGGGGGGGGTAAAGGAGGCAGGGATTGGAGGGAGGGTATGAGGGGGGGGGGTGGTTGAGAGGGGGTAGACCTTTTTTATATCCATTTTTCGTATTACAAAAATAACAAACACGAGAATCGAGTATGGGTACCACCACCCCGGGAACCATTTATTAGATAACCAACACGTCTGCCATAGGTCATCCCAAGTGGTTCGCAAGGTTTGGTGACTAGCAGGGGTGCCTGGGTTTATTGGGAAGGTTTGTTTAGGTCTTGGCGGCGGATGCGTCTACCCACCAGCTGCATGGCAGATCGGATCTGGAGAAAGTGGTTACGGCGTTATGAAATTATATATACATATATTCTATTATACCATTCACCCGATTAACGTGAAACTTTGTTGATTTGTTTTGCGCACGCTCTCATTTCTCTCAGAATTTTGAATTGAAATTTTGATTGTAAGATCTTTATTTGCTTTTAGCAAGCATTCATTTGTCATTTTCTCTTTTTCTAGATTGTTGACTTATTTTTTACCCTAAGATTAATTTAAAACACTTGTTTCAGTAATAATTATATATAAGAAATGTGTACTTGCTTTATTTAAATTTTTGATAGATGATTTTCGAGCTTACTAACGGTGTTTATTCGAAATGTAAATTACTGACTCCTCTCTAATTTGTCAAAAAAAAAAAAAAAATTGATAATACATGTATGTTTTTGAAAGCTAATGATCGTGTTTTATATTGAGAACGACCGGTGAATCCAAATCTACATTTAAAAAAAATTAAAACACTTTTTATACACTGGTTAGAAGTTACTTCCTGTTAAACAGTGTTTTTTTATTTTATTTTATTTATGTTTATTTAGGAAGCATACAGTTGTGTATAAAGTAATTGTACATAAAATAGTGAATATAATTTAAACCAGTTATGTTCCATTTATAATATTTAGTTGTTAATGGTTAATGATTATGTGATTATGAATCAAGTGATAATAGGCCACTTGCATGGATTTCGTAACGACTTGGAAAAAATCATGTGGATAGATCTTTTTACTAAGATTAAGGAAATGTTAGTAAAATTGTTTAGAAATGTACAGTTTTTTTATTTTAAAATAAATAAATCCATTATTTGTGATTGACATCACTACATGAAAATGTCCCGTTTCCGAAAATGTTCATATTAATTTTGTAAAATTTCATACTGATTTTTTTATATATGGGATTTCAGGCGATTTTTTTGAATTTGACATTTAACGTTCCCTAGATTTATTGTTTGTTCTCTGCGAACTTATCATTTGATTTGACAGATGTTATGAAGAGAACCCTGTACATTTTACGCTGTCTGTACGTGTTTTAGAGGTATAATGGTAGTGGTGCTGATTTTAATAAAATCAAATTTCATAATTTTCTTATTATTATTATAATTTACAAGTACAAGTATATTACATTGTATTTAGTAATATAGACGTTGAACATTATAATTGATTTATGATCAATAAGATGTATCAAGGAAAAAATATTTATGAGATGTAATATTTTTGGTATGCCTCGTTATTCTCCTGTGCCATTTCTTGTGGAAAACGTTATTTTTTTTAAATGTTTTTCAACCATGTAATTATCATTTTTTCGCACCCATAAAATTATGTCCCGTCTTTCCGGTTTATAAAAAATGGTCTGATTTTTCGGATTGAAATTTTCAAAAAATCCCCAGGGTTTCAAAAATACGATTAAAAAAATACAGAATGTCTTAGAATATTTGCCTAAACCGGAAAAAAAAAAAAAAAAATGTGATGCAATTGGCCTATTAAACAATTATAGTAGGTATATGGTGTAAGCACGTTGTAAAAAATTATCAAAAAACAGTTACACATTCAATAAATACTGTAAAATTTCTGTTTTGAACTATTACTAATAAAAAATGTCATTAACGGACTGCGAAAGAGAGGCCAGACATCGTGCGCTTGAAATTCCCGTCAAAATGACAGTTTTAATTTGTGATTGTGTAATTCAAATTGTGTTTTTGTTAATAATTTGTGTTCTAATGACTAAGTCACTATTATATTAGTCTATTATCAATATATTTCATATTATTTTCCGTTTTAATCTATTAATAATGCCATTGTGCACACGAATAAATATTTCAAAATGAGACATTTTTTACAATCCAACTTAATATTACTCGGTTAATTTGGTTAAAGTACAATTAAAAAACAAAATATTTAAAAATTATAACAAATTTTTTATTCATGTCTATATTATATCATCTACTTTATACCTACTGTGTTTACGCATTTCATTTGTATATATTTATGTTTATGTACTTCGATGTACAAATTACAAATAACTACCTACTACTAATTAAAATTCTGGAAACGAGAATTCAACATCTTCACCTGACCCATACTGTAGCCAGCCCTAGCTCCGCGTGTTATGGTCCTAGTAGATACGAGAAACCAAGCTTGCTGCGGAACGAAATCTAGTTCCAAAAACGTCCGCTCACTACCGCTGATGTGTGAGCGCTATAGTCGGAACCGAAATTATGATTTGCTGGTATGACAGTCTTAATATTGTTATGCCTTTTGTTTTCATTAGGAAATTCTTGTTGCATCAAACATAACAACTTAAGATGGGATGTGCCAAACACTCGCACATTTTATTGTCATCAGCGCCGTTTTATTTATTTATTCACGCCTTGAAGGCTTTTACAGTAACACAATATAATAGATACCTAAGTTATTCAGGAGTATAATTGTAAGCATGTAGTATATAACATTATAAACTGAACATTAAGTATATAAGCAGGTTCAATATATAGATATGTAGTTTCATTATCATGAAAATTGTACAGTGGAGTTAAGAGCGTTTAATCAGCCAGAGGCCGAAAATCCACAATTTGTCGAAAGTTGTTCTTACGATCGTTCAGAGCGGTTACACTGAGAAAGATTAATTATTCTCCGTACTAGTTTTTTAAAATTATAACTCAATATCGATTTTATTTCATTCCAAATTTGCTTTAATTTATACCTACATCCAAAAATGCTGAAAAGCGGGATGATAAAACTATTAAAATAATGTACTATTTGTAATTATTTTTTTATTACAAGTATTTATCATTTTTTTTAAATGTCTAAGTTACATAAGAATGCAAAAAAAAACTGAAATATATTAGTTTGTAAGTGCCCAAATAAATACACAAACGGAACAATTTCGTCATGAAACACGTGTACGTATATATTTTTTTATGATTTTATTTAAACTAAAATTAAAATTCTAAAACATGCGATACCCTGATAATGGATTGAACAAAAAAATTTTTTTTAATTTAATAAATCTGCCAACGACCTATGGTATAACCTTATTATACTAAATATAAACATTTTTTCTCAACATTTAAAACATGCGAATGCTAGATAAAAGAACATTCTTTCGAAATCCATTTATAATTTTTTGTGAAAAAGACTCAGTAAGTCTAAAATAAGATTTAAAAATGACATATTTCTGGTTTTCTCCAGTAATACCCTCTTAATAAGTTTAATAATGGTAAAACAAGTGCTTAACGGACTATGAAAGTAGTTATTGAGGAATGTGTATTTACTATGTTGATTTTATTATTAACTTACATAATCATGAATAGTTTGTTCTTAAGCAGATTTTAAGTAACTTAACGGAGTGATAAATAGTATGTTGCATCCGAGACTGTTTCGAACTTTCTTGTGCTCGTTTCGAACGAGCACAAGAAAGGATGTACAAATCTATACATAAAAACGGCATATGTTAAACGCTGACAATATTAAAAATGGCACTGACCGACTATTTGATGGTCATCAAATGTGATGAAGAGTTTGAAACAACCGAACAGTAATAGGTTTATCAGTAACCGTTTCGTTTACATCGATCTTCCAGTTGATTAGTCAGACATCTCTGAAAAATCGAAATTTGAGTTGAGTGTGCAGTTATATGTAAAAGTATACCCTCTATCTGGTACAAAATTCAGATTACTCATAAACACCACCGAATCAATTATAATGCCGAAAACTTTGTGGTGAATTAAAGAAAAAAATATGTTTTCTGGTTACTAATAGGAAATTTCAAAATGTCATGATAATGCGCCGAATCGTTATGTTTCCCGGTGTTATTTTGTAGCATGTTTGATATGTAAAGTACAGACACTCGTGTAAATAACATTTAATTTATGGCGAACTTTCCTCATCGTCTCAAAATTTTGTATTTTGAGATGTCTGTCTAATCAACTGGACGATTGACATGCGATGGCTTAAATACCCGGTTTTGGGCGGGCTTTTTTCAGCTTTGGAGTGGGAAAAGGGGATGGAGATCTTTTTATTGATTTGTTTTGAAAATTTCTTCAATCTCCGGATTAAAGTGACCGGTCAGTGGCTGACTTGGCTTTGCGTTTGGGTATCACCCAGGCGTTGTGTATACAATTCCTCAGCTGGCTATTTCTCTATTAACATTTATCACTTACTGTGATGGTAGTAGGATATTTTCGAATATTGTCAAGTTGTTCGTAAACCGGGAATGTATTTCTATCTTTTAAAAAAATCTATAAATTTGTATAAAAAAATAACCCCACAGACATTCTTCTTTATAGCTAGCTATAAAGAAGATAAAAGATTACATAAACTCAGTCTTTTGATTGCTTATTTCAAAGATATTTGAAATAATGTTCGTTGTATCTACGTTGAAAATACTTTTGTGATAAAAGCATAGATTTTTTAAGATTTTGATTTTTCTTTCATAAATAAAAGACGACTCTTTTGATTTGAATCTTGCCACAACCTTTGAGATCCAATGCCAGATAATCTGTACTTTTTGTTTTCTTTTTTGATAAGCCTTCTTAATCCTCGTTGGATATGCCTACATTACCGGAATAAAGTTAGAAGCCAGTCGAGATGACATCGAATCAGATAAAGTGGTCCAGGCAGTTTCCACAATCTCTGCAGATTGACAAAGCCCGTCCCAGGGGGGAAACGCTCTTAATATTTGTTTGTAAATGAGGGTCAGAAGGGGGCGGTAGTCAAAGAGATGAAACCGTTGAGAAAGGAGTCCACATCTCCTTATTACAGGCTAAGTCTCCCTACTTGGCCCAACTTCGCTTCATTGCGTTTTTCAAAACGAGGTATCGCAAGAAAATCTTTTCGGTTACTGAATCTACATAATATTATGATCTGTCTCATTTTCTGGATTTATATTTGCTACATCGAGATCTGTCAGTCAAAATTTTGATCCATCTACTGCGGAATCATCGTCAAATGTCGTATTTTGCCCAATATATTCTTTTTGTGTTATTATAGTTATTATAGTTATGTATAATTTTATTATGTCCCACATATTGATTGATAAGGTTTTCAATATTTAACAAGACCAACTGTAACTCTTTTGAAGAAAATCTTTTTGGATATCGGCACCTACATTTTAAGTTCAGAGGATTATATTTAAACGATATTTTTTGAGAAGAAACTTTACTAAATAGAGTGTAAACATTTTTTTAGTAACTCAGTTCATTTTAAAATGTTTTTCATAAACGACTCAACTACCTCTATCTATTATTTTTATTCTTTAAAGTCTTACATCATAGATACCGAATCAATTTACCATGGATAAATATTAACATTTTAGCTGTGAAACTGTTCAAATTGCTTTAATATTTTTTACTTTATTTTAAAGCCTTCGTCTGTAAATAATCAATTTACCTATGAATATGTCGATATATTGTTGTAATTGTTTAAATTAACTTTTATATATTTAATTTTAAAAAATTATAATTACTTTAAAGTCTTTTACTGAATCAGCCTTGATAAATGTTGATATTTTATTGTGTCGAAATTTTACAGCTTCATTATTAAATATTTTTAGGTTTTAGATTTTTTTATTGTTTTCTACCATCTATTATTATTTCCACTATACTAAATCAAAAGTATCATCCACCACAAGGTGAACTCCTAGCCTGGAGAACATACTTGATGGGTACGATCAGGTACAAAGCGGGTTTCGGTTTTCTGATTAGTCGGCGCATGGGCGGCCGACTGGCGCAGGCGTGCTGACAAGAATGTTTATATGTCAACGTATCAGGCCGAACATAGTGAAGGCAGGTTCAGATTTAAGTCCGCGCGAGGCGGCGCCGATAAGCTTTACCGGAATGAATTCTTAATTCCTGCTCGCCGGTGACGCCGGTCAGAATCTGATATCAAAATAAGCGACCTGTTAATTGCCGCTATTTTCAATCAATCGCCAATCTGGGATAAAAGAAATACATTCCATACCACCAGAAATGTTTTTGACAAGTGATGGAATGAAATCATAAGGATAAAATTTTGAAATAACCTCAAATGTCACAAGTGAATTTCTTTCAGGCACGTACTTAACATATTATCATATTCTCCTGAGGTTTTTTTTCATATTTAAAGATACCAATTACCAAATACCATTGTTTTATTCCTTAATTTTAAGAAAGGATTCTCCAAGAGTAAATAATCGTCGTCTACGAACTCGACATTTCGTAAAAACTGACAGCTGCTGTCAGGCTACCGCGCAGGTAGCGCAAGTTTTATCCGCGTTTTGTTTGTCCACATCTCGGCGTCAACTGCCGCCGGTGGAACAGGGCACTGAACGCCGTTAATCTGAAAACCGAAACCCGCTTTGTACCTGATCGTACCCTATGAATGTAATACAGGTTAGCTGAAAATATAACCTTTCTCAAAAACAGAGTACAAAAATTAACCTATATTTTTAGCTGTTTGAGAAATATTTGAGAATGACGTACTTCGCTATCTGTCAGTCCATAATCCAATATGGTGTAATAGGATGGGGGGCGCTTATAAAAATCACACACAATCTCTTTACATTGCGCAAAAACTAACAATTAATATAATATTAAATAAATCTTTTCTATATTCATCTTTTTTTTTTTTTTTTTTTTACAGTGAATACCGCACAAGAATCTCAACTGCTCCCGTCTGGAGCCAGTGAGACTATGGCATCCCCAATTGGGGTATGTTGTGAGGCTGAAGGTAGTGGGGAGGGGAAGGAGGTGGGGAAGAGGAAGGTTGGGAAGTACCTGGCTATTCAGATCTAGTCACTAAACACGGCTTAAGCCATTTTCAAGCAACGTTTCAATTCTGAATGGTGGTCTTACACCAGGGCGATACTGATAGTATCTTCCACTCTGGAACATGCCGCAAATATACTATATATTATTTTAAATGAATTAATTGTGAAATAACACAAATTAATCAAATAAAATTTATTTGCGCATGCCGGGTTCGAACCCGCGACCTCCGGAATGTGAGTCAAGAGTCATAGCCACTGGACTACGGAGGTCGTCTGAACTCATATTCAAAGAATTTAAAGTCTCAGAATTTAAATTAAATACTCTTTACTGTATCACTCAACCTTACAAGTTTACAAAGAGGATATCCTAATCGTACCTTTCAAAAACACAGCAAATCTCAGGCAAAAATACATGTTACCAATACCGATTTGTGAAAAAATTTTGTGTCAACAAAACAAAAAATGCTTCTTCAATAAATTGCCTGAAAATATAAGATCCCTTAATGATAGATTCAAGGAATTCAAAACACAATTAAAAAAATATTCTGAAAACCTTAACTAAATAAATAAACAAACAAAAAAAAAACAAATATTAATTAAAAAAAAATTATAACCTTTACATACATAAATTTTTAAAAAAATTACAAAATAAAAACAAACAAAAAAATCTTAATAACTGAACAAATAATACCTCCTCCCGTACATACAAGCATTTGCTTATTATGGGAGAACTTAAAAAAATATATTTATAATAATGAAAAATAAAAAATATTTAATTAATTAAATATAAAAAATTCAAAAATCCAATTTTTTACCTGTCATTGCTGTTTGTATTCCTAACTGGTGAGTAGATAAATAGTTGCATTTTTACACGTTTAATGACAATAACATTTTATTTATATTGAATTTTTTTTTTTTATGAAATCGATTGGTGTTGTGTTTGGAGAAAATTACGTGACGTGGTGGGGATAGACTACCTGCACAAAAGATGGCGACATCCAAACAAAATAAAAAGTTTTTGCTTTGTAAAACAAACAATATTCTGTCAAAATTTCAAATTAAGCAATAATAATTATTGTTTTCGCTATTTACGGCAAATAAGTGAAGATTAATTGAAATCGCAGTTAAAAACCGGCCACTCTAAACTCCAGGAGACTCGCTTAGGTAAACTGAATTCAATGCGGGCCTTCCCCTCCAGAAAGAAATAACACATTTTTACGCTTCTTACCCTTTTATTCCTCGTGCCGAGAAGTGGTGTCGGAATAAATTGAAAATCGATCTCCCAGCGACGGAGAAAGTGTTGCAAAATCTACCTACGGCTTTATACAGGTGATTTATTCTAGGAACAATTCCGCGGAATGGAAGTAAAATGCAAGCAGATTTTTGTCTGTTTCGACTTGTAAATCATGCTTTTTATTATTATTGATTGTTATTACTTTGATTTGTGTCGTGCTATTCTAACTCCAACCCTAAAATAGAATGGTTTATTTTGTTTTCGAAATGGTACGGATCCTGATATTGAAACAAATTTCTTGTCCTCTATTTTGTTTGAACTATTATCATGCTTTTGACGACTTTGGTTTGGATATTTTAAACTACATCACATAGTTAATATTTGAACTGTTTTCGTAAACGCTGATTCTCGACCCGTTTCAACTTTTGATCGAACTGAGATCAGTTAATTCAGGCCGGGAATCGATATTTTACAGGGACTGTTCAAATGAAAAAAAAATAAGTGCACAGAAGAGTTATTCTCTATCTTTTGTGGGATCATTATCGAGATTATTAAACAGAGCAATTCAACTGCTTAACGATTCTGCATTGAGCATTGACATGTTCAATGTTACCTATAGAGAGTTCAGTAACTATCTTTTGACATACGTCTCAACATAGTGAAACTGCCCCCTTGGACTTTTTTTCTCTAAAATTTTGTAATCTTCTGCGTAATAATTTGGTGTATAACTGTTTTATGGAGAACCTGAAAAAATAAATAAATAACGGACATGATCTGCTGTCAGATTTGTATGATTTATTTGTTTTTTTCTATATACAACGTAGGTACATTAAATTAATAAATAATCGTGCATACTTGGAGGAATTCGTATTTAAAACGATCTAAACTAAAATATGTAACAATCACACGAATCTGACAAGAGATCATGTCTGTTATCTCGATAATGATCCCACAAAATATAGAGAATAACTCTTCCGATCGACGATTTGATGATCATCAAATATGACAAGAATTTGGAACACCCAAACCCGAGTTACAATGATTCCATTAATAATATCCCATTAAATATTCCTGAAAATTTGAGAATATTTATTTATGTTTGAAAGTATTTTATTATTAGTTTTTATATACATATACATGTAATATAATCATGAGTAATTGCATTTTCAGGTTACAATCGGATTAAACTCAAATCATTAAATACTAACATGCAACATTAATTAGAAACAGTATAAACATATATATGTATACAATATATAACCTTTACAAGAGTAACTACTCGTGTGTAAAGGGAAGAGAAAATATATATAAAAATTTAAAAAATTAAAATTAAAAATTATAACACATACATTATATTTACGTACTTACGTACGTGTCATTTTGTACCTTACGTACGTATCATTTTGTTATTTGAATATTACTTGAAAGACCCTTTGTTCCTCGCACCACTCCATCGAGGCTCCTATCGGGGCTGACGAGACTTGAGATTTCACGCATGTTTCTAATTTCAGTTCACTCATGGGGGAGAGATAGGTATATGAAGATAAATGATTGAGCTTCTTCAAAACAGTATCCGTCTCTCAAACTTAAGCATAAACTTACTGCTTATATTTTTTAAAGCGCAAATTATCTTGTGTATGTTATCTGGATTCTGTAAACTACGTATTAAATTACTCACATCGAGTTTGTTTGAATGGATAGCACAATATTAGCTTATATATTTTTAGGAACTTTATTCTCAAGAAATATTAATACTTTAGTTTTGGTTGACGTTTATAGTCAAAAGAGCTAGTCTAACCATTAATCTGCAGGTTAACGCAGAACTACTTTTTCTTTCCCTAGAATTTCGGATGTTTGGAAGATGTTTGCTTCTGTTCCGTGTCTTTTAATGACAATCTTTTTAGTTTTCCATGACGTTTTATTATAGGTAGAAAGAAACTATTTGGTATAACGGTAAGTGTGTCTGCACAGACGTATGCAGTTAATGTTAACATTTAACCTTCCACATTATTACTTTATCTCAACGAGAAGACATTTTTATTAACTTTTTGATGTCTTAAAAATGTTCCTTATGGTGTATCCTTGGTGAGACCATTCAAATTCAGTGAAGCAAGAAGTGTTTAAAAATTCTGGGCCAATGTTGGTGTTATGAAAGGGAGTAATGAAGGAACGTTGCGATGGTTGATTGTTGATTGTCACCATGATGAGTAAATGAACGAATAAAGAAATGTGACATAACAATGCAGAGGATTGAAGAAGTTGGGAATGCCATGAAAGCCATGAAACAAGCAAGTGAAGCGAAAAATGCTCGAGTCTAGTCACAGTCAAACGCTGAATTCTTTCTTACAACTATTTTTTAACAATAATTTATTGTTTTCACGGGATATATGTATTGCTTTTGTCCCAATTTGACCGTGGTAAAAGTTGGAATAATAGAAAAGTTTGATTAATAATATAAATATATATCCGGCATATTGACCTATGGTTGAATTTGTCATAAAAAAACAATTCTTCGGAATTTCGGAATCTTAACCACATAAGTGAAGGAGGTGTGTACAAACTTTTTCTGCGCGCGGTCGAATTTTGTACTTCAAGAAAATGAATCATTCCGAGAGGTCCATTTTAATTAATTTTGATGAACTTATGACTAAAATCACAGAAGTTTCTGTCTGAATCCCACAGCAAATTCAAATTCATCTTAAAATGGTGATCTGGTGAAAATCTGGTGCTACCGCAAATTTAAAAAATTTTCAATCAAAATATTTTAATTGTCGTACTGTTTTTGGTACCGTTTTCATTAACTTTAAATATAAATAAATAACTTCCGAAGGGAAAACGGCTGAAAAAAAATTAAATTATTGTTAGGAATTCGTCGGATTTAATTGTGAGCCTCAAGCAAACCCCCGTTATGAGAGTCATGCGGTACGAATATAGGTATACGCGATTGTAACAAGGCCAAAACTCGCTGTTTGGCATTTTATCCTCTCGATGACTGTGGAAAAATTTATTGTCAGTTATGAGGTTTATTTTTAATATTTACCTTTGATTTTATGATACTGGGTATAATACGATCGCTTCCCGCAAGAAAGTTTATATTCAATAACAAAGTTAAATTTATACCGATCGCAGTTGTTTTCTGTCGAGCTTTATTTTTAAATTATTTTTTAATACCATCTTAGCATTGCATGCGACTGTACGTACGCAGTGAATAATGTGTACAGTTCCATAAGTGTCATGACAAAAAAAGACAGGTAGAAAACCTTTTTAGATGCCTAATAAGAATTCAATGCAGCAATACCAACCAAAAAAATGTGCAAAATGGTAAACTCAGACTTCTTATACTTATTCACCATGTTCATAGTCGCTCAATATTAATACGAATGTCGTCACTATTTTCCTGGTGAGTTATAGAAATCATAATCAAATATTAACAAGTACGATAAAATTTTATGATTCATTTCCCCACGTCATCTTTATCACAAACCCGTCCGTTACACTATATGTTTGCCAATTTCGAGCACGTGCTTATCAGCCCGGATAGCTCAGTCGGTAGAGCATTGGACTTTTAATCCAAGGGTCCAGGGTTCAAGTCCCTGTTCGGGCGACTCTTTTTTTATAATATAAAAATAATATTATATTATTATCTGTTCACGAGTTGTTTTAAAATACGTCACATGTTTGACATGATATTCGTCATTGTTTATCTGATGTGATTTTCGTTTCATCGTGATTTCGATTGACCCATCGCCACGTCGAATTATAAATGGACGGTTCCAATATACCCACAACTCAAAGTCAAAATAAATAAAGTCTACCGAATATTTTATTTTATTTGTGCTGCTCTCTGAAATTTAAAAAAAAATCAATAAAAACACATTTTTTACAAACAATAACAGAAAAACGTAAAGCGTCCTAGAGTCACTAAATGGCGATGTATAAAGTTGTCCAATTATAAATTAAAATATTAGATTCATAACTTCCAATGGATTTTAATGTTTTTTTTATGATCTTACAATAACTTTTGGATTAATAATAATATTATTAGATTTGAATAGCGCTGTGTTAAATTTTTGTGAAAAATTACCTCAAGGATTATTAATTTTATTTATTTCCAGTTATCTTAAAATCTATTTGACAAAGTAATAATAAGGAAGATTTGCTCTGACCACTGCAGTGGTCAGCGCATTTGCCCGGAAAGCGAGAGGTCCTGGGTTCGTGTCCCAGAGGTACAAATATGTTTTTCTGATTTTTCCACTTCCAGTTTTCGATTGAGTCTCGCTAATATAGTCTTCATTTAATTAAATATTTTATAATTTTTAAAAAGATGTAAACAGATTTAAATTGTAGATGTCAAAGATCGGAAGAACTAATCGCATTTCTTAAATAATTTCCTTGATCAAAACTTATTTGCCCATTACTGAAAGCAAGCGATTGTTTTTACAATAAAACTTTCCTGGTTGGATAGTCAAAACCATATCTGTTTTTTATTGTAATACTTTTTCAGTAGAGCTAGGAACTAATTATTTAAACTTTATTTGTAAACGCCATAAACCAATTTAAAAAATATACCTTTATATCTATACTGAAAAAAACTAAATTTATCCCATTCTCTACCAATAAATTTAAATCAAAACCATTATTAAAAATTATGATACAGCATGGTAAATGTAGTGGAACTAATTGTAATCAAACACGTTCTACTCTTAATCCAACTTCCAAAATTAAATATCTTGGTGTATGTACATATAGATCAACATTTTAAATGTAAAACACATTGTGTACTTTCAAAAGAATTAGGAAATGTATTTATATTTTATATTCTCTCAAAATGGTTCAAAGATTGATAATTAAGGTGATCCTGAAAAAAATTCATCTACGTTTTCTACTGAAAAAATATTTTCAATATTCAATGTACCTACAATAGACAAAATGAACCGACAAACGTTGTTCTGCCATATAAAATATTTCTGGTGAATATTTTGGTTGTTAAATAAAAAATAACAATTAAATAATAATGTATTGTTAGTGTGTGTGGATGGGATCTATGACGGAAAGAGAAATGGAAAAAAACAAAAACAAAAACCAACTTAAGCAGGAAATAAGAAAATCAATACGAATTTCGAAGAGCAATTGAGTGTAAGATATTTTTTGTCAGTCCGTCTTTAGCCAACACAAATAAGCTCAATGGTTTGCCCACGCGAGAACATGACGCCGAATGAAATATCAAAATGACGCGTCGCTTCTCGTGAATGTCTTGCGCATGTGTGGATGAAAGTTCGATGACGCGGATGTAGCGCCATATGTCATTCAACAACATAAATATTTTCGTTCTGTTTGAAATACAAAAGACGGTTAAATTTGTTCATACAAAATACTAAAATCGCGCTTAAAAATAGGAGGGTAGAGGTAGGAGGGTTAAAATTCGGCGTTATAAGTATTTTTGATACCAAATAAAAAAATATATAAAAAAATTTTTTTGACAAAAATTGTTTTTTTTCTGGATAGGGATACACTAATCACCTAGCGGTATGAAATATACTTTAAAACCTATTCTCATACCTACCAAATATACATAAAAAATTTCATAAAAATCGGTCTAGCCGTTTCGGAGGACTGCGACCACAAACGCCGTGACACGAGATTTTATATATAAGATATTCAAAACTACAAACTTTCGAAGAAATTCAATATATCAGCAAGATATCAGAATAATATTAAAATCCCAAAATTTAAAACGAAACACATTAAAAATACCTCTCTCTATCTAGGTGTTACTTATTTCAAAAACCTCCCTTTAAATCTAAAAATTATCGAAGGAATCCAACTAAAATTGAAAAAAATTCTGAAACTACTGTAAGAGTTCATAACTATTATTATTATTTCTTTTAAATCTTGAAATCTGTTATTGATAAATCTTGAGTTATTCTTACATACCTCTTTGTTTTTTTGCAATATTTTATTATTTACTGAATTACATGATTTCATATAATTGAGCATGAATTCTTTTAATAAATACGCCTTGTCTCTTTATGATAAAAAATGATACTAAATATGTATGATGTAACCTACGTACAAGTACCTTTTTATTTATGTAAAGGAAAAAAATAATAAAAAATGTACTTTGCAGTAAACCATTCTGATTTGATTCTTAGATTTAACATAGATTCCAAATTGGCGCCGTATTTAAATCGAAATATTTGTTTTTCATTCGGTTTCATTGGTTTTTCCTAGTATTTCCGATTGCTTTACAATTTAAAATAAAATAATATTATTTTCCCATTTGTATCGGGAATCTTTGCTATAAAAATATGATAAAGTACAAGCAAGCGGATTACTTTGTTTGTTGGGTCTGTCTTTTTAGTAATATTACTTTTCCTGGGTCACGTGGTTAATGTTATATTGTTTTTTGAGTTGTATTTTTGTTTTTCAAAATACTGTTAAGTAATTATGTCTCCCAAAGAAAGGTTTTTTTGCTACTATCGCTACACAGTATTCATCTTTTAACATTTTCGTTTTCCTTATATGTACTTAGCTTACTTAATAACATATTGTTTTCAAAAACCTACGGATATTTTTCAGGTATATTATATTTTGTTGCTATTTTCATTTTTCACTTATTGTCTAACATCTAATGTGTTTAATACTGTATTTTTTTGGAAACTATCTATAGTATTTTTCAGCAATTATATTGTACCTATACAAATTTTTTTTAGAAATATATTAATAATAAATAATAATAATAATTGGCTAATTTATATAGCGCCGTTTTCGTGGAAAATCACCTCAAGGGCGCTGTACAAATAAATATATAAAAGAATTAATATTACTGGCTTATAACTAAGATTTACAATTACAACTAGTGACTTACAACTAAGACTTATAGCTACTTATATTACTGGCTTACAACTAAGATTTACATTTATAACTAGTGACTTACATCTAAGACTTATAGCTAGTGACTTATGACTAAGACATATAGATTCTAACCTAAAACTGATGACTTATTAACACACACATTTACAATTAAGATTAGCGCCAGAAGAAGTAGGAAGTTTTTACATAATATTACAATTCGATAACACGGGTACAAAAAGTGTAATGAAGATTAACTGGATTTACGGGAAGGTATAGATATTTTAAATAAATTAATAAATTTAATAGTCGATCTTTACTGCATTAAGGTGATTCATCGCTCAACAGTAAACAGATTGAGGTATCACAATTAACAGATTACATTAGACAGATTGAGTTAACTATAAACAAAGAGAAAAGAGAGAAAAAAATTAAAAATTGCAGGGTTTAAATAGAATGATGAATTTATGGAAAGGAGTATCGGAAAAAGTGAGTTTTCAGTTTGGATCTAAATTCCGCTGAGTTGGTTATGCATCTCAATTCCATAGGAAGTTTATTCCAAGCTTCAGGGCCGGATACTGCGAATGCACGATCACCAAACTTAGTGTTGGGATTTCGCTTAGGTTCTTTCAACCTTCCAATTGCAGAAGATGTCGCTGATCTAAGAGTTGACTGCCTTAGACCAATATTTTCCGGAATGCATAGTTCAGAGATATAGGGAGGAGCCATTTCATTGATAGATTTAAACACCATCCAGCATAACTTGTATTGGATCCTTTCAGGACACTTCAGCCAGTGAAGATTTCGGAGGTGTTCCGAAATGTGCGAAAATTTGGGTACCCCAGTGATAAGTCGTGCTGCGGCGTTGAAAACTGATTGTAGTTTGTCAGTTTGACATTTAGGAAGACTTGCATAGATGCCATTGCAGTAATCAAGACGTGATACTACATACGAGTTCACAAGAAGCTTAGTTGCTTCTGTAGAAAGATTCCTACGAACTGACTTAAGTTGTCTAAGGTAGAAGAACCCCGTGCTAACGGTCCTATTCACCTGGCTTTTCAATGAAAGGTCTGAATCCAGATAAACTCCCAGAAGTTTGACGGTTGTTTTCGCAATAACGTCATTGCCGGAAATAGCAATTGGTGAGTTATCTATTAAATGTTGGCGCCTATTTGTGGCTGCCCACAGAAACTCGGTCTTTGAAGGATTTAGCTTCAGTTTGTTTGAGGACATCCAGAGACTGATTGCTTCTAGACACTCAGCTATACGAATTTTAAGACCGGTGATCTCATTGGGTGTGCAGTAAAAGTAGACTTGCTGATCGTCGGCATAACAGTGAGATAGCAGACCAAATGACTTAATAATCGTTGCGACATCATTAGTGAATAGAATGAAGAGAAGTGGACCCAAAACGGACCCCCGAGGTACCCCTGAAGAGAGTTTTGTGAAGTTAGACTGTTTATTTCCTACCTTCACTGCTTGTGAGCGATTGGTTAGATAGGATTGTAGCCATTTTTTTACGCCAGAATGTAAACCGAATGTTACCTCTAGTCTCTTAATGAGAAAGTCGTGGTCAATGGTGTCAAATGCGGCGCTCATATCTAAGAGTGGTAAAAGTGCTAACTTACCTGACTCTATGGCAAGGGTAATATCTGACAGGACACGAAGTAATCCAGTTTCTGTCGAGTGGAACCTCCTACATGCAGATTGATGATCGGTAAATAATTTATTCAGATTTAAGTGGGAAGTTATTTGAGAAGCAGCAATTTTTTCAAGTAGTTTTGCTACAAAAGGCAGATTTGACACAGGTCGATAATTACCCAAGTTGTCGGCATCAAGCTGTGGTTTTTTGATGATTGGGGTAACCACTGCAGATTTAAGTGGTTCCGGGAAGTCACCAGTGCTTAGGGACTTGTTAAACATGTGCACTAGGAAGGGGGCCAACACGTTGCAACATTTCTTCAGAAGCCACGTTGGAATGGGGTCAAGAACACATTGTTTATTTGGCGAACTAAAGATTAATATTATTATTATTTTTTTTACATAAGCTCCACACAGGAGGCTCTGAAGAAAATATTTTCCCTCTGGGCCTATGTCATCTTTAAGGATGCTGTGTGGAGGGTTTTTTAAGGAAAGGAAGGAGAGGAGAGTTCTGGGAAGGAAAATGCTTTTAAAGAGTGGGTAGGAATCTGGGGTTCGGTGTATCCTGGTCATCTGCCTCCAAGACCTAGACAAACCTCCCCCCGTGAACCCTGGCACCCCTGCTAAATCACCAAACGTAGCGAACCACTTGGGGTACCCTATGGCAGAGGTTTTGGTTATCCAATAAAGGTTCCCAGGGCAGCGGGACCCATTCCCGCCTCTCAAATTGATATAGTACGATTATTATTTAAGTATGTATAACCAACACATCGGTAACCCCAAGGGGTTGGCTATGTTTGGTGATTAGCAGGGGTGCCCGGGTTCGTGGGGTTGTCTAGGTCAGCTGGCAGATTTTGCTTACCTATTGCGTGGCGGGCCGGGTCAGAAGAGACTGGTTGAGGGAGACCTTTTGACCTACCCAGCAGGACTCTCTCAACCCATCGCCTTGCACCGCAGTGGGATGGATTCATGCGTCCGTTATTCCTGGATCCGTTGAACCCCAGATTCAACTACCCACCCCTTATACCTCATTCCTTCTCAGAAATTTTCCTCTCCTTCATTTTTATAACCGGACCCTCAACACAGCACCTCCAAAGATGAGATAGGCCCTGAGGGAATTTCGTTTAGGGGGCATACATTAATTACGTGAGCTCAAAAGGGGGAGGGGGGTTTAGCAAAATCTCACGTTACTTGAAAAGTATATACGAAGTGACCCAAATTTATCTCACCAAGGGGGGGGTCTAGATGAAGCCATTCCCACCCACTGCGGTACAAGGCGATGAGTCGAGAGAGTCTGAGCTGAAAAGCTGGAGAGGTAAAAAGATCTCCCTCAACCAGTTTTTCCCGATCCGGCCCGCCACGCAGTAGGTGACCAAAATTTTCCAGCAGTCCTAGACTAACTTCACCCCCTGAACCCGGTCACCCCTGCTAAGTTACCAAAAGTAGCCAACCACTTGGGATGACCTATAATTGGTAAATTAAGAATGCCATGTACCGTGTTATTAGACCTATCTTTTTAATAATTATTAGTACCAAAGGCGACTGACACCGAATAATCAAATGATAATAAAAGGTCGGCATTTTTCAAATTAATTAACCTCCTTAATCAAAACCTATCTCGCAAATCCTACGGGATTTCTAAATTCTATCACGCAATCCAGCATGATTTTAAAAAAGGTCCAGGATTTGAAAACCCTGCCTGAATGTAACGTTCTTTGTCAATTTTTATATGTACGCTTAATTTGAGGAACCATTTATTAGATAACCAACACCTCTGCCATAGGACACCCTAAGTGGTTCGCTACGTTTGGTGACTTAGCAGGAGTGCCCGAGTTTTGTCCATGTCTTGGCGACGGATGCGTTAACCTACCTACTGCGTGGCGAGACGGATCGGTAGAGACTGGTTGAGGGAGACCTTTTAATCTCTCCAGCCTGACTCTCTTGACCCATCGCCTTTCATCGCAGTAGAATGGATTCATGCATCCATCATTCCTAAACACGTTGAAACCCAGATTCCTACACACCCCTCATACCTTATCCTTCCTTGAACTTCTTCTCTCCTTCCTTTCCCTAAAAAGACCCTCCACACACCGTCCCTAAAGATGACATACGCCCTGAGGGGAATTTTGTATTCATCAGGGCCTTATGTGTGGAGCTAATGTTTAAAAAATGCTTAGGTATATTTTTTTACATGAGCTCCACACAGGAGGCCTTGAGGAAAATAATTTCCCTCGGGGCCTATGTCATCTTTGGCGATGCTGTGTGGAGGTTTATTTTAGGTAAGGAAGGATAGGAGAGTTCTGGGAAGAAAAGGGGTTTAAGGGGTCGGTAGGAACCTTGGGTTCAGTGTGTCCTGGTCATCCACCTCCAAGACCTAGACAAACTTCACCCCATGAACCCGGGCACCTCTGCTAAATCACCAAACGTACGAATAATATTAGTAGATTGAAATGGGGATTATTATAATCTTATATTTTTTTATTGCCGTTCAGCAGTGCCTATTGCTTATCCAACGGTATAGTTTTTATATTTCGTCGCCTCAGTTCTTGTTTGTTCAACAGACCATTTTAGTTTTTGTTCAATCTCCACTTAAAATTAAAAATACAGTATGAAAAATGATAGTTAATCACTTAACTAAGAATTATTAAACTAATGAGAACTTAACGGAAATAGCTTTAGCTTAAACACCTACCATAATGTTTCCTTGAAATAATGAAAGAAAACCTTCTCCTTTAAAATTTTCTAATGGTCTATTGAACAAACAAGAACTAAGGCGACGATTTGTAAATAATTACATGATTTTCCCTGGAGCCTAAAACCAGTAACAAGATCAAGCCAAATAAAGCCTTGAACTGCCTTTCTTTATCTAACTATATTATTAATGTATCCTCCTATTTTCCATGGCCCTAACTTACATTTGACGGCAATTCCTCTTATCTAAGCAGAATATCAACACAGAGGAATAATATATGAAACAGAAAAAAGGGTTTCAATATATATAAGTATTGAATGTTAGCCCAGTAAACATGATTCTAGACGTAGACGATGCTTGCCTTTATTAAAACCATCAGAAACAACAATCTGTATTATTTTTCCAGTGGCTTACGCCCCCGATGACCCCGGGCCGCCAGTGGCGTAACGGCACGCGCCCGGAATATAAATGCGGCATAAATGGCAATTAAATCACGAGTAGGCTGCATATAAACAGCCCCGCTATCTGCTGTGTAAATTGTACAGCGGGATAGGGAATTACGGCGCTGCGCCCATGAACAAGATGAAACTATTTTATCGCGATCCTAAGCTAAGTTGTTTTCTAATTCGCACGCCGAGAATTAAATGTCTCTCCAAATATTTAATTAATGTAGGTATATATGTATAAAATTTATCCAGACACTATCTAGATAGTATTTAGTTCGGGCTTGAATCTTGCAATCATTTATATAAAAGATAGCATAAGTGCGTTAAGAAAATGAAGATAATGTTGGTAGTTCTTAGTCGAAGTATGATACAGTTAAAATTGACCGAATTGAATATAGACACCTTAGCCCAGTTGGTAGAGCTGTTGCTATGTAAGCAGAAGGTCCTGGGTTCTGCCTCAAGATTTTCGATTTAGTTTCGCTAATATTGTCTTCATTTAATTAAATAATATATATGTATTTAAGATAATATTAATAAAACACGAAACAGAAGACAACACATAAAATAAAAAGGAAACGATCGCAAGTGAAGACCGAACCTGAGGCGGGCAGCGGGTACTGCCGCCCCGGGAACCATTTATTGGACAACCTTTGCCGTAGGTGACTTAGCAGAGGTGCCCGGGATCATAGGGGTTTGTCCGTGTCTTGGCGGCGGATGCGTTTGCCCACCAACAGCGGGAAAGGCCAGACCGGGAGAGACTTGTTGAGGGAGACCTTTTGACCTTTCCAGCATGTTTCTCTCCTTCTTTTCCTGAAAAGACTATCCACACAGGCAGCGTCCACAAAGATGAAGTTGGCCCTGAGAAGAATTATTTTCATTCGAGTCTTCTGTGTAGTTGTTGTACCAATTGTTTTCCGTATTTTTTATCGATCTCATATTTCAATCTAAGAACAAGAAATTAAGGGTAATATTACGTACTTCGATAGCAGGTTAGGTAGAGAAATGCGGGAACATACTGCCTGCTTTTCCATTCCAGAACTTCCTCTCCTTTCTTTCTTAAAAAGACTCCACGCACAGCATCCCCAAAGTTGACATTAGCCCTGGGGGGGGGGGGATTATTTTCATTTTATTTTTTCCTGTATGGAGCTAATGTAAAAAAACCGTTAAGGGCCTTTAACAAGCCAGCGGCCGAGAATCCAAATTTCACCGAAAGATGTTCTTACGATTGTACGGGACGGTTCCAATGAGAAAGATTAATTATTCTCCGTACCAGCTTTTTAAAATTATAACTCAATATCGATTTTATTTCATTCGAAATTTGCTTTAATTTATACGTAAATCTAAAAATGCTGAAAGGCGTGATGATAAAACTATTAAATTTATGTAATTTTTGTTATTATTTTTTGATCATTTATAATTTTTCAATAATGTCTAAGCAAAATAAGAATATTTTTTTTATATATTGGTTTGTAAGACCGTAAATACCTGATGAAGGTTGAGGTCAACCAAAACCGGTCGTCAAATATAAATAAAAGTAAAGTGGTTTTTAAACAAAGTGTTAGCTTTCTTCGATAAGTTTTTCATCCCTTTGCTCCCTAGAAAGACCCTCCATTCTCCTCCTATATTTCCCCACAAGGCAAACATTGATTTGGCGATCAGCTGTTTACCGGGTATTTAACAACATACCAACAAGAACGATTGAAAAATATTTTTATAGGCAAAGTTAACTTTTTTTATATTATGTTTTCCCGCTTTTTTATTTTCTCCAACTTTAATGTTGTGTAATGCTAACGCGGCGTTTTTACTGACATTATTTTTAACACCTTGGGGCATCGAAACAGCATGGAAATATTTTTACCAGTTTGTACCCACAAAAATAAATGTAGGTTTTTTTAACATTACCTCTGTTATAGATCTCAGAGATTGGGTATTCATGTTTTGCTGGTTGTTGGGATGCCACTTGGACCTTTAATGTGGTAGTTTCCCGTTTCTTTCCACATCCTATGCCATCCTTTCCACATCGAAGGAGGAAGGCACCTGCTCAGGACCTTGTCCGAAAGGCGCGCAAGATGGATCGGCCATGCAATAAGGCAAGAAGGTCTCTTGCATGCCATAATGGAGGGTATGACCGAGGGGACAAACGCTTGGGGACGCCCACGCCGAGAGTACCTGGAGGACCTGCTGGTGGACGTGCGCTGCTTATCATATGCAGACTTCAAAAGAGCCGCACAAGACAGGGAAGAGTGGAAGAAACGAATAGATGAAATTGCTGCAAACCAATCCCAGGATTGAAACCAGAGAGAGAGAGATCTCAGAGATCTCCATAGAAAAAATTGGTAAAAAATATACAAAAAAAAAATTCTCCATGTAATTCCATTTATTCTCTGCGAATCAATTTGTGGACTGTCATTAATAATTATGAAGTTTTCATTTTTAATTGATTTCGTGTATAAATCGCAAAAGACCGTTTATTTTTTTTAAATTTAATATTGTCATTATTAAGTTGTGCAAGTATTTTAGTTTTTATTTTTGTGGCGGCTATTGCGGTTCACAAGACCACTTTCAAACTGTGGTTAAACCACTTTGAAACGACTTATTTATATTTTCATAATTTTTTTTTTGAGGTGTCTGAATTGATTTATTACCGGTTAAACCAATTTGCTGAGAAAGTAATTGAGACAGAAGATACTCTTATCATGTGGGGTACTTCGAAATCTGTTTTCCCCTCACTAAATATAAATGTTTTCTTAATTGTTTAATAATCACATTACTGCTATGACTTATCAAATTGCGTTATATTGTTAACGTTTTGTAAACATTCTAAGAAGTGGGGAATAATCACGGAATCAGCTGTCACAAAAAAGAAAACTAAAATACTCGCAGAAATTAAAAATGACATTTTCTTCAATTTGGGAAGCGGGTACCGGTACCGCCGCCCCGGGAACCATTCATTGGATAACCAACACCTCTGCCATATGTCACCCCAAGTTTGTTTGGTGACTTAGCAGGGGTGCCCGGTTCATGAGGTGAGTTTTGTCCGGGTCTTGGTGGCCGATACGTCTGCCCACCTGTTGCATGTTGGGCAGGATCGAGAGAGACTGGTTGAGGGAGATTTTTTTACCCTCCAGCCAGTATCTCTCAACCAATCGCCTTGCATCAGTTAAAAGGATGGATTTATATGTCCGTCTCTCCTGGACACACTGAGTCCCAGATTCCTACCCACCTCTTTTACCTTTTTCCTTCCCAAAACTTCGTATCCTCCCTTTCCTTTCAAAAACCCTCCACAAAGCATCCCCTAAGATGACATAGGCCCTCCTGTGTGGAGCTAATGTAAAAAAAATAACATAATTAAATTAAATTTTTAAAAATAAAGTTTTCATGTTGAAAAAACAATATGGGAGGTGGTAAACATTGGATAATTTTTTTAATTTTCAACATTGGACCGTCGTTCCCCTTTCTTCTACTCGTAATGTTCTTCTGATACGGTATTATGGGGAATCGATATTATGACCTAGAAAGATAGAGTTGGCGGTAATCACGTCACAAGCACATGGCAGATTCGAATAAAGCGCACTAAGGTGTTAACTGAGTGTTCACTCTACCGGTTATCTTAGCAGAGTCGATTTTAAATTGCTCTGAGAGATCAGCGAGTTGTTCATTTCACAAGCTTCAATAATGGACTGATTGAACCATTATTAAAATTTTTATTAAAATTATTAAACTCTAAATTCGACAGTTGTAAACTCCTGTAATTAATAAATCTACATGTACCTACACGAATAACGAGACAAACATTGACATTTTACATACCGAACTATGATTTACATTCTCCAATACAACGTTTACATGTTCTTGGTAACAAATACTTAAACAATATGAATGTATTTGCCAATAATTTGAACTTAGCAAACTTCAAACGCCATATGTGCCAACTATTTATTTATACCTATCACATAAACTAATGTGAACAACAATTTTAAACATTACCTACTTTATGTCAACTCCTATATTTTATGGACTGTATTTTGTTTCTTATATTTTATGTTACCTCTATTTTGTTAACGCTTATATTTTAAGTAACCAAATTTTTTTTTTTTTTTTAACGCTTATATTTGATGTAAACTATATTTTGATTTTAACATATATTATGTTACTTGTATTTTGTAAACCCATTCTTTTCACTGTAATTAAAAAAAAGTACAGCATTCTATGTAAAAACCCAATGGGCGTTTAAATAAACATTTTAAAATAAAAATAAATAAATTTATTGCTGTAAAGTCACATAAGTAGGTATTAGCTACACTCTGTCAGTGAGTGATTGAAAATATACCAACAGCGTTCGCACTGTTAGCTAGAAAATAGAATCTAATCTTTGCGAGCCTTATCGGAGGATCAAACATTTCCCTGGGCCTGAACGCGTTAAGGGGGTTAAGAAAAAGAAGTCATTTTCTGAAATGGATCGTAAATTTTTATGACGGAAGAAGAGTGCGAAGATAGCCGCTAAGCGAAGCCGGCCCACGGCTCCCCGCAAGAGGGACAGGGACGAAGATATTAATGTCCTGATGAAAGGTCGCGTGCGTATTATTTTTTCATTTGCCCCTCTCTCGGCTTTCGCTTTCTCAGCAATAAGGTTATCAGCTTTTGCCACAGAACGCAACATGGTCTAGATGTGGGGAATTTTCGAGAAACACTAACATCAATTTGCTAGTTATGGGTAACTTAAGAAGGATGATAGCTGAACAAACCATTTAGCTCAATCGTTAACTAATGACGGGTTACTTCTATACTACTACTGTATTTATAATGTGAATACCTCACAAGAGTCCCAACTGCTCCTCCCTGGAGCCTGACTATGTCATCCTTAATTAGGGTATAGTTGTGAGGCTGAAAATATTAGGGAGGGGAAGGAGATGGGGAAGAGGAAGGTGGGAAGTACCTGGCTAGTCAGAATTGGTCAGGAAAAACAGCTAAAGTCATTTTAAGCAACGTTCAATTCTGAATGGTGGTCTTACACCAGAATGATATTGAGAGTGTCTTCCTCTCTGGAATTTGCCGCAAATACTCATTATATTATGTATGAATTATGTTGTTAAATAAAACAGATTAATCTAATAAAATTTATTTGCTCACGCTGGGATTAAAACCCGCGTCCTCTGTTGAGGGCCTTGCCTCTCGACCACGGAGGCAGTTGTTATTCCTAACGACAATGAATTATCAGCACTTTTTCCGACATTACGATTATTTCCGTTTACATTACCACCGTAGTTGAATAGTTATGCAAAATTTAAAACACTATTAAACGTCTATTTGTGATAATGTTAGTATTAACGTCAATCTATTTTATTAAATAAAAACAAACATTTATGAGTCTCAATGAATCATATTTTTAACTTTATGAGGTTTTCCTCAAATTATAATATTTAATTAAATGTAGACAATATTAGCGAAACTCAATCGAAAAGTGATCTTCAACACATCCATAATAGCATAACATCCCACCTGAATTACTTGCACAAGTGTAATCTTTCTATGCAATAAAACACAAGTAAAAATAATGGAAGTAATTCAGAATAGAGACATGAGGTCTATATTGTGCTATAGCAGATATACTAGGATATTGGTGCACTTTTGGCGCATTTTTGGTAAATATTTCCATTGAAGAACTTGAAAGTGTTGTGCTTTAAAATATCTACATACAACGCAAATATGCATGAACCCCGCTACATTTGTTAGTGTTCTATGTTTTAACTTTAACGGGGGATCGTACTATAAATCGCTTTAAAACACCGTCAATATGGGCGTTAGTTACCACTATCATCGTCTCTTCACTTGGAAGGAATAAGGGCAGTTTTTTCCTCATATTATTTTATTAACAGTGAAATAAATTTTACTAATTATCTTACTGAAATACCGGCAATGTTTTACAAATTAATGTGATGAAATAAAGCGTTTAAAGTGGCTCAGTGGTTGTAGCCTTCTTTGGAACAGGGAAATATGCGACATGGGTATTAAACTACGCGTATCAACCTACACAATCAAAAGGGTTCAGTGAAAAAAAATAGCAGTACACTCCTCGCCCCCTTTTTGAAAGATAAAGCTCTGTTCGTGTTCAATGAGTGTTAAATGAGTGAAAATGTGATTTTTTACAGGATTAATAAAATATATAAAAATAATTTTAAAAAATTAAAAAATAAATTACTGAACGCCTTAAGCCGAGCGACTGGTGTGCTCAGTAGCATATGGACTGAATTGAGCGGTAAGCTCCCTGAGCAATTTTAAGAGTGTCGGCAACCAAAGTGGCTCAGTGATAGGAGTTCTTTAAAACAGGAAATTAGGCATTATGGGTATCAAATTACGCGTATCAACCTACACAATCCAAAGGCTCAGTGCGTCCATCTTATTTTTTTTATTTAGTACAAGATTACATTATATAACATCTATGTGCATAAATACAAACTTTGTGAAAATCCTGCTCTTATGTTGGACACTGTATCGATGTCCGAAACTTTGACTAAGGAAGGAGAAAGCGCAACACGGCGTGATTAACCAAAAAATAATCACGATAATACTTATGGCCGTGAAAATCTCAAATCACATTCCCAAAAATGTTCAATACCTTCGATTCATCGTATTAACAAATTTCTTAAGTAAATAATCCAAGAATCAACTAGGAAAAATAAGGAAAACATAATAGTTACATAATAATAAATACTAATATTTGGATGATTTGAAAAAATCACCTCATGCAATCATATTTCTAACTACAGTTCTCTCTCTCTGGTTTCAATCCTGGGATTGGTTTGCAGCAATTTCGTCTATTCGTTTCTTCCACTCTTCCCTGTCTTGTGCGGCTCTTTTGAATTCTGCATATGATGAGCAGCGCACGTCCACCAGCAGGTCCTCCAGGTACACTCGGCGTGGGCGTCCCCTAACTACAGTTAGACAACACATAACAACTTATGGCAAAAAATTGCGTCCACTGTTTCGTTGATCACTACTAATGCAAAACTGTAGGTACACACAATAAATTAGACCAACGAACGCGATGCTGCGCTGCTTAAAAATGTACACGTACACGTATTGGCAGAAAATTTAAAGGACCACTATGAAACGAAACATGTTGGTATTCCAAAATTATTTAATCGAATTTTGTCATTTTTAGGATTGCATCTACATTACTCATCTTATCTAATAATGAGATACTGGCCCAATTAAATTTTTTTTGTACCAGAGTCTCACTCTCGAGGACGTCATCACAACCTCCTATATAGTAGAGCAAGCCTCACTAATTTATTTATGAACTCACCTCTGGGGAGAGCTACGTGCTTTTTGAATGCGGTGGATAAGAAATAGATTTATTTTTTGTGTCCTATAGCGCATTTGTAAGATTTTTGACATTGCATATACACTGCATAAATGGTACAATTATAACGTCTTAGGCTATATTGCCTGTAATTGTTATAAATAAATGTACAACTTATATATAAATAAATAAATAAATTACAGTTTATCTAGATTTATTATCTTTTCCACATTATGCATTTTACATAACATCGCAATAAAACACTTTTAAAGCTTTAAATTACGCATCAATACAAAAGTTACCATAACAAATTATTATTTCACCACAAAATCGTTATCTACTTTGTGTGGGCTGTGCACTTTGGACATTGCGATAAAGTTACGCATTTTGTGCAATAACAATGTTTACAATCAGAACAGCTGGCGATATAAATGACCACGTTTTCAGAAATTACTAGGTACTTTATCCGCTGGACCAGGGTTTCTCAAACGCGATAGTTTTGAAGTGAAACTTGTATAGCCCCGCTTTGATTTGGATTTAGGATGAAACGGAAAGGACGATTGCTGCACATGCGACGCATCACCTCATCGATGTCACTTATTATAATCATTATCGCTCCTATTGGTGCGATACAAAACGAAAATTACGTTAGGTCTGCGCTCATCGTCGCTTTGATTATGACCTCACTTTTCAAGTATTGGTTGAGATTGTTTTAATATTATAAGTTTCGCTTCTGCCGCGTGTAAACTGCACTCGATTTTTTTTTTAAGTGAAATTTCTTTAGCGTCGTTAGTGACTTAAAATTCGGGTGAAACATAAATGCGTCACAACTCAGTTCTACACAAATACTTGGTTCTAATATAATGCGGTATATTCGCACCTCAGCGCTTACCTTCTATAGCGTAATCGGCATTGCCTGACAAGTCTCAGCGGCCAGAGAGCTAGACAGACATCAAGCGAACGGGGATTCGAATTCTACGAAATCAAATAAAAAACATTTTTATTTTGTGAAATCAATATCCAATCTTAAAACCACTTAAAAAAACAAACAAAAGGAAAGAAAGCGACATCTAGCGACTTTCTAGTTTCACTTCTACCGCGTGTGAATTACAAACACTCTGATTTTTTTTTACATCAACTCACACAGGAGGCCTTGAGAAAACACAGAGGCCGGCAAATCATTCCTCAGCCAAACTGTTGAACACAAGAACGAGTCGAAGAAGCGACCTGTTCTTATGTGACCAATGTCAACCGTGTACAAATGTTGGGCACGCGTTTGGCGTGTTTCCCGACTATGCACCGGTGCCGAAGGGATCAATGACGCTAATTCCTCGGAGCATCTTTCATTGTAATACCGGTAGAACAAGGATAGCATTCCCACCCGACGCCTATGCTCTAAGGATTGCATTCCGTCTGTTAAGATGGGAGAATCTATCAAACGGACCGCCCGTTTCTGCACAGAGTCGAGGATTTTTTTCAGGTATTTTCAGGAGCTCCAGACCAAAGGTGGCTGACTTCTATAGCCCTGTTGTGATTTGATTCGTATGAAATGGAAATGACGCATACAGCACCTGCGAAGCATCAAACTCCTATTAAGGTTTGTTGAGATACATAACAGAAATGACGCTAGGTCTGCTAGTCATTGGCCGCTTTGATTATGAACTCATTTTTACATAGAACGACATTAAAATTAGGTGATAATAATGTTTGCAACGCATTTGTCTAATAAAATATGTATATTACCAATAATTTTATTTAGAAAAAACGTAAAATGAGCTATTATTAAACCTTTTTTTATTTAAATAAATGAAGAAAATCTGGAAACAGAAAAATCAGAAAAACTTGTTGACACCTCTGGGACTCGATTTTCGATTTTCGATTGAGTTTCGCTTATATTGTCTTCATTTATTTAAATATTAAAATTTGAGGTTTTACTCATAAAGTTAAAATAAAAAATAAAATAAAACTTTTTTTTGTTTACGTGCTAAAGTTTTATACAAAAAATATATGTTTGTGTTAAAAATTATGAAATTATGTATTTTTTGAAAGCGTATTATATTAACTTTCCAAAACAGTTTTTAGTTTTCGGATATGTTTAGAAATATTCATTTTATTTGGATTTTATTGCAAAGCGAAAATATTTTGACCCTCTGACAAAACATGGTCGAGGTCTGAGGGGTTAAAGTTAACAGACGAAAAAAAATCCTATGAAAAGAAATTGAAACAAATAACTCACCTCTCAATTCGGGAGGCGGGTGTGGGTGCCGCCGCCCGGGGAACCATTTGTTCATTTGTTGGATAACCAACACCTCTGCCGTAGGTCACCCTAAGTGGTTCGCTACGTTTGGTGACATAGCAGGGATACCCGGGTTCATAGGGTGTGGTTTGTCCGGGTCTCGGTGTGATGCGTCTGCCCAACAGCTGCACGGCAGGCCGGTTGAGGAAGTCCCTTTAACTTCTCCAGCCGCACTCTCCTGGAAAATCGCTTTGCACCGCAGGGTGAGGGATGGGTTCCTACGTCCGTCACTCATGGACACACTGCCCCCCAGAGTCCTACCCACTCCTAACATACTTTTCCTTTCCAGAACTACCTCTCCTTCCTTTCCCAAAAAGACCCTTCACACAGCATCCACAAAGAAAACATGGGCCCTGAGAGGGATTATTTTCCTCAGGGCCTCCTGTGTGGATCCAGTGTAAAAAACCTCTCTCCTATCGGAAGATCAATCCTGTCTAATGTTGGAAGATGTAAGGAAAAGATGTAAGGAAAAGGAAAATATTTTCATTCTTGTTTGTGACCTCTCCTATCAGTGGTTGATTATTAATTATCGTACTGCACTCGTACTAGTCATGTAGATTTCGAAGCCATGAAATGCAGCATATTTCTCTGCTTCGTTTTCAATCAATCTTCCCATGGATTATAATTATTACTATAAACTCGCTGTAGTCCCGGCGTTGCCCGGGCTTTATTCTGCTAGAGTTAGGATTTTAATGGGTGGGGTAGTTTTTCAAAATTTCAGCCTCCATATTTAAAAATAATTTGAAAACTCGATTTTTGATAACGAAAAATATCTACACATTTAAGTTTTCACAAATCGAAATTTCAATATCACAATAAAATTATAGTTTTTTTTTATAAAAATCAAAAAAGACCTACATTTATTTCGTGTATTTACTGCTGTAAACTCTTAGAATTTCAAATAAACGTATTTGTGTCTGCGTGTGTTTGTGTGATTGTCTATCTATAGAGTCTCAGCTCGATCAGATGCCTCAAGACCCATGTTCACTCCTTCCTTTCCTCAAAAAGACCCTCCATACAAAGCATCTCCAAAGATGACATAGGCCCTGTGGGAAATTATTTTCCTCAGGGCCTCCTGTGTGAAGTTAATGAAAAAAAATATATTTTGGATGGGGGTTACGAAATAAATTACTTAAAAAGGGGGCACAGGACAAAAAAGGTTGAGAAGTTATACGCCACAGGTCTGTGAGTGCGTAGCGTGAAGGGTCAATGCTCTTGCACTTTCTGGATGACTATACTTACCTATGATGCTAATTAAACACTCGACAGACAATCAGTTCAAATATGAAAACGATATGGATAATAAGGGGGCATACATTAATTACGTGAGCAGTTTTCTTCCAATCTACACCCCCCCCCTTTGATAGATTCTCCCATCTTAACAGACGGACTGCAATCTTTAGAGCACAGTCGTCAGGTGGGAATGCTGTCCTTGTTCTACCGGTATTACAATGGAAGATGCTTCAAGGAACTAGCGTCATTGATCCCCTCGGCACCGGTGCATAGTCGGGAAACACACCAAACACGCGCCCAACATTTGACACGGTTGACATCAGTCACATGCGAACGGGTCGTTTCTATGACTCGTTCTTGAGTTCAACGGGTCGGCTGTGGAACGATTCGCCGGCCTCTGTTTCCTCCCTCCTACAACATGGGTCTCTTCAAGACCCGTGTTCACTCCTTCCTTTCCTCAAAAAGACCCTCCACACAGCATCTTCAAAGATGACATAGGCCCTGAGGGAAGTTATTTTCCTCAGGGCCTCCTGTGTAGAGTTAATGTAAAAAAAAAAATTCTTTTCAAGTAACGTGAGATTTTGCTGGACCCCCCCCCCCATTTTGAGCTCACGTAATTAATGTATGCCCCCTAATTAGTATTATTTAATGACAATTTATTGTTCTCGATTACTTGCTAAAAATATGTTTTTTCGATTTTCTCTCGATTATAACGAAAAGATTTTTTACATGAAAAAATTGATCTCTTGAGGTTTTTAATATGTCTACAAGCTTTAAGTGCTAATTTAGGAGGAGGATAAGGGTACCGCAGCACTGGGAAAAAAATTTTTGGAAAAGGTCGTCCTAAGTCCGCTACTTTCGATGACTTGTTCGTTCATGTTGATGAGCGGGTTCATAGGATGAGTTTTGTCTAGGTCTTGGCGGTGGATGCATCTGCTCACCTATTGCATGGCGGGCTGGATCGGGAGAGACTGGTTGAGGGACCTTTCAGCCGGACTCTTCAACCCTTGAACTCGTACGTCCGCCACGCCTCGACACTGATATTATTTTTCCTTCCCAGAACTTCCTCTCCTTCCTTTTCCCTAAAAAGATCCTCCTATCAACGTTCTCAAGGATGATCAGAGATAATTTTTTTCTCAGGGCCTCCTGTGTGGAGCTAATGTAAAAAAAAAATACAGGTGGCTTATTTTCCACCGAAGAGAATTGATTTTTCGTTTTTTAACGATACTCATATTTTTCTGTTCTTAAATATTAAATTGTGCACCTGCAGATGACATTACAATATAAACCAATGTCAGGCCAAGGTTAGTGGAAATTTTCTGTGAAACTTTTTTGTAAGTGTATTTGGATCCACACAAAATGGATGTGTTTTTTATTACTTTTGCCTTTTGCTTGAATATGCGACTTTTAAACCAGGCTAGGGATCTGATTGAAAACGTCCATATGGTCCTGCCGATGATAAGTAAGATATCTCTCATCTGATAGATGAATTATTATAACTTCTTTGGATTGTCAAGCTCTATTTGTGTGAGAGCTTTATCCACTGGAGCGACAGCGCAATTAAAAACTTTTTTCTCCGATTGCTTGAAATTTTTTGGTGATAATTTTGAATATTTTCCGCCCACATTAAAAAAATCATACCTCCGAATTTTAATATGGAGTCATCCAAACTGATTATAGTTTTTTATAGTCAATTAATTCACCTATCTTTTGTCGATTATTATATATTCGTAGGATTTACAAAAAAAAATATTATAAAATTGTAAACTTTTACTTAATTACTTAAAAATAAAAGAAAATTTACCAAAATTGGCAGCAAAGCAATCTAAGGTATTTTAAATAGTGCATATTGTGGCAAAAAGCGCTCCAGTGGTTATGTAGGTTACCTTTTACCTTTTTTAGAATACTTTCATTTCAATCAATGTTGAATTATAAATACAAACAGATGTGCAAAGTGTTTTGTGAGGAAAGGGATCAAGGATTTTTTTATGTAAAGAAAGAATTATTTTTTAGAAAATTTGATGATTTATTTCCCATAATATAATAATATATGTAATATTTATAAACAAACTACAATACAAAATGTACACGTTATCGTATTATAATACCTAATAGTTTTTTTTTATATTTTTCATATTTGTATTTATAAACCATTATAATAATAATAATAACAAAAGATAATGATAATTTTTACATGGGGCAGCGGATGATTTACAAAAGAAACAGTTTTATGATACAATAACTAATAAACTTATTACATATTTCACAAAGTGAAAACTTTTTATACATGTCTTCTAGTCAACCGAACATTTTCACGTTAATTTGTTTCATATGCAAAAATATTGCTAATCTTTTGAATACAATAGTTAGTAATAATAATTCAATAACATATTCTGTCGACCTTACACCTACTAAATGTACGTTCATAAATATATCTATATATTCATATTAACACATATCGACATTCACATCTTAAGAAAACTGGGGAAATCATACAAGTTTTGATGCGATGATCAATGATCATGGAAGCGTCGGTTGAAATGTGGCCTTTTACTTCTGATAAAACCATCTAAGAATATCCAAAACGTGTTCCGCAAATTGCAAAGTTGCAGGCTGCTTTTCACACCGCGAAGCTTATAGTGAGGGTAATACAGACAAATTACATTGTTTAAGAATATATATATTATTACTATATATGAGCAAATGAGACCTCAGTTCTTGTTAACGACATCGAGCGTTTCTAATATTCTTAGAAGGGTTATAATTTACAGTATTTTATTCAGTGAGTTTTGGGTGATTTGACTAAATCTGCAGAGCATATTTACTTATCAAGTTTCATCGCAGGAGTTTAAAATGGTATCCAAACTTCAATGTTGAAATAACAATACACTTGTTATTTGTTATTTTTTTCATTAATCATGTTGACTGGCCGTAGATAATTATTAATATAATAAGATTTTTGTTCAGCGCTTGTTGGTGAAAATGCAGATCACGGTTAATAGTGGATAAAGTGACATTAGAAGATGATTAGCTATTTTATACGATTAACTTGAGGTTATGCATTATTAACACAAAGCAGGGTTCGAAAATATCAAGATATGAGTTGTATATCGCGATATATATATCAAAATGTGATTTTTATTTTGTAAATGAAAATCGACGTTACAAGGACAGTTTTTTTAATGATGAAGAGTAACTTTGTAGAGCTATTGCTGTAAGAATAATTAATAATTGCTCACAAGGTGAAACAAGGTTGTGTTATTTTCTAACAGTGACAGTTGCTATCAATGGTCAGAGATTTTCACCACACGAAGGGCAATTGATTTAAGAATGCGTTCCAAACATACAACAATGTCATTTAACGCTGCCGGGAAATCTCGATTAAGTTAAATATGGAGAAATGGGGAAATATTCCGTAAAAAGCAAAGACACGAACTAAATCATAAGTATCGTTGATACACATCGGCAATAAATATCACTGTCGTGATATACATATCCTTCGAACCCCGACATAAATTAATAAAACTATTCATGCATTCATATCAACCCTCAAACACTTAAAATGAATATTTGTATTTTTAATAACTTATTGCATACCATTTGAAAACACGTAGACAACCTCATTAAATAACTAACTCGGGATAACTATGTCCTGAATATAAAAATATGTATTTAGTACTAGATTACAATTTGTGCTGAGTGTCACAGTCGCCAGTCGCGACAACTGTGTTTTATGTCGACTGTTGCAATTTGTTAAAATATCAAGTTAGGTAAGTTTAATCCAGAAAGCATGTGCAAGATGCTTGGTTCCAGTAATAATTGTATTTCCTCGCTGATAACCTTGCTGTTTTTGAAAAACTCCACAAAGAGAGCGCTATTAGCGATACTAAACCTCAGAACCCAATAACAAGTTACAACATAAAAACAATATTTATTACTCTGTCCATTAAAATATCAATTAATAAAGAAATGTACAAAACATTTTAATTTACAAAAATTATCTTCGCACAAAAGAAAACAATATGTTTCTATTTACATCTTAAATTTTGCAATGATATACTTTTAAAACACAATTGTTAAAATAAATCTGGATCAACTCTTCAGTTAAAAGAATTTGTAATGAAATCAAGTTTGACAAATACTCAAGTAATTGGTAGGAAATATAACAAATGCCGTATTCGTCGTTAAATATACTCAAATATTGTTTCGATTGCTGTTGATTGTGCAACTTAATGTTAAAACATTCATAATAGTATATCATACTCGTACGTAATATATTCGGATAATAAGTTCTATGATATATAACATTGTATTCCAAATCTACAGACGATTATAACAAATGGAAACACTCAAGATCCGGCGGAACTTGTCGTGTACAGACGGTTATACTTATCGGTTATCTCATACCAGAGTAGCTGCAGTTAGCTGGTCTGACCACCATGGCCGGGGCGTGGGGGTGATGCCACCCTGCCACGCACCCCTGCCTCGCTACACCACCACGCAGCACCATGCACCACCACGCCACACCGGAGACCTATCGCTAACATTACCACATATAAATATAGACTCCCCTGTTTTACATCGCCCAGCCTAGCAGACAGCAGATCAGCAGATCAGCAGATCATCTAGCGGGCGGACACTTACTATATCAAAATAACATTTTCCTTGTAAACATTTCCTTATCAGGATCGTTGTATTAAATGTTTATAAACAGAAAGTGAGAGCCGACCCTCGGCTACAATCGCCGCTGTAACGGTAACAGTAACAGTGCTAACGAATCCTACAGATTATGAGTTCAACGAGCAGAAACGACACAATGATGGTTAATATAATATAATGTGACACACAAAGCAACTACTAGATCTTGAATAGTATAATATGAACACTAATATACTTATTACGTTACGTAACTAACAGAAAGGTAAGAGAGTTGCACCAGAAACAGAGTTGACAGATGCAGTAGTGGTTGGATAATTGGAATATCGGGTCAACATTATCAAAAACCGACAAACGTTTCATCTTCGTAACAAAGAGCTAAAATTTTTACATCAGTCCCGTGAATATAATTTCACATAACATTTTTTCTCGATAATAATTTCAAATAGATTTTTTTCATATTTTTAAAATAATGGGTCAAAACAGTGCTACGTCTAACAACATGCGAACCTTTAATATCCCATGTCACGTTAATATTACAGTCCACACGACCTTAGTTAACGATAACGTAGAGTCCCAATTTACCCATCAAATCAGGCGAGTGAAAGGCGTTGCTTTCACCGCTGAAGGAGTTTATTCCAGTCAACAAGTGAACCGACCGGAGACCAGAGGACAATTATTACAATATCCGTGCACTTTTAAATTAACAATTAAATAGACAACTTATACTTTCCCAAATTACACTAATCATAATAATAAACGTTAAATTAAAATGACGCAAATCGAATATCGAGTGAGCATCAAAAGATTTTTGGTCGGTATTTTGATTATTAAGGATACATTTAGCGAATAAAATGAGATCAACAATATTCCCCGTTAGAAACGACAAGACAGATTTCCGATCATAATTCTACGTCATTTTCCTCAACATCCGATCAACCTTCGGGTTCTTTATCATAAGTTCGGAGATCTATTCAGGTAACCAAATCAGAGTCGGGAAATGATCGAGGCGGGAAAGAAAGCATTGAAAATCTATCTCATTTGTCCGAACGCTTCTCTAAACTACTTTAGGGAGCGAATTCTCCTTTCGAGAAGGATCCGAGGATTTCAAGCATTTTAATAAAGGATTAAACACGACCCGGGAAGGCGGAGGCGAAGGACACGGGACACATTGGACACAAAAGCCTTTTACCAAAACTATCTCTACTGCAATGTTATGATTTACAATATAAATATATACTTTTATGAATGGATGATAATTATCATAAATTTATCATTATTATTATTAAAACACAAACTCAAAACCACTCAAACCATTTTCGTTCCTACTTTCAAACGCCGATCTGTTGCCAACTTGGCTAATCGATCTGACTTCAGTAAAATAACTCTTCAGATTGTAATTGAAGTACGAGTACCTACGTATGAAAAGAAGATGTTCTGGGAGTCGCGTTGCCTTTCCATTGATTCTACTGTCAGTATTCGGTTAACACCACAATAGTTGTGTGGAACAGGGGGGCAATTACTTCGAAAACTGAAGGTGAACAACAAACAAAAATGGTCATCATAGTTTTGTAAAAAGTGCAAAATATTACGATTTCAAAAATAAAGTCATGTTGATTTTAAAATTTGTTCGCTTAGTTTAATTTTTTGATCAAAAGAATTTACTTTCAAATTATATACCGTCGAGTCCTTTCCTTCGAAAGTGGCTGACGGCTTATCAAGAAAGAAACGATAACTAACATTCAAATTATTTATGTATATAGTTTATATAAGGCCGTTATTTTGCACACAAATCCACTATTTTAACTCCACTGTCAAGCCAATAAAAATATATACCTTGCCATAAATATAATGTTCACACTCAACTACGTTATTTGTATCAATCCTTAAAAGTATACATTTAAAAAAGATATTTAGACACATATTATCATTAAACCATTCGCATGGGACGCTACTCTAATATGTTATTGAGAATTGTTCTCGTTTTAATGTCATTATTCATTACTCATTACCTCATTAGCATTAGTATCGTTACATTTAAATCCCTTGTTATTCTGATTAATCTATAATTACAACGGATGAACTTGCATACTGAATAGTAATTGATAGATTGTAGATCAAACTGCAACGGTAAAAAATCTACAACAATAATAATAGCTTCTACTTAGTAAGAAATGAGAATATGAGTGAAGAAACCAAGATTATGCTGAAACTTTATGCATGATAGTTCTGTACTGTATGACAGTCGACTGGTCAATGTGTTGAAGTGTTGAAGTGTTGGCAGTTTTCTGAATAAGTATCGGGTTAACACAATATGAACGAAATGTGAATAGATGTATTTTAAAATTATTCAAACTATCAATAAAAATATGTTAAAGCTATATTCAAATCATAAATTAAGTGATTAACGTCACAAAGAATAAAATACAAGTTATTTTGACTTAGTTTAAATAAAACACTGTAAAAAATGTATAAATCTACATTATTTTTAAATAAAGCATGAAAATTGTTTGCCTCAAGCAACGTAAAAAAATATTACAATAATTAGTTCGTAAAACTTATGAGATTTAACGTAAATAATGGTATTTTATCAAATAAACGATAGAAGGTCGAAGGAGCGCGAGTAGAGGCGAGATATTAGGGGCGGGGTTCAGTCGGACCTAGAAGGGCTCGACCATGTGAGATCGGAACACCTCCCCAGTAACTCAGTCTACTCGCACTCGTTGGGCCCACCTGCTACTGCAGACTGCATACATCATCATCAGCATCACATCGTCTCATCATACAGAAGCACCTGGCCGGAGACAGAGGGAACACTACACTCACTCATTGCATTCTTGTATTGTATCATGTGATATGTGGACATTTTGAATTACTTATTTAAATTTCTCAATATCAATTTAAATAGCACATTTAGTTAACCGTGTAGACATATAATAATATTGTTATTTTCAATAGGTACATACATAATACAAGATATCTAGTAAAGCGATTGTGCGGATCACAACATGATCTAATACCACAAGGCAGCAGCCAGGTGGGCACGGGGCGTAGGGCATAGGGCATAGGGCAGAAGGCAGAGGGCAGCAGTGCTGCAGCAATAGAACTACAAGTTGACAGATAGAAACCACATACAACACAGTATTCCCAGTGTCCCGGGCACTCCAGCGCACACACTCACGACTCTCATCCAATCAGACGTAACACGAAAACACGAGACATCTCGCGTTTCAGCCCCAATCTAAGACTACGTTTTTCTTTGTACATAACATCCAAATATTTCGAAATCGAATTGGATCTAGGCACTCTAATGTGGCAAAAAATGATAAACGAGCCTCGCGACACCTCATGGCGCCCGAATCCCCGAACGGAAAACAAGCGAGATCGTCTTTTCGAACAAGGTGTGGCCTGCGAGAGACCAAATAGAAAAACAGCACGGCGAGTGCGCAGCCAGCTCAGGGACTCAAGCCGAACTCCGTGTGTACCCCCCAGTAGTTGTCGTCGGCAGACAGGCAGATGTCCGTCAGGATGTCCGACACGTCGGGCGGGCATAGAAACTCCAGGTGCGAGCCCGAGCTGGAACTGGCCGTGTCCAGACCGTCGATGTCGTACGAATCCAGCGGGGAGAACTCGGAGAAGTCAGCCAGCTCGAAGGTGTCCATGGGCTGGTGGCGCATGCTCTCCATGGTGACCAAGCCACGCGCGTCGTGCGTGCCCAGCGACACGTCCAGGATGAGCGACTCGTCGTCGAAGGAGGCGGACTCGGGCGAATCAGGCGCTCCGCAGGACGGGGAGCAAGGCACCTTGGCCGCGGCGCTGGGCGGTAGCGGAGCGAAGCGCGCGGGGGGTGGGGAGGGGGGTGCCACGGAGTTCCTGTTGTTGTTGGAATCGTTTCTGATCCTATGGGCGGGAGAGCGCTTGGCTTTTTTAGGCGGAGGGGCCAGCTTGGGGGCGGGCTTCGCGGTCTTCTTCCTGGGTCGGTACTTGTAGTCTGGGTACTCGCGCATGTGCAACTGTCTCAATAGTTCCGCCTCGTTGATGAAGGGCTGCCTCTCCACGTCATTCAGGGTCTTCCAGCGTCTGCCCAGTCTTTTGGAGATCTCTGCATTGTGCATCTCAGGAGTCATTTCGCAAATTTTTCTGCGCTCAATCTGGGACCAGACCATGAACGCGTTCATGGGCCTCTTGATATGGTTGGGATTATTCTTTTTCGTCTGTAACAAAAGAGAAATCAAATATTAGTTGAGTATTAAAAGAATGCATACATTTGTTAAAAGGAAAGAATGTTCAATTATGTAGCACTCGAAATTAAGCTCATATATCGGGAGCAAACACGTCGTTATTTGAATTACCCACAACTTGTGGCATTTTAGGTGTGCAAGCCAATTGCTCGAAGAGCCTGCCCGAAGTCTGTTGCCAAACATCCAACGAAAGTAACAACGGAAAAGGGAAGTGTTCGCTCGCTTATTTATCAACAGTTTGAATAATCGTCAATAATACCCGGGAGACACGTGTACAAGATTGTGTACAGTGTACAATCTACATTGAACCGGCAGCACGGCTGTATGTTGATATAGATATAGTATAATATACATGTACATAATGTTGTTTTTAATAGCCACAACTCCGGCATGTATTGGCATATTAATAATTATAATCGATAGCGCTCTGTTGTCTTATATTTATTATTCCCCAACAAACTCGTGCACGTATATGTTATCTACGGTCCTCGCGGTACTCCGACAAGCAAACGTCAAACTGAATAATTAGTTAAAATATGTCACATTTCCAAATCATTTCCATCAAGTGCATAACATTCAGGCAGAATAATTTAAATCTAAATTACCAAAGGAGATCCCAGAGAAATGGAGTAAACACTTGAAAGTTTACAGAGCATTTTATATTCGTAAACCATTGACAGCCTTTAGTTGGCATTGAATTTGATAATAGTGTTCAGAGATCGTTATGTAAAGTTGGTATTGTTTATAATATGATTGTGCCGTCTGTCAGCGTACAAGGGCGAGTGCAGCTCGCTTTCTAAAATAATAAAAAAAAAAACAATATCGCCAGCCCGCATGGCGCCCATAACATGCTTGGTGTATTAAATGACGACCAGATGAATAAACCAAAGTGGGACAACATTGGAAGAAAGATAAAAGGACATCAATGAAAGTAAAGGACGATATAAAATACTGCCGTGTTGGTACGAACCGTCGAACAAACAAATAAATAAACTAAAGTAGTTTATTAAACGATTTTTGAGCGATCAGCTCGAGAAGCTTACTTTGCACGTTTTATAGATTAACCAGCATTTCAGTACATTTATTTTTTGTTAAATGTTACTTTATTCTCAAAGTGTAAAATGGGTGTTTTGAAAAAATAACACTCCGTTACTACACATTTTGCAATCTCGCTCGATCTCGGAGCTAAGCATGCGGAACTGACGTGAAGAAAATAAATATTGTTAATCAACAATAATGATTACACAGTCAGTCCTGCCTTCGTTGCGATGGTTTTTCACACATCGCGCGTCCTTGGCGTGTGAACTCCGTAAGGTGGGAATGATTAATGGCTGCAGAGTATGATGGTAATAGACCTACAGCGTGTGGAGGAGAATTCATCACGCATAACCATTACGCCGGGAGAATTGGCTCGAGTGGACTGGACAGCTTCAATAATGTATTTCGACTATCGAAAACACACGATTCAAGTGATTTATATTCTGAGGGCAATCCTAGCCAAATAAGTCCGAACATGTTTACGCAAAATAATCGCTGTTCTGTATTCACTCAAACGTTAAGCTGCTTTGCAAAGGAACACAGGAAGAAGAAAGGTTAATAAAAGAGTCGTTTGGCAGTCAACACGGAGAGTCTACATCACCGCCGAGAAAGGCAGGAAATGATAAGATGGTGTTTATGACAAACAACACGTGCGATAGTGAAGCTAGAGGACACGAGAACTATTGGCGTTTTCCGCAATAAATTTAACACCACGGAACGTACATCCTTTATGCTCACGCCACACCTTTGCGTTTAGATCAACATTGATAGGTTACAATGCTCCACTGGCAATAACCATCAAAATAAACTGTAAAATATACTAAATCGCAAAGGTCAAAAGAAGTACTCACTTAACAAAAGCAGATACAAATTTTAAAAATGAGGAAGTGCTCGGCTTGCTTTATATAGGTAGACAGCTAAAAAGGAGATTACTACGAGGGATCGGTTCGTATCACCAAAGGAGTAAATGTTGGTAAATGACGGAGGCCAAACGCGGCGAGGCATGTCGTGATATGCCGAGTGCCGAGGACAAAAACTGTATGTCATGAGGTGGGAAGGTTACTTGGGGAGTCGCAAGCGCTCCAAAACGGTGCCTAGATAGCAACTATCTCTATACAGTCGATAAGCCATCGTTTAATGCCCTCAACAAGTAACATTTTAAAAACGTATTTTCAAATACCAACCCAATCCTTTTTGATTATTTGGATTGGATATTAAAAATACAGATAAATAAACAATAATCAGATCTTCCGATAAGGTATTGGTTTATTTTGGTCGGTTGGTCGGTTGCTGGTTATAATAATGTTAAGCCAATGCTGGCGATTGCACACGAAGAGTTACGATAGTACCGAGTCAGGAAATGAAACCAGTTGCCCTTGTTGAATCGCTAATGGCAATTTGTATTATTCTGCGTACGATCTCTGCGTACAAGGCGGGACTTGTATCATAATAAGTGGCTATGATATATATGTGTATTGCCATAGTTATTGTCGGTAGCTGGCAGTAGGTACCAAACTGAACTAACCATAAATACATGGTTAGTTACAGGCACAATACAAAATACAACATTGAAAACCATCAGTGTCACGTTTCAAGTCAGAACCATTTTTACACATGCCATTTTGTTTGGCAAAATTGTTCACGACTACATGGTATGATCCTGAATTAAAACCCAATGAGTATTAATTACTTAACTACAGCTGAGAAGACGGTTTTACGAGCTTTTAAATTAACAGCGAAAATCACGAAGAGGTGTTGAATAGAATCTTGATTTTTTTTAATGATTTCTGGAAATTCGTAGGAATGAAGTGCAAAAAACAGAATGAATAATATTCCAGTAATGCCACTGGTGTAGCGGGATTCGTCCATTAACAATTCACCGCGTAGCCTAAACGTTCGCCGATATAAATATTGACAATATGCTTCATCGTCTCGGATAATTTATTCTCGATACGACTTCCAGGGACGTGGACCTTTTTGGCATTCATTAAAGACCTAACGCACATAATAGTAACGTTCGGTTCTGTTATCAAAACACAATGCATTCATTACTGTTTCATGTTGCATCGTGTGTTCGTGCGTTTTTATTTATTTAGACCCGAGCGCCGGCAGAGCACGGCGAAACGGCGTATTCCATAAACACTGGAATAATATTGTAATGCTCGTCTCGGGAGAATTATTTCACTACGAATGTGTGAACTTGAATAATGATACGACGCTCAAAAGGTTATTACATTTTTTATTCAATCACAAATACTGATAGACGGAATACGGAATTGAATTATTTTTTGTATTTGTTAAGCATTAACTCTGTAACAATTTCTAGACATTTGGTTTAGAAGAGTTTTTGTTTTAACTTGTATGTGAAAATTGTTGACAAGTTTTCCTGTTATAAAGACATCTCCCTCCGTCTTGACTGACACAATAAAAATTAAGTAACAAATATACTTGTGCAATAAAACTCTTCAAAACAAAATGTAATTGAATTATGAAAATACAAATGTTCTGCAAAGCTTTTATAAGTTCAACTTATCAAGATTTTGCCACTACCTACAGGCATTCCGGAAAAATAAAATTAGCTATTTCGTTTTTTCTTCGTTGTTTCGGAATCGGGGAAGGATGGTCCGGTCGGGATTTATGTGGAACTTCGACAGCTCGGGGGATGAGGGATTCTGTATACTGAGTCTATGTATACAGTGTAGTATACAGAGGTACACAGAGGGAAGTGGAAGCGAGTTCCACGGGGCTGTGATTTGTGGAAAAGGAAACGAAGGACGCGGTCGGAATAATTACGGAACCGTATAATACGAGATACGAGGCAGCCCAATAAACCCGGGGAGGAAAATCTCAAGAGGTTTAGCGGAAAACAAATATTGGCTTATTGATACGAACCATCCTTCCGATAAGATGGCGAGGATTTGAGAATATAAATTAATTGCAACTTGTTTTTAGTTCAACAATGTAGCAAATATTGTAGATACATTTAACCTTGATTGTAAAGTAAGTTAAACTTAAGTCAGAACGCCGCAGTATGATCATTTTGAATATCCGAGGGCGAGATCATCTTCAATGGACGATTCAGTACTTATTCGGTGCCTTGGAAGCGGAAACGCAGTGGTTTTGAAAATTGGTGTGATTGCCAAGTTTCCTTCCGATCCTTATCACTCGCCTCCGTTCTCTTATATTAAGCGATAGAAAGTCTAGAACTCCGTCTAGCGCGGAGATATTCAGCATTTATTACTTTTTCATACCTTTGCACATTTTTATTAGGCGGAACAGCTTTGGGCACACATCCCACGAACGTGGCTTTTTAGTGACTTGATACGATTAAGAAAATCCTTGAACTGGTGCAGTAGATAGACTTTAAAACTTTAATGACTCCACTAACAAAAAATGAGCAACGTAAACTACAATAAGCTATAAAATATTAATTAAAAAGTGTTGCGGATAAATTTCCTATTAAAATACGGAAAATATAATCAATCATAATAAAGCAATGGATTTTTCATTTTAATGAGCGGATTAATTACTTCACCTAGTATCATTATTTAAAAAAACGTTACGTGACAAGGTGATTTAAAAGACAAGTTATTATAGCAGGTAATGTGTTGGAGAAGGTGTTTTTGAGATTTCGATAATAACTCTTGTTTATTTGAGGTGCGACTTGAGAGAAACGTGCTCACGTTCAGATTCTGTGGCTTGGACTGTTGATTAAAATATGAATAGAAGTCAGTTTTTTAAGTTAGTTTAGGAATCATGTTTAGGCATTCGAGGATAAGTGTTATTATTTGAAGAATCGTCAAGTATCGACTATACGATACGATTGAACCAACTCAGCCAGGAATCCTGTCCCGTGAGACCGGTACACCAGGAGGCACTGATTTGTTGGGACTAAAGACAGGGAGGAGTTTAATAGACCGGTGTACATTGCAACCTAATAAGCCACTATTGGAATTTAGGATAGGAAGGAATAAAGGAATGGATTGAACGTTATTATTTTTCTATGCCTTCCTTCCTCTTCTTGCCTCTTCTCAGCTCTTCTTGTCTATTTATGGCTGTTCTTGACTCTTCTTGCCTCTTCTTGAATCTTCTTGTCTCTTCTTGACTCTTCTTGGATCTTCCCGTCTCCTCTCGGGTCTTCTAGGCTCGTCTTTTTGCCTCTTCTGGGATCTTCTCACCTTCTTGCTTCTTTTTGCCTCTTCTTGGCTCTTCTTGCCACTTCTTAAATTTTCTTTAAAAAATCTATTATTTCCAATTATTGGGTATCTGGATTTAGTTCACCGCTAGCCCACTCACTGTTCTACACCGTATCTGTTTGACCAAAACGCAAAAACGTAGATTTGTTTTGTTGTTCGGGAAGATAATCGTTTTGTTTGGTGCGTTCTCTGTAGTACACGTGGAAATGCGCAACAACGTTCACGTCATGTTTACTACTAAATGGCCCCAATCCCGATCTCCCGATATCGTGATACAAGTATCTCATATCGTAGTGTATCTCTCTGTATGAAGTATGAAGCGGCAACTATATTATATTATAAGAGTAGGTATACTTGGCAACTCCACCCCGCCAGCGTTGATGGACTGTGCGGATCTCTTCCAACTTTAGTTTCAGAGTGAATTACATTATTTACGTACTATTCGTGCAAGGTTAGAAGTGCGAACGGTTTATGGTCCGACATGTTTATTCCAGTGTTGATTCGCTTTGCGTACAGTTACACGCGCATTCAAAGCGGGGCGCCGCGCGTCGTCGACGATTTCCGCGCACATTTTTCTCCCCGTGTCAATATGTCTTATTTTCTTGCGGCAAAACGTAAACGCGCATATTAATGCTAATTTTAATTTCCTGGACAAGAACGACATCTAACTAGTGGCTTCACATATAAATGCAATCGTCTAAATTGGACGAGGAAACACAAATCGACGAGGGTCATCGCTTCAATGCTAAATTGACTTCTTGATACTATTACTAAGGTTGATGTGATAAATACAGCAACTACATGTTTACTTAGAGATTATAAACCACGAAGGTACTTTTTTATGTGAATACGTCACAAGAGTCCTAACAGATTCCAACCGCCTGAAGCCAGTGAGATTATGGCATCCCCAATTGGGGTGTGTTGTTAAGTTGAAGGTAAGTAGGATGGAGGGGGGAAGGAGATGGGGAAGAGGAAGGTGGGTAAGTACCTGGCTATTCAAATCTAGTCACCAAACATTTCAGCAATTCTGAATGTCATTCTTACAATAGGGCGATACTGAGAATTTTTTTTACTCAGGAACGTGCCGCAAATATACCATATATTATTTTAAATGCTTAAATCGCGAAAACACAAATCAATTAAATAAAATTATTAGTACTCAATCAAATATGTTTTTTTAAATATTTTTTTATTATGTATCTATTCAATGGTAAGTCCAATTGGTTAGGCTAGGTTTGTTGACACCCAAATGATGGCTATATTTGCGGGCACGCAATTTTTGCCGGTTAAAAAGGTAACTACTCGGATTTGGTACGTTTTGTTCATAACATAGTAGGTACCGACATCGCAACGCGCTCTGTCATTACTATTCTCTCCACAATTCTTCCGATTGCGGAGTTTGTTCAGTCCTTAATTCAATTCAGAAGGTTAACGCATATATAGGTAGAGGCTGGCTGAATGCGGGCGCTGGGCGCTAGCACCGGGCACCGGGCACCGGGCACCGGACACCCACCACTAGTACCGGGCATTGCCTAGGTGCTCGGGTATCTAGTCTAATAGTCTACCATACCACCGGCACTAGTGGGAGATAAGAGCCGTGATTTAGGGGTGCCATTATGGTACCCCCGCGGCGTCTGGCAGAAGCGAGCCAGGCCCCCCGTACTCCTCCGACCGAGATGTTTATACTGCACTAACCAAACCAGCCAACCAACCAACCGCTGAGAGGTCACATTTAATTAAAGGGAAAACTATCGACCGAACACAGAAGGCTAACGTGCTCATAAATGCATTCCAAAGAATACACAAATAAAATACTCTTCTCATTTCACGTAGAATTTTAAATGTCCTATGTGAAAACCGCACAAGAATCCTAACTGCGCACGGCTGTACGAAGCCAATAGGACTATGACATCCCTGATAGGGTGTATTGTGAGGCTGGAGAGAGTAGGAAAGAATAGAAAAAGATGGGAAAGAGAAAGAAACGTTTTTAACAACCTGTTTTTTTCTAATCTGACGTAGTTTAAACACAGCTGAAGCCATTAAAAGAAACGTTTCGATTCTAAACGGGCGGCGGTCTCTAGGGCGATCCTGATAGTTCTACCACTTCAGATATGTATCGTGGTTGCAAAAAACACAAACAGATGTTTTCAGTGTAGATCGTAGATGAAATATCGTAATGTGATGCATTGCAACTGATCCATTTAGAATAATATCGCACAACTAAGGTAATCGATCAAGTACAGTCGCTGGCATAATCGCCACGACTTGCATTAATTACCTACTGATATATTTTATAATGCCATAACGAAATCCACTGATTACATACTTGACCTTTTCCATCAATAGATTATTATTATTTGATCACTGACCTTCGTCTGATTACAATCTGCCTTTCCCTAGCTCAGAGATGAAATCTAGAACACAAGATGTCGAGGAGGATAATGATTTAAGAGTCGTGCGTATAAGTCACATAATCTCGATTTATTACTCATTTGTATCCGGATGATAATATCATATCAGTAAAATAAACAAGGGTGAACCTACCGTGAATTGAGTTTTTTATTAGCAGTTTAAATTTATAGCAAAATTATTTTTATACTTCTAAAACAGGTACTTAAATTAATAGCTCCGGGCGTTAAGCGATGAAATAATTAAAATATTAAATTCAGCAGCACCAAAACATAATTAAACACCTACATAATATTATGAATCTATTGCACATAATAATAACCTTCGCGTTAAACGTATTCATAGTCAATAACGATTGTAAAGCTTTATTAAATTCCGCCTAATTGAGATAATAAAATGACATATTTATAACATCATGTAAATGTATTCATTTGTAGTTAACAACAACGCACACACTCGACTCTTGGCGTGTTCTGTATCGAGACGAATAAATCGCAGAGTTTATTAAGTTTTTTTTTTCTTTGCAATTAGATATTGATGTTGACTGAGTACTGAGCACTGAGCATTGCACGAACAGTGGTTTGGTTTGGACAGAATTCATAGAAAAGGAAATGCATTAATTCCAAGGTCTCTGCGCCTTATATGATGAACGCACGTGGTATGAACACAAATTGCAACCAAGTGTAACCATATATCTACATATATAAAAATGAGTATAGATATGTTTGCTTGCTTGCATGTATGTATATATGTAAGTATGTTTGTTGTTTATGTATTGATATATCAAAATATATAAAAAATGAGTGTTTGTTTCCTTGCTTGCATTTAAGTATTTTAAGCATAAGAAATGTTTGAAACTTTCAAAATACCTTCATTACACCCTTGCGAAGGTTTCTGGATTATTACAACCGCATAACATAACATCTGAAAAGTTTTTTTTAATTATTAGATAAACTCTTACGAAACTATCAAAAATGTCACAATTTTAGAATGACATTTTGCAAACCATCGATTGTTCATTGGAGGACCCACCACATACCCGCCCTGGTATAGGTAACAGATGGTTACCACTTCAAGGCTCTTGCAAGGACTCTAATTTTTTTGGTAAAAACGACTCTACATTTGACAACGAAACTAGACCTCCAATGTCCCTGCATACGTTGTTAGCAAGCAGTATGCAAGTGCTTAGCGGGAAATACAGATACAATATGTGTTAGTATAACAAAAATTGTATCTGTATTGTTCTTTAAACTCTTTAAATTAATGAATTTACTTGAAGAGTACTTAATTAATGAATTTACTAAAAGTACTCGCCTATGAAATACAAAATTGAAACACAAAATGATTCCAAACAAGAATTATAGGTATTTTAAATAGATACCTATATATGAAAAATTTGTATAAAAAATTGCACGTGGCACGTGAGCTGTTTGAAAACTGAACGTACCGGGACTGAATATATGGAACGCGAGGGGAAGTGGAACGGGACGAACGGGAGAAACAATTTCTTTATTAAGTGGCATTGCAACGCATACCGGGAACTCGCTAGTATTATATAAACTCACAGGCAGAGCTGGTAACTACTTAACATTACAAAAACCGACAACACCGACCAATACATGTAACATCTTATGAGACGCTTAATTGCCAGTAAATTCTTTTTTAACAATTCTTGGTGGTAGGTATACGAATTATAGGAAATACTAAAACCTTGAGATGTAATTAGTAGGTTCTGTATCACGCCTAATTTTGCTTCAGAGTACAAGAAATTAATTACACCGTGGGTTTTTATTTTATGAAATAACATCACAAAACTAAAGATATTTAGAGCTATGTTTGAATAAATTGAGTACTGGTCTCTTGTTTTGCGATTCGAAACTTGGTGTTGTTTATGACATAGAGTTCGGAGGTGCTATTAAGGTAACGCCACATTAACTGCTTCGAATGTACCTGAATTTAAAAGGGGTCGAAAATTATTCTCGAACCTAATTTGTATAAAAGATGAATTTGTTGATGTTGCATGTACAAAACAATGTATGCATACCCATCAATAAAACTAGACCATATCGATCACGGAAAATTGAAACGCTGTGAAGGACAAAATGTTGATGGTTCAGGAGAGTGAAAAGATTTTTTTTTTAATTTTTATTATAAAACAATACAATAGATAACAATAGATCTCCCAGAAACGTGATTTTTTGTAAATTTGTTTAATAATAATAGTATGCATTTAATTTATTTTTGATTTTTCTAAAAAAAATCCTCTTAAAATGCACGTCATAAAAGACGAGCTTATTTTTCCAGAACTATTTCGACGACGCAGATCGAAAGAGAGAAAAAAACGGAGAAAAAGGGCCTGCAACACGGATTTGTACCGATTTATTTCATATTTCCCTTAAACACGGTAAGTTTTAATGCTCTTAAAAAAAATGTTATTCTTGAAGATAATATCTAGACTTTGCCCGCGCCGAAACGCAAATTATATAAAATTCCCTCGGTAGAAAAAATCGCAAAGTATGCTCCAAAAATTATTATCAACACGTTTGTTTCAGTTATTTTACAAGTTATATGTATGAAAAAATTCACAGTGTTACTTTAAATGCTGTTTAAGATAATGCCCGCGAGATTTTTGCTATATTTTAAACGAGTCGTGTTTTATTAAACATTTTCGCAATTTTCGCATCGATTTTGTCGCTGAAAATGTTAGCGCTCTCCTCTAACATTCGTAATTTCTTCGTAATTTATTCGTAATTTTCGGGCCCGGTTGCAGAGCCTTTTGGATTTATTGTCCTTTACAGCATTTCAAATTTCCGCTATCCATATAATAATAAAAATTGGATAATTTTAAGAGCGCAGTTTTTGTGAAAATCACCTCAAGGGCACTCAATAATTTATCATAATATGGTTCTTAGGGACTATTTAATTTTATTATTTTTATAAACAGACACAACTTTATAACTTATTTCCACAGTTGTTGAATTCGCAGTCCAGATAGAGAAACCTAAGTTAGGAATTAATTCAGTTTGCATATGATTTTCAGGAACTCTTTAAAAGAGTAAACCGCTGCAGTTGAGAGCAAATCGCAATGAGCAACACTTTTACTTGAAGTTTCTCCAACTCCACACTTTGTTTCAAGTGCGGATGAGATTTACCTCCGAGATTCGCCGGTAACACAGCATGCATTTCAATCGAACAACTTGATCTTAGAGTCTCGGCGTACCCGCCCCGCTCTCCGGGCAATACGAAGAGTTAAGTATTTGAAGATCTGCATGAAAATGAGTGCAATGATTGCGGCAGCTGGTAGTCGGGTAGGATGTGAGGGGTAGAGTGTGGAGTGCAGCGGGGAGCAGTACAGAGGGGTACAGGACGCAGCCTCCGGGACTGGCTGCCTAATAAACCGCCCGAAGCAGAGACGTAATCGGAAAGCTCCGCGAGTTATCCATTATAAAGTTTTGTCGCCTTAATGGCGGGAGTCCTCCGTGTGAGAGCGACTTAAGCTAAATTTCCAACTTCGCTTTTCACTCCTCTACTTAGCCCACTCGACTTGACGCTTGTCATTTTTCTCCGGCCGCAAATATTATGACAGTTACGGCGGGAAACTTTAAGGGACTCCGGTGGGGCACTTAGTAAAAAACGGTGTGTTTTCCTTCTGATAAATCATCAGTCACGACTATATTCCCTTTCATCTTTCCGGACTTCTTTACTTCGCGTATTATTGCCGGCGATTTATCACGTAAATGGTTTTTAGACTTATAGCAAAGGCACCATGTCGGGGGATATAAATTTAAAACCGAAATAAACATACCAGTAGAAAAAAACTATGAAATCTTTTTATTACGAATTCTAAGATATGATGTTTTCCATATAAGATGGTGGAAATTGCTTAACGATATTACTGTCACGCAAAAAGACTCTGATGACAGATTGCCCAATAAAATGATCCTTTATAAATATTTTAGCATGAAAGAAGTGCCGAAATTTCCAAGGATGAAATCATAAACTTTACTGTTAAACATTAAATATTTAGTTTTCCGGATAATGTATGGGCACTTGAAAAGATTTATTTAATACAAATTTGGAACGGATGCATTGAATCTTGCGAGGTATTTCTAGCGTCTCCGTTTTCCGGTGGCGCAAATTCAAGGAAACTTAAAAACGGAAATGGTAAATTCGAATTAACAATCAAAACAGAATAAAGTGCAGCGCTCCCCATAGCCAGCGACGGTCCACTTGGATGTTAGAAAAAAGGAGATCAAAATATTATTCACAAAGTAGCACGACTTCACGCAAAGTTTCAGCCGAATTAGAAATATGGGACCTAAGAGCAAGAGCCTCCAAGTTTGTGGCAGAACCTTATCTCGCAGTTTTAAACCAAAGCTATACATTATATTCGGTTTAAGCTGTGTGTTATCTGTATCTGTAGTTCTGTAGTTCTGTAGCCGAGGACGCTTGTGAGACTTGTTATGATAGTGGGCTGGGGTAGCTTGTTGGCTCGCGGGTCGCGAAGTGGAAAACTTTCACACAAGTTTGGGGGCCCAAGGAACCGCGACACTGTTGTTACGGATAAACACAAAGAGGCAAATGTACAAATTGCCAAGATTTCCACTGCTTCTTACATTGCTCTATGATAATGCACGCTGCACAAGATGTAAACTTAAAATTATAACACTTCAACAATAAGGATTGTGATGAGAAAGATACGAACTAATTATTTTGGCTTACCAGTGTGGATTATACTGTAAAGCGATAATTAAAACAAAATTCAAAACCTCACGATGCATTAATGTGATAATTTATTTGCCGAAGACAAATATTTGCAAGCATATCTGAGATGAACACAAACAGCGGACCGTCATCCTTCGAGGAAAATAATAATAATCCGCAAAGTCAAGAGCGCCGGGAATATTGAACTTAGATTTTTATCTTGTGTGCATTTTCCACTGCACTTAAGGCGTAAAAAATGCGCCATAAAAGTTTGATTCATTGCAGACCGATTATTTTTATCAAACTAAAGGTTCGTCGATTCAATAATGCCTTCGGGAAAAGGGGCATTTAATTAAATACATTAACCGTCGTAAAATTTTAGGCATGTATTGTTTTCAAACGTTAGTCTCGCTCCGAAGAAGGGACTAATGGGTTAGAGCGAATCTGAAAACAAGTTATTGTTGTATATTTTGTGGGTTCAACCTGTTCGATTGAACCGCATCGGTTTATTGCCTTGGCCATTTGAGTTTTTCCGGCAATGGTCTCGATAGTCTTGCTTGCGGTCGGTTATTTATGCCACGTTTTCGGAAGTGAAACTCCGCCGAGTGCACATGTTAGAGGCGGTAAAGGAGTATAGAGTATGTAGCTGCCAGTACAGTAGCGAGGATTAGCGGTCATATTGACCCCGAGCAGATACATAGGTGGTTACTGCCTACTCGTGTAAGAAAGAGGAAGGCGGGGACATAATACACAGCCAAGGGTAAAACGGTCATTAATACAGCTTAGCTCGGCCGTATTGACAATATCGTTGAACTTGTGTCATTAAAGTAAGTGGCGAGAGCTTAATACTTGTTATCTGTTTGAATCACCAAATCACGCTCGCTACTCCCGACTATCTGCAATCTCCGATATTTGGAAAGATCCCTTTTGACGCCTCTAGATGAAGTAGAGTCGAGTGAGAAGTCCGTTGCCGTTGCCCAATTCAACCTGGCCGAGTTGATTCTTGTACCTACTTCAGTAGGCGGAGGTGACTTGGCAGCTTTGTTAGGCCAATAACGACTCCGACGATTTTTCATAGCAAAATTATTTCAATTCCTACAGATCAAAAAACCCATTTTAATATGTTTGTTAACGCAATTCCCGGGCGATGAACTTCGTTCCGTGCATTATGTCGGAGTAATGCTTTTTCATGTAAAAGTTGCCACCTTGTTTCTACATTTACAAAGTTCGGAAAAGTTGTCGGATTCAGTCTCTCAAAAGCCGAGCTTGGTTAGACATTAACATCGTGACAATGAGAATTTCTCCAAAATTTGTTTCGCTCGTATCATTTTCAATTACCCCCAACGCCGCACAGCGAGTCTTTTCGCATTTTCAAATTTCCCAGCCTAATTCAAATTAGCGCCAACTTTCAAAGCATCCCATTCCTTTCGGCATTTTTGCTGGGAAATTTTAAATTTACAACTGAGCCATCTCTGCAGGAATTTGAATTTAGAATGGCCCGAAGGCATCAGGAAAAAGGGGTGGGAGGGGGTGACTTTTGAGTTGCGGTTGAGATAAAAAAAATAACGCGTGAAAGTTGATGAACCCCGGGAGATGGTTACTTAGAGAGGAATTGCACATTTTTATACACCCATAAAAAACAAACACCGCTCCTCGGAGATGTGTATTATTCTGGTAGTCATTTCGTTCCCGGAAATGTCTATCGTCAGATGGTTAAATGTTCGGGATCTTTCCATCATAGAAAATTTATTCCAATTTAAAATAATTAATTAAACTTCTATAGATACCCATCTCAGACAATTAATTTAAAAGCGTAAATTTACATAAAAGTGGAGGTAAATAAATACAACATATTGCGATGTCTTTATCCTGGTTATAAGTTCGAGAATTTTGATCCTTTACTTTGATAGATAATTTCCTGCAGACTTTGAAGATTTCATTTATAGTTCGCCAAGGAGTGAATTAGCTCGATCAAGGGACGCGCCACCTTTTCACGGAGAAATAAATGCAGATGGAATAGGATGGCTGCGGGTTAAGCGTTTGTTTCCCCTAGCGGGTTCAAGACAGCAGCAAACGAAGCTACGATTAATAATTAATTATTCAATTTAAAATATCTCAAATATGCACCGTGAATTACGTGATGATGGTATTGATTGGATTTTTCCGAGTGTAAGCATTAAGATTGTATATTTGACGTATAAATGGTTTATCATCTGGAAAGATTGAGCCATTTTTAAGTAGACTAGGGTAGCCCCCATGTTAAATCGTTTGTATATTTGTAAATCAAACATATAAAACGTTTTTTTTTTCCTTGTAGATTCGTTTGAGTTAGCCGTGGCTGCACTTTTAAAAAGTTGGAATACTTCGAAATTTGATATCAAGTTTTTCGTGTCATTTACGAAATTGAAAAAAAATGTTTTAACAAGCAACTGGCAATGGGCAACCGGCATCCGAGTGGCCGAGTTGGTTTAGTTCAGATGGTCGCAGGTAAAGTTCCGGGTAGTTAAAAGTTGGAGCGGTTAACTTCCGAAGACTTGAACGGGTTGTCTCGCATTTTATTTCACAACTTTATGTGGACTTACAGCGTCACTTCGCGGTAGCCGCATTTAACGGTTTAACCCGGAAGAAATTATCCGGGGAGGTGTTTTATTCTGTTTTTACTGCGTTTTATATTTATTTTTATCCGTTTAGTCAAAAGAGTCGCAAACTTCATTAATGTGATTATGAATGTTTTTTTAATGAATTTATCCCGGGTTGATAGTGTTACGACAGTTTGAAAGAGTTATAGGAAAAGTTTTCACATTAAAACAAGTAGTAAGGAAATACTAACCCGCGAAGAAATATCGCATAATCTATAAAGGGATGGCATTTTTTGCGAACAGAATTGATATCGTGTACTTATTAATTCATACAAATGAATAGATCGATCTCCCCCGGCCTCCAATCATCCCTCATCTCCCCTCGCCAGTGGGCTATGAAGAGAGTGTCTGACGCACAAGGGGAGTTTAGTGAAATGGGTAGAGGCGGCCAGAGAAACACAACGTTCAGGTCAATTTATTATTCTCTTTTTAGCGCAAGTATCTCATGTTATATTCTATCTGAGCGTGTCAGGTATAGGTACTCTGGATTATAAGACCCGTAATGGCAGTTACTGGCTTTACTGACTATTCTGCGGGTCGAATAATTCAACTTGGAGAACATAAATACAATCAATTATTGTACGATATTCAGTTTACTAAATGGTAGTCCATTATTTCCAAATCATTTCGAATTCTCAAACGAAGACCACGAAACAACGAAAGAACGATTGGGCCCTCGGTAAGCGTTCAAATGGCAAATTTATAAAGGTCAAATTATGTACAAACGAGCCTTTGGCGAAACTGCCGACTCGGAGCGGCAATAGTAAAGATATGGGAACGTTTGTGTAGACATGACCGTAGCCACCAGCATTATCGATAAGCAAACGTCCGTGATGACTGGTTTCAGATATTCTACTGCCACAAAGCTCTCACTCAAGCCTTGTAGTACTTCGCTCCATGCTCATTGTGGAGACATCAACTTCGATATCTTTCGAGACATGCATGTTAAGGGAATAATAAATACAAATGACATTTCAACGAAGTGGTCTAGAGGTACGCCACCATTAATTCCAAATGCAAGTGGCCCTAAACGTATTGACTGATAAGAGAACAAATAAAGAACACAGCACACACATTGCTTTAAATAATTTGTTGAAAGATACACGAGAAAATATACTTGGAGTGATAGGTAAATATCATGCAAGTAACACACGTCATGGTGGAGAAACCAACACCCATAAACGTGTACCCAGAGCTTGATAACGGATCATTATTACGTACCCGGGGTTTGCTTGCGAGCGTCAAAGAAATATCAATACGACAAACTAGGGTAAAAGCAAACACCCCGTTTAATACAAAACCCTCCCCTTTTTGTATGGCTTGTAAATATTTTTTTAAGTAATCGTAAAATTTATCTTCTCCCAGACAAAAGAGAGAGAATTACGATCCCAATAGAAGGGAATGGTGTTTAATGCTCAGCTATTTGCATATAAAATACTCTTGTGCGTTACGCGCCCTCCCAACCGAACAGGGATCTTCAAATCAGGAATAGAAAACCGATGCCAATGGGTCAAAAGGTTCGGACGTTATTGGAGCATCGTTTATCCTTAATGGGCTGGCCAGCCATTTAGGCTCGAAGGAGTAAACACTGTTTCATTTAACGGTAAGTATTCGAGCGTAATGCGCTGTAGATGGGTCAATAATCTATTCCTAACCCAATTTTGGGATCAAATAATAACTTAACGGAAGATATTATTAGTTTACTTAGACTTGTAGTTTCAATTACTCATATTAATCAGTAACAGAGGTCAGGGAATGAAAGTTTAAAAAAATAATAATTTGCCGATTGTGAACCTCTGCAGAAAGACAAACAAAAAAAGTTTTACGTTATCTCCGAATACAATTTCCGCAATCTTTTTTCGATAGTCATATCCTGTTTTGATCGTAGAATCCGGAAATAAAAAGAGGAGTAATAATTGAAATTTTGTTTTACTCCACGAATAATAACGTAACAGGAGCGATTTGCTCAACATTCTTTTTTTTTTTATTTTTTTTTTTATTTTTTTTTTATTTAATGAAAAGATACATGATTTTTGAAATTCTACGCCAATGAAGAGTACTAGCTCTTGAGCTTGGCGTAGGAGTTATTTTACAGCTAGTTCATTTTTATAACATACATTTTACTTACATTTTCCAATAAATATAAACTATATATAAATATAATATATAAACTACTATTTTTCACTTTTATAACATACATTTTACTTAGTATATACAATAAATATAAACTATGTTGTGATGTTAATTTTTGATATGCTAGGAATTGAAGTTATAACATTTTGATTGGTGTTGTTATGGTTGTTGATTTTTTTTAAAGATTAATTTGACCTTTTTCTTGAATGTTACGAAATCTGTTATTTTTTTAATTTCTTCGGGAAGATTATTAAAATATTTTATGCCTTTGTAAATATAATTGTTGTGCATTTGTTGTGTTGAAAATAGGGGAATTTGGAAGTTAAATTTATGCCTTAATGATGAGTTGAGTTTAAATTTTTTAGTTACATTTTCTTTGAATATTTGTAGTATTGAATCTTTTTTGTAGAGGTCTTCAATTTTTGGTACTTCGAAAATTTTGAACAATGATGCTGAAGGGAATGTTGGTGGTTTTTTTAAAATTACTTTAATAATTAGTTTTTGTACCACTTTTACAGGACTTATAATTTTTTCATATGCACCTCCCCATCCAATGATTCCATACTGAATTAGTGATTGGACTAGTGCATAATAGACTTTTTTTAGATTGTTTAATTTGAGAATATTTCTTAATCTAATGAATATATAGATACATTTCCTAATGCGTTTAACAAGTTCACATATGTGTCTGTTCCATTTCATATGTTGGTCTACAATTACACCCAGGTACTTTATTTCAGTTGCATGGTTTAATATGGTACATGAATTATTACAGAAATCTTTGTTACATTTTGTGTTGTGTATAGTTATATTAATGTTGGGATAAGTTTTGGATTTATTTATTGAGAAAGGGATATAAACTGTTTTTTTTGCATTGATTGTAAGAAGGTTTGTATCGAACCAGGTTTTTAGGATATGGATGTCATTATTTGCATTTTCGTTTACAATTTTCCAGTCACTACCCTTAATTATGATAATCGTGTCGTCCGCATAAGATATAATGGTTCCACTGAGGTTTTGTTTAAAAATATCGTTTACGTACATGATAAAAAGTAATGGTCCCAAAACAGTGCCTTGCGGTATCCCAAAATCACTTGTGAGTGGTAGACTTGGTGTGTGATTAATTTTTACAATTTGTGTTCTTTTGTGAAGATAACTTTTTAGCCAATGTAGTGCTCTGTCATTAAAACCCACAACCTTTAATTTTTGTATTAATTTGACATGTGATATACTGTCGAAAGCTTTTTGGAGATCTACAAAAATACCAACACATTTTAATGATTTGTCTAAAGCGTCTTGTATAGTACTAGATAATTTAGCAATGGCGTCTTTTGTGCTTTTGTTTTCCATGAATCCAAACTGGTTTTGGTGAATTATGTTATTGATCTTAATGAAATGAGTTATTCTTTTTTTAGCAATTTTTTCAAATATTTTTGCAATGTTTGATAGTAATGAAATAGGACGGTAATTGGTTGGTTCTTCCGGATTGCCGGTTTTAAATATTGGTACGATTACGGATTGTTTGTACATGGACGGAAATATTCCGGTTTGAAAACTTGTATTGATTATATGAGTTAATGGTTTTGATACTTGTGATTTTATACATTTCAGTGTTTGTATTGTGATCCCATCAAAACCTGGGGAAGAACCACCTTTCATACTTGTAATGATTTGTTCGATTTCTTCTTTTGTTGTTGGTTGAAATAGTTCAAAGGTATACTCATTATTTACTGTAGTGTTTGGGTCATTTGGGGTCAGGTCTTGTTGGATTTTGCTAGCCAGGTTTTTTCCTACATTAGCAAAAAAGTTGTTGAATACATTTGCGGCTTCTAAGGGTTTATCTTTACAGCAAATTTTTGAATCATTATGTCTTATTGTGTTGATTGTTTTATTTTTGAATTGTTTTTTATCTATAATTTCATTTATGATGGACCAAGTCTTTTTACTGTCATTTTCAGCTAGTTCAAGTTTTTGTTTGTAGTAGTCATCCTTTATGTTTTTTATAAGATATGTGAGTTTTTTTTTATAAGCTTTGAAATGTTTTTGTAATGTTATGTTTTCCGGTTGTTTTGTATATTGTCTATAGAGTGTTTCTTTGTGTCTAATTGAGATGATTAATCCTTGGGTTATCCATGGTTTGATTGGCTTAAATTTTGAGGATGGTTTTTGAGATGTGTTATTCCTACAAGCGTTTATGTGTAAACTCAGTTTTTTATCAAATATTTTGCAGCATTCTTCTACATCGTTACATTTATATATTTCTAGCCATTCTTTTTCGTTACTTAATATTCTATTTGGCCTTTTTTATCTGTGGAATTTCTAGGCGCGTCACACGAGTCTCATATTAATATGGCGCTGGGAATTAGAGAAGGGGTGGGGTGGTTTATTTTAATCTGAAATGCTGATATTTTTTTCAGCCCCATTCGATGCGCTGAGAGCAGTGATTAGCAAACCGCGTGTCTTCGATAAACGAGAGGCAAGTCGTTTGGAACATCGTTTTTTTTAGCGTCGTAATGAGGGCTTTACCAACCCTTACTTTCCAATTCAATGTATTTTTCTCCTCGCAAATGCATTGTTGTTTTTGGTAATTGGAAATATAATCCAGGCTTTATTAATTTTATACAAAACCGGGACCAGCTCATTTTACACTAAAAAAAAAAAATTTACCCCAGTAGATAGATAATAATTAGATGTAATCAATTCCGTGAGCGGAAATTGAAAAAAATGTATATTATCGTTAATTTCTTAAATTTAAAAATACGAAAATGTCATTTTTCAAAGTGCAAAAGCGGTAATATACACTTTTTCACGAAAAAACACTTTGCAGAAGTTGAATAATTGTTAGAATTACGTATTTCGGAAACATTTTGCATTGGGGGAGGCGGAAAATGATGCATTTTAAATTTCAATTGCGTAAAATCAAAATTCACTTCGCGTCTTCGAAACTGACATGGCGCGGCCGATCTGTCACACAAGCCCGCTAGACAAACCCTGCGTAGCCAGACAAACCATTTAAAAACGTAGGCTGTTTTTTAAAGTTAAGATAATATTCACAAGCCCGCTAGACAAACCCTGCGTAGCAAGACAAACCATTTAAAAACGTAGGCTGTTTTTAAAGTAAAGATAACAACATGGAAGTCATTGAAAAATGACATTATCGTATTTTTAAATTTAAGAAATTGACGATAATATACATAATTTTCAATTTCCGCTCACGGAATTAATTACATCTAATTATTACCTATCTACTGGGGTATATATTTATTTATTTTTGTCAAAAATGAGCTGGTCCCGGCTTTGTATAAATTTACCAGGTATTGGTTATCAAAACAATAAAGGGAATCCGTTTTTCACTTGTTCAAATTCACCGTGCTAGATAAAATTAACCAAAAAGTGTAAATATTAAATTTTCACGGAGGTCCGGATGCCGATCCTTCAATAATCGTTTTAACATTTTCGCACTTGGGAATGTGCTAAAATATGCTTTCCGCCCTCAAATATGTTAAAATATGTTAATTGTAAGTGTTTGTACGAATATAATATCTACGTGTCCCGCAGCAGCTAGTCCCTCCCGTCAGTTTGCTTTGCTGGGAAATATAAAAGTAGTCGAGGAAAGGTAAAACGAGACGGCGCTCACCTTTGCGAGAGCGCTACTCGTGAAAATCAATAATCCGTTATTTTTTCCACTTCTAAGCCGATTTTACGAGTTCACTAACCAAACTGGATGCGTCTCGGAGATGTGACCTCTCTCGGTGAACGGGTGTACCTTTACCCGTCGATACATCCGTGAACCCAAAGCGAAAACAAAGCAATTCAGTACGGGAACACAAATAGAATAATATCTCGGATTTTAAATGCCGACGATGGCCGCTAGTAATTTTTATTAATACATTTGGAGGTTGACGACCGTCGGCGGTTCAGCCGACCTCCGTTTGAGGATACATTAGAATACTAATCCAATTCGGACCAACTAGGGTGGATGTCAAAACAATCGTGATCGAAGACAATTAACGTCTTTATGAGACACTCGTTGTGCAGACAAACACCCGAGTCAAATATTTGTCAATAAGTCACGATCTACGTTAGCGAATTCCGTCGGGTAAAGAATAAAAGCATATCAGTCCCCTTCACAATATCTAAATGTGAACAAACCAAAACAGAAAAATCAACAAAACGCAAAATTCTGTCAATAAATAACTCCGAAGACAATATTGCTACTTTTCGAACGAAATCATCAAACAACTTTGTAACAATTCGACGTATGTTTGAATCCAGTATGTTTTGTTTCCGCGAAGCTTCGAAATGTGAAAGTACTCTTGTATTGAAACACGGAAGTCTTTTGGGGAAATGTATCCTTCTATTGGGTCAAGTTTGCAAATAACGTTATAACACTTTTTATAAATAAATATACAACAATCAGTACAAATCTTTTGAGATTATTTATAAAAAGAAATACCGCCATTTCGCGTAAAGAAAAGCCTGCGCCGTAACTGTAAGTAATTTATTATCATCTTCTGAATAACGTGGTGAAATGATTTATCGTATTCAATTATGGAAGTATTGCTTTTCAAAATTAAACACGAAATTAAATGAAGCGATGTAAGCGCTACAGAAGTAAAAACGCTTTTGTAAAAGCTCCGTAGCCAGTGTCTCCATCTGAGGCGATGCCAAAATAAGCAATTTATAAAGAGAGAATTATTGCATAAACCAACATAAATCTCTTCGCGCCCGTCACGGAACGTCGCTCCCGAAGCCAAAGGGATAAAGTTTTTTTTATTCATCCCCCGTTTTTTTGCGCCCCCGACCGAGCCTAGAGATCGGCTACTCCACTGTTCACCGTTTTTCACCCAGAAGTTGATAAATATGCGCGTGTTTCATATTATTGTCGGTTGTGCAAATGTTTGATTTTTTATTTCGACCATATATCTCCGCCGACATAATCGATGAGTTTCGTTAAGTTGTTTCGTATCACGCTACGCCGCTGACTTGGGAAATGCGTAGATAATACTATTTAATGTAGTTATTAATCAGCTTGGGAGTTCAAAGCAGGGCGGGGTTTTAGATACATACAATATACATCATGATCCTGACATTACCTAGCAAGAACACATTATAGCATAGAGCCTGGAACTAACCAACCAGCCATCTACCTGCACACAAGCAAACAAAGTTGAATATCGTACAAACTCATTAAGGATTCAACTACTACTCATTCATCTTTACATTATATTAATCAAGGTTTCAACTCAAGGGCTGAGAAATAAATACCTGCTATATTGTGGCTACGCAACGGTAAAGTAGTATGACTTTAAGCCTTCGAATTTATATGGCCATTTCAGCACCTAATTCCCACTAATATCCTTAAAATAAGAGTAATAAATAGTAATTATAATTTCATTCAAATTTCCACAATGTTCTAAATGAACTAGTGATATCTTGACACGCCGTAAGCCGAGGGGAGGCAGAAGCTTATTTTAAAAGTGTTGATGTTACGCAAAGCGACAAACGGGGAAATAGTTTTAGGGGAGGTTTCTGGTAAAGGGGGGGGGGAGGTGGTGAGCCACTCATTCATTTTCCAAAGATAACGTAGACCGGAAAGGACCGACTGGCACGAACCTACAAAGTCCCATAAAAACAGAAAGGTCCAACTATTTGTCCTTTTCGAATTCAGACCCGAGTGTTTGGAAACAAACTACTAAAACACTGTTTTATAATAGCAAAAAATTGTGCTTCTAATAAATCGTTATAAGTGTAATGGACGCATTTGGAAACAGAATCGACTAATAAAATAAATTTAAGTACAAACATGCCAACAGTTATCATTATATTAGGAGATAATACGGCCATTTCAAGAACACAACTAACTTTCTGTAACGTTATTTTTTTACATAAGACCATCAAGGAGGCCTTGAGGCAAATAATTTATATCATGGCCTATGTCATCTATGGAGATGCTATGTGAAGGGTCTTATAAAGGAGAGGAAGTTCTGGGAAAGAAGCAGGCGTGAGGGGTGGGTAGAAATTTTGGAGTCAGTGAGTGTGACGGACGTCCTTTCCTCCCATTGCGGTGCAAGGCAATGGGTCGAGAGAGTCCTCCTGCAGAGGGCAAAAGGTACCTCAACCAATGTCTCCCGATACGAAAGACCATGCAAAAGTGAGAAGACGCAAGACCTACACAAATCTCAACCCATGAATCCACCCTTGCAAATCCAACTTAGCGAATCGCTTGGAATGACCTAAAGCAGAGATGATAGTTGTCCAATAAATGGTTCCCCGTGCGGGGATACCCACACCAGCCTCACAAATTGTAATTAGAAATAATTTTTAAAAAAGTATCACGAGATCGTAGGCTGTTGTAAAAACCGAGCCCGTGTTTACAGATTGTGGGAAGCTTCCACACGAGGCTTGGAATAAACCGGACAAGATAATTTTACCCGATTAACTAAAATCGCTGTTTCTGATATAAGCGGCCTGACGTATTTTATGAGGACATTTCCAAATTCGTGAGGCGTGAAAATTAGGCGCCGGGCGTTTTCCAGTACCAGCCGACCCTTATGCTCCGGGGGGGGAGGGGGCGGGCAACAGTGGGTAGGGGGTGGGGTGATGGGGAAGGCAGTAAAAGGGGAGGTTGGGGCTAGCCTGACGTAGGGCAATTTGTCTTGCAGCCGCCGCGAAACCGCTCCTGTTAATTCACAATTAATATATACACTTAGAACGCCGAAATACACGAATGTTCACGAAGCGAGCGAATTACGAGCGAGCCGAGCGAGAGAAGCACACGTACTCCCGCCACGTGAGATAGCCACACACATACACACACACAAACCGACACAGCCGTGCATTTACCATTACCCGCACGTGCTTTACGATACTTTTTTACCTAACGCAAGTAAACAAACATTCTCAACGTTTAAACAGACTTCTGTAAATATTTCCCTACTTTATTTACAAACATGCTAAATCAATAACTAATTCGATATAATAATACACATGTTTTTATAAGGAATCTTCTCTAGTATTAAACTTTCTTCTTACGATACGATACGCATAATAAAATCGGCGGAAAAATATTGCCAAGTGATCATTTTTAATGAACTGAGTAATTTAATTTCCTTTCTCGGAGGACGCAAGCAATTATTGAAAAGCGCAATCGAAAATTTGTCTGCATTTCGGCAATTCCCTACGACGCGTTTTTCCAATTCTTGCAATCAATGCATACCAAGAGCATCTGTGGGAAATGTGCAATATATCAAGTAACCGCTAGGCGAGTGCAGCGCTGAAAAACACTAAGCAAAAAGATACCACACAGAAGAAAAGGCAGATTGTTCCTTCGCCAGATTCCCCGGAAAGATAGGGTTTGTTTTATTTTTTGGTTTGTTGGTAAGTGCTTTATACGACTGTTGGGTTATCGCGATGGGAGTGCACGTTGGATAATGTTTTGGGAATTCTGTTTTTTAAACTGAAAAGTCGGTGTTGCCTTTGCGATTCACTCCCATAGTTTGTAATCCGATGGGATACAAACTCCAATTGCGCACGGCGGCTGGATTCGCAAATTTCATTTTAAGGAGGTTTTAAACCATAGATTCACTATTTTCTTTGTGACTCTTTTCATGCGAAAACATCGCGATAAATTGCTGCTTATATTTGGAGAAGAATATTACAACTTCTAAAAAGTTTTGAATTATCCCGCATTGTGCATTTGAGACACAAAAAATAACAAAGGGAGAGAAAAATAATGGCGCAAGGACCTTGTAGAAAGGGCTTTAGAAATGAGATCCCTGAGGCGTATGTGTCGTAAAACAATGTATGTGTGGTATAACCATGTATGATTGTGTGAGAAATGTGGAGATCCGCAAAGAATGCAAGGCTGATGTAAGCGTAATGAGTATGATCAAAAAAAGGAACGCTCCGATGGTTTGGGCATGCAGAGCGAATGAACGAGGAAAGGAGTGTAAGGAGAATATATGACGCAAATGTGAATGGTAGAAGAAGTCGGGGACGCTCGAGAAAGACATGGCACGACCAGTGAATCAGATACTTGAGTCGGGCCATGTCAAGAGTCAGAATAGTAGAAGAGCCTGTATGAGATGATGTATGAATGTGAATGAGGCAAGGAGTGTGTGCCAAGACCGAGTTGTTTGACGATCCGTCGTCTCTGCCTACCCCTGCGGGGAAACGGCGTGATGGTTAGTTAGTTAGTTAGTTAGTTCCCTTAAGAGGCAAGCTTTTGTGAGCAATTCAATGTTAAAATGCATTTTTCTCAAAAATATTGGAGCTATGATGTAAAAGCGATAAAAGTTTACTATGTACTTAAATGGTTTTATTATAGTTAACCTGATAGTACAGTGTGCAACATAAACTCGTTTAGTATAGGTAGGTACCGGGTACCTATAGGTGTAGGCAGTGAAGCAGTGAGACGGTAAACAGTGTAGCCGTGTAGTTGTGCGGGTGATGGTGGCTGCTGGCTGGAGCTCCGCTCCTGTGTGAGTTAGCGCTTTTAGTTGGCTCCGATTTTATGACAGAACTTCACGCTTTTTATTTCCCTGAAATTTAATGCTTCCATTTCACATCTGGTATGCCCCGGCAGAACCGAACTCGCCCATTTTAATATCCACTAAATCACAGGCCGTATGGGATCTCTATCAAATAAAATATCATTAAAACTGTATTTCTCTTATTGATTCTAAATAAATACCGTTGAATTCAGTTATGTCTCTCCATTTCGGTTGACGTGTTCTCTTCGGCAAAAAGTAAATGATTATCAGTGTATAATTATTATAATTAACTCATCTCAATCGACGATCATCCCACGAGTTCAGTTTCCAATATTAAAAAAACTAAGATGTTGATGAGAACTATTAAATTAAATAATTTCATCTGTAGTAAAAAAAGCCCACACGATGATAATATAAAGCACACAAGATTACCGTAGTACTTATTAGAAACGTGGACGTAGGAAGGTGAGTACATTCTAATCTATTGTTAAACCGATTAACATCAACTTGATACAGTATGAGATATTTACCTGTTTATAATTTTACTGGTTTAAGTTTAATTGTAATATCTTTGCTTAACTCGATTAAAACATAATAAAGTAAGTAATAGCAGACCTCTTTTTAATCGAGGACGGCAGGACTGCAACAGGATAACGGAACAACTTGGCACAAGTAAACAGGATAACAGAAATACAGGGCAACAGGAAAGCAGAAAGCAAGGAAAAATAATTAAAAAAAAACAAATAATAGAAATAAGGGCAACAGGAATATACGGCAAAAGAAAAATAAGATTAAAGGGCAACAGTGTGGCCATTTACGGCTAGTGCAAGACGTCATTAACCCAAGAAGTCAATGAACAAACATCCTTGGAAGTCACATCAACTGGACTTCAGTCGACAGTACAGCCATCCCACGGTCAAATCGAAAGCGTGTATTTAAATTAGAGTCCTGTGGTTTTTACTGACAATTGTAGCCGTGGTGGCCGCAACAGTCGAGTACTTACCGATTATACAATTCCCGAAACTGATCATTTTTCGGGTCTCATTGTTTTCGCTCATCTGTATTTTGTTGTCCGGGCAGACGAGGCCGGGTCAAAGAACCGGCAAAGGTCGCAGTTTCGTGCCTTGCGGACGTCGCGGTCGTGGTCGCCGCGGGGAATCATTGAACCGATCTGGATTATGTAAAAAATGTCCGATTTCCTACCATGCCTTATGCATGAACCGCATTATGGGGACCGCAGGTTAGGCGGAAGACTCGTGATGTTGACCGTAACCAGGCGTAATCGGCCGGCGTGCCAAATACGTCCGGATTCTTGATAGGGAAATACCTAATTTCAATCAAACATAAGCTTTAACTGCTTATCCCGAATGATAGGAATCACTCTCAGACTGAGAGGAATCACTCTCACACTCTCACACTGAGAGTCACTGAGAGTGATTCCTCTGTGTGAGAGTCACTGAGAGTCACTCTCACACAGAGGAATCACTCTCACACTGAGAGTCTCAGTGTCACCTTAATCACGGACCAACCACCATTCAGAATCAAAACTTTGATTGAAATAATTAAAGCCGTGTTTGGTGAAATCTTGCTCTCACAAGTCATCCAAAATGTGGATGACAGTACATTAAAGTTCATCAAGCCAGCCTTTGATAGAATGTTGCGATTGACACATAATTCTTGGAAACTTCGGCAATTTCATTATCAGTACATCACCAACACCAAAACATCCAAACCACTCTCTTGCTGTAAGTTATTCTGTGCATGATAACAATCTTCTCCCGATAGTTCCATTCTAACAATATACTATTCGATAATTCAAACATCGCAAGACATTCGTAAGCAAATCTTTCGTTTACGCAAAAGTGTGTTCGCTTTTCGGTGAAAAGGAAAACAATTTTCTGAATGAAAGAAAAGTGACTTATGTATATGAACAATATGATTGATGAGAACTCTCGGGATTCGGAGCGAAGGTAAGAATGAATTGAAATAATACATACCATTAAACGAATCGGAATGAAAATACAGAAAGGCCATTTTCTATAAATGATATTGGTATGTTTGGAAATATTTTAGTAAAACCTGAATTATTTAATTTTTTAAATGGTTTCCCGTCAATGGTGGTTAGAAAATCATCTACTGATTCATTCTGTTGTGTAATCTTGGAAAAAAATATATGTCAATTTAGGCAGGAGATGGTGAACATTAAGTGGTCGTTGACTCGGTAGGAACTGAATAAATGTATTTTGTGTATCTGTTGGTAAAATCGATCGGAAACTCGCTACGATAAAAGATAATTTATTATTGTTCTTTTTACTACAATCGCGATTTCAAGCGAATGTTAACAATGTTATTATTACATATTGGTAATTTTATCGAAAACGGAACGTGTACGGCCATTCAAGTCGTAATGAATGGCATTCGGTAATAAATTATTTTAATTTGCATATTATGAGTTGTTCCGATGACACATTTATTAGTAAAAAAAAACATACAGAGGTCAGACAAGCGTCACATTTTACCGCCGCAATGAGTTCACTCTTCATAAGACTTGTACCTTGTACTCTGGTTCTGATGGGACGCAAGCGAAAAACAAATCATAAGCTAAATGCTTTAAGATTACACACAGTATATGAGGACGAACCCGGCATACTTTATCCAGTGATTCCCGAGCTTATTCGGAGTAACAAAAGTAGACCACATATCGCAGTCGAGTAGCCACACTCCCCCACCACTTGGAACGATGGTACCTTAAATATTATAAGTAAGGCTTTGGGGTTATAAGTGAAACTAAAATCAATTCTATATATTCCATCTCAAACCGAATATTACTGGTAGATCAAATCAATTGCATGATAGAAAATGAAACCAAATTACCCCCCCAAATTAATTAGAGTGGTTTCTCGTTTGTTTTCAATGTGACCCAATTTAAGGTAATTTTTTGCATCGGGAAAGAATGAATTATTCAACAGAATTTTTAGCAGTCGCTCCATTAATGAAATCTGAGTTTAACTTTATAATGGGGGATGCGAAATTCCCTTCTCAAATTTTAAGCTTGCGTTTTTTTTAATCAATGAGCTCAGGAAAAACATTAATTAGTAAAATATTTATTATAAATGAGTAAATGAAATATTTCTTTGTTAGAACCACTGTATTTGTAACAATCGTTAATTTTCAAAATATACAATACTTATTAAAAGTATTCTAAATTTACAATTAAAAACAATGGTTTTACATAATATATTACTAAATGTTGGGGTGGGGGTGAGTGGGGCGTGACTAGGGATTAGCGAAGAGTGGGGAAGAGATAGAACGATCGGTGAAAGGGAAAATGTCTAATAAGGGACTATAAGATATTTATCATTTATCATTAATTGAGAGCAACTTAAAATTTATCATTTTGAAAAGTGTTTATTAGAATATCAAGCAGTTTGTATCCGCAGATATTGTGTAAGAGTTTTGGACACTAAAAAAAAACATATTTCACGATTAACCGATACATTAATTTTTAACTTAATTATTGAAAATCTCTTTTGCCTTTTCTGAAGGCTTCGACGAAAGCCGTGCTATTCCCACAATAAATCCTAAAATATTAATATTAATTGAATTTTTTTAAGACCCGATACAAGCATAAAAGTGGGTGCCTACCTAGCAATCTTTTTTTGATGGAGGCAATTTAAAATTTGGATGAATAGCGCACATTGAGAACGGACGATGGGTGATGGCAGAACGTAGTATTCGATGCTCACCTGTGCGCCTCAGGCAAGAAATCTAACTAAACCATTTCTCATTTAAATTACAATGCTCTGGCGTCAGCTCATAACAAACTCTACTACTACACATTACGTGAATATTAAAGTTCGTTTTGAGACATAAACAATCAAGCTAGAATGCTTCCATTCCAAAATAAGTTACGTGCTATGTTATTGGCTGAATACTTAAATAATGAACGAAAAGCACCTTGAAATATTACAAAGTAAAATGAGGTGACTTTAGTCAATTTTCAACTTCGAATAACTTTTACATTAACTTCACACAGGAGGCGGCCCCGAGGAAAATAATTTACCTAAGGGTCTGTGTCATCTTTGGGGATGCTGTGTGGAGGGAAGTTGAAGAGAATTATTTATATTATTTACTGCACATGTTTAAACTATTGAAATACATGTAAAAAAATGTTGTACCTATGTGTATTTAAGGATTCAGATATATATAAAAAAATACATGGAGATCAAGTTCCTTTCGGAATGGGACGATTTTGATAAAACAATTTTATGAGCTTATCAAACAAAAATATATCACAAAAAAGTTGTAAAACAAACACCAGGTCAAATAAGTAGTTATTAGTTATATAGATTGAAGTACTTTGTAATATTAATGACACGAAACTATTATATTAGTTGAGGAAATTATAAAACATGTTTACATTTTTCTGACTTATCTAAAAAATAGCTTCACAATTGAACCTTCAATATGTTTGAAACTAATTAGTTTGTTACTTATTTTCAAAGCATCAATTTATCAACGAAAAAATATTATTTAAAAAAGCGAGTATTTTTGAGTAGTACCGAGAATTATGCAGATTTTATTTTATTGACTGTTTCTTAACACGGTTTGTATAATGTTTACAATACAATTTATAACCTCACCAGGACAAGCCAATGTTGAGATATTCGCGATGATCACAGTCGTCTCGATTAAAAAGTCGCCCCATGCTAAGTACAAGCTGAGAATCAGTGGAAATCACCAATATTACACAACGAGTGCGATAATGAACAACAATAATATCTGGGTAATAAGAATTGCAATGAAGCGAGGAATAAAGAAACATATTATTACAAAGCGAGGATATTATTTTTGAAGTGTGAACGCAAGTTTGTTGTTTCTACTTTTCACGTGGAATAATACAATAAGTAGTTTCGTGGACATTGCTTTTTACGATCCGAATGATCGTGAAGTCGAAAAGTTCTTCATTAAAATAATGAAATAAAAATTACCAAATCGGCAGAATGAACTGGGTCAAGGATGCCAGGCAAAATTAAATTTACGAAAAGGTTACCGAATTTATTAATAAAATCAGAATTTACGAATTAATCGACGAAATCGAATTTTTAAATTATGCAAATCGGTAACACTAGTCAGAGCTGATTGCTAAATTATTACGCTCTGTATGAGTTATAGAGATACTTAATGATGCTAAACGATTATATTCTTATTTTGTTTACTTACTTTATGCTGCTTGAAGATATCATTGTTAAATCTTAATGAAATTACGGTGAGAAAAAATCTGAAATCGATTTCACCACGTGGTTTCAGTAGAACAGTATTAAAAAGTAAAGTACCTACACTTATGCCTTTTTAATTTTAGTTAAAAACTTTATAAACATTAATTCGTAAGAATTAATCTTTTCTTAAAGTTATCTCGTTGGTGGGTCTAACACGGCGTGATACGTACATGAAAACTTCGTGTTTAATCGGCCATAAAATCGCTGAAAAATCGAATGGCTGTTTGATGGTTGCGATATTTATTTACCACTCTATAAAATCTCGTGGCTGTAGAATTCGGCACTGAAAAATCACCTCATCTTGATTACATGTACGAGTAATAAAAACAAGTAAAATATATAGGCACTTATATAAATACGAGAAACGGGTAATATTCACGGCCAACTGGTGGCGCTACAGCTGAGTCTGAGAGAAGTACCAGATACATACTCGTTGAGAAGACTAAACTAGTCTCGGCCAATGCGAGTGTACGTGTAGCGTGTAGGCCACCTCCAATCGCAAGCCGCACCATTTAACAGCCCTAGGCTATCAGCTCAAACAAACTACTGTTCGTCCAACTGCGCGAATAGAAAGTAACTACATAATCAATCTTTTATTCTTCATACAAGGACATTACACATTAGTCCTGTCTGAAGCCACATCCTTATAGCACGCAAATAAACAAGTACGTACCTCTACTACACACTCGTTATTTACTGTGCCCGCAGCTTGACTTAAGATTCTGTTTATACAATGAATAATTAGATTCTGTTTGTCAAAACATTTAACTAGTAATATCTACCTATCACTGTTTACAAGTTATGTCAGATATGGCAGAGAGTGGGCACACAGAAGTATTCAATCAACTACAAATGTAATCAGTTCGTGAAGGCATCCATAATATTACTCGTAATTCATTGGAATTAATCAGGGGTTCAAAATTACATAAATAGAGGCATTATTCAGCCTACATTCTACAATCCGCCGTGTGATGTCTGTCGTCATCTCGTGATTGAATCTAGATAATATTCATTTGCGTTTTTCAAATACAACAATTAATACCAAAATACAACAATTAATGTGAAATTCTAATAATACATTGAAATAAATGAGTCAAATTGATTCAGAAATATTTGCACAATACTGGTTGATGGTACATATTTAGAGAGAGAACAAAGCTATTACGTAGGTTATAATGTAAAAACATTAATCTCAATTTTGGCTTACGCTGCCTTCGCAACTCAGCGATGCATCATAAATACTATTTTACAGGTGTGGGCTTTCCAACTCTGATACAAATAATGGGAATGAATAGTCAATTATTCGGAAGGTGCACAGAATATCAATCACGTCACAAAACAAATGTACATTTAAAGGAACTGTAAATACAATAAATTATGAAGTCCGATAGGGAAACATAAACATCGTTCTTAGCTCGAGCGTAAGAACTAAACAATCATACTTTACTTTTATTTTTGGATATGAAAACTTGAATTGAACTTGAAACAGAAAATCAGAAAAGATTCGGGTCAATTAATGAAACCTTTCTAGGAACTTCGCATCCTAAATGCGACCTAATTTTTTTCTGTTTCAAATTTTGGTTTGAGAGCCGCTAATAATGACTTAAATTATTAAATTATATTACAAATAAATGAGAAGTTGTACTTTCTATATAATATGATGATAACACTTTTCTTACTGAATTAAAATTACTCAAGTCCTTACGCATCAATCTGTCTCTTGACGAATAACATTTAGAAATATCAAATCCTACTTACTGCACCACCCACCATTAAATGTTGCTTTTACTTTCCAAAATACACTCATCAAAGAATACATTGCATATTGATATTAAAATATTTTTCAGGATTAAATAACATGTGTTCACAATTATGTCCTCTGCGTGCAAACTCTTTCTAAATTTCTTTAAATGAACAATATACAGTGTTAATTTCAAGCGACCTCCCAGGTAAGTATGGTCCTGTTTTCATTAATTTTTAGGCAGCATTGCGTTCATTAGTCAAAATATTGTACATATATTTTCGTATCGGTGATCAATGAACCGGTGTATGCAATTTTTAGCCCTGAGTTGTTTTTAATTGTTTATCTAGCTTGTAGTTTTTTTTAGATTTTAGAAATGAATTATAAGTTTGTACAGCGCCCTTGAGGTGATTGTTCACAAAAACGGCGTTATATAATTTTATCATCCAAGTATTATTATTATTATGTGAATTTGATAGCAATCGTCGGTTCTTTCTCGTCGATACCAATGTTAATTAAAGATTGATTGTTGTTTAAAGTATAATATTTTTCAATGACAGTGGACGTGATGCAAGTGGTACTGGTCAAGTTTAGTGTTGGTCACAGAACGGTCCACTACTTCTGAAGATGATCTGTTTGTTACAACAATAAAGGAGAATGTGCGACGAACCTTGGTTGCTTTTTGGAACACAATGATTTTGGCAGCATATTGCGCGAGGCTGGCATTAAGAAATTACGAACGAAGGCGAATAATTCCGCTCCTCGCTACGTTTAATAAAGTTTCGTAATAAATGAAGTTATCTCGGATCAAAGTTTTCACGAGTAAATTTTCAAATCTTAAATTCAGATCAAGAGCCAAATTGAATTTAAACTAAAATGAAATGAATAAACATCGTGAAGTAAGTTAATCTGGAGACCAATTAATTGGCCACTAGTTCTCTTCCCTTTGAAATGTCAGTTAAATTGGATTTCAAATTGACGTTAGAGTATGGTTGGTTTAACAATATTTCTTTCAGTATCGAACAATGCTTATAGAAATTACACAACTCCGATTTAGGAGATAATCAGTCCGGTAGCGAATAGGCCATTTGCTAGGCGTGGGCCTAACTAACCATTGTATTCAGAATGGTCTTATATAATTAAAGAGAGAAAATTTCTTATTGTCCACTTATTTATATTCTCGTGAATTCCTAAAGAAAGTATTGTTATGCTCCTTTATCTAAACAACGCATGTTTAATTCCATCGGAATTACTAGAACAATTACTACGCGAGCAGGTCAAGTCTAAAGTTGACGCATTGAAATGGGTACCTCTCCTCATTTAAATCCTTTTAAACCCACCTAAACATTTTCCTAGCGGTGAAATGATGCAATGACAACATTAAATGTAGGTAAATTGCTGCAGCGATACTCTTGAGTGTTTACTCAATTTATTATTTTGTTCTTAAAACATGACCCACTGGCGACTCGACGGTTAGCTAATATGTAAGTTAGGTATACTCGACTGCTGTAAGCTGCGACCAGTAAGCTGTAAAAGCAGTTAGTACCTAAAGTAATAGGAATCTATCTAAGTAGGCATTATTCTGTGCGTAGGCTAAATAGCATGTGTTGTAACAAACTGGGAACGTTCGTTTGTGGAAATTTACACATGAATTAAGCTTTCATATACTATTCATTGTAAATAATACAATTTGTATAGCGTTTTGTTAATGCCACTTTCTACTCAACGCGTCTCGAATTCAAGGTTTAGGTAACTGGCTACCATAAAACAACAATGAACTTCTAGTTAATTAATGTGGAGTGATTTCAATATATACAAAGTACGTGATTATTCACGGAAAACTACTAAAAACTACAATGCTCTTGAAGGTAGCTCGAAAAATAAAAAATTAATGTTTCTGTATTTTTTTTATTTTTTTTTATTAGAAATGTAGAATGCGCTGTTGAGGCGCGTATGCATATTGAATGCGCCCGATTTCTAGTAATAAATTTAGTAATTTCGATAAGTAGGTTGAAAAGCGTGATTTGAATATGCGCTTCTGGCGGCAGCATTGATGAAGGCGATTAGAGCGGAACAGATAAATGTATCCGTTTATCTAGAAGCGGTAGATGTTTCGTCTCGGCTATTGCCTAACCTAATTGCGTGGCGCCTAAAAGTTAATTTATATGACCTGTACGCAACGCGGCGGGGTCGACACCTCACACACGCACCTCTACTCTTCGCACTCCGCGCACCGCACACCGCACTTCGCACTCCAAACTCGCTGAGTGGAGGCAATTAGCCGCGCCGAAATCCAACAAGTATATTCTCTAATACGTTCTAGTCTAGTGCTAGAGGTGCTGAACTTCAACTGATCAGCTGCTGATCCTATAAGCCTACTTACAGTCCTACTGAGAACCACTATAACCAGTATCTCTATCTACGTATAGGTACCTAACCTATATGTGTGTGTTATATTGCCCTGCGCAGGCCGATCTAGACACAGCTTTTTCACGACACAACCAAAACGTACCCGGATAAGAAATAAGCTCACAGAACAAGCTTACAACTTACAACAAGGAACTTAATCGAAATGTTCATTTCCCACAATATTCCACTTTTTAGAACAAATCATTTACTCTTTACTACATAACATCAAGCCCAAGGCACAACTTGGTCATAAACCGACACGCGATTTCGTGTTTGGAAAAATATAAAAAGGCAAGTCTATTATGATTTAAAGAGACGTGTTCGGGATTACGCGTGTACGTTCTGTTGCGTTGGACATACAACCACTTCAAAGTGTCCCTATTTAACGTTTTTTTTTAATCCAGCTTACGCGGAAAACATGTACATTTAGAAAAACATCAAGAAGTACGATTCAGCGAGGCTTTATAAAAATAAATTCAAATATAAAAATATTATTTCGTTAAAAATGCCACTTAGAAGTCTGAATGTAATTTAGTACCGAAGCTCAATATCTCTTCAAAATAATTGTTGAAAATAAATTCCGTACAAACATCATTTTACAAGCCCATGAAAATACCTTCGTACTACAAATATCTGAACAAGCCCGATTCCATCATATCATGTTTCCTACCTTTTAACTCGGGGGAGAAGATTGAAAAAAAGAAGAAAAAACCAATAACGCTACACGAAATACGAAAGACTCGGAAGACGCCTTCCTTTTGGCGAAGCGTTGAGTATTTTACTTGTAGGGGTTGCCTATTCCAGAACATTCACCCTAACAACAATAGACTCGAGAGATATGAAATTGAATTTTAGCAAAGCACGTTGTCCGAAAAAAGCGATATTGCCGTTAGTTGTGTTCTTTCTAGAGTTGGTTGGACATTCTGCTTTATATTACTCGTATATGTATAAACGTGCATGCGTCTGTTTTCTGGATTGCTACACTATTATGCCCCCCTTCGAGAGTGAATCGTAATTCCATTTCTCCCGTTCGATCAACTGACTAAACTACCCACTACTATGGAACTGAGTGCTTGCTTCTCCACTTTTATATCAGAAAGCACTGCAAACTTCTTACAATGACAATATGTCAGTCATAAAGATTGGCGAAATAGCTGTCGCATGTATTAATAATACCAAGTCAAAGCTTTTCTTTTATTAGTAACTTATTATCATATATTAAGATATCGAGTATTCAGAAGGTTGGTTGTTGGATTGGCTCGTACCTCTGGCACAAAGGCAAGCAGCCATACGCTAGTGACCCCTGACATTTTCCAGATCGACATCTGAGCAGAGCAAAGAGTGAAGACCAGGCGATAACGGTATAAGAATCTGTTCTCCTTTATACCGCGGGAGGTCGCCACTTCTCTAGGCCTCTATTCTCGTAACATTTAAATACGAGCCACTTATTTTCATACAATTGTGTCAGGGGTCAACAACGCGGTGGAGAGATGTTATTTTCAAAGTGCGGGAAAAGGTTAAACAAATGATAGACAATATAATATGAAATTACGCATCATTAGGTGTTTGAGATGTAATCCGCACTGTAGTAGGATAATGTGAGATAGAATAAGTAAAGGGATTGTTTGTTTAGAGGTGCGTGCTTGTGTTGAAACCAAATATGCTGATTCTAGGTGCCGAAAAACAAAATATGCGCAGCACGCAAGCCGTAGATGAATAAACCCGGCATTTGATCTAGAACCCGTTTCCAAAAGGTTGACTATACAAGTCTGAAATGAAATTCAACTTCCCAAACATTAATGACTGCTGCGAGATGAAGTTCGGTGTCTACCTATGATATGATTGCATTAAAAGGGCTAGCTCTATTTTTTCGGGCAGATAATGCTCCGGTCATAAGTATCCATTTACGAGTTCAGAACTGGAGTATTAAGCAGCAGGAAGAGAGAAATGGAAATATTTTACGATCCACGAATTTAAGCACGACCCTTCTAATCATTCACAGTCTTATATAATTCAGCACACACTTTACAGCTCTTCATTCGAATGAAAAAAAAAACTATTGCGTGATAATAGGAAAATAACAAATTACACCTAGCGGTGCTTTCAGAATATTGTAATATGGGGCGATTGTTGAATAGAGTGGCCACTTTGATCATAGCAAGTATCTGGAAAAATCTCAAAAATTATTTCTCCATTTTTCTTAATGATTTTTTTTTGCCAATGTGGATAAAATGACGCTTCGAAAAAAAAATTGTTGGTTTCTAGTTAAATTCAAACAGATTGAAGTTTGAATTGTGAAGCTGTTTTTTTAATATTTTAAGTGTACCAAAGCACGTTCATGTTGTTCACCTTGTTTTATACTGCATAAAAAATGGTAGGCATATCAATATTACCCAATCTCCGAAGCGTAACTCCGATCACCACGTTTTTTAACTCCCCAAACACATAATTTACAAAGTCTTTATTCTTATAGTTTTAACATGTGCAATAAATAATGCTTAAAATTATTTAACAAAAAAATTAATTAGTACCAAAGTTGAAACATGTCACCCCATTTTACGGTAGTGTTTAAGAAGGTTCCTTCAAGAAACATCCAAACACTTCAACAAATCAAATTACTAAAAATCTTTTTTTGCTAGCTGAAGAACGAAGGAAAATGGCTTCGAAACGCTTTTTGCGATTGGTGTAATTTCACTCTGAAAAGCTTTTAAAACCAAGTTCAATACAAACCCGAAAAACACGTTCAAATATAAACCATTTTTTGTATGAGCTACTAGTAATAATAGCGGTCGTGATTTGGCTATTTGCTGTAAAGGTTATTCGGTTAACGCCGAGCATATATTACATTATAAGAAATTGATAAAAAATAACCTGCGATTTGTGTTAATGTAAAGGGTTGCTATAATTTATAATAAAAATGTTACTCGGATATTGGTTTATCAAATTGATTTAATGTGATAGGTTTTCTAATCGAATAGCCCGCGGGAAGTGTTTTCAACATCGCCGTGATTGATACCGGTAATCTGTTTGTATCATTGAAACAAATAACGAATAGGCCACGCTGTCAAATTACGAGCAATTAAAAATATTGTTATTTTAAAAACAAATTGAATACTCAAAGGTCATCTTTCAAATCTCTCGGATGATATGTTGAAGTCGTTTAAACTTTTGCAATGAATGACTTAATATCCGAACTCACATAAAAAATATCTATAAGAATAATAACTCGGTTTGAAGATTTATCTAACTGCGAGCGTGAGTGATTGAAAGCGTAATGAAGTGTACGTTAATGGTGATTTTAGGTGTTGAAATAAAAACTTCGCCCATTCGTGAGAACGGACCTTTCAAACACACTTGAAAAGTGTAACAGTTTATTGGCAGATAGTAATTTATTCATGTACCCAAATAGAGTCGTAACAATGAATAAGTACATAATTTAAACAATGGAATAATATAAAAAGAAGCAAATTAATTTAAGAGTGACAGCTGATTTGTTGGGATGAAAATAGTCCGACGATAATGATACCAGAGAGGTTATTGTAACTTAATGACTATGGATTTTTTAGATCTAGGTTGGATCGTTTTATGTTATAAATTAGCATAATCTTTAGCCTCTTCGGGCTTTAAAGAAAACAAACATAAAAAAGTGTATTTTGCATAAACACCATAGTAAGCTCGCCGTGAGCCTGGTGGCGTGATAAGCACAGATTAAGTGGACGGTTTATAGAGAAACGTCTTCATAATTTTTGCGAACTAAATGTTTTGGCCAAATTTGCAAATACACTAAAATATAATTGGCAAATTTCCATTTAAAATATTTTCGCACTCTCCGCGTTGTATTGTGGCCAGACGTGTGTTTGAATATTAAAAAATAATTTAATTTAATGTGATATCCATTTGTTTTTCTTGTAATTACCACTTAAAAGTTACGAGTTTGGTAAAGATGTCAAAGATTAAATTAAAAGTGTCGACTTCTGGTTCAAAAGCGCGTTATTGGAACGGGCCATAAAAGGAAATGTGAAACTGCTAGAATTCCCCGTATATTATCATGAATTCACTTCGCGAAATTCAATTAAATACAAATCGATAAAAGACATGTCGAAATAGCGAGGGCAATGACATTCAAAAGACAACTTTGTTTATTAAGGTTAACTGGTGTGTTTGCAACATTAAAATGTAATTGTGTGATAGGAAAATGATGAAAAGATTAATTTTACATATAAAAGCAGAAGTCTATAACATCCACATAGTCTTCTCGAATTACCCATGCGAGCTTCGTCTGCCCACTCAGGAATTCCATTACAAAATCTAGCCTCGGGAAAACAGAAAAAAAAAACACATACAGCCAGCTGAAAAAGATTTGAAACAAAGGAAATATTTTCTTCAGATGGATATGCCAGAGGATAAAAATTATCGCGGCGTCATTCTGTCGTCCCAGGAGCCACGGGAAGCAGCAAGAACAAGAGAAAACTCAGTCGGAAGGGAAGAAAAGCTACAGAAAGCTCGACGTATTCGAATCCTTTCTCGACAAATACCTGAGGGTCTGCTGGATTAATGCATGGCCATTTTTCAACCCTTAAATAACATATAAATACACTTTTTACAAAGACGCAACCTACCCATAAAAATCTTGTTTATTATTAACATTTTTGATTGAGCAATTTTTTGCGGTAAGATGTGAAATCTTCAACGGTTAAATATTAAGAATAATGTTACTTACGTCAACTTTCAAAACAATCAAATCCTGCACCCTGAATAAGTAAGTATTATAATTTGGTACAATCATTCACATGCCTCGAGATCATATCACCTGTGAAATCTTCCCGAGTATATTATTTGTATTCTAAGATTAGATAAAATAACCTCGTAAACCAAAAATTAATCTTTAAGAGCAGAAATTAGGGGTGCTGCTAACTAATTGCTGTTGATGATACACCACGTATAAGGAATAAACCAACATAATTGCTGGAGATGACTAATATTAATTTAGACATAAACAGAGAACCACACAATCCAAAACCACAGAAAACACAGAACCCAGTTTTTCATGTTAAAATCCGCGATACAAAACTTTAAACTGCCAAAATAACAACATTAAAAACACATAAATTTAAAAAGCATATTTTATTACGAGCTACTGATTCAAGCTGAGTATTTTAGGCTCACTCCATTTGAAGTTATATTGAGGATAAAAGTTATTGGTAATCTCTTCAAATACTCGGTAGGTACAAATAAATTGCTTTCAATAAAAAGGACTGCCATAAATATTTTATTATAATGAATAATGCAAACTGTCCTGTACATTCGTAAAATTTTCTTATTTGACGTCCGATGTTTGACTACTTTATACGAAAGCCTGTATTACGCGGTCAGAAAATATTATAGGAAGTATATATATATATATATATATATATATATATATATATATATATATATATATATATATATATATATATGTGTATTGGAAATAACAGCTTATTGGTTTATCTACGAGATGTTACGGGCGCTGTCATCGGGGAACGATAGAATTTCCTATTTAATATTAAAAAGGATGTACCTACCATCTCACCAGGGACTTGGCTGAAGAGATTATAAAGGATGGGTTCCCAAACTGTGGTGTGCAGCGACCCACTTCTTTTAGCAATCTTTCAGTTATCTCACTGCATATTATTTATAATTCAGTCCGAAAATATCGTTATTTGATTTAGAAGAAATAAAAGAAAAAAATAATCTTATTTTCTATCTTTGATTTTTTTAACTGGCTTCCCTACTATGTTAGTGTTATCTTAATTCTCGGACATATTATGTCAGAAGCCCAAAATATTTCCGTTTTGCAATAAAATCCAAATAAATGGAATATTTTTTAACGTATCCAGAAAACTAAAAAATGTGTCTGAAAGGTGATACTGATAAAATAGGCATTCAAATTTTAGAATTCGAAATAAACACAAATTCTGAAATATACAATTTTTGAAGGCCAACATAAAAAAAAGTAAAAAAATGGCTCTTTTTACGTTTTTTCTAACTCAAATTACTGGTAATGAAAACATATAAAAATACACACCTACTTTTATAGGCAACTGTATTTTAAACGTTTTCGCCACCTTACTTTTTTGTTTTTTCATATAAAGGTAATTAATAAAAAATTCTCAATGCTTCATTTTTTTTTCATTTTGGGGTCGGAAATTTTGATTTCATAAAAGTGTACATTTTGATTATTTTGCGACAAACTTTTAGATTTGAAGACAAAGCGTGGTGTTTTCTCTTTCTAACACCGTTTACTTCATATTTCTCACCATGATACCACTATTTCTATTAAGGGAGACTACTATTTCTACTATGTGACCTATATCAGTAAAGTTGTTCCCAAAAGCAAACAAATTAGCCTGAGGGGTTAGAATAGCCGGTTTTACAACAGTTACAAGATAGAATTTAGTTTACGAGAGCGCATTTTCTCGCGACCCACTTAAGACCTCCTACAGATGAGGAAGCTCTGGTGTAGTGTAATTTTGAATTTATCGAAAACGAAAGGTCTTTATTTACTCGTTGTGTTTCCTACGAGGGATTTATGAGATGTGGTTTATATTTTAGTACGGAACATGCAACAAATATAACCAGTTATTACATTATAAATCATTGAAATGTACATACACGAATGCGTTGTAAAAATGGTACAACTATTAAGCTGGTTTTATTTCCTAATTAGTTGCCCCGACTTCTCTAAAGGGCAATAAAAGAGGTTAAGTGCTGCATACCGTTATTATTCCTTGGGATGTTACAATTAACGTAGATTTTTCCGCTGAATTTTCTATGCAAAAATGTAAAACTTCTGGTCGGGCGTCAATTAACCTGATAAATGTCACAAATTAGTCACGACTGGAAAAACAACCCAGACGCGCTTGCCGCTTGGAAAATTTCCCGCTTCCAGATATCAAGTCTAATTTTATGCCATATTTGAAAAAAAACCACGTTCGTTTTCATTCGCTTTAATAATTACAGCCGGCGTGATGCTTTCGCCACTAAAAGCGAAATCGTGTAAGCCATTAAAAGTTTCCGATTTTCCTACAGTCGTAATTGGAATTGGGTGGAATCATAAAAGTGGGACCCTATTTAGTATTTAGCTACCCCTGTAAATATTATATAAGTCGAGCCGTTATACGCTTCCGCCGCGCGCCAAGAGGCGTACTTACCCACTGCTTTGTAACGCGAACTTCCCGTCAAATATCCCTGTTCTGTTCAGGATGCAGCGGAACTTGACCGAGCCACCTAGTCAGATCTTCAGATAAAAGACCCGATAAACTTTTTAACACTTCTTTCAAATTCGAAGGGGGTTTGTTTTTATGACTTGTGTTAAGTCTTTTAAGTTCTGGTATAAATGTAAAACAATATAAAGTTTTAGCGAAGCTCACATCTGGCAAGATCAGCGCGAGGGCACGCAGAAAATAAATAACTATTTCTCTATTATCCGTAATGACTGTTGGATAATTTGCCACTCCTTAACATCGTACCAGCTCATAATGGTCGCCTTTGATGCCGCGTTGTGTCGAGAGTACGTACTACACCATCAATTATGTGTATAAAGGGATAAGTCACGGAGTTCAAACCCGGCATTGCTATCATAACTTTGTCGTAAGCGTAAAGTATTTTTAAAAAATCTCTCAGCGGGCAATCAGGCGAATGAGCCGTATTAATTAGCGAGGATTACCGGGAATTCTTGTTGAAATGAAGCTGCGTTGTCAATCATCAACCTCCATTAATCATCATCACCTACCTGGAACAAAAGAAAAAAACGTAATTAGATTTAATTGCGAGTGCTTTGAATTGAAAGCAAACGAAATCATTGGAATGATTTAATGATACTCAAATAATGGAAATGGAATAAGAGCACAATACAATACATATTGTGTGCTTTGCGCATTTAATTTTAAAAAAGATGAACGGTAATGTAAGTAGATACTTAGAGCAATAATTATCTACTTGTAAACCTTTCGCTAACTACCACACAAAGATATATTACAAATTCGGTTAACATGTTCTAACATGCTCTAGCCCATTCGATAATACAATACGGTATTGTTGCATGGGGAGGAGCTTACAAAACCTCAATTTTACCGTTGGAAATTACTCAAAGATTAATAATCAAAATTATTACTAAGAAACCATCAGATTATTCAACCTCTCAACTTTTTCAAGACTTTCAAGTCCCACCTCTAAAAAATACATATATAAAAAATACACTGCTTCAAATACACAAAGACTATTCTAATAAGTCGCACCACGCCATGGTCCGCGTTGAGAGCAATAGGCAAAACACAGTGGGTCGCTTGTGTACGCCATTAATGCATACCAGTTTTGCACAACACTACTACACGTACAATGGAGTGGCGTGGTTTAATCAACTAGCAATAGAGCTGAGATTAGAACCTGACTATAATAAATTCAAAAATAAATTAAACAATAATATCTTAAATAATTTAGCCACTTAGAACCGCATTAACCTTTAATTAACAATACTTATTCAAAAATTTATTTTAAATTATTATTTTTTTTTAATATTATTTTATTTTTTTTACACATTCGATTTTTGTAAGTACGTAAATATAATGTATGTGTTATAATTTTTAATTTTAATTTTTTTAATTTAAAAAATATATTTTTTTTTTTCTCTTCCCTTTACACACGAGTAGTTACACTCTCGTAAAGGTTATATATTATATACACATATATATGTTTATATGTGATGGTTTTCGAATGGCTATCCGATAAAGTGCAAACAAATTATATGAAAAAACAAAAAAATGTATACGGGAATCTGGATCGGTATATATTACTTCTGAGTCCGGTTAAAACCATTGGCCTATTCCCAAAGCGCCTCTTAAACTATGGTTAAGTACGTTATCCATCGACAGTAATTACACATTATTCCGTGAACCTAAATTAAACGTTTTTTCCACGTTAACTCGTCCATGTAATGCGGGCTCTACGCAACGTACTTGCCGTGATCTTTTTAAAGGTACAAACAAGCATGAGTATTTACTAAGGCAAATATTTGTGTAATATTACTTAGAACGGTGCAAATGTTTACATGGGATTATAAAACATTTAAATCCCAGGAAATTTCGTTCAGATATTAGTAGAGACGGAATAGAAATACTAAAGCGGAATTATTATTTTAAGTACGTCTAAAGTCAACGATAACAGCCAAATGTATGTACTTCCTGGATCTACCATCTAACAATTCGATTAACTTTGAGTCAAGTTCTCGTTTAAACTGAAAGAATGATATGTGTTTATTTTCTAGTGCCTTTCACAAAAGTATTGTTTATGGTTGTTAACAAATCCGAGCTGCTTTCAATGATAAAAAAATACAAGTTCTCAGTATTCTCAGTCCGCTAATAGTGAATCCGCTGATGAGTTTTCCTTTGCCACAATTTATTCCGATAATAATGGAATAAATTGTGGCAAAGGAAAACTCATCACCGGATCCACTATTCAGAATTCTGAGTATTCTTAGTCCGCTAAAGTGGATCCGCTGATGAGTTTTCCTTTGCCACAATATATTCCGATGGTAATGGTGTCGTAAAAACGAGAAACATTTTTATTGATCTAACAGTTCCCGATCTCACAACGCCATAAATTTTAATGTGTATTTTTTCAGTAAGGTCCGAGATATTATTCTACATAAAAGGAAATAATAAAAAAACGGGTTTTAAAAAAACATATTGGCCGTAACGCAGAACACATAGATCATAATTGTTCATTAGCATAATGGATATTATCAGAATTATCGCTAGTATATAATATATCCATATGTTTATATACGTCCCACTGAAGGAGAAACTCCAATCGATTATCTCGGTGATTTAATACGTGTATCTTTATTCGACTTGTATTTATTTTGTGCATGCAAAGGAGATCTAAGGTGGACCACTTTTGGTATCAGAAAGTTCAATAACTTCCAGCCAACAGAGCTCGCAGCGTGCGTACCAACACTAGTCAGAATGTAGGTATAATAGAAGTGTGGAGGAATTAGTCATAGAAACTGGTTTGGAAGTGTCATGTATACATATGTAAATGACTTCAGCCATGTGTTCTGATAAAGATAATGAATGTCTATCCTGGACTTTACATTAGTCATTTAGATCTTAGAGGGACGCTAATAAATCACACGAAAACACTCTTATTTATTACGTAATTTAAATAGAGATACAAACTTCAAAAAGCTGATTATTATAAGACAACAAACAAGTGCGAGTAACGAATTAAAAAGTGGGTATTACATTAAGAACAGCAGTTAAAAACCCGCTCCGCAGGTTTTTGCTGCTAGGCCCTGCGGGCGGGTTTTGGTTCGGCTTCGCCAAAGTTAGAATGTTGGTGACCATTTTATAAATCCGATAGGAAATGGTTCCAAAAATAGAACGTTCCTCGGATCCATTATGATCCAGTGATAGCTAGTCACCGGGACAACGTTACCGGGACAGACAATGACGTCATATGTAGATAATACATAGCTGCGTGATATAACTAAGTATTACCGTCAATCTTTCCATATCGGGAGAGATACTCAAATTTACAAAATCTTAGTACTTATACCTAGGGGGGGACGTTCTCATGCAACTGCTGATAGAAGTTGTGCCATGCTTTGACGGATTCTTGAATTAGAAACCGAATTACAACATTAGCTTTGTTTAAAATTTCACTTACACAGATGTTTATATGGCGCGGTGTCAGACATGCACTCGAAGTTCTTAAATTTCTACCACGCAGACGCTAATGTATTAATACTGTTCGATGTCAGTACATATTTATGTAAAAAAAACTTTAGAAAGAAATACATGGGCATTTAAATTAATAATTTGCAATCAAATATAGAAGAAGATAAGTATAAATATTTTATTTATTTACTATTGTTAAATTAATCAGTTTTTGAAGTATATGTGAGGAGATTGTTTCAATAATCTGTACCTAAAACTCTTGTATCATCAAATAATGTTGATCCCATTCACATAATGCCGATAAGTCGTTATTATTTGGCACCTACGGCCGTGGTTCCCAACTTTTTGATCAATCTGAGTCACCGATCAGTTAATCGATTTGTTTAGTGACGCAGGTAGGAGAGTTGGTAGGAGAGTTGCGTTGGGAAGAGTGCATTTGTGCATTTGAGGAGTGTTGAGTCAAAATTTCAACTCAACATTTGATCAGTAGGATTGGAAACAACGGCTGCTATTGTGAGATCGTTGTATCAAGGCGATACTAGATCAATAATTAAATGGTCAGTATGACCAAACGGATGGAAAAAAAAGATTAGAGATATTTGAAAATTACAGTATTTGGTATGCGAAAATAAGTATAGTATTCTCAATAATGGGGTGCCTCTTATTTGGGAGAAGACTTGAGATAAATTTGGCAGAAAATTGATACGATAAGTATAGGTTCGCACGATGCATATTAAAAATATCCGATACACTGCAGCGATGATAATAGTGCAAGTTCACACGAATCAACGACCGGTTTGTTTCTTCCGACCCTGAAGTCGTAACCACAGAATCACACAGAATGCAGTAACGTGTTATTTTCGTATCCAATGTCGAGATTTGATCATCGAGTTTAGATACGAAGTAGTTTTGTAAATCGTCTGCAGAGTCAACGAGATCACGGGGATATACGAAATAGCCTGGGGGTATTTTGTATGGAGAACGCTTCCTGAACAAACTACACAGCGATCTTGGCTATACGTACAAGAATAATTACACGTAGGTAGTACATTACCATAGAAGTAACTAGGTGAAACGATTTATTTAAATTTATCTTGTTTCTATCACTGCAAAAGTAAAGCTTTAAAAATATTGACTTTTTTAAGGGTATTGGTATTGGTAGATTTTCCCCGTAAGGATATTTGCCTTTCGAGTAAAAGGAGATAATAATATGAAACAATGACTTTATGACACATGAAGTGTCTAAAAAGTGTGCAAACACGCCGGGCAAACAGAGATCTCTAGACGTGATTCGTAGAGTAAGCAGGAACACAGTATTTTCTTGTTAACACTGTGTCGTATCGAATTGGTGTAAATAGAAGTCAAATATAAACAGTGTAAACACGTCCCACTACTTCACACGCTTTTTATCAAATAATAACGTGGAAAAGGAATATTTATATACTCTAGCTACTAAACGATATCGTCATAATATTTCTCTATTCACTTCACGTCATTTTGTACCTATTAATACAACTGTTTACCGGGGAGTTTAAAGACGAACGAACAAATTTAGTATAAAGAATATCTGATAATAATAAAGAGAATAATTCTTAAAATTAAAATTGAAAAAATTACTTTTCTATTATTATGTATATACATTGTGAAATAAAACTAAAAAAATCTGAACATTTTTACGGCTTAAAAAATTCTAAGTATCCTGAATCCTATTTTGTGCGTTGGTATTTTTAGAAATAATTTCATATATGGGATTCTTGTAAAAGATTGGTTTATTAAAATAGTCAGTAACAAGTTATATATTTTAAATTGAGTATATTCTGAAATGGTGGGATCCAAAAAATTCTCTCATAAAATGAGAATAAAAACAGATGCTTTCTGAATAAAATTAATTTCAACACATGTTACATCCAATTCATTGAAATCGGTTTTATTACGTTATTGTATTAAAAGTAACACTTTTAAAAATCTTTATTTCTTACCACACGATAGTATTATGTTAATGTACAACGGTTCATTTTTCTATTATATTTTTAAGCCACTGAAAAACAAATAACAGTGTACCTACCTATCCTATTTAAAGTAAAAATATTGCGCTTATGTGTTATACGTTTTTTAATTGAACAGTATTATTACCGAAGCGTCTGCGTAGTTGAATTTCAGAACCCAGCAAAAACATCTGTGTACGTGGAATTTCACAAAAGCTACTGTTATAATTCGATTTCGAATTCAAGAATTCGACACAAGATGTCACTACTTCCGTCAGCAGCTCGCATGTGGACGTTTCTTCCCTAGGTATAAATATTACGGATTTATAAAATTTAACTATCTTTCCGGATATGGAGAGATTACATATGGCGTATATAATCTAACCTAACCCAATCTTCTTATTTTTCATTACCTTTCTCTTTCCCTATTTTATTGAATCTCAAACCAATTTTTTTTGTACTGAGATCTAAGCTAAGAACTACTAGTTTTAAAAAAAAAAACAAGTGTGCTTTGGACCACACGACTTAAGTAAAACTTCTTTAGCTCCATCTATATCGTGGGAAGAGAGAAAGAAAATGTGCGCGCGCACTGCTCTCTCTTGCTCCTACAGTATGATACAGACAATAGGCCGGCACTGTGTCTTAGATATACGAAACATAACTGGCTATGAGAGAAAGAGTGAAAGAAAATGTGTGCTCGCACCTCTCTCTCTTGCCCCTACAGTAATATACGAAACGTAACTCTCTCTCTTTCTATCTCCACTAACTTATATATCCCTCTCAACTACCGTTCGCCTCGCTTTTCGTAACGCTCTCGTCATGCATTCACCAGCTTACTCCACAAGTCAATCGTGCGTAAAGAGGTTTTACTTCAAAAGTTCAAAGAGTCCCTCAGTATTTAAAGGAAGATAAGGTAAATGTCGAGTGCGAGTCAACTACGAATTGCTTTTGTCAACATCGTCATCATCAGCATAATGTTGTAGTCATAGTCGATATAGTTCAGTCAACATCTCCATAGCCACACGTTTAAAAAACCGGTTCCTTCCACAACCACAACTAGACTACGAACCAACAAATGTTTCAGTTTCAGAGCAAATGGATTACTTTAACTTTTAGAGAATACTTTCTCGAAAGATAAAACAAGCTTTTTGCTACCGATGGATGACGGATAACTAAGAATATAACTCTGATTTAATGAAATGGAACTTGTTTTGAATTTAACAAAATTGGAACTGATGTGTCAAGAATGCAAACAAGCGAGAGGTACCTTCGTGTAATACAATATTTTTTAACGAAAAAAAATAATAGTATTCTATATTTGAAATGTGTAATTCTTTTGTTTGAATTTCTTAAGTAAGAAAATTAAGCAAAAGTTAATCTTGACAATTCAAGTTAGATTTTTGTGATTTTTCAAGGGTCTACGCTTTTTAGCTAATTCGGTAATATTGGCAATCTTACAATTATAATATTCCGTGATTTTTTGTGCTAGTATTATATGTTAATATCTTAAGAGTTGTTTATTTTTTTACATTAGCTCCACACAGGAGGCCCTGAGGAAAATAATTTTTCTCAGGGCCTACGTCATCTTTAGAGATGCCACAGTGGAGGGTCTTTTTAAGAAAATTAACGAGAGGAAGTTCTGGGAAGGAAAAAGATATGAGGGGGGCATATCTTCCGTCGCTAAGACCAAGACTCACCCCATAAACCCGGGCACCCCTGCCAAGTCACCAAACGTAGCGAACCACTTGGAGTGACTTGCGGCAGAGGTGTTGGTTATCCAATAAATGGTTCCCGAAGCGGCGGTACCCATATCCGCCTCCCAAATTAAACCCTTTACGTTAAACGAAAAGCCAGTTATAAAGAAAAGGAATACAGTGTTAGGAGTAAATGGGTACTAAGTGCAGACAAGAAATTTTATAGTCGGTGTTAAGATTGAAAAATGAACTAGTCTGTAGTTTTCAACGCTTGTTTGCCTTCAAGGTATGGGCTGGAAGATAGAAGCGTTGTTGATTAAAGATTGCGAAGCTCGGCTCTGTAAAAACACACGACAAGATAAAGTGGTCGCATCTTCAACTTTGTCCCGACATCCTTAGCTAACAGCTGTACCCCTAGCAAGACACGAGGCTTATTATATGTACTGACAACAAACACAAACACAGTCGTTATTGTTCTTCTCAACACACTGCGAGAGCTAGCGATTCATTAACCACGGCAAATAAAACGTCAGCTTTAATCTAGTAAAGGGAATTTACGACAGAACAGATCGTTTCGCTGTAATTCTACGGAGGCTTTTTGCATCGCATTCCAAATAGTACTTAATTAATGTAAGACCCCGTTTAATAAACCTACTGAGAATTATTCTTTTCATGCAAAGATTTGTACTTGCGTTAACGTTTACCTCTATCGCCGCTTGTTTAGTTCATCTACTAAAGTATCGAAGAACGCTTGCAGATCATCTTTAAACAAAACAAAATAGATCATTTCGCAGAAATACCACGGAGGCTTTTTGCATCGCATTCCAAATAGTACTTAATTAATGTAAGACCCCTTTTTGTATACCTATCGAGCATTATTCATTTCATGCAAAGATTTGTATTTGTGTTCTTCAAGCTGAAGTTTGCTCGATCGCCCGCTTGTTTAGTCCGTCTATTGAAGTATTAAAGAACGCCGGCAGGTCACCTTTAAATGAAACAGAATAGATCATTTTGCAGTAATACTACGGAGGCTTTTTGCATCGCATACCAAATAGTAAATAATTAATGGTTAGTTATACCTACAAATCATTATTCTTTTCAAGCAAAAATTAACGTCTACCTGAAGTTTGCCCAATAACCCGCTTGTTTAGTCCATGTATTGAAGCATTGAAGAAAGCATGCAGGTCATCTTTAAACGAAATAGAATAGATCATTTCGCAGTAATACTACGGAGGTTTTTTGCATCGCATACCAAATAGTAGATAATCAATGTAAAAACTCGCAGTTTTATATGCCTATTGATCATTATTCTGTCCACGCAAATATTTGTACTTTACGATGCATTCTCAGTTTCCGTCTTGGTGAGGTTTGCCCGATCGCCCGCTTGTTTAGTCCATATATTGAAGTATTGAAGAACGCCTGTAGGTCATCTTTAAACAAAACAGAATAGATCATGTCGCAGTAAAACTATGGAGTCTTTCGCACCGGATACCAAATAGTAGACAATCAATGTTATATTCTGTTCATGCAAAGATTTGTACTTTTCCTACCATGTTTTCTCAGTTTACGTTTAGCTGAAGTTTGCTCGATGTCTAGTCCATCTATTGAATTATTGAAGAACACCTGCAGGTCATCTTTAAACTTTAAACGAAAGAGAACAGACCGTTTCGCAATATTTCCAGAGAGGCTTTTTGCATTGCATTTCATAGGGTAATTAATTAATATACGAACTCGAAGTTTTATATACTTGGTTCATGCAAAGATTTGTACTTGACGACGAATGTTGTCTAGGTGAGGTTTGCTCGCTCGCCCGTTTGTCCGTACATGAAATATTGAAGAACGCCCGCAGGTCAACTTTAAATGAAACAGAACAGACCCGAAGAGCCGGAGCCGATTGACAGCCATCAAAGCAACACAAAGGCGCGTATTCAAATGATTATTTTCCGTTCAATGGATAAGCACAACATCGTATTTTGTAGGTGTGCTGGAACATGAAACGCTTTCGCATTATTGTGTTCACAAAAAACGGGCACGTAAGGTTCATTATGAAACGCTCATAAAATATGTACACAAAGAATGAATAAAGGCATACAAGCCGGAGATTAAATTTTACCTTTCAAGTCGGGATATGCGTGCGATGTGCGATATAACTTACTTTACTAAAATCAATGCAGACAGTAGACTTCAAGAGCTTCGGGATTTCGGAATAATATAATATAACGATAAAGAGAAGATGTTAGAGCTTGAAACTGTTCCGTTAGTATTCTAATGAGCCAGTATTTTGATAAGGTCTTCTCATTTCTCGTGTTAGATGGCCGAGAAATAATGGGACATTAGATCGGCGCATGGCGTATATATAAGCGCAGAGCGGTGGCCCTTTGGCTTTGGCAGTTGGGTACAATGAGGGCTCTCAGCTTGAGCGAGGACGATCCTCGAGGATTCCTAGCGCCAAGGCAGGTGGAACAAACAAGCTGCCATAATAATTAACTTTTATTGAGGATACGACGCGCTGTTGGGCTTTGGAATTCGGACTTTTTTAAGACGTCTTCATAAAATCTTCACCGCGTTAAATTTTAATGAATTATACTTCTGACAATTAAATTAATAATAAACTCACGTCGGGCTGTCTTTTGGACGCACGCAACGTCTCTCAATAATATCGCTATTAATTTGAGACATTTTATTAATCAGGAATATTTCAAACACCTCGTGCCTTGATACAATCCCCGGTGCGTGAAAAATGTATGAAGTGTCGGGAAATGCTGACGACGATAAACATTCGTTCCACGTTATTACAGGGGCGATCGGTCGCATCGCACTTCTGTCAAGCGTTAAATTGAGATGCACCGCTGCGGGCCAATCCCAGTATCTACCAGTCAAACAGTCCAGTCACCTAGCCGCACCGCGCCACACCGCCAATCCTAGCTTCTTAGTCTAGTCCTTCTATTCTGTTTACATTTCACAATTATCGTTCTGTGTTTGTGTTTCATCAGCAGTCAGCAGTTAAATTCCCATTTCAAGGTGCCGCTGCCTTACAAGGCAGTGGCTCGAATAAAGCAAACACTGTAATCGCGACTCCCAGCGCAATTTACATATCTATCGTTTTATTCAAGGAGATGGTGAAGGATACCAAAGCGCGTAGGATGTCGTTATAAAAGGCATATTTTCTCACAGGTTTCCCAATACTGTGCTTCTAGAGATGAGTGTATATTATATATTAGTTTATTGAAAACTGTGATATTTGAAAAACGTGCATTCACGTTCAGAGGGAAATATTTCATCTTGAGTCTGTGAGTGAACACAACCAGAGGGTGTAGGTAAAGATACAGGTGTGTAGAGTGTAGAGTGTAGATGAGGGTACGGGGCACGGGCAGTAACAGTGTGTGTGATGAGTGGTTTAGGACTTCTAGGTATACAAGGTAGGCACTAGGCGATATTATAGATTATGGGCCACCGTGTGTTCAGAAGCGATAAAATATTCAGGCTAGGAGCATTAAAGCGTAAAGTCTATCGCTGGATGGTCCCACTAGCGTTAATCTGCCTATATTATCAAGAAACTTTCCCCCCGTTATATATTTTAAACCTAAAATGCCCGAGGAAAGAGCGGCCCAAATCAGACCTTCATTATAAAGTTTGAATCGATTTTGGCAAATGTATTCAGCGAACGACGCATTTTTCCACGGCGATAAAATGTCAATCAAAAACTTTCCGAGTTATGACGGAATTTGCCTTTCAATTAGATTCGCTCGCGGAGAAGCAGTTTAATTTTAGAGACATTCTAATTAATTACTCCAAAACCTTAATTGCTTTCAATTTAAACCGTTTTATAAGAAAATTACGATATCAGTTGGATGGCTACGACCTTTGTTAAATCCTAGATATCTTATATATAAAAATGAATCGCTGAATGAGTTGCTAAGCGCATAACTTTCGAACGGCTGCACCAAATTGGATAATTCTTGTTTTTTTGTTTTCGTTATTGTCAGGACAAGGTTTTCATAAATCTTCCGGTGAGCTCTGGCATTATGAAATTTGTATTTGCTATTGGTGGCACGCGAGGAAGCGGCTATTGCTATGGAAAGCGAAAGAGAGGTAGAGATGGGGGAGGGGAACCAGGGAGGGGGAGAGGAACCTGGGAGGGGAGAGAGGAACCTGGGAGGGGGGAGGGGCACCTGGGGGGGTTCGCAGGACGGGGGAAGGGGGGGGAGTGGAGTGGGGAGAGGGAAGGTGGAGGTGACGGAGTGGGAACGGGAACGGGAGAAAAAAGGGAGGCGGAAGGGGAACGGGACGAATGGGAAAGGACACTCAGGGAGAAACAATTTCTTTATTAAACGGCATAGCAACGCATGCCGGGACCAGCTAGTTATTCATAAAATTGAGATTTACTTTAGCGGTAAAATTGTACAGAAGCCGCTTTGCAAAAAAATTACATGCCAAACTCCTAAAAACATACGAGTGAATTAAAAAAAACGCATAATTAAAGAAAAGAGAATAAAAGGCGGCGGGTTACGCACATTCCTGCTCAATTTCCCATCATTGTTCACGTCAAGACTTGCTTCCAAAGAATTATGGAGCTAATTAAATAATTTGCACTCCAATAATACCACATGTAACGGTTCACGAGCTAGTCCGTTCACTTCATTGATTTTAATTCATAACATTAAACTGCCGAATTCATATGTTGAACAAACATTTTTACCATTTTTTTTTTAATTTCTTGGGCATTAACTATGTAACAATTTCTAGACATTTTGGTTTAAAGAGTTTTATTTCACATGTACATTTCTTACTTCACTTTTATTTGCTGCTACCTCTCACTCCTTTATCTGCCTCTCACACAGTCCCACTCCCACCATCCCCATCTAATAAAATCTAATCATTTCTGTACTTATATAATTTTTAAGTTAGTTTTAAGATTGCTAGTGAATGACACGATGTGCCGAAACCGGTAGCAGATACTTGTAGTAACAAATGTTACATTCAAGTTTTCGAAATTTCTTGCAGATGCAAACATACAATTAAAAAAGTGATGTCATCGATAACTTGGAATTACTATAAACTTTAAAAAGTAGGAACTAATGTAAGTTTTATGCAATCAAGCCCATATCTAGTTAATAAAAATGAATTGAGTTGCAACCAAAACTTGTAGCTAATTCAATGGGCTATAAACGGAGTAATAATTAAACTTACTGCAATCGAGCGCTTATTGAGTATTTATGAAGACATTAATATGAAAGGTATTTTAATAATATATAAGCAGAATAGTACTAAGTGGCCACAGCGAACAAGTTGCTAAAGTGATCGCTTTAAACCTTAAAGTAAGCGGAGCTTAAAATAAACCTAGAAGTAGGTGCCTAATGAAAAAAGCTAATACGAACAAGGAGAGAGCGTAATATATCACCCGTGGAGATAATATTAAGAGGGGTATTATCAAATAAATTACTGAATTACTTTCCAAAAGCTCTTAAGCGCCAGTTGCTCAATGACAAAATTGTGAGCGCATATAAAATAGCAATTAAAATTGATTTTAATTTATCTTCCATTCTCCATTAATCATTTCCACTCTACCGTCTTATGAAATGTCAAATCGTTATAAAGCGTTCGCCATTTTGTTTCGTCACGCTAAAAGGTCTATAGAAGATACACATAAAGGTACAAAGATATGATAATATTATTACGTTACATCCGCGACGCTCGAGACGATATTCAAAATATGTGTCGGATATTTTTGCTATTTATGTTTATCAAGTCAATCCGTCGACGGAAAACGCAATTAGAATTAGGTACTCTGGTGTTTTTTTTTTATATTTCACTCCTAACTTACTGTGGGTACTGGGTACTTATAAGGTGCTTGCTTTCCAATGTAGAACACCGGTAGAATTAAAAATGACAAGTCATTACATGTTGCCGAGCCTGTAATACAGGTTTTCCTTCTGTTGGTACTTTGGAACTAGGAAGCGATCGCATTGGTATCAAATAAAGCACTGTACGCTGTTAGTCTGTACGAACAGAGCAAAGCAAAGCAAAGGCAATGCTGACAGCTGCCTTTAGCTTGATGACTTTAAAACTCGGCGAGAAAATAGAACGTAGAAGAAGACTGTCACAGATCATTAAATAGACGTTATTACAAATTCAATCCGCATATTGAAAAATTCTATTTTATAGCGCCTAATAAAACATAAAAAAACTGATCGAGTTCTTTATGCGATGAACTTTCGTGTTTAGGAAAGGATTGTTGATCATTCTTTTTAATTACGTGAACTCATTTAAGTATCGTCGCATCGTTTCTTCTCCTAAATTCGTAGAAGCTACATTAATGTTCACGCGATCAAAATGTCATAAAAGTAACTCGTTTTGATATCGAAATACAAACAAAATTATTACGGATTCTGAAACATGTCAATAATAGTAGATATTATTTTATAGACAAGATTTATACTGGTATTGATTTAATAAAGTAAGCACGAGTAACTCAGTTATCTGCAATCTGAATTATTACAATTCTGTCAGTTTTTATGTATTGCCTAGCGAGGAGAAAAGGCGCCTAAGCTAATTAAAAATACATGACATTGGATTTTATAGTTTAGGCAGTTTAGTGGGACAAGAGTGATTGATTCTAATTGCTAAAAGATACGGCTTTGAATGGGCCTTGCCATTGGTTTATCCGATTTTTGGTAAATGTTTACAATAATAAATGGTAAAAGAATATGTCAGGAAACATAAGCCAATCACCTGGTCGTCATTGATACGAGGTAATCCGTGTGTTTTATTACCAACGCTGCTAATATTATTGGGTATTATTATTTGGGTGTAGCACAAAAATGAATATTAAAAATAAACACATTGGCATACAGAGATTATTAGCATATTATACGCATTATCATCAAAGGGCAATAAAGGTAAGCTTGAAAGGGCGTTGTGTGGTTTTGCGAGTGAATAAATAGCCCGTGTTTCAATTCCCGCGAGAAAAGATATCACATAAAGAATGACGAATGGTATAATTTTCAACGCTGCGCAGTTTTGAACTATCGGTTTAACTGTTAAATGTGTTCACATTTAAGTCACAACTTTAGTGAAAACACGCCAACACACCCGTATACAGATACCGCACTATCCTACCAATATATAGCAGCCCTATTGTAAGTACATAATCGTACCTACAACTCAAGATATCGTCACCAAATTACCGAATCAAGGCCGATAACTATTGTAGGTGGCAAGCGTAAAACTTATTACTATTAAACTAAACTGCAAAAACAAATTTTCGTAATGAAAAATTGTTAAAAAATGCGAAGACGAGTCGTGCCTACGTAATCCAATCACCATGCTTAAGTTTAAATCATTAAACTATTGCAAAATTAAAGAAACTCGTATTAATGTAAAGAGGAACATTAAACATGAGGTCACGTGTTCCTTAAAATAACATGATTATTCGGTGAACCATCTGTTTCTAAAAATAATGAATGAAATGATTTTAATTAATTAGATTAGAAAAATGTTTATAAGTTTAACAGCAATAAAGGCTAATTTTATTTTAGTAATATTAGAGATATAATTTCTTTAGAATATCAATGAAGTTCATACGTTCACGATATGATACGAATGTACTACCCCAGCCAGGATTACTCCTGTCCTGGCGCGACCGGTAGAGGGGGCGAGGGGGCTTTGATTTGTGCTATTATTAAGGGAAGGAGAAGGAGATTGGAATATCAACTGGTGTAGCTAATGGCAACTTAGATGGAACATAGGAGAGAGGGAAAAGGGAATGGATAAAGCATTGATAATTTCTCTTTATGTCTTCGTGCCACCGCTTTACTCTTTTTTTAATATTTTTGATTTTTCTTGCCTCTACCAGTCTTTTTTGCTACTTATTGCTCTTTTTTCTCAATTCTTCTGGTCTCTTTTTTGTTTGATCTTTTTCTAAACTCTTCTAGTTTTGTTTTGCTTAGATTTACAACGAATGAAAATATGGGACAAATTAATATAACTAGTTCAGTGTGAAGCCGGGTACTCTTACCTTGTCAATTGATGTGACGTGTATTTTGGCTTTCGAAGCCAAAATACATAAAATTTATACGTAATAATGACGTAACAAATTTCGAATAACACGTGTAATAGGCTAATTGTGTGGTAACCTGAGACCTGCGACTTGATACCTGTGGTTATCTCCTTACGCCATACACGAGGCAGGGGTAGAGGGTTAAAAGAGGATAACCCTTATCTCTTACATCACACATAAATTCTAAATTCATTCGTATCTCTTAAGTCACCTTCAAATTCTAAATTCATACTTACTGAATATTTCCACTACAATTTATAGTAGCGAAAGCTCCGGTTGAAGCCAACGGAAATTAATTTTGTTCCCCGTGTTTAGTATTTACAGAGTTCTAAAGATCGTCAGATTAGGCAACGCTATCATAATACATAAGCAAATAGGTACCTAGACCCTAGAAAATGAATTTGGTTTTTTGTCTTCAGGTACTTAAAAATTAAAATTATTGGATAATTTGTATTTCTGTGAAAAATCGTCTCAAGGACGCTGTACCAATATGATTTATTTTGATTTATTTTACTTTGGGGCAAAACAATATGAATTTTGCAAAACAATGAAATCTGTCTAAAGCGTCAATTACATTGAGCTAGTTTACAAGCTACTATCTGGGAAATCCACTATCTGTTAGTAAACTCGCTCAGTGTAATCGTATTACTTGCTAACTAGCAGATTGTTGACTACCTACGATAAAAATTGAAAGGTCGTCAACTTTACTCGCAACACACTAACTCGTGATTGGTTTATTTATGTTTTCAATATGGCTGCCAATAAACAGCTGATTTCGATTGTCAAAGATCTGACAGAATTAGTTCACGCAGGCGTCGTTATTCTTGCCACTGGCGCTAGCAGCGACCTCAGTTTCCTACGCTGCTGAGCTAGTGGACGATTTGTGTGTCATCATGACAATCTCACTCGCCGATTCATCCGCTTTTAAACTTAGTAGATAGTAGCTTGTAAACCAGCTAAATGTAATTGAGGTTTAACCTGAAAGGTTATCAGAATCAGAGAGGCACATCATTTAATGAGAAAAAGCCAAATATTTCCCAACCTACTTCTACCTCATCTCCTCACACTTCCCATCATATTCCATAAGATTAGGCAACAATCAACCATCAGCTCCAAAATTAGTGATTCACAACTAAATCATAACGATCACAACAAACAAAAGACATTTGCAATAAGATACATTAAAATGTGAAACTAAAGAGACGTTTTGACTGACTCTGACTGTCGTCATGCAGAATCCCTGGTTGTCCAAAAATGCAATGCTTTTTCTATAAAGAACCATCGTTCCAATCAAAGTCTGCATCTGGCGAGAGATCGTAAAAGCCATCGACGCTATTAAACCTGGATGTATTTAAAACATGCTTCGACGTGTCGTCAAATAAAAACCAATGCGATAAATGATTGCCACTTGAAATCTTTCAGGCACGTCATTTTATATCGACTTTTTTAAAAATATACATCTACACGGAATGCAAGAAGATAACATTTTGAAATTAAACTACCATATAGACCGTTTATTAAATAATATGTAGAGAGCAGGATAATAGATGACAATTGACGAAATTAGAAGGCCAATAATTTAAAGATATATCATGATTTATATCAACGCAATAATTATTAACTGTCGTTGCTAAATCGCCGGATAACCATCGAATGTAAGATATATCTAACAAACCATAATGGCGTTTTCAGGAGGTTTGGAATGTTGGGAAAAGGGGGTGGACCGATACATGACTCAGGGAAATAATTCCCCTCAAAGTCTATTTCATCTTTGGGGATGCTGAATGGAAGGTCTTTTTAGAAAAGGAAGAAGAGGAAGTTCTGTGATGTAAAGAAGTATAGAAAAGAGTGCCGGACGTAAGAATCTATCCCTCCCACTGCGGTGCAAGGCGAGAATCCTGCTGGAGAAGTCAAAAGACTTCTCAACCAGTCTCTCGTTGTTGAGCACAGTCAAGATCCGGACAAACCTCACCCCGTGAACCTGGACACCCCTGTTAAGTCTCCAAGATAGCAGCAGTGTTTGATAGAACCTTTTTATTCCGCCAGAACTGGGGATGCAAGGTTTTTAAAAATATCGATATCAAAATATATCGAATTAAGTCGATATTTCTTATTTTTTTTAAAGCTTATAGAAAACCAATGTAGTTTTAGTTATATCAAAAGTTTATCGATTATGTATGTATATATTTTTTATATTTACCTATGCGAATAATCACAAAATTTGAATAGATATATAAAATGTGTTTTTTTAACTAAATTTATTTAAAAAAATATATTCTAGTATTTTGTACCAGCTGTCGAACTTAAAAACAGTAACTTTGATAGTCTGCTTCCTTTTAGCCAGTTTCTGCTTTGAGTTATATTGGTCAACAGTCAGTGTTGCCAGTAATACATTTTACGCAATGTAGTGAATATTTTAATTTGGGCGGGATTTCGATATTTCGATACGATATATTGAGTTTTTCGATATCGATAAATATCGATATTTTTGGGGTCGACATATCGATATTTATCGGTTTTATGTTATATCGTTGCTTCCCTAGCTAGAACGCATGAGCGTTGCGACTATAACGAACTATCAGTCGCAGAATCAAAATTATGCGAAGCCTGTTCACGGAAGAACTACTAGTATATTTTCCATGGTGGCCATACGGAAATGAAAACCCATAAAGAAAACCATTTATTTCTTATTATAAATCTAAGTTGTCTTGTAAGGGCAAAGTACAAAGCATTAAATCTTAATTTATTTTCAAGTTCAAATCATAAATTTCTTAAGATTTACTCTCCTCTCCTTCGAGTGGCCCTTAAGCGTGAGTAAAGAACGGGAACTTCAAAGAATTCTTGCCAAAGTGAAAAGTTTAATTTTCCCATAAAAAATAAATACGCAATGGAAGTATTTGAACCCGGTTTTAATTACAGTTTACGGGAGGTGGTGCTCAAGGGTTGGACGCCTCTTGAGGTTAACCCCACGTAATGGAGGATTAATAACATCCAAATTCATACAAACTCATTTTAATAATGCTTTTAAAATGAAAAAAGATGTAATAACGTAACCACCGACCTGCCTACGTAAACAAAATAAGCGTGATTAAAAGATTTCAATAATTAATTATACTTTTCCACGAATCCGATTAGTTTTTTTGTATTTGGACTTTGTTTATATATCAGTGTACAAAACACTTATCAAACCAGTACTCACATACGCAGCTGAGACTTGGGTACAACTAAGAGGAATGAGCGAGCACTGGACGTTTTTGAAAAGAAAGTTTTGAGGCTTATCTTCGGACCGGTTTTAGAAAATGGATTTTGGCGCAGATGTTACAAACAATGAGCTATATATACTCTGTTTAAGGAGCTAAACGTCACAAAATTTATAAAACTGGGAAGACTTCGATGGTTGGGTCATGTGGAGAGAATGACCGAGCATCAAGCATATAAATCCCTGCTGAACTCAAGACCAATAGGGCTAAGGAGCCTGGGAAGGCCAAGATTAAGATGGAGCGACAACATCATCAAAGATATGTCTACCTTGGAGCTTCTAAACTGGATAGAGCTGGCACAAAACCGAGATGAATGGAGGAAGACTCTTGAGGAGGCCAAGACCCACCAGGGGTTGTAGACTTGTAGAGCTAAGTGTGATGATGATGATTTGGACTTTGTACTAGTTCAATATATTTCGGATGTCCAAGTCTCCAAGTGCATTATTACACTTATAATAATATCTTTCGAACGTAAGATAGTTTTTATTCAAAACTAGATGTTATAATTGTAGGATTTGTGAAGCTGAAAGTTAAATCAAGGACAAGAAATACCTTCAGGAAAAGTTACTCATTTATAAACAGATCGTCTGAATTTTTGACAAAATCGGTACCAATTTTAAAAATGAAACTCAAATTTGAAACAAATCCGAGTTCATGACCAGAGGTTACTCATTTATAAACAGATCGTCTGAATTTTTGACAAAATCGGTACCAATTTTAAAAATGAAACTCAAATTTGGAACAAATCCGAGTTCATGACCAGAGTTGCAATAACTGAAATATTCGGATGTTTGATGATATTTGTGTGAATAAATTCAAGCAAATGGCTTATGGATCGAATAGTCATAATATTTATTATCAAAGTAAGATCTGTTGCATCACTAAAATATCTACTAATTATATGACGGTGGTATGCATTTTTCCGTCGAAATTCATTACCTTACATTTAGTTGCCTTTATCTCGACGTATTAAGAAATTATTTTAATTAAGATTATCAAGAATTTAAATCACGTCTTGAAGTTTGGTATTCTGAAAACGAGTCTTCTGGCAATCCGAGGGCTGTTGTATATTATTATATTTGCTTGCACGTGGGTCTTACGGCTGGAGCCGATGTTTAGGGTTGGTGGGAGAAAGGGGGTCCCCAAAGGTTGGATATTACAGCCGCGCGCACAATGGCGAAATGAAAAAAAAACTACCGGGCTGAAAACAATGGCGGCCGCCGTGGAAGTTCCACGCTCATAAAAGGGGGCGTCAAAGGGTTATTAGAGGAAAATAATTGCCGGGACCTAAAGGGTTTCGGATTAGAGGCCGTTGCTCATTTTGATTTATAAGCGTTATTTATTCTGAGGTGGTTTAACTTCTGAACCACCCCCGTACATTAGGACAATTATCTTACGATGTGATTCGCTAACCACCCTAAATGAATACATCGATCTTAAGCTTTAATAAAGGGGTGGTTCACGCGATAAATATATTTTTATTTATTTTTAAAACGCCGCTATAATGTTCCCATTCCAAGCGGTAATTACCGGTAGATTAATACATTCAAGTTAATAAATGGTCTGTGCACGTTACCAAGTACCTAAATCTATTAATATTCTCTAATAACGACAATCAACCAACGATTTGGTACGCTAACCGCCCTTTAATGAACACATTGAACCTAATAGGGGGTGGTTCGAGCAATAATTTCAAGTTATTTACAGTCATTGAAGTCGAGCGATTTGACGCGGTTGCCGGCAATTGGAATAATATTCAAACTAAGAAATGGGGCGGTTTAAGGAAAAAATGTTTTATTTCACTTCTAATAAACTCGTATTAATATCGCTTAACAACCGGTTTGAATAACACAACGCAAGCAGCTCCCAGGGAAATATTAACTCATCTGTTGGAATAAATTAGAGTAGGGCCTAACCGACAATTATGATTTTAACACCAAACTGCCAGAATTTTGCAAAAGGCAGCAATAATAATTGGCCCGGGTACATTGCAAATGAATAGTGTGTTAAATGCTGATGAAGTCATCGTTAACACAATAAAAAACAAGTAGCTCCCGTGTCAGTTGCGATATGTTCATCTTTGAACAATGGCATCCATTTTTTTACGTAATGGCGATGAGTTTTAGTAAGCTTTGTAGAATCAATAGCGGAACGACCTTCGTTCCGTTGGTAACACTGTTCGCTTAATTTCGGAATTAATTCCTGGCAAACTTGCTAAATTCTAAAGTAAGTTTATGCATTAGACTTAAGACTATGAGATGCCTCGTGCCTTGCGCCACGTGGAGTTTGCAGTAAGCACAACACTCAAGTAATTAATATTCATCCAGAAAGCATAATATGTACATAGCTAGTTGTTACATGACGAAATTATACAGGTACCAATATTATACTGCCAGCATTACACGGAATAACACATGAATTGAAATAGAAAACTTATTAAAAGTGGTCCTTCGAGCCGGATATATTATATTGTTTTATATGTTGTAATACCGACTGATAATACAACAGGGGTCACTGACTGCCGTTAGTGATTTTTTATGAAGTTCATTGTGCACTGTGCAGTAATAGGTCTGTTCCACGTTGTATATGGCAGCTGAAAGACCACAAATGCACCCGTCGAGTATCAAATCACTCTGTCGGAATCATATCGTTGGGGGAATTAAGTCGCTGATGACAGGATGGGCCAGGTTCGCAATGTCAGACGGCTCCTAATGGGTCTCATGCCATTGACATTGTTCAATCCATTATGTCCCGGCGATGATTAATAGACCCGGTCACGCGACTTTTTTCTTACTTCATTACATTTTGATCAATAACAAGGTGGCGTTTTGCCTGCCCACGAGAAACAAAAAGATAATAAATTAGTTTTTTTTAAAGTCTTTAGATTTAGAATGCATATTTTTTTTATTTTTATTCCATCAGTAACCAGATCACAGAATTTCATGGTTTCCATAACGTAGATGAGGCCAAATAATGGAAGCTTCGGTTTATGAATGTGGCGAAACATAGAAGACCCAAACGAAAATCGAAGGATTTATGTTAAAAATTTTGAAATAAGAGTGGAATAGATTTAAAATTCAGAATTGGAGTTCGGGGCCGTTTGGACGGAGTCAGCCCCCAAGCGTCCTTGCGGTCCGCCGACCACATAAGACCATCTCGCATTTTATTGAGAAAGGAGAGACCTGCGGCCTTATTCTCAACTATTTTTACTTCGCCATCGCGCAGTTCAAACGGACGGTTCTCGCGGGCACACCGCAAATATGTTACGAGGATTGAGACATCAAAAGTATCGTTAGTTTTTCTGTAGTTTAACGTGGGGTTTGGAATATGCAATTGCAATGCGATGGCAGCATCTGAGGATTGCTGCGGGTTGGGACCGATCGCCGCTGGGGGAATACACATCCCATCTTCGTCTGAATTTCAAACGAGCCTGGAATATTCACAATTCTGAGAACTTAGTTACATCCAACCCACATGAGACTAACCGGTAAAAAATAATACTTGGGCAATCTTGATTCAAAGCCAGACGTGTCCGTAAGGACCTAACAAACCAACTATCTACTCGGAATGCGAAATAACATGAGTCTAATCGAGGAAGGTATTATTTGTTAGAAGCGACATAAAAATAACTGTTATTGCTGTCATGACTCGTATTATGACGAGACGACTAGCAAAAAGTAAGCTGCTTTTGTAATTAGAATGAAAAATGTCATAACATCAGTTTCATTGATTATGAGAAATTGTGAGCTTGTTGAGAAGTGTTCTCCAGTTGTTTTTGGTTAATGTACAATATTTGCAGTGATCCGTTTCACCGATGTCGTCTGTCTCCGGTGATGCGTAAATCCTAGGCGTTTTTCGGCAAAGCTTCATCCGAAGAGATCGGTTTGAGTGCAGTACCCACTTTGGTTAGATTTCGCGGTCATCGGCTCTGAGCTAGTCCGAGGAAATTATTATACTGATTATTCAACTACTTAACTCGACTCTGACCGTGATTGGCGTCAATTTTAAGGTACGATCAATATGTTATTTTTATTTTCACAGACAAAAATCAACATTATACTCGTAATTAATTCATGGAAGGAAAATTAAAGAAATGACGATTTTAAATAAATTTATAGACCTTCAAATAATATTAAAACAGGTACATTTTATTACTGACTTAGAGCAGCTCAATGATACTTAACAACCACCCACTGTTTAAATAAAACTTAATTATTAAGAATATAGGAATGCTGATGAACACGAATTAAGTATTTCTTAAGTTAAATTAGTTTTTTACGAGTTTAGGTCGGATATTTATGATAAGAGGATATTACACAGAATGCCAGTTTTGTAGTAGTGGGAGGGAGTTCACATTATGATTATTTGGTTGGCTCCATCAGATGTATGTCGGCAATCACTATTGAAGTAGGATCGCATGATTAGCTTTCGACCGTTAAATGGATACTTAACTGCCGATTAATTTAGGTTCGCTCACTGTTGTTAAACGAGAATTTAAACGGGAGTCAATGGTAAGTCTCATCATCGATCTAAAACCAACGAAACAGCACAGTAAAAGCTAGAAAATTAACGTGGAATAACGTTGGCGGCCATCTCGGAAGGATAGCATTCAAATAATTTGATCGTAATACTTATTAATTTTATGACAGACACGTTGAATTTAGAAGCCTTCTTTATGATCCCGTCTCGCATCTAACCAGTAACCGGCCTTCCACTTTCGCTATAGAAACATTATCTGCATCTCGTTTAATATGTAATTGAAATAATGTTAATGATTTTATCATATAGCATAAGTATTTTATGTCCGTGAGATACGAAGCTTTTACGTTCAGCATACTAACCGGAAAACGATTGTGTGTTACAATTAATTTTATTGCATATAGAATGCTATAATGCTCTTTTATAATAATAAAAGATAACGTAATGGGCTTTCGTAGATCAAGCAACTGAGGCATCTCAGCGAACGTATTAAAGCGTCCGCGTATCGATCGTTAAAATTTATCTTTTCAACTGGAACGTACTGGGAGGCGATTTAGTGAGTTGTTATATATTTCATAATTTCTTATAAGCTGCTAGATTAAATGGTTTTATTACGAAAGTAATGCATTAATAGGACAACGAGTGCTGTAGAGTTTATTTAGATTTGCCTGTTCAGCGTGGAGTGCAGAGGCTAGGCTGGGAGTGTGGTAGATTTCCCTGAGTGTGAAAAATTGCATTAGTGGTTTCCATTCTACGTTGAGTAATATACTAATAAAATTATCCTCGCCATACACTTACTTCTTGTTATATACTGCTTGCACCATTCAACGTGGTTTTTTTATTGTACGTCAAATTATTAATCAATCATTTTCAGTACAACATTTATTTTAATCCCTCAGGCCTCGGGCATATCCTGACAGAAGGCCAGATCAATTCCGCTTTGCAATTAAATAAAAATAAATGGAATATTTCTGAACCTATCCGAAAACTAAAAACTGTTTTTCAAATTTAATTAGTAGAAATAATTCCTTTTTTAAATATAATTTTTTACGCCAATATAAAAAAGTTTAAAATATGGTTTTCTTTAAGTTTTTTCTAATCAAAATTACTGACAACCAAAAATAAATAAAAACACATATTTTGTTAGGTAAATGTATTATTAAAGTTATCGTCACCTAACTTTTTGGTCGTTTTATGTAAAAAAAAATAATTCAATTTGCGGCCAAAAATTTTAGTTATTAAAAGTATAACATTTTAATTATTTTGTGGTTAACTTTTAGATTTGAATATAAACCATGGTGTTTTCATAGTTTAAATCATATTTTCCACCATAAAGACCCAAAAGCGAATAAATTAGCCTGAGTGGTTAACATTATAAACCTTACGGGAAATATGTAGATACATAATATGTTATTTACAGGAATAATTAAATAATATATCTACTGTTCTAGAGATTTCATTCAATAGAACCATTCCTCTTGTCACGCTATGCTGTCCTAGAACATCTGCCCTGTCGTATGATATCTTGAGCAAGTCATGGTGACGACTACTAAATTAAAGATAAATTTATAATATTTACCATTGGTGTTGATTTTGAAGCAGTGTAACGATGATCAAGTTAACATACCTGAAACAAAAAATAAAAAAATCAACATTTATACATAAGTACCTAATAATAGGTACACCACAAAAATCTTTATGTTTTGTGTGTACGCTTTTTTGTCAAGATTAACACTAATTTAGTTGTTGCATTATCAGTTTTTTTTAAGTATTACAACTGAACAATATAATGTATTCATTTTTAAGTACCAAGCGACCAGCATAGAGTAAAAGCAGTTAAAAGGCGCTTCGTCATAAACCGTCAAGATAGTGACATCTAGCGATAAACCAGGTGACGTCACGTTGTGGTAGATTCGGTTTCCATGACAGCTATGTGGATGTGTATATGTAATCATGAGTTCAAATTAAGATCGGGATTAATCGTGACAGAAGGAATATGTCACTGGCAGTATTAGTTCCACACGAATTCTCCTCTCACGTCAGAAATGAGTTTTCCATGAATACGATTGTAGCCGATCGCAGCGCACGCCTTTATATTTCTATGTACATAGTTACTAGTTCTAGTTGCTCATATTCATCGTCTGAACATTGAAAACTAAAGGGCTTACTTTACTTTCTTGGATTAGCCGTTTTAAGCCTCGCAACCACCCATCTAACGTAAACGATCATCTATTTGTAATGCAGCTTAAAACAAATTTAAATTGAAGACTCAAAAACCCAAAAACAGCATGATATCCATTCGTCAAATATCCTTATCATATGCGGTCTTTCATCTGCAGACACAACATGGACAACATGGACACAAATCTATTATTGCACAGTGCTCAAAGAACCTCAAAAAACATCATTAACAATCAGTTTTTTAATCAAACAACATATGAAAAATCCGGCTCGAAGGACCACTTTTAATAAGTCTTCGCCATTTGGACCATGAATAATGTGAAAAAATAACATGAAGCTTAAGTAATAGAAAGATGGAACGTAAAAATCACTGAAGTAATAATTTCAGTAAGTTTAGAATAATTAATCAGTTTAATAGAAATGAGATCCCTGAGGCGTATGTGTGGTAAAACCATGTATGATCGTGTGAGAAATGTGGAAATCCGCAAAGAATGCAAGGCTGATGTAAGCGTGATGAGTAAGATCAAGAAAGGAACGCTCCGATGGTTTGGGCATGTAGAGCGAATGAACGAGGAAAGGAGTGTAAGGAGAATATATGAAGCAAATGTGAATGGTAGAAGAAGTCGAGGACGCCCAAGAAAGACATGGCACGACCAAGTGAATCAGATACTTGAGTCGGGCCTTGTCAAGAGTCAGAATAATAGAAGAGAATGTATGAGACGTTGTATGAATGTAAACGAGGCAAGGAATGTGTGCCAAGACCGGGATGTTTGGCGATCCGTCCTCTCTGCCTACCCCTGCGGGGAAACGGCGTGATGGTTAGTTAGTTAGTTAGTAAATCTTTTCACTCTATCAGCATAGAGAAATAAATGCTAAGTTCCTTACATCAACACTGAGAAACATGATATGAGCGATGTTTATTCTTCGAATACAATCTTACAGATTTAAATATTATATCGAGTGTGTTACGTAATATCGAAAATAAAAACATGTGTAGGCTCTATGTTATTTCAGTGGAATTGTTATTATGTGGGTTAATGTTGAAGGAAAACTGAACAAATGAAATTCAATTAACAGCGAAACAGCCTGTCATAAAACAATGGTTTGTTTTCAGTTTAGATTTTTTAATATTCAAGTGAGAAGCCGCCATAGGCTGTAAGTAAACCGCGTCTAAGCAGTGATGCGGTGTGAATTTTAAAGTCCAGAACAGAATGCGTACATAACAATTAAAAGCAAAACAATGCGTCAATTTTGTAATCACTTTAGCAACAAGTTTAGAAGCCCGTAACCCAAATTTGCTTTTAACTCGCTGGAGCCGGCCGAAGTTTAAACTTTTAAGCAAACCGCGAATTAAAACAATTACCTCGTTTTAAAACTAGAGAGTCGAGAAGATCCCAACGCCGATTTTTAGGCGATTTACCTAAAGCATTTAGTTCACTTCATTTCAGAAGTTAGCTTAATAAATTCAATTAATTCGTTTCTATTTTCTTTTGAAATTCATACAAACACAATATTATAACATTCTCTGTACAAATTATGAGAATTCAATGGGATCCTCTACAATTTTAATTAAATTTAATGTAAGAATAGGTAGTCGGTAGGTGCGCTTTTCTTGGGAAATAATGCGAAGGAGCGTATTCCGTGTAAATAGCCAAACATTCCGCCACCCAATTTCCTGTTCCGTTTGAGATTTTTAATTTGATATCTGCTTGTGTTTAAGTCTCCACGCCACTGGAGGGCTGTAAAGTGGGGGGGGAGGTTCGTAATGCCAGGGGCGGGGAGGGTAATCTCGCTTTCTACTTCCGACGCCCTCCCATCGCCCACTCCACTCCACTGGGGTGGGGTGCGTGACACATGTCACGTGGTAGAAACAACATGGCGGATTTAAAAATTAAAAGAAAAACAACGGTTCAACATTTTATAAATCCGGAGGTTTATAACTTAGACTCAGTCCTTGGGGATCCGTCGAAAAGTTTAGGCCGCAAGTTAATTTAAAGCAAAACATATTAATAAATAATAACAGTGAATGATTTATTTATACATTATTATTACTTTTGAAAACGAATAATATCACATTAATATTGCTAGAAAACAAAACCTTTATCTAGATTAAATAATGCACCGGTGATAAATAATATTAGAGAATCTATTACTCTATGAATAATACAGCTTTATTCATACATTACTGTGTGAATATTTCAGCAGTTTAGAAATGCAAATCTATCGATTCTTTCAGTAGTTCGTATCATAGTTTCCTTTCCCGTTGAATAATTGACTGGCGTGACATACACGTGAACATAATATATGCACGTGCCTACTTTAAGCGACACTCGCGAGGTAACAACACGTGCGATAAAGGGGCCTTTTTCCCATCAAATGTTTTTCGTCCAACAAGCCTGCTACACGTCATGGCAATTGAAAGTTTTTTAATCTAATTTCTTCAAATCAACAAATATATTTTGCATATTTGACAACATGTTAAAACTTAAAACAACATATTCACTAAAAAAATTCATTCAAACAAAAAGAAAATTTATTTTAGTACCTACCTACATAGATACGTGATAGAATACCAGAAACTGACGTACCTACTGTAATTCTATGAAGATATAAAACCGAATTTATAGCATGTCCGCGCGTTTCGGTAAACCATGCCTTCGTTAATGCAGGCATAAGATTAAGTCAGTTAGTAGCAGAGTGGTTCAAAACATCGGGTTTAAAGCCAGAAAGTAACAAATAACTATATGTACCTTCCTACGTAAATGTTTGTCTCACGCGGACAATTCTAACAGTTCCTGCAGTTTGGTAGGTGTAAGGTATATTCTAATACTATCACTGAGAAACAGAGTTGTTAGAACGAAGCTCTAAACGTTATTGAACAAATGCACGGTTATTTTAATACATGCACACTAATATACCAGCTTAGATGCCTACTGTTGGACAGGAGCATAATTTTATATATAATAATAATACATCGAGTAGGGTGTAAGTAGATATCGTGATCCACGCGTTTCGCCACTGTCTCTTCGGTTAGTGGAGATATAATTTACGAAGTCCCCGACTAGGAACGATGAACGACCGACCGCCTAAAATTTCACGGTCACAAATTTCTCCGTTTGGTCGACGTCGCGGTCCAAAGACCGCGCGTTGTCACTGGCTCCAGCGTACCGACTGAAATATGAAAACAATAGTAATGAGACTAAATCACTCGTTTTTTGCATTGGAAAATGTTTTTCGGATCGCTGAAAGCCATTTTAAGATAATTCGGAATCGAGAAATGAAGAAGAAAAAGAGTTGATGAAATAATGCTATTTGATCGTTAAAGCTACCGTCAAACGAAATGCTATTGCATTGTCAAACAATTTGTCATTCACACTCCTTGTCAGAAGTGTGATCTACACCGAAAATATCTATCTACACCGATCTTTACTGAAAAAAGAGCGTTTTCGCCATCACATATTATTTTAAATTCACACATTTCTACGGGTTTATTAAATAAGAAAATATCAGACAATAGAAATCAAATAACGTTTGTTCCGAATTTGCTAGTGGATCCATAATTTCAATTAGAACAGAGAATAGTTATAATTTCAAATATCTTTGGATGTGTTGATTAACATTCGAACCCCCAACTAAGATAATTTGATCTTCTGTTGAATTTGAAGTAATTAAATTTTCAAGATATCACGTTCTAATTTTGGGAACCGTGTTTGCATACGTTCGTGCAGGGATCATACGTATAATCTATTCCGAAGGAATCAACATTGGCAGCGATATTCCTGCCTTTGGTGGTATTGGCGTGTAATGTCAAGGACCTGTTAGGATTCGTCTAAATTAAATTCTACACTACTAATTCTTGTCTTCATACCAATGACAGACGTCAAAAGGGGAATTATATTATATTCAATATTAATTATTGTGAGAAGACGTGATCTAACAATTATACTTTGATGTTTGAGCTGCAAAACTCTCGTAAAAAGTCACCTTTTATAATATAATGAACGTTTTCTTTATGAATCTTAACGGAGGTAATTCATATTGCATATCATACTTAACTTCTATGCTAATTCCGTTAATAGGATTAGAATACTCGGTGATAAAACGCAATTCAAAATAAATGCATCCATACAGAAAGTTAAGCTTCTTGAATGTCAAACGGTATAAAGATTTGAAAAGAGCAATATTTCATATTATTATTTACAATTTCCTACAAGCGAGCGGGATTAAGTTTGATATTTACCTTCGCCTTATCTACTACGTCAGATAAATGTTGAATCTGTAAATAAAGTCAGGAAAGCAACAAAAATGGCGCTAATATTATTGATCTCTCCAGTTGCCGCTTAAAGCTGCAAACATGTATAACGATATTATAATAAATATCCGGCGTTTTTTTCACTCAATCAATACATTTGAATATATTATCCGACATCTCAGTTTTCTCATCGTAACGAAAAAATGTATACATTATTTATTCAAGGGACTTTTCTTCCCATATCCGACTCGATACAAACTAGATTACGGGGAAACATAAGAGTGTCGGATAAAATAGCCACCCGGCTTAACAGGACGGAAACACAATTGCCTCTTAATCCATACGTTTGTGTACCTGCTCACTACTCAGTACTTAATCCATTAGTTTAGAACTACGAGCAGATAGAGACCGGAGACTAGTCTAGTACATAACGTACACCAGCCCAAATAAGCACTTACGCAAATATGTGTGAAAGGTAATTAGAGTATCACAAAAAAATCATCAGCTTTGCACAGAGTTTATCTAAAGTTGGTTTTAGAAACTTCAAGGAAAGTAATTTCAAAAACGGAAACGTGTTAGAAATGGTACAATTTTTTTTAGAAACATCGAATTTCAGTGTGATTATCTGATGAAATAAAAGGGAAGCCGAACAACAAAAGAAATTACATTTTAAATTGAGGTCATTATCTACGTACGCAGAAAAAAGCGATTTGATATAAAGTGAATGAAGCGAATTGATCGTTTGAGAGGACGCCTTCCATCAATGCAGACAGCAATATCGATCCCTGGGTTGGCTGGTTGGTTGGATGGTTGGATACTAGTTTGTAGCGGCATCGGCAGGGCAGGCAGTAAGCAGCTAATGCGATGTGATGTTCCTCGCATGACTGAGCTTTCGTCTACTTTGATGATTAAAGCCACGGAGTTAATGACTGTGATGGCCGGACACCTTCGCCCCACACTTTTATAGCTGAATATCCAAATGCTACACAACAAATACTCCATAAAGCCCGTGATCAATAAGTATCTAATGAATGTGTGGATACAGCGGGGTATGGATGGGGTGGCGGTTTGTGATAATTGTGCACTTGGCTTGTTGATCAATTGGGCATGCCGGTTTCTAATTAATGTGAATAATTAAATTCTGTTAAAATGCAGCACTGTGTGAGATCGGTTTGAAAGATTAGTGTTCACTTCACTAAATTAATTCATGTCTGGAGTCTGCAGTCTGGACTGAGGTCTACACTTTGTCGCAGTTCATTAAACTAATATGATATTCGCGATATATTATGTTAACCACGAGTACGGGGAGAGTATTTGCGTTACTTTAATCAGCCAGTCGAGGTGTTGCAATCGATCACTGCTACCAGAATGCAAGTCAGATTAAGCGCTCACAAGCACGATCGGGGGTTAATCATTCTTATTACATAAGTGCTCTCTTTTAGGTTACATGCTTTGGAACGGGACTTTGAAGAAAGGACATCTGCTCTAGATCTAAATTCTGGCGACGGGAGTATAATTAACAACAAATTATAAAGCCATCCATTTGCCGAGTTGATGGCAACTGACTATCGTGTGATCGGTTGTGACTTGTTTGTCAATTCTTAAAATATCTTTGTCGTAGGTCATTTGTATGAATGGAGCGTTATTTCTGTATAAAAGTATTCACGTATAAATTAAATAATAATAATATGTAATCAATGTGTGGACTTGCTAGATAAGATTCTATTTAATGTACCTGCGCGCTCCACACACTCTTCTGTCCTGTACTAAGAGGATGAATGCAAAACATGTAAACACCGTAAACAAAATAATTGCTTGAACAGACTACGTACCTATCTACTAATAACAACATGATATAAAAAGTGGGCACTTTCAATTGTAAGCCGAATAAATATAAAAAGTTCAGAAAATAGTGTTTTTCTGACGTAATCCGAGTAACTATTCTGTTGTTGCCTGTATAATTCTGTTGTGAATTTGTTTTTTTTTATGTATATCCTATCTTCTTTGTCTAATATGCCGCCGATTTGTCTTTTTTTTGTATAACTCTGTTCGTTTGAATTTTTGGTATACTTGATGGAAAAAATTTATAAAATTCAGAATTGATTTCTCAAAGATTAATAAATGGATGAATAATGCGCGGCGGATTCTGGAGTCGTCGGGGCGGCGGGGAAGAAACAATGAGGGAGGAAGTACGCATCTCCGAGCTTATTTGTCATGGAGAACCGTGGAGAGCCGGTCACGAGAGTTTCTCCCGTCTTTCCTCGCCGTGGATAATCGTCCATTCTAAATGAAGCCAGACAATCGGACCAAAAGAAACGGAAGTTTAGCCGTGGCATTCTGACGGAGTAGCGGACTGCTGGCGGACATTCCGGCCCACGGATCCTTTCATTTCGATCCCGACCGAACAACCAAACAAAAAGCATTAAAGAGAACAAAAAATGCACGAAGCTACGAGACAAATGCATTTTCAATCTATCTGAATACACAATATTTTCAATTTTATATAAATTAACGAAAGCAGAAAACTTGTATCACGCTATTCATTTCAAATGATTAGATTCAGTTCGCAGATAGGTAGTACGATATATTATACTATAGTGAGAGTCCGGTGTCCGGTGATGTTGTCTGTTACTTGCTGACCCGTATTCGTAGTGGAAACTGCGAACCCACGTGTCGTATTATAAGATTCACTCATATTTCCGTGTGTAAACACATTCGGGAACTAAGTTCGACACTTCCCAACAATAAACTTCGAGGCAGTAATACTTTGCGCGACTTGACCGCCCGAGTGAAAACCTTTTAGATGGAAATTATAAACTTTAAACTGAATGAGCTTTTAAAGTTCAAATCAGCTTTTTCACAATAATTATAGTACTTTTTCAAAGCTTCAGAAAATCTGAATAAATATTGAGGATAATGTTGAGAAATATTAATAAAAAAGTAATTGAACTAGAAGTAAAAACTGAGCTCGTAGGTCGCTGCTAGCGCCACAGCTAGCCAGTAGCGAGAATAACGACGCCTGCGTGAACTAATTCTGTCAGATGTTTGACAGTCGAAATCAGCTGTTTGTTGGCCGCCATTTTGAGCGCATAAATAAACCAATCACGAGTAAGCGAGTAGCAAGTACAGTTGACGGCCTTTCAACTTTTTTCGTAGATTGTCAACAATCTGCTAGTTAGCAAGTAATACGTTTACACTGAGCGAGTTTACTAACAGATAGTGAATTTCCCAGATACCACAAATAGACAATTTTTTAATTAAGATGTTGAATTTTCCGACTTACAATATTCAGCGACCTTTGACTCTGTAGACACTTTAACCAAATAATAAATAATGATATTTATTTTTATTTACTTTAATTTGAAAAACCTCTGATTGTAGTATTTAATTAATGAAGACAATATTCGCGAGACTTTATCGAAAATCTGAAACGTCAGAAAAAGATACGCTCATATCTAAGAATCGAACGCAGGACCTTTGCCTTGCCGGGCGGAGATCTCAATTTAAGTCATTCATTACTCAATAAAGTTAAAAAATAAATATAAGAAATATTCATCCCAGACTTACAGAAAAGTCAAAAGATGTCGTATATTAAATAAAAATAGATAAATTTATCCAAGACACTATCTAGGTAGCATTTAGTTCTGGTTGAATCTTGCAATCACACTTAACGATAGCAGCCAATGAAATTAAGATAAGTTGGTAGTTCTTAGTCGAAGTATGATGCAGTTAAAAGTTAACTCCGCCCCGGCAAGGCAAAGGTTCTGAATTCTAGTCCTAGATGTTACAGTACCTTTTCCCGATTTTTCTGTTTCAGATTTTCGATTTAGTGTCGCCAATATTGTATTCATTAATAAAATAAATAATTAATCAACGGGAATCGCGAGAAACCTTTGTAAACCGTGTTTAAAAGTCAATTAAGACGTCACAGGGAATTAATTTTAATTTTACTCTTTTTTATCGGAGTCATTCGTTTTATTTCTGTTAAATCAGGTAATAATAATTACCGTAAAAAAATATCTGCAAAAAATATTTAACGCAATTTTAATGTAAATTCGTTGATAACGTGACTCATGATCTACAAAAAACTGCTTCAAAACCGTTGAATTTAATGAGACTTTATTTACAAAAAAACTCGTGAAATATAACGTAGGTACTATTTGCAATTATTCAAGGCCTTTATTGCACGTTACAAAATATTTATGGACCTGAAACGGTAGTTTTTTTTCAAGAGCTGTAAAAATAAAACTGCATTATGCATTTATCCAATGTTGATACAATTACAAATTTGAAGGCGGGTTTGGGTACCGCCGTCCCGGGAACCATTTATTGGATTACCAACACCTCAGATCGCCACAAGTGGTTCGCTAATCGCAGGGGTGTCCGGGAGGCGTATTTACAATCCCTACCGCGTTTCAGTCGCTTTAAATTTTCAATATCAAAAATTAAATATTTAGAAATAAAATTATTAATTTCTAATATACACATTGGAAAGATTATTTTATCTAGATTTTAGAACAATTTTTGTTTTTGCAAAGTGATCAAAAATTATCAATATAGAGGTGTATTTACAATATATGGGAATAATATTACAATTTAAATATTTAGAATAAAATTATTAATTTCTAATATACACATCTGAAAGATTATTTTATCTAGATTTTAGAACAATTTTTGTTTTTGCAATGTGATAAAAAATAACCAATATAGAGGTATATGTAAAATGTAAATTGTCGTTACCGCGACTGAATCGGTATAGGTTTTGTAAATACGCGTCCGGGTGCATTGGGAGAGGTTTGTCTAGGTCTTGTCGGCGGATGTGTCTGTCCACCCTGCGTGGCGGGCCGGATCGGGAGAGAAAGGCTGTGGGAGACCTTTTGACCAGCCGGACTCTCTCGATCCATCGCCTTGCACCAGTGGGAGGGATGAATTAATACGTCGATCTTGGACAAATTGACTGCCAGATTCCTACCTACCCCTCATACCTTTTTCCTTAGCACAAAATACCCTCCACATAGCATCCCCAAAGATGAAATCGACCCTGAGGTATTTTTTCCCAAGGTAAAAAAAAACCGTTTACTATCCCGATACTTACCCGTTAAGGCTTTGCAACCGGGCTCGAAACGAAGAAGAAGGTGGGATACGAAATTACGAATGTTAGAGGAGAGCGCAAAAATTTACAGCGACAAATCGATGCGAAAATTGCGAAAATGTTTAATAAAACACGACTCGTTTAAAATAGATCAAAAATCTCGCTGGCATTGTCTTCAACAACATTTAAAGAAACATTGTGAATTTTTTCATACATATAACTTGTAAAATGACTGAAACAAACGGGTTTATAATAATTTTTGAAGCATACTTTGCGATTTTTTTCTATGGAGGGAATTTTATATAATTTGCGTTTCGGCGCGGGCAATGTCTAGATATTATCTTCAAGAATAACATATATTTTTTTAAGAGCTTTAAAACTTAAACGTGTTTAGGGGAGATATGTAAGAAATCGGTAGAAATTCGCAAAATTTAAATAGAGGGCGCAAGTTAATAAAAATGAATCTTAAGCATAGTTATCTAATCTGATATAACGTTGTAATGTAAAAGTAAATTAATACAGTATAGTTTAGTGATAATGATATAACTTTGTTATGTAGTTTATAGTTTAGTGGTTCTTCGTTTGGTTTAGGTAGAATAACACCGAGAAACAAACACCGTCGGTTGGCTGGTTGGTTTACGATACAATATTCTCACGTCTAATCGCAAACACCTATGTGTATTTATTATTTTAGGTTTAATGTTGCCCGTACTGTAAACACGCAGCACCCATACTATAAATATTTATTTCCTGAACGGGAACGTCGGAATGAGCGAGTGCATATTATATATCTGGATGCACCATATTGCATTATTTTTAATTTCCGACTGTGAGATCTGAGAATACTAACACAAACATCTACGGAATCTACCCAAATTTAAGCTATTATTAAATTGAACATTATATGGTATTATTCGAGCTGCTTTTAGTGTAAGACAGAATCATTTATCACGAGGGTAATGTACTTCTATAAATTAAAAATACATCATACTCCTAACAAGACATAAATACAGAGAATTTACGCTCGCAACGAGAATATTCAGATTTATCACCCACTGAGATATTTCCATAATACAACAAATAACGACCAAATCTTTTCGTAAATTTTGCCTAGATTCTTGTTTTTATACCCACATTTTGAAAGTGAACAATTTAGATGTAACTAACATTTATATCTTACTAGCTGACCCGACAAACTTTGTTCTGCCATAAAAATTACTTCTAGTGAATATTTGGTATAACGAATGTATTGTAAGTGTGTGGGGATGGGTTCTATGACAGAAATAGACGCTGTAGGCGATGACTGCTGATAAAAACAAAAAAACTCCAACTAAAGTAGGAAAATTAAATTAAATGAAAATCAATATTAATTTCGAAGAGCAATTGAGTGTACGATATTTTTTGTCAGTCTTTCTTTAGCCAACACAAATAAACTCGATGGTTTGCCCACGCGAGAACATGATGGCGAATGAAATGACGCGACGCTTCTCGTGAATGTCTTGCGCATGTGTGGATGAAAATTCGATGAGGCGGACGTAGCGCCATCTGTCATTCAACAACATAAATAATTTCGTTCTGTTTGAAATACGAAAGACGGTTAAATTTGTTCATACAAAAAATAATAAAATCGCGGTTAAAAAATGTGAGGGTGGGGGTAGTAGGGTTAAAATTTGGGGTTATCGGTATTTTTTTATGTCAAATAAAAAAAAATACAAACAACAAAAAAATTGACAAAATATTTTTTTTCTGGAAAGGAACACTTCTAATCACCTAGCGGTATGAAATATATTTTAAAACCTATTCTCACACCTACCAAATATACATAAAAAATTTCATAAAAATCGGTTAAGCCGTTTCGGAGGAGTGCGACCACAAATATATAAGATTATTTAAGCTATGATAAAATAATAAGGGGGTAGGTAATACTTTTATCTTGAGTTAACATTATAAGGATAACAACAGATACAGATATTTTATTAACAATAATTTTATAAAAGAATCGGGAAAGGGAGAGGCGAGTTGAGCTCCATCCATCAATTAGGTAAGGTAGTAATTAATTAACGCCTAAGAACGCCGCTTAGCGCAATAAAAACAACCTATTGTCTGAAATTAAAACACTTAAGCTTTGGGGATTTAAGGGAAGCTCAGATAAACTCTTGTGAGATATCTAATAATCAGTAATGATCCCTGTTTCCTTTCCTACACTAAGATTAATTACTTTCAACCCGCCATCCTCTGTTCTGTCTGAGGCAAGAATGATTCGCGAGTTTGTCTTTAACACCAATTTTAGGGAGCTTTCAAAGTTAGGGATTAAAATATAAATCAGCATTCAGAATGACTTCGTGTAACATAACAACGCACACTTCAATATTACAGAAATGAGGCTAATCCAAAAATAAGTCACGTAATATTATTACTCAAACCAATCGCAAGTCTGCCGAACTTCAGAAGTATCCGCAGCGAATGGCGATAGATTATCTCGTTAATAAAATAAAATTTTAGAAAAAGAGTTGCAAATAACAACAGACGTTGCATGCGCATTGCTGAAACTTTCGATTTTACTTGGAGATTCCAACTTTAATTTAAGACGAAATGGAAAGTTCTGGATGTAGGCGACGTATACAAAATCTCTTCAGATGCCGAGTGCAGAGGGTCTTTCAACGAGGAGCTCCGTGGATATTATGCTAGGAGAGGAGAACCAGAGAAAATACATTTCCGCGACGCCAGACGTGGTTCGCCACCACCGAGTGAACCCGTGGAAATGCTTCCAGTTATTTCCAACTAGCAGCCTATTCCAAACAAACAAACAATCGTTAATACACCCACTACCATCCACATCTCCGTCGCGGAACGTGTGAGCCGTTCACGATTGAATTCGGTCCAGCCATTAACAACTTAACTAACATTATTTGATTAACAACACATTCGAACTCAATCGGAAAGCGATCGTACACACTACACAGTACACGACGATAATCTATTATAAGATCATTTCAATTAGAAGTGATGCAATTATATCGGGCTATCATTCAGTTCTAATTAACCAAACAATCTGAAAGGGATAAACGAAGGTTGTTCGTAAAATAAGTAAGGTTTTAAAATATTTTTTTCTTAATTTTGTGGCGTAGTCTGTTGAGTATCCCTGGTCCCTGGACGACAAAGGGCAGAACGTGGAGTGGCATAATTTACTTTATTTAGTGGGTATTTAAAAGAGGCGCTCGCTCCGAGAGAAAAGCTGTTTATTTAACTACAGCGAACAGCGCCACTTGGTGCCTGTGCCATTGTGGAAATGCTCCATTATCGTCCACGAACCAACCAATACCATATTATACATCTGACTCTACGAAAGATGGAACTTGCCAAAACCAAGGAAAGCCCATAATTATTGACTACACCCAAAGAAAGCTATCTTTATTCAATGCAATAATATTATTGCTTTCGTAATAGTATTTATACTCGTGATTTCGTTTTAATTTTTATTTTTAGATGCTATTATGTCTCCTCACGGGAAAGAATTAAGTGATATGAAATAAAAGAAATAGGTAGTCATTTTGAAAGGTCTGGAAGTGGGGACAAAATTGAAGACGCCTTAGAACAAATATATCCCATGGCAAACAGAAACTCTCGCAAACGCAAGGCAAACATTCTCTGCTGAAATATTCATAAACATATTTTGTTCCGCGATTTCCATAATACGGCTCCAAAACTAAACCAAAATCCCCGAAGAAAATGTTCAAATACGTTTCGCGATTTAAATATTACTTTTGTTACGAGGTTTAAGTGAATCCACTACGAAAAGCTCAAAATAAACCGCGTTAATATTTCCCTTGTAGTTTTCCAATACATTACAAGTTTTGTGTTCAAGTGCGAATTTTTATTATCAATCATAAGTCAACATCGGATTTTATGTAATCTCAGTCACCTTTTCCCAAGACTCTCCTAATTCTTCTTTAAATAAACGTTGATAACAGTATTTTCCTTTCATACCTTCAAGTGCTCACTTATGTCACCGCCGAGTGTTGCCCATTATGTTAGGTTTTGTACAATTCTCTTCACAGCGCGCCCGGTCAAATCAAGTTCTAACTACATTTTAAGACTCGTTAGTGTTAATAATATTGATTTATCTACGTTATTTCGAAATACAGAGTTGTTGTTTAGTTTTCAGTTCAGCAGTGTATATTTACAGTGACATTAAATTACATTATAAAGTCAGTCGATCACATTGTTATTACGTAGTAATTCGTTATGAATCACGGCGATACTCGGTAAGGGATTGGACAGTTGGATGGATGGTGGATGAATGTATGGACAATGTAACTCAGTATAATTATTATCGCGATTGTACGGCGCGTACTTACAGCCTGCTTCACTAGTGCTCTGTGTGGGGAAAATAGTTTTAAAGTGCACTCTTTAGTGGGAGAGTGTGTGTGTAGTTGTGTAGTGCATACAACGCGGCCCTTGTGTTCGAGCGGCTGGATTGTGTACACGGGTTGTTATCACAACCTAGATATACTCAAATAAACCATCTCTCTATGCATACTGCGCACAGAGCGCACGAAAGCAACAGCAATAGCTGTGATCCCGACTGCTGGACAGCCAAACGAATCCAAAAAGGATAAAACCATCTCTAATACCCATCAGCGAACGTTTGTCTTATCGGCCGTGTCAATAAGTCTAAAGCAACGCGAAATATCAGCACGCTGTATGGCCTGGGAGGTAAATATCCTAACAGCGAGGTTCCCTTAGCTCCATCTCATTAGACATTCTCCAAATGAAACAGCGACAAGTCACTGTGCGGCCGCTTGGGTGTTCACTGTTCTCCGTTCATGTCTGAGAAATGGGAGATGAACGAAGGAATACAAAGCGAGTTACGTAAGACAGGTAAATTTGAGCAGGAACAATGCTTATCCGCTAAGAATGTTAGCTCGGAGTTAGCGATCATGAATCGCGATTTAGAGATCAGGCTAGATTCGAACAGAGACGTCTGAAGCCACACACAAACAACTGGTCTAATTAGGAAAACATCCACCGCCTTCGGAAGATTAAGCGGAATGGAAAGTACAAAACGGTTTATCCATTAAGGTTAATGTATCAGCAAATATCAGGATCATTTAACAACGCCCGAGGCAAAGATTCAAAGCGATCTTTAAATGTTAATACCAGCTAGATCACAATAACTTCATTAATCTTTTGACCCGTTCAAGCTCAGAACTTTGAACCACATTGGAAGCACGATGCGTTAATAATGATTACTTACGTAGAATATTGAGTTTTATTATTTCGTGCGTTTCCATATTAAACCGAGGTACAGGCAAGGGTATCGCTTGCTTGCAATAGCTTTAAATCAATTACAATTTACTACATCGAATTGGAAAGGTGGAATAATGGCAGTGGAACATGCTGTGTTACGTCAGTGCCCTTCCAATTCAAAGGCTAACAAAAACGTATCACGGAAACAAATAACTAAGATAATAAAAACCTGACAGTGAATACTAACAACACAACATTTCCTGCGGGGGGAAATGTGTTAAATTAATTATTAATCCAGGAATTAAAGCCACGGGGAATATTTCAGGTGCTTATGACACTGCACCGATGAATTATTAAATAGTCTTTTTGTATGGCGGAGGACGTGTCAGTCGAGCAATGGCTAGAATAAATAACTCGGCGCAGTAAGGCTGAACCAGAGAGGGAATTGTAAAAATGTAATTAAATTATCGCGGACGGGGCTAATACACGAAGATAACACGGGCCTTGTTAAATCAGCTGCTAGAATTTTAGTCTCCATTGTTCGACGTGAGAAATATATTTTACAAAAGAACAGGATTCCACACCCAAAACACTGATAATGTGCTGAGGTTAATTGATGCATTATTTCATTTGAGCATAGCAACAATACATGTATTAGCTGTTATAGGAGTGGATACGATTATTCCGAAAAAAAATTGTGTTGACGCACTGTTATAAATTATCTAGTATTATAATATCGTTGAGAACTGCATTGTAAAGTAGGTAATACCGGCATGCTTTCAATGCTCGAATAATTTTATACGAATACGTTTGTTCTAGGTCATCCAAGAATCCTGTAAGAAAACGAAGCCAAAACAATTATAAAACCCAACACCATTGTCCGTAGGTATATTTGTATGGAAATAAACGACGCTTCTTTTGCAATGCAGAGTGTGTGCAATAAAATGGCTGGCTTCACATTCAAGTGCAAAGCCAGCAACGTGCGAAATAATGAAATACGCGAATATCTCCTCCAAAGCCACAACAATCGTGGTCGATAGCCGCCTATTGAGTTACGCAGAGTCAAGCAGTCTGTTGGCTATTGCGTGTTGTTGGATTGTTAGCACTAAACTACTCAATATACATTAGGTATACTACAGTGCACACATTGCTGAGTGTATTCTGTAAGGAGTCGAGTAGTATGAGTTCACGCTGTCAACGGGGCAGAGAGAGTTAGTGAGCCAGTTCACAGCAATATTAAATCACAATTTTTTGGACACCAATGATAAAGGTCGCTCTTTCATCTAGAATCTAGATTTCATGTGGATTATTCTGATCAGTTTATTTTGTATTACACGTCTTGCTCGGTTTCTAATCTTTGGTCTGTTCGCATTTTAACGCATTCACTTTACTCGGATTCTTATCCGTTTCCAAAGCAGTGGTTCGAAATTTATTTTTCACTTGTTTCGTTATCGTGTTTGCGAAACGGGCCGAACCTTTAGCAAGACCTGCAGCACCACCATTCAAATTGAGTAACCTCCATTATAACCGAACCATTTTCAATTACATTGTGTCGGTATGGTTATGTTTACATGCAGATATCTGATTCAAACAAAATAACCGTTTTTCATCGACCAATAATAAATAATAAATATTGGCCGTAAATAAAAATGAAAATAAGCCGAAAGTACAATTACAGATACAATGCGCCTTGTATTATAGGTATGTTAGCATTTTACTATCTTCAGGGGGGAAAAGTTTTGTGAAAGATAGAGCTATTTTGATTAAAAGAAATCATGTCAATATTTACAATATTACAAACAGATGCCATATAGGTTTAGATTTCATTAAAAAGTATGTCTTTTCTTTTATGTATTCTGACAAATTGGAAAGCCACATAGCAATACAGGCACAATGTGTACTGATATTACTCAGTATCTATTTGTATAGCCACAGCTGGTGGTGTGAAAACGATTTCTAGCAACGTGTCAGAAAATGTGATGGCACACTCCTAAAGATAAACTGCTGATAGTGGGAACTATCGCCGAGATAAACTCATGGTTTTTCTGTGGATTTTTCCATTATTAAATCATAAAGGGAGATAAGGTACTATTTATATTGTGTCGACGATCGATATTTCGCGGGGTACTTCAAGGACCCGCAGCTGGCCCAGTTAGATATGAATAATAGTATACCTACCTAATTGATTCACGAGATTAACTTAATCAAAAACACAAAAAATACTGGACGCAATGCAAAACTCAACACTGGACTTACTGGAATGAATATAGAACTTAATAAGGACTTCATTACGTACTTAATTCATGACTTTATACTGAACATACTATAGACCTATCAGAAGAAATACAATATGAACTGAGACAATCACAGCACTTATTAGTTGGCCATGTTTTGAAGCGCGGCCCGTTGTGTTACCTTGAATGCAAACCACGACAGAACAGATCGGAGTGGGGCGGATTAGATGCTTTAACTTGTATTCAAGTTTTGTATGCGATCCATTAACCTATGAAATACCGAAGAAACGTTGTAGATGTCGCTTCAGTATGGCAGTAAAAATAAAGTGTAGGTTTTTTTGCACTCGGTTAAAGTGTCACTTTTATAATGGCCGGAGTCCATTTTGTAACAGTAAAGTAGAGATACGACTCTAGCCCAGCGGTTTGTGTGGAGTGTCCCATTCGCTGAATATAATGGGATACATTAAGGCAGTGTCACTTGCCACTAATGACACCTAATGACACATTGAGTTCAAAATGGCCACTTAAGATAGAAAACTGTCAAATGATCGTTTCGCGCTGAGCGGCTAAATAATATTTTATTACGTTTACATTATATATCCCAAAACGTTATTTTTGTTCAAAAAAGCTCAACAATAGAATTTTTCGTTGAATGTTTTTTTTAATCAATAAAAAAATACTACTTCAATATAACTGCACTTTAACCAGCGAAGTATCTAATTTTGCAAGTATCCACGTTATAGCGATTACGTATTCCATAGCTTTGAACGTAGAAGGGAATCCTAACTAATATTATAAATGCGAAAGTGTGTTTGTTTGATTCACGTCGTCCTTTTTTCACGTCGCAATGGAGCGACCGATCGACGTGATTTTTATGCATGGCGATAGTTGGAAGTCTGGGAAGTGACATAGGCTACTTTTCATCCCAAAAATAATTTCATTCACGTGGAAAAATTCTTCACACAGTAATTTCTCCCTAATAATGCGCAAGCGAAGCCACGGATGAAAGCTAGTATCACATAGCACTCTTTTTAGGGTGAATTGTTTTCATATAAAATTATCATTACAAATCCTATGGATGGTTAAAACAGTTGTAATTATTGCTAAATCGCTTTGCCCGAGGCGATATAAGAAAAGCGTGATAGTGTATTTAATATGATGCAGGTACACGCGTGGTAATCATAATATTTCGTAAAATCACTCGAAAATCACTCCCAGCACCATATTACGAGTATAATCAAGGCATGACCGTGATCCACGTGCGAATTAAAGAACCACCATCACGCTTCAAGCATAAGTTATTACGTTCAAATTGCACGGAATAAAACAACAAATCGAATTGAATTCATTTCGGGTACGTTTCGCAGTGCGGCCGGCCGCCTACGAGCCGCACGGTAATTTACCTGCGAAAAAAATCACTCGGAGCTAACGCCTATCAAAATAATAATAGTGAAATGTACAATGCAAAAAGCGCTTAGCAACAGACAGCCTATAAATAATAGTAAGAGTGTGTGCGGAATAGTTACTGCCATACTGCCAATACACGTACACTCCGATTAGGTAATAGTTGCTGGTATAGGTAGGGACTGTAGCGTACACGGTCTGGTCGGGTACGTGCACCAGTTTTAGGAGAACTTCACTAAACTCTGAATTATGAAGCTGCGACCTTGAAAATATGTTGCGGACCAAAACACACTATGAGATCTACAATCGCGAAAATAAGACTATATTTAACAAAATCAAGAGATTCTAAACGATCTAATGATATCATCGCAGCAAATTGTTGTTAAAAATAACATTAATTAATTAAATTGATTTACTCATATCCGTCTACCTTAGAGATATCTTGTTAACATTTAAATCAATGAAAATAAGAAAAATTACAATGTTATCATTAGTCGATATTTGAAAGAGAAACTTTGCATTATATTCTGCATTATTCATCACTACTTAAATGCCCGCAATCGGCAAAAACTCTTCATAAATCTTTGCCAACATATATCATTTCGGAGGATCTGGACATTAAACGTATAACTTGTAAATAATAATAAATAAAAGTCGTCTACGATTGTTAGTTCGGCGTTCAGTCTCCCTATTACGTAATCTAGGATGGATGGTAAAAAAAACTTACCGCGGACTTGAACGTTGAATCGTCGGTTAAAAAAATCTGCCACAATGCCGAGCTGTCTGTCGAGTCTGTCAACAACCCAAATACAGAGCTGGGCGGTACTACAGGCTTCACCGAGCACTGGTCTAAGAACTAGAGAATGTTGATACTCTGGACTAATTCTAAACTAACGTAACTCTAACCTAACCTAACTCTGACTTAACCTAACTCTAACCTAAGTCTAACTTAACCTAACTCTAACTTTAACCTAACTCTAACTTAAACTAACTCTTACCTTACTCCTAACCTAATCAACTAATTGTAATATTGTGCTAAATATTTGTTTTTGTATCAACTGATGCAGTCTGATCCCGACTCTCAGTTTTGGGAAGTGTGAGACCGGAAGGAGTGGGAGGAAAATGAGGTAGGGAAGAGAAAGGTCAGAAAGTACTTGTTTATCCAGATCTGGTCATCGAGCACGGCTAACGCCATCGTCGTCGTCATCATCATCATTTTAATTCAAAAAGAAGGTGTTTACCAAAGCGATAGGAAAGCATAAAATATTGTAATCCTAAATAAAACAGAGTGTGTAATTAATGTGCGGTAGAAGTAAACCTTCAGAAAACTAAAGTAGACAAGAGTGGGGAGGCTACGAAACATCGGAGTAGAGGAGACTGATCATACTATCTTATTCTCTGCAGGCTAAATCCCATGGATGTACGTGTTTTTCTCTTTTTAGTGTCGCTATTTTTCTTTTAATGGAGTTAGATAAATCTCAACGGTGCTAAAGAAATTTTCACATCAAAAATCACATCCATTTTGGATGCAAAGTACGACAATTCTTCTTTTCTTCTTCCTTGCGCTGTCCCAACTCATTGCCTAGGTAGGATGTTGGGGTCGGCTCTTCTCGTTCTCAGGTTGTAATATCTTCTGTTCTGGGTATCGCCTTCATCCAGGCCGTTTCTCTGAAGAATTTTGGAACATTGAGTCATCCAGGAGTTTACCGCAAAGTACGACAATTGTTATGTAAAAATACAATTATTGTGAATCAGGAAAACCTTGGAAACCTCGTTAATGCTCACTCTCAATTCAGTCACTCACTTCACTTCCACACAAAATACATGAGTTTTGAAAACACACGAACCATCCTCGTCGGTTTTAAGATCAGAGTAAAGCAAATTAGTTGATACAGCCAATTTATTATGACCCATTCGGTGACGTCTTTGCCACGTGGTATGGCCTGATCGTAATAACTATTCCGATATGTTAAAATAAAATCGTTTTAAGCTTAATTTGTAACACGATTTGGAGTGCCCAAGGTGGGCGAAAGAAGTTGCTCGCGTTCATGTTTTTTTTTCTCTTGCTTATTTACGATGTCAAAAAAACAAACATCTCACAAATTCTTGTCTTCCGTAGGGATAACGTTAATAAAAGAATGTTTTTTTTTGCATAATATTATACTTCATAAAATATTAATGATATCAAAAAACAAATTGGCAACATTTCACAAAAAAAATTGATGCAGCAATTAATACAATAAAGATTTATAAAAACATCGTAAAGTAATATAAGTTATTTATTATTTAAAATTTTAAGCCAATTATCCCTTTTATCTTTCTTTTCAGTTTAACAATCTTGGCTCATATCCTAAAGCGTTGACCGCGATTATAATTTTATATATCTTTTTTTATTACAGCAAGGCGTATTAATAATGGCAGTAGAAAAAATGGTTGGCAACAGCGACGATCTTGACCCCGGCTTGTCTTGGAGCGGACCGAATCCACTCAGCCGCGACGGTCAACTAACTTGACACATCATTAATTATTATGAAAATACGACTTTTCAATAAAAACAACATTATAGAATGAAGAAAATTGCCTGCCAAATGTTATGTCATACCAAATGAATGTTTTATTTATTTAAAATCAATTTTTCGTTGGACATCGTTTTAGTACAAGAATACAAGTAGAATGATTTAACTTTTAGAAGAACCAAATCAAACCAAAGAGTGTGCAAATCACACGCAGTAGAAGTGAAACTAGAACGTCGCTAGATGTCGCTTTCTTTTCTATTGCCTGTTTATTTTTTAAAGTGGTTTGAAGATTGGATATTGATTTCATATAATTATTTTTTATTTTTTTTGGATTTGCTTGATGTCTGTTTTTTGGATTCGCTTGATGTCTGTCTCTCTGGCCGCTGTCAAGTGCCTTGCCCACTGCGCTATTGAAGGCCCGCGCCGACGCGCGAATTTACCGCATTATATTAGAACCGAGGACCGTCAAATAATACATTTTTGTGACGCATTTCCATTTCATCCGAATTTCAAATCGCTAACGGGGCTAAAGAAGTTTCACTTCAAAAATACGTCCTGCTTATAAAAGCTCTGGAGAATATTCGACCTTTAGGGAAAGAATTAGCACAAAAAGTGTTTTAGGTACGCGAGTGTGGTGTTACCTGATTTTAGCAACAGATGTGCAATATTTTCAGACATTAAAATATCGATAAGTTCAATCGAACGCTAAATCTATGAATATAAAGAGTATCTGTGGTGGGCGGGCGGCGCAAGTATAAACTTACTGCTTTATTATGAGATTGACGAAATTTTGCACACTTGACCTCCGAATCGAGAGGAACGTCACTGTCTGATAATAATATAATTTTCTGTTAAAACATAGGGAGGTACCTACCTACCGAATCACTTTCTGAACTCTTCAAACAACTGATTCTAATTTTTGAAATGGACACGTAAACTCCAAGCAGATTTGACTTTATTGAATTACTTGTAGGTTTTAAAATTGTAGATTTCACGCACAGACAACCGAAATCAGTATTTTTGAATTGAAAACACTTTTGACATTGTTGCGCCCTGTGGCTCGTGATGTGACCCGTGAAAGGTCAAACCGCACCACAGACACGAGAATAGACACGAACGGACAGAAAGGCAGGCATTGCATTACAAAACTATTAAAACTCTTCGCGAGTTACGAAGCCTAATTAGATTTATCACCGAGTTAGCCGAAGTTAACAATAACGAGAAAAGCATAACTGTCAGATAGGACGCGAAATACATATTTAATTCTATATCACCGTGTGAAGTTCCATACCGGCATTAGAGAAGATTTGTTCTCGGAGTCCACGACTCTTATTATGTCTTCAAATTGCCCAATTTATAATAGTCGGTGATGACAGTTGAAAAAAAAACACCGGCATTAGATCTAGCAACAGGCAAAAATACCATATCTCCGTACGGAAATAGTGAATCACCATCGCAGCCAAACTGACACAGGAAAATAAATTGATTGAAAATCAACACAGTCAACTTTGACGGTAAAAGTATTTGTTGAAAATTATTTGTTCATTAAGAGGGCATTACCAGAGAAAACCAGAAATATGTCATTTTCGACGTATTGACTCTTTTCCACAAAAAATTATAAATGGATTTCGAAAGATTGTTCTTTTATCTAGCATTCTAAATAAATTTTGAGAAATTTTTTTAATTTTTAGTATAATAAGGTTATTTATTCCATAGGTCTTTGGCAGATTTGTTAAATTTTCAAAAAAGATTTTGTATTATACCACACCCATTTCAAATAATATAATCATGCAGTAAAATAAATCAATATATTATCTAGCAAACGCATGTTTTAGAATTTTAATTTTAGTTTCAATAAAATCATTAAAAAATATGTACCTACGTACATGTGTTTCTTGACGAAAATTGGTCCGTTTGTGTATTTATTTGCGCACTTACAAACTAATATATTTCAGATTTTTTTAACATTCTTATTAAATTTAGACATTATTGAAAAATAATAAATACTTATAATCAAAAAATAACTACAAAAAGTACATTATTTTAATAGTTTTATCATCACGCCTTTCAGCATTTTTGGATGAAGGTATAAATTAAAGCTAATTTGAATTGAAATAAATTCGATACTGAGTTATAATTTTAAAAAGCTGGTACGTAGAATAATTAATCTTTCTCGTTGTAACCGCCCTGCATGATCGTAAGAACAACCTTTCGACGAAATGTGGATTTTCGTCCGCTGGCTGGTTAAACGCTCTTAATGCTGAAACTATCAAAGGATGACATCAAACTTCAATTTCAGCTCTCATCTTTTAACAATGATACCTAGAAGGTTTGGTCGTTAAAACAAGATAAATACGAATATAATTTTAAAGCGATAATTTAAAAACAAAAAATTATTGTAAGGTGAATATACCTTATTCAGATATAAAATGTCAATATATGTATTTATATTATCATTGAGAGTGGTTAGAAAAATAAGTAAATATAATGAAGATTGGTATTTGAACTGCAGACATTATCGGTAAATGCATTAATAAGAATATATGAAATTATTTTAACAGGTATATAATGACTATCGTAATGGATAATGACTTGTCAGACTAGGTAAGCAGAACGTATGTTATGTATATATTACACTGCCTTTAGTATAACCTCTTCATTTAAGTTCAAATAACCTCCTGTTTGAAGAACAAAATGAACACGGTGACAGTGTACACTATCAAATATTTGCATTATTAATCAATACGCGATAAGACCTCACGTGTAACGTGACACGTGTAGAGAGATCAGCGGACAGACAGACAGACTATAGTCAGAGGACACCAAAACCTCATTATCAACATGCATATGTAGAAATGAATCAAGAAAATCAATATCAACTTCTAGTAATTGGTGCAAACAAATAAAAAAGTATCACTTAATAGAATAAATATATTATTCCATAAATATTTTTGAAATCATGTGGGAAAGAAATGTACATTAAATTACGATAAAAGTTTTAGACATAGACACTCATTATAGGAAATCATTGGCAATATAATAGGAGGGACACCTCAAGCTTAGAAGAAGTTTTTAAAACTTAAGAAACCATATTGTGGTCATGTTCATTGTTTATTCCCCAGGATTAAAAAATCTGACTTTTGCCGACTAAATTTCAGTTGCGGTTTATATTGAAGTAATAATATTTTTCGCAAAGCGCTGCGGAAAGCGGAATATTTCTGGAAGCTGCTCGGAGATTGATGCATAATTTTAAATATTCACCGAACCACCGGCTTCTGCAATATTTTCGGCAAAAAATATCGGTTTTCCGAGCGACCAGCTTGCGTCTCTGCTGGATTTTATTTCGGAGAATCGGTCGGATGTTTGAATATTACCGCCTGCGAGCCGAATTCATTCGAAATCTTATGTAAATGATGATGTTAAGCGAGGCTTATTTGAGAATTACATAATGAAACATAAAACTAGCTCATTATTTCAATGGTGTCCCTAATGGTTCTTTCCGTGGGACTGCGTTATTTGTAATGATAATCCGGATAGTTTATTCTGAGATAAGACAACACACAACACGTATTTGAAGTTCTCCGCCACCCTTTGGCAGCAGATAGCAGAAAGGCAGGCAGGCAGGTGGGTAGGAAGTAAGAGTAGAAGTAGGAAGGCAGGCCGGCCGGCTGCTCGGGGGATGTTGCATCAATATTCATACAAAGCTTGAGATTCTTCCCTCTGGGGCGGCGGAGGCATCGCGGCCGGAAAGATACGGGATTACGAGAGCATCTTATGTACAAAACTCATTTATTCGAGCCCAAATATTAAAGCGGGCTACCGTTTTAACGGCTGTTTTTGTTGACTTCGCAGTGACCTCAAAAATAATATTATTCTGCGGGAGATTTTGTGTGGGTACTTTGCGGTCCTCCGGAACCCCCTGGGAGACTCATTTATTTATATGGGAAAATATCCACGGCCAGCCCCAATTACCAAACAACCGACATCAGCAGTAGAAAGGCCGGCCAGCCCAGGGCCAGTGACATTTTAATCTTGTAACTCGGAGCTTCCAACCGAGTGCGGCTCGATATTAAACTTTTACAAACTACTTTTGCCCGAAATGGTGAAATATTTTGTAAACCTTTTTAAACAATCGTAGATTTGAACCTATCATAAAAAGATACCTTTGTTTACAAAGTTCAAAGTTATTAACGAGCGTTTTGCTTACACACCTGCTAGATACGAGTGTGTCCATATGTATATGTCAGTGTTGGATGTAAATGGACTAATGTAAAGAAATATGAAAGAAGATTCCCATAAAACGTATCATTATTACCAATATTTTTTTATACACGCTTTATATGTTTATTACGCGCTAACGGCGTAATTTCAGAATAATCTATAAAATATTAATTTACCGTTAAAGCAATTTGGAAAAGTAAATAAGATTTCAACGTTTTTTTGTGGTCTCTTTGACATCTACAACCGAAAATTACGTTTAAAAAAACTCCGTTGCGAAAAATTTAGGCAATTTCATATTCATACAATGCCCGTAGGTACCGTAAGTCTCGCGTCGGTTTTTCCGCATAGATAAATACTTAACAGAAAAACGGCAAATTACCTTAACATTCGATGTAATAGGACTTTAATAGATATTACCTACTAAATGTTATTATGGTGAACTGGTGGATAAGGTTAGTGTTATGCGGCTTTTGTTCGTTTGATCTTGTATTCAATTTGATTATAGATTTTAAGTACCTACACCTACATTAGCGTATATAAAACTGTGAATCTACCCACAATGTAGATAACACAAGTGTATTATTAGTTGTATTAGATTAAATGATCTCTGACACGAAACGTGAGCTGTCATCATTAATGAACACATTAGAAGTAAGAATGACATATGCAATAATATAAATGATTTAATCGCCGGTTTTAGAGTCTGGTTTGATTAATCACCCATCTTAATGTGCCAGAATAAAGTCGGTATACAAATCGGCGGGTTTAATCTCAATCCCCGGAGAGCTGAAGCAGAAGAAACAATTTGGACGGTGAGGTTAATGCTATACATTAGTACCACGGCTCCGTCGAATCATTAATGAGGATAATTCATAACGCTTTAAATTTTCCACTTTTTCCGTTCGGAGATTCTGAATTATCATAAAGTTCTTGCCAGTAGTCGGTAGAGGAAGCCTCGTATTCTGGGAGTAAAGCGGCTAGAAGTAATACGCACCGCTCTAAGTATTCTATCTCTATAGGCGGGCGCTATCTGATGGAGAAATAAATAAATCCGAGAAAGACGATGCGAACTACTCAAAGGAGCATTAAGTCTCGTTCGAAGCGTAATTCATTATTTAAATGACGTGTTATAGTTGCTCCGTTTAACAAACATGAAATAGGCCTAAAGGTTGCTGTTGCTGTTGCTTACCTGCGGGATACAACGGTCGGCAAAACACGGCCCGTTAACTGACAGATACTTAACTAGTTCTGGCTTCACGATTACTCATCACTATCAGGTATCCGCCAAATAATATAACGAGAACATCGTAATTATTAAAACATCACTCTATAAACCACAAATGCAGATTTCACTTTCGGCGGAACGAGGTGAAATGATGTCTGCTAGGAATACCACTGTGATTCACCTTGATAAACTTCATGATTTTTTAAACCAAAGTTAAGATACGTATTAAAAGCAAACGTACCGTGAAAAACGTTCGTCATTCGGACCACAAAAAGTCTCACCCAGAAAACATGTTTAATTTTAGACGTAACACCGAGTTGAAGCCGTGAACAAGTTTTTATCGAGTAAATTTGTTCCGACGGTAAATTCAGATTTAAAAGAAATAATGTTTATATTACGAGCCGGTTTCGTAAGAGGGGCGTAAGAATGGTCCCTTTCCATTAAGTGGGATTCAACCACTTAAAATGAATTAATATAAGAAGAAAAATGCTTTCAAAAAGACATAAATATGCAAATCAGAAGAGTGCTGTCCATCCAAGCATGGAGGGAAACAACACGTCAAAATAACAACGAGACGAGAAACCCGTCTTTTAGGAGAAAAACTGAGAGAAAAAAAACATATTTTGCTTTTTAAAAGAAAAACACCTTTTTAACAAAAAAAAAACACACAAGTGAACGAATTCAAGAATAAACGATTTTCAGTCAAATGCAATACGTGCGTAATAGATTTGCTACATGTGTATGAATTTAAACACTTTAATTTTGTAACAATCCTAGAGATTCTTCTAGATAATTGTTTCGATGCGTACACACTCACTATGATAAAGCGACCCACATAATTAATTAATTGAGCGTAACCGGCGATAACTGTCGTCTCAATTTACAGCTGTGACACAAAGTCTCAATCACACCGGCCGTCACGTCACACCGTCACAGCGTATAACTACACTTATGACTTTTAGTATTTTACAGATCAAGAAGCGATCTGGCGACAAGTTTACGGTTTACCAGGTTGCAGAGTTAGTACATAATACGAGCTTGTAACGTAGTAGGGATCTCGTGGTTATTGGAGATCGCTCAGCCAAATGCAGGAAACAAAAGGTACAAGTATCCCGTGTGTGGCAAGCAGACAAGCCGCCTACCCTTGTATACGAGCTCAAGTACCAAGCACCAAGTACCCGATCAGCCGGAAAGTCCCCAGTCCCCATGTCCGGGCTATACGATACGGCGCGGAATAGTATGACACAGAGGACATTTCCTCGAAGCTCCATTCGTCTCCGAATGGGAACTTTGTATTGTGGATGCAGCCCAAACACACGCTACTGGCGCAAGCTGCTAGAGCTGTGCATTACTTCTCCAGGCACGTTGTCTCCCAAAGGATCGAGAGATGCAAAACGGCTTTAAATAAATCCAATGCTATCGGCGACGGGAACGCCTGCGAAATGTGCAAAATTCTATTTGGTTTATTCCCTTTTTCCTGACACGAGCAAAGCTGACATAATCGTACAACATACAAAATACTCGCGTTCATTTTTCGGTTAAATCTATCTTTCTGCTTCAAATTTATGAAACAACCGTTGAGAAATATTAATCGAGTTTTAATTTGAAGGATGCTTAAAAAAAACTACACGAAAGAGGCTGACTCTGAGAAAACATCGTTAATAAGCGTGATCACGATTTCAATTCAAGTCGAGGTGTCTATAACTCATAATAATTATTAAAATAATAACTAGTTTTTTTTTAAATAAAATAACTAGCTACTGCATAGTCAGAGAAATAGGTCTTACCTCATACACAGTGTAATAATATTATACAAAGTTATTATACAAATGCATCATGTAAGTAACGACGGATTGTGATACGTTAGAATCTCAATAAAAGCATTCTATAGTCTGAAGTATCGAGAAAGTTCGTTCCTTGATCTCGCTTGACGACCGCTTTCTGGCAAACGTTCCACTTAGAACATATTCCTCAATAATCTGAAGTCCCGTCTTTAATCCGCAGACATTCTACAAGTTCGCTGTTTGAGGAAGGAATCTCCGAGTCACGTCCCTGGAACTAGAGTGAGCCAACTACCCCCTCCCCGCCCCTACCCCGCTTCTCTACCCCTTCCCGCTGCCCGAGTACAAACAGGGGTCCGGTGGCTATAACAATTTTTCAATATTTGGACAAGCTTAATCAAACCGAACGGTACGGGCGTGCAAAGCGTGGACAATGCAGCCGGAATTCCAAAAATATCCCCGAAATTGAACGAAACTCGGATGGAAATAAAACTGCAAATAGCAAGACGAAATAATTGGGAGTTGGTAGACCTATGCAGATAGTGTCTTTATTCCACGTAATGTTTCATTTTTCATGTTGATTCTGCAGGTCTTTTGGTACCTTGTTAACGGGTGTCTTTGCAATTCCTGCCTAAAAGGAACATTTCTCTTGTTATTCTACTTACTTTCTTGTTCTTACCGGATTGCATTTTTTCTTCGTTTTCTTTGGAGTGCTTGGAGCCGGATTTATAGCAAAGGTCCGCGTTTATGGGAATTCTCGGGAAAAAACCCGGGTAAACATTGAAAAGTTGGAGATAAAAAGGGAAGACTTCTGATTCTCTCACAAAAATCCTAATAAGGAAGGGTCTTCTTCTCGCCTTGGGTTATTAGCGTTAGTTGTTAATGTTGCTTGCCGTGATTCCAGGAGAGGTATTAAGTGGAATGCTCAGTGCTTAGTGAAGGCGGCCAATTAAACTTTACATACTTCTTTAATGCGATACAAAGCCAAAGAATGAAAAGCCTCCTAGAAGGTAAGAAATCAAGTACCTACTGCAAAAAATAATATGTTAGAATTAAGCGAAAAGAAAAAAAATGTGTATCTACTTTGTGTTATCACTGTTATCAATATTTATAGAAATATCTGAAGAATAATTATGCGGCGAGATACAGAATTATTGATTATTTCAAACTATTCAGAATTTCTGATTGAATTAATGAGACTAATTCAAATACCACAAGCAATCGAATAAGACGATTACTTCACAATTTAATAACAGGTAAACTCACAAAATTCAGTTAGCTTTTATCAGATTTTTATTATTCTCAGAATCACTGGTTTTCTTCAGACCAGCACACTTAAACGCATCCGATGGAAAATTTTCCCAGAAATAGAAGACGGATTCGATTGTTGCCCAAACACTTCCAACCTTCCTTTGATCTGCAGATCTACGGACATGTCCGACAGATGCCAAGTATCACCGCCATCCGTTCTCCTAACATCTTCCATCTCTCATATCCTTCACCGGCGACGGCTGCGGTCGCCTTCGTTATTCATAAAACGATCGAAATGAGAAAATAAGTCGTAAAATCGAATTATAAACTTTCTGAACTCGTTGAGGTCGTTACAACTGCGAGAACATTAAACTGGAAGCTAGCGAACAACGGGTCAAATGCTCATTCCAACCAACCAACTACCGCGGCCTCGTGGAATTGTCGGACTCGAACTTTCCGCTGTGACCAAATTGACCTTTAAGAATAATATTCAAACAAAAACAAAAAAAATTATCTGTCAACTTTTTTACGAACAAACTTTATACAAATACAGATGATGTAGAACAGATGTGGGAAATCTTGACGTGAGAAAGCAAATCACATAGCCAACAAATCAAATGGTTCAACATAACGTTTGATATAAATAAAAAAGTGGGCAATACATAGATAACAAGAGTAAGTATATTTGAAGAAAATGATTGAATTACTCGATGTACGAGCAAGGATAATAAAAAAGCAACACCAAATAGCCACAAAGTGTGGTGTGTATTGTATGCCGCCCACAAATAAGAATTTAACCCCAGGGGAAATGGCCGGATCTAGGCGCGTAGTGAAAACAGTGAACCAATCGTTAAAACTAGACGGAAAAGTCAATTAAAGAAACTGAGATATAAAGAAGTGTAAGGGATATTACGATGGGAAGGAACTAAGACTATAGATTGGTCGATAGTATTAGTACAGAGAACTTCCCGCGGTCATTGTTTAGTTTAGAGAAGCCGGTGCCGGGGGGCGGCCGAGCGAGGGGGTAATAAAAAAGTATTTTATGATCCGGCATGTATTTGTTGCCCTTATTTTTCTTTCCCTCGCTTGAACTTTATCGGTTTCGTATTATTTCCCAGGGCCGTGGCTGAAGTTGTAGGATAAGGGTGGAACTAGCGAATAGCGATAGCCGTGGCCATGCCAATAAAGTGGACAGTAACTCATCTCTATTAGGACGGCGGCCGGCGCTAGAGACGCCGGAACTCGAAGGAACGGACATCTCTTTAGAGCCTTCGTTAAATGAAAACTATAAACAACATAAATGTCTCGATACTCCAGGGAAAAACATGTGCTTCGTCGCTGTTCGCCGCTGTATAAATAACAATTAATAGACACATTTCCAGCCAATTTATGTGAACCCAAAACTACACGAAAACTCACAAGCACTTCATACGGAAAATGTACGAGACTTCTTAAACCCCATTTGTTAAAAAAAAAAAAAAATTGGTAGACACTTATTCCCGTTTCTTTGAATTTTTACCAAAAAAAAAAACTGCCACAATGCAATTGTTAGATACGTTTGAACGAGTACGACGGGGGAGGTATAAAGTCTTTCGTTGCTAAAAACGATGAAATTACCACTTAAGACTTGGGCAGTTACGAACCCCGACATGAAGTACTATTATACTTTCTATTTAACCCAAAAGCACACGTTCAGCATTACGTATTACATTGTAACTTGTAACAAGACGGAGTTTACACTCTAAGCGGTGCATTCTGCTTTCATTGTAAAGTTTTGAGGGAGCGGTATATTTTGTACTTAATACTTAGGCACTACTTTCCCTTGGCAGGCAGTGCTTTTAAGGAGCAGGGAGTTTCTTCATACAAAGGAATGTTAAACTTGGAATCGACGCTTAGAATTAATGACCACAGTTAACTTCTTTATGCAAGTTGAATAATTGTTCATTTCTATAAAAACCGCAACCACTCGCACCAGATTTAGCAAAAAGGTACCAAAATCACATCACATACTTAATAAGAGTATATACTGCTTTTAATCCGAAGAGCTTTTGGATCATATTTGCATCTCGAGCGAATACTAAGTAATTGAAAAAACTCCCATAAAGATGACAATACTCTAAACTACATATTATGTATGTTAAAAGTTAGCAAATTCAAATATTACCTATACAACTTCAAGTTCGTACACCAAAACTAGTTTGAGTAATATAGTGGTGCGGGACGCGGCCTGTGTAGGAGAGAGATAAAGCAATGTTTCCGTGCGGTTGAAGCAGGTATCGGGTAAAATTTTCTTTTGATACAGTCGTTTCAAATTTGAATATCCACTCGCTCCGCAAACGACTTTCCTCGGGTAAAGTGCGCGCTTATAAGTTGCCACTTCCCCTGCGGCGGGCATTATCCGCGAGGAGAAACTTGCAAACGTCACCAGGCACCGGTACAAGCAAGAGCGGCAGTCTCCACCCCTCACTAGAATGGAACGCCAGACTTACGAGTAATGTATGACCGTCTTGATTCCCTAAAAGTCTGCAAGATTCTATTTATTAATACGATTTGGCCTGGACTCCAGCCCGCTCGTAATATACGCGTAATGTCTCAGGGAGACGGTGTTCGACATACCCCCTTGATCGTCAGGAGCCAAAATCACGTATTAAAATCTAACGATATCATGTCGACAACTCGCGGCGTTGTTACCAGCAAAGTTAGCAGTTACCAGTTACCATGCTCATCCGCCCAAAATGATTTCACCAGTGGGCGGGGCGGGAACGTGATGTGTGTTTTCCAGAACTGGCTAAACTACCAAAACTAACATTCAAGTAAATACCGAGCTACGGAAGTATAAATGGGGCAAATGATTACTTTTCCATGCTAATTCAGGAATTTGAATACAGTAAAACTACTAGAATGGAACCTTTCATCTCTCATCTGCTTATTGATGGCCAAACGTTACAAAATCATTATCATGTATAAGTTTCCTTATCGCGAACAAAACAACACATAAATCTCGAAAAAATGTTCAGATAGACTGCTGGCAAATATTCACTTCAAGTGTATCAGACTAAATCAGACTGAAAAAAAAAACAAAACAATGGCATCGCTGTGAGAAAAAATAATCAATAATAAATCATGAATTTGACACAAGTATCAGCCCAAGAACGTGAATAAAACTTGAACTAGCGTTTAATTTATTCCGGCCTTCGACATGATAAACCGCCGTGACGATATGAGGGAATGAATGTCAAATGTAATCAGGCACTTAAAAATACTGAGGTCATTAAATGAGTTATCGTCCGAATTCCTATATAAAAAGAATGCGCTGCATTTACACATGGGTAAGTTGATAATCCACATTATGCAGGCGCTTCCACGGCCGCGAGCTTCAGGCTTCGCTTATCACTTCCGGGGCTTCTTTGTTTCCTGGACTTGCCTTCATTCGCCAATCAGCGCTCACCGCAGTCAGAACTGAGACTTATAGTTGGAGTGCCTACTGCCTAGTGCTGGCGCCTGTCAACAGAGCATCGTCAGTAGTCAATAGTCACCAGTCAGCAGTTTGCAGTTTCCGCTATCAACTGACGCATCCATCCAATTATTATCATTGTGGCCATCGCCATGAGAACTGAAGATACATTGCCATGTTATGGAAACAGGAATGGAATATATTATTTTTAAATAATTACTCAATTTATTATTTATTAGAGTGGACCCGTGAAAAACCGCGGGATAGTCGGGTGCTATTGCGTATTAATATCTCGTCGAAACTTGTTCCACTATTTCACACGAGTAGAAGTGCGCGGGAAGCGGATTCGATGGTTTCTGGTCGTTAGAGGTCAAATTGGACGAATTTCAAGTTAAAAAGTGGTTCCAATTTTTTCGATCTTTGCCTCACGTAAATATAATACATTAATTCGTTTGTCTGAATTCCCGACACATCTGTTTAAATATTGAAAAGACAATGAAAATAATTTTCTGTTAAAATATAATATTGTAGGTAGGTAGGTACTTTATTGAATTCTCCAAAAACTTCCAATTTTGAAAATGAAACTATAGTTCAAAACAAAAAATGTTAAAATTAATTTACCCGGAGTTACAGACAGAGGCACAACCGAAGTTATTAGTTATTTTTATTGTTCATTCTTTCAAGCATGTCATTGGTTTATATGTATAATAAATTTAATCCAATTTTTTTTTCAGAAATAAATCAACACTGCACGATAAGAATTGGGTAATAAGAAATGCATACTCGGTTTCCGATTGATTACTTTGATTCCGATTGATAATTGAAGTTTAGAGTGATTCAGTAATTTTAACAACAACCGACATAAAAATCGACACATAATTTAATTAAATGCTATCGTCAAATTAACCGGTTTTCTCCAGCATCAAAACTTCAATCCATTCAAATACTACGACGGGTTGTCATTGGCCCCAGGTAGTTATACCATAAAGGACACATTATTAAAGGCAAGGGGTATTAAAATACAGGAGAATACTTTAATTAGGCTAATCGGACGCTAATGTAACATGATTCGTTGCATTTTATCATCAATCAAAGTTATTTCATCCAATTACAAGAACGATTTAACCGGCGAGAAATCGATAAATCCAAAATAAAACAAAATATTAAGGATTTATATTCGTTGAATTGTACGATACCTGATTAATTAAACAACTTTGGACTGAGAGGCACACATTAATTAAAAACGATACATCAAATTTGAGAGCTACATTTAACTCCAGAGTGAGTTACAAAGAAGATAAATCGACACGATCGTGAAGTAAATTTTGGATAATTGACTAGGCACATCCTCGTGTATATTTGCAGTCATACGGCGCTAAAGTTCTATTACAAGATTTGCACTAATTAGAACCCAGGTAATTATTGCGCTAAAGCGGTTCAAGAGGAAAAAAATACATTTCGAGTAAATAATAAATTAGGAAGACAAACATCGCCACGTTTACGAGCGCATTTTTTCTTCAAATCACAGACCGTATAATTAAGGCGTATATTATTTAAAATGGATCAATTTACTTAGTAGAAATACTTAAGCATACAATATTTGACGGCGGTTTCAGGCATCAATTAGAAATTAGTTAATTGGCAGGTTTTAAACCGTCCAATTTTAAACGTCTGAGCTACGAGCTTGGACGGCGAGAGTTTTTTCATCGACTTTAAAAACTTAATTAACAAATTAATTATATTAAAGGCCGATGTAATTTTAACTCAGGACACGTCAATAGGCTATTGCTACCATTTTTTTGCAAATATTTCCTTGAATGTACACATAAAATCTTTTTTAAATAGAAAAATAATCAAACAAAGATACAGAAGAGGAAAGTTTCAGTATTTGGTAGGTACTAGTAGTAAGACGCGGAAAGACAGGAGGTAAGTTGAGAAGAGAAGATGGGCGAACCCACAGATATAGGAATCTCTGTTTTTTACACTGCTCAAAGTTTTAACAGTTTCTACGTTAGAGAAACTTTGGCTCGAGTGTAGCAGAATCGATTAAAAACAATTTTATTCGTTTTAACTTTGAAGTTTCGGAAGCCCTGCTCGTAGCGATCAGCCTCCCTCTCGGCCAAGCGAGGATTGTTTTTACCAGAGCTTCTCAAAATTTCACTACTGAGGTCCCAAAACTCTGTAGGTCCCTAAGCGGATCAAAATTACAAAGAAAGGACAAAATACAATAGGAATTTAGGATTGTAAAATCTTCAAAAAAATAAGTTCATCTTTAAAAGTATACATTTTTATACAGGCAATGTATTGTGATGTACCTACTATCTAAAATAATAAAGCTGGAGATGTTCAAGAGAGAGAAAACCCACATTTTGAAAGCTAATGCAAATATTGGGGACAGCTGATTCCCGAGAAGCGGTGTAGAATGTACGAGATAGAGGGAGAACGGGAGGAGAAGTGACAGAAAAAGTGGAATGGGACATAATAGGGTTCAAAGGAAAAAAATAAAAGAAGATATATTATTGAAAAAGTGCGGGAAAGGATTTTTTTCACCACATACCTACAAAGAAAGTCAGCGATCCTATGGCTATTGGGCATCGTCCTACTTTTTCTCCCAAAGAAGAAACCGTTTATTCCTAGGGATTGAAGAAAAACTTTTCTCGCAATACAACTCCGTCGAGGCTGGGGGAAACGCGATTTATTTAACTTGCATAAATAAATCAACCCAATGGGGTGTATTATTAGCATAATACACACTAAACTTGGCCAAACTTCTTTAAATTTCTTTGTATCCTGTATTATGTGTACATTCGGAGCCATCAAGCCATTAAGGCCGTGAATTATTGTGCCATTATAATATTTAAAAAATATACATTTGATAGGTGTTTTGTAATGAGTCCGTTTTACATAGATAAGATACTTTTTGGAAAGAATTATGTTTGTAAACATTCAGCTGCGAGCGGTGCTTTTAGGCCTCATCTTTTTGAAGCGAATGATAAATGATCAGCTTATTAAATACCATAATATATTCTATTTCGTAATTGGTGTTCGTACCGATTCATTATAGACTAACGCCATGTTTCCAGCAAGTTTACTGCCTTAAATATTATTAGCATTTATTCTCTGAACGACTTCCAAGTTTTCACAAAAGACGTGATTAATTATTATTAAGATGTCGTGCTTCGAAAGTTCACCGACATTCAAATTATCGAGAAGTTTTACGGCAAAGTGGTGATTTAGTGAATATTATTGAAACGTGCATATTTTTTAAAGTCATTCGGATGGCTCGGCCAACCCTTCCATTCCTGTCTACCCTTGCTCGGTCCGTCTTTAGTCCCTAACACTAGATGGGAGAGATAAGGCAAGTGAGAAGTGACCGCGGCTCTAATCCGGAATCCCGCCTCCAATACTCCAATCAATCAACGTTACCACTTTGCTTTCACGTAGTATTTGCCTCAATTTTGAATAAAAATCCCATTTCCAGCCCGTTCATTAACAGCGGGCCAATTTAAAGTGTGTGAGAGGCGAGGTGAATTAATTCAAGCACTAATGACAATTAAATTGCTTCGCGCGCAGCATATCAAACAATGCCAGAAGAATGGGTTATATTACCTCGCTAGACTGACGGTTGCTCTAACTGTGCAATATTGAGAGTGCTGGTAGAAACTAAGTGCTGGTCAGATTGTCTATTATTCCCAAATTACCCAGTGACCATCACCCGCTCATTACGACACGAGGAGAAGGTACAAGTTTAGAAGAAGTATTGAATGTTTGAACCGACTCTAATCTCAAACGGCAGCCGGTAAGTTGCGTAAGCGTAAGCAATAACACTATTTCGTGCAATGGAACATAGAACGTAAGATTGCGATCGGCGCCCGCGCCTTCTACAAGACAAAAGGTGAGTTGGTGAATTAAGATTTTTATCAATTAATAAAACGGTTGATATATTATCTTCACAAATAAAGCGACCAGTTAATAAGTGCGCCTGCCGTCTGTTTTATGGTGTCCTTGCCGCGGAAACTTCATAATCCTATAGTACACCAGTACTTTACACAAACCAAAAGACAAAGGGAAATGTTCCTCAAACAGTGTTATGTCAGGCTTTACTATCAAAATGTAGGTAAAAGAAAAACTTTTTACATGTGTTATTGAAAAGTTTGACTATTAAATTTATACGTGAGCGATCAATAATGTTTACCGACAATCGAGTTTCGAGCTTGTTTTAGAATAAGTTAATACATTAACTCATGTTACGACACTAATTCAGCGCAAGAACTCGCAGCATTACCACAACGTTTATTAATAATGTTTTGTAGCTAGCAAATTTCCGTGAAACGTAATATAAAATAGACGGATTTGTAAAGTTAGATCTAATTATTTTAATTAATAGGTTTACCGAATGAAATGGTTAAATGTCACGACCGCGACCGTTTCGAATTCTAGAGCTACCCTGTTAAGCAGTTTGGAAACGAACTGAATTTAAACGGATTTGTCACGAAAGAATTCAAAACGAGTCGAGGACAGAAACAGAAAACAGGGTCGTTGTGTCCGCGGAAAATTCTACCGTCAAATAAATGAGCAGAGATACGGCTTCGTACCGGCTAGAAGTAACCAGCCTACAGCCTACAGCCTACAACATACAACCCTTGCTGCCTTGGTCGCTTACTCGCTATTCGCAGAGGGATTAATTCCAGCAGAGAAGGCCTAAGGAATTCGAGACATTCGGCAAACCAAATCCACACGCGAGACGGTTTACACAGAACACAGCACACGACACAGAGTTACTTATACTTACAAACCTCCCATATATCACTTAATTCAAGAATCCCGCTCTCTCCCGAAGTCTTAATGTTCAACCCTGACAAATGGTAGAGATGTTGAAATTGAAACACATACCCGCTATTCACAATTTCAGTCACACAAACGGCCGAATCATTTCAGACAAAAGAATTGCCTAATTTAATAGCATTCGGATTTATGGATTAAGACCTGTACACGACAATTCCGAGTTAATGCATGCTGCACACGGAACGGTTTTTTGCAACCAAACTTCTTTCAAACGTATCTGGGATCATGATTTTTAATTTATGGTCATGCCGAGCGTAAAGTTGAATGTGATACAAATATATTATGTGATTTTACAGCTTTTCAAAAATTCTGTCACGAAAGTACCCGCGTTACCGCTTTCAGGAAAAGTGGGTGAAACAGCGATAAATCAGGTCGGTAGTTAATGAAAGGCGACGGCTATCGGAAATAAATCGTCAATGTGTGATATCTTTCTAGCAGGAAACATTACGTCTGGTTTATTTGCCTATTTTTAGAGGACGGAAGGGAAAGCCGGTTGATAAGGCTACCCTTGTAAACAAGTAGATTAGTGTCGTAAATATTCATCAAGTAATGGAATATTCGTGTGTTTAAAGAATATTAAAAGCAGTGGTTATGTTCGCCTCATCGCCAACAGCCAATTAAACTCCTGTGCCTGATGAACCGATAGGCAGCACTGAGGGAGTATTCCAAAACTCCAAATGTCGCCTACACTTTCATGGTGATTTCAGTAAACGAATTACTTTGGAATAATCACTTAAACACCGAGTGTGTACCTAATGATAATTTGAAGGAGCCACGCCTTAAATCAAGTCAAGCTTCTTTAAACACACATGTAATAAATAATACCGGAGTAATAACGAATTTAATAAATAAATTACACGCCTTTATGGCAATCGCGCCGTGGAAAAGGCCGGAGACTCTGAGGAGTCTAAGGCAACCGATTTATCGAACGTGGTCATGAATTGAACAATAATTCACACAAGTCAGTGAGTGACAGATGTAATTAGTAATTATAGCGTGGGATATCTTGAGCTCAGTTCGCAATCAATAGTTGCTTTCCATGCAATGGATGTATCACGAGTGTTGGGTCCATTTATCATACTTCAGACGGGTTTAGCAGCTAGTGTGGATAGCCTGCCTGGCTGCCACGGTGCACGGTACCAGGTTATCATAGGACAATACGGGCGGCTGACACTAGTACTACCAGAGTACCTACCTACCACCAGTACACGGATTGCGCGTGTAAAGAAAACACGGCTAGTCGTTAAACTAGCGACATCTGGCGACTCCCTTACTACCACAGTTTACACACTGTCAAGACAAATTTGTGATGTTGCCAATTTGGCAACTATCGGAACTGAAAAAATGGCACTTAAAATAAAATAAAACACGACTGCATACGACCGACGTTTTGTCTACGCAAGCTTACGGAAAGATATAAGTATCATTAAACGAAATACGTCAGCCATTAATATTTTTAGTATAAAACAGAGAGTGGAATCTTTAACGTCTTGTTTTGAACGTCGCTGAGAATACGCAGACCACGGGTGATAATGTGAGTGCAATAAAACCAATTTATTATGCATAATGATAAGCAGCCCCGCCCATGTAACCTTCCGTAGAAAAGTTGACATCTGCTGACTGCCGCTACTGTTGACTGATGATGTCTAACGATATCATCACAACATAAGAGACGTCAAATAAAGCAAGTTAACATCCATTATAACATACGGCAGACAATGTTCTTAATTAAAATCATGAAGGTACAATAACCTATAGTGTCTGCGTACTGCGTGGGTTTGATATTCGTGCCAAATATAATAAGGTAGAAGATTGACAGGTAGATGCGCCGAGTCAGACAGGATAGCAAGCTGAATGCAGGATATGAAACGTAATTTACGCCAGGTAAAAAAAATAAGATTTCCACGCAGATAATCATTTGGACATGTCTGCGGACTGGGGACTACCGTTCGTCCAATTTGCGCTTTGATATTCAATTCAGTAGTGGACGGAAACGCTGTGTATCTTGTCAGTAGTTGTCACCCAGAACCGAGCAAAAACGAATACGCAATTATTATGATCCAAGCGGACAATTGGCGCAGGGAAGATAGCGAATTGGCCTTATGGTCGCGTGTATGGACACGCGTCCGACAATTTTTATTCAGACAAATGATTTACAAGTTGCAGCGTAGACAGTAGACAGGTAGGTACTGGGTACTGGCGTACCAAAGCGCAGAGGGCGAGCAGCCGGTACTAACAACAGTAGCTAGCAAGCAGCGGGCAATGAGCTACGAGAGTCGAGAGGGACAGTTCGCCAACAGAAAGAGACCGGTGCGATAACCAATTAAGTAAATAATTTTTCGTTCAGTTGTATTGTGTGGAGTGTAGGGTATGTCAGTCACACTGACTACTGGCTGCTGACTGAGGCACGGCCAATGACTTTAGCTGAGAGTAGGCATGATGTTTGACATTGACTAAATTTGAAACCGCGCAGCTGCGATGCGGTATCCTTTTCCCAGTCTCCGTATTCAGTATCCAGTTTCCAATATCCATCCACCGCCACCGCGGAGAATATTCAACATTTCGCACGGCCTTTTTCTGAGACAAATTCACCTTTTTTACTTTTCACGGTGTCATCTCCACCAGCGGCAGGTGCAACGACCGGAATCATATTTTACGATGACATTTGGGTTTTTGTTTCGCGATCACCTCCGCCGGCTTCCTCTCTTCTCTCTTTCTCTCGCTTCTAGGAACCCAATTATCGGCTGACTCGCGGTTTTTTGCAGATTAATGTTGGCTGACGATTTTTTCTGCAGATAATTACACTTTTGGTCGCCTGTTTTTTGATAATTGCAGTATTAACTGCCGATATTAAATTTGTAATGTCACCACAGAAACCGATATTTTTCAAATAAAATACTACAAACAAAAAACGTTCTTTCATAAAACGTACATTTTCAACTTCTTGTTTGTTCGTTCATTATGATTACGAATTATAATATTATTTCACCTATACCTGATCGTGTTCAAAGGCTGATTGATATAAGCGTAAAAACTGGTGCGTAGATTTGGGCACATAGAGCGGATGGGCGAAGAAATTGGTGTAAGGAGAATGAATATACGTCGCGGAAGTTAATGGTAGGAGTCGGGGACGCCCGATGAATAAATTTAATGGCGTGATCAAATGAATCAAAAAATACCCGAGAAGAGTCGTGTTAAGAGTCAGAATAACCGAATACGATACATAAATCAGAAATAATAATCAGAAAGCTAAGATAATAATAAGCTTTCCTCAAAAAGACCCTCCACACAGCATCTTCAAAGATGACAGGCCCTGAGGGAAGTTATTTTCCTCAGGGCCTCCTGTGTGGAGTTAATGTAAAAAAAAAACAAATGCAAACAGTAAACGACTCTTGAGTGCATTATCTCAAATTTTCATAACAGTAAAATATTATTATCAACTAATTAGGTAGCACTTTACAGTGGATGATGAACAAACACAAATGCATATTTCTTATCTTTTACAAATATTATTCGAGTAATGATGCGACATGAAGATTTATTTAATATTATATTTTCAGTAAAGCAAATGTTTTGATTTTCTAAGGTAACTCGTACAACAGATAGTGGGAGTAAGTGTCAATGACTTTTTAATTCGATTGCATAGAATTCTCTACTCGGTTGAAAATAAACAGATAAAAGCATCGAAAAAAAAACAAGAACTCGGAGAGGTCATTTTATAAAAAAATATTCCGCAGTCCTAAAATTGAAGAACGAAAACATTTATAATAAAAACCAATTATTTTTCGTTACTTTATCTTCTAATAAAATGTAAAATCCATTAATAGTAAAGAAGACTAAAAATGGAATTCAGGGTCTATGTCATCTTTGGGGATGCTGCGTGGGGGGTCTTTTAAGGGAAAGGAAGGAGAGGAAAATCTCCTTCTGTTCTGCCAGGTAAGAACGTCTACTGTACCTATCTCTTTTGAATGTAATAATATATTTATAGTGTAGGAAGTCATTTTGTTCGTACAGCGCCTTTGAGGAGATTTTTTTACAGAAGCGACGCAATATAAAATTTCTAATTATTGTTCAAAAGTGTCGTCTGAAGATTTGTTCACATGTTTTGATAACATTTTGCACCCTTGCCGAAATTAATTTTAAAATTTGAACAAAACTAAATAGCAAAATTTGAACCTTCTTTACAACTTATACAAAACGTGGAAATTAATATATAAACTGGAAATTACTCAAAGATTAATAATCAAAATTATTACTAAGAAACCATCAGATTATTCAACCTCTCAACTTTTTCAAGACTTTCAAGTCCCACCTCTAAAAAATACATGTATAAAAAATACACTGCTTCAAATACACAAAGACTATTCTAATAAGTCGCACCACGCCATGGTCCGCGTTGAGAGCAATTGGCAAAACACAGTGGGTCGCTTGTGTACGCCATTAATGCATACCAGTTTTGCACAACACTACTACACGTACAATGGAGTGGTGTGGTTTAATCAACTAGCAATAGAGCTGAGATTAGAACCTGACTACAATAAATTCAAAAATAAATTAAACAGTAATATCTTAAATAATTTAGCCACTTAGAACCGCATTAACCTTTAATTAACAATACTTATTCAAAAATTTATTTTATATTATTATTTTTTTTTAATATTATTTTATTTTTTTTTACACATTCGATTTATGTAAGTACGTAAATATAATGTATGTGTTATAATTTTTTATTTTAATTTTTTTTTATTAAAAAAATATTTATATATTTTTCTCTTCCCTTTACACACGAGTAGTTACACTCTCGTAAAGGTTATATATTATATACATATATATATGTTTATACTGTTTCTAATCAATGTTGCATGTTAGTATTTAATGATTTGAGTTTAATCCGTTTGTAACCTGAAAATGTAATTACTCATGATTATATTACATGTATATGTATATAAAAACTAATAAAAAAAAAATTAAAAAAAAATTTACATTCAATTTCCATAACTTTTTTTAATAAGATATTATATTTACGATAAAATAAGTACTTGCCTAACTAACAAAAGAAATAAAGCGAAGAACATAGATATGGTAGTGAATTAAATGAAGAGAAGAGATTTTTTTTGTAGGCGTAATATATGAAAATTCCAATAAACCAATCGATATTTTTTTTTATGAATTTGTTAGAAATTTATGACCAATTTGTGTTGGTTTTCGATAAATCTGTACATTAAAATAACACCTATTTTATTAAAGTAATTTTTAGAAATTTAATACCGATATAAAATCTAAAAATAACCTAAAGTACTTAAATAAAAAAAATCTAAAAATAAGATCGGTTTTAAATTTCCAAAAATTACTTTAAAATATACATGCATATTATTATGTTGATGTATTGCTAAAATTCGACAGATTTAATGAAAATTAATAGAAATCAGGCTAAAGGAGGAGGTAGCGCAACACGGCATAACACCCCAAAAATAAATAATAAAAATTAGTAGAAATCTGTTTCTAAAAAACACATTTAAAAATATATATATATAATTTTTTATGATGCATGTATATCTAAAATTTCACAGATTTAATGTAAAATGTAACGAATCTATCATTTTGATGTCTGAAATTTTGTGTTTTAATAATAATTTCCACATAAATCATATTTTTTCAACAAATTTTTCTTAAACTTTAAACAAAAGTAAAACAATTAAAATTTTATTGGTCGTAAAACGAGAACGAATAATGAATCAAAAGCACAACTTTTCGGATAATTAAAAACACGTGCATAATCACACAATTTAGTATGAGGCGGTTTTAAATAGCTTTTTAATAGATCTGCCTCGTAATTTCAGGAGTAAACAGTAAACGCTTCGTGTACTCTGCTTCGTGAGTTCTTCCAATTAAAATAAATATATTTACGATACATCAAACTGGATTCTAGCTCGATCCCCTTCTTCGATTAACTTCACTCGACGTCACTTCGCGATACCGAAATAAATATTAATGCATTTACCTCGTCACTCGTACAAACAGGATTCTAATACGATCGCTAATAATAATTCAAATGGCGTTGTTTACACGAATCTGTGACTGATGTTGAAAATAACATTTTATCTGTGAAACTTTTTTTCTACGTGACAGAATGCATTTTCTTTCGATTTTTCCACGGAAAATGTCACATTTCTAAACCTAGTGCAGGATTATGATTAGCATCACGTATTGGCCGGGTCCCAGTGCACATGTGCAGCTTGTCCGAATTTCTTCATTCCGTGGCATATTATTAGAATATTTTGAGAGAATACCGACGCTGCACGTTCCTACCAATTGGAATTGCACCAATTCGATCCGGTCACAGCATGCGCTCCGAGCATTTCTAGACACTACACATTGCTTCCTATACACGTAGGTGGATTCAGACTAATAATAAATAATATGCTACATTTTTAGATTGCACGTTGCTTTCAGACAAACTATTTATTTACTGAACGCTAGATTTAATATCAGAAATTATGCATTCGTATTGAGAATAACGTGATATATCATAATACGCTTTTAATACCAGCACTTATTATTAATTTGTTATTTTTACCGTAAATGAACCGAGACTATGTGTACATGTGTTCACGAATTAAAATTGGCATGTGTCCAAAAAATTAAGAAAAAAATCACTAGAGTTATCCCAACGCAGAACGGTTTGTTATCTTTGGATCTCGAATTGTATAAAACTTGGGCGAAGAAGGACTGACCCAAACACGTAAAATCACTCAGTTATGATATTTAAGTAATCCTTCAATTCCAGAAAAATATTTTCACTGCTTTTCTTGCAATTTTCTTTGTAAAGCCCTTTTTATACGGAGCATTAATTATAATAAAATATCACGATAAAACCTTAATACTTTAATTGAGAAGATATTTCACAGCAGGCAGTGAAAACACACAGACTTAGGGTGAAGGAAACGCCAGTAAAATTTCCGGTTTGTTAAAATTGGACTAAAATTATGCCTTAATTACAATTTATGAACGTGCTTAAAAAATTACAATTTCCAAGCGTATTTTTTTAAACTAACGGCGGCGTTCCGCTGATAACCTTTTTTTGAATATTACTAAAACAATATATATATTTTTTTAATTATAATAATAATACGGTATACAGTCAGTTATTTTTTTAATATTACGAAAACAATAAAAAAACAAAAATTATAATAATAATACGTTATAAAGTCAGTTAATAAATGTCATAATCGACGAATTAAAATATTTTGGGGACTAAAATTGAGATAATTTTTTAAAAATTAATTTTAATAGATATTTTCATAAAATAAAATAATAAAACTTTTAATTGGATGTGAATCACAGATAAAAACGTTCGATTTAATGTCTGCCCAAGGGATATTATTAACTAAAAAAATTGTGAATATTATTAAATTTGTCGCATTAATTGGACAATCATTAATTTTATGTTTCTTTTAACGCAGCAGTAAAAGATTCTTTTAAAAACTTATAAAAAAGATTTTCATATTTTAACACTATTTCGAAATTCTTATAAAATTTTAAGAAACTAATAAGATTCCTGGTGCGTATAGGAATTACACTTGTAAAATCGCGGGATTTTTTTAAAGTACGGCACTGATAAAAAATAATGTTGGTATAGAACACAAAAAAGTTTTTTTTTTTTTAAATAATTTTTTTTATAAAAAAATTATAAATATCCAAAAACACTTTATTAGTATTAAATTTGTACCTGTGTGGCATCCGTGTAAGGAGTGGAGGAATTCTTGTCAACCATTTGTGATCCGAACATGTTGTTAGCTGCCTGTCTGCTGGAGGAAGAGGGACTGCTAGACCTCCCGTCCGCTAATTGCTGAGGAACCATGTTCACTTTTATTGTTTAATCTCCTAATTTCTCCAAAAAAAATTATTCACTTTAAAAAAATTTCACTTGAAAATTTTTTTCCACTTGGAAAATTTTCAAATATCACACACGTAAATTTTTATAAATTATTTTTAAAATGTTACAGTTTTTTTAAATTGTTCAGTTTTAATCACTTTGGGGCTATTCGGTGAAAAAAAATTTCAATTCTGAAATTTACTTGATTTAACCGAAAACTCCTGATTTTTAAAAAATGTTATTTGCGCGAAATTTCAACTTTTCAGAGTTAGTAAACTGTTTATATTGTACACCATCACTGTTCGGGGCTCTGTCAGAGTCTCTCTTCAAATTATAACATCCAGAAGAAATGTTGTAAAAGTTCACTTTAATCGAGTTATATCCTGAACATCAGAAAGTTAATCGAAGGGAGCGCTTCAGTGTTGTCCTCGTGGTCGATCATGTTTAACAATAATGTCGCCGCACTCTGTTAAAAGTTCCAATAGTAATGGCTCATTCCAAGGAAGGATCTCTCCCTCGACGCGTCTATAATAATTCCGTATTCTTTCGCTGGACGAAAAAAAAACTTCGCGTCACGAATTGTATGAATTTTGCTCAGTGTTGGGCAAAGGCTACCGCTCTCAGTGACTTCGGAAAACCGACTGACAACAACGTGGATCGCTCTGTCAATATACAAGCTAGCTCTCAGCTGTTCCCCCCTCCAGGCGGGCTGGCCAATCAGCGCCGGGCGTGCGCACTAGCACCACACCAACACACACGCGAACAACGCACACCACCAAACAGTACTTTCTGACACTTGCGAAGGTAAACACAACTGTCAGCAAAATGCAGCGCCCATACAATTATCCGAAAAAATCCACTTTTACGCTGGTTTACAGTTTTAAAAATAACACACAATTTTATATCAACGAAAAAATGATTTTTGAAGTTCAATTTTATATTTCAAAACGTAAATATTTTTCGCAAAAAATCATGAAGATTTTTTTTCCACTTATAAAAAAGATCGCACTTGAATTCGGTTGACGCGATGTCAAAATCGGGGAGTTTCGTGCGAGAGCTCCGCTACATTCGGCTTCTCTTGCCGTACTGACTCGAAGTAAACGTGTCAGTGTGGGAAATGGCCGTAGGTAGTCGGGCGGCCGCTGGGGGCAGCACCTACCGGACGAGATTCGAATCGGCGGTGTTCGAACTTGCAGCGGTCAATTTTTTACGTGAATTTGGACTTGCGGCGGATTCAGGTTTTTCAGGTGCCTGAAAGAAACAGAAAAAATATTGTTAGGTCCAATTGGTGTACCTTTTTCACTAGGAATAATATTTTTTACCTTTATTTTGCACAAACTAACAATCACACCGTTTCTACAGGGCAGGGGTACGCAGAGAGAATGTGTCGCCACACAACCTTGTATTGGAACATACTCCTTGATTGATTTACATTCATAAATTGTCTAAAACATACTCATTACACACGCATAAAGGACATTTTAACATATCAAAAGTAAAGTAAAACATTTTTATTAACAATTTAGACGTCAAGAAATAAGGGGTTTTAAACATGTTATTTTTTTTCGAATTTCAGATTCTTTTCCTCAGACATCAAATTTATTTCATTTTTTCGACTTTTAGATGCAATGCAACCCAAATAAATTTTGACTTTACAGGTATCAATATTGATTTCACACTAATAAAAACAACATTCCCAAACCGTAAACCGGAGTTACTTTGAACCATCTCTTTGGAATTTGTCATTAAAATTGTGTTTTTAAGGCAATGACGAGATTCCTACTTTTATGGAAATAATAGTAATGTAATAATATGAAAATGAATAAAATATTTTTATTGTGTCAAATTTACTTAGTAGTCCTATAAATTATTACTTACTCCTATAAGCATCACTTTTGAATTTCATAAATATCTTATTGGGTACCGCAAAGTGATGCAATGTAATACCAAAAACAAAATATTTTAGGCACCCCTAAGAGTCATTATTATTCTTTCCTTATGAAAAGTTCCCCGAACGATGCAACGTTTAACAGTACTTTTTAAAATTTGGTACATAGCCTATCGACTCCAGATACTAATATCTACAGCCTGTATGTCGGACGAATATCTACAGCTCATATGTTGAACTAATATCTACGAACTTCAGAGTGTTGACTAATATCTACAGAGCGTAGGTTGGACTAATCAGATAAATGTGTTCAATAGTCCGATATTAGGGATTTTTACATGCATAATTACATAAATTAAGTTTTTTAAACTGCATACGCAATATTACGTTATTCTAATATGATATACATAATTGCAAATTCAACTTCTGCCAGTGCTGTAGATATTCGTCAACACTTTGATTCTCATAGATATTAGTTCGATTTTTTCAGTTTTTGGAATTCCTGTAGATATTAGTAGACGCCTCCAGCCTATCGACTTTCAACAAATAAATAATCTGCTATGCATAGTTTATTCTTACACCATTTTCATCAAAGATATTCAAATATTTTCATGCACCTATTATTTAGGTATCTACTTAATAACGTACCTACCTAATCAATTAAAAAAGTGGAAGTTAATCATTGATATTGTATAAGTAGAGTTTATGATAAGATAAGTTCAATCGAATACATAATTCCTTTATCAAAACAAAAAAAAAATAGATATTTGATTATTAAATACAATTGTCTTTTCATGATAATGATAATAGAGTTACTCACTAGACATTGCGACACTATGAGAAATTGCTGCCCGGAGATAATATATGCGAGTATAATCATGCATAAATAATAATATACCTAAATAGCTATATCTCCATTTTACCGTAATATGGGGATTCCATTTTTTCCCCATTTTCGAAATTCAATATAATGTGCAACTCGGGAAAAATTTCATAAAAAACTTAGGAAAATCACTCCAAGGTATCGTAAAAACCAACTGTTAATTAAAAGTAATTATTTATAATGATGTAAGTCTGTTGTAATATGATATTATAATGTCATCTCTGTGAAATATTGTGAATCTCCCGTCTTAAGCCAGTGAGACTATGGCATCCCCGATTGGGGTATGTTGTGAGGCGGAAGGTTGTAGGGAGGGGAAGGAGATGCGGAAGAGGAAGGTGGGTAAGTCTGGCTATTCAGATCTGGTTACCATACACGGCTAAAGCCATTTCAAGCAACGTTTCAATTTTGATCGGTGGTCTTACACCAGGGCGATTTTGAGAGTTACTTCCACTCTGGAATGAGCCGCAAATATACTATATATTATTTTTAATTAATTAATTGTGAAATGCCACAAATTAATCAAATAAAATTTATTTGAGCACGCCGGGGTGCATTCGGATTGTGAGTTTCATTATGAATTTCTTCAGATACAATTTTCCATATATCTGAACAATTTCCATATATCATACAATTTCACCATAATTAAATTCAATTTAACGCCATCTTGTTTTTTAAATTTTATATTTTTTCACTTGTTTCAATAATAATTAATCCATACTATACGGTAATTTTACGACAGTAATTATACCACCTAAAGTTCTCTTGAAGCGTACATTTCACAAAAACGGCGTTGTGAAAATTAGCCTTTAATTATAATTAAGTCACGAAACACCCGTAAAAAATTATACAAAAAAACACACAAAACACAATCATTTCAAACTGAGTAAACAATACGCGAACAAATAAATCATAAAACTGACAGAGAAAAGATAAATAATATAACGCTAGTTTTTCAGGCGGATATACGATTAACTAACCAGCATGTAGGAACGTACCAACTTAATGCATGACGAAAATGATCGATATCACGCGACACAATATTACACCAATATAATATTTGCATAGCAACAAGGATTTCACAATGAGGGCAGGATTTGCTTTGCCTTGCATGTAACGAGTAGCAAGTATAGTAGGCATACAGAGAAAGAGAGGACGAACGTTTGTCATGGACGATCGTCCTTTTCCTTCTCACACGTCATGTATGAAAACGAACAAGACAGAAGATACTAGAATTATGACATCATCTACGACCTGTCTCTAGGACCACTATTATACTGACTGACCCACACAATATCCTATCTGCCAGTCTCAGACGAGGATATCGAATCTCACTTTGAATAGTCAGGTTGTAAATACTGTATTTTTTATTTGTTCGATTACGACATTGTGTCATAATAATATGTATCTACGTGCGTTACTTGTACTTATTACATTCATACACAGGTATACAGAATGTTAAAGAGACATACCTGACTTACTTTGAACAGCGATTTCTAACATTATTTACAGTAAAAAATGTTAACCGAATTTTGGTATCCGCTGACTTTTTGTTGATTTTTTTTTATCCGAAACAAATATTTTTTTCTGACACGTCAACACTCTGCCGAGAGACCGCTCAACCCCCTTCCAAAACAAACTATCCTATTCCTAGTTTAAAGAAGTCAGGTATTTATGGGACATTTTTGAAAGAATGGGCTAAATTTTAATATTAACAAATGTTAATATTTATTTGTAATATAACAATTTGAAAGCTTATTTTGTAACCTTTCTTAAACAGTTTTTACTATTCGGCTACGTTCAGAAAAGTTTCATTTATAGAGCTTTAATTGTGAAGCGGTAATAACACAAAGTTTTCGTATAACTGACATTTCGTTTGAGACATTATAAGTGAATATTCGCGATTTTCGGGGAGGGGGGGGAGAAAAATTATGCGGTCAGGTGGCAAAAATTCATCTTGAACCCAAAAAACTCTAGCCCCTTACTTAGCATTTAAAAATTTGAACAACTTATACAAAACTATCCATGCCTGTATGGCAAATGGTTGTTTATTAGTTCTATAAAATATAACTTCTTAGGCATTTTTTTTTAAATTTAACAACTCATACAGGTCTTATAGAAAGCGTTGTCTCCCTTACTATCACCGTTAAGAATATGATTTAAACGGTGTTAGAAAGAGAAAACACTACGCTTAATATTCAAATCTAAAAGTTTACCATAAACACAATTAAAATGTACCTACGCCTTTACGAAACCAAAATTTCCGACCGCAATTTGGGAATTTTTTATTAATGATTTTCACATAAAATTTAGTTATAAAATGTAAGGTAAGCCATTATTGAAACTTTAATGCTAGCATTCAAAATGTTCATATTTCAAAACTTGTACGTTTGTTTCAAATTATAAAATATAAAAGTGCTTTTCATCATCTTTCAAAATCAAGTTTTCGGATCGGATGTGTTCAGAAATATTCCTAATAAATTGTACAGCGCCCTTGAGGTGATTTTTCACAAAAACGGCGCTTTATAAATTATCCAATTATTATTATTCCATTTATTTGGATTTTATTGCAAAACATATTCATTTTTCCAAAAAAAGGGGCCGTGCCTGAGTGGTTAAAAAAAGCTTGTAAGTGAGTATGATATAATACGACCCATCAAACCAATAAAAAACTTTTGCAAATTAGTGAAACTTATTAGGTAATTTTGGATTTACAGGAAAACCAGAAAGTTTCTAACAACTGTTCTCCTGAGAATTGTCTCTTTCACGGTTATCACACTTTGACCTAAAACTAACCTTTAAGCCGTTTCCTCGAGGATATCTTGCTTTATTCACATTCATGAATCATTTAATACGTGCTTTTTTATTCTGAATCTCGTCATGACACATGACCCAACTCTAGAAGGTATTTGATTCACTAACTTGATCGTGCCATGACTTCATCAGGTGATCCGACTTCTACCATTCACTTAGTTTCATAATATTATATTTATTTGTGTTAATAATTAAATAATTACTAAATTGAAGAAATTGTCATTGGGACGTGCTTTGATACTAACACTCCAATTATAATAATGTTCGTTTGTATCTATAAGGCTTATTTGTTACTAGGTGGAGATGCTACTATTAAATAACAGAAATAATAATAAGAATTTTATAATTAGACCGGTCAGTGGCTGAGTTAGCATCGCGTTTGGGTCCCACTAAGTCCTCCAACACAATACAAGCAACATTTTCCGCTTACTGTGGTGGTAGTAGGAGATTTTCAAATGTTGCCTGGTTATTCGAACTCGGGAATGTTTGCCTTTCTTTTGAAAATAATTAAAATATATATAAAATAAATATATGATACATAGCAAGTTTAGAAAAAGAGAAGAAAGAAATTACAAATATATTATCCTAAAACTGTATAATACATTGAGAATGCATACAGATTTCATAGAAATCGTTGGGTCTCCTTTACTACGAGTAGGTATCTTGGTTAGAAGGTGATCAAAACGGTGGTAAAAAGAGAAAACACAACACTTTATATTAAAATCTAAAAGTTAACCACAAGGTAATTAAAATGTACCATATGAAACCAAAGTTCCGAATGCAATTTGAAAAAAAAAAGAAATTTTTAGAATTTTATAATAATTATTTTTAAATGAGATGACCCTTGTAAAATGTTTATGTATTTTTTTTAGTAATAAGTAATTTTAGTTAAAAAAAGTAATTTGAGTCATTTTTAAACCTTTTTATGTTGCATTCAAAATGCATATGTTTATTTCGAATTATATAATTTGAAAGCGTATTTCATCACCATTCTAATACAGTTTTTAGTTTTCGAATGCGTTCAGAAATATTTCATATGTATGAATTTTATTGCAAAGCGGAAATATATTGACCCAAAATAGGCCTGAAGGGTAAACGGTTGACTTTAAACGTTTTGAAAATATTCTTCAAAGTTTAATCAAATGCAAGAAGTTTTATAATAAATAACAATTTAAAATCATTATTTACAGTAAATAAATAACTTTTAAATACGTAACACATAACTAGGAACCCACCTAACATAATTAATAATACATTATCTTATAAATGCGCAAAGAATATAAAATTATACTCAAACGTGGCCATTTTAAATTATTATTCTAAAAACGATTCTTAGCCATTTCTTAGCGCGTTATTTATGAGAATGACTCAGGCCGTTAAATGATTTTACCTCTGGAATATAATACTGAGTCGATAGATTCCTACTTACATTAAAAAATATCTTGTAGAAACCTGCGCGAGACGCATAAAATTATGGGCTTCGTGCATAGTAAAAGTGTGTTTCCAAATGCGTGAGATTATTAATTGGCACATTTGAAAAAGTGCCATTTTTAGTAAAAACAAATCTAGTAATTCAATTGTTCATATTAACGGGTCGGGTTAGTGCAATATTAACACCTAAATAGTCTAAATACCTAAATCTATTTTCGATAGACATTTAGGTATTATCGATCATGAAAATGGAAGATTAGGTATATACCTAAGAAAATGTTCGATACCTGCACTTGGAATAAAAATATGTTAAATTTACAGCAAGAATATGATCGCATAATCATTACCTGTACCATATCTACGACACGATAATAGTATTTCATAAAAATATTATCGATATTTGATTAATAAAAAATTCTTTTAATTTTTCTAAGAATTACCACGTTTTATTTGGTGGTTATCTCTGCTCATGGAATTCGAGATTCGATTAGAAAAAAAACTTTGTGAAAACAAGTGTGGGTATTTAGTCATAAATTTTGTAATTCTTGTTGTTTTACTAAATTTGTACTTTGACACAATCATTATTACAGAGCCTTAATTGCCAATGAGCTTACAGATCAATAATATCATTGCCTATAAGGTAATTTTAGTGAACAACTAGGCTAAATCACTACTTTTTTTATATTTTAAAGATTAGATACTTAAATGCAATTGAATGATTCAATAGTTGAGGAAGCCAAGTAGAATTATAAAATTATAACTGGGTATTCACGTTCATAGTAACGGACGTATACATTTTAGGACTGAAGGGTGATAGTAATTTCTTGTCAAAAACACTTTTTGGAATATGATTTATTGTCGTGATTTGTTTTACTTTGGAACGATCCAAACGCATTTCCACACATCAAACACTTCACGTCGCAGTACATTATGAACAGAAAACGAATTCGAAAAATGATAAAGTCTAAATAAATCCACCTTCCTTGTAAAAAGTATAAATCGACATTTAATCGCCCACCTCGTAAATACTTAATTGAAAAATGTACCTAAACAATCTGAAATTAATTTCCAATTCTGTCCGATACGCTCCCCTCAACGTTTTAATATTCATAGGAAAAAAAACTGCGAAAAGGAAAATGGGAAAACTTTAAAGCTTTCTGCGCAGCTTTCACTTTAAAATGTCTTATTTCGGTCTGCTTCTCGATTAATTATTACTTTCCATTCAGATCCCAATTATTGCCATCCATTAATTAAGATGTCGCAGTGTTCATGGCTCGAAGCTCCGAGCTCGAACCAACACCCGACGACTCGACAATCAATATAATTGAATGTGACTAAACGAGCTTTTGGATTACTTACTTCGAAGCTTTATTTGAAGATTCGTCTCGGAATAGCGCGACGTAACTCGTATTCATTAATAATATAAACACTACGTAACTTGTATTCAATAATAATGGTAATAAACACAAAACAGAATCGTAGAGCTTTTTAATTATTGTTATTATTATTCTTTTCCATAACAGCAAATGGATTTTATTTTAGATTTTTCCTGGTCGGGAAGCACGCATAGTTATAGTAGAGGTCGAGGGTTCGATCCCTGCAGAGCCCCCAGACATAAACTAAATCTATCCACGATAGTAAATAAGCTTAGAATGGTAGCTTAAAATGACTTAAACTCAGTTTCAAGCTTATTTTTTCACTTAATTTGCCACTTGTATTACCAACGATTTTTTACCTAAATAATTTATAATATTTTTATTTCATAACGAGGGTTAATAGAATTTTAATGAATATGTTATAAATACTTAAATACGACAAAATGAATTATTATGTAATTCATTAATGTGTTTTGTAACTATCGATGGAAAGTCTTAAATTTTATAAGAAGAAGTGCCTAAGTAGAAGGGCATAATTTATTTTATTTCATTTTTGATCAAAGTTCGACAGGAATTGAAACCCTTACGTAAGTTCTGTAATTCTGTACCATTACGGCCAATAAATTATTAGAATTACGTCGCTGCGCAATTTGAGTATCTCCCTACTTAGTCGCGAGGAGAAGATTAGAAGATTAATTATTCTAATTTTAGTAAATCTAATAGTTGTTTTTTATTCCGTTGAATAAATATGTACTTAGTACAATGGGTAGAAATATGAATAAATCAGTCTCAATCTCTCAGGTTCAAACTTGTCAATCTCCCGTTGAATAGTGACGAGTGATTGTGCAAGTTCATAGTTCATAAAACTGGATTTTTTTCAAGACCCCATACCTATAACGAATAGTAATTTGTGTGCCTATCAAGTGCTATCTTAGTCAAAAATTGTACTCTAAAGTCTAATAAACGTACCTATGTATCGCAATGAAATTAAAATAAAAAAATTAAATAAGAAAAAAAAAACACTTCATCACTCATTATCGTTTAAATGATTTCGTTGTAAATTATAATTTTTTTATTCAAATTTCTATTTAAATGTTTTATCTGGATTTCAACGATTGTTCAATAAGCCGTATATGGCACAGCGTTTAATTTTATAAAAAAAATTATAAATTGCTATTATAACACTAAAAACAGTATTAATTAAAAAAAAACGTCTAAAAATGTGCAGAGATATTAAACAAATAATCAGATTATTAATGAACAAAAATGTTTTAAAAAAATTTCCAAACACGACGGAAAAACTTTCTCTCAAAACACAACTTATAAAATAAAATTGTAAAAAATAAAACAGCACAAAACAATTTTTTACAACCTTTCAAATAAACTTACAGTTATTGAACTGAATATTTCGAACACTGATCACAGCACCCCGGTAACACCACTTGATGCATTCACCTCTAGTAATAATAAGAATAAATTGTCCCCTCACGAAATACGAGAGTCCAGTATTTTCCCGAAGTTTTACTGTGTTGCGTTCTGCGAGACACGTGCGGCGCGATTGGCGTTTGTTCGCCAACTGACGGACCGAGGATAATAATAATAATTGACTGAGCCTTCTAGCTTCTAGCCCCGCACCTCCCCGACCCCTACCTCCGGGGTGTTCCGGCCAATGGGAGAGCTCCGGAGCTTTGGGCATGCGCACACGCTGAATCGAACTTTTTACGAAGTTTGAAAATGTTCAGAAGTTTATTTGAAGTTTTGGAGGTCAGAGAATCAGAATTATAGTGTATCCGTGTAACTACTCAATTATTTAATAAATAAAGAACAGTGTGAAAAATATAATTGTGTCACAATGTTTGAGTCAGTTTTGCAATATCTAACGCAGTGTTAGTGGCGTGATATCAATTACACAGCACTTTTTTTTTCAAAATCCACTAGATATCTCAGATACACTAGATAACTCAAAATTTTTATTTACAGATTATGGTGTAGGTACCTACTCAATCTTCTTTACATAGTATGAAGCAAAGTCGCTCCCGCTGTCTGTACGCTTAGATCTTTTTAACTACGCAACGGATTTTCATGAGGTTTTCACTAATAGATAGGTTTAGTAGTAGGTACAGTAGTGTGAAATAAAGTTTAGGTATGTAATTTGTCAATGTTTTGTGCAAATTGGTTGACATATATGATGTGTAAAGGGAGCGGGCTGGCAAGCGGGCGGTGAGGATTTTGATATGCATGCAAATTAACAGATTGCGTTGATTGTAATGGTTGGGGTAATGACGTTGTCAGTAGACGGCATTGTTTTTCGTTAGCCACAGCAACGTGTGTCCGGGTCTGCTAGTTATTTAAGAAATATTGAAAACTTTAAAAAATATAATTGTATCGCAAATTTTTTAGTCAGTTTTGCAATATGCAATGCAATGTTAGTGGTGTGGTATTTATACATTACATTTACAATATATTATTACAATATATAAATAATACATTACTATTACGTTATTTTTTTTAATTTATTTTTTTTTATTGAAACATTTAACAAGGTTACAATTTTTACAATATATGACATCAATATTTCAATCACTCTCCTAATAAAGTAGCTGCTTGTGTTGTGTTTATGAGAGTATAAAAAGTATACTAAATATTTTTATATTTGTTTGAAATAAAACGAAAAAATATTAGTAATTTAAAAAAAAAATATTATAATTTATAAATAACAAAACTTTTTTTTGAAAATCCACTAGATATCTGTCGAATGAAAAAGCATTTTGCGCTGTTTTCTTTTCTATGGCAACGCAATTATCATCTCCTGGCAACTGGCAACACAATATTATTTATCTATTACTAGCTGGTTCCCGGCATGCGTTGCTATGCCATTTAATAAAGAAATTGTTTCTCCCTGCGTGTCCTTTCCCATTCGTCCCGTTCCCTTTCCGCTTCCCTTTCCTCTCCCCGCTTGTTTTGTAGTTTAGTTTAAACTACAAAACAATTAATGATTAGCTACTTCTTCAATATTTGCAAATTTACTTTGTGGAATTATTTTAATTAAATGAAAAAAATCACTTTGTGTACATCATTTATATAATCAAAATTACCAACGTGTTTCGATACCAATGGTTTCTTTGTCAGGATAAAATGAAAATTGAAAAAAAAAACAAAAAAAAGGTTGTAGACAAATACGTAAATAAAAGAATGGTGATTAATTAATTATAGGCATCGTAAAAAGTAATTATATAAAATAAAATTCGTGTTCTAAAATACTTTTTATTTCTTTGTTAATTTTTTAAAATTTCTTTATTAAGTATTATTGAATATAATTTATTAAATATAATTTAAAACAAAGGATAAAGTATGGGATGTGCAAGGTGCCTTTATGAGTGGAAGGGGATGCATGGACCAGATTTTCTCCTTGCGTATGCTCACTGAGAAGTTTCTGGCGAAAAACCAGAAACTTTTCTGCGCCTTTGTAGATCTTCAAAAAGCGTACGACCGAGTCGACAGGAAAAAACTATGGAAGGTGTTGTCCAAGTATGGAGTGAATACAAATCTCATACAGGCAATTGCGTCTCTGTACGAGGGAAGCGTTGCGTGTGTTAGGGTGAACGGTGATTTTACTGGGTGGTTTGACATCCAGGGCTGGGCAAAATACATGCTTTGCTGTAATTGAAATACAAATTACAAAATACTTTTTCGCATGTATTTAAAATACGAAATACAAAATACTTTCAAGTCGTGTATTTGAAATACAAAATACAAAATACAGTATTTTAACCACTTTTTTCCTTTAAAATACAAAATACAAAATACATTTGGTTTTGGTAGAACCTTTGGTTGCAATAAATTGTCGTAAATGCCCTTATCTAAGGGAGCGTTTCCATAGAAGCAATATTGAGCAGAGTGAAACAGAGACGTGCAAAAATTAACCAATCATATTGCTCAAATGACATATCTCATATCCGCTTCACTTGTAAAATTTGTGGTTAAGGAGTCAGGTGTTAGATAATATAATAATAATATATTATTATTATAACACGACATTTGTATAGCGCAGTTTTGTGTTATTTCTAGTGACCGACCGAAGGTTCGGTTTCGGTTTCGGCAAGTTTCTGTAAAAAAATCTAGTTTCGGCATCAGTTTCGGTTTCGGCAGAAAATCTGCCGAACCTTCGGCCGCACCGAAACTCTACATTCGTGAATTATCGCGTGCCGTTTGACTGACTTCGGGTGAGTTTGTGGCTCGTGTATCATCAACTGAGTTCGCCGGCCGGTCAGGCGTGCTTTATTGTGAGTTTATGTGATCACAAACTTCAATTATTTTTATTTATTTCATTTAACAAGTGTAAATAAAAATTAAAATCTAGTCTCCTTCAACGGAAGCAATCTTCCAAACAGTCCCTCCTTTGATGTGCTTGGTGTAAGGCCCTCCGTTCATGGAGATACTTATAATCTACGTAATTGTGACGAAACCACAAGTACCCTGCTGCTATACTACTTTTTAATGCTAGTCTCCGTACACGGCGCTATCCGAAATATACTGAACTTGATAATTTTTCACGTGCAGCCGTGGAGTTAACACGCTGTCAAGCGATGTCATATGACTTTTTTTCCAATATCAATCCATGCCATCTCCACTAAATCCTTTCTTACGTATTCTGGTAAAGTAAAGTTATATAAACATGCATTTTTTCCACTTCCAGAACAAATCTAACATTACTTTCATGTTCCGACGTCATTTCTGTCAAAAGTCAAATGAATAAGTATTAGACACAAATGATGCGACGTGACTAAGTAACCAGCTCAGGTATTGGAGCTCCATCGAAGCCAGAGTTTTAGAATCTCAGAAACTGGGCGTACTGTACAGGGCCCGCAGATACTTTAATAGTGCAAAACTGCTAAAACTGTACAAATTGAAAGTGCGCCCCACTGTTGAATTTGGCAGCCACTTCTGGTCTGGAGCCCCAAAATGCCTTAAAAAACCCTCGACTCTGTGCAGAAACCGGTGGTCCAATTGATAGACTATCCTAACACAAACGGATTGCGATCTTTAGAGCATAGGCGTCAGGTGGGAATCTGTCCTTGTTCCACCGGTAATACAATGGAAGATACTCTGAGGAAGTAGCGCCATTGATCCCCTCGGCACCAGTGCGTAGTCGGGGAACATGCCAAACATGCGCCCAACATATGTACACGGTTGACATTAGTCCCATGAGAACGGGTCGTTTCTATGACTCATTCTTGAGTTCAACAGCTCGGCTGTGGAACGTTTTGCCGGGCTCTATGTTTCGTCCCTCCTACAACATGGGTCTCTTCAAGACCATTTACTCCTTCCTCTCCCCAAAAAGACCCTCCATACAGCATCTTCAAAGATGACATACGCCCCGAGGGAAATTATTTTCCTCGGGGCCTCTCATTTGGAGTTAATGTAAAAAAATGTTGTGATTGTAAACGCAATTAAAATTATAATACTCAATTTATGAGGTCCTTACTTTATAGTGAATACAATTGTAAAAAATAAGCCGAATTTCAGTAAACAATAGATTTTTAACATGTCTAAAAAAGTTTCGGTTTCGGCCGAAACTGAGACAGATATCGAATATTCGGTTTTTCGGTAGAAAATCCTGTTTCGGTCGGACACTAGTTATTTCACTTCAAGTGCGCTCTACTGTAATTAACTTAAAAATAATCTAGTATTCAGTCAAATTATTCCTATAGTGCTTGATCTAATACTACGACACAAAAAAGTACAATACAAAGCAATGACAAGCATTATATGTCTAATATGATAGAAAATGTACAATAACAGTGCTATTATAGCACAGGACGTGTTGCCAACTCTAAATATTAAAATACATAACATATAGCTCTGGATTCTAGCGTTTTTAGTCTACGTATTATCTATGTCAGTTTATTTTTCATTATCATTATAAAGATCGCTAAATGTATTTGAAAATGTATTTTGAAGCCATAAGTATTTGAAATACAAATTACAAAATACCTCAGCCCCAGGTAATTGAAATACCAATTACAAAATACATTTTTAAGAAGTAATTGAAATACAAATACAAAATACGTATTTGTATTTCAAATACGTATTTCAATTACATGTATTTCAAATACTGCCCAGCCCTGTTGACATCACAAAAGGTGTTAAGCAAGGCTGCGTAATGTCACCATAGTTATTCAATCTATACATGGATAATTGTATGCAAGAATTGAAAGATGTGGGATTGGGCGCGAAATTGAATAGTCTGAAAGTATGTTGCCTGTTGTATGCTGATGACGCGGTGCTGATTTCTAACACCATGGAAGATCTACAGTCTCTAGTATCTAGGATGAACGAAGTATGTATGAAGAATGAGTTAATGATGAATGTAAGTAAGTCTAAAGTCATGGTGTTTGAAAGAGAGAGTACGAAAACAGTGTGCGATATAGTAGTGAATGATGAATACTTGAAGCAGGTGGATGAGTTTGTTTATCTGGGTAGTATGTTTACGAGAGATGGGAAGGCTGATAGAGATATTGAAAGGAGGGTAAATGCCGGTAACTCCATTAATGGAGGACTGAATGCCGTTGGAGCTAATAAAAAACTTTCAATAAAAGCGAATCTAGCAGTCCACAATGGAGTCCTGGTACCTACCCTGATGTATGGCAGTGAGGCATGGAACTGGCAGAGGAAGGATGAAAGTAAACTGAATGCTGTTGAAATGAGATCCCTGAGACGTATGTGTGGTAAAACCATGTATGATCGTGTTAGAAATGTGGATATCCGCAAAGAATGTAAGGCTGATGTAAGTATAATGAGCAAAATTAAGAAAGGGACCCTCAGATGGTTTGGGCACATGGAGCGAATGAACGAAGAAAGTAGTGTGAAAAGAATATATGATGCAAATGTGAATGGTAGAAGAAGTCGGGGACGCCCGAGGAAGACATGGCACGATCAAGTAAATCAGATACTTGAGACGGGCCATGTCAAAAGTCAGAATAATAGAAGAGTATGTATGAGACGATGTATGAATGTGAGTGAGGCAAAGAGTGTGTGCCAAGACCGAGTTGTTTGGCGGTCCGTCCTCTCTGCCTACCCCTGCGGGGAAACGGCGTGATGGTTAGTTAGTTAGTTAATTTAGAAATTTAACATTCTTTATTAAATTTCTAATTCGGAGTTCGAACCTTAGGGAACGTACCCATACTACGTGACCAACTTTTTGCAATTTTTAACCCCCCGGTGACCAAAAACCTAAGCAACCAACCGCTCATTTGTACCAAGCGTGACATTTTGAAGACCCCCCCCCCTAAACGTGTCACGTAGTATGGGTACGTTCCCTTATATAGAATGTATTTTGACCCGCTTAATATATTTTCATTTAATTATTATAAATGTTGAAGATTATTTAAATAGTTTATCTGAATGTGACAATCTTCAGGACTGAATTGTACTTACTTTAATAATACGTGCAATGTGCATGTATTATCAGCATCAGCTATCGTCGATATCCTACATTTATTAATAGGTTGCATACGTTATCCAACAAATAAGTGAGATGAAAAGTAAAAAAAAAGTGGCAGATAAATTGAAAGAAATGAATCTATTAATTACGAAGCGAACTTAAAACAATGAAAACTGAGATTATTTCGCTCGCGATATCATGCATCGATCGAAATGGAACCGACATAATTAGGACATGATGTAATCTTCTTAAAAATATTATTTTACAAGCATCGTATTCCTTGTTGTCCCTCTTCCTCTAGTGACCACAAGTAGGCGTAAACAAGATAAATGATAGTTCCTCGCCAATGGAAGCCTATACCGATGCACAGCTTTTTTTATTGCTTCCAGCTCTCGGTGCCTTACTTATAGCTATAGCTACTATAGTAGTAGAGATACTCTTAGTATTGCCCTGTTGAAAGTCAACCTTTCTGAATCACCATTCAAATCATTGTTTGCAATAGTTGTGTAGTGACCAGATATGATCAATTTGGAAGGCGGGTATGGGTACCGCCGCCCCGAGAACCATTTATTGGGTAACCAACACCTCTGCCATAGGTCACGCCAAGTGGCCCTGAGAGAATTTATTTTCGTCAGGGCCTTTTGTGTAGATCTAATGTAAACAATTTTTTTTTTTTTTTTTTTAATTGTACAACAGATTTTTTATCCAATTACTGTACAATTTTCTCATTTTGACAGTCTTAACACCTAGGAAGACGATTATTATACAAAAAAATCTTAAGGCTATCTAAAGAAGAGTTATATATATCTAGTGTTTCCGATATTTCGTTCAACAGCACCATTCCTCTTGTCATGCTAGGCTGTGCTAGAACATCTGTTCTGTCGTATGGTATTTTGAACAAGTCGTGTCAACGAATACGGCTGAAATTTTCAGGCACGTATAACCCATAACATTCCAAGAGGAATGGGCTGTCAATACGATTATGGATTATGTTAAAACTAAGAATTGCAAGATTTGCATAACGTCTAGTTTCCAAGCTAAATCTATCTGTTGCCTCAAGTAATTCCATATGGTGCATGAATCTCGGGTACGTTCCATTCATCCGCATATAGACATACCTAAGGAACTTTTTCTGAATTTGTTCTAGATATTAATATATTTAGCTTGGTGCGGAGTCCACACACCACTAGCATACTCCAGCTTACTTCTTATGATTCCATCGAACATGGCTATCATTGCATCTGGGTCATCAAATTGCTAATAATAATTTATGAATAGCCGGTTACTAAACAGTTACCCAACCTTCCTCTTAACCCCCCCCCCCCCTCCACCCCTCCTCCTTTGCTCACCTTGGGGATATCAATCCCACGGGTTAGGCAAAAATAATACTAGTCGCAAAAAAAAGTCGGTAGAAAACATCAATAACAAATTTGTTTGTATGCATAAATAATGGAGTATGTAAAATACACATTTCCTATTCAAAACACATATTCGTGGACACAGCCCGCCACATTCGTGTGTCAAAGGGCCAATTTGTGGTCAAGAATACCTAAGTATTACAGGAGAGATAATTTATTAACCTCGTAATAAAAAACGTATAACGTACAAGTTTTTACAAGACCCGGATTATTGATAATAGGAAGGTACCTTTCTAAAATGAAACGTAATATAAATATTATATTGCAACGTGTATCGTCATCTTATTGATTAGATAAATTTGTTAGTGTTTTCAAAAAATGATAATGGATTTTTTGTTTGATTTAAATAAAACAATAACTTTGTATGTAACCACGATTTTTTTTTTCGCTTAACACAAGCGTCTTCGGGTATAAAATTAAACTGTTCAAAAATATACATTGTGTGAGCTTATACTCGTACATATAGAAAGAGACAAAACATAATATGAAGGAACAGTGGGGGATTAATTATCATCTTACGTGATAGAGAGAGAGTGAGAGAGACGGGTGATATCTAATGAATTACCATTTTATATGCACAGGGACAAAACGTCACTTGAACAGCTGATTAAGGGATAAAGTTATTAAGGGTTTTTACTAGTTCAGGATAAATATCCCTAATATCGGGCTATTGGACACATTTAACTGATTATTAAGGATTTTAGATATTGTTTTAACAGCTTTCTTTATTTCGAGTGCTTCTAAATTATTTAGTCTGTTACCATGACCATTTCTATGCAAAATCTTAGCACCGGTGCTTTGCTTCTTTTTATATGCTTTTTGTGCATCAATAAGATGATTGGCGAATTCCGAAAATCCATTATTATGCAATATTGACACTGCGCTTCGTTTTACCTATATGAAATGCTGAACAATCACTACAATCTAATTTATAAATTCTCGAATTATTAAGTTGTCGTCTTTATCTTTTGAATTATTGACTTAAAATTTTCCTAAATTATTGTTTTTATAATTTTTTGTTTTTTTCTAAGTGAACAGCGCACAAAAGTACCAATTGATCCCGACTGTCCAGAACTAGTGGGAATATGTCATCCTTCAGCTGTACAATATAACCCAATCGGGGTATTTTGCAAAGCTGAATGGTGCTGGGAAGCGAAGGTTGGGAAGTGTGCCTATCTATCCGGTTATTCAGATTTTGACACCAAACTCGGCTAACATCACTTCAAGCAACATTTCAAATAAGAATAGCGGACTTTCACAAGGACTGTACTAACAGAACACACCCAATTCTTTTTGAAGTGAAATTTCTATACCCCGCTGTGATTTGGATTTCGGATGAAGCGGAAATGACGATTACTGCATCTGCGACGCTTAACTGCGCTCATTGACCGCTTTGATTATGATGTCACTTTTAAAGGCTGCTATTGGTTGAGATTTGAAACGGAAATTACGCTAGGTCTTCGCTCATTGGTCGCTTTGATTATGACTTCACTTTTAAGTATTGGTTGAGATTTGGAAAAGTTTCGCTTCTACCGCGGGTAAACCGCACTCGATTTTTTTTAATTAGATCTATTTGAATTTCGATTTTGTTTTCTTGAATGAATGCAAATTTTGGAGGTGAAAATTATCACACTTTCCGACATCCAATCAAGCTGAAACTCGGCAGAGAGAATTGATGTCGATGATTCTATTAAATTTTGGTGGCACTCACGTCACGCACCAACAAGCATTTTTTTCTTGAAATTAGCTATTGGTCGGCCCAAGAAACGATCCGAAAATAAGAAATAGAAGTATTATAGTAAAAAAAAAATTACGGCCTCTGGGGTCGAAGGGTAAAGCTCATGACTCGCAATTCGAAGGTCGCGGGATCGAATCCCGGCGTGGGCAAATAATATATTTTTTTTACACTATTAATTCATTTAAAATATTACGTGGCATATTTGCGGCACGTTTCAAAGTGGAAGACACTCTCAGTACCTATCACCCTGGTATAAAACCACCGTTCAAAATTGAAACGTTGCTTGAAATGGCTTTAGCCGTGTTTGGTGACCAGATCTGAATAGCCAGGTCTCCACCTTCCATTTCCCCACCTCCATCCCTTCCCCGCCACTTTCAGCCTTACAACATACCCAAATTGGGGATGCCATAGTCTCACTGACGCTTCAGACAGGAGCAGCTGGTAATCTTGTGAGGAATTCATAAAAAAGGTTGTTTTTATTACGGATCGATTTTTTCAGTGTTGTTAGAATGAAAATAAATATCCGCGATCCCCAACGCAATTACATATTTTCTCACATTTGCTGCGCATATAAGTTTATCACACACAGGATGATTAGTCATTTTTAGAAAAATGTATTTATGATTTTTGCTAAGAACACGTAAAGCGAGATATGTTGTGGCCATGCATGAGTGTACCAAATTCTTTTCATGACTACTTGATTAGCATTAAATTAACTTGCATTTAAGTTAAGAAAGCGAAATATTATATTTCTTTTAACTTAATAATAATAATAATAATAATAAAAACTTACCTGTTACATTCAACTGTGATTCATTGATTTGTTTTTTTTTATGAATCTTAAGTTAGATCACATCGCCGTGTTTGATAATAATTTTCGAAACATTAAGGAATTGGCGTAATTTGGCCATAAAGTTAGACATCGATTCCTTTTTACTTCTCAGTAATTTCATTTGGAATTTTGTTATAAAGTTGGCGGCATGGCACATTAGAGATTAATGGGTGCTTGCTTTCTTACTTGTAGGCAATCTAATTTGTTTTGCACATCTCGTGTTCTTTTATGATCGTAATTTTTTTTTCAGTTCCTTAGACATCATCCGTCTATTAATTTTGTGTATAAAAATAAATACGAGTACATACAAATATGTAGTTTACTTAACCGTCATAAATTTTAGTTTTTAACATGGCTATGGTCCCTGTATATACATTGCGCTTGAGCACTAAGCCATCCGTTCATGGAGAAAATTAAAAAAAAAAACAGTTGACGACCCAATCGCATTCAGCCTCCTGAACAAAATCGATATTTTTCTATATAAAATATGGTATGCACTAGCGATGTGTCAGTTCAGCTGGAATGGGCTCATGTGATCCGCTCCTTTGCGGGAAGCGGTTCCTACTCCCACTCCTTTTTCAAATCGACTACTCCAAGAGAACCCTGTCCCGGAACTCGGGCTCATTCCCAAACCCGAAAAACTCGGATGCCTCCACCGGCCGGCGGGTGTCCCCGTGTTCGCCGCGAGGCGAGGTACTCCGGTACTAGTGAGTCTAGTGACTGAGTAGTAGTAACCGTCCGGTGTCCCCGAAGCGCTACACTCTCCACTCCACTCACGAGTCGCGAGTCTCGGCGAGTGTCGGGTTCTTGGAACTGCGTGAATCGTGAAACACTCGAGCTACTCAACGCCGCAGCGCGAAGCCGCGGCGCAGATTCGAATTACAAGTCCCGAGATCGCCGAGTACGAGTATGCATCTTGGTCCGAGCGACGTAAGTCGTGAACCGCGACAAACACCCGCCACTCTTGTCACTCCCTCCCACTCCCGCGACTCACGAACCACGATACATTCCTCATTCAGTCTTCAGTCATTCCGACCCCGGCCGGCAATCAACACGCACGTGCCTGACCGCTTGGCGTAACAGTATACTGCTGCCTAACGTCATCGCGGAATTGTTTAGAATATTCGACTAGACACGGAGTAATTTTCAATTAGAGCGTATATTGGTATTGTTACTCAACGGGTGAAGTGCATTATAAAATAATAGTTTATAATAAAGCATTACAGCTAATTTACTTATTTAAATTCTCAATAAAAGCCCGTGCAATGTAGGTCCATTGAATGTACCTACATTGCACGGGTGACGGGTCCGAGCCCTCGTGTGGGTCTTGTCCTGCTCCAGGGTTCTGAGTTGTCGTGCGGGTTCTACGAGTAGGTCCTGGCTCCAAGTTCTTTGAACCCGTGCGTCCCGGTTCGGTGCACCGCAACAACATTCAGTGCTCAGTCCGCAGTGTCCGCACCTAAGAACTCGGACCCGGGACCTGCTCCTAGAACCCGTGTACTTTTAAGAGGAGGCAAGTCTCGGAGGCTTCCGGTAAAATGCAGAACTTACCCACCTCTAGTATGCACAACATTGCTTAAACAGCAGAAGTGTGTAGTTTATTTGTTGCACAAACTTAAAATTTCTAATAGAGTTTCGGTATATTTCCTAGGTATTTTAAACATGTTATAATTTTCTTCGTTTTGAAGATTTCTAATAAACAAATATCGTTTTAGAAACTAGTTAAAATTATCTTTTAGGTTTATGAATTTGGTATAGGAATGCGTTAATATTAATAATTTGGAATACACAATTTAATTTCATACTTATATTAAAAATATGTATAGGTATACATATTTTTAAAACCATATATATTTTTACAACAAACGTCGAAAAATTGTAGAGAATAAGAAATTTTGAAATCTCAAAACTCTTTTGTTAAAAAATGTTAATGTTATTTCTAAACATTGTCGTGGTTACCAAATTGCTAAAATTAAATTAAATAATAAAATAAATGTTTAAAGAATCTGCATTAAACCTGTTTTTTCACTCTTTATCTCATATTAAATAAATATTAAAAATAAATATTTATAATATATCCGCAGAGAAAAACCAAAAATGACTTCTAGGATTCATTGTACGCAAAAATGTTTTCGTGGGTGTTATTTAAAACTCACCATCACTATCACTCTTATAGAATTCTTATCAAATTAAGGCAAGGACATCAATAAAAAATAAAATGTTAGAAATAACTCACTTTTAATGTATGGAATCTCACGAGACAGCCAAAATGCGACGTTGCAGGCATAACACTCGCATACGCAACACGAAAAGATATTATTTTTTTTTGTAAGAAAATAAAAGGGCTTATACATTCAATATGTAACTGTAACCAAATAACACCGTTTAACGATTGGGAAGTGTTTTTTTATTAGTAAGGCTGATAATGGTAATCTGTTTCTTTTACCCCAGTGAGGAACTTTGTTGTAGTTACCAATTACCAAAGGGCGATTCCGCTATAAATAATTCTCGACGTCAATTATATTATTAAATCACAGTATTTGTTACTTTTTTGAAGTCAGTGTGAACAAAATAACATATTTTTGGATTTTATTTAATATTGAAATTTTTGGCGCGCAGGAATTGGTATTATAAACTGCAAAATCACACCGTGAAACATTGGCGCGAAACAGCTGTTACCAAATTGTATTACCGTGGGCACGAAAGTGTCGCCAACATCGTTCGCAGCGACACCCCATCTTTTTTTCTACTCACACACTAAAAGTTTAACTTTTGATATATTATTATATTTGACCGATCAGTGACTGAGTTGGCATCGCGAGTTCAATTTCTCTACTGACTATGTCCTCCATCACGACACAAGTAACATTTTCCGCTTACTGTGATGGTAGTAGGAGATTTTCAAATATCGTCAGGTTATTCGTAACACTTTTTGTAACACGTTTGTCTTTGTTTTTAAAATAAATTTTTTGTTGGCTTCGCCGCTTTGACAATAGGTATGTGCAGTTGAAGTCGGGATGCTTCCATGACGTCTCCCTTTGCTTCTGTTATCTGTTGTCAAATTCACAGAATATTTTATTTCGAATTGCCAGAAGCACCTGTAGAAGTGGAACCTACCCTAGTATTTTTGAGTAGCTTGGTACTTACTTTGAAATAATATGCCTGAAGGTTCTAGGGGTCAATTACATCGCCCTCCCCCTTTCTTGTTTGCTTTCTTGTCTCCAAGTGCAACGTCTGACACGCACTAACATTATTTTTATTGACTTCCTGACAGCACTATGAAAAATCGCATTATGCGTTCCGGGCTTGAAAGTAATTTAATAATATTGCTCTTGAACAACTTCCTCATTCTTTTACTGCTACTAAGAAAGCAAAATAGAAAAACAATGATAATAAAGTAATTTGCTCTCAGGATGTTCAATTACTAGTAAAAAATAATTGCATGGCAGGTATCCATGATAAATTGAATATTTTTTCCTTGAATTCTCTTTTATCCAGTTATTTATTCCTTTTAGGAACTAAATAATAGAGTACAGAGAAGAGGATGACAAAAAAGAACAGTTAATAATATTCAATGATAGTTATTAGAACTTTAAAACCAAGTAGTTTAATGAACACGTAAACTAAAATTAAAAAGCAAAACTAAATGGCAAACATAAAAATAATAAGATTGAAAGTACAATCATCATGATAAACCTATAGTTACATAACGCATAACGCAACAATATATTTGCTTTTATAACTATATCTACATAGATGAACTGTGAAATAGGTATTTGGGTTGGGACGGGTAAAAGGAGTAGAAGGAAGAGGGGATGCAGCCGATCAAGTAAAATCAAAATAACAGGTACGATTAATTTGATCATTTGTATCGTTCTAGAATGAGTTTGTGTTATTCTAGAATGTGATACAATGCACTTCTGTGACGATAACAACTAGCTTAAATATGTCAGCACGTATGTCCATATTGATATGTTTGATGTTGTAGCATTCAGTCAATCCTGTGAGCCGTCCACAATGGAACGCTGGTACCTTCCCTGAAGTATTATAGAAAGGCATGGATCTGGCCCTTAAAGGATAAAAGTAGTCTCAATGATGTAGAAATGAGATCTCTGAGATATATTTGCGGTAAAACCATTTATGGTCGTGTGAGAAATGAGGAGATATTATGTAAATAATGCAAGGTTGATGTAAGCGTTATTAAGTTATTAGTAAGACATAGTAAATAGTGTTATATACAGGGTGTTAAGGGAGGTACTTGAATTACTTTAAACAGTGATTCCTGACATTATTACATAGGAGTAAAAAATGTAAATGCAATGTTGGTTTTTTATGTCTTTATGGTAAAATTTAATGAAATCAAAAGATTTGAAGAAGCTGGGCTTCGTATTTCTTTTATCTTCGTCTTGCTCCTTTTTACTTCTTCTTACCACATCGTGTCTCCTTGCTCTTTCTAGACCCCTTCTTCACAGAGTTTTTTAACTTTTTAAGTTGTAGAGGAACTGAATAATAACAATCTATCTTCATTAGATTGAAAACGGAAAATTGTGATAAATTTAAAAAAAGATTTCACAGCTGGTTAATAACCCGTATCTTTTTATATGGTGTAATCCACAAAGATTATTCCATTATTGAGCAGGTTTTTTCTCTGTCTATTAATAGGTAGATTCAAAATGATTATAGATACCTATAAATATTGCTAATATCATTAAAAAACAATCATGACGTAAATCTAAAAATTACCAATGTCACCTATCTTATCGCACAACAGCTAGGGTGAATGGAAAATTTTACGTTTGTGTCTACAACAATATTATACCTACTTATTTAAAAAAGTCAAAATTATTGGTACATACTATAATATAAATTCTTAACAATAAATATTTTCTTCAAACAAAACATGCAACTGTAACGGCGGTAATTATAGAAAATGCGCAATTATTTTACGGAAAATACAATTAGTCTTTATATGGAATAGGTGCAATCAATTTGCAAGTTGTGTACAATCAATTATAAAAAAGTTGTCTTGGAAAATTTGGAAATAATAAAACACACCAATATGTATTTAGTTATCATTAGGTAGGAAGGTGGGGCGTGTTGTGACTAAATTACAAAAATGAACATGGTGGAAAAATGTTTAATGAAATCAAATGTTTGACATTTAAATGGAAACAAATAACTCTTTGGCCACATTATTTTGGTATTATTAACCCTGTTAACATACGAATAAAGCGACCAAATATTATTTTACAAAATATGGGAATTGTTACAATATGCCCCACCCGTGGGGCGTATTGTGACAGCGGTGGGGCAGGTTGTAATGAACAAATAATTAAGTAAAATAAGTAGGTAGGTATGTAATAAAATTGGTAAAAACTCATGACACCGTCTAAGACATTTTATGCACCTGACCCACCTTTCACCAGAAATATCATTAGAATAGGGGTTACGACAATATATACATTGCTCTTCTTCGTTTGCGTCGCTGTCGTCAGTTTCCTAAAGTGGTGGCTCCTCTTCAGTTTCGGCGGATGACGTGGACACCAAAAAACTTTTTTTTACGTCTAAAATAATTTTAATGTTGTTCTGTTTTTGTCACGACCTTTAATTTATTGGGTTTTTGTATTTTTTTTTGTTAATTTTATATTTATACTTTTTTTTATTTTTATTCCTTACTTTTCCATTCTCAGTTTGTCTTCTTATTCTATTTTTTCTTTATATGGGTGTCCGTTAAAATTGCCCTTGTAAGTTTTTTCCTATTTGGAAAGTTCTTTCTTGGTTGAGCTTTTGGTAATGGTCGGATATGTTCTGGTGTTTTCTGACACACAGGTTTAATCGTTCTGCTGGTTGATGGTTGAGGGTACAAACAATTTTCTTCAATGTCTGCATTCGTTATGTCCTGCATTGGAGTTCTTGTGAAATCAGCAGCAGAGGTGTTTCCCTCCTCTTTCCCTTTTTTTATAATTTCGGACCATTTTACAAGACTGAAGAAAAAAGTTTGACTTACAACTAGACACAAGAAGGAAATGTATGTAGGTAATACATACGACTATACGCATTCATAATAAGTTAAAAATACTCCTTTTTACATAATACACATTGCTTTTATATAAAGGTAAATAAAAACTAAATTTTGGAGGTGAGTTGTAAGTGCCACAATACGCCCCCGCTTTGATGTCACAACTCGCCCCACCGGACGATATTACATAAAAATGACCACGCAAGTAAACGTACTTGACGTACGCATTTTATTCAAAACTAATAACTCAGTCAAAAGACCCACTGTTTGGAGAAATAATATATAACGACTTACCGAGTGTTAGCAGATGACTTCGAAAATTTGCAGGAAAAGTTCGTTTAGCACTGAAAAATCATTCTTTATCGTATAGCTTTAATTATATCAACCGCACGGCACCACTGTTTTAATAGAAACTGGCGGTACGGAGTTCCTACGAAATGGCGCGATGCTCGCCGTGCTAAGTTAACTAGCGGGAATTTTAAACGTAATGTCACAACCTGCCCCCGTCACAACACGCCCCACCCTCCCTTACTTCATTTGAGGTTTAAGTTAAAAAGTATTAGACACAAACATTTCTTCGGGGCTTCAAGTTTAAAGAAAGTATATAAAATTTGTTAGGGATAGATAACATACTACATAATGAAGCTTATAAAACTTATTGAAATATTTAATCGTTGAAGACGATAAAACCAACACCGACACTGTTGAATTTGGTAGCCATCTCTGAAGCCCAAGTAAACCTAAACCCTAAACCCCTCTGGTCTGGAGCCCCAAATTACTTGAAAAAAAACCCTCGACTTTGTGCAGAAACGGGAAGTCCGTCTGAAAGACTCGCTTATCTTAACAAATGGTTTTCAATCTTTAGAGCACAGGCATCAGGTAGGAATGGTATCCTTGTTTTACCTGTATTTTAATGGTAGATGCTCCAAGGAACTGGCGTCATTGATCCCTTCGGCACCGGTACATAGTGCGCCCAACATATGCACACGGTTCACATTGGCGATTCGTTCTTGAGTTCTAAAGCTCGGTGGTGAAATGATTTGTCAGCCTCTGCTTTTCCTCCCACCAAGAACAAGGGTGTCTTCGAGTCCCTTGTTCCTCTCCTCAAAAAAACCCTACACACAGCATCCCCAAATGTGACCTAAGCCCTGAGGGAAATTATCTTCGTTCAGGACCTCCTGATTAGAATCAATAAAAAAAATAAAATAAGAAAAGCAACGGTCGCACGGCATCCACAAAATATGAATTAATTGATGATTATGTATGTTTTTGTGTTGAAATACGAGATCGATAAAATGGCCGAATTAAACAAGGTCTCAATATTGTATACAATCTACATATCAATGGTAGAGAAGCCAGTCCTGATGAAACTAGAAGTTTTGGGTTCTAGGTCTAGGTGCGACCGTAACTTTTTAATTTTTTTGTGTCTTTCGTTTATCTGTTTCATATTTTTAAGTTGAAATTACTAATAGAAAAAAACCGATAGAATTGAATAGAGGGCATGTCCGATGTCGTGCACCCAACACACGCAATGTTTTCCTAACTTCTGATTAAATTGAATTGAAGTTTCTATTTCAATGAAAATCAATTTCATTGGTTTGTCAGAAAATCAATTTCATTGATCTGTCAGAAAATCAGTTGCATTAGTCTGTCAGAAAATCAATTTCATAGGAGTCGTCAGGACTTACGCAAAAATGTTTTCTTTTAAATCGTCATAGATCAAACTTCTATTGATCATATGTTTAGTCCTTATAAATAATTGGCTTTGGAAAAAAGACATATAAGAACAAAGACGCATAGTTTTATCAACCAACGCAGACCCGAGAAAAATCACGGGATAGGACGAATTCTTGAAAAATCAGTTCCAGTTTTGAAAATTAAAATTAAAAATATATTCCATCATAATACCCATCTACTGTCGAAACACCTAAGGGAACGTACCCATACTACGTGATACGTTTAGGGGGGGGGGGGGTCTTCAAAATGTCACGCTCCATACAAATGAGCGGCGGGTTGCTTAGGATTTTGGTCACCGGGGGGGGGGGGGGGGGGGTTAAAAATTGCAAAAAAGTTGGTCACGTAGTATGGGTACGTTCCCTAATCTCCTTCATATATTTCTCACACTCCCTCTCAAATTTAATTGATTAATGTAATGTCACATCTACTAAATCTTTTCAACCAATATTAATTTAAATCTAAGTCTATCTTTATTTGTACTACAGAATTTTGTATATACTTGTTATATCTGTGATGTTATTTAATAATCAAATGGCACAATTAATTGCTATACTTTTTTATTATTTCTAATATTTTCTTATGGTTCCGACTATGACATGTAAATTATAGTTTATGGTGTATGTATACCGTTGACATTAAATAAATAAAATATTTATAACTAAACCATAAGCGTAAAATTTAATAATTTTTATTATCAAGCTAATAATGAATAAATTCAATCTTCAACCGACATAACAAAGGGACATCCCAAGCCTGACACGTGAAATAATACTATAAAGTTTTACAACACGCAAGTTTTTTTTAAACATTTTTTTTATATGACTACCTCACAAGACCCCCAGCTGCTCCCGTCTGAAGTCGGTGAGTCTATTGTATCGCCAAAAAGGGTATGCTGTGAGGCAGAAGGTAGTGGGGAAGTAGATGGGGAAAAGGAATGTAGAGACCTGGCTATTCAGATCTGGTCACCAAACACGGTTAAAGCCATTTAAAGCAACGTTTCAATTCTGAATGGTGGTCTACACCAGGGCGATACTAAGAGTATCTTCCACTCTAGAAAGTGCCGCAAATACACTACATATTATTTTTAATGAATTAATCGTGAAAAAAAAAATTTATCAAATAAGATTTATTTGCCTACGCCAGGATTCGATCCCGCGACCTTCGGATTGCGAGTCAAAAGCCTTACCGCTAAACCACGCCGGCCGTCAAGTAAATAAATAAATTAAAAATTTAAGTTAAAAAAAAATAATTTTAAATATTATCTAATAGATTGTTAGGTACTTTATCGTTTGCCTGAATTCTCTATTTCAAAGAAAATTTGAGTTCATTGAACAAGATATACGCAGGACGCACAAACAACCAAAATTAGTATTTTCGGTACACTTTTTTTGTTTTCAAATATGAACCATATTTCTGGAATAACACGGTTAAGTTACTTAAAAAATAATTTACAAGAGTAAGAAAGGTTTTAAAGTAACATAGGTACTAAACTTTCTGTTTACTGTCTTATTTATTATTTTATTTTGAAACTAAAAAGCACCACGAAAAACTTTTTCCTTTGATGGAAGACAGTTTTAATTTCTCTTTGGATATTTACTTGTCAAGCACAACCTCCTCCCGTATTTAACTGTAACACGGGGCAACTTTCCGATAAACTGAAAGTTTTTAAACTCATCCATGGAAAGGCACTCGTTCATTATTTTCCCAGAGGCAATGAAATGAAACAGTGCGTCTCATAAAGGCAACTTCACACAATATTGTTCGCCTTTTGGATACTGAAAGCTCGGGGCGAAGAAAAAAACAAACTTTTATCTACATTAAATATTGGAAATAGTTAGTTGCTTTAACTTTCCACAATAACGAAACAGCCTAGATCGTTTTGATAGAATATTATATTACAGATTGGAATATATTATTACAAATGTCTGCTTTCTGAGAATAAATAATTAGAAAGATAAGTACTGTTATGATGGGTCCCTAACATGTCCCAGGCCAGCTCACAGCAGAGACAAAAGTACCCTCTATTCCAGGGGCAGGTCGCACGAATGCTTCAGAATTCTCTCTCTCTCCCACGGGCGTCTGGGAAGTGCACTCTAGGAAATACTCCTGCCGAGGCAGATTAACAACAGGATTGAGTTAAATAGATTCATGTATTGCAAATTCAAAACACAGTACATAGGTCATTACAGTACAATTCAATACAAGAAATGCATATTACACAAACCTAGCTATCGTGTTTATACCTCATGATCTCTGAAAACGAAACTCTCTCTGAGTGATGGCTTTGCGCGTGAGTTTACAGTCTATCGTTACGGACACAAACAAAAGAGGGATCAATTGTGCAGCTTACATGGTGGTCGGGGACCTTCGTCTTCCGGGTTCAGCAGGGCACTTCCCCGAGTCTAGGACAGGACCCGAAGTTCACACAGGCATGGCAGAATACCAGCGCTAAAACCCGTATGTACTTCAATTAACATCGCAGATGTAATTGTGTTCAATTCGATCGACAGAAGTTTAGCCGCGAACTCGGCGGTTCGGCCCGAGGAGCGCGACGTGCGTCCAAGGCGGCTTGCAATTCTCGACTGTGTGCGCGCGTTGGTGCGCGTTGGTGCGCAGAGGGGAGAGGAGGTAGGAAACAGGGAAGCAGGGAAGCAGGGGGGAGCGGGGTGTTGTTGAAACTGCCGCGCTGATTTTAGGAATTTGAATTCTCTGTCGTTTGTGTGGCGTACCATAACACTTCCCCCCGCGCTTGGAAAAAAAGCGACGTGGCAATGGAGCTGTAGGAAAAAAAATCCTCTTAAGCTTCCATCGGGGTTTTTGAGAGATTCGTTGCTTGAGAGATTGCCTAGCTAGAACATACAGTTTATGCTATAGTTTAGGTTACAATGTTTGTAGGGAATGGATGGGGGTACATACAATGTTTGGAAAAGACAACTTGGGAAAAGTACATGGTGTAAAACAACATACAAGGTTATGCAATTGAGAGATAACAATACACATGGTTATGCAATTGAAAGGATGACAATACACATGGTTATGCAATTGAAAATAATAATACACATAGTTATGCAATTGAAAGGATGACAATACACATGGTTATGCAATTGAAAATGACAATACATTTGTACAAGAGAAGAGATTCTAAGGTTTCATTGGTCTGGGAGCTAGGTTTGTGAAGCGTGGATTTGTTTGGTTTCGGAGGATTTCGAAGAAAAGGACGTGGTTTCACAGATTCTAAGGATTACATTATCACTGTAATCAGACCCATTTGAGATAACACTCAGGAGTACACTTAGGCCTTAGAAAACACTTGGTTTGGTCGAAGACGTTGAAGTTCACGAAGTGGAGACTGTGGTTGCTGAGCCGCGACTATGGTTACAGAGGTCATTGAAGAGAAGAATCCGGTATCTGCAGACATGCCAGTACGAATCCTAGGTGTTATTATGGTAAACACGGATCGTATATAATGGTTATTGAAGCATAATGTAGCTCAAGATAACTTGTATTGGTACGCATTCAGCGAATACTGGTGGGTCAAGGTAATGATGGTTTACACATGACGATATATGCGTCACTGCATGACAGAGCAAGAGACGGCAAGGTTGGCATTGATAGCAAGAGTAAGAACAAACCTAGGAGCTAGCGTGCCCAAAAGGTAGTTTAGAGTGTCATAATGTATAGTGGGACAACTCAGCTTGCTGTGGCACGACAAGACAACATACATATGAGCGGTATGGTCTGTGCTCTCAGGAACAAATGCGTAGAAAATGGCAGCAGGAGGGACCTTGTAACCACAGCGCGTGCTGTCAGGAAGTGAAGCTCAGCTTGGCTGTTGGTGATGACATCCGCCTGGGCTTCTTTTTAAATCCGGGAGAAATTATTATTAGAGCAAAATTCTTGAAGTTTACCTGCCTAGGGACCAATGAAGAAAAGGTTTGGAGGGAAACAAAATGTGTCCAGATAATGAAATAAACGAAATTTTAACCACCGACCCAGAGAGTGACGAAGAGAGATATTCCTAACTAAATTGTGATTACATGAACATTTTCCTTTTCCAGGATGACTTGGCGCTTGCCGAGTGACAATATGTCTTGGTTAAAAAACAACCGGCCCTCTATGGCCTATGTTAACATAAGATGGTAACATTTTCGTAGAATTTCAAAGAACAAGACAAAGAATCGTGAACTAGTCACGGCAAAGGGAAACCAATTCATGAATAAAGGTTGTCAAAAAGGAGACAGACGGTACGCCAAGTGCATATCGTACATATCCAACATTCATGAATGTGTTTCGTAGAATTGAGAAAGAGAAAAAAAATGGTGAGACATATGCAGAGATTGAGGGGGAAAACCTGTAGATAACCGGACAGTTACCTATTCGAACTCCAAGTGAGGGCGAAATATGGTCAACGACAGATTTTTCACTTCATAACATAAGTCTGAGAACAAGGGGGAATGGGGGGAGGAGGGGAGAAGGGGGACGAGTTACGAAATGTGCTAGAGACTGGACTAATTTCCAATTCAAACTCTATGTGAAAATGAAACATAATCAACCAGCAGATTTCCGGACTCTTTACATTTATCACAAAAGGGTGAGGAGGAATACACATTATAACAAAGAGGCTAATCTTTCGCGTGTATTGGGCAAAAGATTAGGGGTCGTTTTTTAAAACTTCTACATGATTGTGAGAAAAGACAGACCCTTGCTCCAATTTCACAAACCTGGGGATTTTCTTATTCGTTCTCCAGACAACGAGTTAGGTGGTTTTGTGCTCAATCGATTAACTCCCCACAGCACTATGCCCCATAATTGACAGTGAAGCTGAAAACTAGTCCTTTTGGGATAGTAGATATTCCTGGGCTTCTTTCCTTTTGCAAAGAAGTAAAAAAACAGGAAGTCCACGGGCATCGGCGTTGAATGACAACAAAGGGTTGTGGACTACATTTCGTAGATCGCACACAAAAGGTTTGATATTATTTTCGTTCGCACGACTCATGGTAAGTGTTTTAACGTCTCCAAAAACGTGTACAAAATATGTAAGTACATACAAGATATAACTCAATTATAGACAGAAGTCAAAGAGTTTATACAATGCAACTTAAAGAAGATGGCAAAGCCGATATTATGTCGTTCACACGAATCACGGTAAGTGTTTTAACGTCTCCACGTATAGTGTACAGAGTTTATACACAATTATACATAAAAGCGGTACTCACGGCAAATAAATGACGCACGACCAGAACAGGTTATACAAAAAGGGTGGTACTCATGACAAATATGTCACACGACCAACTCAATAACATTTAGCTATGAGCAAAAGTGATTATGACGAACTTCTCGTATTGTGGCAGGTATTTTAAGGATCCCTCCTATAATGTAACAGGGTTACGTTTAAATACAACACAATAAACGTTAACGATGCTTGTTTTAACACAGTATATGAAGATTTGTTAGATTAACTAACTCCGTAGCCCAGGAGCGTACGATAGAATAACAAGGAGGTAAACAATTTAATGTCACTTCGTATGTTATAAAGGCGGGGTGGTGACAGAGTACATTTCTGTTTAAACAAAGACAGGCCTATATGGTTTTACATACTGTCTATTGTAGCAACTTCAGTGGGGACAAACAAAAGGGACCAATTGTGGTTTTACATACCCTTTGTGCAGTTACAACATACCAGGTTATGTGCAATTTAGGTTGCAAATACTTGGTTAAATGGCGAAACAAGAGTTGAATGCCTATGTTTGCAAAACGATGATCAAACAAAACATTGATGATTTACGTTAAACTGCGGTTATTTATGTACGGAAATCAGGGCTGCCGTTAGGTTTTATTAACCTTTTCCGTCAGGGTTGAGGCATGTAATACAAGACATACATGTTGTGAAGAGGGGCAAGTCGAGGACTTCTCATAACAACAAAAGACCGAGTATTTGGTTTTACGTACTTTAGTTGAAACGAGCCCATGAGGATTTGTATAAGGGTGGAAAGACCAATTTAAAGGCTTTTCCTTTATTTATATACATATGATTTCAAAATGGACGTGCCAAAATCCAATTTGTTAGCAAAAAGCTCGGGTAGGACGCCATCAATTTTTTAACATTTGAGAAAAATTGAAAACTACTATACACAAGGAATGTGATTATGTGAGTAACCACTTATTTTTACCACTATGAGTAAAATATGGAGCATGTTGAGATGGTTTACTAGTCCTGGGTCGTGATTTAACGCTTTGGAGTTTACCAAATCCGATTTTAGAACGACGCTCCAGTACTTACAGAACATAAAAGAAAAAAAAAATTTTTTTTGAAGAGATTCCTTCCGATATGATGAAAAAACAACAAACAAAATGGTGAAAATTACAATATTGCATTACATAGCAAAGCGTGCCATGGCATGAACGTTGCGTAGTGTGAGGGGTTGAGAGGCAATGATTTGGGTTCATGACTTCCAAAACACTGTGACTCGAGGGGTGTCTCTGCTCTAAAGTGATCAATTTTGGAACAGGTGAGAAAAAAATAAAAAATAAAAAAAACGTGTGAAACAAAAATTGCGGTGGTTGCCAATTCACGAACATGAACGGGGCAAACTACACCGTGGAGTGTACATAAATTTACAAAAATGATTCTTTTTTAACAATATTCGTTTCATCAACGAAAGGGTGGACATGTAATTGACACTTTACACGCCGGTCATTGTAAGACTTGATGTGCTTACAAAAAGGTTGTGGTGATACACACTGGATCATTTTGAGTTTGCTGAGATAGTGGGGGCAGTTTTACTTGACTCCTCACTTCCAGTCTTTGCAATATCCTTAATATGGTAATTACCAATGTGTTTTCCAGAGGAGTCAGACAAAGAGTACACTAGATCTGATATCTTTCTTAGAACTTTGGCCTTCACGAAACGTGGTGCCAGCTTGGCAGAGAAATACATGGCTCCTTGGGAAAGTGTGTTGTTTTTTCTCCAAACTATGTCTCCTGTATTGAAGGTGACATGTTTCCTACGTAGGTTGTATCTGTCCGCACTCTTTTGATGAGCCAGGAGTAAAGCATCAGTGACTTCACTGTAGATGGCCGACAGTTCTTCCAGACGATGGGCATAGTCCGCGGTAGGGTTGCTTGTGGCGGCAATTGACGTAGGAAAGTTTGTGTCCCTATGTAGAGAACCGTGAACAACTTGTTCCATACCATGTTTTAAGAAGAAAGGTGTGTAACCAGTGGCCAGGTTAACAGTGTTGTTCATAGCAGCCTGAATTTTATCTAGGTTTTTACACCAAGTACGTTGATCTTTATCAACTAGAATAGCCAGAGCTGTGTTGATTGTCTGGTTGTAACGTTCGACAGTGTTATTTTGCGGAGTATACAAGGTATTATAGTAAATGTCCTTGATTCCGTATTTGGCAAGAAAATCTTTGAATTCTTGGGCAATAAATTGTTTTCCGTTATCAACTATTATGGTTCTGGGTGTTCCGTAAGGTATAAAAATGTGTTTTTCCAGGAGTTTGATGATGGCGGACGCGTTGGCTCTTTTTAAAGGGAAGATCCAACAGAATTTAGTGAAAATATCCACTACACTAAGTATGTGCATGTGTCCGGCATAACTTCGAGGAAAAGGTCCGACGAGGTCCATTGACAATGATTGTAGGGGTCTGTCGGCACGTTTGGGATTACCCATTAGGCCGGCAGGTGCTGCCGTGCTATGTTTATAAGCTTTACAAGTTTCACATTTAGAGATGTAATTGCGAATTTGCTTAAAGAGACCAGGCCAGTAATACTTCAAGGCGATCTTTTTATACGTCTTGAAATTTCCTGGGTGTATGGAGTCGGGAGCACTATGATTGTCAATGATTATTTGTTCTCTACCTTCGAGGGGAACGACAAGTTTCCACGAGTAATCTTCGAGGATGGATAGTGGTACCTTGCAATTACGGTATAGTTGTCCTTCTTTTATGATAAAATTAGGAAACTTTTGTTGGTTATTTTTACAACCTTCGAAGATTTTCAAGTACCATTCATCTTTTGTAGATGGAGGGGGGGCAATTGTGTCAACATTTAATGAAGCTAGTTCAATTCTTGAAAGGGCGTCGGGAACAATATTGTCCGCGCCTTTACGGTGCACAACATCAAAATTGTATTGAGACAAACGGGAGGACCAGCGAGCGAGCCTACCGGAGGGATTACTTAAAGAGATCAACCATTTCAAACTACTATGGTCTGTGACTACAGTAAATTTGCTACCGTCTATGTAACCGCGGAAATGGTGAACAGAATCCAATAAGCCAATAACTCTTTTTCGGTAATTCCGTAGTTTTTCTCGTGTTTGTTTAGTGTACGGGAAAAATACGCTACAGGGTGTTCGCCATCTGGGAATTCTTGAGTAAGGACTCCACCGATTCCTACATTGGAGGCATCCGTGTGGAGGGTAAAAGAGAGTGCAAAATCCGGGCAATTCAGAACGGGAGCTTTTTGAAGGGCATTTTTTAAAGTTGTGAACGCTTCTTCAGCTTCGACAGACCATCGGAAATTGCTGACACCTTTACGAATGCCGGTAATTTTATTTAAGGGGGCTGCAATAGTGGAAAAGTCTTTGATGAATCTCCTGTAGTAACCTGCAAGTCCAAGGAAACCTTTGACTTCCTTCGCGTTTTTGGGTCGGGGAAAATTTGCCATGGCTTCCACCTTAGCGGGGTCTGTTCTTAGACCTTTTTCGTCGACAATGAATCCCAGATAACGTAGACGGGACTTACAGAATTCAGACTTCTTCAAGTTGATGGTTAAACCAGCGAACTTGAGTTGTTGGAAAACTTTTTCCAGCATTAATAGGTGTTTTTCAAAGGTATCGCTGACGATGATGAGGTCGTCAAGGTAACAAAACAGGCTATTATCGACTTCAGGACCGAAAAGTTTGTCCATCAGTCTTTGTAACTCGGCGGGGCTGTTTTTTAGACCAAAGGGTAATCTTTTAAAATGGAACATTCCCCTACCAGGTACAATGAAAGCAGTTTTTTCGCACGATTCTGCGTCCAAGGGTATTTGCCAAAACGCTTTGCTGAGATCGACAGAAGAGATGAACTTGGCGTTACGCAGCTTGTCTAAGGTTGCGTGAACGTGAGGTAAGGGATACGCATCAGCTTCCGTGCAAGAGTTTAAACGTCTACTGTCGAGACAGAAACGTGCAGAGCCGTCTTTTTTAGAAACCAAAAGAGTTGGGTTGGTCCATGCACTTCTGCTGGGAACCACCACACCCATTTTTAACATTTCGTCAAGTTCGTTTTCTAAAAGTTTAAGTTTTTGGGGGGCTAAGTTGTAATAACGTTGCTTGATGGGTGGGCCATTGGTTTTGATATGGTGTTCCACCAAATTTGTCAAACCTAGTCCACATTTTTCGAAGGATATTGATTCGAATTTATTGACCATTTCCTTTAGTTGGAGAGCCTGGTCCGTGCTTAAATTTTCGTGAGGTATTATTGTGCGGATCTCACTAATTTGAGCGGCAGTGGAGGTTTCGCCAAGAGTATTAAATACTTGGGGAGCAACATTGAATGCCTTCCAGAAGTCAACGCCAAGGATGAAATTCTGGGATATAGAGGGCACTATTAGAAAATTGATTGTAACTATTTTATTGTTACAATTAATTGGCAGGGCAAGGGCACCGATGACCGGTTGGGAAACATTATCCGCAGTTGTCAGGTGTGTCGATTGGGGCGAAATTCTAAAATCACTGTTAACAAAAGGCAAGTGAGCATTGTTGCCAAGACAGCTGATAGATGCCCCACTATCAAGTAATCCGGAAAAGGTCACATTGTTAACAGAGAAAGAAGCATAGGGTCTCCCATCTTTAGCTTGTTTGCAACAAACCGAAGAAATATTTAAGGTCTGGTTAAAATACTTAATGTGTGCTAACCAATCAGTCCATTCTTTAGACCTTGGTTCAGAATGGGTGCCTGAGAGGTTATTATTTAGTTTTTTGGCCTCTTCATGTAGAAATTTGGTGGGGGCTTGGAGAAATCCACCTGAGGTCTGACATCGCTTGGGTTTTGTAACCTTTCCATGTTGTGCCTTGATTTCTTGAAAATGTTGCGCAGTTCGTCGCGTGGAGGAGAGCGGTCCCTAGAGTGATGCCTCTTGAAAGTTCGGGGTTCCTTGGATTCCAGAAACCTCGCTTGCTTGAAACAAGTAGTGGCCAGATGGCCTACTTTTTTGCAAAAAGAGCACACTTTTTTGTTGTCGAATTCTGGTTTTAAACCAGACGAACGGCTTGGCACAACTATATTATTTGACACATTCTTTATGTTCTTCCTATCCTGGTACGATTCCAGAAGGAGACAGACTTCGTTTAACTGGGCCAGGGATGCAATTTTCTGCGAGGTGATGATGTTCTCGTATTTGCTTAAAAGGCCATCAGTTATGACTGGTAATAGTTCAGCTTCCGAAACGGGATGTGAAAGCTTGATGTTAATGGATTCAGCCCTTTCTATGAATGTAGCTACAGGTTCATTTACCAACTGTTTAATAGTTAGTAAAGATAATTTGATCCTGTGCTGGGCTTCTGTTTTTCCGAAGCTCGAGATTAGGGCAGATCTGAGTTTATTCCAATCTTTGCATTTAGTTTTTTGAATGCGGTGCCAGGGTATCAATTCTGGGGAGATGAGTTCTATGAAGTTTTTTCGTAGAATCTCGAATGGGATATTTTTGATTGTAGCCGTTTCTTCGATACGGTCGATGAAATCCAGCACATCGGAGACGCCATTATATTTGACTTTCCAAGAGGATAAATCGTAAGTTTTATCTTGTGTCAAGGTGGGTGCGATGTCCTGTTTTATCATTACTTGCGGCATAGGTTCTTTGTTAGGAACAAGATTATCCAAAACTTGCGTAGCCGAGCGTGAATTATTTTCGCTTGAGGGGGCGAGGTTTATTCTCTTAATGTACTTTTTGTTAAATAGAAGTGCATAAGCCTTTAATGTAGATTTAGATTTGCTTGGTGGCGAGAGTCCTCTATCCCTTAAAGCAGTTTGTAAGTGAGTTTTGGATAAGTTATGCACGTTGGGAATGATGCCCAAATTGGATGGTGCCATAGCTTGATTGTTTTCCATTGTGAGTTTCCCGGGTGGTGAAAAAAATTTTGCCAGGGGTTTCCTTTAGTAAGTGCAAAATTAATTTTGTGAGGCACTTTTCACTTGGTAATCACTGGTTGGCACTTCTAAAATAGTTATAGAAAACTGTATTTTATGCTACAATTTGGTATATATGACACCAGAATTTTTGTCAAAGGAAGGCACAAGAAAAAAAATTTTGCGTGGAAAGACCTTAGTAGTAAAGGTTTCTGTTTTTCACTGACCACTTTTGAGAAAACTGTGAAATTCACAAGTATTTATTAATTTTTTGAAAAATTTTGCCAGGACTGACCTTTAGAAAACGGCTTTTTTATTTTTCACAAATCACTTTGCACTGAGAAGGGCACTAAAATTCACAAAAGGCACTCTTTTGGCGAATAAGAACAAACTTCCGGATGAAAATAACTGAATATGGGATTTGTTACGTCAACCACATTAAAATTATTTTATTTATTCATGGAACCAATCATTGGTTTTATTATTATTTCACTTTTCTTTATGTAGGGAAAAAAAACACAATTCACTTTACACTTATGCTGAAAAAAAAGCGGTACCTATAATGTAGAATGGGGAAAGAAAGTCATTATTTTGTCCATTTAGTGAAATATAAATTGTGCTAATTTAACAGACGTAAGTGGGTCAATTGGTATATTGTGCAGAAACAGCAAAAAAACGTAAGTCCGAAATTTTGATTAAGGAATTCGCAAAATAACTGGGGTTCCAGAATCAAATTTATAATAATCATTTCCGTTGCTAACCGGTTCAGTCATAAAAAGGTGATTTGATTATGAACGCTGCATAGCAACAGTTAATTATTTTGTTCCGACGGGTTCTTCGTTGGAATTTTGGCGCGGGACAAAAGCATTTGCGCGCGCAATCCAGAGAATAGGTATTTACCGCGTGGAACATCGGACCGTTGGTTTGGCGCGAAGCTATTGCCGCCCGTTGTTTGTGACGCGTGCGCAGTCAGATTCGCGGTTTTAATGCTAGCGTCTTTTAGTTGCTTAAAAATGGTCGTGTTTACAATTGCGGCGTGATTCATGGTTTCAATCAGATCTGTGTTATGGATCCAATTTACACATAGGTTTCTGTGGTTTTTTCACAGAATTCACTGTACACTGGGTGTAGAATATCAAGGTATAATTAATGTTCACAAAACAATTCCTGTACAGGGAGGATTTCGACAAGTTGCACTCCGCAAAGCGATCGGGATAGAGAAAAAAATTCCGAGGCCCCACGCTATGGCGACAGTTGTTATGATGGGTCCCTAACATGTCCCAGGCCAGCTCACAGCAGAGACAAAAGTACCCTCTATTCCAGGGGCAGGTCGCACGAATGCTTCAGAATTCTCTCTCTCTCCCACGGGCGTCTGGGAAGTGCACTCTAGGAAATACTCCTGCCGAGGCAGATTAACAACAGGATTGAGTTAAATAGATTCATGTATTGCAAATTCAAAACACAGTACATAGGTCATTACAGTACAATTCAATACAAGAAATGCATATTACACAAACCTAGCTATCGTGTTTATACCTCATGATCTCTGAAAACGAAACTCTCTCTGAGTGATGGCTTTGCGCGTGAGTTTACAGTCTATCGTTACGGACACAAACAAAAGAGGGATCAATTGTGCAGCTTACATGGTGGTCGGGGACCTTCGTCTTCCGGGTTCAGCAGGGCACTTCCCCGAGTCTAGGACAGGACCCGAAGTTCACACAGGCATGGCAGAATACCAGCGCTAAAACCCGTATGTACTTCAATTAACATCGCAGATGTAATTGTGTTCAATTCGATCGACAGAAGTTTAGCCGCGAACTCGGCGGTTCGGCCCGAGGAGCGCGACGTGCGTCCAAGGCGGCTTGCAATTCTCGACTGTGTGCGCGCGTTGGTGCGCAGAGGGGAGAGGAGGTAGGAAGCAGGGAAGCAGGGAAGCAGGGGGGAGCGGGGTGTTGTTGAAACTGCCGCGCTGATTTTAGGAATTTGAATTCTCTGTCGTTTGTGTGGCGTACCATAACAGTACTTAATCAGTAATCTTACATATAAAAATGAATCGCTGAATGTGTTGCTAAGCGAAAATCTCGAGAGCAGCTGAACCGATTTCGCTAATTCTTTTTTTAGAATATTCCTTGAAGAACGAGGATGGTTCTTACGGAGAGAAAAAATTAAGAAAATTGCGCAGAAAATTGGATAATTTCAGAAAACCTAACGACTATCGCACGTTTGACAGTTCGCGTGTTTGAGAATGACATTTTGCAAAACAATTCTATTTTTGAAAATCTTTAAGGTGATAAATTTATTTAAAATTTAGGTACTCCCCTAATAGTTTGAATCGAATCAAGAATTTTAGATATTTTAAATAGGTACCTATGTTAGGTACCAAATTTAATATACATGAAAAATGGAAATTTGAATAAAAATTGTAAAAGGTGGCACGCGGGCTGTTTAAAAACTGAATGTATTGGGATTGAATATATGGAACGCGGGAGGAGGGTTTGCGGGACGAGGGAGCGGGAAAGGGAAGAGGGAAGGCGGGGAAGGTGGAAAGGGAACGCGGGTGGGGAAGGGGACGTGTGAGGGGGGAGGGGAACTCGGGAGTGGGGTTTGCGGGTCGGGGGAAGGGGGGGGGGGGGAGAGTGGAGTGGGAGAGGGAAGGTGGAGGTGACGGAGTGGGAACGCGAGAGGGAAAGAGGATGAAGGAGAAGAAGGAGAGGCGGAAGGGGAACGGGACGAATGTGAAAGGACACTCAGGGAGAAACAATTTCTTTATTAAATGGCGTAGCAACGCATGCCGGGACCAACTAGTCACTGATAATTTTATTTTTTAAATATATGAAAAATGCATGTTTGTAATCATATTTTCGTAATGCACCACGTTATGTAAAATTGTGGATTAGCTGCTAACCATTACAATCCTTATGTAGATGGTGAAAAGGTTTAAATTAATAATACTTACCAGCCGCCTAGTTCGATTAATTTACGAACAAAAAACGTCGCCAATAAGTGTTTTTTTCAAAAAGCTCGGGTGCAAATATTTAAATTGTCTGTGATCAGTGATCATTTTGTGAAGAATTTAATTTTTCATAAGTAGGAGATTTTGAATTTTAAAATAGTTTTCTTAGGCAGGATACTTTGTTTTTTCTGGGCTCATAGATATACCAAAGATGGGTTGTTTCAAAATAATTATTAATTTCATACAAAAATTTATACTACACCAATTTATATAAATGGATGATAATATAACAAATCTTTTGGACAACATGTCGCAGGTTCCATGTATTGAAACCAATAGTTTTATAGAAGTTCAAAAAACCCTAAATAAATCTAACTTAAAAATATTTTCCATGAACATTAGAGGTATGAACAAAAACTTCAATGAACTTATGATACTACTTACAGAACTTGACTCAGACTTTGACTTGCTTATTTTGAGCGAATGCTGGATCAAAGATAACTATATTCCTAAAAACATACAAAACTATAATTATTACAACACACAAAATAACCAATCACAAAATGATGGCGTTATTATTTACATAAAAAATCACATACAACACTCTGTAAAGGAAATCACATTAGCTAACTCAAATTGTCTTAAACTCGAAATAGAAAAAAAAGTTACTCTTCTCACCGAACAAAATCAACAAAACACCATTTTTAAAAGCACTTAATGAAATTCTGGTATGTACTAGAGATTGTGAAAACGTCCTTATTATTGGTGACATTAATATCGATATTATAAATACAATGCGTTCCAACACAAATCCTCTCAAAGCCTGAGAGAGAATATAATATTGTTAAAACACGTGTACAACGGCATGCCAACTTTAAGAGCCGTCAACTAGGTATTGGATGTTGGAATGTCAGATCTCTCAACAATAAAGTAGAGGAGGTAGCGGAAGTGTTAAATGAACAGAATCTGCATATTCTGGCCATAACGGAGACTTGGCATGAAAACAGCGACTCTTTTTCAATAAAGCGACTCCGAGCTTTAGGGTACGCGGTACTAGAAGAAGCCCGACCTAAAGCCACGATTTCTGGGGATGATAGCATCTCTAGCGTAAATCACGGAGGAATAGCAATCTTAGCTCGCCAGGGCTTACGTTTGACAAAGTTGTCACTAGGTACGTACGTAACTTTTGAGTACCTGGGATGCCAAGTTTTTTCAGCAGGAGCATCATTCATTTTATGCACCCTGTACCGACCTGGCTCAAAACAAATTACCTCGGACTTTTTCAACGAACTTTCGTATTTTCTCGAGCGAGTTGTAGGACTTTCCGATACCATTTTTATAACGGGCGATATTAACATACACCTAGAGCGTCCGGATTCACCCAACACCGTTAAATTTTGTGATTTATTAGACTGCTTTGGATGCCATCAATGGGTTAATGCTCCAACTCACGATACAGGCGGAACTTTGGATATTTTTGTCTCAAAGTCGAGCGGCCCGCCTTTGGTAGCGGATAGCGTGGATGTAGGGCTATCAGATCATAGGTTAATTCGTGCTGAAATCGATTTTAACCCTCCGAAAATCCCATACGTAACTATCACGTCAAGAGCATGGCGAAGTTTTAACTTTGATGAGTTTCTGTCTGAACTAAAGGCTTCTCCGCTTTGTACACAAAGCGTTTGGGAAACAGAGTCACCAACCAAACTGACAGAATATTACAACACTTTTCTTTCAACCCTTCTAAATAAATATGCTCCAACTTCAACAAAAACTCGGCGACTGCGAAGTTCTGATGACTGGTTTGACGAAGAATGTCGGAGCCAGAAGAGATCAATGCGTAAATTGGAGAGGTCCTACAGACACTCAGGCGTTACTTCACGGGACGATTGGATACGGGCTCAAAAAGAGTACGCACTATTAATTCGCTCGAAAAGATCTGAATATTGGACAAGTAGGATCGATTCAGAGCGTCAAAATCCACGAAGTCTGTGGAACTCTATTAAGACGGTCGTTGCCGATGTACGTGCGCAAAATACAACCGAAATAGCTCCGGAAACCTTCTCCAAATTTTTTCTTGACAAAATTAAGTCAATACGTGACCTAACAGCCTCCGCCCCACCACCATATTTTACTAAAAGCAATAGCGGAAACTTTTCTGCCTTCAAACCTACAACCATCGAGGAAGTAAGGAAATTAATACTTACTTCACCGAACAAGCAGTGTTCACTCGATCCTATTCCAACGTGGTTACTGAAGAAGTGTTGCAAGGAAATATCTCCCTTTCTAGTTCATCTTTTCAATAAGTCACTCAGCATGGGTGATTTCCCAAAACCCCTTAAATCAGCTGTTGTAACTCCACTTATAAAAAAACCGCAATTGGACGCTGAAGATCTCTCAAACTACCGACCCGTTTCAAATCTTCCATTAATTTCCAAAATCCTAGAAAAAATTACTGCTTCCCAGATAATATATCACTTAAACTCAAATGAATTGCTGACTAAATACCAATCTGCATATAGAAGGTTTCACTCAACGGAAACTGGATTACTACGTGTTTTGTCAGACATAACTCTTGCTATCGAGTCGGGAAAACTGGCACTCCTTTCAGTCTTGGACATGAGTGCCGCTTTTGATACGATCGACCATGATTTTCTTATTAAACGATTAGAAGAATCCTTTGGTTTAAATGGCGGCGTTAAAAGCTGGCTGACATCGTACCTGGGTAACCGTATACAAGCCGTAAAGGTAGGGAAAAACCAATCAAAATATGCAACCCTTTCATCTGGAGTACCCCAGGGGTCTGTTCTGGGCCCACTTCTTTTCATCCTCTTCACAAATGATGTCGCTAAAATAATCGAATCATTTGGCCTTCTATCTCACTGCTACGCTGATGACCAACAAGTTTACTTTTACTGCTTACCAGAGGAAGTAGACAGTCTAAAAACTCGCATAATTGAGTGTCTAGAAGCAATTACCCGCTGGATGACCTCAAATAGATTAAAACTAAATCCGTCAAAGACTGAGTTTCTTTGGACTGCCACAAGCAGACGTCAGCATAACATTGATAACTCCCCAATAACCATTTCAGGAAGCGACATCACTCCAAAGACTTGTATAAAACTACTGGGTGTCAATCTGGACGCTGATTTTTCCCTTAAAACCCAAGTGAACAGAACCGTAAGCACGGGATTTTTTCAATTAAGACAAATTAAAGCAGTAAGGAGAAACTTGCCAACAGAGGCGACTAAATTACTAGTCAATTCGTATGTGGTTTCACGTTTAGATTATTGCAACGGAATATATGCAAGTCTTCCAAAATATCAAATTAACAAATTACAATCCGTTTTCAACGCTGCGGCAAGACTTATCACCGGCGTATCAAAATATTCCCATATTTCAGAGCATCTCAAAAATCTACACTGGCTAAAATGTCCTGAAAGGATCCAGTTTAAGCTCTGCTGGATGGTATTTAAGTCCCTTAATGGAATGGCTCCGGCTTACTTATCGGAATTGTGTATTCCAGAAATTTCCAATCATCGACAGTCAACCCTGAGGTCAGCAGCGTCATCAGCTATCGGAAGGTTAAAGGAACCAAAGCGCACACCAGATACTAAGTTCGGTGAGCGCGCTTTCGGAGTGTCAGGACCTAAAGCCTGGAACGGACTGCCACATGACTTAAGAATGATCACAGACGCGGCGGAATTTAGAGCTAGACTTAAAACTCACCTTTTCAGACAGTAAAAAAAAAATAAATAAATAAATAAAAAATAAAAAAATAAATAAAATAAAAATAAAAAAAAAATAAAAAAAAAATAAAAAATAAAAATGTAAGCGTTTGTGAAGGTCATTTCATGAACATTCTCCAGCCCTAAAGATTCCGAAATTCCTCAGTATTTTAAAATAAATATCAACTATACTTTTGCCACTAATCTCCAATAGTCCTAAATTCTCCAGTATTTTAAAATAAATACCTCTACTTTTTCTATTCACAAATGTAATAGGTACTAACAGCGATGAGGGTAGCAAATAATGTAAAATCACGCAATGTCCAGTGTGTTAACTGTAATGTCCTCCGCGTGCAAAGCCGTATCTTCTCCAAGCATAAACTTATAATTAAAGTGTGTTTATCGGAAGTGACCTGCCAGGTAAGTATATTTCTGTATCCATTTGTAAATAGTAAAATCAGTTAGAAATTAAGCATTCCTAATAAATTGTACAGCGCCCTTGAGGTGATTTTTCACAAAAACGGCGCTTTATAAATTATCCAATTATTATTATTATTATTATTATTAATGCATCCTCAAGCCAACGATTACATAAATCTACTAACTTTGCAAGGATTTCTACCAGCTATTACAGCCCCCACTCGTGTATCAGAGTTATCCGCCAGTTGCATAGACCACGTTTTTGTCAAATGCAAACATAATATCAATTCTCTAGTATATCAATGTACTGTTACAGATCACTATGCTACTATCACCTCCATTTCACCATTTAAAGTGTTGAAAATTTTTAAAGGGTTGTTGAAAGGCCACTTAGGGAACGTACCCATACTACGTGACACTTTTAGGGGGGGGGGTCTTCAAAATGTCACGCTCCATACAAATGAGCGGCAGATTGCTTAGGATTTTGGTCACCGGGGGGGGGGGGGGGGGGGGGGGGGGGTACGTTCCCTTAGTTGTCGTGGAACCGTAGACATTTTCAAATAATGTCATGTTATTCGTAACCCGAGAATGCTTCTATTACTTTGAAAGAAATATAAAAATAATTTCATATTTTACGTATTTATTATTTAATTGGAATTAATTGCATTGCAATTGAAACTTCACTGGTTGAAAAAAAAACTTTCAATACGTCAAAATATTTACGCAAATGAATATTTTCCCAACTAAAAATATTAATTAAGTATAATTTACGCTACTGTTGCATACCTTCTGGAATTTATTATCAGTTGTCGTATGCTATAAAACATGTAAATACTCGATATTTAATGAAATCGTGAACAAATCATGTACGAGTAGGTGTCATAAATCCGTATCTAGAATGACTGTCAAAATACCAACTAAAATATATCTAAAATATTATTATCCAATGCAAATATTTCGACATCATTCGAATCATATACAAAATATGCAATCAATTTCGACGAATTTTTCGCACGTAGATAATAATATTCATATTTTGGAATATAGATATAATAAGTTTATTATACCAGGAATGTAATGAACGGTAATTTTTTACCTTTAAATGTAATCCACTGAAGCACACATGATTGTAATGGAATGCAATTAACTTGTAAAATATGTTTTTACTTATCATCTTAATTATTAATCCACATTAATTAATGGGTTCTCAAGAGAGCATTGCCTAATGAGCCGTTGATCGCCCTGGTGGAAGACCACCATTGAGAATCGAAAGGTTGCTTGCAATGACATTAGCCGTGTTTAGTTACCATTTCTGAAATTTCAAGCTTTTGGCAAACTTGCTCTTCCCCACCTTCTTCCTCCAACTCCATTCAGCTTCTGGTAATGCAGGCTCTTACCACGATAGGCACGATACTTAGTATATCGCCACCCCGGGTACCAATCGTTAGATAACATAATTTGGGAGCCGGGTACGGGTACCGCCGCCCCTTTTTTTTACATTAACTCCACACAGGAGGCCTTGAGGAAAATAATTTAACTCAGGGCCTATGTCATCTTTGAAGATGCTGTGTGGAGGGTCTTTTGAGGGAAGGAAGGAGTGAACATGGGTCTTGAAGAGACCCGTATTGTAAGAGGGAGGAAACACAGAGGCCGGCAAATCGTTCCACAGCCGAGCCGTTGAACTCAAGAACGAGTCATAGAAACGACCCGTTCTCATCTGACTAATGTCAACCGTGTACAAATGTTGGGCGCGTGTTTGGCGTGCTTCCCGACTATGCACCGGTGCCGAGGGGATCACTGACGCTAGTTCCTCGGAGCATCTTCCATTGTAATACAGTTAGAACAAGGACAGCATTCCCACCTGATGCCTACGCTCTAAAGATTGCGGTCCGTCTGTTAAGAAAAGCCCCTGGAACCATTTATTGGATAACAGATACCTCTGCCATAGGTCACCCCAAGTATGGTTTACTGCGTTTGGTGACTTAGCAGGGGTGCCCGGGTTCATGTAGTGAGGTTTGTTCGGGTCTTGTTGGCGGATGCGTTTGCCCACCAACTGCATGACAGGCCGGATCGGGATAGAATGGTTGAGAGGGTCCCTTTGACTTCTCCAGCCGTACTCTCTCGTAACATCGGCTTGCACCGCAGTGAGGATGATAGATTCATACACTTCTGGACACACTGACCCCCAGATTCCTACCCACCCCTAATACCCTTTTCCTTCCCAGAACTTCCTCTTCTTCTTTTCCTAAAAAGACCCTCCACACCATCCCCAAAGATGCCTCCTGTATGGAGCCAATGTAAAAAAAAACCTTTCCAAAAGTCACCCTAAGTAGTTCGCTACTTCTGGTGGCTTAGCAAAGGTATTTGGGATGATAGGGTGACGTTTGTCCAGCTCTTGGCAAGCACCGACTGCACAGCATTGGATGGACTGATTGATGGATGGATTCATACTTTATTCGTTCGTCATTCCTGGACACACAGGCCCCTCATCTCATCCCTTATGCCTTTTTCTTTTCCTAAACTTTCTCCTTCTTTTCCTTAAAAATACTTTCCACACATCCAAAAACAGAAATATATTGGTTTCGTGTTGGGTATTGGTCAACACCATAGATTCTCAACCTTTTCTTGCCCACCGCCCCCTTTGAGAATATTATTTTTTCTAACGCCCCCTAACTCGTGAATCTGAAACAGTAACCGTGGTCCGTCACGATTATATTAACCACAACGGGGGGGGGGGGGGGGGGGGCTAATGGGATGGGGCAAGATGGGATATAATAATAATAATAAAAATATATTAGTGTTTAACACCATGACATATTTAAGATTATTACTTGTAAGAAATAACGCCGTAAAAATATTGTACAAAAAATTGTTTTCAAATATTTTACGTAAAAGAAATTTCAAGACATATGGCAATCTCAAAAAAAAATTCAGGCGGTTGTGTAGATTTCGATGTGGAGAGTCAAAAGAATTTCCCTTTTGAATCCCTCCTCACTGACGCCAAATATAGCAATCTCGGAGGAGATTTGGTTCAGGAGCAATATACTCCTCCCTCCCGGGAAGACCATTGGCAGGTTAGTCCAACAGGTAGGAAGATAGAATAATCTATGATGACGCTGTTTAAGATAGTCATCTGGAACATGGAGACTCACGCGCTCCAAAATGGCTGAGTTCTCAATATAGCATCGCTGCAGTCTGTAATATGACATATAGTGGAAGTTTTTCATACTTCGGGAAAAGTGGAGGTACTAAAGATAAGACATAATGATGTTTTTAGGAACTCGGCGCAACCTTTAATAAAAATAACGGGAACGAAGTCTGGTCCGATGGAGTGTAAGTTCTTCATGAGACTTATGGCACTCAGTACGTCAGATTTCGTAAATATATATAAATCGACGTTTGAAGCTCCTCTTGTATTAAATGTGGCCGCATTATTAATGTCTAGAAGTGGGGGGTCTTTATTGTGGACCGATTGGAAATGATCAGCAAATGCGTTAGCCACACTTAAGTCACGACATTCCTGATTACCTTTTATCATAGTGTGTTCAAGACCACCATCCTTCAGAAGGGATTTTATATATTGCCAAAACATCTTGGGATCATGCATGATATTTTCCTCGATTTTAGACACGTAGGCTCGATAGGCCACTCGAACCTCGCGCCTAACTAACGCTCGGTAACAACTAAACAAATCGTATTCAGCGCTTATGATGGGCATGTTTGATCTCTATATTCGAGATGACTTCTCTCAAAAACCACTTCGGATACTTGCGGCCACCACCGCCTGTCGTTAGCAAACGAAGCGTACTCGTTTCCTAGTGTACGTCTTGCCAGCGAACTATCTGGAGCAATCTGGAGCACTGATGGGGTGAGATGGGTTTCTCTGGGTCTCCTACCACCCCCCTGAAAGTCTGAAACGCCCCCCCAAGGGGGCGTTATCGCCCACGTTGAGAACCTTTGGTCTACACCAATAAGCCGCAAAATCCTTAAACGGCGGATACATTTGCTAACCGAGATGCGAACCGAGACATGAATTTTGGGAAAGAACGAAGCAACCGCAAACGGAGTTCCGCCCGGTTTGTATCCTAGCCAACTAACCATCACGCCTTTCCTCGCAGTGGTAGGCAGAGAGGACGAACCACCAAAAAACTCGGTATTGGTACATACTCCTTGCCTCATTGGCACATCGTTTCTTACGTATGCTTAAATACATTATTCTGACTCTTGAAATGAACTTGAGTAAATACGAACCCTTGGTTTTTTATTACAATATTAAAATAGTAAAACTTTATCATTGAATAACTTGAACTTTATCTAATAAAAATAATAAGTAAGATAAAACAAATATACAGAAAAATGAAAAGGTAACGGTCGCAAATGGTGGGAATCGAATCCGGGATCTCTTATCTTACCGGTACGCACCGACTCGACCATCGGGACCTATGATTTTCTTGACATAGAGTTTTTTCGAATGTCATATTTTTTTATTTTTTTATTCTGTTTAGATTTATTTGCCGAAACAAAATTAGACTCGATTGAAAACACATGGAAAAATTATTTATTTATAAATTACATGGTAACACATTAAAACATTTTAATGATACATTACATCACCATTCTAGGCGGCAGCCTGTTTCATAGTGACCAACGGAATATAGTTATTTTGTGGTGTCTAGTGTGAACAAAGGATTAAATACATAAACATGTTGAAGATAGGAAAAATTATGGTGGAAGGTTTATAATGAGAATTAAATTATTTTGTTTTTAAGGAAACTAGAAAATAGAAAAGAAAAGAGAAAAGTTATGCACAAGATTATAAGATCATATTCAAAAACATAATTCTTATTTATAGTTTTATGTGTGCATGCGAGCAAATACATGTGCAAATACATGTACACATACATACTCCCTGACGTACATATATGTATCCATACGCGTACACAAGCATGCGTATACATGACACACATACATACATACATACATACGCACATACATACATATACGTATACATACGAATTAACACCTGTTCTATCTGAGAACGAGAAACAGGCCACTGGCACCGTCACATTCACTCATCAAAAAGTACCTAATCACCTTCCTGAAAGTGTGATATTGGTCTACTGTCTTTATTTCAATTGGTAAATTATTAAAGATTTTCGGAGCTAGGAAGTTAAACTAAATTCCTGAAAGGCAACGGACACCTCAAATAAGGTCTTGCATTTCATTGTGCAACAAATTTATATAAATTTGTGTCGCAATTCTAAATTTTACACGTCAATCAATTATCACCTAATCTTATCTGATTTAATAAACAATTTGATGTTGTCCTCATTTAAATATGAAGAAATATTTAATAATTACCATGATTCAATTAATTTACGATGTTCTTAAGATGGTCTTACCAAAATCGTAATAATAGAATGGGCGGAAATGTTTATCCTAAATGTGGTTTATTGGTTACAAGATTATTTTATGAATTCCGATGGATCGGACGACTTATGGATGCGGTGATTTTATGTATCTGCATTTCCCTTTGTTTGTTTGAGCGGGTAAGGTGCGATTTTTAAAACCACTAATCAATGATAACATACCTAACTAATTCTTAAAACCGACGTGGATTTATTTCTCAAAGTTTCGTAATTGTGTAAAGTAACAGAATGAGAATGTACACAGGAAACATGGATCGATGTAAAAATTTGAAAAATATTCGTTCTTATCAGATGACTAAACAATTGACAATTGATTGATTAAAAATGGTGCAGCTCTGCACAATTGAGCGAATTCATTCAATAATCAGTATGAGACAATGATAACTAGACAACAAATTTTTTTACTACTTTTTCTTGATCTGTGATTTTTTTAAATTAGTAAATAGAGGTGTAACAGCATACTTGTACATATTTGTAAATGTATTTTGCTGGTTCCATGACAGTTGATCCGCCGACAATTGGTCCCCGGTGTACTTATACACAATATGCAGTCGCTTTAGGGAAAATACGTTATACCTAATTACCCAAAATTTAACTAAGTGACCCCGTAGGGATGTGCAGAGAGGATGTACCGTCGAATAACCAAAGAACAAAACATATTTTCATTCAAAAGCATCAAGGAAAAATCTGCTTCTCTATTTACTATGCAAACCAGCGCATAAGTACATAAAATCGACAATGTATTAATTTCTTTGATGTTCATACCAACTTATTAAAGAGTATTTTTGTAGTCGAACTGAATATCTTTTACATTTGAAATTGATAAATAATGCACTAAAAAAAATATAATTTTAGAGTAAACATCATTTCGGTGGATCAATTGTCGTGGGATCAACTGTCGGGTCACCATTTTGCTCTACGATGATATTTTTTTCAATTAAAAACAAAAAAAATATGTGAATAAATGAAACAATGTTACTTTGTTTGAACCACTTGTATATTTGAGTTATAAGTATAAAGCTAACTTGAGTATAAAGCCGACCGGTTTCGTAACGACCGTTCCTTCTTCAGGGCAAACGTATACTGATTTGACAGTTACAAAATAGTGGGTGGGAACAATGTATTATTACGAAGGATTATGGTAGGGGTGGAGCTGTTGCTAGGTATTAATAAAGTGTGGGTGGGGGAACATATCCAAGATTGGGCTGTAAGAATATTTTTTTGTTTGTGGATAATAGATTCATTATTTTAAGGGTTTTTTTTTTATTTCCAAGGCTTGAAGATGATACCATCATACCCCATTTCTACCGATTTATTTTGTGTTGATTTATATGTATGTACCTTGAACACTTCAAATTTAAAGCTCTTAAAAAAATGTTATTCTTGAAGATAATATCTTTACATTCCTCGCGCCGAAACGCAAATTATATGAAATTCCCTCGATAGAAAAAAAAACGCAAAGTACGCTCCGAAAAATATCATAAACACGTTTGTTTAAGTTATTTTAGTTTTAGACAACACCGCGAGATTTTTGCTCTATTTTAAACGAGTCGTATTTTATTAAACATTTTCAATTTTCGCTTAAGTATTATCGATTTTAACATTAGCGCACTCTCTTTAACATTCAGATTTACACATCTTTCCATCTTTTTGAGCGGGTGTGCTACTCCTCAAGAAACGAAGTTTAAAAATACTGACAGTGTGGAAAAATTGATTACGAAACGCGGAATTATTGACGCCAATTTGGGGATTTCAGTAGAGCGCAGTATTTTAACATTACAATCAAAGAATTCAGGCATGAGACCTCCAATTAGGCAGAAACGAGTTATTGCTTATAATTTATAATCAAAGAAGACACAGGCCGAAACCCACCAATTTAATCAAAGAAGACATAGGTTGAAGACCACTATTCAGAATCAGAGTTGCTTAAAAACAAAGAAGACGTAGGTCGAAGACCACTATTCACAATCAGAGTTGCTTATAATCAAAGGCGACATAGGTCGAAGACCACTATTCAGAATCAGAGTTGCTTGCAATCAAAGAAGACATAGGTCGAAGACCACTATTCACAATAAGAGTTGTTATTGATGAACACCAATCAAAATCGAATCGTGGCGTGGTATTTCGTTAGCAATTTTCATAAAATCGAATAAATAAAAAAGGAACTTCTTCACGTTCGTCATCCTCTTTTACTAAATTTCATATTGGGGATGACACGGTATGGTCCCTAAAAACCGCTCAACAGAAATCTTGTACAGTAAAAGTATTAATTATTATTTTTTTTAATTGTAAAACTAACGTTTTTAAGACAAGATTTTTTATGCATAGCACAAAGGGTAACAATTATTATAAGCAATAATTATCAGTCTGAAACACTCATCCACATTGAAAAATCTTCCGAGAAAAGATACATGACGCCAACGGGACTTGAACCCGTGTCCTCTCGATTGCCGGTCAGTGGTCAGAGCAATCGACCGGCAATCGAGAGGACACGGGTTCAAGTCCCGTTGGCGTCATGTATCTTTTCTCGGAAGATTTTTCAATGTGGATGAGTGTTTCAGGCTGATAATTATTGCTTATAATAATTAGTAAAAGTATTAGTTGTTGTTAATCGTACTCAAGGTGAATTCTTACAAAAAAATGGTGCTATAGTAGGTAATGATCCAATTAATATTGTTGTTCTTCGTGTAAAAAAGCAAACCTTCAGTTATATAAGTAAAGAGCATAGTCACAAGCCGTAACATTATTAGAAGCACTGAAGAGATAATCGCTAGTAACAAAATTGACATCGCCAATTTATAAGACACTTCGACTCTTAGTGGAGTGACGTGCGGCTAGCGCATCAAAATGCAGTCAAGAGAAAAATAAACAGTGAAATCAATTGTGACTAGATTCGGGCCACTCTTTTGCTAAATCTGAAAGTTTTCGATCAATTTAAACCAATATCGAACAATTTGGTAGGCGGGTATGAAAACCAAACAATGGATAACCAAAACATCTAATATAGTAGGTAGCCCCAAGTTGTTCGCTACTTTTAGTGACCTAGAAGGTTCGGGTTCATGTAGTGAGTTTTGTCCAGGTCTTGGTGTCTGATCTACCCGCCAGCTGCGAGACGGGCCCGATCGGGAGAGGTCGGTTGGGGAGATCCTTTAATCTCTCCAAACTCTCCTCTCCCAATGCAACGCCCTACTGCACAGTAGGAGACGATTCGTAAGTCACACCACGACGCTGATTTCTACCTGCCCCTCATACCATTTCCTGTGTTAACGTAAAAAAACGAATTAAAGGATATATGAGCTTACTTTGGACACACAAGACACGCCTACTAAACCATTCTTTTGAATGGTACCTCTTCAGTGGTGGATCATTATTATTAGAGTTGCAATTTTCGATGACTTCATCTTGCATCACACATCATTGGGAGGACCTTTAAAATTAAATAAATCAACTCGTTTCAAACCAAATGATCGCTCGCACTTACACAAGCAGGCAGTTTTAAACACGAAACACAATAGTACTACATACACAGTACGTAATAAATAATAACGCAATATTGTGCGACTTTTAATACGAGTATTATGATTATTGTAACGTTGTGACCTCCGTACAATGTTGTTCGAAACAGAGTAATTTTTTGTTCGTCTGAATTGAACTGGTTATCAGTTATCTTAAGTGAACTGAAATAATGATGATTTAATAGCGAAATCTCAAAGTGTTATTAGTTGTTGGCCACATGGCCGACAACTGCGGCTCCAGCTAGTCTCCCAGTCGCTGCGAGATCCGCAGGCCGTCAAACTGTGGCGCGGGGAACTATGGAATCTCCTAGAGAGTAGTGTAGTATGATAAGAAAGGGAAGAAGGAGAAGTGAAGGGTAAGAAAGGGCAGTCGAATAGTTGTCAATTCACATCTGGTCACAAAACATAACTCCAGCAAATTCGATTCAATAAATGCAGTCTGCGCACAAGGAATACAGTTGAATTTCTCCCACACAAGTTGGCTAAGGTTCAACATTTAAAACGACATTTTCTCTTAGTAACTTATTTTATAAATAATCTATTTTGTTCTGTTTGGATTTAAGTAATTAAGTATTTAGATTAATGTATTTAGATTTTAACAATAGTTGCTAGTAGTTCTGATACTAGTAGACTTCACGTAATATTGGTTACTCTGACTTGACAACTCGCAACAATCACAAAGCTCGTGCGCTCTGGCGGAATAAAAATCAATCACGACATGGTTCTTTTACGAGTCGACTAAAGTAGTAAGCAGATTTTTCGTTAACATTTCGTTGTATATAGCTTCGTTTATAAATAAATTCTCTTTTTGATTAAATTCATTTTACTCAAAAAAAAATTTTTACTCACGTTAATTTGCACAAATTTGCATAAAAATAAAATCAGTTCCTTTCGGTTTATACACACGTTTTATTAAATTCGCGAATTGCAAGCCCTCAGAGTTCCGTGCCCACGTGTCTGATATCGGAGTGTTTTTTTCCATCGCGCACGAAAACATCTGGCTTCGAGGACCTTCCCGCCAGTTTGAAAGATGTGAAAGTTTTAAATCAATTCAGTGTTCTTTTACTAGTCGACTAAAGTAGTAAGCAGATTTTTCGTTAACATTTCGTTGTATTTTCCTTTCATTTTGCATAAAATCACTTCAAAAAATTCTTGCATAAATTAGCTTATCACTGGCAAGGGGGACAATCTTCCTCTCCAAATAATGATAAGCCCACGACAAGTCCGGTCTTGTCAGTGGATGAAATTAAAGAACCCATGAGGTACGCTCGAGTTGCTCGTCGGAAAAACGGACCATCTCAGTCCACCACAGCTCCGGTCACCGAGAAGAATTTCTCATTGGTGGTCTCTGGGATAACCCCTATTGCTAGTGAAATGGAGTAAAATGGAGCGGCATGTTGACTCCAGGACTTCGTGATTATTATTGGTCGGCGACTTTGCCTACATATGATCCGACTTGCAGAAACCCGACATATTGGGTTCTGCAAAGTGGATCAGATAGAGGGTCGCCGAGGGCCCGGTAGGAGACAAATCATATTTGGGAGTAAAAAGGAGAGGCATGTGCATGTCAACAAAATACAATATTTCGTTAATATTTACATAAAATGTATAGAAAGAAGCCTGCACTGTGCTGATTTAGCTATATAAATGTATTCTCCTTAACTCTGCATTACATTTTATGTGTGTTTGTTTGGTTGGGAAGGGCGATTAGGCCCCCCTGGGAAGCATCCGCCACCTCCAGTTAGTGGCCCTAGGGCTGGTAGCTAATTATTATTTCTAGGTTCAAATGTTGAAGCGAGATAGTATTTATATATATTCCGATAATCTTGAAATACGTACATATAAAAATATATTTTATTTAATTTATTGGGGGGCTAGAATTCCAATAATCCATGCGCTTGGTAGCTGCAAGACGAGTGGTTATCTGGCCTCCTACATAGTTAAGTAAATTGAAATACGTACATATAAAAAGATATTTTGTTTAATTTATTGAGGGGCTGGAATTCCAATAATCCATGCGCTTGATAGCTGCAAGACGAGTTGTTATCTAGCCTCCTACATGATTAAGCAAATTGAAATACGTACATATATAAAGATATTTTGTTTAATTTATTGGGGGTCAGAATTCCAATAATCCATGCGCTTGATAGCTGCAAGACGAGTTGTTATCTGGCCTCCTACATAGTTAAGTAAATTGAAATACGTACATATAAAAAGATATTTTATTTAATTTATTGGGGGGCTAGAATTCCAATAATCCATGCGCTTGATAGCTGCAAGACGAGTTGTTATCTGGCCTCCTACATAGTTAAGTAAATTGAAATACGTACATATAAAAAGATATTTTATTTAATTTATTGGGGGGCTAGAATTCCAATAATCCATGCGCTTGATAGCTGCAAGACGAGTGGTTATCTGGCCTCCTACATAGTTAAGTAAATTGAAATACGTACATATAAAAAGATATTTTATTTAATTTATTGGGGGGCTGGAATTCCAATAATCCATGCGCTTGATAGCTGCAAGATGAGTGGCCTCCTACATAGTTAAGTAAATTCTAAAGTAAAATCCATGCTAATTTGTACAGCGCTCTTGAGGCGATTTTTCGCAAAAACAGCGCTATATAAGTTGTCCAAATTTATTATTATTATTTATTATTATCATGTCTGGATTGACTGGATACGGAACACACAAAGCCAAAACTGGACTTCGCTACGCTCAGTCAATGGAAAATATGGAACCATAATTTTTTTAATGTTATTTCCTGAGAGAGATTTTTTTAATGTAAGTTCATAATTGAACACAGTTTTGTTGACCTTGAAACTCTAAGACGAATAGTAACATCAGGATAAATTTCGCTAAAGGTTGGTGGGTCACAGGTACCCACACATAAACGTGCCGCAAGTACTAACACGCAATGTTATGGGGATTGCTTCTCTCATTGTCACAAGCACAACACCGAATAGAACTAAAAACTTGTTTTTTTTTTTACATTAACTCCTCAAAAAGACCCTCCACACAGCATCCCAGATGACATAGGCCCTGAGGGAAATTATTTTCCTCAGGGCCTACGTCATCTTTGAAGATGCTGTGTGGAGGGTCTTTTTGAGGAAAGGAAAGAGCGAACATGGGTCTTGACGAGACCCATGTTGTGGGAAGGAGGGAACACAGATGCCGGCAAATCATTCCGCAGCCGAGCTGTTGAACACAAGAACGAGTTGAAGAAACGACCTGTTCTCTTGTGACAAATGTCAATCATCGGTACCGAGGGGATCAGTGACGCTAGTTCCTCGGAGCATCTTCCATTGTAATACCGGTAGAACAAGGACAGCATTCCCACCTGACGCCTATGCTCTAAAGATTGCAGTCCGTCTGTAGTGAATATTAATAACGTAAACGGCTTCGTTAAGTAAATACTGGATATCGACAAATAAAGTTTTATTGTAAAATATTTATCGACAAACCTTTTGGATTGATTAATTTAGAACCTTCTTCTTCTTCTTCTTCTTCTTCGATGGCGCTACAGCCCATATCGAGCTTTGGCCTCCTGCAACAGTCGCCTCCAACTCTTCCTGTCCTCAGCGGCTGACTTCCAATTTGGTACCTGGAGAAGCTGAGCTGCATCCCCTCTTACTTCGTCTTCCCACCTCAGTCTGGGTCTTCCCACTTTTCTCTTTCCACCTGGGTGTCCAGTCAAAATTCTTTTTGGGACGCGTGTATCCGGCATTCTTTGTACATGCCCAGCCCATCTCAGCCTGAGGAGTCTCATATGTGTTGAGATGCTAGGTGCCTTATATATATTATACAATTCTGTATTGTGCCGGATGCGCCACTGTTCACCCTTTTTCACGGGTCCACATATTCTTCTCCAGAACTTTCTCATTCTTTAGAACCACTTTACAAAAACTACGGAACTAATGAGGAATTGGCTACAAGTTGGTAGGTAACTAAACAAAACATAACGTAATATTTGGTTTTGAGATGGTTCAAAATTTTCTTTGAGGTTGTTAAAAACTTATTGAATATTACTTAGTGAATATTGCCATAATTGAATTTTAAACAAAGAATAATATCAAATTTAAAAAAGATATTAATATTATCTATCCATACCCATTAGTTATTTATTCATACAAATACATTTTTTTATTATTATTGATGTGACTAATTAGTAATTAGTATTTAGTAATTAGCAATAGCTGATGTGTATCTCCAAAGATCAAGTTGTTAAAAAAAGGATGTGGCACTAATTCAAATGGATGAAAAAAGAATTTACTACTTGTTATTACAATGAAGCATTTTCTTGGACCTTTAGAACCAAGTGGATCAAATTTGTAATCTCAAGTGTTGAATCATGTTTTAGGCAAATTATTTGTAAATGACGTCTTCATTATTATTATTTTAGATTAATTTTATTTGTATTGACACATTTTTTTGCAATTGCTTATATTATTATAAATCCTTAAATTATCCATATCATTTTTTACATAATGACTATTCATAAAATGTTTGATTCGATTTTTTATGTTATTTTGATTTTGATTCTAGTTACATATTTCAAAATATGGGCACCAACTCAGTAATTTAATAATGAGGGTTTTCTCTACGAAATACAATTGTATACTTATAGAATAAAACAGAAAATCTGCGAAACTACAGGTGAAACTTAAAATAATATTATAATATTATCTTAAATGTAAATATTATTGTATCTTTTTTACTAGATAGTATTGTTTGACTGCTGGTGAAGTGTGGTTAGATATTATTAACAACTCTAAGACAGTATTTGTGTGTTGCGACGCTAGTAAGTCTACCAGGTTCCAACATGAGGCTAGCGGTGATGTCATGGCCAGAGATAAATACTATAATAATATTAATACCCTTATCTCAAGAGGCACAAAGACGAATACGCGATAAGCTTCGTTTGTGTAAACGTGCAACACATGCTAAAAAGACAGATAATAAGTTTCTATCTATAAATTCCGACGTGTTAAAAAATAACACAACATTATCTATTAGAGCAATAACAATGCTGCGGAGAAACGTGTTATTATTCTATTGCGTATTGATGTCAACAAACATAACAAAGGTGTTATTTGAAAAATGCATTCAAAACAAATGTTTTGTTTTGAATGCATCGATAACGGAGGTTCTTATTCGAATCCTTGGGGAACGCCTCATTACTGTTTATCAACACCAGAATTAGCATTAAGTTCCTAAGTAAACGAATGCAATTGATGTGGTCGTTGACAACTAATTTTCCACTGCCATGCTAGATTAATTTTTGTAACAAATTGTTAATCTTCGATATGAATGATTATCGAAGTAATATTCAGCTGCTCGGCAGGCAGTCGCTGTGAGGCCACGGTCACGTGAAGAGTTAAAGTTAAAACCTAAAAAAACTAAACGCAAATCTGCATAGTAGTCAGACAAACATTTAGCCCGCGGCCCGAAATTACACTCCGAGTCTCGGTTTATCAGTCCAAGTCGTGGTCTGAGTCTCTTTCGACGAATAATAATGATCGTTTATAACCAACCTGCGGCGGAAGAGGAAAGAGGCTTTAGGTTTACACGAACTACTCGGACGCATACAACTCTAATAAAAACCTTAGATTTACCACCACCAATAAAAACACTAATTCAACATTTAAATTTACAAAAGATTTGAATATGTTTACGGCGTTGGTTTTTTGAATTAATTACACACGCACGGGTGAACTTCGAAACGACGTTCCAGATATATAAAACGAGTATAATACAATTGTTGGTATAATACGTTTGTAATACAAAACAAACATATTACTTCGGTACTATGTTTCGATCGGACTGTTGATAACTGTTTACGTTTGTCGGATTAAAATTTCGTTTTTATTGTAGCGTAAAATTATCAAGATTATGTAAATTGGGAAACGACCGGGAAAAATGTTAAATCATTTCACGTAATGGCTTGCTTGACCCAAAACCATTTATCATTCCACTAACGGACAGGTTCAGTTCGATGTCGTCTGCGTCCTGCGGTCCGCGTCCAAACTCCAGTCCAAGTTCTGCCGGTATTTGCCCGGGAGCCTGGATCCTGGAAATCGATAATAATATTTTTGCGCTATTGGTTATTGCTAATACTGTTATTAGTTATTATATAACTCTGAACACACGCAGGCAACACATATTCTTGTTTTTACGCATATTAGGATTAGGAGTGCCTGGTACAATTGTTTACATTTTGAAACGAGAGTTTCTGTGTCCAGTTATTTGTGCTTTACACAATTTAGGCATAGCTTTCAAATACAGTGAGAGATAATTTTGTTTAAAACAGGCGTGGGCTTCGTTATTAAAGCCAGTCAAAGAACAAATCTATCAGAAACAGTGAAGGTATTTTGATTAATTGTTTAGTAATTTAACAGTTTTATAATTTTAATTTTCTACCAAACTCAAGACCAGATATTGTGTAAATGAAAATTTGATCATTTAAAGGCAACATGAATCTATTTTATGACAGAACCAAAATAGTGGTGATATCACAACACCTGCATCATTCAAAGCATTCACAGCTTCATCAGATTGGCACCACACGATTGTAATATTGGTACCCAGTACCAACTAAAATAATTGATGGATCAGAAATGATCCTTCTATCCTGAATTAAATGGCATATTGTGATTATTTTTTAGACAAGATATGTAATGTTGAGACACATCACCAAGATATTATTGTGACCAGATACGAAAAGCCATACGTTTCCGGACCAATCGTCTTCCACTCTCCTACCTCTGCCAAAATCGAAACATATTTACGTTGATCCTATTAGCCAAAAAGTGCTTTCTAATAATAATATTTGGATGATTTGTACAGTGCCGTTTAGGTGCAAAATCACCACAAGAGCGCCGTACAAAGACTCTATTTTATTATTTACAACCATTTATTGGATAACCAACACCTCTGTCGTAGGTGACGCCAAATGTATCGCTACGTTTGGTGGTTTAGCAGGGGTGCCCGGGTTCATGGGGTGAGGTTTGAGAGATGCGTCTGCCAACCTGCCGTGTGGTGGGCAGGAACGAGAGAGACCGGTTGAGGGAGGTCTTTTATCCTCTCCAGCTGTAATCTCTCGACCCATCGCCTTGCACCGCGGTTAGAGGGATGGATTCGTACGTCCGTCACTCCTGGACTCACTCTCCCTCAGATTCCTACCCACCCCTCATACCCATTTCCTTCCCAGAACTTCCCCACCTTCCTTTCCTTAAAAAAGCCTCCACACAGCATCCCCTAAGATGAAATAGGCTCTGAGGGAAATTATTTTCCTCAAGGCCTCCTGTGCGGAGCTAATATACTGCAGATTAATTATCTATTTACACTACGTACAAGATTTCTTACTGGAAAGATGCATAAACAAAAACTCTTAAGGTAATTTAAGGAGTAATGATTAATGACATATCTAAATAAATTTAGAGCATTTGCTTTGCTGTGTTAGAATATCCGTTCTGCGGTGTGGTAACATGTCGTGACGATTTCAGGCACGTATAAGCCATATCACTCCAAGAGGAACGGGCGAATAATAATGGGCGAATGGAATGGAGAATTATTTATTTTACGTGGGTACAGGCAGATAATAATGTACAGGACCATACCTTACCTGGCAGGTTGTTGGGGGTGTCGTAGACCAACTAGCCCCGGGCAATGGGACTCGTGTTTGGTATTCAGGAACAAAAAAGCATGAATGTTCTCTTATTGCTTGAACAATGTTAACCTACCGTGAGGTATAGAATAGGTACAGTATCTGTTGAAGGTCAGGCACAATCAATTCTAAGAATCGAGTTAATAATCCAGATGATAAAATATAATTTACTTCTACGTTATTTAAATTCATTGTTGCTATGTTGTTAAATCACTGTACTAACTGTAAGAGGAACACTTTTAACATAAAATTATTTTTATCACTTTTCTGATTTAATTCTTGATGCGTACTTTTTGATGATATTTAGTTTTCGTATTAACATAACCTTGTATACAAACACTTAAAATTAACATTCAGACGATTCTTTGTCCATTTTTCATTAATTAGGTACTTACATTAGACATAGCCAGAAGTGTGCAGCGTTAAACAAAGCTGGGCATTGTTTAAAACCATCTGGTTTTGTCGTAAATAAGTTCAGATTTCTAAGAGCACAAGAGTAGGTACTTGATTTATGTTGTTATAACTATAATAAATCGTTTGCAGTTACCCAATGTTAGAGCTATTTCCACAGATCTTTTTAAATGATGAGTGTAAACATAAAAATATTATTCACTACTTGTAAATTCACTTTGAGGCGTCATTTTAATTTATTGGAAATAAATCACTTTGTGTACACCACTATTTCATCAACATAATCGAGATGCTTCGAAATCAATGGTGTCTTCGCCAGGATAAACGCATATCCTAGATAATATATCCTAGATACGATATCCTAGTTGTTAACAGATTAAATAATAGATCGTTCACTATCTTATGATACTAGAACTAGAACATTAATAAAATTAATACAAATGTGGAAAAACTACAAGCCGCCTCAGAACAGGAAACCCTAGTGAGGAGGACTGTGAAAAAAAAAATAATAATGTACTTTATAATACCTTAATATAATATAATTTATAAATACATTACAAATTTTGCTATAGACACTAATAAAAAAATAAATAAAAAATACGTGGAAAATAATAATCGTATTTGAACACCACAGCAACTATGTAATTACAATACGCCTGAGATATATCTCTTTTAAGGAAAAAAAAACAGAGCTCAATTCACATGCGGTAGAAGTGAAACCTTCAGAAAACTAAAGTAGACAAGAGTGGGGAGACTACGAAGCACCGCACAAAGAGGATACCGATTATACTATCTCTTTCTCTCGCAGGCTATATCTTATAGATGTATGTGTTTGTTTCTTTTTAGTGTCGCTATTTTTCGTTTCATCGAGTTTCAAATCACAACGGTGCTAATTTAAAAACCTTTGAAAAATAATATTTTTATGGAACGAAAAATGTAGCATATCAGTATTTTGCATTATAGATAAGATTTTCAATTTTACTAAATAACACCAGGTACGTTTTTCGGTACGAGTAATTTTCTATATGGTTAATTTACGCAACTCACTATTATAAGTAACCAAAAATCTAAGTGCTAACATCTTCAAGTCAGTTAGGAGAAAATTATAGGTAGGAAAAAGGTGTTAAAAACACACATCAACGGTAAATTTTAAAACCAAACTAAGATTAAATTTTATGAAAAGAAGACGACATTCAATTTCATTCGTCTTAACTCTTGACCATATATTTATAGTAAGCGTGCTCTAATGTGTTGTTTCATTTTGTTGATATCACACAAGAGTCCCAGCTGCTCCCTGATAACTGTTGCTAGTGAGACTACGACATCCCAAATTGCATCCCAAATTAGCGTACTCTAATTTGTTATTTCATTTTGTTTATATCACACAAGAGTCCCAGCTGCTTCCTGATAACTGTTGCTAGTGAGACTACGAAATCCCAAATAAGGGTGCTCTAATGCGTTATTTAATTTTGTTGATATCACACAAGAGTCCCAGCTGCTCCCTGATAACTGTTGCTAGTGAGACTACGACATCCCAAATTAGCGTACTCTAATTTGTTATTTCATTTTATTAATATCACACAAGATTCCCAGCTGCTCCCTGATGACTGTTGCCAGTGAGACTACGACATCCCAAATAAGCGTGCTCTAATGTGTTATTTCATTTTGTTGATATCACACAAGAGTCCCAGCTGCTCTCTGATAACTGTTGCCAGTGAGACTACGACATCCCAAATTGCATCCCAAATTAGCGTGCTCTAATGAGTTTTCATTTTGTTAATATCACACAAGAGTCCCAGCTGCTCTCTGATAACTGTTGCCAGTGAGACTACGACATCCCAAATTGCATCCCAAATTAGCGTGCTCTAATGAGTTTTCATTTTGTTAATATCACACAAGAGTCCCGGCTGATCCCTGATAACTGTTGCCAGTGAGACTACGACAATAACCAAGTGTTGTGTCGATAATTCAATCCACAACCGCCATCTGTTAGACACTTATGGAACTTACAAATAATTACAAATAATTGTCCTATAACAAACATTTAATGGACATTTAATTCGCAATAATAAATATTGAGGTCAATAATCGAGATTAAAACTATCCTATCTTTTAAGTTGGTCCAAATTACACACTTAGCTAAATTTCATAAAAATCGGTTAAGTAGTTTCGGAGTTTATCTCGAACAAACATCGTGAGATTTTTTATATATGTAAAGATGTCATGCATTGAGTGAGTCTATTTTTAAATAGGTACCTTTTGAAAATATTCCCCAATTCGCAAACGCCTGTAAGGGGGAAAGGCAGAGGAGAGAAAGGTATAGGTACCGAATATGGCATATTATTTTCCTAATATGAGATGGTAGTGTTTCTCAAAATTTAAGTAAGAACAGCCTCTGTAACCCAGCCTTCCCGATTCCCCACCGACCGACCTTGAAAATGTCAGTTCTCGTCCTGACGCCGACCACAACCCACTCACCCGAGAGAGTGATTTCACAAAATTGCCAATATTTCACTGATGAATGTTATCATTTAAATTTTATGTTTTCATAATAATTATTCTACGAATATATTTGTTTGTATGGATCTCGATCCTAATATGGGATTTCTTGATGACTTTAATATGGAACAATATCTCATATTTACACTATTTGTGTATTTCGATATTAATTTATTTATTTGATGCAATATATTTACATTTTATACACAATTCAATGATGTTAGCCTCACTGGGTGGTTTACCCGTGCTGAGGCCTCCATTTCACACACAAAATTATACACAATACATATAAATATATATATATAATATTGGTGAAAAACGGAAAAAAGTAAATAAAAAACATGCGATTAAGATAAATTAAACTTAAAAAGTAGAGATTTAAAATTAACATAAATTTAAAAATAAATAATATTATATAAGGTTAAAAATGATATTTTTAATAAGTGTTGTGTGTTTATGGGTGATTGTGTTTTATATTGGTTATGTGTGTTTTTATTTTTATTTTATGCTATGATATTTTGGTAGTATTGTCTATTTTGGTCTTTAATCCATTTTGTAATTTTGTGTCGGAATTTAATTTTGTTTTCCTCAATTTTATTTTCCAGCGTTAGACTGTTGAATGCTTTTATAGCGTGATATTGGTAGTGTCTTTGTCCAAAGCTTGTATTTACCGTCGGAGTTTTTAAGTTTTCTTTGTATGCTTGTCTAACTGGTTTGTTTGTGATATTTTGTGTTTGTTGAAGGTTGTTTTTTTGGTCAAAAATGTAATTTAGTAGCCATTTAACGTATAATTGTCGTATGTCTAGTACGTCACAAACGTTGAATATTTGGTCTGTATCAGTAAGTCTATGTTTTTTTAAGTATTACCTTTAAGATCGTTTTCTGCGCAATTTTAATCTACGATGTAAAAACTTGTTAACGTTTTCTTTTTATGTATCTTGCATTTTGTCATGTATTATTCATGACATTTAATCAGTCACCTGTAAATTTTGTAATTACTAACATACCTACTAGTTTTTTTCTATGTCATTTACAACTTAGAAACTTTCTCTTTTATTGTAATGCACTATCATTCCTAAATTTATCTGTATACCTACCTTTCATATGATGTTTACCCACTAGTTATATTTTTATAGTTTATCTTTTTTATTAAAAAAAAACTGTCTCTGTATTATAAACTTGTCATGTAAAAGCCCATCAGGGCGTTGAAAATTAATAAATAAATAAATATTAGGAAGAGTGTTTCCAATATGAAATTCTAGTAGAACTAAACTTCTTTTTGCTATACCAGGTTGTATTTTGGCCTGTCGTAGTCAAAACAGTGTGAAACAATGTCGTAGAAGAAACAGCGGAAGACGTGGGACAAAAAAATGATAAAAGTCATGAATGCTGTAAAATCAACCGTGGGATATCAGAGGCGAAGAGTGGATCCAATGTTTAGCCTGCTGCCATTGATGCCATTTTGAGTGTTCGGGAGCCGATAATATCGTTTTTTTGTGATTATTGCATGCAAAATTTGAAAAAATCAGTGTATCCCATAATAGGAGCACTTTTTTAATATTGGTTTTTTCTATTGTTTTACCTTTCGTTTAAAATGAAGACGTTTGTGCGTTTCTTTGAATATTTCATTGACATTTTAAGTTCCGTAACTATATTTCCAAAGATTTCAATGTTTAATACTTAATAAACGATTCAATTATAATTAATTAGTTATTTTTTTACCTAAGCTATTCCATTCCATATTCGTTACATTTCCTTTACATTCGAATTTGTGTTTGAATTAAATCGGTCAATGTTTTAATCTGTGCAATTACATTCCTTAGTATGCATTTTATAAAACCGGGAGCATATAGAGCAGATATCTCATAAAATGTGAAGCCGAATAATCAGGGAAGGTGATCCGGAGCATAAAAGCCAGTGTTCTAGTTTAGTAGAATGTTTCAGTATAGATTATAGAACATGTTGCGAAGGAAGATGACTCAGTACTAAGTGTAATCGTTAAATTGGTCCCGATCATGGAAGCCAGGGGGAAGGGGGTCACGGGTGGCTTAACAAGGATTTAGTAATGATTCAAGCAAGATTGATGAGCGCACTCAATTAATTTAAGGGACTGGCTAGGAGCAAAGCAGTTGATTTACGATTTTCGTCACAAAAACAAGCGCGCTATGGAACTTTGCCAAATTTTTGATACAGTGTTCCAACGTTTATCCACCTACTTTACATACGAGTACATAGGGTGAGATTATAAGGCTTGCGCGGGAGGCGGGCAAACGAAGGCACTGATCAAACTAAACTTGATGTAATAATAGATATTCTATGCTTCTTATTAATCTACTGTTTTGTTTTGCAATAAGCAGGACCGTGAATTGCAAAATTGTGGTAAAAAGTGACGTACAGACAAATGTTCGACACTAAAAGTAGAATAATCCCGCTACTGGCTCTTTCGTTGGTGAAAATATGCATTTTTTTCACACTAAAGATCACTTTTTTTATAAGCCGGCCGGCGTAGTCCAGCGGTAAGGCTCTTGACTACCACTCCGAAGGTCGCGGGATCGAATCCCGGCCTGGCAAATAAATTCAATTTGATTAATTTGTGTTATTTCCCAATTTATTCATTTAAAATAATATATAGTATATTTGCGGCACCTTCCAGAGAGGAAGATACTCTTAGTATCGCCCTGGTGTAAGACCACCATTCAGAATTGAAACGTTGCTTGAAATGGCATTAGCCGTGTTTGGTGGCCAAATCTGAATAGCCAGGTACTTCCCCACCTTCCTCTTCCCTATCTCCTTTCCCTCCCCACTACCTTCAGCCTCACAACATACCCCAATTGGGGATGCCATAGTCCCACTGGCTCCAGACGGTAGCAGTTGGGACTCTTGTGCGGTATTCATGTAAAAAAAAAGCATGTATTTTTTTATTATATATAGGTGACTTAACAGTGGTGCCCGGGATCTAGGGGTACGGTTTGTCTGGATCTTGGCGGCGGATGCGTCTACCCACCAACTGCACGGCTGATCGGGAGAGACTGGTTGAGGGAGACGTTTTGGCTTCTCCAGCAGGAATATCTCAGAATATCGCCTTGCACTGCAGTGGGAGGGATTGATTCATATGTCCGTCACTCCTGAACAAACAGACCCCAGATTCCTACCCACCCGACACAACTTTTTTATTTTATTTATTTTTTTATTTTTTATTAGTGACTATTTGGACACTATTCTTGACATAAGCCCTGAGGGAAACTATTTTCCTGTGTGGAGTTAATGTAAAAAAAAAAATATATATATATATACAATTACAGGTTTGATGAGAATTACAAGATATGATAATGTATATAAATATTTCATCTGTTTATTCTTAGCCCTCCTCACTAGGTGGTCCTGTGCTGAGGCAGACTGGTAGATTTCTTTGATTTTCTGTTATTTAGTTTCTATGATGTTTTTAATACATTCTCTAGTATGTCTGCATTAATTTCTTTCACCCATGTTTTGATTTTTTCCTTAAACTTATTTTCCTTTTCAGAACTTCCTCTCCTTATTTTACTTTAAGAACACCAACTACACAGCATTCCCAAAGATGTGATAGGCCCTGAGAGGAAATATTTTAATAAATAAATCCTGTGTGGAGGTAATGTAAAAAAATAAAAAGCTGCGAGCAAAATATTGTGTGAATCACGCACAATATCACAGAAAACTAATTTCCCTATAAAGTCTGGCTGTCCATAGTGTCCATGGAATCTGGGTATTTTTCTGCAGCACCTCATTTAGAAGGCATCTATTCACTTTCTCTCGTTGGCTCTACATGACTCGTAATTATTGAGATTTTTTTAAAAAAATTATTTTTGGGTTATTAAACCGTGTGGCGCTAGCTCCTTCCTTGGTCAACGTTTCGGACAGCATTACAGTGTTCGTATTCAGGGCAGATGGTAATGGTGTGTAGTTACTGTAATGGACACTGTTATGCTATCCCAAACATTGACTAAAGAAGGAGGTAGCGCAACACGGCATAATAACACAAAAATAAATCACGACAATACTGTTGGCAGTGAAATCTCAAATCCTAACCGTTAATATTTTATTAATACATTATGTACAAATTTTGCTATAGATACTAATAAAAAAAAATAAAAATAAATAAATAAATATAAAATTAAGCACGATAATTTTACTAACGGTGGTTATTCTAAAGGTAGAGTTCTGACGACGCTCTAATAGGTCATCAAAAATATCATTTATACAGAAAATTGATGATTCGCACCGGATTTTTGGAAGGCAATGATCCTGAGACTAATCTATCTAAATAAGTAAAAATGAATCGCCGAAATGTATGTACGCGCATAACTTCCGAACGACTGCACCAAATATTTTTTTTGGGTTCGTTATTGTCAGGAGAAGGTTTGTACAAAACTACTGGTGAGCTCTGTCATTACGAAATTTGTATAAAAAAAATTGCAATAGGTGGCACGCGAGATGTTTGAAAACTGAATGTACCGGGACCGAATGTATGGAATGCGGGAGGGAGTAGGGGTGGGGGGAACTCAAGTAGGGGCTTCACGGGAGGAGGGGAGGGCAACCTGGCAGGGGGAAGAGGAATCTGAGAGGTGGGAGGAGAACTCGGGAGGGGGTTCGCGGGACGGGGGAAAGGGGGAGTGGAGTGGGGAGAGGGAAGGAGACGCGGGAAAGGAAGGGGAGGCGGAAGGGGAACGTGACGAATGGGAAAGGACACGCAGGGAGAAACAATTTCTTTATTAAATGGCACGGTAACGAAAGCCGGGAACCAGCTAGTATTTTATAAATAATACTTTCAGCTTCACAAATCCTACAATTATAATATGGCAAAATATCACCGGTCTGCCCTCGTATCTACTAAATATGACTAACCGCAACTAAAATAACATAAAATATAATTAATATAATGACTTGTTTTTTACCGTGCAGTCTCTTTTAGGTACTTTTCGGGCAGTTATTAAATGCCTGCAAATCTGAAAAAAGTTATCCTCAAAAAATCAAATTGATATAAAATATAAACAACAGGATGTGCTTTTTCAATTAAACCATTAGCACCGAGTTTAAAAAAACACGAACACCAGCAAAAAACTTCGTTACGCTATAAAAATTGTCTATTCGATTTGGGAGTAAAACTCTGCCGACAGCAATAATATTTCCGGCATGGTTTTTTTGTTTAAAAAATATACCGGTTTATTCGCGTGTGGAAGAAAAAAACACACATTAGTGCCGTAGAAACGGGAGTGCATTTTACCATTAATTGTGAACAACGGAAATGTCCCTGGTTACAGATGGTTTAAACAATGTTTCATTTGAATATTATGTAACCGAAACGGAGTGGAGGACAGGTCAACTCTATTCAGCGAGTTATATAATTAATTAGTCAGGTAGGTACCGTACCTGCTACCTGATAGGAACCTACCTGCTGTATGCTACCTCTACCTGCTATTATCGCTGGGGGGAATTAGAAAAAAACACTGTTTAATACTGAAGCTCGTGTTATTTCGGTTAGGTTGTGAAATAACAGTTTTTTTGAATTAAAAGTAAATATACAGAATGATAATATTTTACATAACTTTCATTAACGTTTTTAATTACCCAATTAATAGAAAAATAAACTGGAGAGCTAGTCTATTTACTAATACATAGGTATTTGGAAATAATATACTGCCTGCAAATAGTACGTACAGTTATAAAAACAAAAAAATTACAGTTTCTAAAATATTGCAAAATATCGGACAATAAGCAAAAATACATATTTTTTTGTGTATATCGCACAAGAGTTCCAACTGGTCCCGCCTGAAGCCAATGGGATTATGGCATCCCAATTGGGGTATGTTGAGGCTGAAGGAAATGGAGAGGGGAAGGAGATGGGAGGGAGGAAGATGGAAAGTACCTTGCTATTCAGATCTGGTCACCAAACACGGCTAAATCCATTTCAAGTAACGTTTCAATTCTGAAGTGGTCTTTACACCAGGGCGATATTTAGAGTATCTTCTACTCTGGAACGTGCCGCAAATATACGACATATTATTTTTAATTAACTATACCCGAGAAGCAAACGATACAAGTCAAAAATTTGAAGAAATGTGTTTTTGATGCAGCCTTGAAGTAAATTATCATGTTTATCAGTGGCAGAAAGATACAGGTCCTATCATGAAGAAAAATAGGATTTTCTAAAATGTATCCGGAAGCAACTACCTTCGATGCAACAACTATCTTAGAAGCAGAAAGATGTTCATGGACTTGCATCTTTATGATTCAGTTGCATTTTGAGTATTATGACTCAAATCCTGCGTATCGTGACTCATTACTACGCTTTCTATGTAAGTTAACAATTTTCGAACATTGATCCTCATAATACACCAAATGTCATAACAAAAAAATCCCCTTCATTTGGAAGCAGAAGGACTCAAGTCCGTTGACTCAAGTCAGTGTTTTTTTAATAATCAGTATTTTTAAAGGTTTTACATATTAAAGAATAACGAAAGCGAGCAACACTAAAAAACAAACACATACATCTACAGGATTTAGCCTAAGAGAGAATAAGATATAAATACAATATTTATGTGTTTCACGGATACTCGGTTCCAATATAATACGATAAATCCACGGTCCCATGCAAGCCTCTTAGTCTAGTGGTATAAAGCCAACCTTAGCGGCCAGATGTTCATCGGACTAAGGAACGAATCGAAATCCAAAATAAATAAAAAATTGTGAAATCAATAATTCAATCATTAAACCACTTCAAAATAAATAGGCAAAAGAAAGCGACATCTAGCGACTCCGAAGAAGAAAACACAAATACTGAATAGATGACCTAATGTATAGGAGAAGGTGCACGACGAAAAAAATATGGAAAAAAATCAACCTTCGCGTTGACAAAAAAAAGTGCTTCATAGTCTCCCCACTCTTGTCCACTTTAGTTTTCTGAAGTTTTCTTTCACTTCTATCGCGTATGAATTGCACACTCTTATTTAAAAAAAAACTATTTTGCCGTATTGCGCTTTATCGTTTCTCTTGATAGGAGCCAACGATTCGGACTGCCTTGCAGTGTCCATGAACAGGACAGTTGATGGCAAAATTATGGAATATCTCAGAAAAAACAACATAAATGGGTAAACGATTTAAATTGAAATTTTATAAAATAATTATTCTACTGGATGCCCTATTATTAAAACATGCCATCAAATAATGCGCTAGCCAGAAAGAACACAAATTGTGGTGTAATTATTCATACACATTCAGAGTGCCGGCAATGTGGGAATGCATTTGTTGCAGTCAAGAAATAAGGTGTAAAAAGGGCAGGTGTTCACTGTTCATTACTTAGAAATATTTAAAGTTCTTGCCTACCGTGGAACATTCACAGTTTACGTAGTCATATTATGAGTGTTGACATTTTACTCTAGTCAACATAAAAAGACTTAACACATACAGTACATACACCCACTAATAATAATAATGCTAACTTATACATACAAACGTTAGGTAGTTATAATATCTTGAATTCTGCCTACGATGAATAATTACTCTGGTAGATTGTTATTATTTTTAGATATTGTATTATGATTTTACTTTATGTAATTTGAGTATCTGCTCACTAGAGTTGCTATGACATTGACTTGTAAGAAGTGTCAAATTATTGAACATGATCAAGCCACTGAGAAACGCTGATATTTCATTTCTGGAATAGGAAAAATATAATGATAACATGAAACTTTGGTTTTTTTAATTTTGTTTATGGTTATCAAGTTCAATGTGTAGAAGTCCATTTAAATTTAAATTTTTTTGAAGTGAAACTCGATAGCCCCGTTGTGATTTGGAATTCGGATGAAACGGAAATGACGCATTACAGCACCTGCGAAGCATCAAACTCCTGTCAAGGCTCATATTGGTTGAGATATAAAACGGAAATGAAGCTAGATCTGCGCTCATAGGCCGCTTTATTATTAGGCTCCTTGGTTGAGATTGTTTTGGTAAAGTTTCGCTTCTCATTGTTATTATTTTTTTTATATTTAAAAAAAATAGTTTATTTACAAACAAGTTCTGTTGTGCAGTTTTTATCATCAATCGTGTCAAAAAATGTAGTGAAGTCAATTATATAACATACTTCTATATGAGTATTTGAAGAGCTAGGAATCTACAATAGGCTTTCAGCTAATCTGCCTGCAACGTATCTCAGGATACTCTGGACACGTTGTTCGCCAAACTGTGGACTTCAACTTGGAGAAACTCGTAGTCACTGGCAAAGTGGAAGCCAGAAGATACAGAGGAAGGTCACCAATGCGCTGGAGTGACCATGTATCATTGCAGCTGTGGACCGCGAGGAATGGAGAAGCCTTCTCCACCATGGAAATTGAAGTAAGGGTCGATCTCAGCAAAGAGGAACCGACTTGAGAAGAACAAGAGTATTTACAATGGAAATCAAATTGCTTTTTTTATTATTTTCCCTCATTGATTTCCAAGTATTTCCCCACTTCTCGAATTGTTTAATTTTGACTATAGGTCATTTATGTGAGATTTTTTTAATATGAACATTTTCTTTATCGTAGAATTTTGTGGTCGACGACCGCAAAATGCAACTATTTGTTTATGATCCAAAATTAATTAATAAGAGATTATTCACTTCCTTCTCTAATAAAATTATCCAAATCCAGAACAATAAAACAACTTTGTTATTACTATCTAATTGTTTTGTGTTTAATTCGAAGAACTCCATTTAATTTTTTTGAAATTTAATTAAAATTAATTTTAGTAATTTTATTATCAAGTTCTGCAAGTATTTATTTAACATTATTAAATTTAATTTTAATTAAATTTAAAAAAACTACATTATTCTCTTTCTGTCACAGGATACTAATCATTACATAGTATAAAATGAAGTAGCTCGAAACTATGCAACGGATTTTCATGCGGTTTTCACCAATAGATAGAGTTATTCAGTCTTCTCTATGTACTTTTATATTATATGTATTTTGTCAATGCCCTTCATCTATATGTAATCTCCTTTCATTGTGATCTCTCTTTTCTTTTCTATTCGTGTTATTGTTATATTGTTAATTGGACTATTTGTCCGTAAATAAATAAATAAATTCAAGAGGAAGGTTTTTATGTATAGTAAATGCTTATTTTAGTAGAGAAAAGCAGAGAAATTCAAATATTCAATTCAGGCAGCGGGCAGCGGCTGGTGTGGATTTTATTGTGTTTCGTTAGCCACAGCAACGTGTGGCCGGGTCTGCTAGTTTAAATAATAAATAAGTTATCGATTGGTTATGATTGGTTTTATCGAGGATCTTTTTTAAACTGTAATCATTTTTTAAACTATACCTACTAATTAAAGGCAGTATTTTATAACTTTTACATTTCTAAATACTTATGATTAGTAAATAGACTAACTCCCCGGAAAGACCCGAGATTATTTCCCTACCAACGGAAGCAATCTTCCGAACAGGCCCTCCATTGATATGCTTGGTGTAACTAAGTGACCAGCTCAGGTATGGGGGCTCCATCGAAGCTGTTAAATTAAGGTAGCCGGGCGTACTATAAAAAAAAACTGTTCGTACTGTACAGGGCCCGCAGATACTTTAATAGTACACAACCGCTAACCCTGTACAAATCACTAGGGTGCCCCACGGTTTAATTTGGCTGTGGTCTGGAGCTCCAAAATACCTGAAAAATACCCTCGACTCTGTACAGAAACAAGCGGTCCGTTTGATAGATTTTCCCATCACATTCGGATTGCAATCCTTAGAGCCAGGCGTCGGGTGCGAATGCTATCCTAGTTCTACCGGCATTTCAATGGAAGATGCTCCGGGGAACTAACTTCGGCAACAAATGTACATAGTTGACATTTGTCACAAGAGAACGGGTCGCTTCTTCGACTCTTTCTTGTGTTCAATAGCTCGGCTGTGGAACGATTAGCCGGATTCTGTGTTTCCTCCTTTCTACAACATGGATCTCTTCAAGACCAATGTTAATTCCTTCCTCTCCTCAAAAATACCCTCCACATTGCATCTCAGATGACAGGCCCTGAGGTAAATTATTTTCCTTAGGGCCTCCTGTGTGGAGGTAAAATGTAAAAAAAAAAAATAATTTGGTAATTAAAAATGGTTAATGATCGTTTTGTAACATATTATAATTCTGTTTATTTACTTTTAATTTAGAATAAAAAAAAAGAAATTTGATGTAATGGTTTGATGCAAGATTTTTATGTAGATTTAAAAAAATCTTAAATCTAAACGTATCCCATACCCCTACCCTTTCCACGTCCTTATATATGACTGTTCCAAGAACTTCGGTATTCTCTCTCTGCTCCCCTTTAAAAATGACTTCTCCTTAAAAAGCAGTAACACGTGCACAGGTAGGCATTAAGTAGAGAGATAGAGCGTTGTCGTGTAAAAAGTGAAACACCCATAGAAATCTACATAAAACACGGTTGCCAGTCTTGCCAATGCCAACTGTTTACACGGGCAACATGTCCATTATGGTTTGCCCAGTACAACGTATTAGCCATTATACTGCTTGTCATGTCATCACTTTACTAAACAATGGATGACAGAAGTGAAAATACTTGTAGCCGCCTAATGATATCTGAGAAGTAGAAATATAACAGTAGGTGTCTATTTTCGAAAGACGATTTTTTCCCTTTTAATGACTTCATTTCCTATGTTCATAGTTTCTAATGATGATGCGCTTACAATCATCCCACCTGTAATTAAAGGAGTGATGGTGAAAAGACGAAACCAATGAAATTTTTTTGAAGTGAAACTTCTTTAGCGCCGTTAGTGATTTGAAATTCGGATGAAACGGAAATGCGTCACGAATTTATTATTTGGCGGTCCTTGGTTCTAATATAATGCGGCAAAATGCACTTCGACGCGGGCCCACGATAGCGCAATTACACGTCTGTCAAGACAAAAACCTGACAAGTCTCAGCGGCCAGAGAGACAGACATTAAGGGAACAGAGGTTCTAATCCTACGAAATAAAAAAAAAAATATATTTTTGTGAAACCAATATCCAATCTTCAAACCACTTTAAAATAAACAGGCAAAAGATAAGAAAGCGACATCTAGCGACTTTATAGTTTCACTTCTACCGCGTATGAATTAAACACTCTGTTTTTTTTTTATAAGAACAACTCTCTTTTTATAACTTTTGAAGGTTATTGTAATCAATGTAATTTATCATTGAAGAAGAAGAAAACACCAATAATCTTATCCAAAAGACCACTCGTCTAACCGGGACGGGCAACTTTACCAATTCGGCCATTGCCACCTTCCATCAAACCGTCATAATTGTTAATCTCATATTTTAATGACAATATTATTTTCCACAAATTTTTCCATATTATAGGCAACTACCTTTTTCATTGGAAATAATCGTTCTACGAACTGGTTTTTTTTACCTAGATAGCGTCTCTTAGAGTCGTTATCATTTTCTATTTTTCTGTGTTTTGTTCTCTTTCATATTTTCGTTTAGGTTATTAGTGATATCTTCTTCTTCAACGAAAAAATACTTTTTAAATTGTATTAGTTTAAGGTTTCGTAAACTAAATAAAACTTCCTCGTTGATGGGAAATGACTCATTTTGATATAAAAATAATACTCGATGATCAATTTATTAACACAATCAAACCATCGAAGAGTAATTTGTTTTCATTTTCCAACTTTTAAAAGAGAGAGTACGAAAACAATGTGCAATATAGTTGTGAATGATAATACTTGGAGCAGGTGGTTGAGTTTGTGTATCTGGGAAATATGGGTTTACGAGAGATTGGAAGGCTGATAGAGATTTTGAAAGAAGGGTAAAAGCAGGTAACTCCATTAATGGAGGACGCCGTTGGCGCCAACAAAAAATGTCCGAAGAAGCCAAGCTAGCCGGAAAGGAAGAGGAGGCGGAAGAGGAACGGGGACAAATGGGAAACGACTCGCAGAGCAAAACAGTATCTTTATTAACGCTCCTTCAACGGAAGCTATCTTCCGAACAGGCCCTCCAATGATATGCTCGGTGTAACTCTATGAGACCAGCTCAGATACGGGGGCTCCATCGAAGCCAGAGATAAGTTAGACTCTCAAAAACTGGGCGTACTGTACAGGGCCCGCAGATACTTTAATAGTACACAACTGCTAACCTTGTACAAATCACAAGTGCGCTCCACGATTGAATTTGGCAGCCACCTCTGGTCTGGAGCCCCAAAATACCTGAAAAAACCCTCAACTCTGTGGTGCAAAAACGGGCGATCCGTCTGATAGATTCTCCTAATTTTACGGACGGATTGCAATCTTTAGAGCACAGGCGTCGGGTGGGAATGCTATCCTTGTTCTACCCGTATTTCAATGGAAGATGCTTCGAGGATCTAGCGTCATTGAACCCCTTGGCACTGGTGCATAGTCGGGAAACACGTCAAACGCGTGTCCAATATATGTATAGGCTTGACATTGGTCACATGAGAACGAGTCGCTTCTTCGACTCATTCTCGGGTTCAGCAGTTCGGCTATGGAACGATCTGCTGGCCTTTGTGTTTGCCCCTTCTTACAACATGGGTCTCTTCAAGACCAATGTTCATTCCTTCCTCTCTTCAAAAAGACCCTCCACACAGCATCTCAGATGAAATAGGCCCTGTGTGGCCAAAAAAACGCCGGCCGGGAATTCGCTAGTGTGGAAAAAAAGGTTACATTAAATATGTTTATTTTTAATTTTTAACTTTTATGAGTAAAATCTCAAATTATAATATTTAATTAAATGACGACAATATTAGCGAAACTCAACCGAAAATCTGTAGACAGAAAAATCAGAAAAAGGTATTGGCTCCACTGGGACTCGAACCCAGGACCCTCTGCTTACATGGCAAGTGCTCTAACAACTACCAACAAAGGGTCCTCAATCTTTACCAATATCTTTATCTGATTTTTCTGTCTACAGATTTTCGATTGAGTTTCGCTAATATTGTCTTCATTTAATTAAAAATTAAACATTTTTGTTTCAAATTATGTAGGTAGGTATTTATGTACCTACCTACTTACCTATTTTACAAATCTAATTTTTTCATCGGAAATTTTGGTTTTGATTTAGGTACCTATTAAATAAGAGAAAATTACAAACGTACTTGATCGCAAAGAATGCGGTTCTCAGAATTACTAGTCTAAAACTCATTTAGAAGCAGAATGTTAGGAATGAGAAAATCTACGAACTTTTTAATCGGTAAACTAATGTTTAAGACAAGATTTTTATACATAGCAAAAAGGGTAACAATTATTATAAGCAATAATTATTAGCCTGAAACACTCATCTACGTTGAAAAATTCTCCCGAGAAAAGATACATGCCGCCGACGGGACTTGAACCCGCGAAATGATGTCATAAGCTGTGATTGTTGAATGAAACACTAGTATATATTGAATTGTTTGGCGGGTAGGAGATAAGGGTCGACCGAGACAGGTTTTTCGTTCTCGGCCGAGACCGAGAATAAATTAAAATCTCGGCCGAGACCGAGAATAGATAAATTGAGAAAAAAATTACAATGCGCTATTTTGGCATAATATAATATATTAAAGAATGTAATAATAAGTTGTTTTAAATAGTTTTGATAATCAAAATTGAACAACGTGATGTTGTAGCACATAAAATGCAATTTTCTGCGTTGTCACCCTTCAAAGAGTGTCGCCTCGTATCGTACAATTGACCAGCTCTGCAAAAGAGCTGTTCACTTGCTGCACTAGTAGACTGTACTGATAAAAACTTTTTTGATGAGAGTACTCGAAATGGTGACGATTACCAATATTTGCATTTCTTTGCAGTCTTGGCTCTCTAAGAAAGCTATCAAGCGCTATTTCTATCACAGCACTTGAACTGCTGAGAGAGCTGACACGCACTGACACAAGTGACGAATGTGGACGCGCGCGATAGATTTGAATCCCATTATCCTATACCGTACCTACTTACAATGGTCTCGGTTATGGTCGAGAACCGAGACTGAGTTCTCGGTAGAATTTTTAGCCGAGAATACCGAGACCGAGATCTCGGTCGACCCTTAGTAGGAGATAAGCCGACGTAGCTCAGTGGATAAAGTGCAGTTGACCGGATATCAGAAGGACGCGGGTTCAAGTCCCGTCGGCGGCATGCATCTTTTCTCGGGAGATTTTTTCAATGTAGATTAGTGTTTCAGGCGAATAATTATTGCTTATAATAATTGTTACCCAATAATAGGTATTTTACCCATGAAAACCCCTCATTACTGTCTTCCCTTTCTAGGACATGTCGTGTCGGAATGTGAGCATGATTTGCACCTAGTTTGTTCTTGATTTGTATAATCCAGTACTGCTAATAAACTTGACCCGGTTTAGCGAGTGTTTTGTTCAGTAAAACAATAATTATTGCTAGACTAGTTCACTAGTTGCATAAATTACGGAAGAATCAATAGAACATTTTAATGAAAATATGCCTTGATTAAATCTTTATCCGCAAACGTTTCAAGGTGACCTCTTATTAACCGGCTGCATTGTTTTTGCTAATCTAATTATTCACCTTCACCTTCAATCAAATATAATAATGTTATTATTAAGAAGAAACCGGGCGGCGGTTTGTCCGTACAAACGTATTCCCGAATTTCCTATCTGGATTGTAGAGCAAATATTTTTATATATTATATTTATAGACATCGACTACTAGCGTAATTTCTTATAACTTTTCAACTTGGGAGGAGGATATGGGTACCGCCGCCCCGGAAACTATTTGTTGGACAATCAACACCCCTGTCATAGGTCACCTCAAGTGGTTCGCGGCTTAGCAGGGGTTTGGCGGCTTGCAGGGGTGCCCGGGTTCGGAGTGAGGTTTGACTAGGTCTTGGCGGCGAATGCTTTTGCCTACCTACTGCGTGGAGAGGCGGATCGGATGAGACTAGTTGAGGGAGACCTTTTGATTTTTCCAGCCGGACTATCTTCACCCATCACCTTGCACCGCAGTGAGAGGAATGGATCCATACGTCCGTCACTCCAGCACACGTCGACCCCAGATTCCTACCGACTCCTCATACCTTTTTCCTTCCCAGAACTTCCTCTCATTATTTTTCCTGAAAAGACCCTCCACACAGCATCCGACCCGAGGGAAATTGTTTTTTTCAGGGCCTCCAGTGTGGAGCTATAGTAAATAAATAAATAACATAGTTGATAAAAAAAATCTTAATTAATTCAGTTTTGGAAGTCAAAATTCGGGAATTTTAAACCACGATTTTGTCGATTGAATTTAGGTATTATCACACTGAGGTGCAGTTGTCCCTATCGCTCAGTGTACGGGGGAGGTGGGGGGGGGGGGGGGGGGGGGTAACAGTAAAAGTGACAATAACAGTTTGGTAAAAATCTTATTATTAAAATTTTACGGTGACCGTGTTCCTCTGCAAGTATTTCATTTTTTTAATTATTTAGACAACTATTTCGGCGTGCAAGGCCATCATCAAATTGTGGTCATGCCGCATTGAATCAACCTGCCATCATTCAAAAAGGGGGAAAACCATAATTTTAACAGAAAGTGCCTCACACAGATGATTTTTTAAGAAAATCGTTTTTGACCGAAGTCGTGTCAGTGCAGTGGAAAAAAAAATTATGTACATCCCAATAAATTAATAAGCATTTGGAATTTCCTTATATGGAAATGCAGAGGTCACCTAATACCTACCTTATTCCGTTTCTCACGTACTCTCTCCGTCTTCGCATGAATTCCTTGAATCTTTCACATAAATTTGTACGTATATAAATATATATTTTTTTTTTGCCGGCAACCCGGGCGTTTATTGTTTTAAATTATCTTATATAAACAAGTAAGTAACCCGCCTCACTAGACTAAGTCTGTTCTGAGACAATATATATTTACGGTCTTACCCATACTCTTATAATCATCATCATCACTCTTGGCTCTACAACCCATGGTGGGTCTTGGTGTCCTCAAGAATCTTCCTCCACTCATCTCGGTTTTGTGCCAGCTCTCTCCAGTTTAGAAGCTCCAAGGTAGATATATCTTTGAGAACGTTGTCGCTCCATTTTAAAACCTTGGTCTTCCCAGGCTCCTTCGCTCTAACGGTCTTGATTTCAGCAGGGACTTTGGGACGAGCTCGATGCTCGGTCATTCTCTCCTCATGACCCAGCCGCCGAAGTCTTTATAGTTTTAAAAATTTTGTGAGGTTTAGCTCGTTATACAGAGTATCCAGCTCATCTGTCTGTCATTTCATCTCAACGTCTGCGCCAAAATCCATTTTCTAGAACCGGTGCGAAGACGCGCCTCAGAATTTTTCTTTATTATATAAATACATTATGATAGTCATGTTCAACTAAACCCTCTCAATAATTAAACGTATTCGTATATTGTCAATGCAGCACAGCTAGTTACCAATGAATCCATGCATTTGTGTTGAATTATTTAAAAAAATATATAATAGAAGTGAAATCTCCAGAAAACTGAAGAAGACAAGAGTGGGGAGACTACGAAGCACCGCAAAAAGAGAAGGCCGATTATACAATCTCATTCTCTCGCATCTAAATCTTACAGATGTATGTGTTTGCCTCTTTTTAGTGTCGCTATTTTTCGTTTCATCGAATTTCAAATCACAACGGCGCTAAAGAAGTTTTCACTTCAATAAAAATAAAGTATGCAATTCACACGCAATAGAAGTGAAACCTTAAAAAAACTAAAGTAGACAAAATTGGGAGGCTCCACACAAAGAGGAGACCGTTTATACTATCTCATTCTCTCGCTGGCTAAATAATAATAATAATAATATTTGGATGATTTATATAGCGCCGTTTTTGTGAAAAATCACCTCAAGGGCGCTGTACAAACTTATAATACATTTCTAAAATCTAAAAAACTACAAGCTAGGCAAACAATTATAAACAACTTATGGCTAAAAATTGCATACACCGGTTCATTGATCACCGATACGAAAATATATGTACAATATTTTGACCAATGAACGCGATGCTGCCTAAAATTTAATGAAAAGAGGACCATACTTACCTGGGAGGTCGTCTGAAATTAACACTGTATATTGTCCATTTAAAGAAATTTAGATAGAGTTCGCACGCAGAGGACATTATTGTGAACACATGTTATTTAATCCTGAAAAATATTTTAATATTAATATGTAATGTATTCTTTGACGAGTGTATTTTGGAAAGTAAAAGCAACATGTAAAGGTGGGTGGTGCAGTAGTACCTATAAGGATTTGATCTTTCTAAATTTGATTCGTCAAGAAACAGATTGATGTGTAATGAATCGAGTAATTTTAATTCAGTAAGAAACGTGTGATTAAGACATATCATAGGCAATACAAGTATGATACTCTCAAATAGGTATATTTAAATTACGGGTATGAGAGCCCAAAAAGGAAGGTTTTTAGTTTGGACCTAAACTCTGTTGGGCTTGTTATGCATCTTAATTCCGGAGGGAGTCTATTCCAAGCCTTAGGCCCAGATACTCCGAAAGCACGATCTCCAAACATAGTATTTGGCTTTCGTTTAGGTTCTATTAGTCTGCCTTTAGCAGATGAAGTTGCTGATCTAAGGGTTAATTGTCTCGGACCGGTATTTTCCGGGACACATAATTCGGAGATGTAAGGTGGGGCCATTTCGTTGATTGATTTAAAAACCATCCAGCACAATTTGTACTGGATTCTCTCAGGGCACTTGAGCCAGTGAAGGTTACGAAGGTGTTCTGAAATATGCGAATATTTAGAAACCCCAGTTATGAGCCTTGCCGCTGCATTAAACACGGATTGAAGTTTGTCAATTTGATATTTTGGAAGACTAGCGTAGATGCCGTTACAGTAATCAAGCCGCGAGACTACGTAAGAGTTAATTAGTAGTTTTGTCGCCTCTGTAGGAAGGTTTCTTCGAACTGACTTGAGTTGTCTTAGGTGAAAAAAACCGGTGCTTACTGTCCTATTTATTTGACTTTTTAACGAAAAGTCTGAATCTAAATTAACGCCAAGAAGTTTGACTGTTGTCTTCGGAATAATATCGTTATTCCGAAGATAAATCCTATAGATACATGTATTTGTCTCTTTTTAGTGTCGCTATTTTTCATTTCATCGAGTTTCAAATCACAACTGTGCTAAAGAAGTTTTCACTACAATAATTATTTATTATATTTCCAGAGCGATCAACGAATTTTATTACACATTTTCTGATCTAGTTTGATGAGCTTTGTGATTTTAATTACGACTCTCATAAATAAAAATAGGTACCACAAATGGGCATTTTAAGTCAGAATTTTTTTTAATTTTTCATGAATCCTTGGGCACTCACAATAAACCTAAACGATACATGATAGTTGATAGTTCCTACAGCCAGCTATAACTTCAACACATATAAATTTATGTCCATTTTTTTAAATTTTTTGGTTTGCATCCCTTGTTTGTGGATGGATCTAATTCTGTGATTCAATCAGCAGAGTGCTTTTGCTTTTGGCTATCCTCGTCTGTAGTCTAATGTCGCATCAAGGTTCGAGATTCGGGAACCTGACAACCTGAGCACTTCTTAACTTTGTTACGAAAAAATAACTCGGTTTAACGTAACCGGTGTTCAAAGTTCGAACCTCTGACCTTTCGACCGAGTTAAAGGTGCGCGCGTACAGCAAACTATTGAAGGACATAAGAAGGATACTGGATTAAGAGTGGAAATATACAGTGTATATGCCACACACCTTTGTATAAAATTGATTATAAAACATCTATAGCTGATTAGTGCCTACCTACCTTTGATTATTTCTTTACCATGTTAGAAATAAAATAATATTACGACCGTTGATGAAAATTGGTAAAAACAGGTTACTCGTAAAATTGTTTGTGGTGATGCAAGATGGTTGGCTTACAAGGATTGTAGATTTTGTAGGCTCGAGGGCTTTTTGTAACATTAGCTCCACACAGGAGGCCCTGCATGGAGCTAATTCCACCCCTCCCACTGCGGTGCAAGGCGATGTTCCGAGAGAGTACCGCTGGAGAAATAAAAGGGACTCCCTGAACTATTCTCTCTCGATCTGGCCTGTCATGCAGCTGGTGGGCAGACGCCTAAAGATAACCCCATGAACCCGGGCACCACTGCTAAGTTACCAAACGTAGCGAACCACTTGGTGTAACCGGTGGCATGGTGATGTTGGTTATCCAAAAAATGGTTCCCGGGGCGGCGGTACCCATACCCGCCTCCCAAATTGACATTTGGCTGCCAAAATACCCATGTAATTTAAAAAGACATCAAATTTTTTTACACAATAATGTGCCCTGATTTTAAAGTATTGTTTCATGTTTCACCACCAATATATTAAATTGTTTATTCGGAATTGAAATGTTATGTGACATAAGTAGATATGTCTATGTTTAGAATTACCTTTAATTTCCCCTTTAACCTTACCCTAACAACGTGAGGTGTTACAGTCACAATTTGAGGTAGTGTGGATGTTGTAATTATATTATTCTTATTATTAACTTACTAACTAACCATCACGCCGTTTTCCCGCAGGGGTAGACAGAGAGGACGGACCGCCAAACAACTCGATCTTGGCAATCACTCTTTGCCTCACTCACATTCATACATCGCCTCATACATTCTCTTCTATTATTCTGACTTTTGACATGGCCCGACTCAAGTATCTGATTCACTTGATCGTGTCTTCCTCGGGCGTCCCCGACTTCTTCTACTATTCACATTCGCGTCGTATCTTCTTCTTACACTTTCTTCGTTCATTCGCTAGACATGCCCAAACCATCTGAGGGTCCCTTTCTTAATCTTACTCATTATGCTTAAATCAGCCTTACATTCTTAAAACTTAAAGTAGATAATAGTAGGTACATCGTTATAAAGTTTTGCTAATCCGGATGACCGCTGTCAAGTTGACAGATCCAGTACAAAGAAATGATATTTCGCGGCAGCTCCTCAATTCAATTGACCCTCATCTCCTACCATAGGAAGAAATCTTTTATAGCGAAGTAGGTCCGTATGACCGAGGGGACAAACTCTAGGGGACGCCCGCGCCGAGAGTACCTGGAGGACCTGCTGGTGGATGTGCGCTGCTCATCACATGCAGACTTCAAAAGAGCCGCCCAAGACAGGGAAGAGGGGAAGAGACGAATAGAGGAAATTGCTGCAAACCAATCCCAGGATTCAAACCAGAGAGAGAGAGGTCCGTACAACACATAAGCGCTCGTGGTTCAACAGATACTCGTAAGTGCTCGCGATTTTAACGCTGCGTGTTGCACATGCTTTAACCGTAATAGCTTTTATTTAGATCCGTGATTAAAATCATCGAAGTAGGTTTTTTGAATGTATGTTGTTTTTAATTTAACACGCCATAATTTCGTAAGAAAAATCTACTAATCAATGACTTAATAAAAAACTGTTCAGCTTTATTTAATTTCATCAAAATTAAATGGCATCATTAGGTCACCTTGAAGCTTTGAGTATAGCCATAGTTTCAAGCATCTAACGATAATATAGATAAATGGAACCCACAGACCTAATAATATGACTGATTTGATCACCGCATTGTTTACCGCTTCAAGGGGAAACATAAACCTACCTTCAAGGCTACTTGCTTTCATGAACTTTCGTTTAATGATTAATTTAATAAAGTTTATAAACCGCTAGCTTTACTATCTTGCTTTATCCGAGTTTAATGGAAATTTCAAAGCTCCGTAGCTCTTGATAAAAATGATGTTCTTCCGCCTTTCTCCACCTCTATAAAGTTCTTCGTCAAACAATTTTTAAGCCATAAAATTTTTCATTAGAGGTTCCATTTTTGACAAATTTTTCCCAATATCTAGTAAAAATAAAGGACTACCTTTTATAAGCTAATATCATAAATGGATCTACAATACTATATTCTCAATTATACAAATTTCGTTTCTCATTTTGTACCACAAATTCTAATTTGTTTTTATAATTATTTCACAATCTAATTTTTGAACTAATAACAAAGGATAATAAAATCTAAAGCCTAAAACTAAAGTAACTAACCATCACGCCGTTTCCCGGCAGGGGTAAAGAGAGGACGGACCGCCAAACAACTCGGTCTTGGCACACACTCTTTGCCTCATTCACACACATCTCACTTCTCGTACACACTCTTATATTATTCTGACTCTTGACATGGCTCGACTCAAGCATCTGATTCGCTTGATCGTGCCATGTCTTCCTCGGGCGTTCCCGACTTCTTTGACCATTAACATTTGCGTCATTTATTCTTCTTACACTTCATTATTTGTTCATTCGCTCTAAAGCCAAACAGAATAAATAAAAAAAATATCGATTGCGGTTCACATGCGGTAGAAGCGAAACTTTACAAAAAACAATCTCAACCAATAGGATTTAAAAGTGTGGTCATAATCAAGCGGCCAATGAGCGTCATTTCCGTTTCATATCTCAACCGGTTCCATGCCAACTCGGAATCAAGTCAACTCAACAACTCTTTGAAAAGTCATTAAGAGCTATGAAAAAAATAATTTTAAAAAATCGTTTACCCTAACCTAAGGTAACCTATTTAACCATTTATTTATATTTTTTTTTTCATCACTTTTAATGACCTTTCTGAGTTGGTTTCATTCTGAGTTCGCCGGTCACCATCTCAACCAATATAATCAAAGCGCACAATGAGCGCAGTTTGATGCTTAACAGTTGCTGTGATGCGTCATTTCCGTTTCAGTGAATTTCAAATTACAACGAGGGTAAAGAAGTTTCACTTCAAAAATCTTTCTATATGGGAAGTCCCATAAAAAAAGTTGTAAAAATATCTTGTCAGCTCATCTTTCGTTGGTAAGCATAAATTCTGCGGTTTGTTCTCACTTGTAATACCTACGCATGGAAAAAAATCGTACAACCATCTCAGTATTACAACTGGAATGTTTCATGGTATCATCCTCGTAAGCCGTTTCTTCTAGTATTGTTAGTGGTCGGTAAGAGAGACCCATAGAACCGTTTGGGGTTGGGATGCTGCCTGTTTCAAATAACATCGATCTGTTGAAATTAAGACCACTGCAATGTATTGTATGTTGATTTTCTATTTTCTATGTGTTTTTTTCTATTTCCCCCCCACATAATTATTCGGCAAGAGTTCCTATCTTTACGAAATGCAATCCATATTATTCCTTAAAATACAAAAAATATGCTTTCAAATTTTAGTTTTAAAAATTATTACTTCTTCAAACTTCGCAAATATACTTCGTGGTGTGATTATTGTGTGACTATTCCTAAAGAACGTTTAATGGTAGGTAGGCAGTTCCTCATGAAACAAATTTTATGATTTCTCTGCCAATAGGCAGGGCTGGGCAAAATACATGCTTTGCTGTAATTGAAATACAAATTACAAAATACTTTTTCGCATGTATTTAAAATACGAAATACAAAATACTTTCAAGTCGTGTATTTAAAATACAAAATACAGTATTTTAACCATTTTTTTCTTTCAAATACAAAATACAAATTACAAAATACAAAATACATTTGGTTTTGGTAGAACCTTTGGTTGCAATAAATTGTCGTAAATGCCCTTATCTAAGGGTGCGTTTCCATAGAAGCAATGTTGAGCACAGTGAAACAGAGACGTGCAAAAATTGACCAATCATATTGCTCAAAAGACACATTTCATCTCCGCTTCACTTCACGCTCCGCTTAATTTGTGGTAAAGGACTCAGGTGTTAGGTAATATAATAATAATATATTATTATTATAACACGACATTTGTATAGCGCTATTTTGTGTTATTTCTAGTGACCGACCGAAGGTTCGGTTTCGGTTTCGTCAAGGTTCGGTAAAAAAATCTAGTTTCGGCATCAGTTTCGGTTTCGGCAGAAAATCTGCCGAACCTTCGGCCGCACCGAAACTCTGCATTTGTGAATTATCGTGTGCCGTTTGACTGACTTCGGGTGAGTTCGTGGCTCGTGTGTCATCCACCATCATCAACTGAGTTCGTTGGCCGGTCCGGCGTGCTTGTATTGTGAGTTTATGTGATCACAAACTTCAATTGTTTTTATTTATTTCATTCTGATTTTAATTTTATTTAACAAGTGTAAATAAAAATTAAAATCTAGTCTCCTTCAACGGAAGCGATCTTCCGAACAGTCCCTCCTTTGATGTGCTTGGTGTAAGGCCCACCGTTCTTGGAGATACTTGCAATCTACGTAATTGTGACGAAACCACAAGTACCCTGTTGATATACATACTACTCTTTAATGCTAGTCTCCGTACACGGCGCTATCCGAAATATACTATTTAGTCACATGAGAACGGGTCGTTTCTACGACTCATTCTTGAGTTCAACAGCTCGACTGTGGAACCCGGCCTCTACGTTTCCTCCCTCCTTCCTCTCCCCAAAAAGACCCTCCATACAGCATCTTCAAAGATGACATACGCCCTGAGGGAAATTATTTTCCTCAGGGTCTCTCATGTGGAGTTAATGTAAAAAAATGTTGTGATTGTAAACGCAATTAAAATTATAATACTCAATTTATGAAGTCCTTACTTTATAGTGAATATAAGTGTCAAAAATAAGCCGAATTTCAGAAAACAATAGATTTTTAACACGTCTAAAAAAGTTTCGGTTTCGGCCGAAACTGAGACAGATATCGAATATTCGGTTTCGTTTTCGGTAGAAAATCCTGTTTCGGTCGGACACTAGTTATTTCACTTCAAGTGCGCTCTACTGTAATTAACTTAAAATAGTTTAGTATTCAGTCAAATTATTCCTATAGTGCTTGATCTAATACTATGACACAAAAATGTACAATACAAAGCAATGACAAGCATTACATAATATGATACAAATATGATAGAAAATGTACAATAACAGTGCTATTATAGCACAGGACGTGTTGCCAACTCTAAATATTAACACACATAACATATAGCTTTGGATTCTAGCGTTTTTAGTCTACGTATTATCTATGTCAGTTTATTTTTCATTATCATTATTAAGATCGCTAAATGTATTTGAAAATGTATTTTGAAGCCATAAGTATTTGAAATACAAATTACAAAATACCTCAGCCCCAGGTAATTGAAATACCAATTACAAAATACATTTTTAGGAAGTAATTGAAATACAAATACAAAATACGTATTTGTATTTCAAATACGTATTTCAATTACAAGTATTTCAAATACTGCCCAGCCCTGCCAATAGGGCATCCTTGCTGAGTCACCAAAACGTATCGAATATTTTGGGATGATCTATGGTAGAGGTCTTGGTTATCTCCAAAAATTGGACATTACTCGCGACACAATTTATTTCAATTATTTGGATGGCTCCAGTTGTAATAAGTTACTAGATTTGGCAAGCAAATATTGGTCCTTACATATGATATTGGCGTTTTGTATGGGAGGAACATGAAGTCGATTTTTTTTTAATATAATATATTTATTTAATCAAAGTATGTACCATTGCTATCTATGCACTTTTGCCATCTAATAGGTAGTTCATCGATCCCTTTACAAATCCATAAAATCTTTGAAGGCGGTTTGGACTGCCCCATCGGAGTTGATTTTTTTCCCTTGCAAGAAGACAACAGTCCACAATTGAATATGGATATAACACCGGCTCCAGGAATTTGGTGTCACATTCAAAATAATCGAAAATAAAAATAAAATAAAATTATACTAAATCGTTCAAGTCGTTTCGAGTTAAACGATTAAAATGAATAATAACGAAATCTGAAAACCGGAAGAAGAGAATCATTTCTATTTACACCTGCCGTATTTTAAGGCATAAATCAATATCAGATGTCTATTTTACATATTGGACTGAGAGTAGATATGTATTTTTCTTCAAAAACTCAATGACAAGTTCATTTATCAAGTCGTAAACTTGTATTTTTTAGAATTAGAAAAACCATGGAACGAATGATTAAATTATGGTTCGGCCCAGCAAGGCATGCCATCCGTTTCCTGCTAGAGGTATAATTTTTTCAGTAATGTGTTTGATGTAATAGGGGCATTTGGTCGGATACATTTAGTACTAGATATATTTGCATAATAGGAATAGATAGTAAGGACACAGTTGGCCAACGTACGCAACGTATGTTATATGCTAGTTCCCACACCAATGTGCATGCTTGTCCTAAGAACGCAACACGAATTTGGTAAGTATGTCTAAATGGTAAGAATGTCCTAAGAAGTCTTGTGTCTTGTGACCCTGTGTAATGTCAAACCAACTGCAAAACAATCAACTGTCAAATCACGAAATGTCAAATCAACCATGTCGCGTGCGTAAGATCCATACAAATATACTGTTCGCAAGCGTTGGAAGGCGTGATGGCCATCCTTTCTACACTTTTTCTATCCTTCACACGTCCCACCCCGATCCCGACAGCACAGATTGGAGTAGGATTGCATTGCGTATGACAGTGTGTACTCAAAGCATCTATTTTCATAGAAAACGTATGGATGTATTGTAAATATTGTCCAGATGACTTAATGCGTTGCGTATGATGAGTACGTGGGCCCAGTGTGTCCATAACTTTGTTCAAATATTTTATTGGTGCTCGTATTCGAGTTAGGCAAACTTGTCCGCTCTATTTTACTAACCGAATTCAAATTAATGTTTATTGGAAATCAATTCTTCTCGAACTTTTATTATTAAACGTTTAAAAACCACGCATAAGCCTCGCATTTACATGGATTTTAGTTATTTTATCCCATGTTATTTGATCTTTGGTCAATATCTCAGGTCCAATATTTTTAGAAATATGACCAAATGAAAAAAAAAATTGACTGATTTCACCTCAAACCTCAAATTTCATTTAGAATCTTGCAAGCGGATATGGTTTTACAAGCTATAAAATAACGCCGGGAGGCTTAACGTTTCGGTGTATTTTTATGAAATTTTGAAATATCCTACTATTATTGACCCAGAAAAATTAGCATTTATTTTAATTCCCTACAAGTTTTTCTGCAATATAATTGATTTGGTGGTGTTTAGTTATCCGAGTACGGTACCAGATAGTGGGAACACTTTTATGCTCCAGTACTCCACTTAAATTTCGATTTTTGGAGATGCCCGACATCAACATTCAACATCTTCAAAAGTTATTGAAAGTGATAAAAAAATGGTTACGTAGGTTACGTTAGGGGTTTTTTTTCACACCTTTCGAAGGTGTGCTAAAGTTGCTACGTTCTGATTTGTCATGTAACCGGCTAATCAACTGGACTGTCGAAACTTATCGATAACTTATGAGTTTCCAATAGTACCTAGGCAGTAGGCATATAAGTTCCATGTTTCAGCGACCTTTCTACATGAATTTGTATACACTGTCCTCTTAATCTAAACATATAAAAATCAAAATATGTTTGTATGTATGTATACCTATATATGTATGTTCGCTACTCATTGCTAAACCATTCATCCGATTGCGATGAAACTTTGGGTATTTGATGTGCGCATGCCCGTGATGGTTTCTGTGTAGAATAGTGAGCTCTGGCATCACGAAATTACGCGTTGCTAAACCGTTCGTTGCTAAACCGTGCCTATCCGAAAGAGATAAACGGAGACTAGAGGCTTTTGAGATGTGTTCCTATAGAAGACTACTAGGAATTTCCTGGAGAGACCACATCACAAATGAGGAGGTTCTCCAAAGAATCGAAGGAGGAAGGCACCTGCTCAGGATCTTGTCCGAAAAGCGCGCAAGATGGATCGGCCATGCAATAATACAAGAAGGCCTCTTGCATGCCATAATGGAGGGTATGACCGAGGGGACAAACGCTAGGGGACGCCCACGCCGAGAGTACCTGGAGGACCTGCTGGTGGATGTGCGCTGCTCATCATATGCAGACTTCAAAAGAGCCGCACAAGACAGGGAAGAGTGGAAGAAACGAATAGATGAAATTGCTGCAAACCAATCCCAGGATTGAAACCAGAGAGAGAAACCGTTCACCCAATTGCAATGAAACTCTGGGGATTTGATGTGTGCATGCCCGCGATGATTTCTGTATACAATAGTGAGCTCTGGCTTCATGAAATTACGCATTGTTAAACCGTTCATCCGATTGCGATGAAATTTTGGGGATTTGATGTGTGCATGCTCGCGATGGCTTCTATATACAATTATGAGCTCTGGCATTATGAAATTTTGCATTGCTAAACCTCATCCGATTGGGATTAAAATTTGGGGATTTGTAGGGAGGGTGGGTGGTTGGGGGAGGGAAAGGGGGGTGGGGGAAGGGAAAAAAGGGAACTCGGAAGGGTGCGGAGGGGAGGGGTAGGAGGGGAACTTGGGAGCGGGGAGGCGAATTAAAAGCTGCCCGCAGGGCAAATCCTTAATGATTATTTTAATACGTATCTATATCTTATTGTAAAAAGTATTCTATTAAAGTTTGGTTTTTTACTAACCTACTAACAGCGGGTTACAATAAATCGTTCGATGTCTGGCATATTGTTTATCGTGCTGTTATCTGTAAGGCAATAAGGTAAAATTGATTTACATTTTAATAATCCGACCTAGGCACAACTTTTCATCTCAGAACTTGTCTAGATGTGAAGCTGTGAGCAGACTACCTACTACTTGATTCTCATTCTCTAGCCTCGAGTTAATGGTGAAAAAAAATGTTAACCAACTGTTTTCATTTATCAATCTGACAGGTAGTCCTGTGGCAGTATTCAACTGCAGAAGACGCAACACAAATATGAGAAATTTAAAAAAAATTACAAGTGTGCAGTTCGCACGCGGTGGGAGTGAAACCTTCAGAAAAACAATTTTCGAGGGAATGAGACGAATGCAGAGTATATCAGGAGTAGAATAATTGTAGGGTTTCTCTACATATTATAAATGAAAGTCCTCCGCCACGTCTGTCTGTTCGCGATAAACTCAGTATATCAGGGTACCTAGCATGGTCGATCGACATAGGTTTTATCGAAAATGTCGGTAACTTGTAATCGCTCCCGAGCACGACTGCAGACCGCTAACGAACAAATAATAGTCCACGTCAAATAAATTAGTAACCCTTAGTCGTTGTGAACTGTTGATTGTTCGTTAGCGGTCTGCATTCGTGCTCGGGAGCGATTACAAGTTACCGACATTTTCGATAAAACCTATATCGCTCGACCATGCTAGGTACCCAGGAGTAGAATAATTGTAGGGTTTCTCTACATATTATAAATGAAAGTCCTCCGCCACGTCTGTCTGTTCGCGATAAACTCAAAAACTACTGAACGGATTTTCATGCGGTTTCAACCAATAGAATGAATGATTCATGAGGAAGGTGTAGGTGTACAATTAATCAAGGTTTTGTGTAAATTGGTTCAAATATAACACATAAAGGAGAATGTGGTGGGCGGGCGGTGTGGATTTGATTTGTATGCAAATTAACAGACGATGCGAGTTAATTTATCACTTGATTATAAAGGTTGGGTAACCATCCAGTAGATGACGTTGTTTTTCGTTAGCCACAGCAACGCGTGGCCGGGTCAGCTAGTTTATTATAATATTTTTTTTTTTTTTTTTTTTTTTTTTATTAGTAATAGAAGGTACATAAATTACAAATAAATTTTATACAGTAATTAATTACATAGTAGATATATTTGATGTACCCCCATAATTAAGCAAGGCTTGTGTGTATGGGGGGGTGTTATTGTATTGCTTTTTATATCATTCAGTTTAAGTTTTCAGTATAATTTTTAAGGTGAGTTTTAAAATTTTTATTATTGGTATTCATGTTTCTAATTTTTTCTGGTAATGAATTAAAAAATTTTGCTCCGAGATATTTATGACTCAATTGTCCAATTTTTTTTTTACATTTTGGAGTGGGAAGTATTGATGTTTGTCTAAGACTTCTGTTATTTTTAAATGGTGCAACTTGATTTTTAATATTATCTTTATAAATTTGTAATGTTGCATGATAAAAGTATAATGCACTTAATTTTCTGACCTTAAATTGTTTGAATAAAAGTTCTGACGAATATGAGTAGGGTTTTTTTAAAATTGTTTTTATTATTAGTTTTTGTGATATGTAAATTGTTTGTGTTTGATTTTTATATGTGCCGCCCCATCCTATAATGCCGTATTGTATAATTGATTGACAGAAAGCGAAGTACGTGGTTCTAAGTAATTTTTCGTTTAAAATATCTCTTAAACATCTAAATATATATGTTAGTTTCCTTATTCTGTTGTTCAGAATATTAATGTGTGGAGACCATTTTAAACGCTGGTCTATCGTTATGCCCAGGTACTTAATATCAGTTTTGCTTTCTATTTTTGAACATGATATATTACATTTGTGGTTTTCTGTATTTGTCACAGAGTGGATTATTAAGTTTATTTCTTTAGGTGTTTCTTGTTTTTTAATGAAAAATGGCAAATAATAGGTTTTTTTAGAATTTAAAGTCAACAGGTTTTTATCAAACCATAATTTTAGTGCATTGATATCTGTATTTGCCATTTTGTTTAATTCAGACCAGGTGTTTGCTTTTAGTAGTAGGACTGTGTCGTCAGCGTAGGAGACAAGGTCTCCATATTTAGAAATATTGAATATATCATTGACATATATAATAAATAACAATGGTCCCAAAACTGTACCTTGGGGTATTGAAAAATCGCTATATTTTGAATCGCTGACTTGATTTAGTAATTTTACTTGTTGTGGTCTTTCATGTAAATAACTAGCTATCCATGCTAAGACTTTCCCATTAATTCCTATAGATTTTAATTTATTTATTAATTTTTTATGTGATATGCTGTCGAAAGCTTTTTTCAAGTCTATAAATATTCCGATACATTTTTTATCGGAATCTAGGGCCGTATATAAATAGTTGGTTATTTTTGCTATCGCGTCGTGAGTACTTGTATTTTTTTTGAAGCCGAATTGATTATCATTAATTATTTTATTTTCATCTAAGAATGTCCAAATTTGTTTTTTTACAATTTTCTCATATATTTTTGATATATTTGATAAAAGGGAAATCGGGCGGTAATTTTGTGGGTCTTTAGGAGAGTCTGTTTTATAAATGGGAGTTATAATTGCTCTTTTGTAATTATTGGGAAATTCGCCATTTGCTAGACTTAGGTTTATTATATGTGTTATTGGAAGAATTAAGTATGTTTTCATCGCTTTTATTGTCTTAGCATCTATGTTATCAAAGCCGGGGGCAGAACCTCCTTTTAGTTCCGAAATAGTTCTGTCAATGTCGGCTTCTGTGACTGGCTCAAATTTATTTATTTGACATTGTGTTCTGTGTTGTGGATTTGATATATTGGTCGAATTTATGGATTTTGCTAGGTTTTTTCCAACGTTATTAAAATGGTTATTTAAAATATTACAACATTTTTTTGTGTCATTTTGTACATTATATATTAATTTCCCATCTGATATTTCGGATATGTGCTTATATGTTTTATTTTTATTTATTATTTCATTTATTGTTGACCATATTTTTTTATTATTGTCTTTAGCTTCTGTTATAATTTTTGAGTAATAGTCGTTTTTCGTTTTTCTAATTAGAGTAGTTAATATATTTTTATACTTTTTATAATATAGTACAATTTTATTGTTAACTAGTGGCCTTTGTGTTATTTTATAAAGTTTATTTTTTTTTCGAATGGCTTTTATTAATCCTAGAGTAATCCATGGTTTAATTTTCTTTGTTTTTGAATTGGGGACGATCTGTGTTGTTTTTGTTGCTTCTAAAACGTGTTTAGTTAAAGTTTTTTCAAACAGTAAGGCACTTTGGTTGGCGCATTTATTTTTTAAAACTTCTTCCCATTTTTCATTTATTAATGATTTTTTTAATAATTCATAGTCTAATTTGGAATATGGAAGATTTAATTTGGGTATTGTGTTTAGTTTTTTATTTGTCTCATGTAATATAAGACACGCGTAATGGTCAGTTATATTGGTTTTCCAAACAGTAGATTTAATATTTTTTATTTCATTTAAATGTATATTACACCAGATATGGTCTATACATGATGGAGTTTGGTTTTTAATTTCTCGAGTGTTACTATTAATACAAGATTTAAAGTTGAGGTGCGTCATCATGTTAATGAAATTATTTTTTTCTATTGAGTTATGGTTAGCAGAAATGTTTATATTGAAATCACCACATACAAAAGTAAGAATTTTCGATAATTTGCTTAGATATTCATATAGTTCATTTATGAAGTTAGTTATGTTTGATTTGTGTGTTCTGTACACTGTTATAATTCGGTATAATTTGTTTTTTAATTTTATATCTATTTTTAGACAATTCACATGTTGTATATAAATTTCTTCAATGTTTATAATTTCACACTCGTCATGAAGAAATATAATTATACCACTATTTTTATTAATTGGTGTTGTTGTTGCGATGCCTTTGTAGTTGGGTAGTGCATTAATGTGTTGATCGTTATTACAGTGCGTTTCTGTTAACACTATGCAGGCGGGCGATAAAAACAGATCATTTATATTTATCAAAAATTCATCAAGGTTTTTTGCGATGCTTCGAATGTTCATGTGTAGTAATAAGAAGGGGGAACTGTTTGTAACGCACCACTTATTAACTTCTTTAATATTTTGACATATTTCTTGGTTTATTTTGTATTTTTCGTCAATTTGTTTTACTATGTATTCGGTCATTTTGAATTATAATTAATTTTTTCTTGAGCAAAGTTAAGCATTTTCAATCTGTGTTTGCATTTTTCACTATTTGATTTGTGGTCTGTTGGAGTCGTAGTATTAAATTTTAAATTAAGTTCTGTGCAATTATTGCATTTTGGTATTTCGTTCTTATTATTGCAGTTTTTTAAGTTGTGTTCACCCGCACAATGAAGGCATATTGGTTTGTTCGGTGGTTGGAGGCAACGCATTGCTGTGTGACCATATTTTTGGCAATGGTAACACTGCATTAGGGGGTTGCAATCCTCTACTTTAATTTGGTAAAAACCAAGGTTTACGCTTTTTTTCGAAATTAGAAGATTTCTGAGATCTCCACTGGTTTCGAGAATTATATTTTTTTGTTTAAATTTTTTAATTTGTATGGTTCCTTTGTATTTTATCTGGTTTGGGTCCATTTCGTAAATAATTTTTATGTCTTCATTTTGCAGAATCAAATCTGATATAAATTCTTCTTGTGTATATTTTTCGTCTATTCCTTTAAAGATCATGCACGGTCTTTTTTTATCAATGTTTTCAACGTGTATTCCTTCAAGTTTTAACTTTGCAATTTCATTTTTGATGTTGGCCATATCATCCGCTTTTTGTAGATTTATTATTAATTCATTTTTTGATGTCTTCCTGATGCTGCTTACTCCGATTCCCAGTTTAGATATTTTGACGTTCTTTATGATGGTTTCTTTTATGTCTTCGTTTTCATTTTTAGTTTTTATTATAACGGGGAATACTGGAATTTTAGGTGTCGCGTATTTTCCACTGGCGATGCTAGCGTAACTTTTCGTAGTTGCTTTGTTTTCGAGATTATGGAATTTTTCTAAGTTACTGATATATTTTCTATCACTCTCGATTATATTTTCTTGTAATTCGATAATTTTTTCCTGTAATGAGAGACTCTCTTTGTTAATTGCATCTTCCAACCTCGTTATTATGAGTTCAATAGTATTTTTTGTTTTTTGGTCCTTGACTGTCTGAATTTTCGAAACCTCACTCTTTAGTTCATTTATTATTGATAACAAGTTTAAAAAATATTTTATATTTTATTCTACGAAGCACCGCACGAAGAGGAGGCCGATAGATTATGAAACACCGCACAATGAAGACAGTAATAACTCTATCTCATTCTCTCGCAAGCTAAATCCAATAGATGTATGTGTTTGTCTCTTTTTAGTGTCGCTTGTTTCCGTTTCATCGAGTTTCAAATCACAACGGTGCTAAAGTAGTTATCAATTTAAAAAAATTACAAGTGTGCAGTTCACAGGCGGTAGAAGAGAAACCTTCAGAAATCTAAACAAGACAGGAGTGGGGGGTTGCCCAGCACCGCACAAAGAGGATACCGATTATTCTATCTCATTCTCTCGCAGGCTAACTCCTTTAGATGTATGTGTTTGCCGCTTTTCATTGTCGCTTTTTCGTTTCATCGAGTTTCAAATCACAACGGTACTAAAGAGGTTTTCACTTTAAAAAAACGTATATCCACATTTCTACGTATTACCTACTATTAACCATGTTGGAAATTTTGGAGAAAATAAAGTTTTCTAATCATCCAATAAAATGTAATGCTTTTCGTCTCATGTTTTTTAAATTTGCTCCACTCAGGAGGCCCTGAGGAAAATCATTTCCCCCTGGGCCTGTGTCATCTTTGAAGATGCTGTGTGGAGGGTCTTTTTAGGGAAAGGAAGAAGAGGAAGTTCTGGGACGTAAAAAGGTATGAGGAGTAGGTAGGAATCCGGGGGTCAATATGTCCAGGAGTGACGGACGTATGAATCCATCCCTCCCACTTCGGTGGGTCGAGATGGTCCGGCTGAAGAGGTCAAAGGTCTCCCTCAACCAGTCTATACCGATCCAGCCCGCAACATAGTAGAAGCGGCAAACGCATCCGCCGCCAAGACCTAGACAAACCTCATACCTGCTAATTCACTAAACGTAGCGAATCACTTGGAGTAATATACGGTAGGAATGTTGATTATCCAGTAAATGGGGCGGCGGTACCCATAATAATTATGTGACCATTTGACTAGGAGGGGAGGTATGTGGCGGCTACGTCACAGTCAACCCCCACCTCAACATTGTCTCATATATTGTACTGCTTGTACTAACAAACGATCAGTCAATTTTTGTTGATCGACTTTTATTTAACGTAAAAAGTTGAACGAGATTATGTTCACACGTTTCAATTTAAGTAGAACCGAATTTGAAATTCAAGATGGCGTCAACTGAAATTGTCAGTGCGTGCGTCTCTCTAACTTCTGATGTTTTGCAAGATGAGCTCGAGATTATGAAAAAGCATAAAAAACGTCGTATTTGGGCGAGAATCATGAATTAGGCGCATCCAACACAATTTTGAAAGTGATGGAACTATAAGACTCCGAAGGATATGGATGACAGAAAAACAATTTGATGAGCTGCTTTCCAAAATTGGCGATAAAATTTTTCAGAGATGTTTAAATTAATAATAATTACTACTAACTACAGTAACCGGAGAAGCGAGGAAATAATCCATATTTCGTTAAAATTAGCTTTACCATAACCCAAAAACAACAACGCCAAACGTCATACTTTGACATAGGTAGTTATTGTTATTAGATTTGTACAAAGTTTTTTTTCTTTTAATTTATGCGTATTAATGGTGACGCATGCTCTGAATATTTACCGTTATATTTTGTCATTATCATAATATATTGGGTAGGTAGTGGAAATGAAACACATATTATTTATTGCAGTATCACGGGCATTTCTATTTGTGTACACTTCTTGCTTTTGATCCCAAAGACAGGGATGCATCCGACCATTTCAAATATTTTTTCGTTGAAACGGATTCCATGACGATAGAACTAGGAATGTCTAACGAATATGGACATAAATGTTTGACGTCTAGTTGTGCACGCGAGTAACTATGGTAACCAAAATGGCGCGATCATACTTGAACGTCAAAAGTAGACGGGCTATCAACTTTAGCTAGTCAACAAAAAACTTGTTCAACTTTGTTGAAAGTAGGTTCACACCTGTCAATATGCTTTCAAGTGTCGAGTTGATCAACTAAAGTTGAACCGTGTGAACCGGCTATTATCTATTCTTTGATCAATTTCATAGAATCCATAGAATGGAACAGATCTACACCATAGAACACCCGATCGATATGGAAACCGTATGTTTAACAGTGTTTTAAAACGACCATAGAATAAAGCATTCCATTCCATTCTCAAACAGTTCGATATCTAAAAAAATAAATTATTGAATATCACACTGTAAAATAGATCATAGAATCCATCTGGTGGCATAAGTTCAACACCCTGAGTTAGGTACGTCGTTGAAGCAATGACTTCGTCAAAGCGAACAGGCTAGCAAACTTAATCGTAACAATATGAACCCGGATCCCTAAAAATCTGGATTACTTTGCTCATATTTCGGGCTTATCCGCCTTGGTTTTGGTTCCGGCATAAAAAAACCACAATCATATTATGCCAATTAAATAATTTGTTTTATGAATAAACTTCACTTTACTCTTGGATTACAAAAGTATATTAAAATCTAAACAAAATTTTGGTCGGTATCTAAAAGAAAATACTAAATCCATTAAAAAATAATTGTCAACCGACTTAATTTATCTGCAGCCTTCGTTTGGATTTGTAAAATTTTGGTTTTATTGCTATATAGGTACTTATCATGGTAATTCCTTTACTGCGCTTCACGCTTTTTAAATATTTAACTCTTTACGATGTAACACTAACTCTGCAGTTCTTTATCCCATTTCACACAGTTGGTATGGTCCGCATTTTGAACAAGGTACGTATAACTTCCAATGTATCCGAGTACAATTATTAATAAATTATTATTACAACAGGAGGAATAAAGTGATCGGAGGTGTGTTGCCAAGGCTAAACGCTCATTAAACCCTTTCCAAATGCAACAAACACTCAAATCTAAAATACGAAAAGCAAACGCGTTTCTGTAGAAATTGTAAAGTTCGATAATTTATTCTGAAGCCTTCTCCCGTTCGAATAATTCATGGTATTTACGAAATCTTATATCTAACATTGATTGATTTACAGGTTTATTAATAAAATAATAATAATAATTTTTTTTTTCATAAGAAGCAATTACTTTTTGGTTAGACATTATATTATAAAAAATATTATTTTTCGTTATTTTTTTTTGGGGTGTTATGCCGTGTTGCGCTACCTCCTTCTTTAGCCAACGTTTCGGACATCATTGCAGTGTCCATCATCAGGGCAGATCCGTTAGATGTGTAATTTTAGTGGTGAAGTGTGTGCTTATTTACTTCGAAGCGATACCGTGTGGCCAGCTCCACTAACTTTCACCGGTACAAAATAACCGTGATAAGCAGTGGCGTCATTGTCGCGGAACGGAATAGAAAGTTCACTAAATCGTGGTATTTATGCTAGCCAGGGGCAAGTCCGTTTGCGAATTGCCGACGGAAGTGGCTCCATCTCTTAACGAATTCTAAAAATTAGAAATCATAACGGTAGGAATTATAGAATTAGAATTACAATTGTTAAAGCGAATTTAGTCAATATATAGGTATAAAAACAAAATGGCTAAAGAAGGAGGTAGCGCAACACGGCATAACACTCCAAAAACAAATAACGAAAATGCTTTTGGCCGTGACAATCTGAAAACGTATCAAAAAATTATTAGTTTATTTATTTTTATGTTTAATAATTGTAACGATGTCGCATTAAACTTCTAGATAGTAGTCAATCACCGGGTTCTTATTAGCAATCTACTTTATTTTTTAAAACAAAGGGTATTACATATAATATTATTTTTTCTAATGGTACGAAATAAACATATGGATAATAAAAAAGAGACTTTGGAGTATTACTCGACTCTAAATTACTATTTAAAGATCATGTTAAATACATATCTTTTCTCGTCTTCACTCCACGCATCACAAAACCATTCAATAAACCCTTTTTACCCGATGAACTTGCCTCCTCCTCAATAATAAGAAAATCCTCAATACCAATCTCACATTAACCGAATTGAAAATATTTTATTTAGATATTCTGACTTTTTAGCAGTGTAACTTATTTACAGATTAATGTTTATGTAGAAGTCAAAAAGAATACCTAAATACGGTATGAAAGAATAAAAACAGAAACATCACATTTCAACGGGAAGATGAGGAAAATCATTAAAGTTATGAAGTAATAATTAACAAAGTGATCCAGAAACTAATCATTAAAGTAATCCTAAAGAAACCTTCCACTTATCCAACAGAAACGCTTTTCGCAGATTTCACGGTGCCTCGAGTAGAGAATATCTTCAAGAAAAATGCAATTATCCAAATTTACAAAGATAATATCATCAAGAAATTTGAAACTCACCAATCAAAAAGATATGAAGACAACATCAAAACACCAAAATTTAATACCAAACTAATGCAAAACAATTATATCTATTTAGGAATAAAGTTTTTCAACAACCTTCCCATTGAAATAAAAAAAACCAAAGACATCAATAAACTGAAACTCAAACTGAAGCTACACTTCATCAGGAATAATTAACTAAATAATTACCTGTTTTCTCCTTCTTTCTATTTATTTTTAATACATATTCATCTCTATTTTATTTAGATTTTTAGAATTTCTCCTAAGTGCACAATATCTTAATATGTAACCGTATCCTATGTATGTACACCTACACCAATAGATGATCCAGAAGTCTCAATTTATCCTATTATATATTTACTTATTACATAATGTTGTTCTATTTCAGTTATAGTTAGTGTAACTCGCTCATCAAGCACAAGAACTAGCTTCTTCTTTGGTGAGATTGCAATGTTTAAATAATTTCTGTACCGCTATATAACTTCTAAAACTCCACTGTACAATTATATAACTATATTAAATAAATAATTATAATAATAATAATAATCCCAATACAACATGCAGACAACAAATATAAATACTTTTATTTTATTTATTGTTATTTTGTGAAAATCAAGAAACTAGAAGACGAGGAAATAAAAATCAACACCCATTCAGCAACATACAGTCCGCCTCGGAACAGGAATACCTAGTGAGGAGGACTGTAAACAAACCACTTTACTTTGTATTTTTAGTTATTTTGTAATTTTACTTTATCTTATATTGTCATTAAAAAAAAAATTAAAAAAATTGATCTGAACCTCGAGACAACATTCGCTAAGGACAACATTCGAGATTATTCTGGAATGTTCCATCAAGAACATTAGCGAACCATCCAGAACGTTCTCGAAACTCTTAATCTCACCGACATACTCTGCTACTCCTTCCAGAACTTTCTTGAGTTTTATCGAACCTTCTAGAACTTTCCGGAAGACTGTTCTTAAAATTTCTAGAGGGCGAAACTTCCAACCCTTATATCTTCAAAAGCACGCCCTTTAGGTAAAAACGGTTGCCCTTATCCTGGAGGGGGAATAGAGATCTACCACACCATATAACTCCCTTGATCGTAATGGAGCTCGTTTCTGAGTTTTTGCGGTCCGCACGTTTCTTTGGACTTTCTTTTATAATATGTATTACGATACGATACGATACGATTGTACCACCCCAGCCAGGAGCACTTCTGTCCCGGTGAGACCGGTACACCAGGGGGCACTGATTTGTTAGGACTGGAACACGTGCTCTGAGGATGGGAAGGAGGTTGGAGTTTAATCGACCGGTATACATGGCAACCTAATAAGCCAATATAAGAATGTAGGATGGGCAGGAATAAAGGAATTGGTAGTGAGCTGTGGTTTTCGTTTATCGCATTTCGCTTATTTTGTTTCCAGTTACTTCGTTTCCGCGAACAGTTTCCTTCCCTGCTTCTTGTGTTGTTGTTGCTTCTCTCTGCTTCTTGCTTCTCGTTTCCAGCTTCCCGTTATTTGAAGCTTCCGCTGCACGCTTTCAGCTTGCCCCTGCTTCTTGCTTCCTGTTTCTTATGGCTTCATGCTTTCCGCTTCCCTTGCTTCTTGCTAACAACGTCCTGCTTCCCACTCACTGCTTCTTGTTTTTTTTTCCGACTAATTGCTACCTGCTTTCAACATAGCGTTTCCAGTTTCCCACTGCATCCCACTTCTCGTTTCTCGCTGTTTCTTGCTTCCCGCTTCCGTTGCTTTTCGTTTTCTGTTTCTTGCTTCACGGTATTCAACTCCCGCAATGTGACTAGATCCTCCCTGCCTCACCATGTGTCCAAATCTTTGATCTTCATATTAGTTCATAGGTGTTCCTTTACTTCATTTCCTTGTTGAGGCGGTTTTATATGTTTCGATGACTGGTAAGTTATTTCCTTCACAAAAAGCAAAGTTTCTTATTCCAGTATTTCGTCAACCATCATTGCGCTTTCCTGAATTACCTACCTAAATAAAAAGAATTAAAAACCTAACCTAAAGTATACTTGAAACGTATTATGTAACCGTGAGATTATTGTGCACTCGTTCAGATAGATTAATCATGTCTCTCGGTGAATTCAAAATTTTTGTCAGAGTTCAGTGTTCCACAACCTTTCCTGAAATAGTAACAATCAATTAACCAAAGCCTGCCTCAATGAATGCAATAAATCATTCTACCTTCGCCAATGGTTACGGACCACCGTTGTCATTATCCATATTAAGTTTGTTTTGAAAACAAAGCTGAAAGAAATAAACATTAATTTAGGTGACAAGTGAAAAGTATAAATGAAATACGGAACTTATCTGATTATTTACTCCAGGTCTGCTGAAAATATTTAATAGTTTATATTTGTACCTATTTGAGGCGGGATTAGTTTGAAATGTTGAATAATATTTCAAGGTACCTATTTACATATTTATCTCGTGTTTAATCTATAAAATTGTTATTTAACAAAGTTTTGTTGTATCCTGCTCTGTTTAAATTAGAAATACATACTCGTAGTGTTGTTTTTTGGGTTCTAATCAATATCAGAATAAAGTTTATTGTTCAGTTTCACACTTAATAATACTTAATTGTGGGTTATAGGAACCTACCCAAATTAATTGGTGTGAGAATCAAGGCATCCTAGAATCTAGGTTTATCATCAACTCGTAGTAATAAAATATCCCCAAGAAAACTGTTTTTTTTTCAGTTTCATAAATCAATATTTATTAACATGAATAATAATATTCTTTACGTCGAAAGGGTTAACGCCACCGGCTACTAGAGTCAGTCGATCAATTAAAATAACAGTAAGATTATTTTTAATATACGACCCACAGATTATTGCTACCTCTTACGATACGGCGAATAAAAACAATTATAGTGTGCTAGAAAAGAATTTATTGACCTTTTCAACGCCACCAATTAATTTACTACGTTCCTGATGTGGCTACCGTACCAAGCTTTTTTCGGTATGTAATCAGGTGAAAATAAATATAGCTAAAATAAAGCTAAACAACTACGATGCTGTTATTAGATACTGTACGAACATGCATAGGTAAGTCAGTTTTCGAAGATCACGACTTGTGGTGTTTCTCTTAGTCCGGATTAGACATTAGATTTCAAGGTTCATTCATTTGGATCTTTTTTACCATTGCTACTGTATACCACGTTGTTAGTATTAAAACACTACATTACACCGATTTTAATTCGATTCCGTATCTTATTCCAGTGTAGATAATTAGTTCGTTCCTGACTACTTCTACCATTCAAACCCCTCTCTAAACACTACTGGCTACCTTTTGAGAAGTATTGCCGCACGTACGCGGCGACACTCGAACGATCCACTTAGAATATCACTGTACACGTGCGGCCGTACTACTTTATTCATTTTTTAATATGTTTTTTTTTAATTCACTGAATTTGTTCAACTATAATTTATAATGCAATAAGAAAGAAAAGCTACGAAATTAACTTGTGTAGTAAAAAAAATCGAGTGCAGTTAACACGCGGTTGAAGCGAAACTTTACCAAAACAATCTCAACCAATGAAGAACCAAGGAGCCTTGAAAAGAGAGGTCATAATCAAAGCGGCAAATGAGCGCAGACCTAGCGTCATTTCCGTTTTATATATCAACCAATAGGAGCCTTGATAGGAGTTTGATGCTTCGCAGGTGCTATAATGCGTCATTTCCGTCTTCCATCTTCTAAACTTTCGGCCGGACCAATTGTAGCCGGACCAATTGTCGCCGGACCAAATGTCGCCGAAACAATTGACGGGTCACCCACACATATAGTCACTGCCTTTTATTTATGTAGATAATATAAATAATATGGCCGAAGTCTTCGATTTTGCCCGGGATTTATTCAGTTACAAGGTTTTGAAATCAGATTATCAGTAATCAGATTATCAGTAATTATCAGTAAGCCTCTAATTTTGAACGTCAAGTGAATTGCGTTTTGAGGGACGGCAAAAGGAAATGGTGGTAGTTTTTGAAAATCTCATGTAAACAGTAACCTTCCTCTTGTTTCAAAGATGTGAGCGAAAATTCTCCAATTTCAAAATAAAACTGAATATTTTGTAAAAAAAAAACACCGAGAGACATCTTTAAATTTTAAATAGATAGAGTATAGTATAGTGTACTATAGTATAGTATAGTATACTGGTATATGGAGAGTTAAGAAGCTGTAGTCCACGCAGTTGCCCGGGCTTTATGTTAGAGTTTTTCGAAATCAAAAGTAGACAATTAGTAATTTTATTAGTAATTGTAGTAAATTTCTTATTTTTCAATGTCAAGTCAAGAGGATGAGGATACCGCCAGCCCGCCCGGCCACAAAAAAAACCGAGAGTGTGTAGTTCACAAGCGGTAGAAGGGAAACCTTCAGAAAACTAAATTAGGCAATAGTGTGGAGGCTACGAAGCACCGCACAAAGAGGAGACCGATTATACTATTTCATTCTCTCGCAGGGTAAATCATATAAATGAATGTGTTTGTCTCTATTTAGTGTAGCTATTTTTCGTTTCATCCAGTGTCAAATCCCAATGGTGCTACAGAAGTTTTCACTTCAAAAATCTGCGTATTAGGTACCTACTTTATCCCGTGTCTGAATTTTTCAAACTATCAGTTCCAATTTAAAAAAAAATATATCTTAATATCGAAGAAACACTCATTGAAAGAAAAGCCGAGTTTTAGAGTGCATTGAACTGGAGTAACAGGAGATTACTTTGGCGTACAATCAAAAAAAGTATTTTTGATAATGAGTGCTTAGTGTGGTATTTTTTTCAAACATCTTTAAAGGATCTGCAAACCCCACAACACGGCTTATAAAGGTACGAATTAGAATTGATCTTTCCTTGTCTATGTTAGATACTTTCAAGGAAACGAAGACGTGAATGATATTTAAAGATTTGTAAGAGGGAGGCAGGAGTAAACAGAGAAAGACCAAAAAAGGTTGTTCTTGTGTTTTGGACGGAATTTACATGGTTTGGGTGGGAGGAATCCACATCCAAACGCATATATGCTAACCGTTTTAGGCTTGCCACTGGCATAACTTAAACCCTTTTTTCATTCATGGCAGCCTTTACCGAACATTCATTAAATTACAGAGTACCCTGAATAACGACGACCCACAGACATAGTAACTATTCCTCAAAACAATTTTGAAAGTGAACCCAGTCGTGTATTTCACTCAACTGATCTTGAAATGGATCCTAAATTCTACAAGAAACTGAACATAACCACGTTATCTATACATATAATAAAATCTAGCGCAGTACCGTGGAAAATTACGATCTATTTAGGGAGGGCGTGTATAAAAGTATTTATGAAAATAATGTTTGCCATGGGATCATTGTCGTAAACTTGAAAATTAAGTCATCTGTCAAAAATTTTAACTGAAGTTACACATTTTAGAGATAGAATTATTAATGAATAAATAGTGTCTATTGTAACGCTTATCTGAATCGTTCCAACCATTAGTTTCAATTTTGAAAACCAAATCTAAAGGTTATTAAACTGAGTTACACAGAGAAACATCACTGAAATTAATATTGTTATGGCTCTGCAACCGGGCCCGAAAAGAAGAAGATGGAGAGCGCTAACATTTACAGCGACAAAATCGATGCGAAAATTGCGAAAATGTTTAATAAAACACGACTCGTTTAAAATAGAGCAAAAATCTCGCGGGTGTTATCTAATTAGCATTTAAAGAAACACTGTGAATTTTTTCATACATATAACTTGTAAAATAACTGAAACAAACGTGTTAATAATAATTTTTGGAGCATATTTTGCGATTTTTTTCTATCGAGGGAATTTTATATAATTTTCGTTTCGGCGCGGGCAAAGTCTAGATATTTTTTTTTTTTTTTTTTTTTAAACTTTATTTATTTCCATTTCTTTGTACATATAATGTATAATAGCAAATAGACATAATATATAATAACAAATAGTATGAACAAGGAATGAAAACCCACTAAGGCACTGCCTAAGTGTGGGTAATATTAAAACAAAATACTATATTTCTAAGTACGCAAAATATAAAATAGACTTAAAAAACAAATAAAATATAAAGTTAGTATTACATAGGTATAATAAGTGAGAAAGGTTTTTTTTTAGCTTTTATAAAAATAAAATAAAAATATGGAGAAAAACATAGTGATTTTTCATTTTTTTTTTTTTTTTTTTAGTTATTACAAAAAAATAAACTGAAAAACATATTGTACTTCAGTTTAGAAAGTTACAGAAAGTGAGTTGTAGAAGGAATGACAAGTTTATAGAAAAAGCGTTTCAATATCTACATTATTCAACCATAATTTTACCTCTTTTACATATTTTATCATTTTATTTATCATTTGAGTTTGTAGTGGTAGAAGGTTAAATGTGCGAGGACCAATGAAACTGCTATGTGTCTGCAATAATTTAGTATTGGTTTGTGGGGTGTAAAATATATTATTTATTCTTTTGCTCATTCTGTTTTCATTTATTTCGAAATTATTTTTGTTTTTAAATACATATTTCAAAGTTTGTAATATAAATAATTTACGTATATTAAATATTTTAGTTTCTTTTTATAATAAGTTGGTCGAGAATGTTTTATTTTTGTTATATATGACTTTAATTATGTGTTTTTGAATTATTTGTAAAGGCTTAATAAATGTATCAAGTGCACCACCCCATCCTATAATGCCATAAGTGATTGATGATTGCACCAGGGAAAAGTAGATCATTTTCAATTTTTCAATGTTTAGTACTTCCTTAAGTCTATAAAATATATATGTAAGATATCTTAATTTAGAAGTGATTTGATTAATATGTGATTTCCAATTAAGATTTATATCTATTGATACTCCTAAATATTTTATATTTTCGACATTAGTAAGTTCGTGAAGCACATTTCTTGATTCATTATGAAGCACATTTCTTGATTGCAACTAATATTATGGATTCTAATTTTAAGGTTGTCTTTAGGTTTATTTTTAATGGTTTTATAAAAAGGTAAGTAAAATGTTTTGGTATAGTTTAAAACGAGTTTGTTGTATTTAAGCCATGTTGAAACCAGTGAAATACAATCAGTTGCTTTCGAAAAAGTTTCTTTCCAATGATTACCATCCACTATTATTGCCGTGTCGTCTGCGTAAGAAACAATTTTACCAGGAATTACAAAATTACATAAATCATTAATATAAATTAAGAATAAAATCGGGCCAAGCACAGTTCACTGTGGAACTCCATTTTTTATCTTTGACTCTGAACTATAATTATTCCCAATTTTTGTTTTTTGTGTTCTGTCTGTAAGATAGTTAGAGAGTAGTTTTAGTGTGTCTTTTTTGAAGCCTAGTTGATTTATTTTTGTAATGAGTAAATTATGATTTACGGTGTCGAAAGCTTTTCTTAAATCTAGGAATATGGCAAGACATTTCTTTTTTTTATCGATAGATGAGTATATCTTTTTTGTCAATTCATATATCGCATCCTCAGTGCTTAGGTCTTTACGAAAGCCGTATTGGTTTTTCGATAGAATTTTGTATTTTTCTAAGTGTTCAATGACTCTAAACTTAACGCATTTTTCGAATATTTTCGAGAGGTTTGAAACATGGGATATTGGTCTATAATTATCTAATTTATTCTTCTCTTCAGATTTATGAATAGGTATAATAGTGGAGATTTTAAATTGCTCTGGAAAATGACCATTTTTGAGGCATAAATTAAAAATATGTTGCAATGGAGTTAGGACATGTTGTTTTATTTTTTTTAACGTAACGCAAGATAATCCATCATTTCCCTTAGAGCTGGAAGGTGTTAGGTTATCAATATATTTTTCAATTTCATTAAATGTAACAGGAAAAAAATATTCTATTGAGTTAATTGAATCATTATTTGAATCTAATTGAGGAGATGTCTCCATATAAGCATCATTAACATTAATGCCGGATGATTCAAGTACTACGTCTACTACATTTGTAAAATAGTTATTAAAGCTTTCTGCAATGGTCGATTTGTTAGTTATTACTTCATTATTTATTATAACCTCATTTACAATATTTGAAGACATATTTTTTTTGTTCGAAATTTCATTTATAATATTCCAAGTTTTTTTAGTATTATTTTTAGCATTTTCAATTTGTATACTATAGTATTTCTTTTTGCAGTTTCGTATCAACCTATTTAGTAAGTTACGATACATTAGATATTTTGTTTTATGATAAGGCATTGTTCTGAGATTATTCTTTTGGCAATCTATTTGATATTTAAACATTTCTCTATATAATTTATCTCTTTGTTTAATTGATATAATTAATCCAACTGTTATCCAAGGCTTAATTTTTTTATATTTATTGTTAGTGACAACTATTTTACTTTCACTTTTTAGAGTATGATCTCTCAGAGTTTTATAGAAATTCTCTAGTGCGAGATGTGGATTTTCTATTGATATCACATTTTCCCAGTTTTCTGACCGAAGTAAAGAGTTAAGAGTTTCATAATCAATGTCTACTTTTCCTATATTTTCAGAATTTCGGTTAAGAGGAGTATTTTTGAGATGGTGTCCATAAAAGGTTGGGTAATGATCTGTGATATTTGTTTCAAGAATTGAAGAGATGATATTAACCGCCTTGTGCGACTTCACAAATATGTGGTCTAAACATGCCGAGTGACTTAAGGTTACTCTTGTTGGTGAGTTAATATATGACATATGTCCAGAGCTTGATAAACAATCAAGATACTCATTTTAACAATTCACATTTGTATTATTATCATTAATATTTATATTAATGTCTCCTGTCACAATGGCAAAAGTGAAATTGTTTCTATGAAGTTTACTAACAAAAGATTTTAGTTCTTTTACAAATAAAAAAATCATTTAATGAAGGGGATCTATATATGGCTAATATATGATATTTATAGTTGTTTTGACAAAAAGTTACTTTTATTGCATTGGCTGTTTTAAATTTAATAAATTCAGCATGAACATTTTTCAGAGTATTATGACAGAAGACAGTAACTCCATCATGACCAGTATGCTTACAGGCAGATGAAATAGTTGTATATTCTGGTAAGTTATATGGAATTACTTGTTTCATTTGAGTTTCAGTTAAAACTATTACGCTTGGAGAAAAATCTAGGTTATTAATAAGTACACAAAGCTCATCGAAGTTTTTTCTTATACTCCTAATATTCATATTTAAAATCGAGAAATTAACATTTTTAAATAGGTGATTTAGTTCACATGGGTTTTTACATTTATAATTTTCGTGTTTATAGTTTTCTCCAGACATTTTGAAAGGTTGATAGTAGTTTGCTATGTGGTTTTATTATCCTTTATTCGGAAGGGATGTCTTCTGGCGTTCTTATGAGTAAGATTGGAGATGTTTCGTTTTTTCTCATCCATATTTTTCCATTTTTTGCCCATATAAATTTGTACCCAAGTCTTGACGATTTAGCTAGGTACAGTAGATATTTATTAAATTGGGTCAGTTGTTCGTTAATATATATTGTGTTGTTTTCTTCAAAATTTATGTTTTTTGCGTATAAAATATAATTTTTTTTTTTTATGTGCTATAACTACGTCTTTACTTTCTTTGTTTTGTAGAGATACTACAATGGCAGTATTTTTGTTCATCGGGTTTTTATTTTTTGCTTCTGAAAATATTTGTCACATTAATCGTTTTTTTATCACATTTGAGTATGTCTATATTATCTTCAAGAATAACATATATTTTTTAAGAGCTTTAAAACTTACCGTGTTTAAGGGAAATATGTAATAAATCGGTACAAATCCGGGTTGCGGGACCTTAAAGGTAAAAAGGAGAATAGTGCTCGTAAAGTACATTTTTCTAATAATTAAATAGAAGTATTAAGAAAAGATATTACAATATTATTTTTTGCACCGTCTTTTTCATGAAGTAAGAAATTAGATGTAGTAAGTAGAGGTAAGGAGAGGAAAGGAAGGAGTGAACCTGAGTCTATACCGGCAAATAAAAGTCGGCTGTATTCGGCTTCGTTTTTGAGATAAAATATTATGGTTTATTAATTTACGGTAAAAAATTGTCGTAAGATTGCCTCTTTTGATCTTTAATCCAACAGACAATAGGCAGTGTTTCACAAAAATCATCTAAAATAACGGAAATGCAATAATAAAACAGAAAAATTTAGAAGCTTATATCTATGTCGTCCCCAGTTAGAGTATGCTATGTGGATGAAGGAAGCGGGAGGGAAATGGGAATCGCCCCGGGAGCAATTTATTGGATAGCCAACTCCTCTGCCGTAGGGCACACCTAGTGGTTCGCTACGTTTAGTGACTCAGCAGGGGTGCAGGAATGAGGTTTGTCCAGGTCTTGGCGGCCGATAGCAGACCCACCTACCGTAGGCAGGATCGAGAGTGACTGGTTGAGGGAGGTCTTTTATCCTCTTCAGCTATAATCAACCCATCGCTTTGCACCGCAGTTAGAGGGATGGATTTAAAAGTCCGTCACTCCTGGACACACTGACCCCCAGATTCTTACCCACCCTTCATACCTATTTCCTACCCAGAACTTCCTCTCTTTCCTTTCCTTAAAAAACCCTCCACACGGCATCCCCTAAGATGACATAGGCGCTGAGTAAAATTATTTTCCTCAGGACCTCCTGTGTAAAGCCAATGGAAAAAAATAAATGAAATGGGTTATTCAGACATGACCGCCTAATGAAAATATCGCTAAAAATATTTTTGGCTTTATAATTTGGGAGGCGGGAATGGGTACCGCCGCCTCGGGAACCAACACCTCTGCAATAGGTCACCCCATGTGGTTCGCTACGTTTGGTGATTTAGCAGGGGTGCCCGGGTTCATGGGGTGAGGTTTGTCAAGGTCTTGGAGGCGGATGACCAAGACACATTGAACCCCAGATTCCTACCCACCCCTTAAACCATTTTCCTTCCTAGAACTCTCCTCTCCTTCCTTTCCTTAAAAAAGCCTCCACACAGCATCCCCAAAGATGACATAGGCCCTGAGGGAAATGATTTTCCTCAGGGCCTCCTGTGTGGAGCTCATGTAAAAAAAAAATCATTTCAAACAATGATTCGATTCTGAATGGTGATCGTTCACCAGGGCGATACTGAGAGCATCTGCAACACTGGAAATTAACTAATACACTTTTCCTATCTCAATCCACGACACGTTGTCATGTTCCAATAATGTCTCGCGTAGTTTTTACTTTTTACGCCATCGAGTGCGAAGCGTTGATTAAAACGCATACATTAGTGCACTCACCGTACTCGGAATCGATTTGCAGCCCTGAATAGCAATAGTTCACATTGTGAGTGACACTATCGATTAATTACAGTTCACACATCTCCTGTGAACCAGACCAGCGGCGGTCCATTGTATATTAAATAAGAGGCGAGCGTAAATCTTGTCAATGCTATCTCAAATCCGATAAAAACCTATCAAACATCTAATTGAATCATGGCGGAGATGCTCTTCGGTTTTTACAACCGTATTTTCAATTGATTTATTTTTAATTTAAAAAAAAACTACAATGTGCCGTGTTATATCAATTCGATTTAAGCCTCCGATACCCGAATTTCTACCGATATCTTACATATCTCCCTTAAACATTTGAAGTTATTAAGCTCTTAAAAAAATCTATGTTATTTTTTAAGATAATATCTAGCGTGTTCCATGCCGAAACGCAAATTATATGAAATTCTCTCGATAGAAAAAAATCGCAAATTATGTTTATGTAAACACGTTTATTTCACTTATTTTAGAAGTTATATATGTGAAAAAATTAACAGTGAGCTTTTACACCGGCGAACTATGGACAAGATACTCACAACCACAAGGCGTCATGAACACACTTCGAGTACAATACAATAACGCATATAGGGCGCTATTCGACCTACCTTGGTGATGCAGTGCCTCGCAGATGTTCGCAGAAGGAAGGGTACATGGGTTCGCCGCTTTGATGCGCCACAGAATAGCCGGGGTGAGACAGCGCTACCAAAGATAGGAGAACACTCTCGTCCAGGCCGTGACCCAGTGGCATGGCGCGCCTCTTCACCAAACATGGAGAATTCATCTGAAGCCCCCGTAGTAGATAAACAAGTACTAAATATGTGTATATATATTTCTTTTTAAATCTTTTTATATTATTTTATTTTTTCTTTCCTATATAGTATGTAAATCCATTTTATGTAATGTATACTTTTTTATGGCAGACAGAGTATTGCACCCACCGCTCTGTTCGGCTGAAATAAATAACTTATTATTATTATTATTAAATGCTCTTTTAGATATTCCCCATGAGATTTTTGCTCTATTTTAAACGAGTCGTGTTTCATTTGACTGTCCTAGAACGGGAGACCTTCCTAGTTGGGCAGTCAAAGCTTCTTTTTACGGTTAATGTATTCTTTATGACAAAATAAATAAATAATTTTTTTTTCATAATTTTCGCTTCAATTCTAACGTTTCAGATATTAGCGCGCTGTCCAACATTCGTAATTACATATCTTTCCATCTTCTTCTTTTTGAGCGGGGATATGGCGCCTTAAGTAGGTACTACGGCAAATTTGATCACATCATGAAGCTATTAAAAAAGTTAAAAATCTATCTTAAGCACTGCCTTTTCAACCTGTAGGTTTTAGTTGTTTGAATGTGAATAAGGCAATGAGTTGTTTGGCGGCCATCCTCTCTGCCTACCCGTGTGGAGAAATGGTGTGATGGTTAGGTTTCAGTTAGAGTGGAGGTTCCGAGATCGAGGCTCGCTCGCAACCCGATTTATTATATTAATATTTTCATGTTTCAAAAATGAAATTAATATTTTGCTAAATGAAGCAATGTTACTTTGTTTAAACCACTTGTATATTTTAGTAAAGTCGACCGGTTTCGGAACGACCGTTCCTTCTTCAAAGCAAACGTATATTGATTTGACAGTTATAAACTAGTGGATGGGAACAATGTATTAGGGGTGGAGCCGTTGCTAGGTGGGTAGGGAAACATATCCATGATTGGGCTAAAAGACAATATTTTTTGTTTGTTGATGAAATGAAAAAAAAAATCTATTTTAGGCTTTACTCAAATGTACAAGTGGTTTAAACTTTGTAACATTGTTTCATTTATCTATAATGGTTAACTACAAAGTTATAGCTACATACAAAAGTATAATATGTTGCTCTCCACTGTACTTGCGAGATGGGCTTTACGAAACCCAACGCCATTAAATTGTGACGTGACAGTTTATTCCCCGACGGTTAGCCCCCCGAATTCATAATAATTATAAAATTTTTTAGAGAGTCGTTTTTTTGTAGTTATGGTATATATATTTATTAATTTTCGGGAAATCGACAGTTTATATTTATTTCAGTTTGTACATAGTATTAAATATCCAAAATAAAACCAATTACGGATTTCCTCCTTGTGGCTTTACTTCTACTGAGACAGCATAATTATAATAAGTAAGTTAATTATATAACAAAGGAATATTAATCCAAAATTATATAAAACAAAAAACAAAAATATATATATATACTCAAAACAATTTTTTTAATATAAAAATGAAAAATTACAAAACGAAAAATCTATCAATACATTGGTAGCCATGGAGAGAAGTTGTACATATAAATCAAATCATAAGAGAAATATAAACAATAATAACATAACATTATTCAAGAACCATCAGAGAAATACTCTTTTATCGACCTTTTTCAGTAAGTTTGCAATTGAAAATGTCAACATTGGATAATACGCTATTATAACTATTGCATAGTCTGTTCAGGCAAAAATTCTGCTTACAGTTTGTCTTGCATTGATCCACCCTGAACAGGACAGAAGAGCGTGTTGAACGTGCAGGTACATTGAATTGAATTTTATTTAGCAACTCTGGGCATTGAATATTATTGTTGACTACTTTATACAAGAATAGTGCATCCATATGATGCCTTCGTACACTATATATAGTACATAGACACGTTGTTTTATCCTAGAGACTTTTGAAGGAAAACATGTTTTATACTTTTGTTATTCGGCGGTACATCCTCTCTGCGCACCCCTTCGGTGGCCCTTCGTTATATTTTGTTTAAGTAGGTATATACGTATTGTGTATAAGTATACTGGTGGGGTGGGGGGGGGGGGCAACTGTCGGGGAATCAACTGTCATGGAATGTCAAAATGTGGCAAGAAACAACCCATTTTAACAGAAACTGTATGAATAAATTACCTCATCTAGAATAAATCTTTTTTTAATATTTTTAAATTCCTAAATTGCTTACGGCCCGAAAAAATAATCTAATAATTTTAAATTATATTTTCTCATTATGTGTTTTCTAGAAAAGCTTTACAAACCATTAAAAAAAGACATTTAAAAAAACAATTAAGGCTTATTTTCCTTTGTTCAGAATATTTAGGTAGGTATTAATTATAATTTCCTTTTTTACCTTTAAAGGGGATGTTTTATTTTGTCTATCTATCTGCTAGTATACCGGTAAATTACTTTTTTTAAATTCTAAAATGGAATATTTGGAGTGAGGCAAAGAGTGTGTGCCAAGACCGAGTTGTATGGCGGTCCGTCCTCTCTGCCTACCCCTGCGGGGAAACGGCGTGATGGTTAGTTAGTTAGAAAACTTCTTTAGCACCGTCATGATTTGAAACTCGAAGAAACGGGGACGAGCGACACTAAAAAGAGACAAACCGTACATTTGTAGGATTTAGCCTGCGAGAGAATGAGATAGCAATAAAATATTTATTTACTTCACGGGTACTCGGTTCCAATAGACTGAATATTTGTATTTGCCATTTAAAGACACAAATGCTGTAACTCCTTCGATGCAACTGGATGGAGTAACATTAGCCAACTGTGATTCATTTAAGTATCTGGGCTCACTAATCCACAGAGACGGAGGATGTGCAGCGGATGTCATTCATAGAATAGGTGTGGGATGGATTAAATTTAGATCCGTAACAGGAATATTGTGTGACTCCAAAATGCCTATAAAACTTAAAGGAAAGATATAACAGACTTTTGTAAGACCCGCAATAATGTATGGCTCCGAATGCTGGACTATGTACAACTCCTGCTCTAGGCAACTCGAAACAGCAGAAATGCGAATGCTTAGATGGTCGGCAGGAGTATCACTAAAAGATAAGATCAAAAGTTCACGCATTCGTGGTAGCCTGGGTATCACAGTCATAAATAGTAAGCTGGAGGAACGACAGTTGAGATGGTATGGGCACATAAGACGGAGACCATCAGACCACACAGTGAGGCAGGCAATGTCTATGGAGCTTCATCGACAGTCATCCAGAGGAAGACCGAAGAACTCCTGGATGACTCAATGCTCCAAAATTCTTCAGAGAAACGGCCTGGATGAAGGCGATACTCAGAACAGAAGAAATTACAACCTGAGAACGAGAAGAGCCGACCCCAACAGTCTACCTAGGCAATGAGTTGGGACAGCGCAAGGGAGAAGAAGAAGAAGTACTCGTTTCCAATGTATTACGATAAATTCACAGTCCCACGCAAACCTCCTTTGGTGTAGTAGTGGTACTAAGCGCCTGTCGAACCTCTGCGAACATTTAGCGAATAAAGGATCGAATCCTACGAAATAAATAAAAAAAAAAAAAAAATATATATATATATATATAAATATATTTTTGGTAAAATCATTATCCAATCTTCAAACCACTCCAAAATGAAGAGACGAAGAAAACGAAGACTACGAAGAAGAAAAAACAAATACTAATAAGATGACCAAATGTATAGGAAAAGATGCACTAGAATTCGACGACAAAAATATGGAAAAAATCATCCTTCTCTTAGATAAAAAAAAAGTGCTTCGTAGTCTCCCCACTCATGTCAACTATAGTTTTCTAAAGGTTTCACTTCTACCGCAAGTGAATTGTACACCCTGATTGTTTTTAAACGTTTTACTTTAAAAACAAATGTGAGGTGATTGCTTTCTTGGTTTTAAACATGTATTACAACATCTATATATTACAACCAGCCTACAACCATAAAACTTATCAGTTTAAAGAAACGGACTCACTTTAATAATATATTCATATCTCATACATGCGTCTTGTTCCACGGTGTTAATACTCATACGTACTATATACGCTACTCCAGAAGATGGTACCGAAGGAAGCCGCAGAACGTGTTATTTTAATATCTCACGAAGATTAGAATCTAAAATGTTTCATGTTTTCATTATGCTATCTGGAAATCTATTCAATTTATTGTAGATAATAAACCATCTGATAATTAGAGCTCTACAGGGACCGGCCTCTTTTACATCGCAGAGTGGGTAAGAAAGAAACCTTCTCTGCGTGGAGGCTGTTATAGAATGATGTATAGAAGGGTGGCTATCATTGAGACAATCTCAACCCTTACCGAATTGGAACAGTGCTTGTACTACTCACGCGTGTTCAGCAGCATCTTTCTTTGTCTACCACGAATCCTTTCATACGAAGTCAAATCCCGGCGTGCGCAGGTAAATTTCAATTGATTGATTTGTTCTATTTCACAATTTGTTGGTTATAACGATCACGGTAATGGTGAGTTCATGGTGGTAATGAACAATTAGCAAATGATATTTTAGGCTTCTCTTTATACAATTTGTTATAAAATAACTGATAAACTTTGCAAATATAATTTCTAAATACATAAATGGTTCGACGGAACTGAAATGGTAGATACTGTCAGTATCCGCTATACAATTTGGGAGGCTAGTACCATGTAACCTACACCTCTGCCATAGTCACCCCAAGTGGTTCGCTACGTTTGGTGACTTAGCAGGGGTGCCCAGGTTTAAGGGGGTCAGGTTTGTCCGGATCTTGGCGGCGGATGCGTTTGCTCACAAACTGCGTGGCAGGCCGGATCGAGAGAGACCCGTTGAGGGAGATCTTTTGACCTCTCCAGCAGGACTCTGGAAGAGATGAATTCATTCGTCCGTCACTTCTGGGCACACTGAACTCCAGATTCCTCTTAATTTTTTCCTTCCCAGAACTTCTTCTCCTTCCTTTCACAAAAAGGCCCTCCATACAGCATCCCCAAAGAAGACATAGGCCCTGAGGGGAATTATTTTCCTCGGAGCCTCCTTGGAGGATAAAACCCAAAAAGTTGTGTGAAATGGCTTTAGTTAAGCTGTGTTTGATGACCAGATCTGAATTGCTAGGTACATTCCCACCTTCCTTTACTCCATCTAATTTCCTTCCTCACTACCTTCAGCCTCGTAACATTCCCCAATAATTCGGAATGCCATTGTCTCACTGGCTCCTGACAGTTGGGTGCAGTTGGGACTCTTGAATCAAAATTAACTTAAGCCTTACTGGAAGTATTTTCTGAATGTAGATCAAATTCCTCAATTAAAAATCAAATCATAATGTGCTGAATAAATCATAAATCTAATAATATTTTTTATAATCACTTCACAAAGTTTTGGTCTTGCATCTTCGTGGTTTACAGACATAGCTGCAAAGCTCTCAACGCTTCACCACTGAGCTTCAAATTTCTTTTGAAAGATATTTGGTCATACAACACTGACCGCACTTTTCTACGTTCCTATAATAACGTAGAAGCAGCTTGTAAATATAATCTGTTTAAATTCAATAAATTAAGATGTTCTTTGGAAATGTTGGCTTGCGGAAACACCTCTAATGACATGAAATCAAAGATGTCTCTATGAATTTAAAAGTAAGTACTAACCAAATTGTTTTTAATTGAATCTTTCGCTTTTATTACGACCATTATTAATAATAATAGGTCCATGATCATGTCTAAGATTCAGAGTTGTCTGCCGTACTAGTATTGCAGACTATGTTATTTACAATTTCCAAGTTAGTGTTTAACTTAAATAGAACCGGTTTCCTGACATTAAATAGGGTAATGAGTTGTTTGGCCGTGAAACGAATTACGTAGGTACTGTGATAATTATTTACTGGGGAATTATTCGATCGAATACATACAGGGATTTGATCTCGTTTACTTAACAATATAATTGCATAAATTATTGGTAGGTTTATTGATTTCCGCAAAAATATTATTTTTTAATGTGAATCTCATGCTAATAATAATAATACGTACTCATTTGGCATAATTAAATGGTCCAATACAGATTTAGATAGTTTAGAACGATTAATTAGAACTACGTTAACAAAATTTAATTGCCATCATCCAAATTCAGCTATAGAACGAATTAATTTACCTAGAAATTTAGGAGGTAGAGGTGTAGTCAAAATAACATCTTTGAAACACAATCAGGTAGAAATTTTTATTTTTATTTTTTTTTTTTTTTTTTTTTTTTTTTTTTATTGAATGAAAAGATACATAATATTATTAAATTCTACGCCAATGAAGAGTACTAGCTCTTGAGCTTGGCGTAGGAGTTATTTTACAGCTAGTTCATTTTTATAACATACAATTTACTTACATTTTCCAATAAATATAAACTATATATAAATATAATATATAAACTACTATTTTTCACTTTTATAACATACATTTTACTTAGTGTATACAATAAATATAAACTATGTTGTGATGTTAATTTTTGATATGCTATGGATTGAAGTTATAACATTTTGATTGGTGTTGTTATGGTTGTTGATTATTTTTAAAGATTAATTTGACCTTTTTCTTGAATGTTACGAAATCTTTTATTTTTTTAATTTCTTCGGGAAGACTATTAAAATATTTTATGCCTTTGTAAATATAATTGTTGTGCATTTGTTGTGTTGTAAATAGAGGAATTTGGAAGTTAAATTTATGCCTTAATGATGAGTTGAGTTTAAATTTTTTAGTTACATTTTCTTTGAATATTTGTAGTATTGAATCTTTTTTATAGAGGTCTTCAATTTTTGGTACTTCGAAAATTTTGAACAATGATGCTGAAGGGAATGTTGGTGGTTTTTTTAAAATTACTTTAATAATTAGTTTTTGTACCACTTTTACAGGACTTATAATTTTTTCATATGCACCTCCCCATCCAATGATTCCATACTGAATTAGTGATTGGACTAGTGCATAATAGACTTTTTTTAGGTTGTTTAATTTGAGAATATTTCTTAATCTAATGAATATATAGATACATTTCCTAATGCGTTTAACAAGTTCACATATGTGTCTGTTCCATTTCATATGTTGGTCTACAATTACACCCAGGTACTTTATTTCAGTTGCATGGTTTAATATGGTACATGAATTATTACAGACATCTTTGTTACATTTTGTGTTGTGTATAATTATATTAATGTTGGGATAAGTTTTGGATTTATTTATTGAGAAAGGGATATAAACTGTTTTTTTTGCATTGATTGTGAGAAGGTTTGTGTCGAACCAGTTTTTTAGGATATGGATGTCATTATTTGCATTTTCGTTTACAATTTTCCAGTCACTACCCTTAATTATAATAATCGTGTCGTCCGCATAAGATATAACGGTTCCACTGAGGTTTTGTTTAAAAATATCATTTACGTACATGATAAAAAGTAGTGGTCCCAAAACAGTACCTTGCGGTATCCCAAAATCACTTGTGAGTGGTAGACTTGGTGTGTGATTAATTTTTACAATTTGTGTTCTTTTGTGAAGATAACTTTTTAGCCAATTTAGTGCTCTGTCATTAAAACCCACAACCTTTAATTTTTGTATTAATTTGACATGTGATATACTGTCGAAAGCTTTTTGGAGATCTACAAAAATACCAACACATTTTAATGATTTGTCTAAAGCGTCTTGTATAGTACTAGATAATTTAGCAATGGCGTCTTTTGTGCTTTTGTTTTCCATGAATCCAAACTGGTTTTTGTGAATTATGTTATTGATCTTAATGAAATGAGTTATTCTTTTTTTGGCAATTTTTTCAAATATTTTTGCAATGTTTGATAGTAATGAAATAGGACGGTAATTGGTTGGTTCTTCCGGATTGCCGGTTTTAAATATTGGTACGATTACGGATTGTTTGTACATGGACGGAAATATTCCGGTTTGAAAACTTGTATTGATTATATGAGTTAATGGTTTTGATACTTGTGATTTTATACATTTCAGTGTTTGTATTGTGATCCCATCAAAACCTGGGGAAGAACCACCTTTCATACTTGTAATGATTTGTTCGATTTCTTCTTTTGTTGTTGGTTGAAATAGTTCAAAGGTATACTCATTATTTACTGTAGTGTTTGGGTCATTTGGGGTCAGGTCTTGTTGGATTTTGCTAGCGAGGTTTTTTCCTACATTAGCAAAAAAGTTGTTGAAAATATTTGCGGCTTCTAAGGGTTTATCTTTACAGCAAATTTTTGAATCATTGTGTCTTATTGTGTTGATTGTTTTATTTTTGAATTGTTTTTTATCTATAATTTCATTTATGATGGACCAAGTCTTTTTACTGTCATTTTCAGCTAATTCAAGTTTTTGTTTGTAGTAGTCATCCTTTATGTTTTTTATAAGATATGTGAGTTTTTTTTTATAAGCTTTGAAATGTTTTTGTAATGTTATGTTTTCCGGTTGTTTTGTATATTGTCTATAGAGTGTTTCTTTGTGTCTAATTGATATGATTAATCCTTGGGTTATCCATGGTTTGATTGGCTTAAATTTTGAGGATGGTTTTTGAGATGCATTATTCCTACAAGCGTTTATGTGTAAACTCAGTTTTTTATCAAATATTTTGCAGCATTCTTCTACATCGTTACATTTGTATATTTCTAGCCATTCTTTTTCGTTACCTAATATTTTGGTGAGAGAATTTATATTAATACTATGTTTGTATTTATCAGTATTATTAACCGGAGTTGTGGTTGGTAATGAGAGGTTTTGATGTTTGTAGTCGTATTTAAATATACATGCATAGTGATCTGTTACAGTTGTTTTTATTACAGCAGATGATATATTTTGTATATCTTTGGTATTTGTAAATATATGATCGATACAAGATGGTCGTTGTCCAATAATGTTTCTGGTATATGAATTTATACATGAAATGTAATTTAATTCTGCTAACATATTTAGATAGTTATCTTTATCGTTAGAGTAGTAATCATTAGCAATATTCAGATTAATATCTCCGATGATTATTGTTCTTTTGTTTTTATGATGTTGTAATATATTTTTTAATTCTTCTATGTATGTGGTTAGAACAGAAGAGTGTGTCCGATAAATAGCAATGATATTAAATGATTTATTCATAAAATTTATCTCCAAGTTTAATAAATTAACATTGTTCACCTTTATTTCATTTATACTTGTGACAGCATAAATATTAGATACAAATATGGCAACGCCGCTATTTCTGTTAATTTTATATTTTGTGGCGTAGTACGAGTAACCCGGTATATTATAATTAATTTCGCTCGATGAATGCGTCTCTGATAATATTATACAATCTATTCTATTTAATTGTCTAATAGTTATAAGAAATTCTTCAAAATTTTTTTCCAAACTTCTCACGTTCATGTGTATAATTATTAGGCTGGCTGTAGGTTTTACATCTATAAAATCGTTTGTTTTATTTACCGTATCAAAAATTCTTTCGTCTATTTTATATGATTTATCGATTGCGTTTATTATAAAGTCGTTCATTTTAAGGTAGTAATAAATATAACAATAATGTTGACGCTCGGCTGGAAATACACTTCACCCTTGCAAATATAGTAATATGTGTGTTGACTTGTGTATTTACAAGTAATGTAGAACATCATTATGAAATATTTTGAAAATTTTTAAGTGTTGTGGTTATTATATGCTGTTTTTGTGAATTTGTATATAATGAAGAAGGAATAATTAAAGAGGTTTACAGTGTTGGCAAAGCTAGGAAATAAAAAAAAATAATATAATAATTCAGGGTACGTTGGATTTGAAAGGTTAAAAATACGTGTCATACTTATTATTGTAATGGAGTTTATGATAGGCAAGATAGGAATAATATTATCAATTAAGATATGATTTGGGTCGTTAATAAGATATATTATATCAGTACTTGGGAGTGAGTGCGGTTGTACAGTAGGGAAACATAATACAAGCGTATTAATTAGGTGTGGATTCTCATATGTAGAGGAAAAATTTGGTATCTCCTTGGAACATATTATCATCATAATAATTAAACCTGCAGAGTTATAAGTGGTACAAATTATATCCATTTTACTATAATGTGCATTAAAGAAATAGAGTACCTAGGTGATGAGATAATATGGTAATGAGATTTTTAATGTTCATTATACTATAATGGAGTAGCTGGACATTAGAGTTATGCATATAGTTATACAATTTTTTCCATAGGAAAGCTAATAGCTCAGAAATGCACAAAATAATTTGCAAGGCAGATAGAAATATTACACCTTTAAATTTATATGACGAGAATGCCAACATTCTTATAAATACTAACCAGGAATTATTAGATTCCTGGTCAAATAAAATTATTCACGCAAAACACTTCAATTATCTCAACCAAACGTATGTTGACAAACTTTCGTCAAACAAATGGTTGAGTATTGGAGAGTTGAGCGCAGAAATAGAAGGATTTATGCTTGCCATTCGAGATAGAGTCATTAATACTAAAAATTATAGAAAGCATATAATCAATTGATGATTTATGTAGAAAATGTTTGGCTTTTCCCGAAACTATAGAACATATTATATCGGGATGTTCTATATTAGCGCCTTCCGAGTATACATTTAGGCACAATCAGGTTTTAAAAATAATTCACCAAAGTTTGGTAATTAAACATAACTTGATTGACTGCCGTAATATAGTACCATATTATGAATATGAACCAAATTCATTTTTAGAAAATGAATTTTATAAAATATATTATGATAAAACTATACTAACAGACAGAACAATTAGTCATAATAGACCTGATATAGTTTTACATGACAAAATTAAAAAAATAACTTATATCATTGATGTAGCTATTCCAAATTCCTGTAATATTCAATAAACTATTTCTGAAAAAATAAGAAAATACACAGATTTAGGAAATGAGATTAAAAGAATTTGGCATTCTCGGACTATAAAAATATTGCCATTTGTTATTTCGGCCACTGGCATAATACCTAGGAATCTGATTCAAAATTTAAGCATATTAGATTTGTCAAAGAATTTGTATATAAAAATGCAAAAATCAGTCATTTTAAATACATGTAGGATTACAAAGGATTTTTTAAATATTTATATTGAGGGATCGGTAGGATTTATAGGTTCAATTAGAAATGCCACAGAGCCGAACCCTCTGATATGAAAATATCTGGAGTCGGTGAATTATATTCCCATTTGGTCTCTAGTAGGTTGACATGTTGTTCTTGTATTGTTTTGTATTTATAATACTTATATAGTGCAATTGCATAGCGTGGGTTGACTGGATGATCATTTGGGGAAGTGTGTGAAAGGGTTTAGTTTTTCCTTCTTTTTTTTTCCTTTTTTTTTTTTTTTTTTGGGGAAAATTTAACCCGGACATTTAAATCTGGTGCATAAATAAATAATGATAATGTTTCAGGATCTGGGGAGGATATTGCAATGTTGTTACGAGTTTTAAGAAAAAAAAGTGGAATAGAAAAAAAAAAATAACACAATAATAAATAATTATGTAGGGCGTGGTCTTGAGTGAGCTCGGGCCCAGCGCTCACTCGGGAATGGAGTTTGGTGCTGGAAAGAAGCGATCACCAACGTGTTGTCGGGGGCCATTAGCCTTATCCTGGCTCCAGTGATCCGCTATCTCATCAGGTTCGCAAATCCATTCAGTCCTAGTTTCGTAAACATTGTCGATGCACTGCTATACCTTCTGTGTCCAAATATAGTTCTGCAGGAAAAACACATAAAAAATTATAATAAAAAAAATGCGCGTCAGAAACAAAACAATGCAAAATTACATAATTGTTGAAAAATCACGTGAGCATCATCTGGCATTTTAAGAAAAATAAACAAAAACAAGATAAATGTCTCATTTTCTGATATCTTTATGATGAAAACGTGTCGATCATTGATTGTGTATAATTTTATTTTTATTCTAATTACGTAAGTAGGTACGTGTTTCTTAATTGTCATTCCTTGAAGAGAACGAAGCCGAAGTGGGAACATCGCACGAAGAGCGGCACACTTCTCGGCTTATGACACTACGGGCTGGATCGTTTTGACATGATCGTCAAATTAATAAACAAAACTAACGGTATTATATTTATACTGCAGAAGTATTGCACCTACCCAGCGTTAATCAGGGATGCAATTGGGTGTGCTCTTTGATTAAAAAATAATCAACCATTAAATTTAATTTTAAAACCAAAACATCGAAGATAGATAATTTCTCATCGATCTGATCTTTGAAGCGATTGACAAAAACACACAAAGAAACAGAGGTATCTGTAGTGAAATGTTTGACCCATTTGACTTTTTGACTTTACTCGGTTCCCGTGTAACTTTCGGCCATTCAAACCTACAGGAATTATCACTTGAAGTTCTATGAGAAGAAAAATAGAAATATTCATTATATAGAGACAATGTTGTGTACCCCTGCCTAAGAGTGTATAAATACCGTAGCATAAGAATTTCAACTACCAGTCTGAAAATGTCCGTAATAGGATGAAACCGGTCCTGGTGAAATATCAATTAGTGGAAGAAAGTACAAAAGTGTTTTAATTTCAAATTCTAATTCTATGAGAAGCATCCTAAATATCAAAAGAATTGAACTTTAACGAACCAAAGAACCCAGGAACTGCAGCTAACCTTTCTGGTCCACAAAATTATTATGTTATTTATTTATATATGCATATATATATTACAATACATTCCAAATTGATACTTTGTCTGTCCAACTGGGAAGGACATCCGTTTCAGGACAGTCAAATTGTACATTTAGTTCATAATATTCTTAACAAAGAAATAGTTTCATTCAAAATATTACAGTTATATATATTAGCCATTATTTGATCATAGGCAGGTTAGATAATGACAGAAATACGTCACCCCAAGTGGTTCGCTACATTTGGTGACTTAGCAGAGGTGCCCGGATTCATGGAGTGAGGTATTGCGGCGGATGCTTTTGCCCACCTTCTGCGTGACGGGTTGGATTGTGAGAGATTAATTAAAGGAGACCTTTTGACCTCTCCATCCAGACTCTCTCAACCCATCGCCTGCACCGCAGTGGAAGGGATGGATTTACACGTTCATCATTCCTGAACACTTGGACTCCCAGATTCCTACCCACCCCTCATAACTATTTCCTTCTCAGAAATTCTTCTCTCCCTCCTTTCTCTAAAAGAATCCCCAATGTGTGAATGTGGTACTGTGCAGTCCACCGAACGTGTACTCAGCTCATACCCGCTCCATTAATTCCCCGGCAGGATTGATGAAGGCGACGCTTGAGGCCCCAGAGACTGGCCCGTAGACCTAGATGTCCCACACCAAACGAAAGAAGAAGAAGAACTTCGAATAAAGTCCTCAGATATATTTGGTGAATATGAGTTTGACGATTGGTGTTTTCAGGTCACCCAAACAATTTGTAATACCAGGAATTAATTAAAAAAATTGAAGACTGCATCCCTGCCTCCAAAATAAAGTACGCCATGTCTCACGTACGCGTGGACGGCCAGGGAACAATGCAAGATCGTGCTGTGGTATACCACACCGCGTGGTGTATACTTGTATAGGAACGCCGCTGGTAGTGGTGGTGAAGTTGATAATAGCGAAGGTGGAACTGTAGTAAAGCTGTGTGATGGTATATGGTACAACAATAGCTACGGATTGTACGTGATAAATGATAAATAAAGACATTGATTAATAGAAGAACAGATTGCGAGATGATGCTCGTTATTTTGATATTTGTGTACCTACAGTTCACCTGGTAAAAACTGAGATTTATTTTGAGGTTCAGTTGATGAAAATTATGAATAACGTTTGCGTACGTCACGTTATTACTTTGCACCCAACTTGTATTTGGAGTCAATGGGACTATGGCATCCCCAATTGGGGTATGTTGTGAGTTTAAAGATACAGTCGAGAGGGAAGAAAGATGGCTGTTCAGATATATATTTCTTAACTATATATTTATATATATATATACTCTAATTAAGGAGCTAAAAGTTACAAAATTTATAAAACTGGGAAGACTTCGGTGACTGGGTAATGTGGAGAGAATGACCGGACAAAAAGCACCAAAGTCCCATCTGAACTCAAGACCGATAGGGCGAAGGAGCCTTGGAAGGCCAAGATTAAGATGGAGCGACAACGTCCTCAAAGATATATCTACCTTGGAGCTTCTAAACTGGAGAGAGCTGACACAAAATCGAGATGAGTGGAGGAAGACTTTTGAGGAGGCCAAGACCTACCAGGGGTTGTAGAGAATGTAGAGCCAAGAGTGCTGATGATATATTTTTTAACATTAACTCCACACAGGTGGCAATGAGGAAAATAATTTCTCTCGGGGCCCATGACATCTTTGTGGATGGTCGATTTCCAGGGATACCGTGTGGAGGGTATTTTTTGTGGAAAGGAAGGAATGAACCTGGGTATTGTAGGAGGGTGGAAATACATCAGAGCGGCAAATTGTTCCACAGACGAGTGTTGGAAGCGACCAGTTCTCAATGACAAATTTTAACCGCGTTCAAATATTGTATCGGAGCATCTTTCATTGAAATACCTGTAGAACAAGGACAGCATTCCTACCTGGTGGTGCCTGTGTTCTAAAGACTGTAATCTTTCTGTATGAATACCGAATGAAGCATTTTGTATTGGTTCATAGATAGGCCTTAGCCCCAAAACCACTTTTCTCTAACAATAATTTTTTCTGAAAGAATGTAGAAATGTGCGAAATCAACACTTTTATACTTTATTGCACGTTGCAGTACACTGTACAGTAGGCATAATTTCCTAGAACTACTAACTGTATACATACTACTACATAATATGTTAGTTGATTGTACCCTAGGGAGAAACGTAATGGTCCTAAATCATACGGGAATTCACGAAATTCCATTCTAGAAATGCATGGGATCTACTGCATTAGGCTAAATCAACAGAATTGTGCGAGAAAACGATTTTTTGTATGTTGAATATATTTATATCTCTAGTTTGATAAAAGTAAAAAAAAATAACTCAATGGCAAGTACCAAGGTACTAGGTAGGTACCGTGAAACACGTATATTATAAACAAGAAACCTGACCATAAATAATATTATCGTAAGAAACATAAATTGCTTTAATAGCTAATATCTAAGTACCTACTTAAATTTAACTGATCGAAAATTATAGTGACTCGATCGGAACCGATTATATAATTGCCAAAATAAAAATGATAGAGGTTCATTATTATTATCCATAATAAGGACAATATATTTTAATGTTTTATTTTTAAATGTTCTGATCACTGATCATAAAACCATAAAGCATAAGGTAAATTATAGTAAGTAGGTATTATGTTAGTATCTATAATCTATATATACATATATATAAATAAATATATGTTTCTGTGAATGTGAGTTTTCTATGCATTGCTATATTAGGCATAGGAAATGTTTGAAACTTTCTTTTCTTCTTTCCACCCTCGTATAGGTTTCGGGATTATTTATTAACCACATGACAATACACTAGAAAAGTTTTTTTAATCATTACAAAAACTCTTACGAAACTGTCAAAAGCGTCACAATTTGAAAATGACATTTTACAAACCATTGATTGTTAAATCAAAATTCAATTTTCGAATAAACTCTTTAAATTAATAAATTTAATCGAAGAACTCACCCATGGTACTAACCAAAATCGAGAACTTTGAATCTAATGACAAATTATATTTATTTTAAATAGGTACTATAAGGTACAAAATTCGATTGATTGTTCTTAGAATAAACAAAAATGAATGTTTGTAATTTATGAAAAATGAAAATTTGTAAAAAAAAGTGAAAGGTGACACGCGAGCTGTGTGTGAGTGTGTGGAATGCGGGAGGGGGGAGGGATATCAGGAGGGGGGTTCGTTGGCCGGGGGTAGCGGGAGAGGGGATGCCGAAGAGGAGTAGGAGGCGGAAGAAGAATGGGACGAAGGGAAAGGACACGCAGGAGAAACAATGTCTTTATTAAGTGGCATAGCAAGGCATGCCGGAAACTACAAACCCAGAAGCTAGCATATTATATTTTGATTTTTATATCTATATATAGTTTTCCCCCTAAAACCATGCGAGCGAAGCCGCGGGTAAAAGCCAGTATATAATTAAATTGTTGTCGTATATTTTGAAAATTTACTATCTATTCTTTGCATTTTTTTTATTCAATCCGGAAGAGTAGTAACTCCGATATCACTTGTCACATTATGATGAATGATACTCGTAAATACAAGATAACCCAATTGATAAAATACGGGAAGATTGATGCAGATGAACCAGAGAAAATTGTCGCACTAGATGACTTTAAAATAGAGGTTGATTATTATACGAGTGCAGTTCCGCAGAGTTGTTACAGGACACCCTGAAGGATGAAGATTGCCCTGATGATATTATTTATTTTTATTTTTTATTTTATTTATTTTAGAGAAAGTTGATAGCAAATCAGAGATTACAAAATAATACAATAATAAGATGTTAATTATGCCAATTATGAACTTTCCACTGAGGATAGTTAATAATAAAGTGTGACATTGTAAGGGTATTTTCTTAGTTTTATTTTTTAGTTACAAAATACAAAAAAAGGGGGGGGGGAGGAACATTGGAATAGGATTAAGAGGCAAAGGACGGGAATATATATAGGGATTGAACTTTCTAGTTTGAGTCATGTTGCTTGGTGAGTTTTAGTTTTATGTCACGTAAAGTTGAGTTAAAAATGTCAATGTGGTAATAATTTAAGTTAAATGAGTGTGTGGATCTGTAGATAAATGAGTTCTGTTTGGAATTGGTCTTGCAAAGAGGGAGATTAAAGGTAAGCGACTGCCTGCTGTTGCGATTTGGAACATGGAATGATAGGCGTTGAAGAAGATCAGGACAATCGATTAAGTTATGTGTAATTTTAATTATTACCGAATCTGCTATATTTCTTCGACTAGTTAACTTTTGTATTTTGAAGAACTTTGCAGAGTCTTCATTGTCCAAAGGTGTGGCCTAGAAGAATTAGTAAATATTACGATATTGCACAAATGCAATTTAAACTGATAAAATTGCCAGTTTTTTTAAATTATTTTTTTATTATAGACTTGGACAACTAGGTATTAAAGGTACATTTATCAAGTGTTACCTACGTTATTAAGTTTAAGTGTAGTATAATAGATTTTTTTATAGTCCTCCTCAATAAGGATTTCTGTTCCAACGTGGAGTACAGGATGCTGTGTTGGTGTTATTCTTAATTTCGTCTGCATTTTTTGTTACAATTTTCTTATTGAAATGTTGTATTTTAAAATTGTTTATCTCGATAATATTTTCGTAGCTATCCTGCATTTTTTTTTAAATTCCTCATCTTCATGTTTCCTTAGCCGTACTTTAATGTTGTTTACCTTTTTTCTCTTTCTAGTATATTAAATTGATTAGAAGAATTTATTGTTTTTCTTGCCAAAAGTTGTACTTGGTACATTAGCCCAATGTCGTGTGGGTTGTCTCTTGTATCCCATGCGAGATTTGGTATTTGGTCGCTAACTTCACAAACTGTTGTTTTTCTTGTTCAGAAGTTTGATTGAAAAAATAATGAAACATCACTGGGATTCCCAATATCACAAGTAAACAACTGATACGAACTTCCAGATTGCTTGGATATTGTTGTCATAATCATAAATTATCAACACTCTCATTTAAAAAAAAAATCGAATTTTAATGTTGGTATCTCACAAAGCAACAAGAAATTACCTATCGACAGCAGGTACCTTCCATTTTTTCTAATGTTGTTTGAAAATATGTATTTTTTTTAATAAATCTAGACACCCTGGATAGATACAGAGTATCAACGGAACGATTTGTTTACGTTGGTACTTCTGTTAAGAATTATTCTGAAATCACATTTAAATATTTTTTAATGGCCGATTAGATTTATCGGTCACGTTCCTTGGCCATGTTGGATAATATGCTCAATATGTTGATTATAATTGGTAACAATAGCCCTCCAACCTCATTATACACAATATGCCTGCGCCGCTTCGGAGTGTCAAATTTCCGCCGAAGCTTGTCATAACAACACAGCAAGCATTGTGCGGGATATGTTTATCAACAAAGGAGTCTTGTTAAAACATGAGCGCTGAAACTAAATGTTTTAACAATCACACATTTGGACCGGCATTACTAACAGTACCTAACATTGCTAGGCACTAGGTACCCAAAACACGAAAACGGATATTACACTTGTTTGAATAACGTTCGGCATTCAAGGTTTTTTAAACAATTATTTAGAGCCATGCAGAAAACCAAAGAAAACATTCGAACAAAATACAATGACGTTTTTGTAAGATTGCAAGTCTAAACGAATGATTATTTAGTTATTGGTAACTTTTTCGTTGTGTGTTATTTTGTGAAGATTGGTTATTGACGTTGTAGTAGAGATATTACTGTGTAAAATGGCTGCAGGGAAATAGAGAAACATATTAATGTTTGAAGATGAAGTTAATGTTGTGAGACTGATAGGAGAATGAGATGGGAGCAAGGAAGATTAGAAAATATCTGGCAAATATTAAGATCTGGTCAATAAACACGGCAAAAGCCATATCAATCAACGTTTCAAATCCGAAAGTGATCTTAATAAAGAAAGTTACTTCCTCTTCGTAAAATTTTGATTAACTAAATAACTACCGTCAAGCCGTTTCCCCGTATGAGGAGGCAGAGAGGACGGACCACCGAACAATTCGGTTTTGGCACACATTCTTTGCCTCAATCACTTTCATACATCGCCTCATACATACTCTTCTATTATTATGACTCATGGCCCGATTCAAGTATCTTTTTTTTTTTTTTTTTTTTTTTTTTTACATTAACTCCACACAGGAGGCCCTGAGGAAAATAATTTCCCTCAGGGCCTATGTCATCTGGGATGCTGTGTGGAGGGTCTTTTTGAGGAGAGGAAGGAATGAACATTGGTCTTGAAGAGACCCATGTTGTAGGAAGGAGGAAACACAGAGGCCGGCAAATCATTCCACAGCCGAGCTGTTGAACACAAGAACGAGTCGAAGAAACGACCCGTTCTCATGTGACAAATGTCAACCGTGTACAAATGTTGGGCACGCGTTTGGCGTGTTTCCCGACTATGCACCGGTGCCGAAGGGATCAATGATGCTAGTTCCTCGGAGCATCTTCCATTGTAATACCGGTAGAACAAGGATAGCATTCCCACCCGACGCCTGTGCTCTAAAGATTGCAATCCGTCTGTTAAGATGGGAGAATCTATCAAACGGACCGCCCGTTTCTGCACAGAGTCGAGGGTATTTTTCAGGTATTTTGGAGCTCCAGACCAGAGATGGCTGCCAAATTCAACCGTGGGGCGTACTTGTGATTTGTACAAGGTTAGCAGTTGTGTACTATTAAAGTATCTGCGGGCCCTGTACAGTACGCCCAGTTTTTGGGAGGCTAGCTTTACTCTGGCTTCAATGGAGCCCCCATACCTGAGCTGGTCACTTAGGGTTACACCAAGCATATCAATGGAGGGCCTGTTCGGAAGATTGCTTCCGTTGAAAGAGACTAGATTTTCATTTCGATCCCTTTTGGACGTAATCAGACAAGATTGGGTCTTTGAAACATTAAATTCAACGAGATTATTTTTACCCCAAGAGAAAACACTTTCAAGGTAGCCGTCCATTCTTTGCTTCAAAGCCCTACGAGCTGTTGGAGTTTGTGAGCCCTTTGGGGGCTTGTCAAACAAAAAGCTATCATGAACTGTACTGTCATCCGCATAACAGTGAATTGGTGCACATGACAAAAGGTCGTTGATGTGCAACAAAAACAAAGTTGGAGACAGAACCGATCCCTGCGGGACGCCAGCATTTATCGAGTGTGAGGAAGAGGTGAAACTGATTCACTTGATCGTGCCATATCTTCCTCGGGCGTCCCCGACTTCTTGTACCATTCACATTTGCGTCATATATTCTCCTTACACTCCTTTCTTTGTTCATTCGCTCTACAAGCCCAAACCATCTGGGGTCCGTTTCTTAAAAATTACTCATTACTCATTACTCATTCCGCTTACATCAGCCTTGCATTCTTTGCGGATCTCCATATCTTACATGGATTTACCACACATATGCCTCTAGGATATCGTTTCCACAGCATTCAGTCTATTTTCACCCTTCCTTTGCCAGTTCCATGTCTCACTGCCTTGCATCAGGGTAGGTAGGTACCAGTAATCCATTATGGACTTCTAGCTTCGCTTCTTTGGGCGGTTTTGACTTTGGGCAGAAATACAACAAGATAAAAAGATTTTTTGTTTTAACCACTTTTATTGTCTATAAAACCGACATGTTTCGAGAGGGATGCTCTCTTCCTCAAACTCAGTTTTTAGTAAACCCTGAGGAAGAGAGCATCGCTCTCGAACATGTCAGTTTTAAAGAAATTAAAAGTGGTTAAATCAAAGAAATGTTTTAATTTTGAATTAAAATGGTGCCACAAAATAAATTCGCTTTATTTGAAAAAGGAGAAATAAATATAACTGCATGGAATTGTTGATTAACCCGCTGAATTATCACGATCTGTTAAATCTACCAATACAAACAGATACTCTATACATATTTATATAAATATAGGTATAGGGCAGTGTTTCTTAACCTATGGTCCGCGAAACTATGTTTGGGGGGTCCGCAGTCTCATCTCTGGACCATTTAATAATTAAAAAGGAATGCCACTAAAAGTCTCGTAAGCTCTTCGCTTACTTAGCATGGCGAATATGTGACAGCGGGCGGTGTGCTAAATAAGCGTAGATTATAAGGAAACATCAAAAAAGCTCTGAATCGTTTACTATTTTTGTCAACCATATACTGTGAAAGTATATTTTATACTCTTGCATATACTAAAAACAAATACAGAAAAAATATTACAAGTGGAATCCGATTCGAGATTTCAACTTAGTAGGTATATCTTAATATCACTAATTTAGTTGCATAAAAGCAACCTGCACATTAATTAACTGTTAATTAATGTGAACGTTGGTGTCGCTAATGTACGTTAATTATTAAAGTATTTTGAAGTGAAACTTCTCTACCGCAGTTAGTGACTTAAAATTTGGGTGAAACGGAAATGCGTCACAACTCAGATCTACACAAATACTCGGTTCTAATATAATGCTGTAAATTCGCACCTTGGCGCGTGCCTTCCATAGCGTAGTTTGCAGGGTGCCTGACAAGTCTCAGCGGCCAGAGAGACAGACATCAAGCGAACGGGGGTTCGAATCCTACGAAATCCAAAAAAAAACCACTTCTATTTTCTGAAATCAATATCCAACCTTCTAACCACTTAAAAAAAACAAGCAAAAGAAAAGAAAGCTACATCTAGCAACTTTCTAGTTTCACTTCTACCGCGTGTGAATTACACACCCTGATTTTTTTAAATAAAAATGTGTTTTTTTTTGTATTTGTAGTACTAAAATAAATGGTCCGAAATTTATTGCTGTTTTTTGTGCTTGACGTGTGGCTGAAAAAGGTTGAGAAACGCTGGTATAGCGTATAGATAAAATAACTAGGTATGTAGGTATTAATGTTTTAAAATAATTTCGACAGAAAAATTGAACATGGCCTGAGACATAAAGGGATAAGTTATGTTTGGTTGTTGCTTTGTGCTTAATTTCAAGCGGTCTTAACAATGACTTGTCTTTACCTATTTGGAATTTTTAGCACGCTTACCAAACAAAACGGCCTGCTTAATATGCTAAGCACTCTAAGATTTTTTTAATTAAACTTCATTTATATTCCACGTCACATGTCGCCTTACACGCTTTTAATATTTTCCAAACATATTCACGACAAACTTGACGAAATTCGGTATTGAATGGTTGAAGTCGGGACAATTGTGTATGTGTGTGTGTGTGTGTGCATGTTTTTTTTATCTTCAATATGTAGGTACTGCTGATAAACGGTACTTACGACAAGCCAATGGAGTGGGAAAGTAAACAAATCAACCAGAAAAATAATTATGCTTACTACCAGTTTTAAAATTTTATGAAATCGTTAATTTTTTAGCACGAAGGAATATTACAACTTCTTCAATCATCGCGAAAGAAATTTAAATAAAACTATTAAATTTAAAATAACGGGAACTTTTCCGAAAACAAATTTTTATATTTATGTATTTATTTACATTAGCTCCACACAGGAGGCCCCGAGGAAAATAATTTCCCTCAGGGCCTACGTCATCTTTGGGGATGCTGTGTAGAGGGTTTTTCAAGGAAAGGAAAGAGAGGAGAGTTCTGGGAAGGAAAAGGGTTTAAGGGGTAGATAGGAATCTGGGGTTCAGTGTGTCCTAGTCATCCGCCTCCAAGACCTAGACAAACCTCACACCATGAACCCGGGCACCCCTGCTAAATCACCAAACATAGCCAACTACTTGGGGTGACCTATGGTAGAGGTATTGGTTATCCAATAAAGGTTCCCGGGGCGGCGGTACCCATTCCCGCCTCCCAAATTGACTTGGGCATTAACTATGTAAAAAATTCTATAAATTTGTTTTGAAGAATTTCACTTTTCATGTACAAAAAATTCTATAAATTTGTTTTGAAGAATTTTACTTTTCATGTACGTACATGAAAAGTAAAATTCTTCAAAACAAATTTATAGAATTTTTTGTACATGAAAAGTAAAAATCTTCAAAACAAATTTATAGAATTTTTTACATAGTAATACATAAATAAATAAATATAAAAATTTGTTTTCGGAAAAGTTCCCGTTATTTTAAATTTAATAGTTTTATTTAAATTTCTTTCGCGATGAATAAAGTAGGTGTAATATTCCTTCGTGCTAAAAAATTAACGATTTCATAAAATTTTAAAACTGGTAGTAAGCATAATTATTTTTCTGGTTGATTTGTTTACTTTCCCACTCCATTGGCTTGTCGTAAGTACCGTTTATCAGCAGTACCTACATATTGAAGAGAAAAAACGATATATGAAAAGCAAAACTCATCAAAATATGATATTTCTGTTTATGAGATGTGTGGGATTGCCATAACGTCCTTAGGGAACGTACCCATACTACGTGACCAATTTTTTGCAATTTTTAAGCCCCCCCCCCCCGTTGACCAAAATCCTAAGCAAACCGCAGCTCATTTGTACCAAGCGTGACATTTTGAAGACCCCCCCCCCCCCGAAGAGGTCACGTAGTATGAGTACGTTCCCTACATTCCGAATAAATAATGAATCCGCGGGTTCTTGCTGCTAGGCCCTGCGGGCGGCGGGCAACACGACTGTAACTTCACGTACGAAAATGGTTTTGCATAAGGCGCGGCGCGATGTACTCAAAGTGGGGTTCTTAAATTTCAAGTGTACAGATGCTAGCTTAATAATACTATCAGAATATTAAATGAACAAATGAAATTGTTAGAAGGTAAATAAATATATTATTGATTTTTCTTTATAATTGTGTAGTAAGCATATCGGTCGATTAGTTTTACCGTCCATCCCTTATATTATAGGCGCTTGCAATTACATGCTTTTGCAACCCGGCTGCTAGAAATTCCAAACATAAAACATATGAAAATTTCAAGACGCCAGAGCTCACCTTTGAGAATTTGCGCGGCATCAAACCCACTTTACAGTATGAATCTTATAATAATCGTAATCGTAATAACCCATTATTTTTGAAAAGTGGCGTAAGGCAAGGAGGAAGCATGTCTCCGGTTCTGTTCAATCTATACACCGATGAGCTTATTCAAAGACTTAATGCCACGAAAATAGGCTGCCATTTATTTATTTATTTATTTATTTTATTTATTTTCGGGAAATCGACAGTTTACATTTTTCCAGTTTGTACATGTTTGTATAGCCAAAATAAAACCAATTATGGATTTCCTCCATGTGACTTTACCTCTGATTAACAGCATAATAAAATAATTAAATTATAAATTTATAATAAAGCAGTATGAGATCAAAAATTTTATAAAACAACAGATTAATTATATAAAACTGAGGGAGCGGGCCGGATCGGTAGAGAGAAATGAAAGGCGTCATGTCGAAGTGGTGAGTCAGTCGTTTATTGGGCTACGTAGCAGATGGTCGGTGGTCGGTAACAAGATGTAATGCAGAGTGCCGTAGATGAGATGCTGCAGGCGTTCGGATGTGGAGATGGTGTGGTGAAGGTCAGCGAGTTGCTCGACACCATGGCGGTGGAGATGACCTATATTCCAGGCCGTTGCTCGACGCTTTAAGTCGCGGAGGTAAACGGTGTGTGGCTCGGTGAGCTGAGCCACCAGCAGGTAGTCCTGGCGAGGCGGAGCGCGTTTCCATGGCAGCGAAGCACGGTGGACTTCGGGGTGCCATGAAGTGGTGAGCTGATCCCCGGACTGAAGGTGACGCAAGCCTTATAAGTCGCGGGATGTTCTCAGGAGCTGAAGACACGATGGGCCTTGTAGCTGAGACGTGGTGATGGACCTCGAGGAAGCTGCCCTGGAGCGTAGCGATGCCATGCAGAGATCGTTACATGCTGAGATGTTGGCCGACTGTAAGTGTGAGACTGAACTGGACTGAACTGCAGCGGGCGAGCGATCGGCTGCTTATATAGCCGCGGTAGAGTAACTACCTCGCGGTAGGTAATACGAGCCACTTCGAGAATATTCGGCGCCGTACAGATATTGTACGCTGCTGTCTCGAGACCTTTCTAGGCGGGGCGATATTATTATCGTCGGGCTGGCACGGCCGGCGAGAAAGTACATCGCGGCCAGTATAGGTACGAAGGTACCTAGGCAAGTAGGTTTGCCGATGGGCGCGAATATTAGATGTTTCTCGTATGTTCTTTTGATGGCGATGATAATAATGATGTGTCGCTACACACCCCCTTCCCAGTGTACGGAGTACAGGGTTGAAAGATGATGCCAGGAGTCGCAGGAAAGCCGGGTTGATGCTGCTGGTCGGTGCGTCCGTGCTGATGCGTCTCTACCGATTCCCTCGTTTTGCGGTGTTACCGGTGTGTCGTGGTAACACTCTTGTAAGGATGCTGTATGCTGCGTATCCATATCACGTCGGGGTCACCAGTTGAGGGAGCACGACGTGATCACGTCGGGGTCACCAGTTGAGGGAGCGGGACGTGATCACGTCGGGGTCACCAGTTGAGGTAGCGGGAGACGGAAATGAAAGGCGGCAAGTCGAAGTGGTGAGTCAGTCGTTTATTGGGCTACGTAGCAGATGGTCGGTGGTCGGTAACAAGATGTAATGCAGAGTGCCGTAGATGAGATGCTGCAGGCGTTCGGATGTGGAGATGGTGTGGTGAAGGTCAGCGAGTTGCTCGACACCATGGCGGTGGAGATGACCTATATTCCAGGCCGTTGCTCGACGCTTTAAGTCGCGGAGGTAAACGGTGTGTGGCTCGGTGAGCTGAGCCACCAGCAGGTAGTCCTGGCGAGGCGGAGCGCGTTTCCATGGCAGCGAAGCACGGTGGACTTCGGGGTGCCATGAAGTGGTGAGCTGATCCCCGGACTGAAGGTGACGCAAGCCTTATAAGTCGCGGGATGTTCTCAGGAGCTGAAGACACGATGGGCCTTGTAGCTGAGACGTGGTGATGGACCTCGAGGAAGCTGCCCTGGAGCGTAGCGATGCCATGCAGAGATCGTTACATGCAGAGATGTTGGCCGACTGTAAGTGTGAGACTGAACTGGACTGAACTGCAGCGGGCGAGCGATCGGCTGCTTATATAGCCGCGGTAGAGTAACTACCTCGCGGTAGGTAATACGAGCCACTTCGAGAATATTCGGCGCCGTACAGATATTGTACGGTGCTGTCTCGAGACCTTTCTAGGCGGGGCGATATTATTATCGTCGGGCTGGCACGGCCGGCGAGAAAGTACATCGCGGCCAGTATAGGTACGAAGGTACCTAGGCAAGTAGGTTTGCCGATGGGCGCGAATATTAGATGTTTCTCGTATGTTCTTTTGATGGCGATGATAATAATGATGTGTCGCTACAAAACTAAAATTTACATAAAACATAAAATATCAATACATTGGTAACCATAAGAAGCCAGATTGTACATATAAATCAAATCATAACAGAATTAAAGATAAACGATAGAAACATAGACACATAACATATTCATGAAACATCAGAGAAATACTCTTTTATGTACCCCTTATATTTGGTAGGTTCGGAATTGAAAATGTCCACCTTGGATAATATGCTATTGTAACTATTGCATAGTCTGTTCAGACAAGAATTTTGCTTACAGTTTGTCTTGCTTTGATCAACCCTGAACAGGACAGAAGAGCGTGTTGTACGCGCAGGTACATTAAATTGAATTTTATTTAGCAACTCTGGGCATTGAATATTATTGTTAACTAATTTATACAGGAATATTGCATCCTTATGATGCCTTCGTTCACTTAATGAATCAATTTTAAAGTATGAGGCTGCCTCTGCATAATTATTAAATCTTACATACGACTTGTAACAAAGATATTTGAGGAATTTGTTTTGAATTGCTTCAATTTTGTTCGTATGGATTTTATAAAATGGAGACCAAACAACTGACGTAAACTCCAAATGACTTCGTACGTAGGCAAAGTAGAGTTGCTTAATGACGTTGATACTATTAAAAAGTTTTGTGTTTCTCATGATAAAACCTAACATTTTAGCAGCTTTATTTGTGATTTGTTGTATATGAAGGTTATATTGTAGTTTACTATCAAGGGTTATTCCAAGATCACGAATATTTGAGACTGTTGCAATGTTGTTGTTATTTATAGAATAATTAAATAATGTTTGTTCATATGAAGCGGATACTTTGTGATGTGACATTATTAATTTAAAATAAAACAATAACTTTGTAAACACCACTTTTATTTTTATACTTTATGCCGACCGGGTTTCGCTACAACCGTAGCTTCATCAGGGCAGTATAATTCTCTACTAACATTAGGTTACATGTGTGTTATAATATATAATGGGCCGGACTCGTCAAGTGTAGGGGGAGGAAGAAGACATAGATGGAGAATTGGGAAGGGAACGGACGTGTTCTTTATCAATAGGGAACAATCTTAGTATGGGACTTTTATTTAAATTTAGTTGATTATTAATTACTTCTTCGAACTTTGCAAAATAACTTTGTGGTATCATTTTTCATATAATGAATAAAAAATCACTTTGTTTAAAATTTTGATTTGTTTTAAAAATAGTGGTTTAAACAAAGTGATTTTTTATTCATTATTAGATTATTAATTACCTTACTATTAGTGTTTATGGCTTTCCTAAGCTCAAGTGCCTCTAGATTATCCAACCTTACTCCGATATTGTTTTTATGAATCAGTTTGGCGCCGGCTGTTTGGTCAAATTTATGATCTTTTTCGATCAAGTGGTTGGCGAATTCTGAAAAACCCGAGCTGTGTAGACATCTGAGATGTTCTTTTACACGGGTGTGTATGTTGCGCGCTGTTTTACCAATATAAAAAACTGAGCAGTCACTGCATTGAAGCGAATAAATTCCCGAGTGAGATAATTATCTCACTCGGGAATTTATTCGCTTCAATGCAGTGACTGCTCAGTTTTTTATATTGGTAAAACAGCGCGCAACATACACACCCGTGTAAAAGAACATCTCAGATGTCTACACAGCTCGGGTTTTTCAGAATTCGCCAACCACTTGATCGAAAAAGATCATAAATTTGACCAAACAGCCGGCGCCAAACTGATTCATAAAAACAATATCGGAGTAAGGTTGGATAATCTAGAGGCACTTGAGCTTAGGAAAGCCATAAACACTAATAGTAAGGTAATTAATAATCAACTAAATTTAAATAAAAGTCCCATACTAAGATTGTTCCCTATTGATAAAGAACACGTCCGTTCCCTTCCCAATTCTCCATCTATGTCTTCTTCCTCCCCCTACACTTGACGAGTCCGGCCCATTATATATTATAACACACATGTAACCTAATGTTAGTAGAGAATTATACTGCCCTGATGAAGCTACGGTTGTAGCGAAACCCGGTCGGCATAAAGTATAAAAATAAAAGTGGTGTTTACAAAGTTATTGTTTTATTTTAAATTAAATAATGTTTTATTTTTATTTCTTGAAAAGGTAATATGATGACATTTTGAGACATTTAGAAATAGTTGATTTTGTTGGCAATAGTTTAAATCGTGTTGTAAATTGACGCAATCGTTTAGACTTTTTATTGGCTTGTATAGCTTGGCATCATCAGCAAATAATTCTATTTCAGAGTATTTAACAACATTGACCAAATCATTGATATATAAAATGAAAAATAATGGTCCGAGATGAGAACCCTGTTGGATCCCAGAGGAAATTTCACTGAAATCTGATTCGAAACCCTTTATTGCTACTGCCTGTGATCTCTTGAGTATATAAGATGTAACCCAACGAAATAAATTACCACGTATACCTAATGACCAAAGTTTTCTGTGTAATAGTTTTTGATTAATTTTATCAAATGCTTTGGCAAAGTCTGTATAAATGATATCTACTTGAGTGCGGTTGTCCATGTGATCAACGATGAATTCAGTAAGAAGAACGAGGTTACTTTCCACATTTCTGCCTTTTGTAAAACCGTGTTGCTTTGTTGTAATGATGTGATTCAGTTGTGGGCTTAGATATTTGTAAACAATTTTTTTCCATTAACTTACTGAATATTGTTAGTTTTGAAATCGGCCGATAGTTTTAAACATTATTTTTTTCACCATTTTTGTGGATTGGTGTTACATAGGCTCTTTTCCATATTTCAGGTACCGTGCCTTCGTTCATTGATTTATTATATATAATGCAGAGAGGTTTTGCAAGTGTTTCCGCGCAATTAACTATAAAGTATGAGGGAATGTCATCACACCCCGCGCTTGTGTTTATGTCAAGAGCTTTTATTTCTTTTAAGATTATTTCTCGTGTGAATTTGACCGTGGTGATATTTATGTTATTTGTGTTTTCTGGTATGTCGAAGTCTGGTAGGTTATTATCGTTTATGTAAACTGATTGGAAATATTCCATGAAAATATTGCATATGTCTTGGCCATTTTCTGCTTTTTTGTCATCTAGGTGCATCGTCCTTGGAAGAGACGATTGTGTTTTTTTCATGTTATTAAAATGATTCCAGAAGAGTTTAGGATTACCATTTATGCTATTTTCAGCAGTATGTATATAATTAATGTAGAGTTGTTGTGCGATACGTTTTTGTCTAGATCTTAAGAGAGAAAACGTTTGATAGTCACGTGGATTTTGAATTTTTTTAAAATTTTTGTGCTATTTATTTTTCTCTTTAATTATTTTTATGAGAGATTATGTGTACCACGGCGGATAATTACAATTTTTAGCTGGTTTAGTTGGTACATAATTTATTTTAATGTTGTTTTATGTTGTAGAAGACATCAGTTGCGGGTTGAGTATACAAATGGTTAAGTTTATGATCCCAATCAATTTCGTTTAATTTTGTGTTTATTATTGAATATTTTAAATGGAGTGTGTGTAAATAACATTAATTACGCAGACGACATGGTTCTTCTTGCACCGTCACTAAGTGCATTAGAGAAATTACTAAAACTTTGTGAAGACTTTGCAAAAAACCATAACCTTTTGTATAATACCACCAAGTCAATAGTCAATAGTTATGGTTTTTAAACCGAAAAACGAAATCTTCCAAACACCCTCAGTGGCTAGATGAAAGGAAAATGAATGTTAATCACAGCGTTAAATACCTGGGACATGTCATCACAGACGACCTTAAGGATATCGAGGACATGGAAAGGCAGAGAAGAGCAATATCAGTTAGAACGGGTATGCTGTCAAGACGTTTTTACTCCTGCAGCCCCAAAGTAAAAAGAATACTGTTCAACGCTTTCTGTACCTCGTTGTACACATCAGAACTGTGGGTTGACTACACCGCAACCCAATGGCATAAGTTAAAGGTTGCTTACAATAACGCTTATCGCCAACTATTCCGCCTACCGAGATACTGCAGTGCTACGGAAATGTTCCTGGAGGGACGAGTACATACTTTCCGTGCACTTCTCCGCCACCGCATGGGAAGTTTATGGCGCAGACTGCGCCATTCGAAGAATGCGATCATCACCGCCATGACTGCCTGGATGGAATCTCCCCTGATGACCCTCTGGAGACGGGAGACGATGAAATACCCTCCGTAAACGGCTATTTACATTCATTTTAGTGTTTGATACATACATAATTTTTTTTCTCAGTTTCATTTTTCATGGTTATTCGTTTATTTTATTTAATATATGTGTTGTTATTGACTTTTTACCTTAACTTATTATTTATCTTTTTTGTTATTTTACATTATGGAATGTATTGCATTGCACTTCCCCTGCATACATTCTGGAATTATTATTGTTATTATTATTATTTTTTAATTTATAAATAAAGTTGGTTGTTTTCAGGTGGAAAAAATATAATAAGCAGTAATTGTTGAATGAAACACTAGTAAATATTGAATTATTTGGCGGGTATTTGATAAGCCGCCATAGCTCAGTGGTCAGAGCATCCGACCGGCAATCAGAAGGAAACGGGTTCAAGTCCCGTTGGCGGCAAGTATCTTTTCTCGGAAGATTTTTCAATGTAAATGAGTGTTTCAGGCTGACAATTATTGCTTACGATTATATAATAATAATAATTATATAATCGTAATATTCATAGTACCTACAAAACAATATTTTTTTGTTGTGAAGGGATTCAAATTGAAGTGATAAAAATTTAAATCCATAGAAAGAGATTCGAAATAGTGTTGCTTGCATCACAAATACCTACAATTAATTCGTTTTTTTCGGTGCAAATGTACCCACTTTTATCAGGTAGTTAGGTAGGTACTCGTTTTATCTTGTATTCTAATTTAAATTTAATACACTCATTCAATTAGAGATGGGATCACATCTTATCATTTAAGATAGATAGATAGATACTAATTAATCGAGAACATTGTAGTACCTACTTACACAGAGATGGATCAGATTATTATCACGTGAGATAACAATGATCAGCACTTTAATTCCCGTTTCAATTGTTCGGAAGAACTCTCAACGAATTGATAAAAAAAAATGATTCTCATCGGTCATATCATCAATAGTTTGAGGTTGGTAGACTTTTCGGGTTTTGGACTGTGTATTGCCTCTTAATGCTTTAGAAGCTAACATTTCGAAAACTAGGCCGGTAAGTGAGTGTATATATATACGTATTTATCCATATATGCAAACATGTATGTGTGTATACGTACATATTAGTGTATATATATATATATAGTTGTGTGTAAGTGTATGCATCTGTAAATATATGTATAGGTACCCGTCTCAGAACAGACTTAGTCTAGTGAGGCGGGTTACTTACTTGTTTATGTAAAATAATTTAAAACAATAAACGCCCGGGTTGCCGGCAAAAAAAAAATAAAAATCAGAATATTACTGTAATGTACCATCCAGTACCATCATTCGATCTAGTACATACTTTACCATAGTGATCTATGGACTCTTCTAAAAGAATGGAGCTGTGCTAAACGTGACGGAAGGTAGATTTACGACATTTTTAAGTTCCAGGAGCTCTCAAGATCAAAACTAGCCTTCAGCCCGGAAGAGCAGTTGACTTCGAAACTGTCAATAACAATCATCATCATCACTATTGGCTCTACAACCCCCGGTGGGTCTTAGCCTCCTCAAGAATCTTCCTCCACTCATCTCGATTTTGTGCCAGCTCTCTCCAGTTTAGAAGCTCCAAGATAGATATGTCTTTGAGGACGCTGTCGCTCCGTCTTGGTCTTGCTCTTCCCAGGCTCCGTCGCGCGTCGCCTTATTGGTCTTGAGTTCAGCAGGGACTTTGGTGCTTGATGCTCGGTCATTCTCTCCACATGACCCAGCCACCGAAGTCTTCCCAGTTTTATAAATTTTGCGACGTTTAGCTCCTAAAACAAAGTATAGAGCTCATTGTTATGAATCAATAACAATACGACAAATAATTACAATACGACAATAAACAGTCACTGTGATATAAAAACACAAGTTTTTCAATCAATCATTCTATAGTTATAAGGATAATAAGTACTGGATAATATAGGGCCCAGTACTTACTATATGAAGTTTTCCTCTGGAGAGAATATAAAATACATTACAATTAAGTACTCAGGAATGTTATGAGTCGGATTGGGTTGGAAGTAACCTGACCGATAGCAAATTGAAAAAAGAGCAACTGAAAAAACTTGCACTATCCATCTTTAAATACAGGTCCAAATTTTAAGACTCCTTAAGTTTTTATTAAAGTATTGCAGATACAAGTGAGATTTGAGATTTTCACGGCCAAAAAAAGTATTATGAGTATCACGATTTGTTTTTGCGATATTCTTGGCAGAACGCATTGTCGACAGAACGGAACATTTCCAAAAGGATTTCAGAACCTTAAGAATGAGTTAATGATGAATGTAAGTTAAAGTCTAAAGTCTAAAGTCATGATGTTTGAGAGAGAGAGTACGAAAACAGTGTGTGAAAATAGTTGTGAATGATGAATACTTGGAGCAGGTGGATGAGTTTGTTTATCTGGGTAGTATATTTACGAGAGATGGAAAGGCTGATAGAGATATTGAAAGCAGGGTAAATGCCGGTAACTCCATTAATAGAGGACTGAATGCCGTTGGCGCAAATAAAAAACTGTCCAAAGAAGCGAAGCTAGCAGTCCACAATGGAGTCCTGGTACCTACCCTGATGTATGGCAGTGAGGCATGGAACAGGCAGAGAAAGGATGAAAGTAAATGCTGTTGAAATGAGATCCCTGAGGCGTATGTGTGGTAAAACCATGTTTGATCGTGTTAGAAATGTGGATATCCGCATGAATGTAATGAGAAGAGGACTCTCGCGTATTTGCTGGCACGTTCCAGAATGGAAGATAGTCTCAATACCGTTCTGGTGTAAGACCACCAGTCAGAACTGAAATGGCTTTAATCGTGTTTGATGACCATATCTGAATAGCCAGGTTCCCCTTCTTCCTTCTTCTCCTCCCCACCACCTTCAGTCTTACGACCTACCCCAATTGGGGGTACCATAGTCTCACTGGCTCCAGTCGAGAACAGTAGGGTCTCTTATTTTAGCAGTGTAGCGCGCGGTATTTGGTCCGACGCACGGATCCGAATACTTTCTCCCTTACACGCATAGCGCCGTCTCGCCGGCACGAAGACACCCCATTGGCCGAGCTACCCCCACCCCTCCGTCATCGGCCGGCACTACCCCGCCTAAAAGGGTATATAACACCGTGTAGGCCTATATGGAGCCAGAGTATCCAGCCTCCCCTCCCCAGTACCAAGTTGAGAGAGCCCTCTGGGTCCTCCTTGGGAATTCAAGTAACAGCGCCCTCGGGGACATTACTTGTAGGGAAACCCTAACCTTTCCCCAATCCTCCTCAGTACCAAGTCGAGAGAGCCCTCTGGGTCCTCCTTGGGAATTCAAGTAACAGCGCCCTCGGGGACATTACTTGTCGAGAAAGCCTTAACCTAACTAAGGGACCACGGGTCCTCTGTTATTACGCTAAGTGTTTAGCGAGAACGTTAGTGAACATTGTTTAAACTCTAAGTGATTTTACTTTGTGCTACAACTTTCCTGTACTCTGTTTTTTACTATAAGCTGTGAACCCTGTATATAAGAGAAATAAACTGACCAACGCTGAAAGACTATTTTCTTATAAATACCCTGCCACAGCAGTTAAATATTTATGAAATTGGATTTGAATACTGAAAAACTTGAATAACAATATTATAAGCGTAGATAATTCAGCATTGACAAAATTATAACATTAATTGGTAGGAGAAGTTAATTGATTAGTAATATATATGATGATGCAATAATAGTTGCCTGGATTAAGATGTAACTAGCATTGATTGATTCTGAGTCTCTCATTGTAGACGTTATTTAATTGGACAGGCTATCACCTAAGCCACTTCTATTAACATCTTCTTGAACTGTAAATTATTATAAATTAAGTCAATTAAACTTTAGCTCCACTATGACCACTACACCAACGTTATTAGAATTATGCCGTAAATGGGACAGGGTGACCAACAGCTAGAAACTGGCAGACGCATTGTAAATCATGTCGAAGCGGTGTAACTAACAACGATTTGATGGTAAAAATATATTTGTTCGAAATGCATTTTTAATACCCCAAATACGAATCTACTTAACAATATTAATTACAATATTTGTTTTTTTATATAGCGCCATTTTTGTGAAAAATCACCCGAAGGGAAAAAATCACCGTAAATTTATGATATATTTCTACAATTATCTATTTTAGGTCTTCTTACTACAGACGTACAGACTAGACAAACTATTATAACTTATGGCTAACAGATTTCATCCACCGGTTCGTCGATTACTAATACAAACCTATATGTACAATACATTTGACCAATGAAAGTGTTCTACAGGACCTTGAGATTAACATTATTTATCGAAGGAAAACTTCTATAGCCCCGCTGTGATTTGGATTTCGGATGGAACGGAAATGACGATTACCGCACCTGCGACTCATCAACTGCGCTCATTGGCCTCTTTGATTATGATGTCACCTTTAAAGGCTCCTATTGGTTGAGATATGAAACGGAAATTGTGGTCTGCGCCCATTGGTCGCTTTGATTATGACCTCACTTTGCAAGTATCGGTTAAGATTGTTTTGGTAAAGTTTCGTTTCTACCGCGTTGTAAACGGTCGATTTAAAAAAAAAACTTTAACTTTAACTTTAGGGCGCACAGTTTACATCCGCGCTGTGCAAGCGGGTTCCCCACAGAGCATCGGACCATCCCAAAAAATATGGAAATTTAATGGTTTGCACTCAGAGGACAATCGATCTTTCGGCATTTTTAAAATATAACTTAAATTATAAAAGGATAATATTAATATTTAATTCCAAAACGCATGCAGGTAAGGGGGCGTTCAAGTATTACGTAACGCAATTTTTGAAGATTTTCTGCCTCCCTCCCCCCATGTAACGCGCCGTAACGTTTTTCTGTACTCCCCCCCCCCCCTCTAAACGTTACGTAACGCCCAAGTGACAATATTTACCTAAAAGTCACAATTAAGTTGCGCAAAGTACTGAAAAGTCGCTTAAATACCTTTTTTCTTGTTTTAATCGCGTTTGCGGTAATAAATAAAACAATAAAACAAGAGATTTCGAGAACGAAAAGGGTTGCCAACTTGGAAGATCTTAATTCCCTAGTTTTTTTTTAATCTAAATAAAAAAAAAACATGTTACGTAACGCGTTGTTCGAACCCCCCTCCCCCCTGGTAACGCACAGTAACGTTTCACAAGACCCCCCCGCCCCAAGTGCGTAATGTAATACTTGAACGGCCCCTAATCGGGCTAATTTTATCGTCAAAAATAAATATAAATGAAAAGGCAAACAAAAAGGTGTCGTCTACCGCATTGTTTCAAGAAAATGTAAAACTTAAAAAAAGAACATGACTACATTATTAAATTTTATTTTCGTCAACAAAAACTCACCAACGTTCTTAATAATTCATCTTCATCAATGTAATGCACGTCTCTTATTTAATTTAATTATATGTATTATGATTTAACGAAAACGAATCAATTTTTTATAAGAACGACTCTCTTTTTATAAATTTTGAATGTAATTCCCATCAACGTAATATATCATTGAAGAAGAAAATAACACTAATAATCTAAATTCTAAACGAACATTAGAATGAGAACAAGATATAGAAAAATGAAAAAGATAATGGTCGCAACTGGGACTCGAACCCAGAACCCCTCGTCTAACCGGGACGTGCGCCTCTATCAATTCGGCATTGCCACCTTCCATCAAACCGTCATATTTGTCAACATCATATTTTTTTTTTTTTTAGAATTCGAATAATTTTTCCACATTATAGGCAACTGCTAGACAAGAGGTTCTGTGTTCGAGTACCCGTTGCGACCTTTATCTTATTTATTTTTCTGTGTCTTGTTCTCTTTCATATGTTCGTATAGATTATTAGTGTTATCTTCTTCTCCAATGATAGAAAACAAATCACTTTGTACACACCACGTACTTTTGGATTTACCACCTTTATACTTAATCAAAATTATCAACATGTTTCGAAACTAATGGTTCTTTGGCCAGGATAAAATTAAAATCGACAAAAGACAAACACGCACAGACAAATACGTACGTTCAGACAAAAAAAAAACATAATGAAAAGTGGTGATTAATTAGTCAAAGTAAAATTAATTATTTTTATAATAACTAACTAAATTATGGACACCTCACGGCCGTACGTACGCTTAGCCAGCAGAATTACTCTAACAGTATAATTACAGGAGAATCATATCGATTACATATCATGACCATTTAAATTTGTGCTACATTTGAGATTGTTCATGTTTTCCTCAGAAGTTCAGAAGCAAGCACGAACGTGCGAATTCCTCCCACAGACTCTGCGGCCGGTAAGAAGACAGAATATTCAAGATCATTACAGTACACAGCACACAGTACCCGGCCCGGCATCATTAAATCAAATCCACATCCTACTTGCTCGTACTTTAGCCTTCAACGTTTAAAAGCAACTAATGGAATTATACATTTATGGATAAATAATATGCCAGCTAGATGCAATCATTATAATTACCTGTCAGTGGGGAAACAGTAGCATCAGGCTTCGATGGAAGTGAACCTGCTGTGATTGGTTATTGGTGTTGGTACCCAACACGTATTGATTTTTAAAAATTCATTTAACCACTAGAGCGATTAAAGTCGAAAAATGGACCATTTTTATTTTTCTACGACTGAATTCAAAATTGGACCACATTTTCCGACCATTCGTAAAACATTTAATGTAATTATTTAAAACATTTCCTTGGCCAGCCATTTATTTTTAAAACGAAGCTATTGAAATGCTTTATCAATTATGACCATAGACGTCGCAAATCTGAAATTCGTAGACTATTTTAGAACGATGTTAAAAATAAATTAAAAAAAATATATATCCCGCCGAATTTTTGATCAGCAGTTTACGGTTAAAATTAAGTCTTTTTTCATAGATATGCACCTTTCATTATCAAGTATACCACAGATAACATATAGAAATCGCAAATATTCTATGTTGACTCGAATAAGTACCCTCCACGGCAGTTTCAAAGTAAAAAACACGCAGGATTTGCGCGTTAAAAAACTTTACGATTTTTTAATTTTTTTTTTTTTAAATCCTACAAAACGGATAAACGGTAAAATACAGGTTAATTCATTGGCTATATATCACTATTAGAAGTTTTTATATCTCAGGGAAATCTTGAGCAATCGAGGCAAATTAATTTATTTCGCGTGGTCGCTCCAGTGGCCATTAAGTACCTAATTTATAAGTTAATTCCATCGTGGAGAATTCTAGTATATTACTCAGAGGCATGCATTTTAGTAGAAATGGGTAAAGTAAACAATGACACAATGATTAAAAATACTATAAAAACATAAAACACTAATCTATTTTTATTTGGGAGGCGGGTATGGGTACTGCCGCTCGTACTGAGCTAATAACGCTCTCTCGCACGAAATGACGTAAGCGCGGGAAACCGCTTCTGTAGTATGAACGTGGCGGTTATCCGCCGCGGGAGAACCGCTGCATGTGGTGGTCGAATTTCTCCCGCCTGTGAACAGGGAGCAGCCGCGGCGGAAGAACCGCTCATGTAGTTTGCGCCATACAACGTTCATAGTAAATTTGTTTTTGCTGCGGTTTCCCGTGGCGGGAGAACGGCTCGTGTATCCTGGGCCTATTTTCTTATATATAAAAATGAATCGCTAAATGTGTTGCTAAGCGCAAATCTCGAGAGCAGCTGAACCGATTTTGCTAATTCTTTTTTTAGAATATTCCTTGAAGTACGAGGATGGTTCTTACGGAGAGAAAAATTAAGAAAATTTCGCAGAAAATTGGATAATTTCAGAAAACCGCACGTTTGACAGTTCGCGTGTTTGAGAATGACATTTTAAATCAGGATTCTATTTTTGAAAATCTTTAAGTTGATAAATTTATTTAAAGTAGGTACTCCCCTAATAGTTTGAATCGAATCAAGAATTTAAGATATTTTATATAAGTACCTATGTCAGGTACCAAATTTAATATGCATAAAAATGGAAATTTGAATAAAAATTGTAAAAGGTGGCACATGAGCTGTTTAAAAACTGAATGTACTGGGATTGAATATATGGAACGCGGGAGGAGGGTTGGCGGGTTGGCGGGACGAGGGAGCGGGAAAGGGAAGAGGGAAGGCGGGGAAGGTGGAAGGGGAACGCGGGAGGGGAAGGGGACGAGAGAGGGGGAGGGGAACTCGGTAGGGGGTTGGGAGAGGGAAGGTGGAGGTGACGGAGTGGGAACGCGAGAGGGGAAGAGGACGCAGGAGAAGAAGGGGAGGCGGAAGGGGAACGGGAAAACCATTTCAACAAAACCAACAGAAACCATTTCTTTATTAAATGGCATAGCAACGCATGCCGGGACCAGCTAGTTTGTCATAAAAATCGCTTGGCAAACGGAGTCTACAAACGTTCGATTTCAATCACAAAGGTGGTTTTATTCTGTGAATAATTTTGGCAGAATTATTTATGTTTTTACGTAATTATTTTAACAAACTAAATAAACTGATGGATGAATAACTAACAGGCAGAGGTGATTATTGACACATCACCTAGTGTATATTTAGTTTTATATAACGTCAACTATTTACATGACCCAACCCGATCCCGGCAAGAAATTGATTCAGTTGATCATACATTATGCGACGTCTTCTTGAATTTGAGATCTCCAAAATTGTAATATGGTCTTACGTGGGGTTCACCTCACACGTATATGGTGTAAAAAATCAGAATAATAATAAATAAAAGTAACATTAATGTAAAGTGTACTAATTGCAAGAACAGTGATTTCATTGGAAGATGCTCCGAGGAAATATCGTCTTCGGCACCGTTATACAGTTAGGAAGCACGCCAAAGGCGTTCCCAACATTTGTACACGGTTGATATTTGACACACGGAACTCAAAGATGATTATTACACAAAATTAATATTCGAAGAATTTCAATTATCAAATGTTAACACGAAAAACAAACAAGTTAATTAATCGCTGAATATCGTACCAGATTTAATTTCGCATACTCGTCAAGTAAAATCAAAACATCATTTTCACATCACCATTATACACACCATAGAAACCTGAAGATTTAGAAAAAATAAAAGATTACTGGCGAACTAAAGCAATTAAAAAACAAATTAATATACTTTTGAATGTAGTTACAACTTTGTGGTTATCCACTATAGATAAATGAAACAATGTTACTTTGTTTGAACCACTTGTATATTTGTTTAAAGCCGACCGGTTTCGGAACGACCGTTCCTTCCTCAGGGAAAACGTATACTGATTTGACAATTACATAATAGTGGGTGGGAATTATGTATTATTATTATTACTAAGGATTGTGGTAGGGGTGGAGGCGTTGCTGGGGATTAATGAAGAGTGGGTGGGGGAACATATCCATGATTCGGCTGTAAGATAATATTTTTTAAAGCAGACCGGTTTCGGAACTACCATTCCTTCCTCAGGGCAAACGTATACTGATTTGACAATTACGAAATAGTGGGTGGGAACAATGTATTATTACCAAGGACTGTGTTAGGGGTGGAGGCGTTGCTAGGGATTATATTTTTTGTTTGTAAAGCAAAACAAACAATAACAACGCCTCCAACCCTACTACAATCCTTAGTAATAATACATTGTTTCCACCCATTATTTTGTAATTGTCAAATCAGTATACGTTCCGAAACCGGTCGGCTTTAAACAAATATACAAGTGTGATTTTAAATTTCCACGGTCAAAATATTTTTGTTATTTGTTTCAGGGGTGTTATGCCGTGTTGCGCTACCTCCTCCTTTAGCCAACGTTTCGGACAGCGTTACAGTGTCCATCATCAGGGCAGATATGTGATGGACACATTAACGCTGTCCGAAATGTTGGCTAAAGGAGAAGGTAGCGCAACACGGCATAACACCCCAAAAATAAATTAAAAAAATAGTGGTTCAAACAAAGCAACATTGTTTCATTTAACTTCAAATTAAGTTTAAAAAGATCTTGTAAAAACACACACATGATACCGTTCATTGGATAACCATTTAATCAACACCTCTGCCGTTGGTCACCCCAAATGGTTCGGTGCGTTTGGTGACTTAAATGGGGCTCTATTTGTCCAGGTCCTGACGGCGGATGCGTCTGCCTACCTACTGCGTGACGGGCTGGAACGGGAAAGACTGGCTGAACGACCTCTCCAGCCAGACTTTCTCGACCCACAGGAGGGATGAATTCATACGTCCTTCATTCCTCGACACATAGACCCTAAGATTCCTATCCACCCCTCATACCTTCTTCCTTCCCAGAACTTCCTCTCCTTCCTTTCCCAATATACGCACTCCGCTTATCTACACAAACTTTGCTTAAAAGAAAAGCGTTGTATTGTAAAATGTATTAATATAAACGTAATCAATTTCAATAGTAATATATTTTTAAAGATATCTTAGGTAATAAAAAAAATAAGCATGACATAAAGCGGTAATATACTTATTTTGTATTGACACCTTTGACCCCTGTGACCGCTCATAGACCACAGATCATAGAATATAGAGTAGGTACAGCCTACTAGATAATGCGTACAATAGACGGATTATAACGTGATACATTTTGAGCTTTTCTTTGGCAAAAATCACGTAGCCGTACCATAGAAAGATAACTGACAAGTTTTGTGAATGAAGAAGACACGGTAAAGACGTGAAGAGAGCTGCTAGTAGTTACTTATTTATTCCCTGTGAGTTCAGAAAACACTTCCACGATCAAAGTAAACCGTGGCGAAGCAAACTACGGTACTTGTAACAGGAAAAATAATAATATCTCAAAAATAAATCAGAAAGTCTGATATTTCAAGCAGAAAAAAACTGATGAAATGTTTTTTTTGTTATTGTTTTTGGGTTGTTTGGGGTTTTGGAGTGTTTGAGGGGCAGATGTGTGATTATGGACATTGTAACGCTGTCCGAAACGTTGGCTAAAGGAGGGGGTGGCGCAACCTTAGAGTAACAATGCAACACAGCATAATACCCCAAAAACAAATAACAAAAATACTTTTGGCCGTGAAAATCTAAAATCTGATGAAATGTTCGTTCGAGGCATTCTAGGATTACCAAATTTACATACTTAAATAAATTTTTGGAATAATTTATTTAAGTTTTTTTTTTAATTATTCAGCTAACTGTCCTAAACTGTAAATAAGAAACACATATTTGTAATACTTCCCTTTTGATTAGGATTTAAAATATCTTGAATTTTCTATTACACATACCAATCTACCGATCCTGGAAGTGACAGACATTGTCAACCGTATCTGTTAATTTTGATTCCATGACTGTCGATCACCCAACTGTTGCCCCCCAGCATTCTTATATTTTTTTATTTTTTTTTATTTTTTTTTTTTTATTAGTAATAGAAGGTACATAAATTACAAATAAATTTTATACAGTAATTAATTACATAGTAGAATATTTGATGTACCCCCATAATTAAGCAAGGCTTGTGTGTATGGGGGGGTGTTATTGTATTGCTTTTTTAATATCATTCAGTTTAAGTTTTCAGTATAATTTTTTAGGTGAGTTTTAAAACTTTTTATATTGGTATTCATGTTTCATATACAATGTGCAATCGGTTTAGAGAAAATAGGTTTATCTTCTTACGTAATATATAGGTTTGGTTATATATAGGTTTTTTTTTCTTTCGAAATCAAAGATAAGAATATTAGTTTTCCCGAAGAAAACTTGGTTATATATTATATATAGGTTTGGTTATATATAGGTTTTTTTTTCTTTCGAAATCCATTTATAATTTTTTGTGGAAAAGAGTCAATACGTCTAAAATCTGATTTAAAAATTACATATTTCTGGTTTTCTCTGGTAATACCCTCTTAAGTCTACAAGATAAAATATTTATTATTTCACTAAAATATGTTATTTCATTATTGATTAATGTCTTATCTCTCCAAATATTGATGCTATCGATTTAGGACTGGTCTCACTTGATTCAGTACTAATAAAAACGGAATAAACGATACCCACTCGACCTACAGGGATGAATCGCCACTGTGATTTGAACTCTGCAGATCTTCATTTCGGTTCCATGGCAAATCAGAATGAAACCAACTCAGAAACACCTCAGAAAGGTCATTAAAAGCTATAAAAAAATAATTTTAAAAGAGCCCGTAACCCTAACCTAACTTAACCTATTTAACCATATTTTTTATTTTTTTTTATCATCACTCTTAATGACCTTTCTGAGGTGCTTCTGAGTTGGTTTCATTCTGAGTTGTCTGGTCACCCTTCATTTCTACTGCCTAGAAGAATGTATGAGCAAAGTTTCAAGAATGCATGAATTTTGTGATTTTATTTTGTGCTTTTTTGTACTATTTTAGGTTCTTATTATGCGTTTATTTTATTTTATGTTTTACCCAGGATATTCATTGGGTAATTTATATTGGCCATTTACGTGTCATATTTAATTTGGTAAAGGCAATTAATTTCTATCATATTTGTTAATAATCAGCTACTTAATTTTTCGTTTTTTTTTTAAATTTATTTCTTATAATATTTTGTACCCCTGGAGTAGGAATATTTTTATTTTTTTATTTAATTGGTTTACACAACACATGATTTATATACCTATACAACTGCTTTTATGGAATATGTTATATTTAAGGTATTTATTGCTAATTTGTGCTGTTATGCTACTTGTACTACTACAATAATTACCCATAAAATACTTTTTAAACTTTTATACTTACCTTAAATTAAATTATACACAAAAACCCAACCGACAGATAGTTTAACTGCCTTTTAAAATAATTTGCCTTATTAAGGATTTAGACCACATTGATAATGGAGGAATATCAAAAATATTAAAGGAAATAATCAAATAATCGAACTTTAAGCTATTTTTAGAGGTTCAGTTAATTTTTTTACGCACTTTTTAAAAATGTTTTGTAAACGTATTGCCCACGATCGTATAGAAAAAATTGTTATTTATTTAGAATATTATTTTATTTTATGATAAACCAAATAGAAATCATCTAAATTTTGCAAGGAAAGCAGCTGTTTTGCGGGTCGTGCGGATATTAAATAATTAAATATATTTTATTTTTAATTTTTAACTTTTATGAGTAAAATCTCAAATTATAATATTTAACTAAAGAAGACAATATTATTGAAACTTAATCGGAAATGTAGAGACAGACCGAATTTGATATCGACACTTTAGCTCAATCGGTTGTTAGCTCTTACACTTGCCATGTTAGCAAATGGTCCTGGGTTCGAGTACCAGAGCTGCCAATATCTTTTTCTGATTTTTCTGTCTCCACATTTCCGATTGAGTTTCGTTAATATTGTCTTCATTTAGTTAAATATTATAATTTGAGATTTTACTCATAAAAGTTAAAAAATAAAAATAAAATATTCATCCTAGACTTGCAGAAAAGTCAATAGATGTCGCATATTAAAGATAAAATGGATAAAAATTTATCCAGTCACTCTATAGATAGCATTTAGTTTGGGTTGAATCTTTCAGTCATGTATAAAGATAGCAGCCAAAAATATGTGCGTTAAGAAAAAGAAGATAATGTTGGTAGTTCTTAGTCGAAGTATGATACAGTTAAAAATGACCGAATTTGATATCGACACCTTAGCTCAATCGGTAGAGCACTCGCCATGTAAGCAAAGGGTCCTGGGTTCGAGTCCCAGAGGTGCCAATATCTTTTTCTGAATTTTCTGTCTCCACATTTCCGATTGAGTTTCGATAATATTGTTTTCATTTAGTTAAATAAATACATAAAATTCTTTTTGAGACGCGAAAGATTAACGAAGTAGTCATTCTGACTGTTAGCTCTACTTCAATATCTATTAATAAACTCCTTCTTTTGAACGCTTTTAAACCCCTGAAGATATGTTCTATGAGCTAGCAACAACGTTCACGTCATATTCACAAAGCTGTTCAACACAATAAATCTCACAGCTCAGGGCACATGAAAGGGTTTCCACACTGATTAATTTCTGCGGTCAAAGATGATGGAATCACTCTTTAAGACGTAGATGTTTTTTGTTGATATTGTCGGCATTATAATATAAATAGGAGACACGCATCCATCATATCTGCGAAACGCGATTTGTGACTTCCCTTTGATAGCCATTGTGAGACCGAACCAGATTTGGGGAGCGGTCAACATTGATATGGGTAGGTTTTGTTATAAAAATATCCGAGAGGATTTTTCTAAAGGGAGTTTGTTTAAGATTTAATCAGTCGGAACATACATGTTATAATAAAATTATAATGTAGGTTGATATGATTATTGTTTGAACTGAAATTTATGTAGAAAGTAGGGGATGACCACGGTATAGCGAGCAAACATTGAAACGTTTTATGAATAACTTTGCGGATGAGGTTTACGCCAAACGAAATAAATTTGGGGCTCTGACTGAGGCAAGCATTGTCACAGTATTGAAAAGCATTAAAGTATTTCCCTGGAGTGAATAATATTTGCCATTACTCCAAAAATAAAATATTATTACGTTAAAGGGCAGGTTTTCGGGATTTAACTAAATTGGCGTAGGTAGTTATGCATTATGCATGTCCAATTTTTCTCAGGAGTTTTTTGATTTAAATAAAAATTTAGTTGTAGTACCTACGTCAATTCTACGATATGCGGAGATTCTATTTGTATGTTTCTATGTCTCCTAATATTCTCTCCAGAGAATATCGTAATAAGGTACGTACTGCGACCTGTCTTTTCTAATCTTATATATGGATGCTTATTGAAAGACTTAGTTATTTATCAAGTATTATAGTACTTCTGAGGTCAAGCGACCTTCCAGGCTGAAGGGTAGTTCTGACCTGGAAAGCTTTTCGAATCTAATGACTTTGTAAATCTACCTTCGGTCACTTTCAGCACAACTCGGCAACGAAACCATGTGACCCGAAGAGCCCGTAGACTACCAGATCATAGATTATTATGACACATTACAGTTTTCAACAATCCACTGCTGACAGTGCTGATGGATTTTACAGGATTCACTTAGTAAAAACGAGTGAATGCAGGGTGGTTTCGAGTTTCGGTAGAGAATCATGTAAATAGCATTAACTACACCAGTAGTCTATTTAGGCTACCACGACACAAACTTTTAACTCCGATGTTTATTTTTCTTGAGATCCTACCGGCTGCGCCAGTATTATATCATATTATGATGAGAGTGTGGAATTTGATGATTACTCTGCAGGTTAACAACAATTGATTTATGAATATGGATGTTACTGAGACTAACGTGTTTACTTACAAGCTGAGATGGGGGACGAGAGAGGACTTTGAGCGAGTGCATCTATATATATATATATATATATATATATATATATATATATGATAAAATCTTTCGGTCTTACTTTAACAGTTCTCTAATTAAAATAGAATTTTAATAATCCCACATAGATTATAGTTTTCCGAAAGTGTAGAATAAAAATAAGGAAAATAATACCTACTAAAAAAGTAAGCAAAATAATAGACAAGCAATAAGACTAGCGTAAGCCGTCCTAAAATCTAAAGCACATACTTTGAAATTGGGCCAGAGAAAAAAAAAATTAGGTTCTTTTAATATCAAATTAACCTCTCTGGAACGAACGTAATGAAAATTTTTATAAAGATAATAATTATTTTTAATTACTTTTCTCAGAAACTAATTGGTTTAAAACTAAAATAAAGTGGTACGCACAAAGGCAATTAAAAAAATATATTTCGCTCCACCACAAGCTTAACACGGTTAATTAAAATATATTTTTTTAACTCTTTCGTGGAATTTATGTTTTAAATGTAAATTCATATTTTGCTGTAAGAAACCAATTTATTCAGGTTAAAATTGCTACAAAAGAATGTACCTAGTAGATAAGTAGGTACATACTGTGGTAGGTAAAGTTTGGAATTTCATATTAACTCCACGCAGGAGGTCCTGTGGGAAATGATTTCCAGATTTTTGGGATAAACATTTATAGATACTTTGTGGAGGGTCATTTTTGGAAAGGAAATAGTGAACCTAGGTCTTCAAAAGACCCAATAGTTGAAGGAAAATACATGGGCACGGGCAAAGTTCTAACAATATTGTTTCTGTGTTTAATGTATTTGAATTGACTTTGCTGGACAATTTTAGCAACAATTATATTTCGAAAACCTTTTTAGTTAAAATAACAGTTTAGGAATCTCTCAAGTGAGATTATGTCAATCAATTTCAGGGGATATCAGTGTACAGGGTATTAAGAAACGTACCTGACCTACTTTCACCAGTATTTTCTGAGGTTTCTTGGAGTAAAAAATGTAAATGACATTTTGGACTCCGGTGACTTTTTTGAATAAACACATACAATATCAACAGTTAGTTATTGCTTGACAGTTAGGTTCGTGTTGGAGGGTTTTGTGGTTACTCAACAGAGTGCCCTGAGACAACATGAAATTCGTTTAAAAAAAAAAAAAGAAAAGAAATCTCTCACCGGAGACCCAAATTCCATTTACATTTATTTCTGCAAATATCATGACTAAAGTATGTCAGGTCCGCCTCTCAACCCCCTGAATAATTATAATCTTCCAGATACCCAGTACCAAGTAAGTACTCAGCTATTGAGATATCATATCCAGTTTATATTCAAATCCCAAACCGATTTGTAACACTTTGACTGGATTCAATGCGCCCCCTGTTACCTAACAGCAGAAGAGAGCTTTCTGCCATACAAACTTTATTGTGGAATGACAACTGGTTTAGGATTACTGTGATTTCCATTTTAATTCTGTTTCGGCTCATTCAAAAGTGGACAAGAACGATGTGGATTTGACACGAGATGAAGGGGGAAGTTGATTTATGGATAAGAAGTCGCAGCTTTGAGATTTTTGGCCCAGATCTTTTATGCGAGAATCAACTCCGCTCTTAAGTAAACATTTTGATATTTGAAGAAATTATGACAAGATGGTGCAATAGTGGTAGTTTGAAAAGTGTTCAACAAAAGGTGATAAAGTTGAGCCACGTTTGTTGCGGTGAAACAACGTCAAAATAGACACATGCATGTTTATGACCTTCGTGGCACAGCGGCCTGGTGTTTGTCTTTGGGGCCATAGGTTCAGAGGACGTGCAAATAAAGCATTTATTTAATATGTTTTGCAAGCGATCTTTCATCGCTACGCAATTTTTCAAAATTATTGACAGGTCTCAACAACTGGTATATGTTATGAATAATGAAAAAGGTGTCTTAACAGGGTAGTATGTAGGTACAATATCTTCTTCGATTCGTTCTTGTATTCGGCTCGGTTGTGTTTCCTCATTTCTACAACGTGGGTATCTTCAAGACCAAGGTTCGCTCCTTGACTTTCTTATTAAAAAACCATCCTCACATCACCCCCAAAGATGACTTAGGCTCTAAGGGAAATTATTATATCCCCAGGGAATGTTTTGTTTACTGATACGCCAGTGAGAGCTTTCTATACGAAAAACTAGTACGATCACTTCCCGAAAGGAAGTACACTCCACATTTTTAACCAAAACATTGTTTACAACATTCAAAGTCCTTATCTAAATAAAATATCCACATAATACATAAAAACAGATTTTGCAAATCTGCATAATTAAAAATAACTCATTTATCAAGCCTTGTCTAAATTTTTATATGATTTATAATATAATATATCAATGGATTTATATATCTCATAAACTCATAAGCACCTATGTACCTACTACGCATTATGATAATTTTTTAAAATTTTTTGTTTGTTAACTAAACTTTAAAAACTATTTGATCTCTGTACCGTGCAATAAATAAAGTACAATGTAAAAAGCTCTTTAGAAATCTCTCATAAGGGGGAGGCTGATCCAGCCGATCCAAAAAATCGACTTTTTGTTGCCTAAAACCTTCTTATGCATGTGGAGAATACATTCCCAAAGTTATAGCTTAAAATTTGGCCCTTCAAATAATAAGAAAATAATTTTCTGTCAACTTTTGCCTGTCAAGGTTTGCGCGCAAAATTCCTGGTTCTTCCCATGCATTTTAAATGTTCCTATTTATTGTTTTTTTTAGCGCTTCTGCAAAAAAAAAAATTGTTCTAAAATCTAGATAAAATAATCTTTCCGGTGTGTTTATTAGAAATCAACATTTTTGTTTCTAAATATTAAAATTTTAATATTGGAAATTTAAATTGGCTAAAAAATGCATACCTGCGAATATTCGAATTAAAGTAATTAAAATAGAATAAACTTAAAATTTAAAATACAGACTCCCTTTCTAAATAAAATTTGTAATAAAACTGTCTCCTCACTTTTTATCACTTTCATACAATTTTATTTTAAAATTAAATGTGTGATACGTCACAAATTGGCGAAAAATTAAACCGTCACTTTTGATCGGGTTTGTAAAATTTCTGAAAAACCTAGCTCATATAATTCTAAGACAATGAGAAGCATTATTTCATTCCGTTTCTAACATAAAAGAAATCACATATATTTGCATGACAGGAAGAGAGATATCTAACTTTTAATAATGCACTGTCGCTCTGGGACAATCTGGGTCTCCTGTTATTATAACGGCATATGATGTTTTGGGACAACTTGGGTCTCCTGTGATTAGACGGGTTAAAATATAGTTAGTAGCTGTGGGCGCCAAGCAGGTAGAACGGAAAAGCACGTTTTTCAAGGTGGCTGAAATCGTGGCTCATCGAATTTTCATTCGATTCACTTCATTCAAAGTTTAATTTAAAGAAAATTAAATTTACATGCGGATGAAACTTTTTTAATTTGTCTAAATGAAAACTTTTAGAAATTAGAAAGAGCGTAAATATTAATTTAAATATTATAAATAATATTTTTGAATGACTCTTTATGAAACTTGTTCCCTTTGTACATTATGCCCTTTTACTCCCCTTTCCCTTCCCACTCAAGTCTATCCATCGACCCCCTATGTATATTGTTGTAATTAGTTTTAAGTAAACCTTGATGAAGTAAGCATTGCTTAGAATCTTGTTGGTTTTTTAAACAATAAACGTGGTTGTATTTTTTTTAAATTTTGAATCAAAGTGTTTCCACATAGTAAGTTTGCTGTGTTTTAAGAAGTAATTTTGTCTTGTTCTGTAAAACAGTCAATCTGGCGTAACAAATTCGCTTGCTGAGGAGCAAGCAAAATGTTAGCTAATTACAAACTTGTTTTACAACAAACTATTCGTGTTCATATTAATATATATTCGTGTTAATATCAACAAAGTTATTACACAGTGCTCTGCAAATATTTTAAAAGTAGGTACCCACCTTAAGCACTTCATTCTATTATACTTACACTTATTGAACTCCTGTATGTTCCACACTTCTTATTTTTCTTCTGAATAATTTACCTATGATAATATAGGTATTATAATAAGTCTTCAAGGTATTAAGGCTCTGCAACCGGGCTCGAAAAGAAAAAAAATTATTATAAACACGTTTGTATCAGTTATTTTACAAGTTAAATGTATGAAAAAACACAGTGTTTCTTTAAATGCTGTTTAGAACAACCCCCGCAAGATTTTTGCTCTATTTTAAATGAGTCGTGTTTTATTAAACATTTTCACAATATTCGCATCGATTTTATCGTTTAAATATTAGCGCGCTTCTCTAATATTCGTAATTACATATTTCTCCATCTTCTTCTTTTTGAGCGCGGTAACGGCGCGGCACCTTAATTCGACAGCTAAAAGCAGTATGGAAGTGTAGAAGTCAAACACAATAAAAAATATCTACCTTTTGAAGGTTGCATTCCAAACAAAGGCAAGGGTTGGGGGTGGGGCAGGCAAGGTTACGAAGGACCGCGCCTCGCCGTAGAATGTAGAATAATATGGTAGAAACCGTAGAATGTACTACTAGAATGCATCCCTCGATGAGTTATCACCCATAATTCAAACATCTTACAGCCCTAGGACACGTAAGAAAGTATCCGCAGCCAGAACTGGTTCCATGACCGTATTCTTTATATTTACGGCGAAATTTACGTCATCGGGCCATGGCGTTCCGCGTTCCACCCCAAAAATAAAAATACAAGCTCAATTCTTCGCTGTTCTGCTGATAAAATAAAACATGGCCAAGAACATGAACGTTTTGCTTTATGCATACCCGTTCATGTTTTGATGAAGTCTCGTAATATTTCATGTAAAAAATATAGTTGAATTAGAAAACAGTATATTCTGGATTATATCTTCTTGCAAGACTTTTTCTTACAATGCATAATGATTTCGATCGTGAAAAGAAAAGGTTCGAGATTAACCCACTAAATTTAAAAAAAAACTGAGTGTGCAATTCACACGCGGTAGAAGTGAAACTTTCAGAAAACTAAAGTAGGCAAGAGTGTAGAGGCTACGAAGCACTACACTGCACTGAAGAGACCGATTGTACTTTCTCATTATCCCGCAAGCTAAATCCTATAGATGCATGTTTGTCTCTTTTTAGTTTCGCTATTTTTCGTTTCATCAGTTTCAAATAATTTTCACTAAAAAAATATTTCAAATAGGATAAAATCTTTTGTATGATATATCGATTTAAGACTTTTTCTATGCATTACGAACATAAATACAATATTTGTAGTGTTTGTTATTTATCTAAGGAATGCTCACTCCTAATCAAGAATTTCCCTCAAGACCTATGTCATCTTTGGGGATGCTGTGTGGTGGGTTTTTTTAAGGACAGAAAGGCGAGGAAGATCTGGGAAGAAGAAAGGTATGAGAGGTGTGTAGGGATTTGGGGGGTAAGATTGTCCAGGATTGACGGAAATACGAAATCATCTCTCACATTGCGGTGCAAGGCGATGGATCGAGCGAGTCTAGGTAACTAGAGGGGTAAAGAGGACTCCCTCAAAGTTTCTCTAAATCCGACCTGTCACACTTGAGGTGGGCAGACGCATCCGTCACCAGGACCTAAACAATCCTCACCCCATGAAATTGGGCACACCTGCTAAGTCAATAAACGTAACGCACCCCTTGGCGTGACCTACTACAGAGGTGTTTGTTCAGAGAATACGGGGCGGCGTTACCAATCCCCTCCTTCCAAAATTTTGGCTCCAAAAATATTCAAATGAATAAAATTAAAAATCGTCTTGTTTACGACGAGTACATTTGAACACACGAACCTCGACCAAAACCATTGACTTTTGCTAACCATAGCCAACAATTAATGGTACCTACATATTCCTTACAATGTAATTTCTTTGTCCTATGACTGTAATATACACATATTTTATGCATATCGAAACTTGGTTGATTCCTTGATTGATACCTTCTAGCTTTTGAGAGTACAACGGTAAATAATAATTAACAAAACACAGAGTGTGCAATTCACACGCGGTAGAAGTCAAACCTTCAAAAAACTAAAGTAGACAAGAGTGAAGATGCTACGAAGCACCGCACGATAGGCTACGAAGCACGGCTCAAAGAGGAGATAGATTATACCTTCTCATTCCCTCGCAGACCAAATCACATAGATTTATGTGTTGATCTATTTTAGGGTCGCAATTTTTCATTTCATCGAGTTTAAAATCATACACGAGCTAAGCAGTTTTCACTTCAATAATATAAAATATACAAATGTGCAGTTCACACGCGGTAGAAGAGAAACCTTCAGAAAACTAAAATAGACAAGAGTGGGGAGGCTAAGAAGCACCGCACAACGAGGAGACCGATTATTCTATCTCATTCTCTAACTAACTAACTTACCATCACGAAGGCAGGTAGGGGTAGGCAGAGAGGACTGACCGTCAAACAACTCGGTCTTGGCACCCATTTCTTGCCTCGTTTACATTAATACAACGTCTCATACATGCTCTTCTATTATTCTGACTCTTGACATGGCCCGACTCGAGTATCTGATTCACTTGGTCGTGCCATGTCTTTCTTGGGCGTCTTCGACTTCTTCTACCATTCACATTTGCGTCGTATATTCTTCTTTCATATACACTCCTTTCCCCCTTCATTCGCTCTACATGCCCAAGCCATCGGATCGTCCCTTTCTTAATCTAACACATTACGCTAACATCAGCCTTGCATTCTTTGCGGATCTCCACGTTTCTCACACGATCGTACATGGTTTTACTACACATGCGCCTCAGGGATCTCATTTCTACAGCATTCAGTCTACTTTCATCCTTCCTCTGCCAGTTCCACGCCTCACTGCCATACATCAGGGTAGGTACCAGTACTCCATTATGGACGGCTAGCTCCGCTTCTTAGGACAGTTTTTTGTTGGTGCCAACGGTGTTCAGTCCTCCATTAATAGAGTTACATACATTCACCCTTCTTTCAATATCTCTATCAGCCTTTCCATCACTCGTAAATATACTTCCCAAATAAACAAACTCATCCACCTGCTCCAAGTATTCATCATTCACAACTATGTTGCACATTGTTTTCGTACTCTCTCTTTTAAATACCATGACTTTAGACTTACTTAACTTCATCTTTAACTCATTATTCATACGTACTTCGTTCATTCTACGACACGACCGACTGTAGATCTTCCATACTGTTAGATATCTGCACAGCATCATCAGAATACAATAGGCAACATACTCATTCTCTCGCATGTTAAATCCTGTAATTTGTCTCTTTTTAGTTTCATCGAGTTTCAAATCACAACGGTGCTAAAGAAGTTGTTCGCGCGTTTTTATATGGGATTGACTGAGTATTGCATTACACCACAAACTGGAGATCAGCGAGGCCCCATCTGCAACGGTGAGTCCTATTTTCCTTATTCCAGTCTGGGCTTATCTAATTTTCTAAAAGCCCAGATCTGAACTATCGACTGACTATCCATCAGGTTTGCGAGTGTATGCTATTTAGTCGTCCCATATAACTTAGCGTTCACGTAGTTTCGGGACTGGTCCTTCGAGGGCTGCATAGGCTTTACTCTGCAGCAATTACCGCCAATTTGCAGTGGAGTCGCAGTTTCGCGACACCAGAAGTTTTCACTTCAACAGTCCTCAAGGACATTTACAACCACACAGGCAAGTGTAAAAACATGTGCTGAAATATTAAATTAAATAAAAAAAATACGTCGGACACCAAACCGCAAACCAAATATTGTGCTGCACGTTTCCTTACTAATGCTCCTACTAAATTATTTGTATTATTTCTTTGGACGGCGGTAAACATGGCTGCATACTATGAGTGATTAGCATAAAAACATCATACTTTATTATTGATCGATATCATTCTGAATGAGCTAAAGTATTTTTTTCTTCTGCTCCATTATTCTAAATAATACATTTTTAAGCACGGAAACAGATAGAGGTATCAGCCGAGTTGATTGTCTATTGTTCTGACAGTCGGCGAAAGTCGATAACGCTATACTTATAACATTATTGCCTTTGCCTGTGTGTTACAATGATCATTGCTGCGGTCCGAAGGCAGACTAGATTCAGTAGTTGCATTAATGTGATATATTTACGACATTAACACTACTATTTGAACGAATCCATAAACTACTGTAACAAACTCATTAACGAGGCTTATAAACGTGCCCAGTTGTCAAATATTTCAATAATATTTATGATGTTATATTATGCATTAAAAAACATTGTAGGAATAATGGAATCTGTTTGTGAGTATGTACCAATACCGTGTGTAAGCAATAGATACGTATGTGAATCCAGAGTTTTTAGTGGGTTGTGCACACCAATTGTCTGCATATTATTAAAAAAATGTTTCTTTTTTTAAGTGATAACTTCTGTAGCACCATTTTGATTTGAAACTCGATGAAACTAGAAATAGCGTCACTAAAAAGAGACAATCAATAGGATTTAGTCTGCAAGAGAATGAGTATAATCGGTTTCCTCTTTGTGCGGTGCTTCGGAGCTTATCAGTTTCTTCTTTAAGCGTTGCTTCATAGCTAGGGTTGCCAGCTCCCGTTTTATGAATTGGAGGATTTGATACGATTAAATAAAGGACATGATGAAAATAAAAGACATCAATATTTTTTTAATAAAATGCTCATATGGTATCAGTAGCGACATTTATTAATAAAAAAACAATGTTAATACGCAATATAACGAAGTATGTCGTTAATCGAAGCCAAGTAAGGGAACGTACCCATACTACGTGACCAACTTTTTGCAATTTTTTACCCCCCCCCCCCCCTCCCCCCCGGTGACCAAAATCCTAAGCAACCCGCCGCTCATTTGTATGGAGCGTGACATTTTGAAGACCCCCCCCCCCCCCTAAACGCGTCACGTAGTATGGGTACGTTCCTTAAGTAGTACGGCCTTAATTATTCTTTTTGCATTTAAAAGTATACTTGGCATTACATTTGGCTTCTCTAAGAGCTTCTTCGTTTTCTATAATGAAATTATAAAATTGTTTACATTTCATGTTGAAGTTCGACTTTATTTGTAGTTTTGCTTTTACAGTGTCAACATCTAACTTATTTCGGTTTTTGGTCCACGTATTCGTACACAAGGAAAAAAATCCCTTCGGCTTGGGCGTTAGAATCTGGGATGGAAAATACTTATTGCATTATTTTTAGCAGATTCTTGTTTTCATCTGTAGATTTGAGAATCTGAATCCAATTTTCAAGAACACTTTCACACTTCTTATCGTCTATAATTTTCGTCAGGAGAGGCTTATACAGAACTCTTCCCACAATGCGAAACCACGCTGATTCATTTTTCCAAATTAAAGGACAAAGTATTGTCCTCTATTGAAGATTCCAAATTAGGGGACAAGATCAATTTTTGGGTCTGAAATATAGGACGTCCTTTAAAATAAAGGACATCTGGCAACCCTATTCGTAGCCTCCCCACTCTTGTTTACTTTAGTTTTTTTAAGGTTTAACTTCTACCGCCTGTGAATTGCATACTCTGTTTTATTTTTATTTTATGTGAACCATGGCATTTCCAATAATTGATGTTTGTTTAAAGGCTGGTAAAGAAATGAGTAATAAGAGAAAGAATAGTGAATGTGAAGATTGGCAAGGGTCTGGTAAATCAAAACAGGTCACTAAGGATGTATAAAACCATTGCAGGCAACGATAAGATTGGTGAAAATTTACCAGGGTGATTCTGAGAGCACTATTATGAGACAAGGACCATCCAGTTCGCCGCCTGTGTAGGTACACCTTAAAAAACTTTAAAATTATTTTTATAAATAAATTAAAATAATTTTAAAAGAAACTTGGCAGGCAAAGGATGATTTTTTAATTTTTTAAACGCATATAAATAAGTTTTGGAAAAAAAATAAAATAAAAAAATCGTTAGATGGCGCTTTCTTTTCTTTTACCTGTATATTTTAAAGTGGTTTGAAGATTGGATATTGATTTTACAAAAAAAAAAGTTTTTTTTTGGATTTGGTAGGTTTCGAACCTCCGTTCGTTGGATATCTCTCTGGGCGCTGAGAGTCCGGCGTTTCACACCGCGGCGCTATTAGAGGCCCGCGCGTAGTCGTGAACTTACCGCATTATTTTAGAACCAAGGACCGTCAAATAATATTTTGTATGACGCATTGCCGTTTCCTCCGTTTTTTGTGACGCAATCAAATCGCTAAAGATGTTTCACTTCAAAAAGTTACTACTTCCAACAATCTATTCAGTATCTATCAATAAATTCAAGCATTAGATCCGCACAAGAAAACCAAACACGCTTGAGAGTTTTTTGTGGGACATACTGATTTTACTAGATACCTTAAAAGTTTTCTGAATATTGAATAAATTTTGTTAATACATATTATTATTTTGATTGAATTATTTCTTGCGTAATACACAGAAACCATCTACAAACCGTTATAATAAAAATAAATACTGCAATAATGCAAACAGGAATAACATAATAAAAGGGTGAAAACAGGATTTTAATACGATGGGAATAATGGAATATAAAGGAATTAGTCGGATCGCAGGGTTCTGGATTCATGGCTCACGGCAGGGCAATGCACAATGCCGCACAATGGGAACAATGAAGGTTGCAGCATTTAACTCGTAAAGTAGGTATTCTTACATCATAATTAGAATTAGAAGGGACCGGCCAATGCAGACTGCAGACCAGGCGGGCTGAGGGCTGCTGACTTACAGCGAAAGTGCAGAAAGAAGGAGCAGTCAGCTGTTATGGCTTTGTGAGATCAATCATTAAAATTGTGTTAATAATTATTATGCTTACTTTTTGTGGTCACATCATATTTATTTCCATGTACCCGACACAACATGTTCTATTAACTTATTTTTTTTAAATAACTCCAAACAATTTGGGAGGCGGGAATGGGTACCGCCGGCGCCGCCCCGGGAACCTTTATTGGATAACCAACACCTCTGCCACTGGTCCCCCCAAGTGGTTCGCTACGTTTGGTGATTTAACAGGGGTGCCCGGGTCCATGGGGTGAGGTTTGTCTAGGTCTTGGAGGCGGATGACCTGGACACACTGAACCCCATATTCCTACCCACCCCTTAAACTCTTTTCCTTTAAAAATACCTTCCACACAGCATCCCCACAGATGACATAGGCCCTGAGGGAAATTATTTTCCTCTGGGCCTCCTGCATGGAGCTCATGTAAAAAAAGGAGGCCCTGAGGTAAATAATTCCCCTCAAGGTCTAAGTCATCTTTGGGGATGCTGTGTGGAGGGTCTTTTTTAGGAAAGGATGGGAGGAAGTTCTGGGAAGGAAAAGGGTATGAGGGGTGGGTAGAAATCTTAGGGTCAGTAGTCAGTACGTCAAGGAGTGAAGGACTAATGAATCCATCCCTCCCACTGCGGTGCAAGGCGATGTCCAGAGAGAGTACTGCTGGAAAAGTCAAAGGAGCTCCTTCAACCATTCTCTCCCAATCCGGCCTGCCATGCAGCTGACGGGCAGACGCATCCGCCGCTAAGACCCGGACCAACCTGATCTCATGAACCCAGGCTCTAAAGTCTCAGACCTATGGCAGAAATTTTGATAATCCAATAAATGGTTCCCGGGGCGGCGGTTCCCATACCCGCCTCCAAATTTGTAAAAACAACATAAATAATGTAACAGCATAAGTGTAAAGTGTAAAACTAAAAGGTCGGAGTAATAAGTCAAAAGTTTAAAGTTAAAAGTGTAAAGAAAAAATAAAAAGTAAAAAGGTAAGAAATAAATTAGTTAAAGGTTAAATTAATAATTATATTAGTTATCAGGTATAAATTAAAAAAAAAAAACATCTAAAAAAGGTGTTAAAAGTATCTACAAAATGCATTGAATATAAAAACATAAAAAAGGTAAAGAAGTAAGTAATGTTATTAGTCTTAGTAGGAGACATTTTTTTAAATAATTTAGGTAACTATCGAGAGAATCGTGTGTACTAATGATCGGTAAGTATTATGGATTACGACATTTGGAAATTAGTATGGATTGGTTTGTTCCAAAACTTGTAGGTTATATTATTATGGTTACATGATGTACCTTCTCTGGTTATTTGGGACTTGCAGACAAATTTGGTTTTATGCATCTTTTATGTGAGGACAGACATCATCGATGTTAGAATAATCATTACCAAATCTGTTCAAGCGATGAATTATTGAATTTTATTCTGCATTAGTGCCAGTATTGTTGCAATAATAAGGTGATTTTAGTCGAATACTAAATAGGTGCATGATAATTTATTAACGAAACTAATTCAGGGTAGTCAAACCATATGCTTTCCGTACGTGTTATCTGGTTTCTTGTGTAGGGCTAGAAACTGCACGCCTTGGCACACACTTCTTGCCTCATTCACATTCATACATCATCTTAAACACACTCTTCTATTATTCTGACACTTGACATGGCCCGACACAAGTATCTGATTTATTTTATCGTGCCGTGTCTATCTCGGGCGTCCCCGACTACTTCTGCCATTCACATTTGGGTCACACGAGTATATTCTCATTATATTCCTTTTTACATTCATTCATTGCCCAAACCATCCTTTCTATTACGTATACATCAGCCTTGCATTCTTTACGGATTTCCACATTTCACACACGATCATACGGGGTTTTACCACACACTTATTAAAAAATAAAATTAAATAGAGCCTAAGAATTCATAATAAATTATATACCTCCCTTGAGGTGATTTTTTACAAAAACGGCGCTTTTTTTTTTTTTTTTTTTTTACATTAACTCCACACAGGAGGCCCTGAGGAAAATAATTTCCCTCAGGGTCTATGTCATCTGGGATGCTGTGTGGAGGGTCTTTTTGAGGAGAGGAAGGAATGAACATTGGTCTTGAAGAGACCCGTGTTGTAGGAAGGAGGAAACACAGAGGCCGGCAAATCATTCCACAGCCGAGCTGTTGAACACAAGAACGAGTCGAAGAAACGACCCGTTCTCATGTGACATATGTCAACTGTGTACAAATGTTGGGCACGCGTTTGGCGTGTTTCCCGACTATGCACCGGTGCCGAAGGGATCAATGATGCTAGTTCCTCGGAGCATCTTCCATTGTAATACCGGTAGAACAAGGATAGCATTCCCACCCGACGCCTGTGCTCTAAAGATTGCAATCCGTCTGTTAAGATGGGAGAATCTATCAAACGGACCGCCCGTTTCTGCACAGAGTCGAGGGTATTTTTCAGGTATTTTGGAGCTCCAGACCAGAGGTGGCTGCCAAATTCAACCGTGGGGCGCACTTGCGATTTGTACAGGGTTAGCAGTTGTGTACTATTAAAGTATCTGCGGGCCCTGTACAGTACGCCCAGTTTTTGGGAGGCTAACTTTACTCTGGCTTCGATGGAGCCCCCATACCTGAGCTGGTTATCTATTATTATGGTAAAATTATCCAATAATTATTATAGGATCTCATTTCTACAGCATTCAGTCTACTTTCATAATTCCTCTGACAGTTCCACGCCTCACTGCCCAACATCAGGGTAGGTACCCACCAGCACTCCTTCGTGGACTGTTAGCTTCGCTTCTTTGGACAGTTGGACTTTGGACTATCTGCTAACTTTGTGCAAATGCCAAGTACGTCCAACAATTTGGTAGCCACCTCTGTGCTACCTCTATCCACCATACCTGATAAACTTACTTAATTCTGTACAAAGACAGGCGATCCCTCCAATTGACAATTTGTTGTCAACAGAACGATTGCAACCTCTAAAGAAAAGGAACGAAAAGGAACGCAGGCATTCTGAGTGGTTCTACAGGCATTTCAAAAGAAACTGCTCAAAGGAACTAGCTGCATTGATCCCCTGTGCACCGGTACATATATGCAAAACTGGACGGACACCAGCACAACATCCATTCACAAATCATATAAGGTTGGCTTCGTGAGAACGCGTCGTTTCTTCGACTCGTTTTTTTTAAAGTTGACGAGAATCAGTGGAACGAGCTATCGGTTTTTTCGCTTTCATAATCTTGGCTCCTTCAAGATCTGCATTACTAAATTTCTTCACCCGCCCGCCTTCACATTGCTGCCAGATACACCTTGGGTGCCAATTCAGGGGCTTGTTAGGTGTAGTAATTAAAAAAATGTAAAGCAATGAAAATAATATGAATTTCAAAACAGAATCCAAACCTCAATCCAAGTCAAAATAAAAAAGAGACAGTGCCAGTGTTTGTATTCCCCGAAATTTGCCCAATTATTGTTTAAAAAAACGTAATTTTAGGTGAATGTCATCAGGAGTCCCAACTGCTCCACACTTTGAGGTGGGGAATCTACGGGAGTAGCAATGACATCGCCAATTGTGAGGCTGAAGGCAGTATGAAAGGGAATGAGATAGTTACAAAAATAAGAGAAGGAAGTAATTGGTTATTTAGATCTGGTCAAAAACATGGCTAAAGTCACTTCAAGCATCGTTTTGATTCTGGGGCCCTATTGCCGACGGTCGATCAAAAGTTCCTCGTTATGCGCCTCGAAGAGAGCGAAAATTTTCTCGCTCGCAATCTCCGTCGAAAGTACGTCCGTTAGTCGACTTGGTTATTTCTGAGCTTGGTCGAAGTAACATTCTTAGACGCCAAACGTCAAAAGTCACTCCACAACAACGAGTGGGTCTACCCAGTAGAAACACAGCAGCGAGTGGTGTGAATTTGGCGTATCTATGCAATCAGCTAAGTTGCAAAGTTCGTCGCGACGACGATAAATTTTCGCTCTCTTCGAGGCGCATAACGAGGAACTTTTGATCGACCGTCAGGAATAGGGCCCCTGAATGGTGGTTTAACCTACTGACATATACATAGTTATTAGCAAAGTTATTGTTAAGTCACTATATTGAAAATGTTCATAAGTACTTTGAGATGGGAACTAAAAGAAAGAAAAACTTTTTTGTGCCTAATTCAAAATAAAAATTCAGAAGATACCTAGTTTTGTTCGTATAACTTTCTAAAAGGTACCTTTATCCATTCTGATATAATTTTTCCCTTCTGTGAAATAAAACGCCTAAATAAGCGTTAGTTATGCTATACCATAATAATATACACGATGATAAAAAAACTTTTAATTCCATATTAAACAAAAGGGGGGTTCTCGGCTCGCAAAGTAATCGTATAGAAGCCACCAACAAAACTAATGAATATCAAAACTTCCCAGCAGATATTACCTTACCGCTGTATAAATATGGGCCACGGAATATGATATTGTAAAGAGGGTTATAAACTAATCGGTGGGTGTAAATATTTTAATACTGTTTTAACTTTGTTGTTTGGGAATGTTAGATGAGTTTGCATGTTACGAAATCAATAAAACTCCAGTGTTTTACAAAAGACGAGGATACAAGCTACGGCCTCTGAAACAAACCGCGGGGTTGTTCAATATTTATCTTGGGACTTGGTACCCACCTTTCTCGGGAGTCAGGGACGTCCCAGGAACACATGGCACGATCGAGTGAATCCAATACCTACTTGAAACGGCATGTCAAGAATAATAAACAAATAGATATATGGTATCTGCATGATGTAAGGAAATGTTTGGGCTTGATCGAAACCTCTTCCAAAGTCAAGTTTGTAAGGTCTACCGTTGAAAATCATGGGATATCTATTATAATTTTATGAGTTTTGGAGCTGTAAGTTTATGTAAAGAAAACATCTTGTTTAAATTCTTCACAAAATATGCCAATTTCTCTTCATTGATGGTTATTCATAGAAAAAATATGATTTGAAACATCCGGGAATATCTTCTCTACATATTATAAATTATTTAAGTCTGTCTGTCTGTTCGCTATAAACCCAAAAACTACTAAATGGATTTTCATGCGGTTTTCACCAATAGATAGAGTGATTCATGAGGAAGGTTCGCATATATAATTTGTCAAGGTTTTGTGTAAATTGGTTGAAATAAACCATATATATATATATATATATAGGAGAATGTCTGTAAGTGGTGAACGAGCGGGTTGAGTTCATTTATCGTGGTTATAAAGGTTGGGTAACCATCTCGTAGATGGAGTTGTGTTTCGTTAGCCACAGCAACGCGTGGCCGGGTTAGCTAGTCAATAATTATATGTATATGTAAGTACATCAACCTATACATATGTAAAGGATACGTAATTAATTAAATTTTTAATTTTGCAGCATTACGTGTTGTCGTTAAGGGAGTGCTTCGTAGTTAGAATTTAAAGTTCAAAACTGACAGACGTTGTATGCCGTGGAAGATTAAACAGAAAAACCAAGATGGGGATGTTGCATCAGATTTTTGCATTCCCAAAAGAATATAGATTGCTGGAATAAATCATAAAAGGTAATTGACTTAAATGTCATTTATTATTTTTTATTTTTTATTTAAATAAAACATACAACGAAGTTGCATTCCCATGTGTTATCAAAACTCATTAAGGGATCGCCAATTGGTACTTTAGAAAATTTAAATCCAACCCAACCCAATATGCAGACACAACTTATGAAGAAAATTTTTTACAAAACATTTCACAGAAGCAACATACAGACACAACATAATATGAAGAATCACTTTACAAATATTTCACAGAAACATGTCTCATAAGATTTTATGAATTATTATAACCACTCATTTGATTAATGTACTGTTGGTGTCAAAAAGTTAAAGTAAAGCATCCTCCGTGATGGACTATAGAAATGCATAAAAAAACAAAATCAGGAAAATACAATAATAGGTACGGGCTCAAGATGTTTACATACAAAATGTTTACATTCAAAATACATGACAAGATTTAAAAAAGATATAAACTGAGCCCATCATATATCTGGAGGTACAAAGTTTGGTACTTGGAGATAATCAGGATAGCTATCAGAACAGAGTTTGTACCTACTTATGATTCGTTTTACAAATAACATTTGAAAAAATTGGATTTCAATATATCGTTTCGAGATTTGTTAGTGGCATATATCTGTCTTAATTCTTCAGGCAATTTGTTATAGTTCGTGGAGGCAATGTATTCTAATGATTTATTTATTTATTTATTTATTTATAATACAAAAGAAAGTACAAATAACATATTAGGCAGCTTTGTCTGTCCAACTAGGAAAGTTTCCCGTTCCAGGACAGACAAATTGACAGGTTTATTTCATAATATTATTCCAATAAATGTACATAATTACATAACCAACAAAATAAAAATAGAAAAGGTAACCTGGTAGCATATAATATTATACTCGGATTTACCGAAAAATTTATTTAAAATTTATTTCAGTCCGAACTTTGTTGAGTGTAATTTTGATAAATATAATATGTAGTTTGTTATGTTTTCGTGTATTATATTGGTGAACGTCGTTGTTATAGTTCAGTTTTATACTTGTGTGGGTGTTGTACTGAATAATATTTAAGATAGTGTTTGTTATCTCAAAGCTAGGAATAATCTTAAATGGCAATACAAGTGTAACAAGTGTATCCCAAGTAGGGTTGCCATCTGTCCGGCTTTAGCCGGACACGTTTGGCTTTTTTAGGTCGTGTCCGGCTAAATATTTATATGTCCGGCTTTTGTTAGGCTTTTTCGGTTCGGAATATTACTTTCAAAGAGTTTTCTCTTTAATAAACACCCAGTGGATCAAGGAACGCAATAAATTGCAAACAATTGCTAAGATGGTGTACACATTGTATAATTTAAAAGTGACATGTCAAGGATTTTATTAAATGATTTCCAAAGAAAACGACGTTTTGGATAAAGTAGGTGAAAACGCCAAATGTACAAAATGGTAGATTTTTGTAATTTTTGAATAATTTAGAGAAGTCGAGATTTCATTTTAATTTTTGTTTTTCGTTTTTTGTCCACAAAAATTAATATTTTTTTTGATTTAAATTAATAAATTACTTCGTTTTTACCACTTTTATTGTTTACAAAACTGACATGTTTCGTCAGCAAAGCTGACTTCTTCAGGGTTTTGACAGAACTAATTTTAAAAATAGACATATATAGGTAATAGAGAAAAATAATCGACATAAAAAATAATAAAATTAGAAAGAAAATAATGTTTAAGGGACGAGGGGCAATATAGAACAATTAAAAATTTTAAAAGGGGAATAGATTTAATAATGGGTCATTTAAAAACAATTTTTGATTATTAATAATATTTTAATTTGCATTAACACTCTTTCTAATCTCTGAAATTTCTAATTTATCCAACTGAATGCCCTTGACATTACAATGAATTAATTCTATTCCACTGTTAAAATTAAAGGTATGACTAGTTTCTATTAAATGGTTGGCAAACTCCGAGAAACTATTATTATTTAAAGCTTTCATATGCTCTTTAATCCTTATTTCAAAGTTTCTCGAAGTTTTACCTATATAAAAGAAATCACAATCATTACATTTCAATTTATAAATTCGCCAATTTGGCGTGGCAATGGGTGCTAGTACCAGCCCCTTGGTCGCGGATATATTTATAAATAATTTGGAAAATAAGATTTTTAATAGCTATGTCTACAGACAGAAGACTCAATATTTTATATTTTGTTATTGACATTATATTCTATACAAATGTCTACTGATGACAAGGATAAGACTGATTAATGATTGTAGTTATTAAATTGGTTAATGCGTGATTAATAGACAACTGCAACTTATAACAGATTTTTTATTATTATGTATAAAAGTTATGTCCAAAATTATGTACCTACGTACGTCCGGCTTTTAGGGCAAAATGTCCGGTTTTTCAGAGCGCAGAGTCAGGCTTTTTTATTTTAAAAGATGGCAACCCTAATCCCAAGGCAAGCCAAAAATGTTACGTAGGGCTCTATTTTGGCTTATTTGCACCTCCGATAAAATTTAGGTAGCAAAACCCCAGATGCTCGTTCGTTTGAATTTACATAGTCTTTTATTCATAAATTGATTTTGTTTAGAATTAAACCCAGGACGCAAACCAATTATGCAGTTTGAGTTACTATCAAAGGTTGGATTGCGATCCAAGAGTTGTCTGATTTGTTTGTTAGATGTCGATAGAATCATGTTTTATTTTTTTTGTCTCTCTCACACAACGAACAAGGGAAATATAGAGGTACGAAAGTGTTATAAAAAGGCTTGTATCAGTTTAATTTACTTACTTCTTTACGAAAACTTGCACTAAGAAATTAAAATACTACTGAACCCTTGTCCGTTGGGTGGGGAAAGTTATTGTCGTCAGTTATAAGTTTATAAATATCAAATCATAACAATAAAAATTCAAGAACTTAATGTTAAAACAAAAAAGTGCTTCATTTATAAAAAACCAGTCTGCCCAAAAGAAATCTCCTAAGTGAAGACCTCAATTTTTTACATTTGATCCTTCGACCGGATTGATCCCATGAGCGGATACCTGGAATCCAGATACAAAAATCAATCGAAGCCAGACATGAACCAGCGATAAACAAAGGAGAATTCTGATGAAGCGGATCTTCAACAAGGGCAAGTGACCATCCTATTTTTTTTTATCCATTTGATCCCATAGAAAAGAAACAAATTCGGTTAGACCACTTCGGTATTTTATTGTTGTTGATATAAAAAATCGCAACGGGCTAATTGTTACAATTGATATTGGCAAGATTTTTTGTGGCTAGCTATGATTATAGTGTCGCAAAAAACGTAAAAATCGGAATTGTGTTTTCATTGTTTTGATTGTTTTTGATTTTGATGTTTTTTGATACTGTCGATAAAGCAGGCGACGGGTACCGTCGTTGTTTTATTTGCAACTGAAACTAACAAAGTTTTTTGTGGGTAGTCATATGATTATGCTACGGCAAAAAACAGAAGAATAATTATTATAATACATGAAATGTATTAATTGATTATTCAAACAATCTGAAAGCGATCGTTGAGTGTTGTTTTTGACTTCCGTAGTATTGTTCGAGTCGGTAATGCAGACGGTGACGGTAGGCACGAAGTGATTCCGTTGTTTGTAAAAGGTCAAGTTACGACGCGAGCTTTCATCAGAAATTAATAATAGAAGATTTTTTTAGTGTTTTGTTAAAACAAAAGAAACAATCAAGTAAAAGACAGTGCAAGTTTTTTTTTTTTTTTGTGTTTTTAGTGTTTAGCGTGGTTAGAAGTGAACCACAACAGAGCAATCAGTGAGTATTGATTGTTTGTTATTTACGAAATCATGGATTTAAAAGTGTTAATTGCACAGCGCGGAATATGTAAAGCCAAATTAACCAGATTCAAAGATTACTTAGAGAATTATGAGTTATTACTTTCTGAGGTCGAAATACGCATTCAAAAATTCGAACCATTACTAGACATCTTCGAAGCGTTGCAAGAAAAAATTGAAACATTATCGCAGGATGAATTGGAAAAAGGGAACGAACGAGAAATGTTTGAAAACTCATATTATAAGGTATTAGCAAAAGCCAAGGATAAATTCAGCGAAACCGGTAAAATCGTCCGTTCCAAAGGCGTCAAGCTCCCAATTTTAGAACTACCCAAGTTCAGCGGAAATTATGAAGATTGGTTACATTTCAGAGATGCATTCATTTCATTAATTGACAACAACGACGAATTAGATGTTATTCAGAAATTCTATTATTTGAAATCTTGTTTGTATGATGATGCGGCAAGACTGATTGCGTCCTTACCTACAACTCGAGATAATTATTTCATTGCGTGGGAAATGATCACGGATAGGTTTCAGAATGACAGAGTAATAATAAATAAACATGTTAATGCATTGTTTAAATTGCAAGAAATAAAATCAGAAAATCATGTGGCATTGCGAAAATTATTAGATGAAGCCCAATTGCACTTAAAGGCATTAAATAATTTAAATCTACCCACTGAAAGTTGGGATATATTGTTAATTCATATTTTGTCAAATAAATTGGATAGCGAAACCAGAATGCGCTGGGAACAATATCCAATAAAAAATAAAATCCCCACTTATGAAGAGTTCATGAAATGTCTATACGAACGAGTGCAAGTTTTAGAATTCTCAGTACCAAACGACAAGCGACAGAATCATGCCAAGGGATTTCCTTCTAATTTTAAGAAAGAAACTTATGTTTCGTTATCATCGCAACATTTAAAATGTATTAATTGTAATCAAAATCATAGAATTTATAATTGTCAAAAGTTTTTAAATCTAGGAATAAAGGATAGAATGACAACAATACGTCGGTTGAAAGCTTGTCTGAAATGTTTGTCGGTAGGGCATAAATTTCAGGATTGTAAAAGTAAATATAATTGTCGCAAGTGTGGTGCGAGCTCTCACAACACTTTGTTACATTTGCAAAATGAAGACAAAATGCAAAGTCATCAGGGAAGCGATACTTCTTCAAGAGAACCTCTTGTTAACAATCATGCATCGAAAACATCCAACAATTTCATTTTATTATCAACGGCGGTGATTAACGTGAGAAATAATAAAGGAAATCCAATTAAAGCTAGAATTTTGTTGGACTCCGGAGCACAGTCTAATTTCATTAGCCAGGAATTCGCTTCTAAATTACAATTAAAAATTAGAAAAACTGATATCCCTATTACCGGAATTCATAATAAAATACAGCATATTAAAAACATTGTGGATTTGGAAATATCTTCCAATTATTCACCATATTCAAAGAGGATTGAATGCCTAGTATTGTCGGAGGTGACCAGTAATCTGCCGCAAATCTCATTTCAGAAAAAAGGCACCGGCATCCCCCAAGGATTGCAATTGGCTGATCCAAACTTTAATGAAACCGGCCCGATAGACATGTTGATCGGGGCTGACACCTTCTGGGAGACTCTGCACTCTGACCGGATGAAGATTCAAGATTCCGGACCAATATTGCAACGAACCGAATTTGGATGGCTGGTTTCGGGACACATCTTCACTTCAGAAAAGAGGCCAGTAGAAATTTGTAATCTTTCACTCAACTTAAAACATAAGCAAATTGAAAATTTGTTGAAATTAGAGGAGCTAAATCCTATTGAACATAGGAATCACGAGGAGCGAGCGTGTGAAGAAAGCTTCACAGCTGCTCAGAAAAGAGATGGCAGAGGCCGTTTCATTGTAAGTTTAATACAACGCCCCTGTGCGAAACAGCTAGGCGAAAGTCTCCCTATGGCGGAGAAGAGATTGTATAATTTGGAGAAAAAATTAGCCTCAAACCCAGAATTAATGAAAGATTACAAGAATTTTATGCAGGAGTGCAAAGATTTAGGTCATATGACGCAATGTGAACCATTGTCACAAAATCAAATACCTTATTATCTGCCTCACCATGCGGTGATCAAGGAACCTAGTACAACTAGAAAGACCAGAGTCGTAGTCGATGGATCAGCTAAATCCTCAACTGGAATTATCCCAAATGATGCCCTCATGATTGGGCCGGCATTGCAAAAGGATTTATGTGCACATCTGTTGAATTTCAGAAAACATCAGTACGCGTTAACAGCCGACATAGAAAAAATGTCCCGGCAGATATTAGTGCAGCCAGAGGATAGGGACTTACAACGTATCCTTTGGAGAGACGCACCCAGCGAGGAGATTCAACATTATCGATTGAACACAGTCTACGGTCTGGGATCATCATTCTTAGCCCCAAGATGTTTGGAGCGGCTAGGAAATGAAAATCAAGGCACAAATCCCAAGGTCAGTCACATTCTTAAAGAAATTTTTTACATGGATGACTTGATGGCGGGTGACAGTGGTGAAGAAGATTGCTTGCTAAGTAGAAGCAAACGACGGATGTTATCCTACATAGCATCCATTTTTAATCCCCCGGGTCTGATAAGACCTGTAACGATAGTAGCGAAGCTACTAATGCAACGTCTGTGGCAGAACAAAACTCAGTGGGTTGAAGATATATCTCCTGACATTTGGAAAGTTTGGAGAGCTTATATGGAAGAATTGCCGCAGATAAATAATGTGAAGGTACCTAGGAGAATCATTTGTCAAAAGCATGTGATATCAGAAGATAATGCTGCGGATGTACTATCCAGAGATATTAGGACTTCTCAATTATTGACATCCACCATTTGGTGGCACGGACCCGATTGGCTAACTCTTGCACCATCCAGTTGGCCATGCGGAGAATCTACGTACATAGATCCACCTGAGGTGAAAACAAAAACTGTAGTGTTGGCAACAGTAACGCAAGATTTGGATATTTTCAGGAACTACATCTCTCTACTAAATCCTTATGTACATAATGATTTACCTTGCGTAGGCGGCAGGCTTTCCGAAGGAAAATTGCTGTCAATAAATCAACGACATCCAATCTTGCTGCCACCACATCATAATTTAACCAAATTAATTATGAAAAACTACTATCATTTACACTTGCATGCAGGTACTCATACCTTATTGGCAATAATCAGATTGAAGTTCTGTTTTTTTTTTTTTTTTTGTTTTTGAAATTTTTATTTAGATGTACGTAAATATTTTCATACATCTAGTGGGAAAATATAAAAAAATACAATTAACAAGTATGTACAGTAACATTTACAAATACATTTTAAAAAAGAATACTAAATAAAAAAGATAGCTAGACAAAAATACATTATAAAAGAATAAGATATGAGAATAACATTGGTAAATAATCAAAAACTATTTTTTACATATAATGCACATATCCTTCGAAAAGTGCTGAGACTTGAGGCTTCCTTTACAACATTTGGCAGACTGTTATATAGTTTTTGCCCTTTATAAAATGCGCTATTTTGTGTGCACGAAAGTTTAGTTTTGGGAAGCCTAAAGTCTCCGCGTCTTCTCGTAGGATAATTGTGAACATTTTCTTGAAACACAATAGTATTCTGCAGATAATTTGGGAGCATATTATTTTTAAGTTTGTAAATCATTGTTAATGTATTATATATTATATGTTGTTTTGTAGTCATCATATTTAAATTTTGTAACATAATTTTAACTCTAGTAAAAATGTTGCATTTTAAAATCATCCTCATCCCCCTATTTTGTATAACCTGTAGTTTATTATTTTGGGCTTCGTTACATAAGAATAAAACACTAGAACAATAATTTAAATGCGGAGTTACAATAGAATTATAAACAAGGCGCGCTGTCTTCAGATCCAAGTTATTTCTGATCCTTTTTAGGAATCCAACTTTTTTAGCAATTTTCTTTGTTATGTATTCTAAATGTTCGTCGAATTTCAATTTATCATCCAATATTACACCCAGATATTTAATACTGTTAACCCTTTCTATGCTTTCTGGCCAATAATAGGAAAATTTAGTGAAAATGATAATAAGGAAATGTGTAATATGTTTTAGATCAAATACAAAGACTATGCAGCAAATAATGGCAGACCTTGCAGCCGAAAGGAGCTTATATATTTTTGTTATTAATGTTTTTCTTATGTATGTTTATTTGTATGTGTGGTGTCAAAAGCCATACACTTAGAACTTGAACTGTCTTTGAATACAGAAAGTTTTTTAAATGCCTTGAAGCGTTTTATCGAGCGTAGTGGAAGGCCGAGTAAATTATTTTCAGATAATGCTACTACCTACTATCGGAAAATCATTATCGGGGCTATCAATTCAATGGGGGTACATTCCGACAAGGGCGCTGCACTTTGGAGGCCTTTGAGAAGTCAGAATGAAATCTGTTTAAATGTCAGTTGAAACGGCTAGCAAGTAACTCCTTATTGATATATGAGGAATTAATACCGTTTTGTGTCAGATGAATTTTGTTTAAATTCTAGTCCTTTTACCCCATTGTCAAATGATCCAAATGACCTAATTTCCCTCAGTCCCGGTCACTTTCTTGTTGGTGGAAGCTTTGCAGTAATTCCGGAACAAGATCTACAAAATATTTCAGTCAACGGACTGAATAAATATCAAAAAAAATCCTTGCTAATACGATGTTTTTTGATCGAGGTACCTGGCTCAACTCCAAAGCAGAACGAAGTGGACCAGCGGACCTCATACGCAGCTCAAACCAGGCGATACGGTGGTCTTGCAGGAAGACAACCTACCACCATGTGTGTGGAAACTCGGACGTGTAACTGCAGTCCATCCAGGAGCTGACGGGAGAGTACGTGTGGCAACTCTCAAAACATCGCATGGAACTACTCAGAGGGCGATCTCAAAGCTGTGTCTATTGCCAATAGACGATAACGAGGAGCTGAAGATGTCAACATCCCCACCCAACGAACCAGACGCTGTGTAAGCACAAAATGAAAAAAAGGAACTTGTGCTTTATGAAAAACAAAAACAATGAGTGCATAAAACAAGATAAACCAATAAATAGTAAAAAAAACAATATAAAAATTTGTACGTTGAAAGTAAAAAATAATATAAAAATTTGTACGTTAAAAGTAACCAAAAAGGACAAAAGGAAGATATAATAATAAATTAAAAGTAAAAATCAGTGTACAAAATGTGGAAAAATGTGGAGCAATAAAAACTTGAGTGTGGTAGGGAGTGATATAAAAAATAATAAAACAAAAAAAGGATTGTAGATCCATATATTTAAAAAAAAAAAAGGGATAAAAACACTTAATGAACACTTATAAACTAACATAGCCTGCTGGCTAGAATTGCAAACTGCATATATAGATATATCTGGAGACATTGTAATAATTCCAAATGTGGCAATGAACTATGGAAGGAAGGATGATTTATCTTTATTTAATTTTTTCCCGAGGAAGGAAGGAAGGATGACCAGGAAACCTACCGCGACATGATTGTGCTGTCTATATTATATGTTTATATGTAATTATCGTTATGGTTTCTGTTTATTGTGGCCACACTAGCCACACAATAATAATAAATATGTTAAACGTAAGTTCTCGTCTTTATTGCAAAGTACAATGGATTCAATAAGTAATATTATTTGTCTCGGTAGCGACTGATTATACTGGAAGTTAGAATGGTTCTGGCCGCGGCCGTACACCGGACCGCTGTCCCGGCTCGTATGCCCGATCGGCAATGTTCGGCGACCCGAGCATTCCCGAATTACTACATAGATACAAATGCGATATAATTGCATATATCACACCCTTCCCCCTGTAAATCAGTCACTACATATTTAAGTATTTCAAGTATTTCATGATTCTATATAATTCAAACACTGTAAATATTATACTGATATTTCACTCAAGTTCTTATAATGTTTTTTCATAAACACATCATTATTAATATTTCACACAAAATTATATTAAGTTAGAAGGCTTTCCGTTCCTTCCTTGTGGACTATCTTGGGCGGAGTCTCCCCAACCAGGGATTTGAACTTTGACTTGGACCAGCGATTGCCGTGTCTGTGACCTCCGGTGACCTCTCTCCTCCCTCCGCAAATCTGAAATCAGGAGAAAACACCGTTAACTCACTCCACAGATTGGATAACTCTTTCTCAGAGTGCTCAGTCCTCGTGTCATCAGACGCGGAATCTGGCAAATCTGACTCAACATCACTCCAAGACACTGATAAGTTCCTCATCTGATCCACATGACGTTTCCAAATTAATTGAGAATCACAAGTTTTTACCAAATATAATTTTTTTCCAATTTTATCTGTAACAATTCCCTTTACCCATGTAAATTTATTATTCTTCCTGAAATCTTTAACTAAACATTTTTGTCCCACAATAAAATTTCTTGTTTTTACACCACCATAATACTTAGATTGTTTACGTTGATTTGCCTCAATATTCTTATTCGCCAAATCATGTTGTTTTGACACAACCCGTTCATTCTCTTTCGGAATGAGACTGTCAAAAGTAGATCTAAGTTTCCTACCAAATAATAAAACTGCTGGCTCGACTCCCGTCGTACAATGTGGAGTATTTCTATAATCGGACAAAAAATGTAACAATTTATCCTTGTAATCAACCTGAAATTTATTTCCTACCATAAGTTTTTTAAGAAAACTCTTAGTAGTTTTCACTGAATTTTCAGCGATCCCATTACTTTTTGGGTGCATAACTGGAGATGACATGAATTTAATATTTTTTTCCCGAAGAAACTGTTGGAAAATTTCACTCGTAAAACAAGTTCCGTTATCTGACACTATGAGTTCAGGGTAGCCAAAATTTGAAAATAATTTCCTCAATTCAAATATAGTATTAGCTGAATCTGCCCTTTGAACTTCAATACAGTCAACCCATTTAGTGAATGAGTCGCAGACGATCAGAAACATTTTCCCTGCCAGCGGTCCACTATAATCCAGGTGTAACCTACTCCAGACCTTCCCAGAATTAGGCCATACCGATAATTGACTCTTTGGCGGAGATTGTTTCGTCGACGCGCATTCTGGACATTCCTGAACAATTTTCTCTAAATCTTTGCTCAGCGAAGACCACCAAAAATAACCTTTTGCTAACCCTTTCATCTTAACAATACCTAAGTGTGAACGATGCACGAGCTCTAACACTTTTTTATGCAACGAACTTGGAACAATAATTCTATGTTGCCAAAATAAACAATCCTTAACAATCGAAAGTTCGTTCCTTTTTATCCAGAATTTCCATAATTCCTCCTCGCGTTTAACACGTTTGGGCCACCCTTGCCTTAAACACGTCATTACGCCTTGAATGACCGTATCTACTTTAGTGGCTTCCCTAATCGAATTAACGTCAAGATGTTCACAATTGCTAACAAAACTTACGAACTCAGACCCGTAGTCTTCTTTGAATTCCTCAACTGACGATTCTAAAGGTAGTCGAGATAGGAAATCCGCTTGATTTTTGCACGATCTTACGAATTCCGTTTTATAAGAAAACCCTGCTAAAATAATTCCATACCTTTGCAATCTGTTTGCGGCTAGAACAGGAATATTCTTGTGCTCACCGAGAATTCTCATCAGAGGCAGATTATCAACACACAACGTGAATTCTCTGCCATATAAGTATTGAAAAAATTTATTCAAACCGAACACTATAGCTAAAGCCTCTAAATCTAAGATGCTATATTTCTTTTCCGCGCTATTTAAACTTCTAGATGCAAACGCTATAGGTCGCAACGTACCGTTTGCGAATGAGTGACATAGACACGCCCCCAGACCGGATGTACTCGCGTCCGTAAAAAGTTTAACCGGAAGGTGCGGAATGTAATTTGTCAAAATCGTATTTTTACTCATCAAATTCTTTATTGTATCTACTGCGTTAGCGCATTCTCTAGAAAAAACCCATTTGACATCTTTCTTTAAAAGATTGTGAAGTGGTTCTAGAATTGATGACATGTTAGGTATAAAATTCCGGTAAAAACTGAAAAATCCTAGTAAACTTTTAAGTTGATGAACGTCCGTCGGATAAGGTGCATTCTTAATGGCTTCTAATTTATCCGTTTGAGGTTGGATTCCCTTTTCGGAAATGATGTACCCCAAAAATTCTAACTCTTTTACAAAAAATTGACATTTTTCCGTATTTACACATAAACCGCAATCTTGTAGTCGTTTACAGACTGCCATGATATTATCCATTAGATCCTTTTCGTTGATCCCTGAGATAATAATGTCATCTAAGTAAAATGCCACGCCTTTTAACCCTTGCAAACAACTTGCAATTGTTCTAGCAAAAATTGCCGGAGCAGATTTAAATCCAAACACAAGTCTATTGTAAACAAACAATCCTAAATGTGTATTAATCGTTGTAAATTTCTTACAGCTATCCTGCAGTTCTAACTGTGAATAAGCTTGTTTTAAATCCAGTTTTGCAAAAATTTTCCCCGAACTAACCTTGTGGATAACCTCTTCGATCCTAGGTAGCGGGTATTTCTCTAACTCTGTAATAAGATTTAAACTTCGTTTATAATCTACACAAATACGAATCTCGCCGTTTTTCTTTACTACCGGAACGATGGGAGATGCATACTCACTGCTTTTCACTGGCGAAATAATACCATCCCTCACCATTGATTTAAGTTCACATTCGATCTTATCTCTAATAGCGAACGGTACCGGTCTAGCATTACAGAAAAAAGGATCCGCATCTTTCTTTACTTTAAAATTCACTTTGAATTTATTAAATCGACCTAGTTTCTTGTCGAAAACTTCTGGAAATTTATTTTTAATTTTATCAATTTTCTCTTTTTCCGATGAAACTGAATTGATAGAATTTTGTTTTGAAACAATGTTGAGGTTAAAGATTTCCATGAAATCTCTTCCCACAATCATTTCCGAACCGCTTGTTACAACGACAAAGGTTATTAACCTAACTAGATTATTGTATTCGACCTTGAAATTTGCATTACCCACAACAGTCAACATATTCCCGTCGTAACCTGAAATTTTTCGTGTTTCGGGTGACAACTCTATATTACTGAAATGTTTACAAAACAATGTCTCCGGAATGACACAAACTGATGATCCTGAATCAATCATCGCTTCGAAGGGTTTCCCATTTAATTTCAATTGTGCCTTGATTGCCTTAACAAAAGCTAGATTTTCAATCTTTTCATTATTACAATTCATAACTGATTTTACTGACCCGTTTTTACAAAATCTCTGTAAATGACCCAATTTACCGCAAGAATAACATTTAGCTTGCTTAAACTTACAGTTATGAGTGTCATGATTTGATTTCCCACAGATCTTACACTTTTTTAGTGATGAACCGGTTTTAACTTGTTTATCCGACCTACATGAATCGGAACTATTCGACCGATAATAAAGTTTTCGCGCCGGAGAAGCCGATTTTCCAAATCTCTTTACCGAATTTATTTCTCGCGCCGGAGAAGCCGATCTTCCAAATTCCTTTACCGAATTTACTTCCAACTTCATCTTGATTGAATCGACCTCAGGACCTTTCGCGGTCACTGCAAGTTCAACTAGTTGATTAAAGTTTTGTTTAGGCCCTTCAACAAACAATTTTACCCGTACAGGGCCCGGAAGTAGACCGATTGCAAACACGTCTACAAGATTATCCTCCAGCCTGTTTCCGAACTGACAGAATGAGCTGAGCCCTCGGATTCTTGCGGCGAAATCCCTTATCGATTCGTTATGATTCTGTTTAGCTTGGAAAAATGATTCCCGCTCTTGAAAAAGAGATCTACATTTACCACAATGTTTTTTTAGCAACTCAATTAATTTCTCAAACGTAACATCTGTGATTTTAATCGGGAAACATAAGTTGGACAGAAGAGTCAAGGTCTCCGTTTCAAGCGAGTTTATCAGATAAGCCTTTTTCTTAATCTCGGTAATGTCATCATGTAACACGAGAAACTGCTCTAATCTGAGTTGAAACACATCCCAATCTCCGTTTATGTGAGAGAACGGTGGAATTCTCGCCGATTCCATCTTCACAAAAGGAAAAAAAAATAATCACGCGAAGCTACGACAACAATACTACCCCGGAAAAAATTACAAAAAACCCAGACAAATCCTCCACAAGAAAGAAAAGAAAAACCTATCTTAGAAATTGCGGTTGCAACGTCTCCAGATTGTTTCCTCTTGATGAGTGAGTGACCTTCCTCGACACTAGCACTGTTTGCCTTGTAAGAATGCCTTCCCTCGGCACTCCCTCGGAACTTCACCTTCGTGGAAAGGCTCTGTTGAGCCCCAAAAACGACCACCGCCTCTTGCTTCTGAGTACCCTTGGATGGTACTCCAGAACTCTGACTGTGGCTCCAGGAATAGCCAGAGATATCCTCGGTTTGTTCTGCCGGTCCTTTCACTCGGTCAGACAAACCCAAAAAATACTCCAATGTTCCGCCTCGGCTGTAGGTAGCCTTGAAAAATTTTTCGGGGTGACTTAGCTCTCCCCGCTTTGGTAATTTTTTTTTTGTGATCCAATTTGGTAATCCAATATTGTACTTTAATACGGCTGCGCCAATTGTAATGTACTTTTATTGTGGCCACACTAGCCACACAATAATAATAAATATGTTAAACGTAAGTTCTCGTCTTTATTGCAAAGTACAATGGATTCAATAAGTAATATTATTTGTCTCGGTAGCGACTGATTATACTGGAAGTTAGAATGGTTCTGGCCGCGGCCGTACACCGGACCGCTGTCCCGGCTCGTATGCCCGATCGGCAATGTTCGGCGACCCGAGCATTCCCGAATTACTACATAGATACAAATGCGATATAATTGCATATATCACAGTTTTTAAAAATGTAGTTTGTTTTTGGAATTATCTTAGTGTGTTATGTTATTGAATAACTTTAAAATTAATTTAATGAATTTGAATTTGATTTGAGCAAAGTCAATATTTAATTTAGGCTCATAATTTGTTTGCATAATGTTATTTGTATAATTTGCAGAAAAATGGATTCGATATTTCAAAATAAATATCTGCCCATTTTGGGGCGGAGGATGTTTAGAATTAAACCCAGGACGCAAACCAATTATGCAGTTTGAGTTACTATCAAAGGTTGGATTGCGATCCAAGAGTTGTCTGATTTGTTTGTTAGATGTCGATAGAATCATGTTTTATTTTTTTTGTCTCTCTCACACAACGAACAAGGGAAATATAGAGGTACGAAAGTGTTATAAAAAGGCTTGTATCAGTTTAATTTACTTACTTCTTTACGAAAACTTGCACTAAGAAATTAAAATACTACTGAACCCTTGTCCGTTGGGTGGGGAAAGTTATTGTCGTCAGTTATAAGTTTATAAATATCAAATCATAACAATAAAAATTCAAGAACTTAATGTTAAAACAAAAAAGTGCTTCATTTATAAAAAACCAGTCTGCCCAAAAGAAATCTCCTAAGTGAAGACCTCAATTTTTTACAGATTTAAATAACAACATAATATTAAATGCATTTTTTTTATTTCTCGAAATTTTGTGTTATTCTTAATTATTTTGCATAGATAATAAGTTAAATTAAATAGTCGTCGATGATTCAACCGACTAACCCGATGCCTTTAAAAGCCGAGCTTGAAACTAAATTGAGAAAAAAAAACACTCGGCTGCTTGAATATTGACAGTGGGAGCTTTAGTTCATCCATCGAACGACCATCATGTTTACATTCTAAAAAGCTTTCGTGTCGGAGCTTTTGCTACGGAAGTGAGTCGATTTTTTCAATTGATGAGCAAATTTAACATTGTAGCTTTCAAAGAACAAACACCCCGAGTACTCGACTTTAAGTGTTTTAGGAAGAATATATTATTTAATCCAGTTTCATTAGCCTGTGTTGGTTTAAGACAAGTATCACTTTTCGGAATTTCAATATTTGAATTAGCAACCTATGGTTGTGGTTTCTTTAATTTTAATACTAACTGATCAATTATGAAATAATATTTATTTATGAGGGTGCTACTTGTAATTTTACGCTAAGATTGATTGTGAATCGATAAAGTTATTTTATAGCGAAACTCTAATTAAAATAATTCATGTAAAGTATTTAAAATTTTCTATAAACCACAGACAAATTCACACGCGGTAGAAGTGAAACTAGAAAGTTGCTAGATGATAATTTCTTTTCTTTAGCCTGTTTTTTAAGTGGTTTGAAGATTGGATATTGATTTCACTAAATAAAAGATGTTTATTTTTTTTGATTTCGTAGGATTCGAACTTCCGTTCGCTTGATGTCTGTCTCCCTGGTCGCTGAGACTTGTCAGGCACCTTGCCCACTGCGCTACCAAAGGCACGCGCCAAAGCGCGAATTTACTGCATTATATTAGAACCGGGTATTTCTGTAGAACTGAGTTGTGACATATTTTCGTTTCACCCGCATTTTAAATCAGTAACGGCGCTAGAGAAGTTTCACTTAATAAAACTATAATTATAGTGCACAGAACGAAAGGCTCTGGGCTGAAGAATTTTTGTTCAGGATTCCCGTAAAAGCTTATTTAGAGTTGCAAAATAACTTTTAGACACAAGTACGTTCTTTTTTTTTATCTCTTAGTACCTAAATGTGCAATTTTTTCACGACTTTATCAACAATGAAATAACCGACAGCGATGTGATTGTATTATCTAAAATGGTGGTCTTGGCAAATACCGCTGTATCTGGATAGTGCATTTTTAGTGACTTGGCATTTACATATTTGTTTAGCAACAGGCTACAATGGCAAATCATACTTGCCTAGGTGAAAAACTGTGTTTGCATTCCGGTCTGGCTGTTGGTTTGTCATTGTAAAGTTAAAACCTGCAAATAATGCCCGCAAATAAATCCATTTCGATAAGAATATTTTTTAAAACAGAATGTCCTTGTTTTTTGTGAGTTTACTAAATGAAAATGTTGTGCTCACATCGTGCAGCAGACAACCAAGTATTATTAATTATTACTTTTTGAAGTGAAACTTCCACGACCCCGTTATAGTGATTTGAAATTCGGATGAAACGGAAATGACGCACTACGGCGCCTGCGAAACATCAAACTGCGCTCAAGGCTCCTGAGCCTGGTTGAGATATAATTCGCGCCTCGCCGAGCGCGGCCCATAGCGCAGCGGTATAGTGCGTCGCAAATCTCAGCAGCCAGAGAAATCCAGCGGACGGAGGTTCGAATCTTACGAAATCCAAGAAAATAAACGTTTTTATTTTTGTAAATCAATATCCAATCTTCAAACCATTTTGAAATAAACAGGCAAAAGAAAGCGACTTTCTCGTTTCACTTCTATCGCGTGTGAATTACACACTCTAAGTTTTTAGTTTCAAAACTATCAACGACATAATCTTCACTATAATTAAACAAAATCAACATCAAGTGTTCTGTAACTTTGTTAACTTCGTTGCACTTTATTTCGTAACAGAGAGAGACTATCCAGAAAAGATAATAATAACAATATTGTGTTAGAGCGCACTAACCTGAAAAATATTACAACACCCCCAGTGCGCATTTTTTTATTAAGACGATGCACCACATAGTGTAAAATTCTGGATCAGATCGGCGACAGTAACACTCTTTATGTAGATGGCAATTAGGTTTAAATTTCTGGCAACAACCAGCCGCCTGTTTTCATTGAATCTAGAAAAAAACATCTCAAAAAAGTGTGTTGTTTTATTTGGAGAAGTTCAGGCACTTGTATTTAAATGTTTTACGACCATCTTCTAAAGAATTTAATTTTCCTCATTGTGCAAAGATACCACAACCGAAAAGGAGTTCGTAAGTAGGAGATTTCGTACTTTAAAGTTGTTTCTGTAGGCCTGATATTTTTTTTTTCTGGGATTAGAAAAAGATTAATCTAAAAAGTACTCGATTATTTCGAAGGCAAATATACGTTTAACTCGCAGTAAGGATATAGTGAAGGGAAAAGAACTTCAATTCAAATAAAATAAAATTAAACCTTACTTTGCTAATCCATGATTTCTTCATTTTTTTTTATTGCCGGCAACCCGGGCGTTTATTGATATAACATTATTATCATATACAAACTAGTAAGTAACCCGCCTCACTTAACGATGTCTGTTCTGAGACGGGAACATTGTATAATGCATACTAATACACATAAAAAAAAAAACGAAAAAGAAAAAGAAACTTTTCTGCGCCTTTGTAGATCTTCAAAAAGCGTACGACCGAGTCGACAGGAAAAAGCTATGGAAGGTGTTGTCCAAGTATGGAGTGAATGCAAATCTCATACAGGCAATTGCGTCTCTGTACGAGGGAAGCGTTGCATGTGTTAGGGTGAACGGTGATTTTACGGAGTGGTTTGACATCACAAAAGGTGTTAAGCAAGGCTGCGTAATGTCACCATGGTTATTCAATCTATACATGGATAATTGTATGCAAGAATTGAAAGATGTGGAATTGGGCGCGAAATTGAATAGTCTGAAAGTATGTTGCCTGTTGTATGCTGATGATGCGGTGCTGATCTCTAACACTATGGAAGATCTACAGTCTCTAGTATCTAGGATGAACGAAGTATGTATGAAGAATGAGTTAATGATGAATGTAAGTAAGTCTAAAGTCATGGTGTTTGAAAGAGAGAGTACGAAAACAGTGTGCGATATATTTGTGAATGATGAATACTTGGAACAGGTGGATGAGTTTGTTTATCTAGGTAGTATGTTTACGAGAGATGGGAAGGCTGATAGAGATATAGAAAGAAGGGTAAATGCCGGTAACTCCATTAATGGAGGACTGAATGCTGTTGGCGCTAATAAAAAACTGTCAAAAAAAGCGAAGCTAGCAGTCCACAATGGAGTCCTGGTACCTACCCTGATGTATGGCAGTGAGGCATGGAACTGGCAGAGGAAGGACGAAAGTAAACTGAATGCTGTTGAAATGAGATCCCTGAGACGTATGTGTGGTAAAACCATGTATGATCGTGTTAGAAATGTGGATATCCGCAAAGAATGTAAGGCTGATGTAAGTATAATGAGCAAAATTAAGAAAGGGACCCTCAGATGGTTTGGGCACGTAGAGCGAATGAGCGAAGAAAGTAGTGTAAAAAGAATATATGATGCAAATGTGAATGGTAGAAGAAGTCGAGGACGCCCGAGGAAGACATGGCACGATCAAGTGAATCAGATACTTGAGACGGGCCATGTCAAAAGCCAGAATAATAGAAGAGTATGTATGAGGCGATGTATGAATGTGAGTGAGGCAAAGAGTGTGTGCCAAGACCGAGTTGTTTGGCGGTCCGTCCTCTCTGCCTACCCCTGCGGGGAAACGGCGTGATGGTTAGTTAGTTAGTTAGTTAGTAAAATCTAAATAAAATTTTTGGCAATTGTTAAAAGGTTATCATAAAACCAAAAATCTGAAAAGAATTATTGGAAATAGCTTAAAGGTTATCATGGAGTGTATGTAGTGTCATAAACCAAAAAAAAAAAAAAAATTGAAAATTATTATGCGGTTATATTGGAATGTACTACATCCATACTAATATTATAAATGCGAAAGGGTGTGTGTTTATTTGTTACGCTTTTACGCATAAACCACTAAAGCGAATTAAATTTTATTTTCACCAATGGAAAGCTACATTATCAGCGAGTAACATAGGCTGTATGTAATGGTAAGCTCTGGCGTTATGAAATCTGTGTAAATGAAAATGTGTGTATTTCATATGTTTTAGCGGCAGGGAGGAAAGGCAGGGGAAGGTGGGGTTTACGGAGAGGGAAGAGACGAGGGAGGGGAATGGTGGGGAAGGCGGAAGGGAACGGGGACGCACGGGAAAGGACATGCAGGGAGAATCAATTTATTTCTTTGAAGGGCATTGCAACGCATGCCGGGTACAAGCTAGTTACATAATGAACTAGCGAGTTCCCGGCGTGCGTTGCTATGCCACTTAATAAAGAAATTGTTTTTCCGTGCGTGTCCTTTCCCATTCGTCCCGCTCCCCTTTCACTTTCCCTTCCTCTCCCGCATCCCCTTCCCCTCACGCGTTACCACTCCGCCTTCTCCGCCTTCCCTCTTCCCTCTCCCGCTTCCCACGCCCCGCGAACCCCTCTCTCGGGTTTCCCTCCCCCCTCCCGAGTTCCCATCTCCCCTCCCGCATTTCTCGTCCAGGCCGTGGTCCAGTGGCAGGGCGCGCCTCTTCACCAAACATGGAGAATTCATCTGAAGCCCCCGTAGTAGATATACAAGTACTAAATATGTGTATATATGTTTCTTTTTAAATCTTTTTATATTATTTTATTTTTTCTTTTTATAGTATGTAAATCCATTTTATGTAATGCATACTTTTTATGGCAGACAGAGTATTGCACCCATCTGTTCGGCTGAAATAAATAACTTATTATTATTATTATTTCACACATTCAGTCCCGGTACATTCAGGTTTCATATATCGATCACCATAACACGAGCATCAGCCTAGCACGGTGGTCGAAAAATCCACAAATGATGTAACCATAATACGCAATGAATAAAGAAAAATGAAAAAAAACAACTCGCGTGCCAACTATTGCAATTTTTTTATACAAATTTCATATGCCAGAGCTCACCGTTCCATTTATATGAACCTTGACCTGACAATAAAAAAGACAATTTTTTTTTCCAATTTGGTGTAGTCGTTCGGAAGTTATGCGCGTGCATATTTACGATATTGACGATTATTGACGATTCCTTTTCGATAGAAGATAGATATATTACTAAATGGTTGTGGATCGATATGTTAATTATTTACTTTGTAAAATTAATGGACAAAAAAATAATTTAAAAAAAATTAACGGCGTGTTATCGTATGACACAAGGCCCCGACGAGAGTCGAACTCGTGATCTCCTGTTTACTAGACAGGCGCTTTAACCAACTAAGCCACGGCGCCGATGACGGCGGCGGCGAATATTTAATATAGTAGTATCTTAAAACCAAAAATCTTAGAAGTATTATTGGAAATTGTTGTTATCAAGGAATATAGGTATATGGTTTAATATAATCAAGAATTTTGTTAAAACTTTAGAAACACGTAGTAATGCTAGCATCTAAATCTAAAAATAATAACATTTCAACAAAATAACATAAATAAACGTAGAAAGTAATAGTTTATTGTTTTTTGATGGAATATTGTACATTTCAATATTTATCCAGTAATGTTGGCCTCACCGGGTGGCGTATTTACAATCCCTACCGCGTTTCAGTCGCTTTAAATTTTCAATATCAAAATTTAAATATTTAGAAATAAAATTATTGATTTCTAATATACACATTGAAAAGATTATTTTATCTAGATTTTAGAATAATTTTTGTTTTGTTTTTGCAAAATGATAAAAAATTATCAATATAGAGGTGTATTTACAATATATGGGAATAATATTAAAGTTTAAATATTTAGAAATAAAATTATTAATTTCTAATATACACATCAAAAAGATTAATTTATCTAGATTTTAGAACAATTTTTGTTTTTGCAATGTGATAAAAAATAACCAATATAGAGGTATATTTAATATGTAAATTGTCGTTACCGCGACTGAATCGGTATAGGTTTTGTAAATACGCCACCGGGTGACTTACCCGTGCTGAGGCCTCCATTTTATAAAATAAAATAAAAAATAAATAAAAATTATACATAATAAATTAAATATATATGTAATGTATAATTAACCTATGTATATAATATTAGTGGTAACAATTAACAATACCTCCTTATTGAGAAATTCTCGTGTTTAGAGAGGGAGCACCATCAGATTGACAGTACTATACATACTTAATAGTTTTTACAATTTGGATGTATGTAAAACTACTTTGTTTATACATAATGAATTTATAGTTATATTTGTCAATTTATAGTTGTCATTTTTTTGTACATAATTGAAAATTTTTATACGTAATGAAAATATAAGTTGGCATTTTTTTTAAACATAATGAAAAATAATGAGAATTTTCATTTTTTGTTTCATAATGGAAATATAAGTTGGCACATCGTAACACATACCTAAATCAATTAATAGTAAAATGTTTTTGTTTAAAAAAATCATAAATCCTTTCGGGTTGTATTTCTTTAAGGAGTTCGTTAAAGCATTTTATGGATGAGTATGTGTAATGATTAGGGAATGCAAATCTCGCGAGATTGGGGCTTAAGCGAGATCTCGCGAGTTTAGAATAACAATACTGCGAGATCTCGCCCTTTTCGAGATCTCGCGAGATTGGCAGTTTTGTGTGTTTTTTTGCAAATAATCACAATATTTGAATAAATTAGGAAAAAAATTATAAAAATTATAAGTATTATAAGATAAACATTTATTTTCACGAATTTTTCAATAGACTTTTATGCATCAAACATATAAATTTTTTTTTTTATTAGTTTTTATATACATACACATGTAACATAGTCATGAATTACACATGCAACGTTGATTAAAAAACAGTAAAAACACATATAAGTATACAATATATATCCTTTACGAGAGTGAAATTACTCGTATATAAAGGCAGAACATAAGAGAAGTTTATTAAAAATAAAAATTAAAAATTATAACACACATTAAAAAAATTATAACACATTGTTTGACGCATTTGTCTATAATTTTTTAATAAACTTCGTAGTAAACTTTGGCGTACGTATTTTTTTGTATTTTTTGGGCATTAACTATGTAACAATTTCTAGACATTTTGTTTTTTGAAGAGTTTTATTAAAGTTTTAATTCTGCTCGTGAATGATACGGTTGTATCGAAACCGGTCGCGGAAAAATTAAATTTAAGTAACAAATGTACATTTAATAAAACTCTTCAAAAAACAAAATTTGGCGTACGTATCTATCAAATAACAAATGAAACAAACAACCTTTCTCTTCTAATATCAAACAAAAATCCTTAAGTAATAAAACAATTCTTTTGTAACAACTAAAACAACGAGAAGTTAAAAAAAAAATGAAACTTAACTACTTCACATAAGAAACTTTTTTTGCATAAATAACCAAAAATACTCCAATGAAATCAAACTCAATCACGTAACACGTTAGGGAACGTATCCATACTACATAACCCGTTCAGGGGGGGGGGGGGTCTTCGAAATACCACGCTTGGTACAAATGATTATAGAGTAGTACATTGTATGAATACGTTCCCTTAGCTAGCAACAACTATTAGTAAACAGAACAAATGCGCGCTGATGACGCTGCACGTCGGCTTAATTTTTGACCAATTGCACGCACAAACGAATCTGAGAGACACCTCGTCCCGCGACCGCTACCTCAAGCCGCCGCCTCACGCGCACTGAACGAAACCGACAGATCGCAACTCCGTCCGTGTCAGTACGCGCTTCGAATAAGACGTTTTTATGCTCGAGTGAAATCTCGTTAAACTCGCGAGATCTCGCCCTTTTTTCGTCCGAGATCAATCTCGCTAAAAAGGGCCGAGATCTCGCGAGAACGAGATTGCATTCCATAGTAATGATGTTGGGCTGTTGTATTAAGTTTAGGGATTATTATTTGTCCTAAGATTCTCGGCCTGGTGCTAAATGACTTTGTTGTTAGTTTATCTTTGTGGATTTGAAGTAATGCATTTTTTTTGAAAAATTTTATTTAGTGGTAATACTTTGAATTCATCGAATAATTTTTGGGTTTTGAATAGTCTAATTTTTTCTTTAGAATAATTTTGATGAGTCTTCTATGTACTATTTCGAGTGGAATTAAGTTGGTTTTATACGCTCCTCCCCAGCCTACATACGTATACAAGTTTTCAACTAGCAATAATCGCACCTTGGATAAACGTCATTGGTTACGATATCGCTACTGCGCAAAGTTAACTTGTTTTGTGCGGATTTTATGCATTTTAGCGGCAGGGAGGGAAGGCAGGAGGGGGAGGGTTACGAAGGAGGCGGACATCAAACGACTTTCTAGTTCCACTTCTATCGCGTGTGAATTGCACACTTTGAATTTTTTTACATTTATTATTATTATTAAATAAAACATTCAACGAAGTTGCACTCCCATGAGTTATCAAAACTCGTTAAGGGATCGTCAATTGGTACTTTTGAAAAGTTAAACCTGACATAACCCAATATGCAGACACAATATATGAAGAAAAATTTTACAAAACTTTTCACAGAAGCAACATACAGACACAACATATGAAGAATCACTTTATAAATATTTCACAGAAACATGTCTTATAAGATTTTATGTATTATTATAACCACTCATTCAATTTGGGGCAGATTTGTGATGAAACAAGAATTCCAACAATCCCGGGATATTCGGGTTTACTCTCTGCCTACCCCTGCGGGAAACGGCGTGATGGTTAGTTAGTTGGTTCCGGGATATTCACGTATCTGCTACTAGTAAATACAATAAAGGCGATTCCATAATGCAATCCACGGACGTAGCTATAGCTTTTACAAGGGGGGGTCCCCAAAGTAAAAAAGCAGAGCTCTAACGCCAATTAAATCTATCATTTACAAATTAAACATTGCCGTAAGACCAGTAAGACTTTCATCTCCCATTTTATTTCATAGGTAAGTTTTTAACCTCTTTAAGGTAGAGAAAGATCTTTCAGGGGTTGCAGTGGACACTGGGAGTGTGGCTAAAATAATGAGAAGCTTTTTTATTAAAGGGAAAAACTGATCATCGCAGTTATCGATAGCGTCGATCACAGTTGCAGGTTTTTCTGCTGCAGATTTCCACTGATTGTGCCATATCTCATATTCACTAAGAAATATTGTGTTTCCTTCATTTTCCCCAACCATAAATGTTTGTGCAATATTTTTATGATTTTTTTTTTATCCTGGAGTCATTACTGATTTTTTCCAGGTAGCAGCATTTAAGTTCCTTCGAATCAGAGCGGTGCATGTAATTTTTTTCTGTTGGACAAGTAAGATGGATATGAATGGGGGGGGGGGGTCCGGACCCCCAAAACCCCCCCCCCTTATATACGTCCGTGATGCAATCTATCTAAAAAAATCGACATGACTGAATCAAATTCTGATTTTCGACAATTACTTTGATATTACTATGCATACAAAGAGTAGTAACTGTGATTATCTCGGAATAATGTATTCGGTTATTAGACCAGTATGGAGATTGGAAGAAGTACAATGGACAGAAATTCTCACGAGCAACCGACAGTAGGCAATTTAACCTAATAAAGTCATTGTTTAGCCATTTCTTCCGAGGTCACTTTGTACAATGTCCAATCCTAGTAATGCAGCACCAAATCTGACTCTTCTACCTCCATTATAACGGGACGTGGAATTAAGAAGACGAAACTAAATTACACATTTTATTTCCTGCCTACTTGGCGGTCTTGTCGTTATTACTAACTGAAACGCACATATATTTTATTTTATTATATGTTCGAGCGAAGAAACAACGTAAAAAAACAATTGGCCAAAAAACTCCTTATCTGGTACACGTGAACGGTGTAAATTTGTACCTACGTAGCGTGACCAAAAAACTAAAGGGTTACGTGAGATTTTTTTGGCAAACAAAATTACCTGACAAAAAAATACCTCGTGGAACGTAATCGACTGTAAAATAGCAGAAAGGTAAAGACCGTTTTTATATACCTACAAAAATTTACATGAAACCAATTAAATTATTTTTTAAAACAGCTTATTAAAATCATATTTTTCGCCTCATAAAATAAAATGTTATTAATTTTTTTTATTATTTTAAGATCAACGAAAACTGCAAAGTTTTGAATTTTAATTGTCTGTTACTTAAAAAAAATGGTGGGAGATACACCGTCATCTTGGTGAAATACCATAATTAATTGCCAGAATCTGAATGTGTTAAAACTATAGACTTATGAATATTAGTAGACCAGAACATAAAGGTGAGGAGTAGACAACAACTACAGCGGGGCGCAGAGCGGGTGACTTGAAGATGACTTTGGAGATACGGGATTCGCATTCGATATTCGGATTCGATACTCAATATGACAGTATATAGGCATCTGGCATTATAATATCATCATTTAGTTGTTAAAAGTAAACTCTGCTTTTGAATGAATAGACCCTTTTACATAGGAGCGTGAATTGCTCGCCTCATATTGAACAAATTTGCGAGTCTAAATACGGAAAAGTAAAGTTCGCTTATTTTCAGATACCAATATTTTGTTGCCGTATTTAGTTAGGACACTTTTACAAATGTTTCATTATTTACTTACCCCGTAAATCAAGTGATAGTATATATTTACACGTTTTCAAAACACAAACCACGTTTTTTGCGGTGTTATTTCGTAAAATGCACCAATGAACGCTCGACGCTGGCTCGCAGAAGAATGATGACGTCACATTTTTTAGATTCACGCGAAGTCATACTCAATTCCAGCCGGTTCCAAGGAACCGGTATGGGGAGGGAAATAATACGCTTTTATCACTTTTAGGGCAGGTCTACTAATATTCATGTGTGTATGGTTAGAACAGATCTGAAGAACCTGGTCCTTCTCAACCTTCTTTACCCATCTGCCTTCTCTCTCCACTCCCTTGAGGACCACAACATTCTCCATCGTGGATACCAGAGTACAACTGGCTTTATAGATTTAGGACTATTGCGGTGTTGGAAAAAATTGACAACGGTATATTATATTAATACTAAAAGATATTTATTATGCACTTGCGCACTCTGTACTACAATATGGAATCGTGGCTTGGGGGGGTGCACATAAATCATCCATACTAATATTAATAAAAATCATCTTAATAGAGCCCTATTACTATCTACCCAAGATTTCCCGGTCCCCTACAAAATTGGACTACTACAATTGCATAAAGATTTCTTTTATAAAAATAATTTACCACAATTAAAGTTAAACCACAATTAGTAAGACATGCACAAATGAGTGTAAACCGTATATGGAGGTTCCTAATAAATAAATAATAATAATAATATTGTAATCAAGGTTTGGAAAGAGTATGTAAAGAGTAGGGAGATAATCATAAGTTCCCTACGTAATGTCGTTGTCATGCGAACTTTTGGAAGTACGGTGAAATTTTATATTAAGTACACAAAATATTATTTATTTATTTAATTTATTGTACGACAGATTAATTTTCCATTTACAGTAACAGATTTCTTGTAATAACATTATTAACATTTGGGAAGATAGGCATACAAAAATGTGATACTAACTCATTAATAATATTGGCTTCTTGTATTATCCACACCTGGTTACTCAAATTTGTTTTATAACTTTTAATATTTTCCTTCCCGTATGGATTAAGGCGATGCACCATGTCTTGTAAAATTATGTCAGGCCGATATTAATAACACTCCTTACGTTAAAATTCCTGTTTAAACACCAGTTGCCAGTTTTATTTTTTCAGGACAAAAAAAAAATAGCTTAAATATTTTACGATTATTTTCTATTTCTAAAGAATTTAATATTTCCTATATTAATGCAATAAAACTACAACCGAAAAGGCGTTCGTAGGTAGGTGATTTTAAGCATTAAAGCGGTTTTCGTAGAGTGGATATTTTATTTTTTTCCGGGCTCATTAAAATAATAACAATAAAGGTTGTGCAATTTTTGTGGAAAATCGCCTCAAGGGCGCCGTCAAGAAGAGCTAACAATAGAAATTAAGGTACAAGAAGTAGCAAGAAGAGCCGATGAGAGATGAGGCGACCCAAGAAAAAGCAAAAGAAGAGCCAATAAGAGACAAGATGAAAAATGAAGAGCTAAGAAGAGTCAAGAAGAGAAGAGAACACCCAAGAATAAGCAAGTTGAGTCATAAAGAAAAGAGAAGACCAAAGAAGAGATTAGAATGAGACTAGTAAAACAAATTCTCGATTTTTAGGCAAATATGTGTCATACTCGCAGTATCCTAAAAGAATTCTAATGTAACTTTATATAATTTTGAAACCAAAATCTTATGATTTTGCATTGCGTGGTAGTACATCACCGTAAAGAGTAGGTAATTAGATGTATCTATTTTTTTACAAATTTAATTCAAGAGCACCATTCCTCTTGTGATGCTATCAAAACATCTGTTCTGCCGTATGGTATCTTGGACAAGTAGTGGTGATACTACGATACTTTAAGCACTCAATATTTTGCATGTATCGATTTTTCTCACCAATTTTTTAGTACTTGAACTAAACGTTCACTTACAATTTACAATAGTAGCACCGATTTGGTGTCCAAATTGCATACGAAATAATTTATTTAATCACTGCAAGTCGTGATGAAACCAGTGTACGGGACAGGCACTGTAGTCGCCCGCCGCACAGACGATGAAGTGGGAAGTTGCCGGCTGGCCGTTTCGACGCCTAGGGAGAAAGGGAAAAGAATGTGTAGGTATGTACTCAAGAGGGAGGAAAAAGGGAGTGGAGGGGTCAAGTTTTGTTTTTTATCCCTTTGGAATTACTTGACCCCGGGAGCTAATTTATTAATTAATTATAATTTTAAAACAATTATCAAATGCTCAAATCACGTCCGGTACATCCTCCCTCCGGTGCAGTCTCGGCTGCGCCTAGCTGTCAGGACGTGTATTTGAAGAATTTTGCCGAAGGGTGGCAGAGCGGCTGCATGTAGCGCTGCGTCTGCACTCTGGTTGTGACTTATCGTCTCCGTGTGGTCTCCGTTGTCTGAGGGAGGCCATATCAGCACGGAAAGCTGCTCATCCGCAGCGGTGGAGGTCGGGCCGCGCTGTATCAGGTAGCGGCCGATGTCCTTTTGTTTGGTTCCATGTGCCGCCGAACAGGCGGGAATGGTGCCAGAGAATGCGGGGGGTACGAGGGGTGAAGGGCCACGCACCACCGCCCGGCGGCCGATGTCATTTCGGTCGGGCACGTGGGCAAGGCTCCCCCCGTCCTTTTGGCCGGGCGTTCGGGCAAGGCTCCCTCCGTCATTTCGGCCGGGCAGTCTGACGCCAGGCGATACGACAGTCTGTGCCGCAGGGTAGGCGCCAGTTGGCGCCACAGGCTGCGCTTCAGGAAGGGTAGCAGGGAGCGCGCTTGGGTGCGCGTCAAGAAGGGCACCAGAAAGCGCGCCATGGTGCGCGTCAGGGGGCGCACGAGGCAAGACATCAGATGGCGCGCCTGGGTGCGCGTCAAGAAGGGCACCAGAGAGCGTGTCGGGGTGCGCGTCAGGGGGCGCACGAGGGACGACATCAGAGGGCGCGCCTGGGTGCGCGTTAAGAAGGGCACCAGAGAGCGCGCCGGGGTGCGCGTCAGGGGGAGCACGAGGGACAACATCAGAGGGCGCGCCTGGGTGCGCGTCAAGAAGGGCACCAGAGAGCGCGCCGGGGTGCGCGTCAGGGGGCGCACGAGACAAGACATCAGGGGGCGCGCCTGGGTGCGCATCAAGAAGGGCACCAGAGAGCGCGCCAGGATGCGCGTCAGGGTGCGCACGAGGGTAGACGTCAGGGGACGCGCCTGGGTGCGCATCAAGAAGGGCACCAGAGAGCGCGCCGGGGTGCGCGTCAGGGGGCGCACGAGGCAAGACATCAGAGGGCGCGCCTGGGTGCACGTCAAGAAGAGAACCAGAGAGCGCGCCGGGGTGCGCGTCAGGGGGCGCACGAGGCAAGACATCAGAGGGCGCGCCTGGGTGCACGTCAAGAAGGGCACCAGAGAGCGCGCCGGGGTGCGCGTCAGGGGGCGCACGAGGGAAGACATCAGGGGGCGCGCCTGGGTGCACGTCAAGAAGAGCACCAGAGAGCGCGCCGGGGTGCGCACGAGGGAAGACATCAGGGGGCGCGCCTGGGTGCACGTCAAGAAGAGCACCAGAAAGCGCGCCGGGGTGTGCGTCAGGGGGCGCACGAGGGAAGACATCAGGGGGCGCGCCTGGGTGCACGTCAAGAAGAGCACCAGAAAGCGCGCCAGGGTGCGCACGAGGGAAGACATCAGGGGGCGCACCTGGGTGCACGTCAAGAAGAGCACCAGAGAGCGCGCCGGGGTGCGCGTCAGGGGGCGCACGAGGGAAGACATTAGAGGGCGCGCCTTGGTGCGCGTCAAGAAGGGCACCAGAGAGCACGCCAGGGTGCGCACGAGGGAAGACATCAGGGGGCGCACGAGGGAAGACATCAGAGGGCGCGCCTGGGTGCGCGTCAAGAAGGGCACCAGAGAGCGCGCCGGGGTGCGCGTTAGGGGGCGCACGAGGCAAGACATCAGAGGGCGCGCCTGGGTGCGCGTCAAGAAGGGCACCAGAGAGCGCGCCAGGGTGCCCACGAGGGAAGACATCAGGGGGCGCACGAGGGAAGACATCAGAGGACGCGCCTGGGTGCGCGTCAAGAAGGGCGCCAGAGAGCGCGCCAGGGTGCGCACGAGGGAAGACATCAGAGGGCGCGCCTGGGTGCACGTCAAGAAGAGCACCAGAGAGCGCGCCGGGGTGCGCCTCAGGGGGCGCACGAGGGAAGACATCAGGGGGCGCGCCTGGGTGCTCGTCAAGAAGAGCACCAGAAAGCGCGCCGGGGTGCGCCTCAGGGGGCGCACGAGGGAAGACATCAGGGGGCGCGCCTGGGTGCACGTCAAGAAGGGCACCAGAGAGCGCGCCAGGGTGCGCGTCAGGGGGCGCACGAGACAAGACATCAGAGGGCGCGCCTGGGTGCGCATCAAGAAGGGCACCAGAGAGCGCGCCAGGATGCGCGTCAGGGTGCGCACGAGGGTAGACGTCAGGGGACGCGCCTGGGTGCGCATCAAGAAGGGCACCAGAGAGCGCGCCAGGGTGCGCACGAGGGAAGACATCAGGTGGCGCGTCTGGGTGCGCGTCAAGAAGGGCACCAGAGATCGCGCCAGGGTGCGCACGAGGAAAGACATCAATCGGCGCGTCTGGGTGCGCGTCAAGAAGGGCACCAGAGAGCGCGCCGGGGTGCGCACGAGGGAAGACATCAGGGGGCGCGCCTGGGTGCACGTCAAGAAGAGCACCAGAAAGCGCGCCGGGGTGCGCACGAGGGAAGACATCAGAGGGCGCGCCTGGGTGCGCGTCAAGAAGGGCGCCAGAGAGCGCGCCAGGGTGCGCACGAGGGAAGACATCAGAGGGCGCGCCTGGGTGCACGTCAAGAAGAGCACCAGAGATCGCGCCAGGGTGCGCACGAGGGAAGACATCAGAGGGCGCGCCTGGGTGCACGTCAAGAAGAGCACCAGAGAGCGCGCCAGGGTGCGCACGAGGGAAGACATCAGGGGGCGCGCCTGGGTGCACGTCAAGAAGAGCACCTGAGAGCGCGCCGGCGTGCGCATCAGGGTGCGCACGAGGGAAGACATCAGGGGGCGCGCCTGGGTGCGCATCAAGAAGGGCACCAGAGAGCGCGCCAGGGTGCGCACGAGGGAAGACATCAGAGGGCGCGCCTGGGTGCACGTCAAGAAGGGCACCAGAGAGCGCGCCAGGGTGCGCACGAGGTTGCGCGCCAGAATGCGCGCCAGGATGCGCGCCAGGATGCGCGCCAGGAGGGGCACCAGGGGCGTAAGTGTGTACGCCAGGCCGGGCACCAGGAAGCGCGCCAGGGTATGCAGCAGGGGGCGCGCCAGGGTAGGTACCAGGAGGGGCGCGAGTGTGCACGCCAGGGTAGGTACCAGGGGGCGTACCAGGGCTGGCACACGGGGGCGCGCCAGGGTATGCAGCAGGGGGCGCGCCAGGGTAGGTACCAGGGAGCGCGCCAGGGTATGCAGCAAGGGGCACGCCAGACCAGGAACCAGGGAGCGTGCCAGGGTATGCAGCAAGGGGCGCGCCAGGCCAGGAACCGGGGAGCACGCCAGGGTATGCAGCAGGGGGCGCGCCAGGCCAGGAACCGGGGAGCACGCCAGGGTATGCAGCAGGGGGCGCGCCAGGGTATGCACCAGGGGGCGCGCCAGGGTGTGCACCAGGAGGAGCGCCAGGGTGTGCACCAGGAGGAGCGCCAGGGTATGCACCAGGGGGCGCGCCAGGGTGTGCACCAGGAGGCGCACCGGGGTAGGCACCAGGGGGCGCGCCAGGGTGTGCACCAGGAGGAGCGCCAGGGTGTGCACCAGGAGGAGCGCCAGGGTATGCACCAGGGGGCGCGCCAGGGTGTGCACCAGGAGGCGCACCGGGGTAGGCACCAGGGGGCGCGCCAGGGTGTGCACCAGGGGGCGCACCGGGGTAGGCACCAGGGGGCGCGCCAGGGTGTGCACCAGGGGGCGCACCGGGGTAGGCACCAGGGGGCGCGCCAGGGTGTGCACCAGGAGGAGCGCCAGGGTGTGCACCAGGAGGAGCGCCAGGGAGGTACTGCGTCGCGGTGGGGATGAGCGAGAGCAACGCAGCAAGCTGCCTGCTCATCGCTCGGTTCTCCCTCCGGAGTTGCCTGACCATGGCCTCCGTGGTGAAGTCCTTGGCATCACAGGACGGTGTGTTGCCAGGGCCGGTAGTGTAAGGGCCGGCAGGGCTGGCAACGTAGGGGCCGGCAGTGTAAGGGCCGGCAGGGCTGACAGCTTTGGGGCCGGCAGTGTAAGGGCCGGCAGGGCTGGCAGCGAGAGACGTCATCTCGGGAGGTGAAGGCGTGAAGGCGTGAAGACGGTCATCCGGCTCGAAGGACCATGTACGGGACAGGCACTGTAGTCGCCCGCCGCACAGACGATGAAGTGGGAAGTTGCCGGCTGGCCGTTTCGACGCCTAGGGAGAAAGGGAGAAAAATGGTAGGGAGATGGAAAAGTGGGGAAAAAGTGAGGGAAAAATGGGGAGAAATGTGGGGAAAGGGATAAATGGATCGGTGGCACGGGGAAGGGAGGTAGGTGGAGCGCAGCGGTACCTTCGCCTTGAAAAAGACGTTTCGACAAATTGTATGCAGGGTCTTCTTGGTGGGCGGTGCGGCCAGAGGAGAGAAGAAGTGCAACTTGCAGTAGGTAAAGGGAGAAACGGGTGAAGGCGAGGGGAAGAAGGGAGGTGGAGCAGGGTAGAGGGGTACCTTCGCCTTGATAAAGGCGTTCGAATTGTATGCAGGGTCTTCTTGGTGGGCGGTGCGGCCAGAGGAGAGAAGAAGTGCAACTTGCAGTAGGTAAAGGGAGAAACGGGTGAAGGCGAGGGGAAGGGAGGTAGGTAGAGCGCAGGGTACCTTCGCCTTGAAAAAGACGTTTCGACAATAATTGTATTATGCTTCAAGGGTGAACAAGTCGGCCAGGCAAGAAGAGAAAGTCGAGTTGTAGTAGATCGGGTAGTGCAGGGCAGGTAGATGTGTGCGAGATGACGGATGCAGGAACTCTATCGGTCCAGCGATTTTTGGGCAGTATTTAAAGGGGAAACAGCCGGTCTTAGCCTTTGTCTCCCCTTAATTCCGAGAATTGGGATCTCGGAATGGGACCGGGCAAAGGTTTCGAACGCGTCGGCGGTCACCGAGCGTTCTTGCCATCTCGCAACATCTGTCCAACTCTCTACGCTTCCTTGATATTTATTTTGTGAGTTTGCACAATTACATAATTTAAGAAAGATACAGGATTGAACAGATAAGATTTTATGCAAAATGATAAAGGATGGTTTTGCATAAAATGGGTGTAGTTTCATAGAGCCAATTTGTGCAAAATAACAATGCATGGTTTTGCACAAATTGGGTACATGGAGAGAAATAGGAATGGCTTTGCATAAATTTGAATTTGCGCAAAGGTCAAAGGGTTGTAGGTATGTACAACAGACCAAGAAGGCTTTGCACAAATCACAAATTTATGCAAATTAACAAAAGAATGTGTAGGTATGTACTCAAGAGGGAGGAAAAAGGGAGTGGAGGGGTCAAGTTTTGTTTTTTATCCCTTTGGAATTACTTGACCCCGGGAGCTAATTTATTAATTAATTATAATTTTAAAACAATTATCAAATGCTCAAATCACGTCCGGTACAACCAGGTTAATAGTATTTAATGACCACCATTAATTTGTGATTACGCTGAAGACATTGTTCTATTTAGGCTTTTTTAATCACACATTCGAAATTGATCAATTAACAAATTGGTAGGTTGGTATTGTGGTCATTAGGGAGACTGAAATTAAATGACGAACGTCGGCACAATATATTATTAACTCTACGGTGAAGCTGATACCTGACCAAGATCATAATTATTTCGGTTTGAATCTGTTGAATAAAAGATTTGTTTTTCTTTTTTATTCCCACACTTAATGCGTTCAAAGTGGATGCGTCTCATTTGTAAGGTTCTATTTAAAGTATGAAGAAAATAATTTGGATACCAAAAAACATTATTGCATTATTACTGTCGGCGTAATTTCAATTCGGGAGGCGGGATTACGGATACTTTATTCTTCTTCTTCTCGTGCCCTGTCCGTTCTAGTGTTGAGTACCTCATACAAGAGGCACCTCAAATGTCCCATACAAACACGTAAAATGTCCCCCCACCTCACAATATGTATTTGTACCAACTCTTTTTCTTTGTATTACTACAAATATGAAGGGGGGACAATATGAAGGAGGGACAAACATGAGGTGTGAGGTGGTTTGTTTTGTTGGACTACATTCATGTCATGTACGGGACAAATATGAGGTGATGTGTGAGGTGGTTGGTGTATTGGACTACATGTCATGTCACGTTGTCACGTATGGGACAAATATGAGGTGAGGTGTGAGGTGGTTGATGTATTAAACTACATGTCATGTCACGCATAGTTTGGGACAAATGTATGAGGTGGTGAGGCGTGAAGTGTTTGTATATTCTATGACATTTTTGTATTAGAACCGTGAGGTGGTGATGGGGTAAGCCAATTCATATATTGTGAATACCGCAGAAGCGACCCAACAGCTCCGAAATTTTTATGTTTTATTTTTTTATTCTAAATTATTGTTAAGTGAATACCGCACAAGAGTACCAACTGCTCGAAAAAAATTTTTTTTGAAATATTTTTTTGTTGTAAATTATTGTTATGTGAATACACAAAACAATAATTTATGAGCACAAGAGTACCAACTGCTCCCAAAAAAAAATTTTTTTGAAATTTTTTTTGAAATTTTTTTGTTATTGTAAATTATTGTTATGTGAATACACAAAATAATAATTTATGAGCACAATAGTCCCAACTGCTCCCAAAAAAAAATTTTTTTGAAATTTTTTTTGAAATTTTTTTGTTATTGTAAATTATTGTTATGTGAATACACAAAATAATAATTTATGAGCACAATAGTACCAACTGCTCGAAAAAATTTTTTTTTTTAATTTTTTTTTATTGTAAATTATTGTTATGTGAATAAACAAAACAATAATTTATGAGCATAAGAGTCCCAACTGCTCCAAAAAAAAAATTTTTTTGAAATTTTTTTTTATGGTAAATTATTGTTATGTGAATGCACAAAATAATAATTTATGAGCACAATAGTCCCAACTGCTCGAAAAAAATTTTTTTTTAAATATTTTTGTTGTTGTAAATTATTGTTATGCGAATACACAAAATAATAATTTATGAGCACAATAGTCCCAACTGCTCAAAAAAAATTTTTTTTGAAATATTTTTTTATTGTAAATTATTGTTATGTGAATAAACAAAACAATAATTTACGAGCACAAGAGTCCCAACTGCTCCAAAAAATTTTTTTTTTTTAAATATTTTTTATTGTAAATTATTGTTATGTGAATACACAAAACAATCATTTATGAGCACAAGAGTCCCAACTGCTCCAAAAAAAATTGTTTTTAGAATTTTTTTTTATTGTAAATTATAATTATGTGAATACACCTAACAATAATTTATGAGCACAAGAGTCCCAACTGCTTATTTTTTATAAATATTTTTATTTGTAAATTATGTATTGATAAATGATTACCGCACAACAGTACCAACTGTGCCAAAAAAAAATTTTTTTTTTTAATATATTTTTATTTTAAATTATTGTTATATGTTATGTAAATACCGCATAAGATTCCCAACAGCTCCCAAGGGAGGGAGGATGAGGCAGTGTTGTGATGAGGTGGAGGGGGTTGCTGAGGAGGGGGAGGGATAAGAGGGGGGGTGCAGGGAGAGGGGTGCAGGGGGGGCGATCAGAGGGGAGGTGCAGGGAGGGGATCAGATGGTGAAGGTGGGGAGGGGGTAGTAGTTGTATATCCACTTTTCGTATTACAAAAATAACAGACACGGGAGGCGGGTATGGGTACCGCCACCCCGGTATTTATTAGAAAACCAACACCTCTGAACCAAGAAAATCAAGTTGAAGGAAAAAACCACCCCCTCCCCCCCGTAAGCGAAAATATTTTGTAACACCTCACCTTAAATGACGTGGGACACCTCAACACCTCATTTCAATATTTGAGTACCACATACAAACTCATCCTGATATCGTGTCCTACCCAACACTAGTCCGTTCAACGGACATTGGCTATCGCGTTGGCTATGCGGACTTTGTTTACTGCCGCCCGAAACAGCTCTACGGTAGACTGGCGAAACCACTGTCTCAGGTTTTTCAGCCATGAGGATCTCCTTCTTCCAGGGCCCCGTCCATCTTTCCCTGCATTATGAGATACTTATATACATACTTCCCTGAATACTTCTCTGAATGTCTCATCACGTGTCTAAGATATTGAAGTTTTCGGATTTTTATAGTTTTAATAACTTCTTTTTCTTTATTCATCCGAACCATAACATCTTCATTCGTAACCCTGTCCATCCAACTTATTTTAAGTATTCTTCTGTAGATCCAATGCCTCAAGTCGCCTAATTAGTTCTTCTGTAAGCGTCCATGCTTCCATTCCAAAAAATAATATCGGAAACACGTAGCATCTGACCTGATACTCTATTGGATGAGCAAACCATGGTTTTATAGGTCACCTCAAGTGATTCGATACATTTGGTGACTTAGCAGGGTTGCCTGGGTTCATGGGGTCATGGCGGCGGGTATTTCGGTCCACCAAATGCATGGCAGGCCAGATCGAGAGAGACTGATTGAGGGAGACTTTCTGATCTCTTCAGCAGGACTGTCGGGAATGGGAGGAACAGATTCCTATATCTGTCACTCTTGAACACACTGACTCCCAGATTCCTACTACTCATTCCTCAAACCTGTTTTCCCAGAACTTCCTCTCCTTCCTTTCCCAAAAACCCTAGCATCCCCAAAGACGACATAGGACCTCAAGGATTTTTTTCCTCAGGGTCTCCTGTGTGGGGCTAATGTAAAAAACTGTACCCTTTTTGCAGCAAAACTTTTGAAGATGTCATAACCCTTTGAGTGATAAACCCGTAGAAGTGTTCTATGGGAAGGGGACATGGTGACTGTGTATTCGAAGAAAAGTAAATTTGATCTTACTTCTTATGAAAAATTGGCCTATCTAGGACATTGGAGTCGGTAGGTTATTTAATCGGAAGATTATTATTTTAGAAAAATGAAACAATTCAACTTTGTACAAACCACTTATATCATGCGTAAATCCGACCGATTTCGGAACAAACGTTCCTTCTTCAGGGAAAACTTATACTACTTTGACAGTTTCGAACAAAAAAACAGTGGTTTATACAAAGTTGAATTGTTTCATTTTTCTATAATGGATATTCACAAAGTTGTAGCTACATTCAAAAATATGTTATAATTTTACATTAAATCACATTACTGTGATGTTTCCGCCATCAAAACGCTTATCAGAAATTAGTATGACACTTTTAGGACACATTCCGTGTTCGATTCCTCGGCCTATTAACCCTAAACACCTAACCTTCGTCGATTCGACGAATACGCGACACAAATGCTGTCCTTTTTTAACGCCTGCGCGGATAGGGTTGCCATCTGTCCGGCTTTAGCCGGACATGTTTGGCTTTTTTAGGTCGTGTCCGGCTAAATATTTATATGTCCGGCTTGTCCGGCTTTTGTTAGGCTTTTTCGGTTCGCGCGGGTTTTGTCTTCCGAATTTCTGAAATTTGGCGGAATATTACTTTCAAAGAGTTTTCTCTTTAATAAACACCCAGTGGACCAAGGAACACAATAAATTGCAAACAATTGCTATGATGGTGTACACAATGTATAATTTAAAAATGACATGTCAAGGATTTTATTAAATGATTTCCAAAAAACACGACGTTTTGGATAAAGTAGGTGAAAACGCCAAATGTACAAAATGGTAGATTTTTGTAATTTTTGAATAATTTGGAGAAGTCGAGATTTCATTTTAATTTATATTTTTCGTTTTTTGTCCACGAAAATAAATATGTTTCATTTTATATCTATTTAACCCGTCTGCTTGTTTAGGAACAAATACATCCCAAAACACGTAATCGCGTTATACTTTCATAAGACCAAAAACGTCCCGAGCGACCTTACATTTTAAAAGCTATTTATCACTCTTCCACTCATGCAAACATATGTATTTTTTCTTTTAACCAGAAAGAGAACGAAATAATGCTTCTTATTGTCTTTGAAATAAGAAAGCTATCTTGTATAGATATTTTACAATCTCGATCCAAAGTGACAGTTTCAGATTTTACGCGCAAAACTGAGGCTTGCGTATTGTGAGGTGTGAATATATTGACCCAAGCAGACGGGTTAACGAAAAATTTTAGTCAACTGTTTAACCAGAAAAAAGTTAGTTTTGTTTGTTTGTTTTATAAGTTTAGTATGTCTACAGACAGAAGACTCAATATTTTTTATTTTGTTATTGACATTATATTCTATACAAATGTCTACTGATGACAAGGATCCTTGATTGTTGTTATTAAATTGGTTAATGCGTGATTAATAAACAACTGTAACTTGTAACCGATTTTTTATTATTATGTATAAAAGTTAAGTCCAAAATTATGTACGTACGTCCGGCTTTTAGGGCAAAATGTCCGGCCTTTCAGAGCGCAGAGTCAGGCTTTTTTATTTTAGAAGATGGCAACCCCATGCGCGGATGATCGTGTCGTTCCTTGTCAACTCAGTGCTCGTAAAACTCTTACGGGAAGTGGCCGGGTTCGGCAGGTAAGTATAGTATTTTTTGATATATTACGCGCATAATCGTCGTTTCAACGAATGGTTAGGGTTTGTGTGAATTTTTGGTATATTGTTGTGGTTGTTTTTTTGCAGTTTTTTTCGCTATGGCTTCGCAAAAACCGTCTGTTGCAAATATTCAACGTTTATTGATGGAAGAAGACACAAATTCATCGAAGGAGTCATCTGTAAGTGAACAAGAAGACAATTGAATGAAAACTGCAAATTCGTACAATGCCAACACATATAAAAAGTAAAATACAAGATATATTACGTGTCAGCACTGAAGTTCAAGGTCAAAGTGGTCAGTCTACCTCCAGAAATGACCCTAAATCGACAGACACTGCCAATTTGCGAAAAAGAAAAATTTGTGGATTATGTCGGACATGTCCGTATAAAAAAAGGCGTATGACGAAGACTTATTGCTCAAAGTGCAGCACTGCAATTTGTGGCGAACATAAAATTGATTTTTGCACTAGTTGCGCTTCAAAAAACTGGTTTTTATTTTTTCACATAAGGGATCGTGATCTTTTTATTTTGTTTTGCCAAAGAAAAGAGGCTGTTTTAATTTTTATTATTAATTTTCTAAGTATGATGTCACTTCTAGTCTGATAAATACCTAGTGCCATACTAAAAAATTTTAAAAACAAATATATTTTCCAATTATATTTAAATAGATAATTTTATTTATCAATATAACCTTTGTTTCATATTTTTTGAAAATAAATTAAAAAAAAAAATTCGTATTAAATAGATAAAATACTGATGAAAAAAATTTTAGTCGATTCGACGAATGGTTAGGTTTATTAGGGTACACACGAACGTTAGGTGTCTAGCGTTAAGGCCTTAAGTCCTCCATCTACACCTCAAGCAACATTTTCAACTTACTGTTATGGTATTAGGAGATTTTCAAGCAACATTTTCCGCTTACTATGGTGGTATTAGGAGATTTTCAAATATTGTTGGGTTATTCGTGACCCAGGAATGTTTGTCATCCTTTTAAATGTTTTTTATTTTTTATTATTTTGAGTTTTTTACTTACAACTTACAATCAATAAATATGAAAATAATCCTAGATCATGAATATTGAATAAACCTGCAAATAATAAAATAGTTTACATATCATAATATGCACTTGATAATGTGCACCTTCCGTATGATTTCCTATTTATATTTGAAAATTGGTGACCGGACAACTCAGAATGAAATCAACTCAACACCTCATTTGAAAAGTCGTTTAAAGTGATAAAAATAATGTATGAAAAAATGGTTAAATTGGTTACGTTAGGTTAGGTTATGATGGACTATTTCTCATTTTTTTCATAGTTTTTAATGGCTTTATAAAGAGGTGTTGGGATGACATGATTCTGAGTTGGCATGGAACCGATCTACAGACCATTTCGATATTTTCAAAACCTCTCCGTCCAGCATCAAACCAAAATGTTCGGTAGTGAATAATAATAATAATAATAAAGGTGTAATGTTTCTATCTGCCTTGCAAATGATTTTGCGCATTTCTGAGCTATTAGCTTTCCTATGGAAAAAAGTTTCTAAGCATCTCTATCTGATTGTGTTTCAAAGATGTTATTTTGACTACACCTCTCTACCTCCTAAATTTCTTGGTAAATTAATTCGTCCTATAGCTGAATTTGGATGATGGCAATTAAACTTTGTTAACTTAGTTCTCAGTAATCGTTCTAAACTATCTAAAACTGTATTGGACCATTTAATTATGCCAAATGAGTACATTAACAGAGGTATCGCCCAAGTATTTATTGCTTTTACTAAATTTTTAGCAGATAGATTGCATTTTAAAATTTTTCTGATCCTAGTTTGAAATTTACCTAATATCATTTTTAATACTAGTATGATCTAATCTATTCGATTGCGGGTATCCTAAATATTTATAAACCCCATCCCCTTTCATACAATTTTGCATTTCTCTATATGGATCGTTCTACATTTATCTAAACCAAAAGTCATTTTAATATCATCTAAAAAATTTTTAACTACCTGAATCATTTTCTCTAAATTTGATTCAGAATTTGAAAATAATTTAATATAATCCATATATAATAGATGTGAAACCATACAACCAACCAACTTCTCTCTCTTGTATTACCCTTAATTTTTATCCCAAACTAGCTTTTAATTAACATTTTAGATAGAGGATTCAATGCTAGGCAAAACCAAAGAGGACTCAATGAGTCTCCTTGAAAAAAAATTATAATAATTTGATAATTTGGATAATTAGTACAGCGCCGTTTTTGTGAAAAATCACCTCAAGGACGCTGTACGATTTATTAAGAATTCTTAGGTTCAATCTAATTTTCAGGTCACTTCCGATAAACACACTTTAATTAGAAAGTTTACTCTTGGAGAAGATACGGCTTTGCACGCGTAGAATATAACTGATATGACTTTGTATGTTGTTTATAAAACGATAAGTACATATCATGCATATTATGCGTTATATGCGTGTGTTTTGTTTTACTGATAAGTTTTTCTGTATAACATTTCTAAATTTTCGACATGTCTTATGTTTGTGAAAGCCCTGCGGGCGTTTAATTATGAATACATATAAACTTTTAATGTTTTTCCAATTTTCACAGAAAAAATAGATTTGAAATTAGTTTTTAAGAAATAATGTACATGTATATAATACTGGTGTGTACGCACGGGATTTGCGTTGAACTTTGTCTTCGCGGTTGCGGTCTAATATGAATATAAGAAACATTAAATTTTCATTATTGAAACACCGCGTTTGTACGGGAAAACTTTCTACGCGTATTCTAAATTGACATAAACTATTATGGTTTGCTGTCACGCGTCCCTCGCACACCATGGAGCCTTCAACGAAACCTGCAGCTACTTTTCTCACCCCCGAGTAAAAAGATTCAACTATTTATACTTGCTTCAAACGTGTTTATGGTGCAGATTAAACCAACCAAACCAAGTATACAATCATCACTGCCATGGCTGTTTGGAAGAGTTTCCCCTGATAGCCCTTTGGAGATGGAAGATCATCAAAGATCTTCCATAAACATTTTTTTGCATACATTTTTTTAATTAAAAATTTTTCGCTTCTTACTTTTTTTCTATGCGTTCTGTTTTTTCAATAATTATTATTTTCACACCAAAAATGCCTCTAAAATTATTCACGAATTATTTAATGGCTTAAATTTTGCCATTTAAAAAACCTAAATATATGTATAGTAGGACATACCGGTACTAGACGTTTGCAACACCTTACGAATGAAAAAAATATTACTCAGTTTTGTAAAGTACTATCTGGTTCCCGGCATGCGTTGCAACGCCATATTCAAAGAAATAAATTGTTTCTCCCTGCATATCCTTTCCCGTGAGTCCCTGTTCCTCTCCCGCATCCCCTCCCCCTCCCGCGTTCCTCTTTCACCTTCCCCACCGTCCCGCAAACCCCACTCCCGCGTTCCATATATTCAGTCCCAGTACATTCAGGTTTCAAACAGCTCGCATGCCACCTATTACAATTTTTATTCAAATTTTCATTTTTCGTGTAATCATATATTCATTTTTGTACGTTATGAGAACAATCAATCAAATTTTGTACTTAACATAGGTACCTATTTAAAATATCTATAATTTTAAAGATCCAAAGACAATTCTTTAGGTACCTACATAAAAAAACAGCTACCTGGTAAATTCATTTTCGAAGTCAAAGTGCGAAGTTAAAATAGTCGTTAAGTTTTCTGAAATTATCTAATTTTCTGCGCAATTTTCTAAATTTTTCTTCACGTAAGATTCTATAATGTATTAGAAAACTTAAAAAAAAATATAAATGAAATAGGTAAAGTCGTTCTTAAGTTATGGCGTGACCAAGGAAAACTGGGATTCATTTTCATATATATAGATTTCGAAGGGAAAAGGCCGCGCATCCGTTCCTCTTAAATACGCTACATTTTTATTGGAACACTCTTACTGAGCTCAATGCTTGTTCTAGTCAAGATTTATTCAATAGTTACATGGAAAATAAGTTTGAGTTTTCCGAACGTTATGTCCGAACTGAAATGACGCATGGAAAGGCATAACCAAAATAATATTTTTGCAGAATTCGCTTTGATTGTTCGTTGAAATTGGGTATACCTACCATAGGTTTAGTGATGGTATGCTTTGCTAGCCGTGGTGTGCGTAGAGGTCGTATATCAATTACAAAGCGAATTATGAACCAGCGGCACGTATCTATTGCCTTCGCACTCACTCGCAGTAAACCTCGACTACTAAGTTAATAAAACCTGACTCCTTAATCGTTTTCGGAGGCGAACTTTAGATTTTTATTGAATAAAGTCATTATCTCTGCATTGTTTAGGTAATGAGACTGCTCAGTGGGTACCATTAGATCGGATCGAATCCGGTCAATTCGATCGGATCGAATCCGGCCGGATTTCCATGATTTCCACCGATTTCCACCGATCCGGCCGGATTGATCAAATCGGGATATTTTTCCCTTTTTTTCAAAAACCGACTATTTGTGAGATAATCGAGTGAGTACATTATAAAGGTAGTTTAAAAAAATGTACCTACTAACATGAAATTTGAGGAAAATAATTTCCGTCAGGGCCTATGTCTTCTTCTATGCCGCTATGATAATGATGTCACTTTGAAAGGCTCCTATTGGTTGAGATATGAAACGGAAATTACGCGAGGTCTGCGCTCATTGGTCGCTTTGATTATGATCTCACTTTTCAAGTATTGGTTGAGATTGTTTTGATAAAGTGTCGCTTCTACCGCGAGTAAACTGCACTCGATTTTTTTTAAGGAAATGGAGGAAATTAAGTTTTGGGAAGAAAATAGATATAAGGGGTATAAGGAATCTGGGGCATAGTGTGCTCGGGAGTCACGGACATATGAATCCATCCCTCCAACTGCGGTGCAAGGCGATGGGTCGAGAGGTACTGGCTGGAGCATAAAAGATCTCTCTCAACTGGTTTCTTTCGATCCTGCTTACCACGCAGCAGGGGGCCACCAAGACCTGGACAAACCTCACCTCATGAACCCAGGCACCACTGCTAAGTCACCAAACGTAGCGAACCACTTGGGGTGATCTATGGCAAAGGTGGTGGCTATCCAATAAATGGTTCCCGGGGCAGCGGTACCAATACCCGCCTCTCAAATTTAACATAATCAACTTTACAATCTACTGAGATCACAGTATTTAGGTATTTCAGCAAGCTAACGAGTTTCTTTCTTATATTTATGACGGACATCATGATGGATCTATCTAATCAATGACTCAGTTATCATAACTAGCTGCGGGCGGCTTTTGGTTCGGCTTCGCCCAGTTAGTGTTGGTGACCATTTTATAGATCCCATACGAACTGATTCCAAAAACAGAAAACAACCCGTTCCTCGGATCCACTGTAGCTAGTCACCGGGACAAAGTAACCGAGACAGAGAAATGACGTTGTATGTAATATATAGCCACTTGACACAACATGTATTACCATCAATCTTTTCATATCCGGAGAGATAGTAGAGATGCCACATATTCAGAAATTCGTAGCAGTTATACCTAGAGGGGAGACGTCCCAGTCCGACCTGCTGACGGAAGTGGCGACATCTTGTGTCGAAGTCTTTGAATTAGAAACCGAATTATAACAGTAGCTTTGTGTGAAATTCCACGTACACAATTGTTATTTGTGGCGCGGCGCGTATGGCGTGGCGTCCGACATGCACTCGTAGCTAGGGTCCGAAATTCAACCAGGCAGACGCTACGGTATTAATACTGTTCGACAATGAGTTTATAACTCTTTAGTTTAATTAACTTACTATAAGTAATTATATTAACTATACTTTATAGGTAGGGGCGGCTCAACGTCGAACAACTCGTACGCAGAAGCACCACGCATTTAAGGGCCCGCAACCCGAATTTCTACCGATTTCTTACATATCTTCCTTAAACACGTTAAGTTTTAAAGTTCTTAAAAAATATATGTTATTTTTGAAGATAATATCAAATCATGATAATAATATCAAGAAACGCAAATTATTTAAATTTCCCTCGTAAAAATAAAAATCGCAAAAGTTTGCTCCAAAATTTATTATAAACACGTTTGTTTCAGTTATTTTATAAGCTATATGAATGAAAAAATTCACAGTGTTTCTTTAAATGCTATTTAAGACAATGCTGATTTTTGCTGTATTTTAAACGAGTCATGTCTTATTAAACATTTTCGCAATTTTCGCATCGATTTTGTCGCTGTAAATGTTAGCGCTCTCCTCTAACATTCTTAATTTCGTATCTCTCCATCTTCTTCTTTTCGGGCCCGGTTGCGGAGCCTTAAGAGGGCATTACCAGAGAAAGCCGGAAATACGTCATTTTCAAAAAAGTTTTTAGACGTATTGACTCTTTTCCACAAAAAATTATAAATGGATTTCTAAAGTTTGTTCTTTTATCTAGCATAGTTATGTAATAAATTTTTAGAATTTTTTTTAATTTTTAGTATAATAAGGTTATTCCATAGGTCGTTGGCAATTTGTTAAATTTTCAAAAAAGTTTTTGTATTATACCACACCCATTTCAAATAATGTAATCATGCAGTAAAATAAATCAATACATTATCTAGCAAAGTTATGTATTAGAATTTTAATTTTAGTTTCAATAAAATCATTAAAAAATATGTACGTACATGTGTTTCTTGACGAAAATTGGTCCATTTGTGTATTTATTTGCGCACTTACAAACTAATATATTTCAGATTTTTTTAACATTCTTATTAAATTTAGACATTATTGAAAAATGATAAATACTTATAATCAAAAAATAACTACAAAAAGTATACTATTTTAATAGTTTTATCATCACGCCTTTCAGCATTTTTGGATGAAGGTATAAATTAAAGCTAATTTGGATTGAAATACATTCGATATTGAGTTAAAATTTTAAAAAGCTGGTACGGAGAATAATCAATCTTTCTCATTGTAACCGCCCTGCACGATCGGAAGAACAACTTTCGACGAAATGTGGATTTTCGTCCGCTGGCTGGTTAAACGCTCTTAAAGTAGGTACCTACCCATGCAATAGCGCGATTATTTTGCCAAAAATTGGCATCACCGGATCTGCAGAGAGAGTAGAGATACCACATATTCAGAAATTGAAAGTTGTTATACCTAGAGGGGAGACGTCCCCAGGCGACCTGCTGACGGAAGTGGCGACATCTTGTGTCGAATTCTTGAATCCGACACAAGATATTGGTACCGGATTGCAATCCCTAGTCACCGTTACTGTAGATTAGTTAGTAGATATAAAGTATTTGTTTGATCCTCTTTTATGGCCTGTGTTCATTTCATTATCAGGGTAAATCTGCGGACTTGGAAAACTACCATCTGAACAGAGTCTTTATACATCGTAAACTAAAATTTTCATAATATTTGAATAACATGGTGTAGATAATAACAACGGTGTAATCTTAGGTACCTTCCTATCTACCTAAAACAGAAATTATAATTTAATATAGTCGTGAAAATTTTGCTGCTCTTTTACTTGTTTAAGTTTACTATATACCGATCGTCGAATTGAATAGTCAGACATATTATTTTATCTAATTTTTATTTGAACTGTTTCAAAATTTAACCATTTTATGATTTGGTTGATTTTTTTATTTTTTTATTCATAAGTTTTTATTCCAGTAAAAAAGAAAATAACGTTTTCACTTACTTTACTAGAATATTGAATTATGTACTTTTTACATTATATTACATAGTTTTTACATTTCATAACCTTAGATTACATTAGATTGCAATACTAACATTTACATGATATTATATTACCATACGATATTATTCACTATCACTACTTTGTTTTTTGTGAATAAACATGAACAATTTTTTTTTGAATTTGCACACACTTTTTCGTTTTTGATATCATCTGGAAGGCAATTATATAAATTGCCCCCCTCGTAACTAATTGATTGCTTACCGTAGTTAGTATGAATGGTGTTTAAACGTATGTTATCGTGTTGTCGTGTAAAATGTTTGGGTACTTGGGACGTTTTAATGAATTCTGTGTTTGTATGTATGAGTTTATTATTTATTTTGTATATAAGGACACATATTGTATTCGTATAGTTTTCTTAATGTTAGCAGTTTTGTTTCCAAATATAATTTTTTTGAGGAAGTTTTGGATTCGTAGTGAAATAGTTTTTTGATTATTTTATTTTGAATTACCTGTAATTCATTGATGTATGTTTCATACGCATTTCCCCAGATTGATTTTATATAAATTTTTACCAATTTGTATAATTAACTGAGTTTTTAAAACTGGGTTGTTCTCACGTGTGTGAGACAAATCTGTAAAAACCCAGTATAAAAAATTAAATAAAAATCCATAAAATCGAAATTTGAGTAAAGTATGCATTTATATGTAAAAGTGCACCGTATATCTGGTACAGTATTCAGATCTTTTTTTACATGAGCTCCACACAGGAGGTCCTGAGGAAAATGGTTTCCCTCAGGGCCTATGTCATCTTTAGGGATGCTGTTTGGAGGGTTTTTTAAGGAAAGGAAAGAGAGGAGAATTCTGGGAAGGAAAATGGTTTAAGGAGTGGGTAGGAATCTGGGATTCAGTCTGTCCTGGTCATCTTCCTCCAAGACCTAGAAAAACCTCACCCCGTGAACCCGGGCACCCCTGCTAAATCACGAAACGTAGCGAACCACTATGGCAGAGGTTTATCCAATGAAGGTTCCCGGGGCGGCGGTACCCATTCCGCCTCTCAGATTACGCATAAACATCATCAAATCAATCATAATGCTGAAAAACAATTATTTGCAAAAGGTTGATGTTTTCTTGGTCACTAGTAGAATATTTCCATATTTCTTACTAATGTGCCGGTCCGTTAAGTCTCCCAGTGTTGTTTTCTAGCATTCTAGCGAGTACCCGGCGTGCGTTGAAATGCCACTCAAAGAAATAAAGTTTTCTTTCCCCCTCTCCCGCTTCCCATCCGCCCCTTCCGCTAACCCAACTTGCCGCTAAACTACGTGAAATATTCACATATTTCAGGAGACTTGCTTGTTGCTGTTAAATTTGTTAATTTTTTTATACTCAACGGTCGGCATAGTCCAGCGGTAAGGCTCTTGACTAGCACTCCGAAGGTCGCGGGATGGAATCCTGGAGAGGCAAATGAATTTTATTTGATTAATTTTTGTTATTTCACAATTTATTCATTTAAAATAACATATAGTATATTTGTGGCACGTTCTAGAGTGGAAGATACTCTCAGTATCGCCCTGGTGTAAGACCACTTTTCAAATTTGAAACGTTGCTTGAAATGGATTTAGCCGTGTTTGGTGACCAAATCTGAATAGCTAGGTACTATCCCCACCTTCCTCTTCCCTATCTAATTCCCCTCCCCACTACCTTTAGCCTCACAACATACCCCAATTAGGGATGCTCAGAGCTCGCCATTATAAATAGAAATCTTCACGGCCGTGCGTACAATACATCGCCAATCTTTCATCGCAATCGGATGAATAGTATAGGTAATAATTTCACAAAGCCAGAGCTCGCTCTTATTTTACATGCGCACCTCAAATCACCAAAGTTTCTTCGTAATCGAATGAAAGGTTTAGTAACGCATAGGGGACAAACAAAGAAACGTTAATTTTTATATGTTAAGATTGAATGTGTAAATCAAGGATTTGTGTAAATAATATTTGATTTATGTTGAGGATTCCAATATTGATTTCCTCGCTATCTCAAAAGTTAGTATTTGAAGAAGTCTGACTAATCAACTGGATGATTATTATTATTCACCATGAGCTTTTTTTTTTTTTTTACAGTGAATACCGCACAAGAATCTTAACTTCTCCCGTCTGGAGCCAGTGAGACTATGGCATCCCCGATTGGGGTATGTTGTGAGGCTGAAGGTAGTGGGGAGGGGAAGGAGGTGGAGAAGAGGAAGGTTGGGAAGTACCTGGCTATTCAGATCTGGTCACCAACCACGGCTAAAGCCATTTTCAAGCAACGTTTCAATTCTGAATGGTGGTCTTACACCAGGGCGATACTGATAGTATCTTCCACTCTGGAACATGCCGCAAATATACTATATATTATTTTAAATGAATTAATTGTGAAATTACACAAATTAATCAAATAAAATTTGAGGGAGCGGTCCGTATCGGTAGAGACGGGAGATAAATGAAAGGCGTCAGTCGATGTGTGAGTCAGTCTTTATTGTGGCTACGTAGCGGAGGTCGATGCGGAGCGGGAGCGGAGTGACAGTAGTGATGCTGCTGCGCGTTGATGTGAAGATGAAGGTCAGGACACTACGGCGGTGAAGATCACAGGTCTTCAGGAAGCCGGCATGTTACCCTACACCGTGGCGGTGTAGACGTGACCTTGGTCCAGGCGATGGCCGTCGTCGCGTTGACGAGGTATTGGCGGCTGTGTGTCCAGTGGGTCGGAGCACACACGTGACGCAGGAAAAAACCTTGAGAGGCGATGAGGATGCTGGCGCTTTGCCAGGTGCTGGTTGCTGCTCGTTGCAGAATGTTGATTGCCATCTCATGTCGAGATGGTAGTTGGAGAAGTTCCTCGAAGGTGCTGGAATGTTCCTGGGTCGCGCTGGATAAATTGTTCACTAGTAACTGCGCGGGCCCGTGCCGGGCGCAGTTACTGCACTGCTCGGACTGTGTTCCTTTATCGATGAATGGAAAGTAAGTACTGACTGGCTCCGAGCAAGCGAGCGCGGCTTACATACCCGTGGCAAGTAATTAGTCTCGCGGTAGGTAATGCGGTGAATTCACGCAAAGGTGAGAAATCGCTCGAACTTTCTGCGGGCACTTGTTTGGTACAGCCAGACGTTCTAGCTCTTTCGCGTAGGTGGCGGATTATTTACGATGCGCCAGTTATTACTACGCTAAGGTAGGTATGCCGTATCTTCCAGCGAATTCTGTGGAGGCCAGTGGCACAGCGATAAATTTCACGGGGCGGGTTAAATAACCGCCACAAATTTATTTGCTCATGCCGGGTTCGAACCCGCGACCTCCGGATTGTGAGTCAAGAGTCTTACCCACTGGACTACGGAGGTCGAGCTATGAAGCTTTGAAATCTATATACCTAACGTGTTTTTGTTTAATGTGCAAATTTACGCCTATATTCTAAGATTGGTGAACTTTTAAACACTTGACCTTCAAAACAAGAGAAAGGTGACACAGCGAAGCGGAATGTTGGATACTTCTTGATTAAATTTTGCTCACTTCACTTTCAAATTAAGAGAAAATAACTGCCTATATCTATTCGAAACTCTGCGAAAATCCCAAGCAGCACCGTGGACTTTATTCTTCAGCTAATTTTAATTGTCATAAGATGAGGCCAGACGAAAAATTCTCAAAGCATTTATTTGTTCAAATATTCAGTAAGAAAAACGAAGGATCCTAGTAATAATCCTCTAATACAGGTATCTAATGTAGCGAATTTATACTTCATTTAAAAGTTTACACTGCCCTCCTAACTATCAATAATTGATATGAAAAGGAGTAAAAAAACCAGTGTGCTTTAGATAACACGACTAAAAAAAGTAAAACTACTGCTCCATCTGAGAGAAAGAAAATGTGCGCGCGCACTGCTCTCTCTTGCTCCTACAGTGTGATACAGACAATAGGCCTGAACTTCTTCTTTCGTATGGTGGGGGGTCAGAGGGGGACATCTAGGTCTGCGAGCCAGTCTAGGGCCTCAGGCGTTGCCCTGTGGACCTCATCAATCCCGCCGGTGAATGAATGGAGCGGGCATTCGTTGACCACATGTTCGGTTGTCTGCACCGCACCGCATTCACACATCGCCGACTCTTTAAGGCCCCATCTATGCATCATGTGAGCACAACGGCTATGGGAGCACCTTATCCTATTGATGGCAGTCCAGAGTTACCGTACTGTGTCTTAGATATACGAAACCTAACTGGCTATGAGAGAAAGAGAGAAAGAAAATGTGTGCTCGCACCTCTCTCTCTTGCCGCTACAGTAATATACGAAACGTAACTCTCTCTCTCTCTCTCTTTCGATCTTCACTAACTTATATCTCCCTCCCAACTACCAGTAACGCTCTCGTCACGCATTCGCCAGCTTACTCTTACGTAACTCTCTCTCTCTTTCGATCTTCACTAACTTATATCTCCCTCTTAACTACCGGTAACGCTCTCGTCACGAATTCGCCAGCTTACTCTTACGTTACTCTCTCTCTCTTTCGATCTTCACTAACTTATATCTCCCTCTCAACTACCGGTAACGCTCTCGTTACGCATTCGCCAGCTTACTCCCCAAGTCAAGCGTGCGTAAAGAAATTTTACTTCAAAAAATCTAAAAACTGAACAAATATGTTTGTATGTCAGCACTATCAGTATAAAAAAATACAGCAAAAATTACTTAAAATATTTTAATTGGACGGTGTAGTTATTCGGAGTAAATATTTGAAAACAGTTTAATGATGACCTTGAACGTCAAAACAGCTGTCCCAATAAAATAACCCTAAAACTTAGATTTTTGACATTCAACATTTTTAATAAGATTTATTAAATGATTCCTCAAATTCTCCTATTGTTCTTTTATAAATTGTTTTCGATATGAAAAAATTGTTTAAACAACTTAAAAATTCATTAGAATATTTTCTTTTATCCATTAATTTCGTATAAAATCACTACCATAAACTTTTTACACACCGTATTCACAAATTTAATGAAAAATAAGTAGGTAGATAGATTTTTCCTATGATGTAATTTCATTTTCCTAAGCCTGAAAAATATAACTTTTTTTTCCTGTCCATGTAAAATATAACTTTCATTAATCCTATCTGAAATACTCCAAGGTTTAGTTTGGAAATAAAAAATGCGGCCATTTCCATACAGCCCAGATAATAAACATAAATATTTAGTATGGCTTCTTGTATTTTCGTGAATTATATAACATTTCCCATAGATTACCGTGCGTGAGTTAATGTCGTTCTTGCATCGGAACTTTTTGTTTTATGTATCTTTTATGACATGATCACATTTCGCTTTCTGTTTCCCTATGCTTTATAGGCCAATTTTTGTCATAACCGTATTTTACGAAATCCTCAAGTTTCCCCTACTAAAATATTATATTTATATTTATCTGAGCAAGGGAATATTAAAACTTATACGCTGGATTATAAAGCGATTTAACCAATAATCGTTATTTTTTATGCATTGCACAATTTATTTATTCTTTGTTTATTATATTTATAGAAATATATCTCTCCCCTTTTTTCTTTGGTAAGCAATTTGGTACGAATATAATATAAGTTTTAGTTTTACTGCCGTGCAAGAATCAATTTTGAAATTGATCAAATAATGCCTATAATACATAACTAAAACTGGATAACATGGAATTTCGTCTTTCAAATTTGGGGCGGTTATTTTGATAATTTCAGAAAAAAATCTTTCGTAAATTTCAAAAAGAATCAAATTAACCAGAAAAATAAAAGCAAGAAAAGCAGAAGATTGGGATAAACCTTCGTTAGCCAATTTAGTATTTTCAAAAACAAAAAGATGCCTAACAACACTTGTATTGATTAATATTTTCTATAACTATTAAAGATGAAAAAGCCATAAACTAGGACCCTGACTAATATCCATCCATGTTAAAAATCTCTCTACGAGAGTGAGTGAATAAATAGCAAGGTAGAGGTTGCCGACGTTACCAACACAATCGTTGGACCCGTTTCACGACTAACAGATGACCGAGGAAAACAAATATCAACGGATGGTGACCTATGTTTGTAGAAAAACAGAGGTGGCTTTCAGATGAGATAGGCTGACGACCTTTAAAGAAATCTCCGCTTCGGATGAGTGAAAGCCACCAAAATCCAACGAAACTGAGAACACTGCACCTACGCGGTCATCCCGACGAATTGGCATTTCATGCAACGGCCATTACTTTGGATTTGTTGGGAAGACCCAAAATGCTCGACGGTGCCTAATTTCGAATGCAATTCAAATTCACAAAAAACATTAATATTATTAGAAACGATGGGGCTAAGAGCAGTAGCTCTTCCTTTTTAAAATTAAACAATTTAAAAAAAAAAATACATTAAATAGTAAATATTATTTAATATTTATTATTTTACTTAAATATGATGAAATTCAGAATAAAAAAGGCTTTTTTTGGGTAGTATTTTTTGTACATAAATGAAAATTTTTTGTTCCGACGTAAATAGGTAATTTGTAATTAAATTTACACCCATCAAAATAATTTTTATTATCATTTTTAATTTTAAATTTTTTTATACTTTTATAATAAAGATAGTAAAATTATTTTTTTATGGTTTTCATTTACTCAAAAATAATTGCTAAAGTTGCCTCTAAAATCATGAAACATTAAAATCTTTAATCTCCTATATGTTATAATTAAAAGTAAAAAAAAATAAAGTGGCTCGTTTCAGTACTAGATATTTGAAATAACTATTGATTACAAAAATAATTTTTTAGTTTGGTTAGGTGTTTTGATTTCAAATCCATAATTAATATTTGTATGAAAAGGGCTTAAATGGGCCGAGCAAGACCAGACGTCCTTACTGCAGGAAGTTCTAAGCTTTCCAGTGCGGGCCGCCTGACCGAAGGCGTCTGCCCGACTATCAGACGCCTTTTCCGTTCGTAAATTCGAGACGAACGACGATAGATGATACTCTTCTAAAAAAATAATTAACTGACATCCTATAAGAACAAAACTTCATATAACTAACTTTACTAAAGACATCCATTGATGGGTTTTGAAATTCTATGACTAATCCTACACACCACAATTACACATATAGATACAGATCGTTTTCCACAAAAAGATAAACAAATTAGGATGTAATTGAATTTAAAAAATGAATACTTACGTTTCATGTATCTTACATAAAAAAACGTTCATTATTGAATTATTGCTGATATCATAATGGTATTATTCTAGTGTTCAGATTAGCCTCGCCTTCTCTTTATTCGTCTTAATCACTTTTTAATGTAATCATTCAAACATTCATACCTGATCGAATTGTTGTTCTACACATACCAGTATGTCCGTAAGTACATTAAAGATTAATGTACAAATCAACCTTCGTCGTAATATATTTATACAGGACAAACGGAGTGGGTATCGTAATTCAATCAATCTAATATTATGATTACAGAAATATTGATAGGTCGGCGAACTAAAACTTCGTCAACAATAATAAAAAATAATATCACTGAAAATACAAACATACAATAGAATAAATTATTGTATATTACCGGCACATTCCAGATTGGTAGAACAAATGGTTTAAAGTGGTGCACTACTAGGAAAATCAAAATAATGTGATTTTGATTTTAGATAGCTTAGAAATATTTTAGATGTTTTAATTTAACTGCGAGGTGAACACACACTTGTGTTTGAAATAATCGAGCGTTGTTTTATTAGGTCCTTACATATGAAATTGGCGTTTTGTATGGGACTGCACCATACAAAACGCCAATTGCAATTGATTGACGTTTTGTATACATTGATTGCAAGAAGTTATCCAAATTTCGAAAAAAATGGTAATCTGTTGGGGCAAGGTCCGGAGAGAACGGTGGATGTCTTAGACATTCCAATTGAAGCTCCTCTAATTTGTTAGCCTTCTGTTGTGCAGTGTGTGGTATAGCGTTAAGTGGATTAAAACAGTTTTATCACACCGCAGCCTGCAGCTAACTCGGACGTGGTTTGCGATAAATCCCCTTCCACAATAGCCTTCAATTCTTCATTATCAACTTTGGTCTCCGGCCGTCCACGGGGCTGCAAATCGAAATTTCCAGAACGAAAACGTTGGAACCAAGAACGCACTGTGTTTTCTTTTGCAGCACCGTCGCCATACACATCATCAATCCTTCGAGCCGTTTCTGCAGCACTGGTGCCACGGTGGAGGTCGTACTCGTAAATAACGCTATATTTCAAGTTTTCCATTATGTAAACTAAATGACGCAAAGAAAAAAAAATAATTAAGAAAAAAACAAATGAATTATAATTTTCGAAATACAAATACACGAGTAAATAACTGTATAAATTTGAATTTGGAATTCCTAACCAAAGAGAAGATATTTGAGATCAAAGTTGCCAATTCGGCAAAACGCTAATTTCATATTTAAGGACCTAATATTATGCATTTTATAAGCTATACCCCCAGAAAAATAGAAAAGTAAAATAAAGATAAGTTTTAAGTTGATACGTTACCAATCAATGCATACTTGTCTTTTTATTTTTAATCCGTATTTTAATTAATTACTGCGAGTAGAACACATATTTACATTTGAAATAATCGAGCTTTTCTTGTAAATACATTTTTTAAAAGCCCGGAAAAAATAAAGTATCAGTGAAAAAAACTGCTTTTAAATTTAATCTCTTATTTACGAACCCCTTTTCGGTTATGGTTTTAATATATTATGATGGCGAAAATTAAATTATTTAGAAAATGGCAGTAAAACATTTGCCTAAACAGGCGCCTGGTGTTAAACAGGAATTTAATCCTTATCGTCATCTAAATAATAATAATGTCATATGATTAATAAAAACGTTATTATAAAAATCTATATCTAAACAAACCTAGCCTAATCTAATCTAACCCAACCTTACTGTAGTTCACCTCCTTCCATCCACCATAGGTACTCCAATTAGGGATGTCATAGTACCACAGGTTTCGGACAGTTGGGAGTAGTTAGGACTCTTGCGGAGTTATTCAAATTTTTCTTATATTAAATTAAGTTAGAACGAAAATTAAAATCTTTGTTCTGCTTTTCCCATTAATGAATACAGAATATTGCTTATCAATGGTTTTTCATTGAATTTGTTACTAACTTTTGCCCCCCCCTCCCCCCCCCCCTCCCCTAACCCCCCCCCCCCTCACCGACCCCTCCTATTAAAACGTAACAATCGAACACGCGCAATAAATTTTAACCATCAAACGAATCTCCATAGAATCTCTAAACAAATAACAATCTCTAAACAAATAACAAAATGACAGCGCACGTCAAACAATTACTTAGCATCACCTTGCTTTTCGTCTGGACAATAAATGTATAAAAAAAATAATGGCATAACGCCAGAGCTTACCAATATATATATATATATATATGTAAAACACTTTTCTCGGTTTACCCGCGTAACGTAGTCCTGAGAAGGACTTTTTAACTCCTGACGTTTCGGACAGATCACACTGTCCATCTTCAGAGGCCTTATGTCTTTAGCTTTTGTCTCAAACTGATAGCTTTCGCATGTCTGTTCGGTCCAGAATCCAAGACTTAAACCGAGAAAAGTGTTTTACATCTTACACCCGTGAAAACCTTAACCATAACATATATATATATATATATATATATATATAGCTTATAGTACTCGCAAATAAAGTAGCTTTCTATTGGTGAAAGAATTTTAAAAAATCCATTCGGTAGTTTTGCGTGAAAGAGTAACTAACATCCATACATCCATACATCCATACATCCATACATCCATACATCCATACATCCATACATCCATACATCCATACATCCATACATCCATACATCCATACATCCATACATCCATACATCCATACATCCATACATCCATACATCCATACATCCATACATCCATACATCCATACATCCATACATCCATACATCCATACATCCATACATCCACACATCCACACATCCACACATCCACACATCCACACATCCACACATCCACACATCCACACATCCACACACCCACACACCCACACACCCACACACCCACACACCCACACACCCACACACCCACACACCCACACACCCACACACCCACACACCCACACACCCACACACCCACCCACCCACCCACCCACCCACCCACCCACCCACCCACCCACCCACCCACCCACCCACTTACCATCCATCCATCCATCCATCCATCCATCCATCCATCCATCCATCCATCCATCCATCCATCCATCCATCCATCCATCCATCCATCCATCCATCCATCCATCCATCCATCCATCCATCCATCCATCCATCCATCCATCTATCCATCCATACCAAAGATATTGAAATATAAGTAGATGTGCTATCTGCTGTTTTTACTACGTGGGTCTGCGCTTCCGGGTGTCGCCGATATTGTTTACCAATTAACAAATAAACTAAAAGAACAAATAATTAACGAATAAACCAAACGAACATTAAACTAAATGAACGAATTCTTTCCTTATTCAAAATATATTGTTAACCAATATTAATGCACATTTTCAAAAAATTAACGAAATGAACAAATTCTTTTTGTATGAAAACTACGCTAATTAGCGCGTAGTCCGGCGACAGTTGCGCGGACACCATAGCATATCTCTTCTGTATTTGAATATCTTTGATCCATACAAACTTTCGTCTTTATAATATTAATGGGATAGGATAGGATATTAGTGTGTACATATATTACTCTCCTTTATTCACTTATTTACTGTTGATGCTTATTTTTATGTGGTCCTCTGATATCATAATTATATTTGCCCAATATAAGAAAATATTTTTATTGATTTCTTTTCTTCTTAATGGGAGGTTGGATCAACCTCATGTTGTTTTTTGTAATTCGATTCAAGCCGAGAGCATCTAAGATATTGGTCTTAATTGCGACAAGACCGCCAGAGCCAGCGAGACCTTTTCATTTTGAAACCACAAAGGGTCTTTGTAAATCGGGCGTTCACTTGACTTGACTCGGAATAAATGTCGCAGACTGGCATTTCGTAGTCGATTCAACAATCTGTGGTCGTTTTGTTGAATTGTCTCGTAGCGGCGTCGGTATCGTTCAAATGCCTCCATAGAACCAGATAGTTATCATCGCAGCACACTGAAAACTTCGGTTGAATTTATGAAATTATTCATTGGTCGGTTTTTCAAACGCCATCACATTTCATGGCCATCAAATTTGACTGTCAGCGCCATTTCTAATGTTTGACATTTGAACGGCACCCGTTAAACACCGATTCGCGGTCCGTTTTAGCGTTTGATAAATATAATCAGCTGACAAGCGTAACAGCGTGATCGAGTCATGAAAAAAAACTGATATTTGGTTGATAAGGAGTTCATGCAATGGAACAGCTTCTAGATCAGTGGTTCTTAAGAGCGTTTAACCAGTCAGACGACGAAAATCCACATTTCTTGTGAAAGTTGTTCTTACGATCGTGCAAGGCGGTTACAGCGAGAAAGATTAATTATTCTCCGTACCAGCTTTTTAAAATTATAACTCAATATCGAATTTATTTCAATCCAAATTAGCTTTAATTTATACCTTCATCCAAAAATGCTGAAAGGCGTGATGATAAAACTATTAAAATAATGTACTTTTTGTAATTATTTTTTGATTATAAGTATTTTTCATTTTTCAATAATGTCTAAATTTAATAAGAATGTTAAAAAAATCTGAAATAATTAGTTTGTAAGTGCGCAAATAAATACCCAAATGGACCAATTTTCGTCAAGAAACACATGTACGAACATATTTTCTAATGATTTTATTGAAACTAAAATTAAAATTCTAAAACATGCGTTTGCTAGATAATGTATTGATTTATTTTACTGCATGATTATATTATTTGAAATGGGTGTGGTATAAAACAAAATCTTTTTTGAAAATTTAACAAATCTGCCAACGACCTATGGAATAACCTTATTAAACTAAAAATTAAAAATTTCTCTCAAAATTTATTACATGCTAATGCTAGATAAATGAACAATCTTTTGAAATCCATTTATAATTTTTTGTTAAAAAGATTCAATAGGTCTAAAATCTGATATGAAAATGACATATTTCTGGTTTTCTCTGGTAATGCCCTCTTAACCGTTGGAGGTCCTGACCCCCACCAGTTTCATATGCGCTTTCACCAAACCCATCTCACCACCACTCATTCACGAATCATATGAGTAGGGGGTGTGTCTTGACCTCTGCCGAACCCGCAAGATTGGCTCACCGAACCCCTGGGGTTCGATCGAACACAGGTTAAGAACCACTGTTCTAGATGTTTTGAATACACGAAGAACTAATCTTGTTAAGAACAAGTATAGTTGCGTTCATAATATTATTTTTTGTTTTATCAATAAACTAGCGAATTCCTGACATGCAAGTTAAATATTAAAATTGTTTCTCCTGCGTTCCTTCTCTATCTTCCCCGCCTTTCCCCCTCCCTGGTTCCCCCTCCTGAGAACCCTCCTCCTTCGTTCCCCTCCACCCCTCCCAGACGCCCCTTCCCCTCTTTCCTTCCCTCCCTGCCGCTAAACTATATGAAATTCACGTGTTACAATTTTCGTAACGCTATAGCTCACCAGTACCCATCAAATCACCAAAGTTTCATGGAAATCGGATAATGGTTTAGGAACGCATAAGGGACAAGCTAAGAAACATTCATTTTTAAAAATTAAAATATAAAATTTATTGATTTATTCATCGCAAGAAACCTGTAAAAAACCCGCTAAACCACCAAAATAGTTTGTAAGCAGGTTAATTTAACGTGGGTATTATTAAAATATGCATTTTGGAAACAACCATCACCGAATACACCGACAAATTTAAAAATTCATAGACGTCGATTCTCCAAAAAAAATCTTCCGGTCGCAAAAAATTTTATGGTTAATGATTAACCATGAGTAACCTTGTATTTTTGCGGAAAGAGCGTGAAACACGTGTATAGTATGAGAACTGTTTTCTATTGGATTGGCATATTACGACATTTAATTTAATGCTCGTAAACGAGTGGGAAACATAAATATTATATTATATCAAATTAATTGGCTTACTAACTACCTTAGTAGGTATACTAAAATGTTAAAACTAGAAAAAACACACAAAACAAGTAAAATTAAATAGGTGGGTAAAGCCAAACACTTTATTTTAATTAGTCTTATAATGATCCACGCAAATATGTTATCGTAATCATTTAGGCATTGAAAATTAATAATTTTAATATAAAATGACATTTATTGTTCCGGTGAACATTAAAATGTTATAAAAATAATGATTTGTTTAATTCATTGAATGCACGTGTCAATTAAAATACTTGAATCATTTATATCATTTTATGCAAGGGACCTCATTGCGTAGAATGGACTCCTTCTGACCATAGAACTAGTCTACCTATTTTTTTGTGTTTGCGTGTGTACGTTTTTATGTTACAAGGAAGTAAATAGTAGTTCTCTTTTTTGTTATTAGTTTTTGGGATATTATGCCATGTTGGGCTACCTCCTTCTTTAGCCAACGTTTCGGACAGCGTTACAGTGTCCATCATCAGGGCAGATGTGTAATAGTTAGAGGTGATGTTTGTACTTATCTACTTAGGAGCGATACCGTGTCGCCAGCTCCACTCCTCTACGAGCTGGCGCTACAATATACTTCAACATGTTTTTTGCGTTTAGCCTTAATGTAACCGTCAATTACCGGATACCAAGAACTATTGAGCATAGCTCCGTCGTCTCTATTAATATTTGCAGGATTTTTGTGAATTTCAATTGCCTCCGTAATCAGACGTGCTCTATGAGTTTTGGGTCTTCCCAGGAACTCAGGGACAAATCCAAAGTATTGGGCGGTTTCGATTAAGTGCTCGGCGATTTCCGATTTGTCAGGGTGGCCAAGTTTACAGACACGAAAGTGTTCTGATATCCTTTTGGATATCGTCCGCTCTGTCTGGCCTACATAAACCTTGTCACATTCAGAACAGCTGAGTTTGTACACTCCATCTGTTTCCAGAGGAAACTTGGTCTTTGCAGGCCTCAAAAAGTCTCGTATTTTTGTCGTGGTTCAGTAGTTCTCTTATTTATTAAACCAAAACCAAAATTTCCGCTTAAATCATAAAATTTTGGTGCAAGTACTGAAAGATTTTATGTTTCATTTGACTTTTTTTTATTTTACAAGCGGAAATTTAATTATCCAAAGATTGTCACTATCTCATTGACAATTATTTTGTCACACTTTATTCAGGTGGGTAGGCACTGTAGGAAGGTATGCTGGCATAATATTGGAAAAAAATGCGTATAAAAAAAACGAAAATTGAACAATTTTTTTTATTTCAAATAACCAGATAATATTTTTAAATCTTCTACTACCACCATAGTAAGAGGAAAATGTTGCTTGTGTCGTGATGGAGGACTTAACCAGCCGAGGAATCGAACACGTGACGTCCGGGTGGGACCCAAACGCGATGCCAACTCTTCTGGTCTTTCATTTGAATTTATCAGTTCAATTATGGAAAATACAATAACGCTTTATTTACAGCTAAGCGAAGTTAGGTACCTAGAGATATATACCGACCCCTTTTGCCCAATAGTGTTGGACCACGACGGTGATGAAAAGGGTTTTTTTTTTGTTCATTTTAAATTGAAAAAAAAAGGTCGTAGGGTGTAGGCGTATGATGAAATCTTACTGATCATAAATAAAACGCAAGTGGACGAGAATGATTTATAATTGCATAACTAAGACATGTCAGTGTTGTAAAGCAAAGTGCTAGCTAATCGAGCTGTAGGAGCTAAAGGAGAGCGAGCAGTAACATTCATCTGCTTTTTATACTCATCTGCCGTCTCGCTCTTGCATATTTGACAGCAGGAGTACCACCAAAAAAACCATTCTCACAGTTACGATAAATCACTGGTTAAAGTTTATCGGGTTACGTCTTGATACGTCAGGGATTAGCATCAAGTTATGCAGTATATTACAGAGATGGCGAAGGAAAGCTAAAGGCACTAACTCACAAATAGTACACCAACAAGGAACCAACCCAACTAATGATTAAGTTTTTTATAAATCTATTGCTGAAGAAGTCTTATCTGACAACTAGTATTTTTGGCAATCTATCCACCATGAAATGAGTTTAACGAATATACGACCAAATTTACTTTATTATATCCACGAAGTAGGCGAGAAGCAGCGGCCTCTAAGTTACTCTGAACTCCTAGTAGAGTACGGTATAGCAAAAAAGTGTAAATTATGATTAATTCATTGAATCATTACATTTCAATAAACTTATCAATCGCAAAATACCCCTTACTTGTATACATAATGAAATTACATCAATTTTATTCTGATTAGTGCCAATATTAAATGCAAATAAAGCAGTATATAAACGGCAGCAAAACAAATTATTTATTTCTCCACTTAAAACTAATATAGAACAGTACTGCAAACTACTAGGTCACTAGGAGATTGCGTGTTCGAAACCTATCTAGACTCACGACATATTTTGTAGAATCATATTTATAAAAATAATATTCGCACCTCGTTCAAGGTTTGAGAGTGGAAGATTCAGATCTCATGTAGTTCCTGGGATAGGCCGATTCTTTTTTAACCGAAAAGCTGCTAAATATGGTTTTAGCAACTGTCCAGTGACCAGATATGATAGTCATGACTTGCAAGATGGTCCAGCTCCTAAACACATTTCCATGGAGGCCAAATACTACCAAATCCCTGTAACTCGCGTTAACTCGCTGCTAACTATGTTTAGGATACAACCAAAACTAAACGAACGCATGATAATTTAAATTAAAATCCCTGCGTAAAGCCAAATATACACGACATCTTTTTTCAGCCTGATTTCAATTAGAGACCAAAGTCAACATTTTTCGCTTTACGCTATCGTTATTTTCATCTCTATTTTCATATCTACGATTTCAATCGTCATCACTGAACCATACTTTTTGCTGTGATGCCAACTGAAATCGTAGATATTTATTTATTTATTTATTGACGCCCTATTGGGCTTTTACATATCAAATACAAATTTCGTTATAACAACAGTACCTATAACATAAATAAAAAATATTACAAAATATACAAATAAAGCACAAACTCAATGTAAAAAAGTAGGAATAGGTACATCTAATGCTAATTCCACATGGATGACATTAGAGAACTCGTAGGTATAACAATTCATATACCTACGAGCAACAAAAACATTAAAAATAATAAAAACACATTAATGACATTATGAAAATAGATATGAAATAACACATTATGAAAATAGAATTGAAAATAGCGATCGCGTAAATCGAAAAATGTTGACTTTGGTCTCTAATTGGAATCGGGCTGAAAAAAGATGTCGTGTATTGTAGGCATAACTAGCGTTAGCTTGCTATGTATAAGATACGAACCAAAACTACACGAACGTAAGATGATTTGGACGAAGGCCAAATATCGCCTCCCACACACCAAATCCCTGCGTATCTCGCGTTTGCTTGCTATATATAAGAGACATACAAAAGGCTAAGTAAAAAGTACGTGCTTGGAGACCATATTTCGCCTCCAACACAAAATCCCCACATAATTCGCGTTAGCTTTCTGTGTTTAGGGTAAGAACCAAATCTACAGGAACCTATCTATGATGGTTTGTGCGGAGGCCATCCTCCTAAGACATCTCCAATACCAAAACCCTGCGTAACACGCCTTGTTTTGCTGTTAGACTTGCTTAGAATACAGAGCGCAGTGCCTACAAGTTGTTTAGTACAAAGTACAGTCCGGGTTAGTTGAGATGGCGGAGTGATTGTGGCAAGGCGGGAAGGAGGGAAGTGGCCGCGAGCGCTGGGCACGCGAATCGTGACCCGGGCCCGGGCGAGGCGACATGAGGTACTGGTCCCGGGCACTGGGTACTGCGGCCGCCTCTCTTCCACTGAGCACTGGGTACTGGCCTATGCAGCTGTGGGCTGCGAGGGGAGAGAGTCGTGGAGCATAGTGGAGAGTGGATAGTGTTGGAGGAGGGAGGCTCTATGACCCGAGCACCAAGTTCAGCGGGCTATTCGAAGAGGAAAGACCCGGATTGGGATGCGTTAGAATATTTGAAGGATTTATTTAAACACCAAATTGAGGAATTCCGGTCTGATCCATCTAACATACGAGTAAACACATGTATTATTTTCTTCGTTAAGTTTCTCACAATCCGATGACATCTACTTCAAGTTACTCTTTTTCGAATCCATTAAAACGGGAAACTTTATATAAATGTTGTCAGATTCGACGAGAGAGCTATCACCTAATTCGTTTATCGTATAATAAGGAATGATAAAAACCAGATTACCTAAACAACCGCAAATCTACGATGGAAAACAAAGCATAGATAGCAACCGCACTACATAGTTTTGTAATCTTTATGTCTGGTACTAGTGGAGTTCCGGGTTGTGAGGTAAAGATTTCTACGACCATAGCCAACTTCCATATCAGGATGGGTCACAGAAGAAGAATAAATCTAAAGGCAGATTTGAAAACAATGAACAAAATACTTGATAATATTTTGTTATTCGATTCCCAAAAATTCATGACAAATTTTTTCGCAAAGAATTAGCAATTATTATAATTATGGTAATATGGTTTTTATATGTTAGAGTTATTTTTCAACTAAACATGTCAATTATTTTAAAAGATTGTTTATATTGTCCTAAACGACCTTGCGTTATGGAGGACATTTTCCAAGGCTAAATTGATTCAGTACCTTTGTAGAGTGGAAGACTTCAAATTCAGTTAATGTTAACTTAGTTGGTAATATTATAATAAACAGGCATCGTGAGTTTAATTCCTCGGCTAGCTAAATCCTCAATCACGGCACAAGCAACGATTTACGCTTACTGTGGTGGTAGCACTAGATTTCTTCTTTCTTTCAGGAGGAGTCTTTCTTTTACAAAAAATATTAGGAGTGAATGGTCCCCGGCCGACCCTGCTCCCGGCCAGTCACGGCCAGAACGCAATCGTGACGTTTCCGATCGCACAGTTCGTGAACTCTGCGTTTTTTTTACAAATTTAATTCTCTTTTTCAATGTTAAACGTAGGTAGGTACCTACCTAGCACCGGCCGAGATGTAATCTGCTCCGTAGAGCCTCTGCGCCGATACGCTCACTGGGAAATCACCTTTGTGCGTCGATGGTCGGTGATGGCGTCAGATGGTCGGGTATGGTCGGGAATGACGATATTAGATGGTTGAGAATGGTTGGAGATGGTCGGTGTGACGTCAGATGATCGGGATGGTTGGGAATGACGAGAGATGGTCGAGGAAGGTCGGAAATGGTCGGTGATGGCATATGAAGCTTGAGGATCGTTGGAGACGTTCGATGGTTGCCTTTGATGGTTGCCTTTGATGGTTGATTATGGTTAGAGATGGTCGATGGTGGAGTACGTCGCTTAGGGATTGTTGAAGACGTTCGATGGCGGCGAAAAATGGTTGATTATGGTTAGGGATAACGTGAGATGGTTGATAATGGTTAGAGATGGTCAATGGTGCCGTGTGACGGTTGAGGATTTTTGGAGACGTTCGATGGTGGAGTGTGATGGTTGATTGTCGTTGGGGATGACATGAGATTATTAATGATAGTTGAAGATGGTCGATGGTGGCGTACGACGGTTAAGGATTGTTGCAGACGTTCGATGGTGGCGTGTGATGGTTGGGGATAACCTGAGATGATTGATAATGGTCAAAGATGGTCGATGGTGGCGTATGACGGTTGATAATTTGTGGGAGATGCTCAATGGCGGTAAGTGACGGTTGGAGACGTTGGAGATGACGTGTGGTGGTTGATGACGGCATATTATAATGGTTGAGGATCGCTGGAGATGTTCGATCAAGGCGAGAGATGGATGAGGATAGGTTATGAACTGATATGGGTGATGATGGTTGGAGATAGTCAGTGGTGGAAGTGGTATATTATGATCGAGGTGGAGGAAGATGGTCAGTGGTGGCGTAACGTGGTTAAAGATGGGTAGAGATGGTCGTGATGTTTGAAAATGATCGGATATCTTTGGATGGATATGGATTGACAGATATTTGTGGCATTTGGTGATATTTGGTCGTAAATGATTGGAAATGGCCTATGGTGGTGTATAATGGCAGTGGATAAGCAGGATCGGTGCTGAAGTATATCAAATAACACTCCCTACTACATGAAGTTAAATAATCGCATTTTTTACATCTGAACAAACCAGCGAACGGCTACTGGCGGACCGCGGTATGAATCAGGACCGCTTAAATACACTTTTATTGATTTAAACTTGCACGTTGAATAGTTTTTGCCTGCGGTAGTTAAGATTTTCAATATTTTTTATAGCATCTTGCTTCCACTAAAAATATCTACCGATCCCTGATCTAAACTACCGCCACACCAACAATCTTCCATAATATTCGATGTCGAAGCAAATCAATTACATCCATCGAACGTTTCTTCCATATATTTGTACGGCAAAATGTTGTAACATTAGTCAGCTCTCGCAATATTTGCCACAATATAATTAGGTACCCAACCTACCCACGTTGTGAAATAATCTGTTCTTACACGTTTAATTATGTGAATTCATAAAAAAACTTTCTGATCTAATTTATAAGGTCCTATTCAAAGGTGCGGGTACTTAGGTCAGGTACCTACCCGAGGTAATTGAAGCCTCTTGCCGGCCTTGTGGCCTTGCGGATATGAATTGAAATTAATGAGTTATTCACTGATGGTTGTTTTTTTAGTTTCATTTCGAGTCGATAGAAGGTTACTAGGTAGCTGCTAAAAAGGTAGAGGAAATCGGTCGGTGTTTTGACCACACAAACGTATTCCCTCCTCTCTGGATTTTACAAATATTTTTAATATTATAGATGTCGACCAGCGTGTTGGTAAGTTTTGCTTGTTTTGATAAGTTACTTCTAACAAGAGTTAGGACCATCCTAAAATTGTTAAAATTGCCTGGTTTCAACGCCATATACACATATACACAGTATACATACTAGAGAATGTATTTTTAAAAATGCTCAGAAAATACAGAAATTTCCTTCTAATACAGTTAGTAAAAAAAAAAATTAAAATCGGTCCAGTTTTGCAGGAGCAAGGTGGGGAATGCTAAACCTCGATTTTGAAGATTTTACTTAGGTATTAGCAGCCTGATTTGCAGTTGTCTCTTTCGCTCAGTATTTGGGGGAGTACGAATGACAGTGACAGCAACATTTTGGTAAAATAACTTTTTTTTCAAATTTCTCGGCGACTGGGTTTTCTTTTAAGGCCCAGTTGGATCGCAGAAATTCATGTGTCACCAAGAAATTTGAAAGGTTCCATTCTAAGCCCGTTTCAGCTTTTGAACCAGTTGTGGTGATCAGCAGAATTGGACAACTATCACGTTGTTAAGCTTGTCGGCGTATTACAATTTGACAGAAAGCAGAAATGAACTTAAAATCGCCGTTTAACGGTGACCTTTCAAATGTAAAAATACAAAAAAATGGCACTGAATGGCCAGTTGATGACAATGTTAGATTTGATTTCCTATGAAACAACTGGGCCTAAGTGTTAAGATGAAATCGATTTCACAAGAAAAAACACTATGCATTTTATAATTATTAGAGCAATATTATTCTTGAAAGGAGAATATTCAGTTATAAGTATTAATATTTTTAATCATATCATATTGGTGCTATACATACTTGATTGAGTTATCTTTGAAGAATTACTATCTTAACTAATTTTGAAGCTTGAAAAAAATGCCTAAACAGGTACCTATTGGTAAATCGAAAATATATTTAAATTGGCAACAATGAATTATCATTTATATCTATCTTGCATTTACATATAAATATGCGTAGGCATAAAAAATATGTTCGAAAAATGATTAAGAACTAGTCTTAGATGTCGTTAGCAGAGTGATTCCGATCTTGTCAAAAAAGTTGTAAAGAGTTTTATACACGACTAGCAGACCCGGCCACACGTTGCTGTGGCTAACGAAACCTTTATAACCAACGCCATATGTTGAATCAAATCCACACCACGCTGCCCGTTGCTCGCTGCCGCTTGGCCAGATATATACTATGCATTTCAATCAGTTTATACAAAACCTCGACAAACTATACCTATACCTAAAAACCTTCCTAATGAATCACTCTCTATTGGTGAAAACCGCGTAAAAATCCGTTGCTTAGTTTAAAAGATCTGAGCGCACACAGCGTGAGCGATTTCATTTATACTTAGTAAAGATAAAGATAAAGATTTAATTTCCACTGTATTTCACCACGAATTAACAACCTGCGAAGTAGAATTTATAAAAATCAAAACGCACCATGTTTTTACACAATGTTTAGTGAACGTAAAAAATAGACCTAAAATATGGCATCCAGGTCAGATAGGTAGCTAAGGTACGTATATCTGTAACAGAAAATCACGAATTAACAAAATTACGGGGTTAAAATAATAAAAGTGGATTTATGCGAGGAATGTCAGTTTTGCTTTGGTAATTCGTCCCTAATTTGGGTCGGGAAGGGTAAACTTTTTACGATTCATAATTCAGCTGTTTACAGTTTTTAAATATGGCATTATTTTTATTTCGTGATGGCGAGCGTGCAGCGGAATGACTATAATCAGGCCTAAGTACAGACATTTCTGGAAATGTTCACTGTGACCTATGGAGGAAAGCAGCCAATTTAAATTAGACTTCGTAAGTTTGGGCTACGAATCTGATTCAATTTCTCCTGGGCTCTTCCAGGTGCGTAATAAAAAATGTTTAGAACACGGAACTCATTTTAATACATACACTATTGTGTTAGGCGGACCACCCCAAAGAAGTTCCAAATTAATTTCATTAATGATTGTAATTTCACAATAATTGTAATTACATGGAAATTGCTATTTGTAAGTTAGTTGGAGAGGTCATAAATTGTCAAAATGTATATTCTTTAAAATTCTTCAAGAGGGTATGACCAGAGAAAACCAGAAATATGTCATTTTAAATCAGATTTTAGACGTATTGACTCTTTCCACAAAAAAATTAAAATTGATTTCGAAAGATTGTTCTTTTATCTAGTAAATGCATGTTTTAAATTTTGAGAAAAAAATCTTAATTTTCAGGGGGTTTTTCACCATCCTCCCAATAGCTTATCCATACACATAATGAATATTTTGGATTAATTCTACAGGATTTATTTATTTAAAAACTCTGAGTTTACTATTCGGTACTTGAACCTACGAATAATGGCTACATATAGGATAAATTAGCCGAAGTTTTTACCTGTTGCTAGTATTTATTTGTTTTTTTATTAATATTCGTTATGTGTATGGATAAACTATTGGGAGGATGGTGAGAAACCCTCTCAGTATAATAAGATGGTCGTTGTCAGATTTGTTAAATTTTCCAAAAAGATTTTGTATTATACAACACCCATTTCAAATCATGTAATCATGCAGTAAAACAAATAAATACATTATCTGGTAAACGCATGTTTCAGAATTTTAATTTTAGTTTAAATAAAATCATTAAAAATATATACGTACATGTGTTTCTTGACGAAAATTGGTCCGTTTGTGTATTTATTTGCGCAATTACAAACTAATATATTTCAGATTTTTTAACATTCTTATTTTGCTTGGACATTATTGAAAAATGATAAATAATTACTATAAAAAAATAATTACAAAAAGGACATAATTTTAATAGTTTTATCATCTTGCCTTTCAGCATTTTTGGATAGAGGTATAAATTAGAGCAAATTTGGAATGAAATAAAATCGATATTGGGTTATAATTTTAAAAAGCTGGTACGGAGAATAATTAATCTTTCTCATTGAAACCGCCCTGTAAGATCGTAAGAACATCTTTCGACGAAATGTGGATTTTCGGCCGCTGGCTGGTTAAACGCCCTTTTAATGTTTCATTCACAAGCTTACCGTATAAAACAATTCATTCCAAAATTGAAAACTATTTTAGCTTTTAGTCACAAGTCATAATTGAATATTAGTCATTAGCTTTTATCCGCGGCTTCGCTCGCATGGTATTAGGGCGAAATTACTGTGTAAAGGATTTTCCCACGGGAATGAAATGTTTTTCCCGGGATAAAAAGTAGCCAATTATATCCGTTTAAAAAAATCACATTGATCGGTCGCTCCATTTATATTATACGCGTTGCTGTGCCAATAAAGAAATTTTTTCTCCCTGCGTGTCCTTTCCCATTCTCCCAATCCCTTTCCGCCTCCCCTTCCTCTCCCGCGTCCCATTCCCCTCTCGCGTTACACTCCGCCTCTTCCATCTTTCCTCTTCTCACTTCACTCGCCCGCTTCCCCCGTCCCGCGAACCTCCTTCCAGAGTTCACCTCCCCGTCCCGGGTTCCCCTACCCGATTTGGCCTCCCCCCTCTCCAAGCGCACTCCAAGCAGGTAGATCGGAGAACGTAGCGGCCCGGTTACAAACGAAAACTTTAAATGCGTTTTTCAAGTTGGCTGGAATCGTAGCTCATCGAATTTTCATCCGACTCACTTCATTCAAAGTTTCAAATAAAAAAAATTATATGCGAATAAACCTCGACTTATGAAATTTTTTTCTTACGTGACAAAGTTGTTGCAAGATTAAGGACGATTTTTTTTTCATTTTATTTCCCCCGTTTTTGCAACTTCTTTTTGTATACTGCGGCTCATGCGCAAGCTACGTTTACACTTTAGCGATTTTTTTTGAATTTTAATGTTTCAGATAATTTACAAGGACTCTAGTATACCAGTCGATATCCAGATACCCTCCTCTTGCGGCCTCCATATTTATACATACAGATAAAAATTTTATTTGTGTTTGTTCTTCTTTAAAAGTACCTTTCTTGTAACAAAAGTTTCGTGTGCGTAAATAAATTAAATCTTTGAAAAATATGCAATGGAAAAAAACTCGGCTGGATCAGACTCCCTCTTAATGTGCATTCGTGCGGTGTACTCCTTCAAAAGTCCTTCAGGACATTATTAAATTTGGGGCGCATTTTTAATGTAGATATATAAAATGAAGATTTTTGATAAATTCAATTTTATTTACGAATAAATCACTTAGTTTTAACTACTTTTATTGTTTAAAAACGTTTACTTAAAACTAAATTTAAAAAAAAAAAGCTAAAAAATAAGCGGGAGGGTAAAGGGACGGAGACGAGGTAAAAGGGCGTAATTTACAATAGGAACAAATTTAACGGAGGGTCATTGAAAGATTTGCTGATTATTGATAATACATATTTAAACACTACTTTACACCTCTGTAATTTCTAAAATTTCAAGGTTTATCTTTTTTTTTCAGAACAAAATGAAACATTCCCGGGTAACAAAAAACCTGACAATATTTTAAAAAACTCCTACTTCCACTACAGTAAGCGGAAAATGTTGCTTGTGTTGTTATGGAGGAAGAAATATTGAAATCACCTCAGCGCCCTTGAGGTGATTTTTCACGAAAACGGCGCTTTATAAATCAGCCAAATATTATTATTATTATTAAGAATTAGCCAGACGAGGTACTGAATAGGTACACCACGCCTGGGTGGGACTCAAACGTGATGCCAACTCGGCCAATGACCGGTGAGTATTACCACAAAATAAGTTTGATGTTTTTGATCAAGTGAAATATAATTTCCCTTAAGATATTTCTTTGCTATTTTATATGACTTAAATGTATAATAAATTTAAAATATTTTAAATACATGAAGTGATTCCGCAAACACTTAAAAAACAGGGAAGATTGTTATTTATAATTAAATTCAATCGGCCCACAGCTTCAACTAGCGTCAAAACACTTCATAATATATCTATTATTATTTCTACGTTGCCAAACGCCCTAAATCATTTTCAAAACAAAACTAGAAGTTATAAGGAAATAGACAGCCTTAGGTACACATTAAACAATAAATTATTTTGAAGGTGGGCTTTTTATTACAGAAAAAATATTATTATTTATATGTGGAGATGTCAACAAATCATAATAACATTTACATAAAATGATCATTTCGGCTTTGATGAACGATGGCTGGGTCGAGTCCTCCGCTGTGTTTACATAACATTATGGGACTGACCCGAAATAATAACATACTTATATTTAAACGAGCTCCAGAAAATTTGTTATTATTATTAAGCTAGAAGTGTTATAAACACGCCATTTTGAAGCATTTTTTGCGCCTCTCGGCAGTGGAGACTTGTGACTAGTTTATAATTCAGCGAAAATTAAAAAATAAAATACATCAAAAATATTCAAACAGAACATCTTTTTGTATGAAATAGTAAAGATTAATAGACTGTGAGCTCGGGCGTCATCAAATTTGCACTGATGTTTCCGTCTGTTATTTGTGGGGTTAACGCTATGGTAAAATTTTATAAGCCTCAATCTTTGTGCCTACATAATGCTGTTCCATCTACCGAGATACTGCAGAGCCACAGAAATGTTCCTGGAGGGACAAGTGTTTTTTCAGCTTCCTGAGCGCTTTAAGAATGCCATCATCACTGCTACGGTTGCCTGGATGGAATCCCCCCTAAATAATAATAATATTTGGGTTATTTATATAGCACCGTTTTTGTGAAAAATCACCTCAAGGGCGCTATTAGAAATGTACCCCAGGAAATGGCAAATGGCCCCGTAAATAGCTAACTGAATAAAGTTTTTGTGATCAATATTTTCCAGATCTTTTCTTTTATATAATAATAACATAATTTAATAATAATTGGATAAATTGTGGAGCGCGGTTTTTGTAAAAAAAATCGCCTCAAGGGCGCTGTAAATGAACGTACGTATCGTTATTTTGTCCTTTGCATTATTTCGAAATCTGGAATGTAGGTATTTACTGCAATATTCCTGTATAAATTATGGAATTAACTTAAACAGAACAAAGATGAATACTTACATGCAGTGGCGGCTCGTGACTTTTGGGTGTGCTAGGGTGCTAATTTAAAAAAAAGGGCATTATGGATGTAGTCGTACGCGAAAAATATATATATTTTTTTCAAAAATCGGTGTTTTCTATGAAGATTTTTCAGGAAATCGGTGCGGCACACCGCCTAACTGAAACTTTCTGAAATTTTTCATACAAAAAACTGATTTTCAAAAAAAAAAAAATTTTTTTTCGGCTACAACAAGATCAATAATGCCATTTTTTTAATATCAGCACTCTAGCACACCCAAAAGTCACGAGCCGCCACTGATTACGTGTTCTATGTACGATCATGAAACATTTTTCAACTTCCTATTTAAGTTTTCCCGTAAAAATTATGCTTGTGTACGGGAGTAATGCCATTTACTCGTATTTAGTTATTAACCTTCGTATACTCGCATCCAACGGCAAAACACGTAGATAGATACCTCTATACTCGCGCACGGTGTCTCAGACCGAGATTTCATCTCCTGTCTTTTATTTTAATTACTTATATACTTTTTAAGCATTATTGGTATTCATTATGTAGAAAGGGGTATAATTAAATTTAAAAAAGGAAAATATTGAAACTTTTACTTTATTTAACCCACTCTTTTAAAAAGAGCATCATTTTTAGTGGTCTAACTTTAATAACAAAAATAAACTTTTTCATGTGTTAAAGTATCAAAAATAAGAATAATAATATCAAGAATAATAAGAAAGTATCAAGAATAATAAAATATTATAAAAATAAGAATTAATCATTGGGATTTTTGGTAGTAATTGTTACTTACCAAATAAACAGATAACAGTAAATAAGTGTCACACGCCCACTCAACATCAATACGTGCGCCGCACTAAACAATGCCTAACAAATTAACAAGCTACTAAAAGCCTCGAAGTCCCATTATTGTTCATTTATATCGGCCTGAGAGACCAACGCACGAGTATAGGAAGGTTAATTTTTTTTGTTATTATCTATCGTTTTTTTTTGTTTTGTTTTCATTGTGTAGATTTAATTTTTAATAAAAGTTTTAATTTCGGGTGATTGTTTGTTCTTATGTTTTTTTAAAGTTAAAATTTTCAGTATTTTTTGTCGTTTTCTTCTTGTGAATTCTCTGAACCCGTTTTTAAGAGATATTATTTTTTTCTGGCACTTAAAGTAATTTGTTCATAGGTATTTGTGCACCTGTTGACCTAAATTAACTGTATGGTATATATCAGTCCCCTAGCATCTCAGCCCATATGAGACTCCTCAGGTTGAGATGGGCTGGGCATGTACAGAGATTGCAGGATGCACGCGTTACTCACCAGGGCGATACTTAGAGTTTAATCACAGATATAGTCCCCGTATTTCACACGACATGATGCATCACCTTAAATTTAATCCAGGACATTAGGGAACGTACCCATACTACGTGACCAACTTTTTGCTATTTTTAACCCCCCCCCGGTGACCAAAATCCTAAGCAACCCGCCGCTCATTTGTATGGAGCGTGACATTTTGAAGACCCCCCCCCCCCTAAACGTGTCACGTAGTATGGGTACGTTCCCTTACCAGTTAAGGACTACTTATTGATTAAGAAAAAAATTCCGGATTAGTGAAATAGAAAAACAACCTGCAATAAATATGCGAAAAAAAATTTTCAAGGAAAAATCAGTCACCAACCGCCAATGCTCCTTCGACTCTTCTTTTCTGAAGAGAATTTCATCACAGGTTCTCAATTCAAAATGTCAAACCGGTTCAAGTTGAAAGCGAGATAAGTCGTTAAAAAAGTAGTACCGGCACAATAAAAAAATGTTGAATTACAAGTATTGTACCTACACAATCCAATGTAATAATACAATGGTATCTTCCTTATACCATTGACACAACAATATAAATGGGTGGACATAGAACGATTTTTTTTTTTTAAATAAATTTATCTATAGAGTAAAGAAGAGAAGGCAATTTGTAGCTACGTATTTTCGCATTTATATTCAACTGAAAATTCAATATTCGAACAAGAATATTGTGTAGTGTGTGTGTGTTTTTTTTTAAAATTATTATTAGCAATTAAAGTCATACCTATAGCAGAATATGACAGTATACATATATATATATATTAACAGGCCTCATGCTTGTTGATTTCCTTATTTTCACGGTTGTTGACAGTGTGTGTTAATTTCCCAACTTTAGAATTAGGGAACGTACCCATACTACGTGACCAACTTTTTGCAATTTTTAACCCCCCCCCCCCCCGGTGACCAAAATCCTAAGCAACCCGCCGCTCATTTGTATGGAGCGTGACATTTTGAAGACCCCCCCCCCCCTAAACGTGTCACGTAGTATGGGTACGTTCCATAGAAGAATTGTAGACCTCTCTTCATGTTTGCAAACCCCACCTTCATGTTTGTAGAAATGCGGACTTCATTTCATTGATTTCAGTTAGTTGATTTTCTCATCTTTATTTTGTAGAATTGTAGACCTCACTTCATGTTTACAAATCTCATATTCATGTATGTTGACTTCCTTATCTTCATGTTTGTATAATTGTAGACCTCACTTCATGTTTACAAATCTCATATTCATGTATGTTGACTTCCTTATCTTCATGTTTGTAGAATAGTAGACCTCACATCATGTTTTCAAACCCCATCTTTAAGCTTACTGATTTCGTTATCCTCACGTTTATTGACTGCATATGTTGATCTCACTTTTATGTTGAATTTGTCTCGACTGCTGTTGTTGTGTTGGAGTTACTTCATAATTTTGATGTCTAACATTTTGATCGGTAAAGCGTCGAGTTCGCACTCAGGTATCGCGGGCTGAATTCTCTGCCAACTTAGACTTCCAGTTATAACAAGCAAAATGCTTTATTTGGCAGATTGGGATGGATGAAATTTAACAATACGATAAACAAAAATATTTCCAAAAATTGATGAGATTATTTTGAAAGTATAATACGACTCTCACATTGAAGAAGTCAGGGACGCCTAAAAAAGACATTACACGATCAGGCTAACGAGTGGTTAGTCAGTTTCTTTATGACTGGGGTCTCATCTAGTGCATTTTATATCCGTGGAACTTCCATAATCAAAGGGTAACTGGTAGAGCTATCAATCATTGAAGATCATTTTTGAGAAATGTGATTCAAATCTGACGTCCCAAACAAAATCCCAACAGAAAGAATGACTTTAATTAATTTTAATGCCCGCCAGGAAGGTTTGAATCAAAACGTTTTTCTTGCTTTCAATCAAGCTCTCCACCCGGACAAGGTTAGACTCATTACACCTTATTTATTTATTATTATTTATAAAGTGATCATAAATACTTAATTCGTTTGGTAAGCGGTAGGATCTAATGATCCTCGCTTAGCTTGCTGTTGGGTGCTGCGTACTGGTATTAGTGAAATATGAGATGTGAGATGTGATAGCGTAGCGCTTGCATAATCTACCTACTATTGTTTACCTCATAATCTACCTACTACCTATTTGAACGAAAGGGAACAATTCGTGTCCTATGGTGAGTTTAACTCTAACACGTATCATACAAACTCTGGTGTGCCACAGGGATCCAATTTAGGACCCTTATTGTTTCTAATTTTTATTAACAATATTCGGGGAAAAATCAAATTTTTCCGTTTTTTACTTTTTGCAGATGACATTAAACTCTTTCTGAGAATAAAATCATTAGAAGACTGTCGAAAACTCCAGGAAGATATAAATTCAATTATTGACTGGAATATCGATAATAAACTCGAATTTAACTTCCAAAAGTGTTCAGTTTTGTGTTTTACGAGGTCACAAAAAAACATATACTTTAATTATAAAATGAAAGACACATCTTTGAAACACGTGGTGACTTGCAAGGACTTAGGAATTGTGTATGACGCTCGCTTAACATTTCATGCTCACATTGAAAAGATTTGTAAATCAGCCACAAAGATGTTGGGTTTTGTCATACACAATTCTAAGGAATTGACCAACCTTACAGTTATAAGGCTGCTTTACTTTAGCTTGGTGCGTAGCATTCTCGAGAGTGGATCTCAGATATGGGGGCCAGAGGACATCGTCTATGTACTAATGGTCGAGAAAATACAAAAGAAATTTTTACGATACCTCTATATGAGAGAGTTAGGTTTTTACCCATGGCTGTTTCCAACAGCATTTATCTCGGGAATGCTGGGTATCTGCAGCCTTAGTTCCAGAAGAGATGTCGCATTACTGCTGATGGCTTATAAGCTTCTAAATGGTTTTATATCGGTACCAGATACTCTAGCTGAAATAGGATTCTATGTCCCGGATAATTTCACGCGAGGTCGCCAACACAGACTTTTGATTCTTCCCAGATGCAGAACTAACTTACCAATGGTGATGCCCCTGGGAAGACTCACTAGGTTAATTAACTGCCTCGCAGGAAATGTGGATATTTTCCACATTTCCTACAACGATTTTAAGCGTGAAATAACACTTATGTTTTAACTAAATGTTTTACTTTAAATGTATTTATTATGTATCTTTTCTAACCGCTTTTGCAATGTATTGGTTTTATGCTGTTTTTGCAAATAAATAAATAAATAAATACTCGACCGGATTTTTTTGAGACTTAGGTTCAAGTTCGACAATTTTAAGTTACAAAATTGTTTAATATTGTGTAGGAAGCGTGACGTTATTTCCCGATGTTGTATGGACAAGCAGTCCAGTAAAATACGCATGAGCGTCTTTAGATATTCAAGGTCAAAGGTCACGAAAATCAGTGTTTTGGAAATATTTCGCTTCCTTTGCCTCGAATCGTATTTGCATTCAATATAAAAGTTGTATAGTATAAAATTCTTTACAAATTTTGTCTTAAATAATTTTTTATACGCTTAACCGTTTTTAAGATTGAGCGCGAAGAGTGCGGAGCGCTCAGCCGTACATGCCATGGCCCAAGGTCAATGACGAATCCCAGTTCACAGAACGGTTTTTTTTAACTTAATTATTCGTTAAATATTAGTTAATTAACTATTTAATATATTTTATTTATTTTAGCTTAAGTGACTGTATTGAAAAGATAAGGATACCGTTAGGTTGTTACATTGTACATAAATAAAAAATTATAAATGAACAATTTTAACATGATACAAAGCGACGAGAGCATAGTGGGTAGTTAAAAAAAACATTTAAAATTCGCTATTTAATAGTAGCTACCTATATTTTATCACCGAATTTCTACTGATTTCTTACATATCTCCCTGAAGCATTTGAAGTTTTTAAGTTCTTAAAAAAATATATGTTATTTTTAAAGATGATATAATTTGCCTTTCGGCGTGAAACACGTCTAGATATTATCTAGTGGAACACGTCTAGATAATATCTAAATACGCCGAAAGGCAAATTATATGAAATTCCCTAGATAGAAAAAAATCGCAAATAATAATAATAATAATAATCCAGGATGTGGGGAGGATAGTGCAATCCCACACGTCACATAAAGTTATACATATTTATATATTTACACAGTAAAGAAATAAAAACATAAATAAAAAATAAAAAAAATAATACTAATAAAAATTAATAATAACAAAAATAAATAATCAATAATTATGCAGGGCGTGATCTTGAGTGCGCTCGGGCCCATCGCTCACTCAGGAGTGGTGCTTGGTGCTGGAAGGCTGCGGTCACCAATGTGTTGTCGGAGGCCATTAGCCGCATCCTGGCTCCAGTGACCCGGTGTCTCATCAGACTGGTGAATCCATGGAGTCCTAATTCTGTGAACATTGTTGAAGCCCTGCTATACCTTCTGAATCCAAATATGATTCTGCACGCATCATTATATTGGATCCGGAGACGTTCCATTGAGCTTACTCGGTATTGACACCATGTTATATTGCAAAGTATGCTCAGAAAATTATTATAAACATGTTCATTTCACTTATTTTAGAAGTTACGAGTATATGTATGAAAAAAATCACAGTGTTTTTTTAAATGCTCTTTTAGATGTTCCCGACGAGATTTTTACTCTATTTTAAACAGGTCGTGTCTTATTAAACATTTTCATAATTTTCGCTTCAATATTATCGTTTTAAATATTAGCGCGCTCTCACCAATATCTTCTCCTTTTGAGCGGGATACGGCGCCTTAATGCGAAAAAAGCAATAAATTTACAATACGGAGCTACTTTCATGTTGAAATTAATTTCATGACACCAAGAAAAAATACAAGTGTACAGTTCACACGCGGTAGAAGTGAAACCTTAAGAAAACTAAGGTAGACAAGGGTGGCGAGGCTACGAAGCACCGCACAAAGAGGAGTCATTATTTCATCTCATTCTCGTGCAGGCTAAATCCTATGGACCTATGAGTTTGTCTCTTTTTATAATCGCTTTATCGTTTCATCGAATTTCAAATCATAACTCCTTTTTAAAAAAATAGAGAGTAGTTAACACGCGGTAGAAGCGAAACTATACCAAAACTATCTGAAACTATGAAGAACCAAGGAGCTTTAAAAAGTGAGGTCATAATCAAAGCGCTGTGAGCAGGCCAATGAGCGCAGACCTGGCGTTGTTTCCGTTTTATAACTCAACCAATAGAAGCCTTGATAGGAGTATAATGCTTCGCAGATGCTGTATGCGTCATTTCTGTTTCATCCGAATTCCGAATCGCTAACGGGGCTAAGGAAGTTTCACTTCAAAAACTAGAAAATTTAACGCCTCTCTGCAAGACAAACCACCCATGCACATCGACGTAACGCAGCCTATCGACTTATAATATTATATTATCCTATTGGTAATAAAAATGAATATTACTACGGTATGCTTGTATTAAATGATAAGTAAATTAGCCAAGGCGTAAAAGGAGGTTGGTTGGTTACGATTCGCACAGCTGTTTGACTTTTAGCGAGGTGCTGCGGTAAACCTGATAATGGATAACTCTGCTAATGATAATTCTACCGGTGGAAAATTAGTCGTATCGAATCTCTCGCTCACAACCTACCTCTACCTGCGCTCGGCATAAAGTTCATGCAAATACTTGGAGGTCAAGTTCTCCTCTCAGACTCGCAAAGAAGTGTTAAAGTGTATTGCATTTTATACAGGTAACACATTCAAAACACGGTGATTCATTGGCGGTTTTGCTTGATATAAGAGGTCGATAGCACATGTTGGTGTTGGACGGTTAACGACATAAAGAACTTTGATTTTAAAAGCGTATAGGTAGATATGGAAAGCAATGCTGTGTCACCGAGTAGGAATCATAAAAACATCGCGAAGTACGTAATGGAGTGCAGATAATTTAGATTTTAATTTCTCGTACTGTAAAGTGATATGTAGGCATCATCAATTTGATCAGTTTTAGAAATACAACGTCAAGTATACCTAAAAAGGATTTCTTTTCTCACTGCATTATATTTTCTTCATTGTTTGTTACTCAACTTATAAACTATATTTTAAAAGCCCATCAGGGTGTGTAATAAATAAATAAATATATCGATAGCGTAAGTTTGGAATACTGTAAAATAAAGTACAATAAATCCCAAAGTTAGTTAATTTCTCGTCATGTTTCTTTTTTTATTTTCCGTCGATCTGCGTCGTCGAAACATTTCTAGGAAAATAAGTGCATCTTTTACTACGTGCATTTTAATTTATTTTTAATTAATCTTTATTAAAGAAATTTACCAAAAAATTTCAAATATCTATTCACAATTATTATTTTATAAAATTAAAATTCAAAACTATAAGTCTAGAAAACCGGAAATTATAATTAAAAAAAACTTAATTTTCGCTCTTTTACATTCTATGGCAAATTCATATTTCCGTGATCGATGTAAACCTACCCTTAAATTCAGTAATATTAGTGACCAAATAATTAGAAAAAATCATTATTATTTTGATGGAACCGAAGATGGGATTCAAACTTGATGAATACAATTCCACTATTTGGTCCCCATACCATAAAGCTCACCAAATAAAAATGGAGAAAGTTCAACATAATTTTTTTAAGTTTATTAATTTCACACACTCCATTCCCATTAATTATGTTATATTAATGAAAATAATTAATTTAATTGACTTATCGTGTAGAAGAACCAAGAGCGATCTGGTTCTTTTATTCAAATTAGTCAAAAGATCACACCTAGTACCAAATCGTGACACGAGACTTCCGGAGATATTCTTTGTTTATCCGTCTAAAACTAACTATTTCGTTAACTCCCCAATCCAAAGACTACATAGGCTTGGAAATAAATTCAGTTCCGTTGATATTTTCAGTTATTCTTTACCTAAATTTATATCAGAACTTTCTAAAATTCTGATCTAAATTTTAATATTGTTTTTGTTGTTATTTCTTTTTAAATCTGCTTCCTTTCTATTAGTGTAACGTAAAGGAAGAGAAATAATACTAAAAAATAATCGGTATTTTATTATTTCTATTATTACTATGTTACACGATTGATGTAGGTGCTCCAACGGCGTAAATAAATAAATAGATTTAGAGCACATTTAAGATTCTACCATTAAAATACATAGTACAGTAGGTGTGTCTCCTCTTTGTGCGGTGCTTCGTAGCCTTTACTTTAGTTTTCTGAAGGTTTCACTTCTACCGCTTGTGAATTAATTGCACACTCTGTTTTTTTTACTTCTTCTTTTTGTTGACTGTTTTTGTTCCTTTCCTCGTCTTGATGTTTGTATAAGTCATTTTCAGGTTTGTTGATTTTGTTATCTTCACTTTTATTGAATGTAGGTTGTTTTAATGTAAATTTCATATTTTTTACGATTTACTCATCTTCATGTCTATGCTTCCCATTGTTTAAGACGCCATAATATGATTCACCTGAATACATTAAAAATAATATCACCTATTTTAGCCCTCTGACCCAAATGTGTCGACTTTATAAGATAGAGTGTGCTGAAATAGATAAATATTATGGATTCAAATAAAATGTTCTGCGATTGCTGAAAAATATGTTGTGCTAATTTATTATGTATCATTTTTTGTATCTCTAATTATGTCTCTTGCGTCTCTTGTCTCTCTTTGTAGTATTTGTCGCTTGAGTGAACTTTGTATGTTTATAATTTTCTGTTTGTAATTGTTTTCTTCATCTAATTTTTATTTAAACAATTTAAAAATTTACAAATGTAGGTATAATTCGTCTGTGATTTTATGAATTTTTAACCTATTTGTATAATTTGCTTAGTCTAATCTGGACTATTTTGACGTGAGTGGGAGTTAAATTTCATTTGAAAGGGCATTTGGATGTAAGCACATTGAATAATATTCCCAATTTTAACGTATTTATTGTTGCATGTAATTAAACGCTAGTATTTAATTTTCAATAAGAAGAGACCAGGGAGATCGAATGATGTAATAAAATTTACTATAACACTAAGAACTCGTACATTAACAGTGAATAAAATGCACATTTGTCCATGATTCATACCATTCCAGATCCGCGTGATCTGTTTTAGGCATAAGGTTATTGTACCGAGTAGTTTCTTCGGAGCAAACTCCAAACATATGCGGATATAAATCATCAGCGGTTTATTCGAGCGGTTGAATATTGCCAGGGCATGAGTGTACAGTTCAGAAAGCGAGCGTTCTCTGCCCAGTTCTACATCTACACGGCAACGCACAAAACCCACAGAAAAACACATTGTCATTTCATATCATTAATCTTTATTCCGAATAAAATACGTTGTACGTTGGTTATTGGCTGTGTGCGTGTGGACTTGCGTTATATGTGGTTGTTGGTTAGTTCCATGCCGGTTAGCTAAATACTCTGTCCACCGATAAGAAATCAGTAAAAACAGTTTTTTAATATTGTGAGAAGCCAGAAGAAGCGAGTAAGAGCGTGATTGAATGGTTGCTTCATATACCGGCTGATTAAACATCAAACTCCTCTTCATTACTTGAGCCAAAGCACGTGTTCCAAGTTCTGACAAGTGCCTCCTACCTAAAACGGTCGATCGACAAAACCCCTTATCAATGCTAATAAATAACTTCCATAAGTTCAAGTATTTATTCTCTGTAAACTGAGTTTTTTATTTGATTATTGAATTGAGAATGGATTAGAGCGGTAGATACTCTTGGGATGGGTTGTTTCAAAAATTTTACGGATTCATCAAATATTTGAAGTTAATTTTTACGTTCTGTGAAAGTTCTATTCAAGTTCTGTGATTATTTCAGTTTTATTGAGCAATTAGCCTATAATGATATAATAACTAAATAGAACTTACAAAGAACGAGAAAATTAACTTAAAATATTTGATGAATCCGTCAATTTTTTAAACAACCCGTCCTTAGTATCACCGTGATGAATGATCACCGTTCACAATCGAAACTTTGGTTGAAATATCTTTAGCCGTGTTTGGTGAACAGATAGCGATAGGTAGATACTTCCCGATCTTCCTCTTCCTACTTTCTTCAACCTCACAACAAAATTTAATTGGGGATGCTAAAGTCTCACTGGTTCCGGTTACCAGGGAGCAATTCGGACTCTTTTGAGATATTCACATAAATATAATATGTATATGTATAATTGAGTATTGGCTCAGTCAACAATATTTGCTAAACGGAGTGGAGTACAATAATTCCATGTTAGTTATTTAGTTTTGTTAATCAAAATGACATTAAACTTTTGTAGTCCGATTCCTTCTTAGTGAACAGAGTAGGTATGCTAGTAGCCATTTGTTGGTGTTACACTAAATACGGCAATTTGTAGATCAAAGAAGCTCCAATAAAACACACACGTGGTGTGGGTGGTGTTGATAAATGTGGACATAGAATTGATAGAACAAAGTACCGCATTTAAGCGTTGGCACATTGGCATATGTGCTGCCGATAATTAGCACACGTGTAGTCTACACGTCAAATGTCCGTAACAAAAGTCTTTTTTATATTTATATATTGATGGTATTTATGACTGCTGAGGCCAATTTTATAAAATCCATCAAAACAAAGCAAGACTGGAACAAAAATGGCACACCATTTTTTCTAGACAATTGATATCAAATTTTGCATTTCCTTATTTGATGCAGAACGATTTTGCGTAATGTGCAACACTATTAATAATACTACGGGGATAAGGATAGCATTCTCAGCTGATAATGCCTGTGCTTGCAATGACAGGAAAATCTATGAAAAGGATCCCCCGTTCCTGCACGGAGTCAAAGATTTTTTTCAAGTATTTTGGGACTCCTGAAGTTGCTACCAAATTGAACAGTGGGGTCAGCAGTTGTATTCTATTTAAGTATCTGCGGGCCCTGTAGGAACAGTACCTAAGCCCAGCTTCTGAGAGGCTAACTTGACTCTGAATTTGATGGAGCCCCCTTGTATCAGCTGGTCACTTAGAATTATACTAAACATACATCAATGGAAGGCATATTGGGAAGATCTATTGGTTTCATTCGATCGTCTTTCTTCTGCCAGTTCCGTGTCATTTTTGAGGTATAGTGTTAGAACTCTACCCTAAACTGCAAACTTGTAACAGTTTTTGTGACGGGTCCTCGGTTCTAATATCTTCTTCTTCTTCGATGGCGCTACAGCTCATATCGAGCTTTGGCCTCCTGCAACAGTCGCCTCCAACTCCTCCTGTCCTCAGCGGCTGGCTTCCAATTTGGTACCTGGAGAAGCTGTGCTGCATCCCCTCCTACTTCGTCTTCCCACTTCAGTCTGGGTCTTCCCACTTTTCTCTTTCCACCTGGGTGTCCAGTCAAAATTATTTTTGGACGCGTGTATCCGGCATTCTCTGTACTTACGGTTCTAATATAATGCGGTAAAATCACGGCTCCGCGCGAGCCTCCGATAGCGCAGCGGCGCAAAGCGCATGACTAATCTCAGCTGCCAGAGACATCCAGCAAACGGAGGTTTGAATCCTACGAAATCCAAAAAAAAACATAGGTTTTTGTAAAATCAATATCCAATCTTCAAACCACTTTAAAATACATAGGCAAAAGAAAAGAAAGCGACATCTAGCGACTTTCTAGTTTCACTTCTACCGCGTGTAAATTGCACATTCTGATTTTTTTAAATTAAATTATTTTTAGTTGCGTGTTATGTGTAAATGTCTGAACCCGATTTAGAAAATAAAATTAATTATGATTATGAAAGCATCGTAGTGTGATGGTTAATAGGTTTCTGCGTAACGTGTTAAAATACGAATGTTCTAATTTGTAAGTTTGTTTTGTGTTTATTCTAATCACAAAGGTAATCAGATCTATCTATTTACATCTTCACAGGTCATGAGTTTCGAGTAACATTGTTCTCTGCAATCTCCTCTTCTGTCATGACGGCACACATTTAACCAAAGGCGGTAAGACGAAAAGAATCTCTGAATCGAAAGACGAACACTAAACTTTTTTTCTTTTAGAACGGAGCTATCTGATTACACCTAACATAAATCACTTCGTATTTAATACAAACAATATAGTTCTAGAAATACAATCAGTTGAATTAAGAGCGAAGAAAAAAAATAATTAATAGATTTTTTAGTTTGTTTAAAAAAAATCGGATATTATTATATGCGCTGAATCATTCAGAACATGAAGCAACACTTTTTTCGAACAGATTTTAGTCATATGGTTGGCAAAACGTAGATCTTAGCTACATATGTATGATTAATAATTATTATTATTTAAAAAAATATACTTCGATGACGACAGTCAAAATAAACGAATTAGTTCTTAGATTAGAGATTGAGATTAACAAAAAGGACGGAAAGTAATAGATTTCTGAGATCCCAGGTTCGATACACAATTGCGACGGTTACCTTTTGAAGTGAAACTTCTTAATGCCGTTAATGATTTGATATTCGGAACTCAGTTCTAAATAAATACACGGTTCTAATATAATGCCGTAAATTCGCGCATTGGCGCGTGCCTTTGATAGCGCAGTGGGCAAGACGCCTGACAAGTCTCAGCGGCCAGGAGACAGACATCCAGCGAACGTAGGCTCGAATCCTACGAAATCCAAATTTTTAATTTTTTTTTGTGATATCAATATCCAATCTTCAAACCACTTTAAAATAAACATGCAAAATAAAGTGACATCTAGCGACGTTACTCTGATTTTTATTTATTTGCTGTGTCTAGTTCTGAGTCATTATTCTTTTTGTTTTATTAATATTATCTTTTCAAATTGGTAATAACTAATGTTTGACACTTAGACCTAATTTTTAAAATATTTTATTTTTCTCACTAAATAACCATCATACCGTTTCTCCGCCGGGGTAGGCAGAGGTGACTGGCCGCCACACAACTTGATGCATCGTCTCGTAAATACGAGTTGACATTATTGACATGCCATGACTCATGCATTTGATTCACTGTCTCTCTTTTGACAAAATATTACGTAGGTAGGTGAGTGTTAGTTTGCATTTGAACTTTGAATTTGTTGAGCATTGTGAGTCAACTAAGTTTTCTGAGATCATTAGGTTTAGGTGACTAATTGCACAATATTCCTAAAAATATAACTGATATAAATTTGATATAAATATAAATTTATGATTTAATTATATTTAAGGTAACTTAGGATTTACAAACAACAAAAAACAGATTGTCCTGCGAAGATACGAGTTTAGATTTTCACGGCCAAAAGTATTTTTGTTAAACTTTGGCTAAAGAAGGAGGTAGCGCAACACGGCATAATATCCCAAAAACTAATAACAAAAATTGTCCTGCGAAGTTTTCACATATATGGCTGTTTGTCTGCAGGCTCCACTGTAATTCTCTTCTTCTTCTTCAATGGCGCTACAGCCCAATTCGAGCCTTGGCCTCCTTCAAAATAAGCCTCCACCGCCCTCTGTCCTCGGCCGTCTTCTTCCAATCTGCAACCTGGAGTAATCCTCTTGCATCCTTCCTGACATCATCCTCCCATCTCAGTCTAGGTCTGCCCGCCTTTCGTTTACCTCCCGGGTGTCCTGTCAGAACCTTCTTCGGTACTCGTGTGCTTGGCATTCGGTGCACATGTCCGGCCCATCTTAATCTTTGGAGTCTTAAATGGGTGGAGAGTCTGGGAGCTTGGTAAATATCATAGAGCTCATTATTGTGGCGGATTCTCCATGCCTCTCCCTCTCGCACCGCTCCTAAGATTCTTCGAAGTACCTTTCTTTCGAAGATGTCCAGCCGTTCCGCTGACTTTGCTGTCAGTGTTCCCGCCTCACATCCATAGGCCAAGACCGTTCTGATAATTGTTTTATATAAGGTTATTTTGGTTTTCCTATGGACGTTTCGGGATTTGAACACTGGCAGCAACGCGAAGTAAGTTTTGTTAGCGGCTGTAATGCGCTTTCTTACTTCTACTGGGTCTTCATTGTCCTGCGTTATGATGGAGCCCAGGTAGGTAAACTCTTCGACCACTTCGAAATTATAATTGTCTTTGAATTTCACTTTGTCTTTTATTCTGCGGTGAGGGGTTCTGGTTTGCATCATGATTTTTGTTTTATTTTCATTGATTTGCAAACCCACCTCTCTTGCCAAATTGCTCTCAAATTTTATACGCTGTACAAAGTAACGATATTCCTCTGTGATTTTCACACTTCAATTTGTCTCCCTTTTTATGTATGGGGCATATTATGCTAGTTTTCCATTCTTCTGGTACTCTTTCAGCGGTCCATATTTTCACAATGAGATTGTGTAGCAGGTTCTTCAGTTGTTCGTTTCCATATTTATAGAGCTCTGCAGGGATATTATCTCCTCCCGGAGTTTTATTGTTTTTCAGTTTCTTTAGGGCAGCCCTTATTTCTGCCATTGATGGCGCTCTCGTTGTTTCATCACTATTTAGCTCGTCCGGAATGTGAGTTGGTTCGACTGTCAGGTTGTTATTGGGATTTAAGAGCTGTTGAAAATATTCTTTCCACCTAGTCTTGATCTTTTCCTTATCTCCTATTATGTCTCCATTACTATCTCTGCACAGAGATGTGTTGGGTTTGAAGCCCTTTTTAAATACATTGACGCCTTTATATGCCTCACGTGGATTGTTATTTGCAAAGTCATGTTCCATTTTCAACAATATGTTGTTAAAATACAATCTCTTCTTTCTTTTAATTAAATGGTTAGCATCTCTTCGTGCTTGTTCGTAGGCTTGTCTTTTTGCTCTAGTTCCTCTTTCTATACATAATTTTTTTAGAACATTTTTCTTGCAGACGCTCTGTATGCACTCCTCATCGAACCAGGGATTTCTAGCCTGTCTTGGTCTATTTCCAATGCCTGATTCCGCCGCTGTCAGCAGTGCATTTCTCAGATTGGTCCAATCCTCTTCTTAATCATTTGGGGAGAGCGGATCACTCAGTTGGTTTGGTAGGTTTGTTGACAATGAGTCATGATATCTTTCCAATCCTTCTGGTGTTTTAAGAGCATCGATGTTTAGCTTTGGGATACTTGGCTGATTAGACCTTTTATCCCTTGCTATTCTGCATCTATAGGATGCTACTACCAAATAGTGATCCGAATCACAGTTAGCTCCTCTGTAGCTTCTTACATTTGTGATACTGGTCGCCCCTCTTCTTTCAATTAGGATATGGTCTATTTGGTTATGGTATCTGCCGCCAGGTGATGTCCATGTCCATTTATATATATTCTTCCGTGGGAACTGTGTTGATGCTATTATCATATTCCTTGATTCTGCAAAGTCAATCACTCTTGATCCATTGTTATTGCTTTCCGTATGAAGACTGTTTTTTCCTGTAACCTGCTGGTGTGCCGGATCCTGACCAATTTTTGCATTAAGGTCTCCAATTACCATTTTTATATCATTGGATGGTATGGTGTCATATATCTGTTCCAGTTTATGATAGAAAGTATCCTTAGTTACTTCATCTTTGTCTTCTGTCTCAGCGTGGACATTTACGATGGAAATGTTAAAGAATTTAGTTTTTATACGAAGTATACATATTCTTTCGTTTACAGCCCTAAAACCAATTACTTGGTTTTTTAATCTTTGGTTAACGATGAAGGCTACTCCGAACTCATGGTATTTTTCGTTGCCACTGTGCATTATTGTATGCGTTCTAGTATCAAAGGTATCAGTGCCTGTCCATCTTGTTTCCTGCACTGCTAATATATCTACTTTGTACTTTTCCATTTCACCAATTACTTCTCTGAGGGCCCCACCTCTGTACATCGTTCTTACATTCCATGTTGCCATTCTCAAGTCCATATTTCGATTGCCATGTTGTCTGCCGGGTATTTTCGCTGTCCGAGGCTTAGTTTCCGGTTTCGTAATAATGCTATTTTTACAGGGAGTGGTTATTAGCCACTCGCCCAACCCCTTACTGGAGGCGAGGGTTTTTCTGTAGGGGTTTTCCTTCCCTTAGCTGGGAGGTTCTGGTTTTATGGCGCCAGAGTTTCGCCATTCGCCCCCCCCTCCGTCGGCTATGAACCCGAATATGGAAGGGACGTCCCACACCGGCGATCACATTGCCCAGGGGTCGCGGGGCCATGACGACCGCTCGTGGACGCCGGAGAGTTGGACTTGTTGGTAGTGCTGCTGATGCAGCAACGTCCTTTGTGGCATTTTTTGAGGCGCACACCATCCAGCTTGATGTGTCCCACCACGACCTACCAACCCTTCGACCCCCGGCTCCACTGTAATATTATGCTTTATCTTAATTAACTGCAATATTATGCTTTTTGTATCTAATTATTCACTCGAGTGTTATTGGCCGAAGTTGAACTTGAATTTATTTGTACAACTTGAATTTATTTGAAAAATTTCTGAAGAATAATGTTCTCGTATCTACTTATTATGTCAGTGCACCTCGCACGTGTAAAATATCATCATCATGTATATCATTTTTTCTTATGTGCTTATTCAGTAACTTTGATTACACATATTTTTCTAATTCGAAGCAATACCAGGAGAACAAAATTAATAATAGCAGAGCTGCTTTGGCACAGGTCAACAGATAATGATAAACAATAATGGTGTTACAATAATTGTAAACAAGAATCATTAAAACTAAGATGTATTATAAAATAGGAGGCAGTTTACAGTTTCTTTTGAAAAACTAAATTTACTCTTTTAAATTATTTCACTGTGGAACAAACATTAAACAATGCGGTGAATAAAGAAACATTAAAAATAATAATAAGGAATGGACCACAATTATATATAAAACTAAGAAAAGTGAACAAATATGCTTCCCTAAAGAGGTTTTACGACAGTCGTTTCTTCAACTAGTCAAAACACATACGATTAGATGCAATAATACGCAATAGACCAAGATCCCTATCGAGGGTCTGAGTCTATTCCTACTGGGATCAATAATCATCATCATCATCATATTTGGATGATTTGTATAGTGCCGGTTTTGTGAAAAATTATCTTAAGGGCGTTGTACAAACTTATATTTGTAAAATCTTACTTCCAAACTACAAACTAGACAAACAATTGAAAACAATTTATGGCTAAAAATTCCATCCACCGGTTCATCGATCACCGATACGAAAATATATGTACTTGAGATGCCACGAATATTCGGCAACTGTTAGGTATTCGGCCAATTCGGCTACTTTTTTAACTATTCGGCCGAATATTGCGAACTATTCAGCCGAATACCGAATACTAAATCATGAAAAAAAAGCCCAATATTACCCACAATTTTTTTTTATTTCAACAAAAAATCCGCATATTTTATACTTAATCATCAATGTTAAGTCACGATGAATGAAAACATTTTTTCAGCATTTGTTGATAGCAACCGATTGCGCTTTTCCTCATAGATTATACAGGCTTCTGAATAACGCCGCTCACTGTATACACTGCTACCGGGAGATGATAGATAAATCTTAGCAAATTTTGTCAAGCTTGGATACTGTTTTTCGTTTGCTGACCACCACTTGTAAGGGTCTGCTATCCAATCTAGGCGAACTGTTTTCAGTTTATATACATAATTTTTTATCATTTTGATGAATAACACTGGCATTTAGTTAAAAATCTTGCATCAACACCAACCTAATAATCCTAAATGTCTGGAGCCAGTGGAACTATGTTATCCCCGGATTCTTTTTTTTATTTTTTTTTTATTATTATTAAGTTAAAAGAAACATAATATTTCGCTTTCTTAACTTAAATACAGAGCATATATAGTACAGTAGTAAGAAGTAATATTTTTAATTTTGTTCCAACATTTTGAGTTTAAATAGTTTTTTTTAAAGGTTTTTTATATTATTTTCCGTTTTTAGGTTATTTATTCTAGCGTTATGCTATAAACATTTGCTTTTCAATCGGGAAGTCGCGGGCTCATTTCCTACCATCGTAAAAAAATTATCATTTACATAAGATAATGAAATCCTACCGGCTGCGCCAACTGTGATATCTTGTAGTATCTTGTGTGTGCGGTTATTGTAGGTAGAATAACTCAACACAGGTATACCCTAGTGAGACAGGCATCGAATTATGTAATGTAAACATAGCATTTATAGATAAATAAATAAATAAATAAATAAATAAATAAATAAATAAATAAATAAATAAATAAATAAATAAATAAATAAATAAATAAATAAATAAATAAATAAATAAATAAATAAATAAATAAATAAATAAATAAATAAATAAATAAATAAATAAATAAATAAATAAATAAATAAATAAATAAATAAATAAATAAATAAATAAATAAATAAATAAATAAATAAATAAATAAATAAATAAATAAATAAATAAATAAATAAATAAATAAATAAATAAATAAATAAATAAATAAATAAATAAATAAATAAATAAATAAATAAATAAATAAATAAATAAATAAATAAATAAATAAATAAATAAATAAATAAATAAATAAATAAATAAATAAATAAATAAATAAATAAATAAATAAATAAATAAATAAATAAATAAATAAATAAATAAATAAATAAATAAATAAATAAATAAATAAATAAATAAATAAATAAATAAATAAATAAATAAATAAATAAATAAATAAATAAATAAATAAATAAATAAATAAATAAATAAATAAATAAATAAATAAATAAATAAATAAATAAATAAATAAATAAATAAATAAATAAATAAATAAATAAATAAATAAATAAATAAATAAATAAATAAATAAATAAATAAGATGAGAGAATAATGTTACTATGTTTATTGTTGAAGAGTAAATCTGGAGAGAGCGCGCAACAGCTAGGTTCCAAGGCAACTCAGAATGAAACCAACTCAGAAGCACCTCAGAAAGGTCATTAAAAGCTATGAAAAAATAATTTTAAAATAGCCGGTAACCCTAACCTAACTTAACCTATTTAACCAATTTTTTAATATTTTTTTATCTTCACTCTTAATGACCTTTCTGAGGTGCTTCTGAGTTGTCTGGTCACCGCTCGTACACCCCTTTAATACACCCGCATCACAGAAATGTAACAATATTTTCTTGAATTGTAGTTATTTGGGCGGTCCAAATCTGATGGACCTTAAAAATGTTTTTACAACTGTCGCAAGGAATATTGTCCATAAAAATCCATAGGTTGGCAAAATGACTTACTTTTATGCCAAATGCAACAATTTTGATTTCTGATGGTTGGAACTCATTTGACTTGAGTGGGCACTAAACTCTGACCATTACCATTTAGGGATAGAGGCATGGTATCGAACCACATTTTATCGTAGTAGAATAATGGCTATTCATCATGATTGATTATTTTTATTATACCTCCATAGATTTTTGTCTCGCAGTAGGTCCAGATCTCAACAGTTCCGGCAATCATGGGGTCGTGACCCCACCCCCTTTATATATCCCGTCTACCCCCCCCCCCCACCCACCATCTTCACCAAGTCATAACATCTGCCGCATCATTCACTCGGGAGATATAAAATTCCTTCACGACGCGACGTAACTATACTGGACTATCATTAAAAGTACCAATGGATCAAATTCTTTAGATGAAGAGGGAATAGAATAAAGTTTCCGAGTGGTCCTTGAAAGATAATAAAAGCAATTCGAGGTATGGTTTTTTCTATACCTAATCATGCAACGGTTGGCATACATGGTTGGAGAGTTCAGAGAACAGAGAACTCAGTTCCGTAACTGATAAGGTGGGCTACGAACCCAAAGAAAACTACCGTCCGATGAATACGGGAGCTAGCAAAAAATTGGGGGTCACCTATGATTGTATGTTCAAAATAAGATTCAGAAGGCATACAGAGGAGAATTGTTTGTGTTCTGGTTTCAAATACAATAGTCTAGTCCTGAACCCCTGGCACGGTCGATCGATAAGAATTGTATCGATAACTTTCGGTAACTTCTAATCGCCAACGAATATATATAACCGTTCACAATGACTAAATTTTCTTATTATATTAGACGTCAACTGTTGTTTGTACGTTAGCGAACTGCAGTTGACCTAGGGAACGATGAGAAGTTTATTCTATCAACCCTTAACGATCGACCGTGCCACGGGTCCAGGGTATCCAGCACGTTCGATCGATAAAGGATTTATCGAGAATGTCGGTAAATTGTCATCGTTCCTCAGCATGACTGCAGATCGCCAACTAACAAACGACAGTTCACAACGACGAAATGTATTTAATTTATTAGACACGCACTATTGTTTGTACGTTAGCGACCTGCAGTGATGCTCAGCAACGAGGACGGGTTATTGATATTGTTGGTAATTCCTTTATCGATTGACCATGCTGAATACCCTGATGTATGATGATTATAGATTATCGATAACTAGGTAGCTACTTACTTACATTACAAGAATTAAAAATTGAAAAATCTGTAATCTGGTAGATTTACAAAGAGACGACAGGAGGTTTAAGAATAGAGTTGTAAATAAGTAATTAAATGAAGACAATATTAGCGAAACTCAATCAAAAATCTGGAGACAGAAAAATCAGAAAAAAGATATTGGCACCTCTGGGACTCGAACCCAGGACCTTTTGTTTCATGGCAACAGCTCTACCAATTCATAATTCTGTCCATATTAATGTGCGGCCTAAATGCCTGTTGTTCGTAGTGCATAAATACGATGAAGAAAAAATGTTACGTAATAATTATTGGATGATTTTCACCTCATGTTTAGAAGCATTTAATAAGAGGCTGTGAGTACCTGGCAATTAAGAATTATTATGACCGTATATTAACAACGTGCAATATAATTAATGCATAACTTCTCAATAGGTAGGTTTGTGCGAAAAACCTTATATGCATCTATTAAATTAACAAGGGCCAGAAAAGTAATAACGATAATAGGCATATTAAATTATAATACACAATAGATTATTTATAGCTCAGAAATGCACAAAATAATTTGCAAGGCAGATAGAAATAATAGCTTAGAAATGCACAAATAATTTGCAAGGCAGATAGATATATTACACCTTTAAATTTATATGACGAGAATGCCAACATTCTTATAAATACTAACCAGGAATTATTAGATTCCTGGTCAAATAAAATTATTCACGCAAAACACTTCAATTATCTCAACCAAACGTATGTTGACAAACTTTCGTCAAACAAATGGTTGGGTATTGGAGAGTTGAGCGCAGAAATAGAAGGATTTATGCTTGCCATTCAAGATAGAGTCATTAATACTAAAAATTATAGGAAGCATATAATCAAAGATATAAATCAAATTGATAATTTATGTAGAAAATGTTTGGCTTTTCCGGAAACTATAGAACATATTATATCGGGATGTTCTATATTAGCGCCGTCCGAGTATACATTTAGGCACAATCAGGTTTTAAAAATAATTCACCAAAGTTTGGTAATTAAACATAACTTGATTGATTGCTGTAATGTAGTACCATATTATGAATACGAACCAAATTCATTTATAGAAAATGAATTTTATAAAATATATTATGATAAAACTATACTAACAGACAGAACAATTAGTCATAATAGACCTGATATAGTTTTACATGACAAAATAAAAAAAATAACTTATATCATTGATGTAGCTATTCCAAATTCCTGTAATATTCAAAAAACTGTTTCGGAAAAAATTAGAAAATACACAGATTTAGGAAATGAGATTAAAAGATTTTGGCATTCTCGGACTATAAAAATATTACCATTTGTTATTTCGGCCACTGGCATAATACCTAAGAATCTGATTCAAAATTTAAGCATATTAGATTTATCAAAGAATTTGTATATAAAAATGCAAAAATCAGTAATTTTAAATACATGTAGGATTACAAAAGATTTTTTAAATATTTATATTGAGGGATCAGTAGGATTTATAGGTTCAATTAGAAATGCCACAAGCCGAACCCTCTGATATGAAAATATCTGGAGTCGGTGAATTATATTCCCATTTGGTCTCTAGTAGGTTGACATGTTGTTCTTGTATTATTTTGTATTTATAATACTTATATAGTGCAACTGCATAGCGTGGGTTGACTAGATGATCATTTGGGGAAGTGTGTGAAAGGGTTTAGTTTTTCCTGTGGGGAAAATTTAACCCGGACATTTAAATCTGGTGCGTAAAAAAAAAAAAGTATCACTTTATTATATCTGTATTTTATATGCATCTACGGCAATTGCACGATCCAATTTATCATCCCGACAAACTCACACGCAAAGGGATGTACCTAATATTCCATCTGATTTAAGTTGGTACATGTACATGGGTATTGGAGTAGGTACTCGTATATCTAGGCATGAAGTGTATGGAGTTACAACATAAGAATACGGTTGTGATATTGACTTCTTTTTTTGATCTCCAACCCAGATTAATCGTTGTTCATTAATTGGGGGTTGTCTGTCTTTGATTAGGTCATTTAATTCTGTCATGGCACACACACCTTCACTCTCGTTACCACTCTTCTATTGTTTATGCATGGAAGAAAGAAGAATACAAGAAATGCCACGTGGGCGTGTTTCGTAATCCAAAAGTGTTAGGATTCTCCTCTTAAATTTCATAAGCAGGTCCTTGTTTCCCCATCACTTTGAAATTCAAACGGGATGGTGATATCTTAGTTTAATTAATAGTGAAGATATATTACTGAGACAAAGTTTGTGATTTCAATGATCCGGTGGACATAATTTAGCGAGTCGATAACATAGCCATTTCATTCACACACACATATTCTTTGAATGCCTATCCCTTTCTTAAGCGCTGTTACATTTTTTGATCGATTAGTATGAATACAACGTCTCTTGTATTATTACGATGACATTTGGCGATGTACGATGTCAGGCATGTTTAAGAGAGACAGAGAGCTTGCTAAATGGGCTAGAAGAATAGTAGTCAGTGGCAACAATGTTTTCCATTCTCGGAAGGCATTTCATGTTTTCATGATGTAAATATTTTTTACGGGTATACCGCATACGAGATCCAACTGTCCGGAGCCAGTAGGTCGACGGCATCCCCAATTAGGGTAGATGTGTTGTGCTGGTGAAGGCTATTCAGATCGACACTAAAAAGAAACAAACACGTACATCTATAAGACGTAGCCTGCGAGAGAATACAGTATACTAATCGGTCTCCTCTTTGTGCGGTGCTTCGTAGCCTCCTCTTGCCTACTTTAGTTTTCTGGTTTAGGTTTTGCTACTCCCAAGTGCGAACTGCATACTGGTATTTTTTTGTTTTTATTTTTCTTCTTCTTCGTGTGCCCTATCAGGACTCCCGACGTTGGCAATCACTCTGGTAAATGTATCTCTGTCTTCTGCTGCCCGGAATAGCTCCTCCACACTTCTAATACCGGTCCACTCTTTAGTTTTTCTTTTTAATTATGAATTATTAAAAAATGTGATTGCTTTTTTTTGCAACAAATGAACGCTGCATGTGAGAAAGTACGTCATTATATGATGTACTTTGAATTACATCAAAAGAATATTCTTGTACACAGCGAAGAAGGTTAAGATAACGACGATAATAATTGTTTGAAATTCCATTGTTGCAGTAGTAAGTGCCAGTCCTCTTTCAGACCGTAAATTCAATTAAAGTGAGACATTCCTCACTTCTCCAGGAGCCATCAACGCCAAATCTGATTGTTTATTTGTACGTTAAAATCTGTTCATTTACCCTTGAGGAATTAATAAGACAGTCGAGATCTTCATCCGATACGGATAACGTAGACAACGGCCAAAATACAATAAATTTAAATAACTCCGCTCGATTTTCAGGTTTAGTGACCCCCTAAATAAATTAAAAATAATCCAAAAAACATATCTTTGTTACAAATATCTTGCGTGTTCTATTATTTATGAGTGTAATGTAGGTACGCAATATTTAACACAATTTATTTTAACATAAAGCAAATTTGTATATCTACCTCAAAAAAGCAGTCAAGCAAGTTTTTTTTTTATCTCACATCTCACGTAGTAACAATTTGAGTAGTTCTTTTGAGATATTATCTGCAATTAAATTAAACACTTTTGATCAACAAATAAAGGCATGGGATAATAATAAGATAATAAGCGGTTTAGTTTATATAATGTTTTCAAAGCCTTCTTTAAATAGTATGTTAATATCAGATGTAAATTTTCTTGATTAATAATTGGATCCATAAAAAAAGCTTCAGACCTTAAGGGGAAAACCGCCCACAAAATTATTACATAATTAACATTTTCTATTAATATTTCGACGGCTCACAGATTACAACTTAATCTGTTTTTATCCTGTTGATTCCCTCTTTTATAAGTTAGTAGGTAGGTACCGAATACAGACTGATCTTTTTCTTATTATTTAGGAATTTTTCTAATTATGGATTTATATTTATATTTACATCCTATTTATGTATTGATTTACCTAATTGGAGAGGTGACAATTTTTTTAAATTTACCAGAGATCAATAATCACATCTTGTCGATGAATTGTTAAATTTATTTAATTTTGATAATGATAATGAATTCATCTTTAGATCTAAAATCAAGTTTCAAATGCCCAAATTCTCGAAATCCAAGAAATCGAAATCTGGAATGTAACCTCTCAGGCTAATTTGTTCGGTTAAGGCAACGATACTCAACCTGCGGCCCGCGGGCCGCATGCGGCCCGCCAAGCTTTAAACTAAACCTTTAACATTTTAAACCCTAAACATTTTACCATCAGGAACTTTAATTACAAAAACTATCATTCTAAATTTCGTATTTCTTGAGATTCGTTTCGACTTTGACGCACAGATAGTGCGTCAAAGTCGAATAGCGCACCCGAAAAGAATTTTCATTAGTCCACATGATCTTAGATCTTAGATGTGTAAGAAACGTTGCTTAGATTTTCACGGCCAAAAGGTTTTTTGATATTTTTTTGGGGTGTTATGCCGTGTTGCGCTACCTCCCTCTTTAGCCAACGTTTCGGACAGCGTTACAGTGTCCATCATCAGGGCAGATGTGAAATAGTATTGCTATTTACACACGCTAGATTTATTTCCAAAAAACAAATATTTGCCACACAAGTATGCGCGCGAATAATTTATAAATAAAAGTGCCACTTCTAGAAACAACCGCATCAATTATAATACATAAAAACTGGTTAAAGTCACTGGTTAGTCAGGTACCTACTAATTTATACAGCATTTCTTTCTGTCGTATAAAGTACTGATTTATTATAATTTAAATACGCATAATTAGGTGATTTTTCACAAAAACGGCGCTCTACAAATTATCCAATTATTATTATTATTATTAATGGCGGGAGTGTCTTCAAAATGCAATCGAAAAATGTCCGACGAAAAGAGAGAGCTTCAAGACAAATGGGAAGAAAAATATTTCTTTGTTGGGGGGGGGGGTTGATAATTTTTTTTCGTCATACCAGTATAGTGTTGCGGCCCGCGTAACTTTACAAATACATGTATGTGGCCCGAAGAGAAAAAAGGTTGAGTATCGTTGGGTTAAGGGAACAACTCACGTAGGGCTCGTAGAAATCATTGTGTCACTTTTACTATAATGGTTAGAAATATGACCTATATAGACGGTGTTAGAAAGAATAAACACCACGATATATATTCCACAAAATAATATATATTTATATTTTTGAATGTAGCTATTACTTTGTGGTTATCCATTATAGAAAAATTAAATAATTAAACTTTGTATAAACCACTAATATGATGCGCAAATCCGACCGGTTTCGGAACAAACGTTCCTACCCACCCAATCTACATTATTAACTAGCAACGACTCCACCCTTACCATAATAAAACATTGTTCGAAACTGTCAAATTATTATAAGCTTTCCCTGACGAAGGAACGTTTGTTCCGAAACCGGTCGGATTTTCGCATCATATAAGTGGTTTATACAAAGTTGAATTATTTCATTTTTCTAATATATATTTATTTACCTTTAGGAATCCAAAGTTTCTCGGCGCAATTTGAAAAAAAAATATGAAACTTCTGGAATTTTTTATAAAGGTAATTATTTTTATGTGAAACGACAAAAAATTATGCTGTGAATGTTAACATAAGTTATAATTAGTTGTGTTATGTTAAAAAAGTAAGCTAGAAAAAAAATAGAGGCATTTTTAAAACTTTGAATTCAAAAATTATTTTTTTCGAAAACTATATTTATTTTGAATTTTAAAGCATATTATTTCATCACCTTTCTATTTTAACCTTCCGACAAAGTAGGGTTGAGGCCTGAGTGGTTAATTACTATCTTGGTTAAAATACTTTAATGATGTATAAAATAGAATAAAAAAATATATTATAATTTGATTGAAAAACCAATTCCAAACAAACATATTTTATATAAAATAGGTATCTAAGTAGATGCGTGCGTAAAATTACATAAATTAGGCTATCCACTTTTAACACAAAAAAACTACGCACTGCAACGAAATAAATTTAGTAAAATATACTGTCCGCTTTGATTTTAATTTATTGCTTTCCACCTGTAATCTTTTTTTGTTTAACACGAATAAAAGCTATTTAAACTTGGTTTATTGCATAAGTAAACCTTATGTAGGCGTACACTAACTCGGTAATATTTAAATATGCATAAATACAAGCCTATTTGCAATCATCCCGACCCCCTAAATTTCAAACTTAGAGGCTAATTAATTATAATAAAAAATGTAATTAAAGATTTTCAGAATGTTGTTAATATTTTGAGTACGAAGTAAATAATATTATTAGGGAGATTCGTTACATGCTGAGGTCTTACACAATTCTTTGTATTATTTATGGTGCTCTAATTACGGTTCGCGAATAATGCATTTAAAATGTTTTCGCATTAATTAGCTGGTGAGTACACCAGTTTGATATTAATTAAAAAATAGTAAAGAAAACAATGGTCCCCGTAACGCTGTCATGCTGATATTTCTACAAATGGCCCCCGGGTTGGCTGGTTTAATTAGACACGATAATTAATAGGTAGTACAGAGTGAGTTAAAAAAATGACGCATTTTATTTAAATTCTGTGGCAGATTTCGCTTAATAATAACATAATTAACACTCAAACTCATGGAAACTCTGCTCAACGCATTGAGATAAAAACTTACATAAAATTATATAAATTTACTAGCTGACCCGACAAACGTTGTTCTGCCATATAAATTATTTCTGGTGAATATTTTGGTTGTTAAAAAAAAAACGAATGTGTTGTAAGTGTGTGGGGATGGGATCTATGACAGAAAGAAGAATGGAGCGCTGTAGACGATGACAGCCGATATGAATTTCGAAGAGCAACTGAGTGTACGATAATTTTTGTCAGTCCGTCTTTAGTCAACACAAATAAGCTCGATGGTTTGCCCACGCGAGAACATGATGCCGAAGGAAATATCAAAATGACGCGACGCTTCTCGTGAATGTCTTGCGCATGTGTGGATGAAAGTTCGATGAGGCGGACGTAGCGCCATCTGTCATTCAACAACATAAATAATTTCATTATGTTTGAAATACGAAAGACGGTTAAATTTGTTCATACAAAAATACTAAAATCGCGATTAAAAGATGGGAGGGTGAGGGTAGGAAGGTTAAAATTTTGGGTTAGAAGAATTTTTTGATACCAAATAAAAAAAATATACAAAACAAATTGTTAAAAAAATAGATTTTTTTTCTGGACAGGGGCATCCTAATCACCTAGCGGTATTGAATAAAATTTAAAACCTATTCTCATACCTACCAAATGTACATAAAAAATTTCATAAAAATCGGTAGAGCCGTTTTGGAGGAGTGCGACCACAAACACCGTGACACGAGATTTTTTTATATATAAGAAGATTTACTATCTACTTTCTACGGTGTATTATTTCAAATCTTATGTATTTACGCTTTGTTGCTCAATATCGATTGCGTGACAGTTGATCCCCGATAGTACCCCCCCCCCCCCCTCGGCATACTTATACGCAATACTCGAAGGCAATACTAGCTGAAGTCCCCGGCGATGCTCGGGCTTTACAGAGTTTTCGAAATCAAATGCAGACAGTGACCTTCCTTTGCATACAAATCAAATCCACACCGCACGATTTCCAGCCCGCTCGTCCACCACATCCTTAATGTAGGTATTATATATTTCAGCCAATTTACACAAAATCTTGACAAATTATGTAGGTACCTAAACTTTCCTCGTGAATCACTCTACATATCTATTGGTTTAAACCGCATGAAAATCTGTTTTGTAGTTTTTGAGTTTATCGCAAACAGACAGACAGTCGCGGCAGAGGACTTTAATTTATAATATAATGTAGAGATAGAGATGCAGTGTCCAAAGAAGCGAAGTTAGCCGTCCATAATGGAGTTCTGGTACCTACCTTGATGTATGGCAGTGAGGCATGGAACTGACAGAGGAAGGATGAAAGTAGACTGAATGCTGTAGTCATGAGATCCCTGAGGCCTATGTGTGGTAAAACCATGTACGATCGCGTGAGAAATGTGGAGATCCGCGAAGAACACAAGGCTGATGTAAGCGTAATGAGTAAGATTAAGAAAATGACGTTCAGATGGTTTGGGCATGTAGAGCGAATGAACGAGGAAAGGAGTGTAAGGAGAATATATGACGCAAATTTGAATGGTGGAAGAAGTCGGGGATGCCCGAGGAAGACATGGCACGACCAAGTGTATCAGATACTTGAGTAGGGCCATTCGAAAAGTCAGAATAATAGAAGAGCATGTATGAGGTGACGCACGTATGAATGTGAACGAGGCAAGGAGTGTGTGCCAAGGTCGAGTTGTTTTCAAAATATAACTAAGTGCCCCCGAAGGGGTCTGTAGAAAGGATAAACGGCCGAATAACAAAAGTAAATCATCTACCGGATCTGCCCTGATGATTGACGCTGCAACGCTGTCCGAAACGTTGGCTAAAGAAGGAGGAAGGAGGTAGCGCAATACGGCATAACACCCCAGAAACAAATATCGAAAAAAGTAAAACATATTTTCTTTCGAATGTATCAAGGATGAAACTACTTATATATCGATGAATACAAAAAAAACTACTTATTGTACAAAACGCTAACACAATTTTACAATTTTGAAGGCGGGAATGGGTACCGCCGCCCCGGGAATTTTTCTTATCCACACGTAGCGAACCACTTGGGGTGCCACAGGTCACCCCAAGTGGTTCGCTACGTTTGGTGATTTAGCAGGAGTGCCCGGGTCCATGGTGTGAGGTTTGTCTAGGTCTTGGAGGCGGATGACCAGGACACAATTAACCCCATATTCCTACCCACCCCTTAAACCCTTTTCCTTCCCAGAACTCTCCTTTCCTTCCTTTCCTTTAAAAAAACCCTCCACACAGCATCCCCAAAGATGACATAGGCCCTGAGGGAAATTATTTTCCTCTGGGCCTCCTGTGTGGAGCTCATGTTAAAAAAAAAAACGCAATTGTAAAATTATTAATCGTCCCTAATATTTTCAAACAAGATTCATAATACACCATTGCTGTTTCAGAGTGCCAAAATTTTACCTGTTAAGGCAATACTATGGCACAAAATTATAATTCACCATATATTTATCCCGCAGCATAAAGAAAAAATAGAATATAAATAAAGCACTAGATTCACGCGCAACGACGGGTTAATAGTTCCAAAATTTAATAATAAGTACGGACAGAGAACGTTTGAATAAACATACCGTAGATATTTAATTTATTACCTGATACTATAAAGCAATGTAATTCTATGAATATGGTTAATTATATTTTGAAAAATTGGCTATCGTAAAAAAAATACTTATATTGATGTGTATGAAAAAATGTACGAAAAAATGTTGAATCTGTAGATACAATTTGGGAGGCGGGAATGGGTACTGCCGCCCCGGGGACCTTTTTGGATAACCAACACTTCTGCCATAGGTCACCCCAAGTGGTTCGCTACGTTTGGTGATTTAGCAGGGGTGCCCGGGTTCATGGGGTAAGGTTTGTCTTGGAGGCGGATGTCCAGGACACACTAAAACTCGGTTTCCTACCCATCCCTTAAACCCTTTTCCTTCCCAGAACTCTCCTCTCCTTCCTTTCCCTAAAAAAATCCCTCCACACAGCATCCCCAAAGATGACATAGTTTTACTCCTGTGTAGAGCTCAGTAAAAAAAAATAAAACAATAATTTGTAAATTATAACTCTTAAAATGTATATGTAACTTAACTTTAAGAGGGCATTACCAGAGAAAACCGGAAACACGTCATTTTCAAAAAAGTTTTTAGACGTATTGACTCTTTTCCACAAAAAATTATAAATGGATTTCGAAAGATTGTTCTTTTATCTAGTGAAGTTATGTAATAAATTTTTAGAATTTTTTTTAATTTTTAGTATAATAAGGTTATTCCATAGGTCGTTGGCAGATTTGTTAAATTTTCAAAAAAGTTTTTGTATTATACCACACCCATTTCAAATAATGTAATCATGCAGTAAAATAAATCAATACATTATCTAGCAGAGTTATGTATTAGAATTTTAATTTTAGTTTCAATAAAATCATTAAAAAATATGTACGTATATGTGTTTCTTGACGAAAATTGGTCCATTTGTGTATTTATTTGCGCACTTACAAACTAATATATTTCAGATTTTTTTAACATTCTTATTAAATTTAGACATTATTGAAAAATGATAAATACTTATAATCAAAAAATAACTACAAAAAGTACACTATTTTAATAGTTTTATCATTACGCCTTTCAGCATTTTTGGATGAAGGTATAAATTAAAGCTAATTTGGATTGAAATAAATTCGATATTGAGTTATAATTTAAAAAAGCTGGTACGGAGAATAATTAATCTTTCTCATTGTAACCGCCCTGCACGATCGGAAGAACAACTTTCGACGAAATGTGGATTTTCGTCCGCTGGCTGGTTAAACGCTCTTAAGCACCTGTTGACACGCCAATTCAATTGGCTTAGCAGGACTTATTTGTTGATACTTATATATTAAGTATACTTTCAATAAAAATAAATAAAAAATAAAATCTTCCAGTTGATTCTAATCAAAAATCTCCGAAAATTCGAAATTTGAGGTGAGTTTGCAGTTACATGTAAAAAGGTACCCTCTATCTATACTCGGATTTATTTATTTATTTATTTATTGCTTCTTCACAATTTGTAAACATAAATTTTTAGCATGTAATTATTAACCCCACTAGGGTTCGCCTGTATTGGGGTTAATAATTTCACAATTTAATAAAAATAACACACGCAAATATCGGTCATGCAAAACAGTTAAGTAAAAGCAAAATAATAAAATTTAAAAATAAAATGATAAACAGAGAAAATAATAAGTGATAAAAATATATGAATTAACAACAAAGTGTTAAGAGATCAGACAAAATGTTATCATTCATTATATCATTAGTTCATACCATTTTCAACAATAGATAAAATTAAAAAAATATATGTCCTTAGGTTTTTTTTTTAAATATGTGTAAAAAATAAAAACAAAGATTTATAAGCGATTACATTAGAGCGAATCTTTCTTATGAAATATTAAAGTGACTATCAAATAATTATGAAATAAATATGAAAGAAACCGTTTTGATCACACCATTATTGTTTTCATTCCATTTAAGTGCCCGTTTTCATTAAAATATGATTGTATTTTATAGTGTAAGTGACACCTTAGAAATGCCATCCGTGTGATCTTTTAGTTTTTACAAAGTTATGGGATACGATAACCCCTATATATTTGTTTATTTACCTTTTTAATTTAGGTGTTATTGTTTAAATTGAAATTTTGAACTTCATTTTGACTTGAGATTAACAATTTTATACAAAATACACAAAAGTACACAAAATAATATAGGTGTTGAAAGACAATATTGTTACAATAATATTTCTCACAGAATGGGCCTCTACTGCACTATAGGAACAAATACATTGTAACGCAAAACATGTAGAGTGACCATATGTTGAAATTAGCTTTGAAATAACTTTTTTTTTTTTTGCAAGTTGTATAATCTATAATATTTGAAATTAGGTTCGGTTAGAAAATTAATATGTAATGGTAAGTTATGAAGAAAATAAAAAAATAATATATTAACAGTAAATATACTGTAATAAATAATCAATATGCTATTAATTTAGAAATTACAATGTAGAAAAAATCAATTGGCAATTCTCGGCTAATACGAATAATTTAACCATCTTTTTAAAAGTGCACAAGGAATTAGATGACTTAATATGTTCTGGAAGGCTATTAAATATGAGTGGAGCCTGATAGAAGTAATTTCTTTGACCAAAAGAAGATTTAGTTTGAATTGCCACAAAGTTAAGACCAGACCCAATTCTAGTAGTACGAATTTGCTGAGTTCTTTCTGCAATATTAATATTATTAAAAAATTTACAAGGTGTTTGTGTAATATACAGCTGTTTTACATTCATGTCATTACATTCCTTATAAAGTATATGATTTGGATATCTAAATTTTTTCTTGAACATAACTTTAAGAATCAGTTTTTGGGCAATGTTAAGTGGTTCTATATAAGTCTTTTGGCAAGATCCCCAGCACACTATATTATAAGAAAGTAGAGACTGGATTATTGCAAAATAAACTGTCTTCAATTTTTCCTTGTCTAGTTTTTTTTTTTTTTTTACATTAACTCCACACAGGAGGCCCTGAGGAAAATAATTTCCCTCAGGGCCTATGTCATCTGGGATGCTGTGTGGAGGGTCTTTTTGAGGAGAGGAAGGAATGAACATTGGTCTTGAAGAGACCAAATAGTATATGTCTGAGTTCTTTAAAGATATAGGTAAGTCTCCTAGTATTATTTACCAACATATTAACATGATCGTTCCATCTTAAAAATTTATTTATTTTTACGCCAAGGTATTTGATGCTGACTACATTTTCTAAAGGGTTGCAGTTACAGGTTTGCAAACAATTGTGTATTATTAAATTATGAGTGGCGAAAGGTTGACTTTTACTTGAAATGCTAAAAGTGATATATTTGGTTTTTTGTATGTTCAAAGTTAAAATACTATTATTTAACCAACTATTTACCACTCTTAAACCTGTATTACATTTGTTAAATGTTTCATCCCAAGTTTTACCCTCAAATATTAAGGTAGTATCATCTGCAAAACTAACGATGTTACCAGGAATATTCAGATTACATAAATCATTTATATATATTAGAAACAATATTGGCCCAAGCACACTACCTTGCGGGACTCCAAAGGAGATTGATTTACCATTGCTTAATATTTTATTTATCTCTACTTGCTGCGTTCTATCACTAAGATAAGATCTGAACCAACCCATTGCTGTACTATCAATGCCTAGAGATGATAATTTTTTAAGGAGCAATTCATGGGAAACTGTAACAAATGCTTTTGATAAGTCCAAAAACACCGCTAAAGCTTTGTTGCCATAATCCAGCGTGCTTATAACTTTGGTCAGTACCTTCAATACAGCATCACTCGTACCTTTATTCTCTCTGAAACCGAATTGATTGTCGGAGAGTATTTTGTGCTTTTCTAAGAATGAAACTAATCTTGACTTTACCAATCTCTCTATTACTTTTGAGAGAGTATTGAGCAAGGATATGGGTCGATAATTGTTAACATCTAGCTGATCTCCACCTTTGAAAAGAGGTATAACCTTAGCAATCTTACAATGAGAGGGAAACACGCCATTTTTAAAACTAATGTTAACAATATGTGATTTATTTATTTATTTATTTATTTGCAAAAACAGCATAAAACCAATACATTGCAAAAGCGGTTAGAAAAGATACATAATAAATACATTTAAAGTAAAACATTTAGTTAAAACATAAGTGTTATTTCACGCTTAAAATCGTTGTAGGAAATGTGGAAAATATCCACATTTCCTGCGAGGCAGTTAATTAACCTAGTGAGTCTTCCCAGGGGCATCACCATTGGTAAGTTAGTTCTGCATCTGGGAAGAATCAAAAGTCTGTGTTGGCGACCTCGCGTGAAATTATCCGGGACATAGAATCCTATTTCAGCTAGAGTATCTGGTACCGATATAAAACCATTTAGAAGCTTATAAGCCATCAGCAGTAATGCGACATCTCTTCTGGAACTAAGGCTGCAGATACCCAGCATTCCCGAGATAAATGCTGTTGGAAACAGCCATGGGTAAAAACCTAACTCTCTCATATAGAGGTATCGTAGAAATTTCTTTTGTATTTTCTCAACCATTAGTACATAGACGATGTCCTCTGGCCCCCATATCTGAGATCCACTCTCGAGAATGCTACGCACCAAGCTAAAGTAAAGCAGCCTTATAACTGTAAGGTTGGTCAATTCCTTAGAATTGTGTATGACAAAACCCAACATCTTTGTGGCTGATTTACAAATCTTTTCAATGTGAGCATGAAATATTAAGCGAGCGTCATACACAATTCCTAAGTCCTTGCAAGTCACCATGTGTTTCAAAGACGTGTCTTTCATTTTATAATTAAAGTATATGGTTTTTTGTGACCTCGTAAAACACAAAACTGAACACTTTTGGAAGTTAAATTCGAGTTTATTATCGATACTCCAGTCAATAATTGAATTTATATCTTCCTGGAGTTTTCGACAGTCTTCTAATGATTTTATTCTCAGAAAGAGTTTAATGTCATCTGCAAAAAGTAAAAAAACGGACAAATTTGATTTTTCCCCGAATATTGTTAATAAAAATTAGAAACAATAAGGGTCCTAAATTGGATCCCTGTGGCACACCAGAGTTTGTATGATACGTGTTAGAGTTAAACTCACCATAGGACACGAATTGTTCCCTTTCGTTCAAATAATTACTAAAGAGTTTTAGTAAGTTGTCGGAAAAACCAATTTCTTCAAGCCTACTTAGGAGCACTAAGTGATCCACCTTATGTGATATGGGACCAGCCAATACAGAAACGTTTTGTTTATACACCATTGTACTTAAGCCATCAATACCACAGGAAAAAGACATTTTTAATTCATGTATCACTTTTGTAACTTCATAAATGTTAGTAGATTTAAATTCCAATGTGTCTCCTGTTACTTGAGTACTAGGTATAAAATTGTTTACAAGACACTTTTCGGTAGTTTTGTTTGCGCTGCACAAATTTTTGGCGAATCTAGGACCAATATCGCTGAAGAAGTTATTTACGTGATTAGTGATTATATTTGGATTCTCCTCAATGGAGATAATATTGTTATTGATTTTTAATTTTTTTATAGACAATTGTTCCTTTCGTATATTTACAGCCTCCTTTATAATCTTCCACTGTTGTTTGGTATTTCCATTGACGTTATCCAATTTTCTTCTGTAATATGCTTGTTTTGTATGTTTTATAATTTTTGTGCACCAGTTTCTACTGTAGTGCAATTTGTCACGGGTTCTGAGGCATTTAATAATTCCATCATTTATCCAAGGTTTTAAGTACTTCATGTTATGTTTTTCACTTTGTACGGACGAACAATTTTTCACGTGCATTTTTAAACACTTTATAAAATTTTCAGCAGCTGAATTAACATCTTGAGATGATAGGACTGACTGCCATGATTCCTCCTTTAATCTGTCCTTCAAAAGATTGTTATCTATGACGGTTTTGATTTTCACATTATCCTTTGCTATTTTCTTTAGTGTAAAGCTCATAAATCTCAGCAATATCACATCATGATCTGTTATGTCAGTAGTGAAGACAGCTCCTTGTGGTTCGAATTTAGATTTCACCATAATGTGATCGATGTAGGTTGAACTGGTAGAAGAAACTCTTGTAGGTGAATTTATGATTGGTTTCAAACCATGAAAAGCCATAAGTGAGAGGTATTTCTGAGTTTTCATATCGCTCAAATCCAAAGTATTAATATTTATATCCCCACAAAAAATTATTTCCTTATTTTGGATAGATGTTGATTCAAGCAGTTCGCTCAGTGATTCAAGGAAATGATCTATTTGAGCCTGGGACGGAGATCTATACACAGCTATTACACACAAGGTACTCGATATCTGCATGCTTAGGCAGTTTGCGCCAGGGAGAACAACTTCATCAACGGTCGCGTGAACATTTTGTTTTATATAGGCAACTATACCATCGTTCTGCAAACAGTTTTTATTTGTGTTGTAAACAGTGTATCCAGGGATGTTAGGTATATTGGTAATTTTTTTAGCCAAGCTTCTGTAAACACTAGCACCTCAGGACGGTGTTCAATCCCATCCAGCATAGTTATGGTTTCATCAAAGTTTTTTTTTAAACTTCTAATGTTGAAACAAAGTAACGAAAACTTGGAATGTTTTAAAAAATTTTTGCAAGTTAATAAATCTTTAATAATTAAATTAGGTTCTGTGATGTCACTCAAATCAACGCATTTTCCTAAATCGACATCCATTTTAAGTGATGTAAATATTTTCGGTGCCTTTATTAATCAAATTCTATAATAATCTATTGAGGTCGTCTTCGTGTTTTATTTCCTTGATTTTTTTGCCATCATCTTCTTTCATTAGGACCGAACCATTTTTATACCAAATGTATTTATATTTTAATTCTTTTCCCTTTGTTTTGGCTTTCCAAAGTAGCTCTTTAAAATAAGGGGTTAGTGATTCTCCTAGGAATATCATGTTTTCACGGTTCGAAATCACCTTCTTATTTGCCAATAATTTTAATCGACATTCTGGATTTCTAATTTTTAGGATAATTTTTTTCGGATGTCCTGGTCGTCTGTCATATTGCCTTATTGCCGAGGTAATATCATCTGAACTTATTTTAATATTAGCACTTTCAATTAGTTTGATAGCGGTTATTTTGGGATTTTCATTAGATTTTTCCTCAATTCCTGTAATTTCAATTTGGTCTTCAAGGTTGGACTGTTCTAAGTAAGCCAGTTTAGTTTTCAGTTGCTTAATGTTTTTACTTTTATTTTCCAATTCGGTTTATAAATTTTCTACTTCGCCTTTAACATGATTTATGGAGTCTAAGCGAGAAATGATGTCGTCATATTTTTGACTAATAAATTCCGTTGTTTTTTGAAACTCTAACATTTTTTTGTCAATGTTTTCAAGAATTTGAGTTTTTATTTTCTCCAGTTTTGAATCTACGTATGATGCAAATTTTGAAAAAACATCTTCTTCTGGGTTTAAGTCATCAGGTACAGTATTAATTTTGTTTTTGGATCTTGTGTTCAAATTATCTTGTTGTTGGGTACCGGTTTTTTTGCTCGAACTCATGGTCACTCTAGTAGTAGACTGTATTTCTGCAAAAACAGCACAATGCAGAAGAGCGGTCTTGATTACTCACAAACTCCACCAAATCAATTATAATACAGAAAAACTCGCAGTAATGATTGAACAAAATGTTGATATTTTTTTGCTTCTCTAGTATAATATTTCAAAATGTTGAAAGGCAAGATAGAGGGTCGCCGAGGGCCTGGTAGGAAACAAATGTCTTGGCTGCGAAATGTACGAGAGTGGACCGGCATTAGAAGTGTGGAGGAGCTATTCGCGAGACAGGGAGACATTTTCCAGAGTTATCGCCAACGTCCGGGGGACCTGGGCAGCTATTCCCGAGCAACGATCAAAGTTACTCGATATGTAATAACTATAAATAAATAACTAACGGAACAATATTTACTTGTGCACACCGGAATTTGAACCTGCGACCTCCGAGTTACTAGTCGGAAGCCTTATATCACAAACACGGAAGCCGTCCGCAGGAAGTTCAATATTTTTGCGTGCTTTAATAATATTTTAATATAGAAAAATGAAATAATTTAACTTTGTATAAACCACTTATTTGATGCGCAAATCCTACCGGTTTCGGAACAAACGTTCCTTCGTCAGGGAAAGCTTATACTAATTTGACAGTTTCGAACAATGTTTTATTATGGTAGGGGTGGAGCTGTTGCTAGATAATAATGTAGATTGGGTAGGTAGGTATTAGTGTAGAGTGGGTGGGTAGGGGAACAAATCCATGATTGGGCTATATGACAATATTTTTTGTTTGTTAATAATAGATTCATTATTTTTAAGGGATTTTTTAATTTCCAAGGCTTCTAAGTTATCTAAACGTTTTCCTTTATTATTAATATGAAGAATATTTATCCCTGTATTTTTTTCAAAACTATGGTTATTTTCAATGATATGGTTAGCAAACTCAGAAAAATTATTATTATTAAGACATCTTAAATGTTCTTTGATTCTGATTTCAAAATTACGAGTGGTTTTTCCAATATAAAATGAGGGACAATCATTGCATTTGAGTTTATATATTCCGGAATTAGTCAATTTATGGTCTTTATCTTTAGTATTTCTCAAAAAATTACCGATATTATTTCTTGTATAAAACGCTGGTTTAATATTAGAAGGAAGATTTTTGCAACATTGAACTGAAAAATTATTAATATACAAAATTTTACGCCATTCTTTATCATTAATATTATTAGAATTGTATAGATATTTATTTTTTGAAATTTTGATAAGTTTTTTATTTAGGATGTTATCAATTAATTTTGGTTCATATCCGTTATTTATAGCAATTTGTTTTATTATTGAAAGTTCAGAAAGGAAATTATTATTAGACATTGGGACATTTACTAAGCGGTGTATCATGGAATGGAAGGTGGAGTGTTTTTGTGAGACAGGGTGGTTGGAGGTCCTATGAATTACTATGTCAGTGTATGTTGGCTTGCGATATATTCTAAAATCGATTTTATTATTTATAATAGATAAAGTTAAATCCAAAAAGTTTAATTTTTCATTGCCTATTTCTATCGTAAATTTTATTTGGTTATGAAAGGAATTTAAAAGGTTAAGAAAGTTGTTGAGTTGACGTTCAGATCCTGTCCAAATGACGAAGATATCATCCACATATCTCTTCCATAGTAAAACATTGTTTAAAAGAGGTGATTTTGAATTAAAAACAGTTGTTTCCAAATCATTCATAAATATATCAGCAATAAGGGGACTGGTGGGGGCTCCCATTGGAAGGCCTTCTTTTTGTTGGTATATGACATTATTGTATTGAAAATAATTTTGATTTAAAACTAAGTTAAATAAACGAGTTAGGTCACTAGACAGATTTCTAGGTAATTTAGAATCTTTCAATAATTTGGAAATAATTGCTTTACTTTCAGTAATAGGCACATTAGGAAATAGATTAATGACATCAAAAGACACAAGTTTAGCATTAATGGGAAGTACAAAATTTTTCAATAAGTCAATCAGTTCATAAGAGTTCTTAATTACATATTTTGGTGTAAACACATTACTTTTATGAACTAAATCAGTTATTAATGACGATAGTTTAAAACTTGGTGAATTACATGATGAAACAACAGGTCTTATGGGTGTATTTGTTTTATGGATTTTGAGAAACCCATATAATTTTGGTGATTTGGGATTTTTTGATAATATGTTATCATCTTTAAATATGTCCGATTTACAAGATTTTAAAGCATTTGATACACTATCGTAATCATATCATTGAAAATAACCATAGTTTTGAAAAAAATACAGGGATAAATATTCTTCATATTAATAATAAAGGAAAACGTTTAGATAACTTAGAAGCCTTGGAAATTAAAAAATCCCTTAAAAATAATGAATCTATTATTAACAAACAAAAAATATTGTCATATAGCCCAATCATGGATTTGTTCCCCTACCCACCCACTCTACACTAATACCTACCTACCCAATCTACATTATTATCTAGCAACAGCTCCACCCCTACCATAATAAAACATTGTTCGAAACTGTCAAATTAGTATAAGCTTTCCCTGACGAAGGAACGTTTGTTCCGAAACCGGTAGGATTTGCGCATCAAATAAGTGGTTTATACAAAGTTAAATTATTTCATTTTTCTATAATGGATAACCACAAAGTAATAGCTACATTCAAAAATATAAAATTGGCAAGTACAGCCACAAAAGCTAAAATGTATAAAAATTTGACAGTTAAATATAGAATTGTGTGTTTGAATATATATTTCTACCAACAGTGTTTAAAAATTAAAGTTATTCCAAACTACATCAGTGCAAGTTTCAAAATAAGTACTGTTTCTCCGGTCTTTTTTAATTCCTCCTGCATGAAAGCCAAGGTGACATGGCTTAAAGAAGATCTTAAAAGTGCTTTTATATTTAGAAATCAAATTAAACTAAAATTAATGTCTCTTCATCTGGATTTGGTGAGTGAGCTCCACCCAATAGAGTGGGATTTGCTGGATGACAAAGTGCGGATGTATGCCTCAATAAAGGCATACAATAAACGTGAGATTTTGAATAAAAAGTTGCAGAATCTGTACAATATTAAAATAAACTGTTCTGATAATTCTCCAACGACAAATTATAAATTTTATGACAGAGTTAAAAATCTATCTTCGTGTCAGTTCCTCGACAAAGAAATGGCTTTATTATCTAAAGGTTTAAATTATAACCTTCCTTATAGCAAAGTTAATATTGAAAGTGCAATTGAAAGTGTTGCTGTAGACATTGAAACAGCCCTCTCATACTGTCCTAAAACATTTCAATACAAGAGTGCGGAGACTATTAAAAAAGAAATAAATAAACTTTCCATAAACATAAATCCGGAAATCTTACACCTTAAAAACTTAAAGAAGAAACTTGAAGATGAAGATCTGATATTAACAAAGGCAGACAAGGGAAATACTGTAATCATTATGGACAAATCCGATTATCACAACAAAGTGATGGACTTTATAAATAGTGATAATTTTGTTATTTTACCAAAAGATCCAACATATAAATTTAACGATAGTGTATCAAATGCTTTAAAATCTTGTAAATCGGACATATTTAAAGATGATAACATATTATCAAAAAATCCCAAATCACCAAAATTATATGGGTTTCTCAAAATCCATAAAACAAATACACCCATAAGACCTGTTGTTTCATCATGTAATTCACCAAGTTTTAAACTATCGTCATTAATAACTGATTTAGTTCATAAAAGTAATGTGTTTACACCAAAATATGTAATTAAGAACTCTTATGAACTGATTGACTTATTGAAAAAAAATTTTGTACTTCCCATTAATGCTAAACTTGTGTCTTTTGATGTCATTAATCTATTTCCTAATGTGCCTATTACTGAAAGTAAAGCAATTATTTCCAAATTATTGAAAGATTCTAAATTACCTAGAAATCTGTCTAGTGACCTAACTCGTTTATTTAACTTAGTTTTAAATCAAAATTATTTTCAATACAATAATGTCATATACCAACAAAAAGAAGGCCTTCCAATGGGAGCCCCCACCAGTCCCCTTATTGCTGATATATTTATGAATGATTTGGAAACAACTGTTTTTAATTCAAAATCACCTCTTTTAAACAATGTTTTACTATGGAAGAGATATGTGGATGATATCTTCGTCATTTGGACAGGATCTGAACGTCAACTCAACAACTTTCTTAACCTTTTAAATTCCTTTCATAACCAAATAAAATTTACGATAGAAATAGGCAATGAAAAATTAAACTTTTTGGATTTAACTTTATCTATTATAAATAATAAAATCGATTTTAGAATATATCGCAAGCCAACATACACTGACATAGTAATTCATAGGACCTCCAACCACCCTGTCTCACAAAAACACTCCACCTTCCATTCCATGATACACCGCTTAGTAAATGTCCCAATGTCTAATAATAATTTCCTTTCTGAACTTTCAATAATAAAACAAATTGCTATAAATAACGGATATGAACCAAAATTAATTGATAACATCCTAAATAAAAAACTTATCAAAATTTCAAAAAATAAATATCTATACAATTCTAATAATATTAATGATAAAGAATGGCGTAAAATTTTGTATATTAATAATTTTTCAGTTCAATGTTGCAAAAATCTTCCTTCTAATATTAAACCAGCGTTTTATACAAGAAATAATATCGGTAATTTTTTGAGAAATACTAAAGATAAAGACCATAAATTGACTAATTCCGGAATATATAAACTCAAATGCAATGATTGTCCCTCATTTTATATTGGAAAAACCACTCGTAATTTTGAAATCAGAATCAAAGAACATTTAAGATGTCTTAATAATAATAATTTTTCTGAGTTTGCTAACCATATCATTGAAAATAACCATAGTTTTGAAAAAAATACAGGGATAAATATTCTTCATATTAATAATAAAGGAAAACGTTTAGATAACTTAGAAGCCTTGGAAATTAAAAAATCCCTTAAAAATAATGAATCTATTATTAACAAACAAAAAATATTGTCATATAGCCCAATCATGGATTTGTTCCCCTACCCACCCACTCTACACTAATACCTACCTACCCAATCTACATTATTATCTAGCAACAGCTCCACCCCTACCATAATAAAACATTGTTCGAAACTGTCAAATTAGTATAAGCTTTCCCTGACGAAGGAACGTTTGTTCCGAAACCGGTAGGATTTGCGCATCAAATAAGTGGTTTATACAAAGTTAAATTATTTCATTTTTCTATAATGGATAACCACAAAGTAATAGCTACATTCAAAAATATATTTTAATATTCCTAAATATATTTTTTTGTAAAATATCACCCTAAGAGTGCTCAATCAGGTCGTACGCAAACAGATTTTTATCAATTTTTTAGATCAATTTTTATTTTTCATTAAAATAATTTTCCTCAGGGCCGAGGTCATCTATATGCCGCAAATATATTTTATTTTATTTTGAAATTATTAAATTGTCAAATCACAAATCAATCATATAATTTTTATTTGCACACGCCGGGATTTGAACCGGCGACCGCCGGATTGCTAGTCGACAGCCTTTACCACAATAGCTAATAACAGTATTTATTCATTGTGTAACTAAAACACCGGCTAACGGTTGATATTGTTTTTTTATTTGTATCATAGTGTTTTTCACCGGTAAAATACCTCTTCATCTTGTTGAATGTTTTGAATTACCATTGGCATATTTAACGTAAAGTTTAATAGTTGGTATTCCCGCAGATATTCCTCTTGACTGCATTCGGAGTAGTATTTGATTCCCCTACCGCCTCAGAGAAAAGCTCCGGAATAGTTAGTTTTACTATTATGAAATGTCGTTCTTCGTCATCGTAGCCATTGTAGCCAACCGAGTTTCTAAGGAAATAATAATGTAACTGTCAGTTAAAAACCCGCTCTGCAGTTTTTTGCTGATAGGCCCTGCGGGCGGCTTTTAGTTGGGCTTCGCCCAGTTAGGTAACCATTTTACAAATCCGATAAGAACTGGTTCCAAAAATAGCCAGTTCCTCGGATCCACTGTGATCCAGTGATAGCTAGTCACCGAGTTCCATGACAGGCAATGACGCCATATGTAATCTCTCCAAATCCGGAAATATACTTAAATTCTATAAATCCGTAGTACTAAATACCTAGGGAAGAAACGTCCACAATGAAGAATTACAACGGTAGTTTTGTTTGAAATTCCATGTACGTACACAGATGTTATTTGAAACTGAGTTCTGAAATTCAACCACGTAGACGCTGGGGTAATAATAACGTTCGATTCCTTGCCCAGTTTGCCCTGTCCACAGCACAATATGGGTTTCGGGAATCCACAGCCCATAAAAGAGATTGCAAAATGGAAGGCGGTATGGGTACCGCCGCCCTTGGCATTATGTATTAGAAATCCAATTAATTAGATAAACAAATTAGATAACCAAAGACCCCTGCCGTAGGTCCCCCCAATTGGTTCGCTACACTTGGTAACTTAGCAGGTGTGCCCGGCTTAAGAAGGTAAGGTGTGCCTAGTTCTTGGCGGCGAATGCGTTTGACCATCTACTGCGTGGCGACCCGGCTAGGGAGAGACTGGTTGAGGGAGACCTTTTGATTTCTACAGCCGAACTCTCTCGACCCATCGCCTGTGGGGGGGAGGGGGTGGATGAAGGATGGGTCAGTCACTCCTGGACACGTTGACCCAAAGATTCCTACCCACCCTTTCCTCCCAGAACTTCCTCTCATTCCTCTACCTAAAAAGACCCTCCACACTGCTGTGGGGGAGGGGGAAAACGCCATAGCTTCTTAGGGATTTATTTTTATTCTCAGGGCTTCCGATGTAGGACTAATTTATAAATACATTATACATTATTCAAACATAGTTCTTCAAACACTGGAAACATTTTTTTGTGTTATCATTTTATTTCAATGTTATACAACTATACAATGTTATTTTACTAAAACAGATTGTTTCATAAAATTTGGAGAATTCCTCAAATATTTGTTAATTTTCACGAGTATAATAATAATAATTGGATAATTTGTAGAGCGCCGTTTTTGTGAAAAATCACCTCAAGGGCGCTTTACAACTTATTATGAATCTTAGGCTCCATCTAATTTTATTATTTACAAATAGATACAGAAACATACTTACCTGCAGGTCACTTCCGATAAAACACACTTTATTAGAAAGTTTATGCTTATGGAAGATACGACTTTGTACGTGGAGGACATTATATTTAAAACATTGGGCATTGCATGCATATTTACCTTTGCTACCCTCATCAATGTTAAAAAAAAGATTAATGTCAAAGTTGACATAATATTTACTTTGAAAAACTGGAGAATTTGCTTTATTTTTACACACTTAGTTATTTACAATGTCGCGAGCCGTTTAACTTGTGGATACGACTGTCTGAAAAGATGAGTTTTAAATGTAAGTTCTATTAAAGTTCTGTTGTTATATCATTATAGGCCAGATGCTTCATAAGACTGAAGTAATCACAGAAGTTCAATAGAACTTCTACAGAACGTGAAAATTAACGTTTTAAGTAAACCCTGACAAAGAAAAGTGGTTAAAACTAATTATTTATTAATTTTAAATTTATATTTTACCGTAGTCATTTCAAGTTATGACTTCTCTCGGAGTTAGGGCCATCCAGCAATCTCCGGGTCAATTAAATCTATCAATGATGGCCATTTCACTCCACTAATGGCAGTAAATACTAATCTCTCCATTTGATACGCAAATGGGATTTACTCGTAAACGGCTTCCAACTCTTGATGCATTTTGCGACCGGATAATCCATCTGCAGAGATTAAAACTCTTTGTACAGCGTTATATTGCTAATAAATCAAAAGTGCCTTTAGCGAAGTAATCGAATCCCAGATTAATAGTAACCATTAGCTCTTGGTAACATCGTGATCGTTCTTTACTAGAGCCATCAAAAAGCTTCTCGCTACAGCTGATAGCTTTTTTTCCTTCTCCTTTGATTACTTCATTAGTAAGGTAAAATGGTTTCCTCTATCATCTGTCAATAAAACAGTTGTTTTGTAAAAAATATTAAAACGTTCCGCGAGATATAAATTGATACACCAGTTTGCTGTAATCTGAAATACTGACATAAATCGTGTGTTGATCATTATTAGCCTTTTATTTTAAAAGTGCCAAGATTTTTTATTATTAAATTGAATTTTCGATAAAAGCTTTCACAATTCAGCGGTATCTTTTCATCTGTTTATCAAACGATTTAAAAGCATCTGAATGAGGTTTTTTTTAAATTAGAGGATAATTAATTAATAACATCATTAGCGTAGACCCGTGCTACATCACGTGATATTGTAATTCATATTTCGGAAATGGAAAACTGTTAATATAATTTTCTGAAAAAAATATTACATCACAGTACCGTATCTACCTTTTTACTACTTGACTGAATTGTTCACACAATCAGTTGCAAATTTGAAAATGACACTAAAATTAAAAGAAAATTTGACTTCATTAAACCAGATTTCACGGGGACGAACAGTTAATCGAAATTTTGTTCGACGTGCATTATAAAGGAATATTATAATATATTTTGAAAAAGATAATTAAAATACTATTCCAGATGCTCCACTTGTCCAGATAATTCTTCACACAATCAGTTCTAATTTTGAAAATAACACTTCATTCTAATTAAATTTGAGTTCATTAAACCAGATATCACGAAGGACTACCGCACGCAAAGACAACTTAAATGAAAAATTACAAGTGTACAGTTCACACGCGGTAGAAGTGAAACCCTTAGAAAACTAAGGTATACAAGAATGGGGAAGCTACGAAGCACCGCACAAAGAGGAGATCGATTATTCTATCTCATTATCTTGCAGGCTAAATCCTATAGATGTAAGTTGTCTCATTTTAGTGTCGCTTTTTGTTTCGAGTTTCAAATCACAACGATGCTAAAGAAGTTTTCACTTCAAAAAGTTTGAAAGATTCGAAAGCAAAATAATGAAATTTTTTGAAAAGTGTAAGAAAATTCGATGTTCGAAATGGAAAAACAAATATAGGCTCTTTCCAATTTCGATAATAATTGTATTTTCGAATCACTTGAAAATTCACAAGAATTCAGAATGAAACACTTCACACTAAAGTATGTTTTTCACGGAGGTAATGAATTACCCAATGAAAACTATTAGCGTATAAAAACAATAATAAATGCAATTACTAGTTAAGCAGCAAGAGAGATTCTGATTTCAGTAGGATGTCATTTGTGGTAGGTGTGAGGTAGATGGGAGGGGAGGGGGAGGAGGGGTTTTCCCGCATCAGAGTCCGGTCCGGTACTGAGCCCAGCCTCCAAAGAATGACTCACATCTCTAATGATTCAATTTGACCCTTCGTTCCGGCAGTTGGTTTTTTGTCCGGTCCCTTGCCCGTGGCATATTTAGCCGTATTAAACGTAATAAACACAATAAGGGTGGGACTAATAGAAATATCGCCATAAAAAGAGTGCCTAAAATTCGAGAAAACAAATAAACACAGTCCATAAAAGAAAACGGCCACCTCACGTGTTGGCACATTAGGCTGCGAATGCTGGAGTTGTAGGGAGTGGGTGTAGTGGGGGAGGTGGTATAACGAAACCATCGTTCACTTTGTCCTATAAATGTTAGGAAAACTATAGACTTTTCTTTTATTGCAGGGTCCAAGTTCACATTACTGGAATGAACCTCTAAGTATCGATCTACGACAAGCGATTAATAATTAACATTTATTTGTATCTTGTTTAAACGATATCTGTAAACTAGAGGTACAAGTAGGCAACTGGTGAAAATACATCGCATTTCGAGTTGATTTTGTGGTATAACTCGTTTGATTTGAGCTTTTGTCTTCGAGTGAATCGTGACCGAAGTTGGAAAGAAGAGATGCTCAGAGCAGTATCAGAGATTATCTATGTGATATAAATTCTCTAGTTTTCCGCTTGTATTACTAGTTTTCGGACACCATGTATAGGTACATTATTTAAATAAATATTGTAATGTACAACAGACAGATACCAAATTCGCCCTTTAGGTAATTTTATGAAGATATTACTTGGCATTTACACTGAATTCTATTACATATATTCATAATGGATGTACTGTCAACGGGAGGCGTCTACTAATATCTACAGGAATTCCAAAAACTGAAAAATCGAACTAATATCTATGGGAACCAAAGTGTTGACGAATATCTACAGCTCAAACTGTTGACTAATATCTATAAGAACCAAAGTGTTGACGAATATCTACAGTACTGGCAGAGGTTGGATTTACAATTATGTATAGCATATTGGAATAACGCAATATTGCGTAAGCAGTTTAAAAAACTTAATTTATATAAGTATGTATGTAAAAATCCCTAATATCGGACAATTGGACACATTTAGCTGATTAGTCCAACCTACGCTCTGTAGATATTAGTCAACACTCTGAAGTTCGTAGATATTAATTTAACATAGGAGCTGTAGATATTCGTTCGACATACAGGATCTAGATATTAGTATCTGGAGTCCTGTGAACGTTCCCATATTACTTGACCTATCATAGTGAATGCTAAACGTTTTCAAACGTTATCATATCGTATTATTTCATTGTACTTTTGCCTTGTCTATTGAAAATATTAAACAAATAATTATAATGACTATTAACTGACTAAAGTCCTATGTATTTATACGAAATAGTGGGATGCTCGGTATCACTATATTTTGAAAAATTTCTATAAAAAATTATCGCACAAAATAACCCTATTCCACGCAACGGATATTGAGAGTTTCTCAAACCCGTCCGGTTATAACTTATCGAAGACGATTAAAAATTATGGTACCTACCCTAATGTACGGCAGTGAAGCATGGAACTGGAAGAGGAAGGATGAAAGTAGACTGAATGTAGAAATGAGATCCCTGAGGCGTATGCATAGTAAAACCACGTACGATCGTGTGAGAAACGTGGAGATCCGCAAAGAATGCAAGACTGCAAAGCGTAATGAGTAAGATTAAGAAAGAAACGCTCCGATGGTTTGGGCATGTAGAGCGAATGAACGAGGAAAGGAGTGTAAAGAGAATACATGACGCAAATGTGAATGGTAGAAGAAGTCGGGGATAGAAGAATAAGAGAGGAGCATGTATGAGACGATGTATGAATGTAAACTTACTTTTATATTTTGCATATGTTAGAAGTCAACTTGAGTACAATTATCCCGTCTGGAACCCATATTATAATATACATGTACTAGTACAAGCTGTTGAAAGAATACAAAACAAATTCTTACGTTTTCTAAATTTAAAAAAGGGTATTCTATCAATTACGTTAAACTACAACACTATTTTAAAAGATATGAATATGCTCAAATTGTCAGACAGGAGAATTTTCACTGACTTGGTATTTCTGTATAAAATTCAAAATGATAAGCTTCCGGATTCCACTACGTAATATCAGACATTCACAGATATAACACAAGGACGTGCAAGGAAATTAGGCTACAAAAAAAGGACAAAGCGAATACGCAGAACAGTCTACTGTACAAGGGAATGAAGTTGTATAACACACTACCAGAAACGTTAAAGTCCACACCAATTGGAAAGTTCAAGATGTGTTGTAGGAGCTACATAAAACTTGAAAAAATATAGTGAATTTGAAATATTTTAATCAATTAGAAATTTGTAAACTTCAATGTACAAATTACTAAAATAAAAATTATTTTATTATTATTATTATAGAAGTCAGGATCTGCACTGAAAATTCTGGAACTAACTACCATATGTATTTCTCTTTGCCCGGAATACTAATGGAGGGAAATAATTATACCAAGTCAGTGGACATCTTCAATTTATTTTTAAACAAATACAAAATACTGTTACTGAGGCAGTTTAGTTATGTACAATAAATACTGTATATTTCTTTGTAAAACTGTATATTTCTTTGTTAAAGAATATAGTATTTATATATTGTTTAATCACAGTGTAATTTGTAAATTTCATACTTATGTAAAAGGCCCGAAAAAGGGCGTAAATAAATAAATAAATAAACGGGCAAGGAGTGTGTGCCAAGACGTTGTTTAGCGTTCCGTCCTCTCTGCCTACCCCTGCGGAGAAACGGCGTGATTATTATTAGTTAATTAGTTAGTTAGGTAGGTAGGTACTAGGTGCCTGTGTGATTGATGTCATTGACTTCCTTCTGATAAATAAAATAACATCAAGATTTAGATAATAGACACCGATCTTCAAATGTAGTTAGGTACAACCGTTCTGAAATTCGACCCGATGAAGAAGAGGGAAGCTTAGGTACGGCGACAATCGCTGGCGCCATCACAGCATGACGGAATGGCCAAAATTACATAATCATTCCCATTCCAGCCCTCGGTAAAAATACCAATTTTCTATTAGTGTTTACTACTCGGGTATGGGGAAAGAGTGGTCTTTGGACACCGACCCTAGGGCTACAGACGTCAAGTCCGCAGCAAGATTAATGAGTCAGATATTGACATGTTTCTTCGTTGATGTGACTAGAATATTGTATTCAGCATTACTAAACTACTAGTTGTTTTTTTTTCGGGAAAGCAAACCAAGTTTGTTTGGATTATAAAACATGTTAGAATATTCGTATAAACCAAACAGTTTGTTCTTTGTATCAGACGATTGCCGGTAGATGGCGACAGTATCGATGCTACCTGTCACTTCTAGGTCGGCTATACCTTGTCGATGTTGTGTAACTAATTCATTACAATAAAACTCACTTATAACATTTAATCCTGGTTTATTTTGCCCTCTATCCTTCAGGTTATGGGCCCAGGATACGCGGGAAGTAAAAGTACGTAAATAGTTTTCAGTGCGGAATGCCAGACGAGAGTGCAACACAACCGACAACTCAAAACTCGTTTTTATCCACAATGGCGTCGTCTGCAACAAGTGCAGGAATTTCAGTAAATTTTGAGAAACTCAGTGGAATTTCAAATTACGGAAATTGGAAATTCTTAATGCGTATGTACTTGGTGCATGAAGATTTATGGGACTGCATTGAAGAGTCTACAGCGGGTGTCCCAAAGGTCACCGATGAACGCAAACAACTGAAAGCGCTCGCAAAAATATGTTTAATGGTGCAGCCATCGTCTTTCTCTCATGTACGGAATGCAGCGACTGGATATGAAGCCTGGCGTAACTTGAAAACGGCGTATGAAGACAAAGGGTTGTGTAGAAGACTCGGACTTTTACGTACATTGTTTGGATTGAAATTGGAACAATTTAAAGATATGGAAGCGTATATCTTGAAGATCACAGACTTGGATCAACAACTACGAGACATAAATGCTCCATTAGACGATGATTTTCTGTCAGTGTTGATGTTAAGTGGTTTACCATCAAACTACGACCCACTTATCATGGCGTTGGAAAATTCGAACTTTAAATTGTGCAGTGAAACCGTTAAAAGTAAATTATTACAAGAAAATCTGCGTAGAGACTTTGACAAGGGCGAAGAAAGTGCAATGTTTACAAACCCGAAAACAAAAGGTGTCAACAACAAACAATCTACCAGGGTTATCAAGTGCTTTATTTGTAAAAAGCCTAATCATTATGCTAAAAACTGTCCAACAAAAATAAATAAAAGTGACAAACGGAGTGAAAAATATGAAAAAGCGTGGAACGGAACGTTATTGACGGCATTAGCTGTGGACATTAACTCGGATGTTTGGTATGTCGACTCCGGCGCTACTTGTCACATGACGAACAACAAAAATTTATTACAAAACTACGTTGTGGAAACTCCGCGTTCAGTAACAGTGGCAAATAAACAAAAGATGCACAGTGAAGGACACGGTGATGTGGAATTGTTGTTGAAAACACACAAAGAAACGACGAAAATAAGTGAGTATAATCAATAATATTATTATTAAATTAATAAAAACAGTTTATTTTTAAACAAGTTCTGCTGTGTAATTATTGTTACGCGTGACAGCTGTTTCGCCTTCTGAAGGCATTGTCAAACTGTTTTTATTAATTTAATAATAATATTATTGATTATATAATAAAAAATAAAAATTAAAATGGAGTTCTACAAATTAAACTTGATAACAATAAATAAAATAAGTGAGGTTATTTACGTACCGGGATTGTCAACAAACCTTATTTCTGTTGGAAAAATGGCAGCCAAAGGACTTGATGTGCACTTTGACACAGAGAAGTGTAATATTTATTGTGGAAAAGATGTAGTCGCCAGTGCTACGAAGGTCAATGGTGTTTACCAATTGGACACAATGAGTCAGCCGTCAACAAACACGAGTGAGCTGAATGCAGCCTGTCAATCAATGGATTTGGAGGCTCCATTGCGTATGAAGCAGTCCATGGATCATGAAACGGAAGCTGTGAATTTGTGTGAAGCGAAGCCATCCCAAGATTTATGGCATCGCAGACTTGGGCATCTGAATAGGCGTAGTATGGATTTACTTAAAACAGGTATGGCTAGTGGAATTGATTACACTGATAGCAAACATACTCCCTGTGTAGCATGTCTTGAGGGAAAACAAAGTAGATTGCCATTCCCAAAAAGGTCTTTCAACAGAGCTACTGAGAAGCTAGGCCTCATACATTCCGATTTGTGCGGTCCTATGTCAGTTTCCTCATTTAGTGGCAGTAAATATCTATTAACATTCATAGATGATTTCACAAGAATGACATTTGGTTATTTTCTTAAGAGTAAAGATGAAGTATTGCCGATATTTAAGATTTTCAAAAGTTTTGTAGAAAATCAGACCAATTTAAAAATCAAAGCTCTTCGAACAGACAATGGCCGTGAATATGTTAATAAGCAGTTCCAGATGTTTCTACAAGAACATGGCATCGAGCATCAATTGACCATCCCATACTCTCCGCAGCAGAATGGAGTAGCAGAACGGGCCAACCGGACAATTGTGGAGGCTGGACGATGCATGCTGCAAGATGCTGGAATGGACCGGAGGTTCTGGGCAGAGGCATTGAATATGGCAATATTTATTAAGAATAAATCACCAAGCAAGGCGGTGAGAGGTACCACACCCGAAGAGAAATGGTCTGGTAAGAAAGTCAATTTATCTGAATTAAGAGTATTTGGCTGTGTTGCTTATGCAATGATCCCGTATGAAAAGCGCAAGAAATTGGATCCAAAGAGTAAAAAATATATCCATGTTGGATATTGTACTGAATCGAAGGGATATCGATTAATTGATCCAGAAAAACCTTCAAAAATTATCAAGTCTAGAGATGTACAGTTTTTTGAAGAGAAAATGTATAAAGATGCGGTAGCTAACGAGGAAAACTGCATTAATGATTTTCAGTTGGAACTTTCTAATAATAATGTAGATGTGAACACTATTGAAAACAATGTTGTTGAGTCTTCAGTTACAGAAGTTATGGAATTGTCTTCATCTAGTTCTACTGAACTTAACTATGTTGATGACCCTAAAGATATCACCTGGAATCCTGAAATGACTATGGATCAAGCGTCAAGTGATTATGAAGACTATGAAGAATCTTCAAATGCAGTGGTGGCTATGACAGCAGCAAGTCACGGTTACGAACCACAGACAATACACGAGGCGCTGTCGGCACCTGATAAAGAATACTGGAAGGAAGCTATAGCAGATGAGTATAAATCATTTGAAAAGAATAAAGCTTGGAACCTAACATTACTACCAGATGGAAAGAAAGCAGTTAAATGCAAATGGGTTTTCAAGAAGAAACTGGGATCTGAAGGACAACTTCTACGTTATAAAGCTCGTCTTGTTGCCAAAAGATTTACGCAGGAATATGGCATAGACTACTCAGATACTTACGCGCCTGTGATAAGATATTCTACAATACGCAGCTTGCTTGCTCTGGCAGTCAACTTAGATATGAATGTTGATCACATGGATGTGAAGACAGCCTTCTTAAATGGAGAATTAAAGGAGACGGTATACATGGAACAGCCAGATGGATATAAAATAAAGGGTAAGGAAACCCATGTATTTAAACTGAATAAAGCAATATATGGCCTTAAACAAGCATCAAAGGTCTGGTATGACAAGATTGATAATGTTTTGACAGACCTCCAGTTCAGAAAGTCACTTAACGAGCCTTGTGTATACATAAAATCAGATACAAATGGTAATCTGATGATATTAGGGTTGTATGTGGACGATATTTTAATTTTTAGCAAGGATACACCAGAGAAAAAGAAGTTGAAGGAGGAACTGATGAGAATATTTGAAATGAAAGACCTTGGTCGGGCTACGCATATATTGGGAATGCGATTAAAACAAGAGAAAAATAAAATTATTCTTGATCAAACAAACTACATACAAACAGTGTTACAACAGTTTAATATGGCTGATTGTAAGCCTGTGAATACACCTCTAGAAAGCGGTATGAAGTTTGAAAAAGGGAATCAAGCCGATAATAACAGCAGGTACAGAAGCCTCATTGGATGCATTATGTACATAGCAGTATGCACAAGACCTGATATTGCTCACGCTGCAAGCATATTGAGTCAATTTAACAATTGTCACTCTGAAATTCACTGGAAAGCAGGAAAACGGGTTCTGCGATATTTAAAGGGAACTATGGATCACCGCATAGTATATGAAAAATCCACATTGTCAATTACAGGATATGTGGATGCAGATTGGGCGTCAAACCAACTAGACCGACGTTCATACACGGGTTACGTGTTTAAAATAGGTAACTCTGCTGTATCGTGGGAAAGCCGCAAGCAGAGAACGGTCGCACTTTCAACTACTGAAAGTGAATACATGGCTTTATGTGAAGGAGCAAAGGAAGCTACATTTATCAGAAATTTCTTAAATGAATGTCTAGGTAAATTGTTGCCAGTGACTCTGTTTAACGATAGTCAGTCAGCACAAAAATTATGTAACAGTCAGATTAATCACAGTCGAAGCAAGCATATAGATATTAGACATCATTATGTAAGACAAATTGTAAAGGATAAAATCATTAATTTAGAATATTTGCCTACGGAACATATGCCTGCAGATGTTTTAACCAAACCTTTGTGTAAAGATAAACATTTGAATTGTGTTTCTAATCTTGGTTTACAGACTGTTTAGTTTAAGGGCAGGTGTTAGAATATTCGTATAAACCAAACAATTTGTTCTTTGTATCAGACGATTGCCGGTAGATGGCGACAGTATCGATGCTACCTGTCACTTCTAGGTCGGCTATACCTTGTCGATGTTGTGTAACTAATTCATTACAATAAAACTCACTTATAACATTTAATCCTGGTTTATTTTGCCCTCTATCCTTCAAAACATTTGAATGGATATACTCGGTAGAAGATAAAGTGAAAATTCTACGGCCCGTTGTGATTTAGATTACTGCACCTGCGACGCATCAAATTCGCTCATTGGCCGCTTTGAATATGATGTAACTTTTAAAGGCTCCTACTGGTTGAGATATGAAACGGAAATTACGCTTGGTTTGCGCTCATTGGTCGCTTTGTTTATGACGTCACTTTCGAGTATTGGTTGAGATTGTTTTAGTAAAGTTTCGCTTCTACCGCGTGTAAACCGCACTCGAATTTTTTTTATTACATTAGCTCCCCACAGAAAAACAATTCCCCTCGGGGCCTATATCATCTTGATCGGGATGCTGTGTGGAGGGTATTTTTAGGAAAAGAACTAGAGGTAGTTCTGGGAAGGAAAAGGGTAGTAATAGTGGGAGGTCAGTGTTTCCAAGAGCGACGGACGTGTAAATCCGTCCCTCCCACTGCGGAGCAAGGCGATGTCCCGAGAGAGTCCTGCTGAAGATCAAAAGGTTTCCTTCAAATTGTCTCTCCCGGTCCGGCCTGCCACGCACTTGGCGGGCAGATGCACACACCGTCAAGACCCGAATAAACCTCATTCCACGAACCCAGGCAACCCTGCTAAGTCACCAAACGTAGCGAAGTTCAAGGTACTTTCCAACCCCGCTCTTCCCTTTCTTATTTCACTATTATTTCAGCCGCGCAACATTTTTAAAATTGGGGATTTTTTTTGTTTTACATAAATACCGCACAAGAGTCCCCAACTGCTCCCGTCTGGAGCCAGTGGGACTATGGCATTCCCACTTGGGGTATGTGAGGCTGGAGGTTGTGGGGAGGGGAAGGAGATAGGGAAGAGGAAGGTGGGGAAGTACCTGGCTATTCAGATTTGGTCACCAAACACAGCTAAAGCCATTTCAAGCAACGTTTCAATTCTGAATGGTGGTCTTACACCAGGGCGATACTGAGAGTATCTTCCACTGTGGAACGTGCCGCAAATATACTATATATTATTTTAAATGAATAAATTGTGAATAACACAAATTAACCAAATAAAATTTATTTGCCACGCGGGGATTCGATCCCGCGACCTTCGGAGTGCGAGTCAAGAGCCTTACCGCTACATTACGCCGGCCGTCAAAATATCATAGTTCCACGGTTTAAGACTAAATAGTGGCGTAAGAAATAATGAAAACCAAAAAAATTTCAAACCAAATCCGGTCAAGCCAGATTCTAAAATTGGTTGACAAAAAAACGGATATAATTATTTACTCGCTGGTTTCCGGCGTGCGTTGCAATTCGAGATTCAAAGAAATAATTATTTCTCTCTGCATGTCCTTTCCCGTGCGTCCCCGTTCCCCTCCCGCATCCCCTTCCACCTTCCCCGGCTACCCTCCCCCTTCTCCCGCTCCCTCGTTCCGCCAACCTCCCCTCCCGCGTTTCATATATTCAGTCCCACTACAATCGGTTTTCAAACAGCTCGCATGCCACATTTTACAATTTTTTTAAAATCAAATTTTCATTTTTCATATATTACAAACATTATTTTTGTTTACATGAGCTTCACACAGGAGGCCACCAGGAATATAATTTCCCTCAGGGCTTATGTCATCTTTGGGGATGCTGTGTGGAGGGTTTTTGTAAGGAAAGGAAGGAGAGGAGAGTTCTGGGAAGGAAAAGGATTTAAGGGGTGGGTAGGAATCTGGGGTTCAGTGTGTCCTAGTCGTCCGCCTTCAAGACCTAGACAAACCTCACCCCATGAACCCGAGCACCCCTGCTAAATCACCTAACGTAGCGAACCACTTGGGGTATTGTTAAAACATTCAATCAAATCTGATACCTAACATAGGTACCCATTTAAAAAATCTGTAATTTAAAAACACCAGAGACAATTCTTTTGTTAAAAAAAAAAACAGCTGCCTGCTATATTCACATTCATCAAACGCGCGAACTGTCAAACGTAAAAATAGTCGTTAAGTTTTCTGAATTTATCCAAGTTTCTGCGCAATTTTCTTAATTTTTTTTCCTCAATAACCTTCTACAAAGTATTAGAAAACTAAAAAAAAGATGAATGCCATAGGTAAAGTCGTGACCAAGGGAAGCAGGTATTCATTTTTATATATATTCGAGTGTGAAGATTATTTTTACTACCCATGGTATGGTTGTGGTAAATGATTAGTAAATTAGCCAAAGCGGAAAAGGAGGTAGGTTTGTTATTCGCACAGCTGTTTGACTTTTAGCGAGGTGCTGCGGTCATTCAGGTCACCACACGTAATCAAAATACTGTATGTCTCTTTTGTTCGCTCAATATTAGAATTCGGATCAGTCATATGGAATCCCCAAAACAAAGTTTACATTGAAAGGTTAGAAAGAATTCAAAAAAAGATACTGAAACACCTAGACTTTAAATCCTTTCGAACATCAGAAAGCCTAAAAGACTCATTAACATTCCATAATTTATCAACCTTAGAAGATAGAAGAAATATATCCGACCAGAAATTTCTATTCAAAATCATTAACAACGTTGTTGACAACAACTATCTTCTAGAACACATTAATTTCCACTGTCCAATAAGAAACACAAGGTCAAACCACTCAAAAACAAATTACACACAACATTCATTTCTCCGAAGGACGTGCACAAAATACAATGATATCTTTTTTGACGCTGATATTTTCCATTTGTCCTCAGGCCAATTTATTATATTCATAATAGAAAAAATCAAAACAAATTGTTAATTATGAACTCTCCACCCCTGCTGCATGTTATTTTTTTTCTCATTTTCATTATGTTGGTTTTCCTTCTTTTTATAATAATAATAATATTTGGATGATTTACATATCCCACATGCTTTAATTTATGTATTTTTTTTCATTTCTGTTGTACATACATATATATATTTTTCTTTTTTTCTACCACTTTATGTTTTAATACTTGTTTATATATATATATATGTATTATAAATTTTAGCGGAAACTTCGCCGGTTAATGCAACCATGTAATATGCTACTCTATTATGAAAATATGTATAACTGTTTGTTTCCTTAATAAACTAAAATAAAAAATAAAATAAAATAAACCTGATAGTATATAACTCTGCTAATGATTATTATACGGGCAGAAAATTAGTCGTATCGAATCTCTCGTTCGTAACCAACATACACGGTCGGAATAAAGTTCATGCAAATACGTTGAAGGTCAAGTTGCATAAAACGAAATTATATTACGTTTAATGGACTCAATGTTATACGTTCGCATTATACCTACTCCTACACATATTTTAAAATCAGCTACCTTAGATGGCACACATTAATTACGTGAGCAATTTTTCTTCCAATCTAGACCACCCCCCCCCCCCCCCGCTTGGTGAGATAAATTTTGGCCACTTCGTATATTCTTATATTGCAATCCTTAGAGCATTGGCGTCGGGTGGGAATGCTATCCTTGTTCTACCGGTCACAATGGAAGATGCTCCGAGGAATTAGCGTCATTGATCCCTTTGGCACCGGTGCATAGTCGGGAAACACGCCACGTACACGGTTGACATTTGTCACATGATAACAGGACGCTTCTTCGACTCGTTCTTGTGTTCAACAGCTCGGCTGTGGAATGATTTGCCAGTCTCTGTGTTCTCCTCCTTCCTACAACATGGGTCTCTTCAAGACCAATGTTCATTTCTTCCTCTCCTTAAAAAGACCCTCCACACAGCATCCCAGATGACATAGGCCCTGAGGGAAATTATTTTCCTCAAGGCCTCCTGTGTGGAGTTAATGAAAAAAAAAATCTTTTCATTTTTTCTCATTATACGTGAGATTTTGCTGGACCCCCCCCCCCCTTTTGAGCTCACGTAATTAATGTACACCCCCTTACCTCATTTTGAGTGAGGTTTGAGCAAATCTGAAAAAACAAATGTTTGGCAGGCTGGATCGGGAGAGACTGGTTGACAGTGGGCGGGATAAAGGAGTGACGAGCGTATGAATGAATATACGAGTTATTTCAGGATATTATGTGTAAGAATAATTACACAACTTATGATAATACATAATTGTGATTACTTACATAAGTAGGAAAATAAGGCCAATGTTTCAAAATAAATTTATACATCTCATAATGGTGGTACGTTCGATGCAAGTGGATGTCGACGATATATGGATCCAATTTTAGTAATGACTTATTAATGAGCCTCTGGAGAACCATACAGTTTATTAATTAAATTGTTTAAAGCTTAAAAAATGACAATGTGGGTAGGAAATCAGTAGCTTACTTTTAACCCGCTGCTTGTAATAAATTAAAAACTCGAAACAATTTAATGGCAATTACTAAAAATTTAACTTTTTTTTTATTTATTTCATATTCAAACCACGGGCAACATTTTTAAATAAATGAGAGAGGGCGAAATTTAGTCTAGTGGTATGAAGCGCCTGAACCTTTGCGGCACATATATTCAGCGGACTAAGGGTAGAATACTACGAAATTAAAAAAAAATATGTAAAAAAAAAAAAAAATAAATAAATAATGTACCTTTATCTCTTAATAATTTTTCAAAAGAACTCAATATTATTAAACAAATTGCAATCAATAATGGTTATAATTCCAATGTAATTGAAAAAAATTCTTAATAAAAAATACAAGAATAATTTCCTTAGATCATACATCTACCCTATTCAAAAGGATAAAGAAGAGAAGAAATGGAGAAAAATGATGTACTTTAATAATAAAATTTCTAATTCAATAAAAAAGAATGTACCGAATGAAATTATTCCTGTATTTTATGCAAACAATAGACTTAAAAATTACATATTAAATAATAAAGATAGAGATTCAAAAATGAAAAAATCTGGAAATTATAAATTGAAATGTAATGATTGTGATTTCTTTTATATAGGTAAAACTTCGAGAAACTTTGAAATAAGGATTAAAAAGCATATGAAAGCTTTAAATAATAATAGTTTCTCGGAGTTTGCCAACCATTTAATAGAAACTAGTCATACCTTTAATTTTAACAGTGGAATAGAATTAATACATTGTAATGTCAATGGCTTTCAGTTCGATAAATTAGAAATTTTAGAGATTAGAAAGAGCGTTAATGCAAATTTAAATATTATTAATAATCAAAAATTGTTTTTAAATGACCCATTATTAAATCTATTCCCCTTTTAAATTTTTTAAAAAATTTTTAATGGTTCTATATTGCCCCTCGTCCCTTACACATTATTTTCTTTCAAATTTTATTATTGTTTATGTCTATTATTTTTCTCTATTACCTATTTATGTCTATTTTTAAAAATTAGTTCTGTCAAAACCCTGAGGAAGTCAGCTTTGCTGACGAAACATGTCGGTTTTTGTAAATAATTAAGTGGTTAATACAACGTTATTTATTAATTTGAAAAATACATATTTTTGTAAAATCAATATCCAGTCTTCAAACATCTCCAAATTGAAAGGCAAACAAAACATAAAAGAAAGCATCATCTTGCGACTCCGAAGAAGAAAACACAAATCATAATAAGATGACCAAATGTACCTAAAGGAAAAGGTGCACTGAAATTCGACGACAAAAGTATGGAAAAATCATCCTTTACATTATTAAAAGAGTCTCCACTAATCTAGTCTAATTTAGTTTTCCGAAGGTTTCACTTGTACCGCGAGTGAATTGCGCGCTCTGATTTTTTTATTTGCCCAGACCATTGTAAATAAATTTTTTTTGAACATTTGTCGAATAAAATATGTGTATGTTTTTATTTTTTTTTCATTACCCGTAATTTTAGTATCATTACAACTCGAATGTAATGATTGTCCCTCATTTTATATTGGAAAAACAACTCGTAATTTTGGAATCAGAATCAAAGAACATTTAAGGTGTCTTAACAATAAAAAATTTTCAGAGTTCGCTAACCATATTATTGAAAATAACCATAGTTTTGAAAAAAATACGGGGATAAATATTCTTCATATTAATCATAAAGGAAAACGTTTAGATAACTCAGAAGCCTTGGAAATAAAAAAAAAATCCTTTAAAAATAATGAATCTATTATCAAAAACAAAAAATATTGTCCAATCATGGATATGTTTCCCTACTCACCCACTCTTCATTAATACCTAGCAACGGCTCCACCCCTACCATAATAATAGATTGTTCCCATCCATATTAGTCCAGTAAACGAATGGTCCAAAAGGAGGTGTAGAGTGCGTGAGCAGGGACCTAAGCGATTCTTTCAGGACTTGTTTAGGTTGCTTAGGGTGTGAACATACTAAAAGTCCTGACGTCTAGGTGGTGAGCTAGGGGGGGGAGGGGGGGGGGGAAGGTCCCGATTTTCGGGTTTCCGTTTATATCTCAAAAACGGTGCGTCGCAGAGGAAAACTTTTTTAGAATAAGTAAAAGCTCATTAAATTATCTACAACTTTTATTCTATACATAATTTTGAAAATCCCAGCCGTTTTTGAGTTATACGCTCCACAAATGTCAATATTTTCTAAAAAAATCATTTTTCCTCACATTTTTCATCAAACATTCCTTCATATCGTCTAAAATATTCATCAAAGAAAGAAATTTATTCAAAAGAAGTTGTAAATAATTTAATTACCTTTTAGAATATATGTACATGGCTAAATAAATCTCCAACCAGTAAATATTTACAGCAATTTTCAGTTTTTTCGTAAAATGTCGTCATTTTCAGAAAAAGCTGTTTTTTCTTACCAAAATGTTAAGATGGGTTTTTTCTTCATGGGAAATTCCTTATTAATTTTTGCACGCAAGAAAGCAGGTAAGTTGTTCTCGAACAGATGATTAGTGAAATTCATTGTATAATCATTATTATTGTTATTGGTAGTTAGGTTAATCGTCGGAGATGCTACAATAACGTGCTACGATGCTGTTCGAGTTGGTGAAAAGGCAATGAATGCGATAGTGGGCTTGACATTCTCAGACATCAAGTTGTCCCGCAAAGATTGGGCATTCCCAATGTCTTCTGTCAGCTCGTCGATAAAAATTCACGTTGAAAAGGTTGCAGTTGACCCAACATTGCTGTTTCAGCGGATGTGTATAAACAAACGATCAGATGAGGACTTGATGAAATTCTTTGAGTATGAGTTGGCCCCATTTCCCTTGGCACTGTTCTTAATAACATCATGTTACACTCTCAACTTTATTTGGATTAAATTTTTCATATCCTCTTTGGACGTGAGGGTCCTGGCAAGCGTTGTTCATCCATGGCATCGTCATTCTCAGTGGTGGGATGTTCTTGCTGAAAGGGCTCTACGTCATCTTCATCGTCGTCCTCGGCAACAGGCAAGCTATTGAGGCATCTCCTTTGGCAGTGAAGGCACGCTGCAGAACAGGTCAGCATTGCTTTTCGGCATCCGCATTTGCCAATTGCACAATCCTTGGTGCAGCGGCAAAATATCATTTTCAGAAGGACCTCCGGTGCTGGAGGATCTTCTGTTGTAATTGGCGCCAGGGTGTCTCCTTCGTGTTTCCACCCCCATTCTTCAGGGGACAGCTCAATCCCGAGCTACTGCTGAACTTGGTGGTATGTCCTATTTAATATCCTATATCATATATATTTGCCACGGACCTTGTGAACGACTGGAAGTGGTACTGGTTAAGGGAGCTCTGTCTTTTTGGCGCCGCATACCATTTCAGGAAGCATTTATTTCCAGCTTCTTCAACCTCGTCGTGAGTAGAGGAGGGGTTGTCAAAGATCATTGCCGCTTGCTTGATCATTTCTGACTCCAAGTACAATTTTGAAAAGCCCACCTTGCTTCTCCTGAAATTTGCAGACGTTGTATCGCATCCGGTAAATGAATGTAAAAATATGATGTGTTCAAATCCACGATGCTGCATCTCTTGGGTGGACAGTGCCAATGTTTTGGTTTTCCCTCGTCCGGGTTTCAGCAACAGAATATCTTAGGTGGGAGGAGTGGAAGCAATCAAAAGGACAGTGAGGTCCACATCCTCACCAAAGACAGCCACAGAGTTGTGAAAGGATAGTTCTACAGCAGTCTTCACGATAAGGACGTCAGCATCATCGGTGGCCTGATGAGTCTGTATCCCATTCTCCCGAAACTTAGTCTGTAGTAAGGATATTAAATTACTTTTGTTGGTAGGATAGGATAAAAAATCTTCCTGTTTAACGGGTATTGATTTGTTCCATGTCAAATTGATGTCGGCTGACCTTCTCAGTCTGTATCGTCGCATCTGTTCTTGTGATTTCGTACTTTTGACTGGATTTGCGTACCCAGCAAATACCACAGTGCGAGTCATTCCAGGATAGTGGTGGTTGACATAGGTGATATAACGATCACAAATTGCGGCAACGTAGGCATCTTTTTGTCAAATTACTCTGTATAATACAGATAATATGTATAATATGATAGAAATCCTCCGTCCTCCGTCCTCAACTATGTTCATCTGAGACAGTAGAACATTTTTTTTAAAGGCTCGAATAAGCTATACAGAACAGATTTATTTGTCTTTCGCATCCCACTTTCATTGAACACAGTGCCAAGGGAAATGGGGCCAACTCATACTCAAAGAATTTCATCAAATCCTCATCTGATCGTTTGTTTATACACATCCGCTGAAACAGCAATGTTGGGTAAACTGCAACCTTTTCAACGTGAATTTTTATTGACGAGCTGACAAAAGACATTGGGAATGCCCGATCTTTGCGGGACAACTTGATGTCTGAGAATGTCAAGCCCACTATCGCATTCAATGCCTTTTCACCAACTCGAACAGCATCGTAGCACGTTATTGTAGCATCTCCGACGACTAACCTAATTACCCATCACAATAATAATGATTATAAAATGAATTTCACTAATCATCTGTTCGAGAACAATTTACCTGCTTTCTTGCGTGCAAAAATTAATAAGGAATTTCCCATGAAGAAAAACCCATCTTAACATTTTGGTAAGAAAAAACAGCTTTTTCTGAAAATGACAACATTTTACGAAAAAACTGAAAATTGCTGTAAATATTTACTGGTTGGAGATTTATTTAGACATGTACATATATTCTAAAAGGTAATTAAAGTATTTACAACTTCTTTTGAATAAATTTCTTTCTTTGATGAATATTTTAGACGATATGAAGGAATGTTTGATGAAAAATGTGAGGAAAAATGATTTTTTTAGAAAATATTGACATTTGTGGAGCGTATAACTCAAAAACGGCTGGGATTTTCAAAATTATGTATAGAATAAAAGTTGTAGATAATCTAATGAGCTTTTACTTATTCTAAAAAAGTTTCCCTCTGCGACGCACCGTTTTTGAGATATAAACGGAAACCCGAAAATCGGGACCTTCCCCCCCCCCCCCTCCCCCCCTAGCTCACCACCTAGACGTCAGGACTTTAAGTATGTTCACACCCTAAGCATCCTAAACAAGTCCTGAAAGAATCGCTTAGGTCCCTGCTCACGCACTCTACAACTCCTTCCTTTACTGGACTATATTTCGAAACTGTCAAATTAGTATACGCTTGCCCTGAAGAAGGAACGGTCGTTCCGAAACCGGTCGGCTTTACTCAAATATATAAGTGGTTCAAACAAAGTTAAATTGTTTCATTTATCTTTAAAGTTTTTCGTTTTCGGATTCATTCACCAACATTCCATTTATTTGGATTCTGATGCAAAGCAGAAAATAATCTGATCTGCTTACAGAATATGGTTAAATATTAAATGATCAATACCTTGCTACCCCATTCTTGTTTTTCCTTGCGAAGCCGAAGCAAAGTTGGATATAAATATTCTTTTATTGCATTCATACAGTAAAAGGAATCGAGATCGTTTGATTTTTTTCAGCAAACTGTAATTTTTGATTTAAAGGAACTACGAATCTCCGTTTGGTATACTGGTGCTATTCTGTGTTTCCGATATTTTTTACATCATTTTAAGTCACTTAAAATGTTCACGCGTATATTTCGTGCTACGGCCCAAACAGGGTTAGCAAAAGTTAAACATTTAACATGACGAACAGATTATTGATTAGTTATATTGATTGTGATGTAGGTACTATTATTTACACAATAACAGACTCATCTACCGGATATGCCGGATCTGCCCTGATGATAGACACTGCTACGATGTCCGAAACGGCTAAGAAGGAGGTAGCGCAATACGGCATAACACTCCAAAAACAAATAACGAAAATACACAATAATAATTCGTTTTTTGAAGAGCTAATATTATTGTAATGAATAATGACTTACATAATTAACTAATCATCGTTCACTCCACTCACAGGGGTAGGTAGAGAAAATAGGCTACAAAACTCTTGTCTTGATACATGCTCATATTCTCTTATTGATTGGTTAAAATCAATAAGAGAATATGAGCATGCACTCCACCCACAGGGTTAGATAGATAGAATAGGTCGCCACAAAACTATTGCCTTAATACATGCTCATATTCTCTTATTGATTGGTTAAAATCAATGAGAGAATATGAGCATGCACTCCACCCACAGGGTTAGATAGAGAGAATAGGTCGCCACAAAACTATTGCCTTAATACATGCTCATATTCTCTTATTGATTGGTTAAAATCAATGAGAGAATATGAGCATGCACTCCACCCACAGGGTTAGATAGAGAGAATAGGTCGCCACAAAACTATTGCCTTAATACATGCTCATATTCTCTTATTGATTGGTTAAAATCAGTAAGAGAATATGAGCATGCACTTCACCCACAGGGATAGATAGAGAGTGGTCACCACAAAACTCTTGCCTTAATACATGCTCATATTCTCTCATTGATTGGTTATGTTTAATTAGAGAGATTTTAATTAAGCTTACCGAAAATTCATAATTTTAAGTACTTGTAAAAGTTAAACAAAATGTTAAATAAAATTGCAATAAAAAGCAACGTAAAGAATAAGAAATCCGTTTTAAAATAATTTTAGGAAATTTAGAAAAAATAGTTACCCTAGAATTACTAACTATACAAGAACTACTTATTACTACTAATGTATGATGACTTTAATATGCTGAGTAAATATTTTTAACACTTTTGTTTGCCGTTCGAAACATGTGCTTAAAATAAAAATTTATATAAAAGGACTAAAGTTTTTCGAAATGTAACTTTGCAGGTTGTAGGTTAAAACGTACTTATCTAGTATACAGGGTGTAATACCACTTACCTGAATGATTTTAACCTATTACTGTACATGTTTGGAGTAAAAAGTGTAAATGTGATTTTGCAGTCACACCGAAGACATGTTTTTAAAATGATTTTTTTTATTAACATCGCAACTGAGTAATTGGGTACAACCTAGCGGGTCAAGTCATTCTTACCCCGTCTCATTCCAGCAGCACCGTAAAGGCTTGTTCGCATTAAGCAAGTAGTTAGTCGAGTGGCGAGTATACTCGCTACTAGACTCGCCGAAAAATGTTCGCATTATGTACTTTCAAGCAGAGTGCCCGCCGCCCATTGCAAGATGACGGACTGCTGCACAATAAAGTAAATACGCTAATTAGCTGATGCTTATTTTGGAAGATGTGGAAGAATAAATTAGTACGATGAAAATAAATAAACTATGGACACGAAAAGAGATTAAAAGCAGCACCAATAAAAAATAATTTTAGAGTTACATCTTCCCTCCAACGCCACAACATTTCCGCACGTCTACAAATGAACTCTGCTGAAACGGCGGGTTCGCACATGCCAGTGCGCAGGAATACGTGGTGAAAAAAAAAAGAGTGGAATGGATTGACTCTACTAAAGAGCTGACTAAACCACTCTACTAAAATTGTGGTGTTCAGACACATTTAGTATAATATACTCGATACTCGACCAAAATATTTGCCGTATGCGAATGGCTCTAAAGAGGCCAGAAATTCGACACGCGAATAGAATGTTCGCGTGTCAAATTTCTTGGTTAAGATCCTTTAGGTGCGTGGTGTTACATCCTGCACAGATAAACGAGGTCTCTAACAACTACACAATAAATTCATAATGTTCATTTCTTTAAAAATAATTTGGCCACCCTTGCTCCATCCCGCCCTAAGCACTAACCAGCCCCTGCCTCCCGCAGATCTTAAGGCTTCTAGTCACATTCGTGTAACCACTTTTTATGTGAACTTTTACTTGGGAAATTCTCTCGAAACGGCCGCAATTTTAGAGAATCGCTTACGCACATAAGAAATGCGGGCTTTTATTTTTCATTGTTCCACAGTTTTGAATATAAAATCAATGCGTGTTTCTACGGAAACATTAAATAAATACCAACCTTTTTACGCTTCGAGATGCAAATAACGTGTTACCACAACACTTGAATTATTATTTGATAACGTATTAACTGAGAAGCGTTGAACTGATTCATAGTCCTGTAAGGGGCCATTCATTTATTACGTAAGACGATTTAGGGGGGGAGGGGGGGTCGACCATGTCTTATTTTTTCTTACAAGGGGGTGGGAGGGAGTCTCTATAGTTCTTACGTAAGATCACAAAAATGCGCAAAGGTAACATTATTAGTACCTGAAAAAAAAAAGTGAAAAATAAACATTAAAACAAACTAAACGTGTATTCACTTTTTCCTTTAGATTCTTACGTAATAAATGTTAAGCAGCGGGGGGGGGGGGGGTCGGCCTATTCTTATTTTTTCTTATAATAGGGGGGAGGGGGTCAAAAACTAGCAAAATTCGTCTTACGTAATAAATGAATGGCCCCTAAATTACTTTCTATGAAATAAATTTCGGAACTAAGTACCTTTAAATGAAACAAATTATTCATGCAGTTTAAATCATATTAATGATCAAAATTATAATTCATTTTATTAGAAAGATTTTATTAGATTTCAATCGTAACATGGGACCTCGTTCTCACCTATCCGAACAACCGACTTTAGAACTGCGATCGGCTCTTCTTATGGATTTCAAAAGAGCCTTTGAAAATAAAATAAGGGAAGTAATTACATGGAAATTAAAGACAATTGCAGTTAAAGGAAAGGCACTAAAAGCTATCTAACAGACAATGTATAAATCAGAACTTTTGATATACGAACTGGGAATGCCACAGGGGTTCGTACTAGGCCCTTTTATTCAGCATTCAAATAAATGATATTATACCTGGCTCCTAAAAGGTTTCAAGGCAAGATCATTTGCTTATTTATATCACAGGATTTATGAAAGTATATTTGAAAAATCAATGGTGATCTTGTCAATGTGTCAAGGTTTGTATATTGCTAACCAACATACGATGAACGCCTTCAAATTCTAATGAGCGGTGAAAAATTGAAAAAGATTATTTGCTCTGAAAACTGCAGAACCAATGTGACAAAACCAGTAATAAATAAAAATCAATGCAAAAAATGATGAAGGAATTAGTTGAAATGAGTGTCAAACAAAGAATTTTCTACAATAAAATTTAATTTAATCTACCAAGTTTTTACCGATTTAAACCAACTTACTTCACAGACAAACTACATTACAATAAAGACCTTCAAGTATATCATACAAGACAGAAATAAAATAATAAACCAAAATGAACGAAACCAAAAAACAGAATAGTTTTCTTTGTAAAGGCAATCTCATATATAGTATAATTAAAAATTAAATTTAAAACGCACATAGATTAAGCATGTTGGAAAAATGTATAAGTTATAAATGTAATAAGAATTAAAAATTGGAACTGATTGTGAGAAGAATTCTGACAAGCGATAAAAAACCTACGAGAATTAAGAATTCAGACTAACCCGCGATATTTTACGGGACTGCGCTAGTTTATTACAATTATTGTGATTTTATTTAATACAACCACAAAAAAAGAGTGTTTGAAGTAGGTAAAGATAATATAAAGCAGATCATTTAGATACCTACCCCGAATACGAAATAACTTAGTGTGTTTATTTTTATTTTGCAACGCTTTCTTCAAATTACCATAGCTTCCCATACAGCATAAGTATACACAACATGGCTCCAAACACACAAAAATGCTTATGAAAACCCGTATCTGCCAATGAATAACAATAAAATGTTTTGGTAAAGGGGGAAACGGCGAAACAGAGACATAATCTGTAATATATACACCTAGGCTACAATTTCCGTTGCATAATCTCAACTTTATAGGGAGATTGGAGACTCGGTCTGCTCTTATTTGGTCATCTGCGTATTTATCTATTAGATAACACAGCTTACAGGGGTCTGATAATAAAATGACACGATATCTCCGTTTGTGCTGACCACCTATTTATTCAAATGACCACTACAACGGCTGCGATTGGCAGAACCCTGAAAGAAAATGTCCACCAGATAATGTGTGTAACGGTGTAGTAGAACTTTGTGACATCATTTCGTTTTCATAATAATGAATGGCATACAGTCCTACAGAATCAAAGAGAAACTACTTCTAAGGTTTTTGCTTCATTCATATTAAATTTCTGGGCTGCTTTTTAGTTTTGGTCAATTCGGCTACTTTCCTTGTGGAATGACCAACTTTACTGTCCTGCGTACACTTATTCAGGCACACCTTATCGACTCATTTATGAGCGGATACAAGATGAAGGAGGAACTGTATCGTTTGGTGGGAGAATTTAGATTTAGGTAACGTTTTCATGGCTAGTGGGAAAGCGGAAGCAAAATGATAGTATGGCACCATCTAAGACGATTGATGATTTGAAGGTTTTAAAACTTGTCCAGGAATGATATAAAGTAGGATATTTTGCCAAATGTTTCTTAATATTAGAATGAAAGCAAAATAGTTTGTCTTTCTTTATGATGATAAACGTAAGACACAAATATTCCACTAGCTTTTATCAGCGGCTTCGCTCGCTTGGTATTATCCACTGGAACGCTTTTCGCCACATTATGGCACCATTTAAAATACCTCGGATTGCTTTGCTGCCAATTTTGGCAAATTTTACATTATTGTATTTAATTAAGTAGAAGTTTTACGATTTTAAAATATATATTTTTTTTATAAATCCTACGAATGTGAATTCATGAATTCTGAATTCATTGGCTGTATAGAACTGTAATGTGGGCGGAAAGTATTCAAAATGATTACCAAAAAATATCGAGTAATCGGAGAAAAAGTTTTAAATTGCGCTGTCACTCCAGTGGTTAAGGAGAAATGATTGCACAAAGAATATTCCCGCTGGAATGAAGTTTACTCCGAGATCAAGAATAGCCTGTCACTTCTCAGTCCTAGGCAAAAATCAAGTTGATTGGTCGTTCGTGATGCTACGTCAAAGAATTACAAATAAACAAACATACACACAAAGCAATTTATAATATTAGTTAGTTTTTATATTATTATTAAATCATTCATATAAAAACTAGCTGTTAAAAACCTGCTCCGCAGGTTGCGGCGGTCGGCTTTTGGTTCGGCTTCGCCCAGTTAATGCTGGTGACCATTTTATAAATCCAGTAGGAACTGGTTCCGAAAATAGCCCGTTCCTCGGATCCACCGTCATCTAACGGACTAAGTAAAGGAGACAGAGCAATGACGGCACATGTAATATATAGCCGTTTGATACAATATGACATATTGTATCAAACATTGTATTACTGTCAATCTATCAATATCCGGAGAGATACTACATATTCACAAATTCGTAGCAGTTATACCTAGGGGGGGAGACGTCCCCATTATCTTGACGAATTCTTGAATTCGAAACCGAATTATAACAATAGCTTTGTGTGAAATTCCACGTACACAGATGTTATTTGTGACGCGGCGCGTAGGCGTGGCGTCAGACATGCACTCGAAGCTGAGTTCTGAAATTCACCCACGCACACGTTACCGTATTAATACTGTACGACGTGTTGTAATTAGTGTTTTTGATAGTTTTAATCTTTGATGGACTTTCTACTTCTTGAGTCAACGTTTCGGACAGCGATACAATGTTCATAATCAGGGCAGATGATGGACACGATAACGCTCTCGAAACGTTGAATAAAGAAAGGGATAGCGCAAAAATGATTACCCAAAATGAATCACGATAATATTTTTTGCCCTAAAATATCAAATCATGTCTTCTTAATATATGCACAATATCACTTGAAGGATTTGGTGTAGTAATTCGAAGATTGTGTAGAAATATCACATCGTTTGTCGTTGAGTTCAAGACTAATATTCTAGGAAGATAAATAAAATATTAACCAAGATATGTGCGTATATTTTTGCGTTATAAGTTATAATAATTAAAGGGCAAGGCGTTGGCATTGGTATCGAACCATAGACCACACATTAAGTGCTTCGGTTGGGAATCCATAAAGTTAAATAGCGTCGCTATTTTCTTTTTGGATATTGCCGATCCGTGCGCGATTTCCGCTTTTATTCGTGAGCATTCTCTTAGCTTTGTGGGTTTTCCCTCCTTGGCTTTTTATTGCAGATGTAAAGATTTTTTTTTCGCAAAATGCCCCATTTTAGTACGACATTAGAGTCTTTTACGCGACAATTTTGAACAGTAGGTACCAACTTTACATGCTGGTAGAGTCTTTGTATTTGACTTTTCAAAATATGATAAACATTCATTTATTACCACGGAATGGGCCACCCTTAAGGTGAATATTTTTAGGAACATTTTGGAATACAAAATAAGATAAAAATATCATATCAAAATAAATTTACCCTTAAAATGCAGGTGAGTATGGTCTTATATTTTTTTGCTTGACAGAGTATAAATAGCGCAGCGTATATACGTTTTATGCTGCACCTTGTTCATTGATCAAATGTTTTAATTTGGGAGGCGGTTATGGTAACGGGAACATGGTAATATTTATTAGACAACCGACATCTCTGCCGTAAGTCATCCCAAGTGTTTCGCTATATTTGGTGACTTAGTAGGTGTGCCTGGGTTCATTTTTATTTTATTTATTTTTATTTTTGCAGAAACAAACAGTACATTATTACATAATGGGAAATATTTACAAAGTTATAGAATTAATACAATAATTGGTACCAATGACATGTCGCTGTTATATACTTATATTTTTGTGTGATAAATAATACATTATACCTAAATTAAGTTAGTAACTTATTGAAGGAGAGGGGTGTGGGAGAGTGTTTGTATGTGTGTAAATGAGGGTGTGAGAGGGTGTGTGTGTTATGTGTGCGAGTTCAGTGTGCTAAAAATGTTTTTCTTGAATAGAGGGAGGGAATCAAAAAATATATCGGTATTTGTGGTTTTTTTAATAGAGTTGAAACTTTGAAGGATGCGGGAAATGGGGGAGTTGGCTGCAGCGTTCGTATTATTACTGGTTGTGTAAAAAAGGTTGGTGTGGCGAGATCTTTTAGATGGGATGTTAAAATTTATTTGGGATAGAAGTTCTGGGCAGTCTATTTCGTTATGTATAATTTTATAGAGAAATGTCATGTCAGCTACCGTTCGCCTGGATTTCAGGGATTGGAGAGTGCAGATGTAATTATTGTTGTATTTATAACTGAGATACTTAATAAATTTATTTTGTATGCGCTCTATGTTATTAACGTATTGGGTGTATTTGGGATTCAAATCAAAATCAAAATCAAAATCAAAATCATTTATTGTACAAAATTAACATTTAGTACAAAAGGTATAACTTATAGGTACCTATATCCTATTTCTTCCAGTTAACCTAACATGTTGTACAGATTTGAACACAAAAAATATAAAAATGGTGTAATACAAAGCGAATTGGTTTTAATTCTTTATATAAACGTAAACATAAAACAGTTGTACCTATGTGAGGTATTCACTTAATGTGTAATGAGACCTGTTCAGGAGGAATGTTTTTAGTGATGACTTAAATCTGAGTGTATCTTGTATTTGTTTAATGTCGTGTGGAAGGTTGTTGTATACTTTAATGGCCATGTAAAAGGGTCCTTTTTGGAAAATTGTTTTGTTTGCTCTTGGTATTGATAAATTTTCTGTAAACCTTGTAGCGTGTTTATGTGTAGAGTTTTTTTGTGGAAACTTTTCTGGAGATGATCGCACTAACATGCATAACTCTATTATATATATGTCGGTGACTGTAAGAATTTTCAATTTTTTAAATATAGGTCTACATGAATCCCGATTAGCAGAGTTTGTCATTTTTCTTATACATCTTTTTTGGATGATAAAAACATCTTTGGCGTTTACTGAGTTTCCCCAAAAGATAATTCCGTATTTTATTATTGAATATACATAACCATAGTATGCGGCCATTACCGATTCGATGTTTAATATATTTCTCAGTGTACCTAGAACGAAAGAAAAGCTACTGATTTTGGCTACTATTTTGGATACATGTTCTTTCCAGTTTATATTTGCATCTAGTTGTATTCCCAGCAGTGATTCCAGACAGGCGATGCAAATTCATGGTTGGGGTTTGTCCTGATCTTGGCGGTGGATGAGTCTGACCATGAGTCTGAGTGTGGCAGGCCGAATCGGGAGAGATTGATTCAGGGAGACCTTTTGACTTCTGGAAATACTGACCTCCAGAATGCTATCCACCCCCATACATTTTCCTTCCCAGAACTTCCTCTCCTTCCTTTCCTAAAAAGATCCTACACACACATCCCCAAATTATTGTATAATTATTTTCCTCAGGGCCTCCTGTGAGGAGCTGGAATAAAAAAAGGACCACACAAATATTTCTACAATATTTTATTTTTTATTTTAACTTTATGAGTGAAACATCAAATTGTAATATTTAATTAAATGAAGACAATATTAGCGAAACTCAACCGAAAATAGAAAAATTAGAAAAATATATTGGCACCTCTGGGACACGAACCCAGGACCTCTCGCTTTCCGAGCAAACGCGCTAACCACTGCGCCGAGGTGTCGGTATCAACTTCGGTCTATTTTAACTGTATCGTACTTCGACTAAGAACCACCCACATTATCTTCATTTTCTTAACACATGTATTATTGACTGCTATGTTTTTATTTATGATTGCAAGATCCAAACCCGAACTAAATGCTCTCTAAATAATGTCTGGAAAAATCATTATCCATTTTATTTAAAATGCGACATCTATTGACTTTTCTGCAAGTCTAGGATGAATATTTTATTTTAACTTTATGAGTGAAAACTCAAATTGTAATATATATATATATATATTTTATATTTGCTCCACACAGGAGGCCCTGAGGAAAATAATTCCCCTCAGGGCCTATGTCATCTTTGGGGATGCTGGGTGGGGGGTCTTTTTAGGAAAGGAAGGAGAGGAAGTTCTGGGAAGGAAAAGGGTATTAGGGGTGGGTAGGAATCTGGGGTCAGGAGTAAAGGAAGCATTAATCCATCCTTCCCACTGCGGTGCAAAGCGATGTTCCGAGAGAGTACAGTTGGAGAAGTCAAAGGGAGTCCCTCAACCATTCTCTCTCGATGCCGCTGGTAGCGAACCACTTGGGGTGACTTATGGCAGAGGTGTTGGTTATCCAATAAATGGTTCCCGGGGCGGAGCCAGGACCTCTCGCTTTTCGAGCAATCGCGCTAACCACTGCGCCAAGGTGTCGAAATCAAATTCGGTCATTTTTAACCGTATCATACTTCGACTGAGAACCACCCAAGGTTCTTTGCTCGGTAAGCGAGAGGTCCTGGGTTCGTGTCCCAGAGATGCCAATATCTTTTTCCGATTTTTCTGTTTCCAGATTTTCGATTGAGTTTCGCTTATATTGTCTTCATTTAATTAAATTTCTATAATGCTCCAACGCATTACCAACTACAGACTAGACAAACTATTATAACAACGTGTGGCTAACAGATTGCATCAATCGGTTCGTCGATCTCTAATGCAAAAATGCATTTCTCCAATGAACTTGATGCTGCATAAAATACACGCATTATTTATAGTATATACAGAACCATACTTTCCCCGGATGCCACTCGAGATAAGCAATGTTTATTTTTTATTCGAAAAATTTAGATACAGTTCGCACGCAGAGGACATAATTTGAAATATCGTACAGAATATAGGATAGAATGGTTTGGGTTAGAGAAAAAGACAAGTATAGATTAAAGGGGGAAAACAACACGAGGTGATTTAATTAGAGTAGGAAAACCAAAGTATACGTGGAAGACCATATACGTACTGGTGAAAACAATCTAGTTACTTCTGGTCGAGAGAAAATGGAGCAACATCCGACTTTTACAAGAAGGAGCGAAGAAATTTAGGTTGTGGGAATTGATAGAACCACGGTTTAGTGGAATAAATCTTTAATTTGAGTCGAAGTTAAGTTTCTTAAGATCGGTTGAATAAATACAATTATTCGGCCAAGTCGTGATCTCTTTCGTTCAGATTGATGATCGTTGTACCTCTAGATCGTTTTCATTTACCATGGAGTCTTCTATTTCCAAAATCAAATATTTCCAATCGGCTCCACAAAGCAATTCAGAAAATTGATCAATCAGTCTACACCTCAGTCGGACGGTATTCTAACTTCACTTTACCTTGTTTATAAATATGAGGTGTCAAATTTTTCAAAGTTGATTTCCCATTATCTATTTAATAATTTCTGATTTTGAGGTTGAATCTTGAGTAAAGTATTTTAGTTAAACATGTTTTATAAGACGTACATTTGCCATTTTTTTGACATCTCCGTATAGGAGGCCTTGACGAAAATAATTCCCCACAGGCCCTATGTCATCTTTGGGGATGCTGTGTGGAGGGTATTCTTAGGAAAGGAAGGAGCTGATGTTCTAGAAAGGAAAAGGGTGTGAAGGGCGGGTACAGTGTGTCCAGGAGTGACGGATGTTCCGTGGATTTTCCGAGAGATCCCTGCTCGAGAAGTCAATAGGTCTCCCTCGACCAGTCTCTCCCGATCTGGCCTGCCGCGCAGTTGGTGGGTAGACGCATAATCAGTCGATATACATCTCTATTCTATTTATATGTTTTTAATTACTTCTTAAGTGCTCAATATTTTAGCATAACCGAATCCTATATATGTACCTACACCTATACATATAAATGATCCAGAAGTTTCAATTGATCGTATTATATATATATACTAACCTATTGCTTAATGTTATTCTATTTTCCTTTCAGTGATCTGTCCGAGCCCTTTGAAGCGCTCCACGGGGTGAGACAAGGAGATGGATTGGCCTGCCTCTTATTCAACATAGCCTTAGAAAAAGTTATTCGTGACTCAGGCATCGAAATAAGAGGAACGATATTTGACAACTCTGTGCAACTATTGGCTTACGCTGATGATATCGACATAATCGCGAAAACTCCAGATGCTCTACGTAACGCCTTCATAAATCTTGAAAGCTCTAACAAAAATATGGGTCTTGTAGTAAACCAACAAAAGACCAAATACATAGCTGTAGGATGCACCCAACAAATCCCAACTCTCTCATGTGGAAACCAAAATTTCGAAACGGTACCAAGATTCACATACTTAAGCTCCCTGATAACAAACGACAATAATACCACATAGGAGATCCAGAAGTGAACGCAAATCGCTGTTATTTCCGCCTACAAAACCTATTAAAGTCCAGACTGCTGTCCAGAAACACGAAGATATTAGTGTACAAAACACTTATCAGACCAGTGCTTACGTACGCAGCTGAGACTTGGGTACTAACTAAGAGGAATGAGCGAGCACTGGACGTATTTGAAAGAAAAATTTTGAGGCGCATCTTCGGACCGGTTCAAGAAAATGGATTTTGGCGCAGACGTTATAACAATGAGCTCTATACCTTGATTAATGAGCTAAACGTCGCAAAATTTATAAAACTGGGAAGACTTCGGTGGTTGGGTCATGTGGAGAGAATGACCGAGCACCAAGCACCAAAGTCCCTGCTGAACTCAAGACCAATAGGGCGAAGGAGCCTGGGAAGACCAAGACTAAGATGGAGCGACAACGTCCTCAAAGACATATCCATCTTGGAGCTTCTAAACTGGAGAGAGCTGGCACAAAACCGAGATGAGTGGAGGAAGACTCTTGAGGAGGCCAAGACTTACCAGGGGTTGTAGAGCCAATAGTGATGATGATGATTTTCCTTATAATTAGTGTAACTCGCTCAATAAGCACAAGAACTGGTTTCTTTTTGGTGAGATTGCGATTTTAAATATATTTTGTACCGATGTGTAATTTATTTAACACCACTGTACCCACTTATATATACACTTGTATATAAAAAAATAAATAAAAATAAAAAAAACAAAAAAATATTGAATCACGTTTGTGTTTTTTTTTTCAAATTTATTTATTTTGTACAAGATTATACATATTCGTGTCCAACTGATTTCTAGTAACATATGAACACACGTAAGCACATATCTGTCAGCTTTGTTACAATTTATAATTTTCTCTGGTTTTAGTAATAAAAATTTAAATATGTAGCAGAAACACCGTTAAAGAAAAGCGTTCTCGTTTTCTGAGTGTAATTTTTTGTGGTGATTTCAGCAGGCCACACCAAAAAATGCTCGCGGGCCGCACCAAAAAGCTTCGCGTGCCGCTGTTTCCCCACCCCTTAGAAGATGGTAAAGCGAAGTCAGAACCTTTTCTAACCAAAATGACGAACTACAATGTGCCTCTTAACAACGATCAACTGTCAAATACAAACAAAATAGAGATTGTAAGTGATGTTAGAACCTTGTAAAATAACAAAACATGTGTCTAAGAAATTGTAATTCATATGGTTCTGAAAATCAGAAATGAGTAAAGGAAATGATTTTGATTTCAAAGGTCATTTGTGAAAAAATGTCAGTTAGAAAACTTGATCCATGCGAGGTGACGCAGTATTAATACCATGTATCTCATAATTAACCTCTTAGGCCTCGGGTCAATTTTGTCGGAAGGTCAAAATATTTCCGCTTTGCAATAAAATCCAAATAAATGATACATTTCTGAACATATCCGAATGCTTAAAACCGTATTTAAAATGTGATGATATATGATTTAAAAATTATCTATTTTTGAATGTAGCTATTACTTTGTGGTTATCCATTATAGAATAATGAAATAATTTTACTTTGTATAAACCACTTATTTGATGTGCAAATCCGACCGGTTTCGGAACAAACGTTCCTTCGTCAGGGAAAGCTTTAACTAATTTGACAGTTTCGAACAATGTTTTATTATGGTAGGGGTGGAGCTGTTGCTAGATAATAATGTAGATTGGGTAGGTAGGTATTAGTGTAGAGTAGGTGGGTAGGGGAACAAATCCATGATTGGGCTATATGACAATATTTTTTGTTTGTTGATAATAGATTCATTATTTTTAAGGGATTTTTTAATTTCCAAGGCTTCTAAGTTATCTAAACGTTTTCCTTTATGATTAATATGAAGAATATTTATCCCTGTATTTTTTTCAAAACTATGGTTATTTTCAATGATATGGTTAGCAAACTCAGAAAAATTATTATTATTAAGACACCTTAAATGTTCTTTGATTCTGATTTCAAAATTACGAGTGGTTTTTCCAATATAAAATGAGGGACAATCATTGCATTTGAGTTTATATATTCCGGAATTAGTCAATTTATGGTCTTTATCTTTAGTATTTCTCAAAAAATTACCGATATTATTTCTTGTATAAAACGCTGGTTTAATATTAGAAGGAAGATTTTTGCAACATTGAAATGAAAAATTATTAATATACAAAATTTTACGCCATTCTTTATCATTAATATTATTAGAATTGTATAGATATTTATTTTTTGAAATTTTGATAAGTTTTTTATTTAGGATGTTATCAATTAATTTTGGTTCATATCCATATTCATATTCATATAAGTGGTTTATACAAAGTAAAATTATTTCATTATTCTAAAATTTATCTATTTATTATTAAAAACAACCACGTAAGTTTTCAACACTGAAATTTTGAATGTAAACTTCAGTACCTACGTTATAAAAATGGCTCTGATTAAATTAACTGTTAAAGAAAAAAAAACAAAAGAATATTAGACTAATGCAATAAATACGTCATGAGCACCTCACGTAAAATAATTAATAAAAAAATAATTAATTAAAAATTATATAAATAGTTTCGTTTTTTTCAATATGCTGTCGGAAATTTTGGTTTCATAATGGTATATTTTTTAATTATTTTGTGGTTAACTTTTAGATTTGAATACAAAGCGTGGTGTTTTCTCTTTCTAACACGTTAAGATCATCTTTCTAACAATGATAGTAAGGGAGACAACGATTTCCATGAGACCTGTACGCATTGTTCCGAAAAGCGAACAAATTAGCCTGAGGGAGAGATAAGAACAGTGGTTCTTAACCTGGGTTCGATCGAACCCCAGGGGTTTGGTGAGTCAGTGTTGCGGGTTCGGCGGAGGTCAAGGCACCTCCCCTGACTCATTTACAATTAAGAAGGGTTCGGTGAATGCGCATATGACACTGGTGGAGTTCAGTACCTCCAACAAGGTTAAGAACCACTGGATTAGAAACAATATTGTTGATAGTGTCGATTTTAAGTAGGTTAGTTCTACAACGTAATATAATTTCAATTCAAATTTTCAAGGTTTTCCAGACAATCCTTATCTGAACGAAGTGCATCGCGGATGATGCATTATGCAGGTGAGTGGCGAATTCATTGCACTTTGTGGTGAATCATCATTATCACGTCCAATTATCTTTAATAAATGCATGTTTTTATTTTTATTTGTTTGTCCTTAATCTGTGTGCTGGATTTTAATCATTGTTTCGAAACAAACAAATAATTGTTAGTCATTGTTAATGTCACCAATAATAAGAGCTTATCGATCGATCCAAATAATTATTTGCATACTGTTCGGATAATCCAATATAATAATATCTCTGAGTGCAAAGCTTTTTGCGCAGTTGAACAGATTGGGTCTCTGACAGATACGACCAATACTTAATAATAATATTATGATTTAATTCACTGCAGACAGGTGTAACATTGGGTTTCTTTTACACAGTGTCCGGAAATTCATAGTAGAAGCTGAAAACGGGAAAAAGATTTATTTTTGATTTATTATAGTATCAACAATATTTCTCTTAAAAAGATGTCCCGTATTAAGGATCTGGGTATCATATTTGATAAAAAATTAACATTTGTTCCACATATTAATGAAGTTACTAATAAGGCTATGAAATGTTTGGGATTTATTTTAAGAACAGTTAAAGATTTTACTTCACTATATTCATTTAAAATTCTCTTCACTGCTTTAGTAAGAAGTAATTTAGAATACAATTCCACTATTTGGTCTCCATACTATAAAGCACATCAAAAACAAATTGAAAAAGTTCAACGTAAATTTTTAAGATTCATTAATTACAAACTCTCCATACCCATTGAATAAATTAATTATGTTAACTTAATGAAAATACTTAATTTAACTGACCTATCGTGTAGAAGAACCAAGAGCGATTTAGTTCTCTTATTCAAATTGGTTAATGGATCACTTGACGCACCTGATTTAACAAAACAAATAACATTCCGAGTACCTAATCGTGACACGAGACTTTCTGAGTTGTTCTTTGTTTATCCGTCTAAGTCTAAAACTATTTTATTAACTCCCCAATCCAAAGACTACATAGGCTTGGAAATAAATTTAGTTCCGTGGACATTTTCATTTATTCCTTACCTAAATTTATATCAGAAATTTCAAAAATTCTGATCTAAATTTTATTATTATTCTTCTTATATTGTTTTTGTTGTTATTTCTTTTTAATTCTGCTTCCTTTCTTTTAGTGTAAATGAAGAGAAATAATAATTGGTGTTTTATTGTTTCTATTAGATGTGCTATCTGCTGTTTTTACTATGTGGGTCTGCGCCTCCGGGTGTCGCCGATATTGTTTACCAATTAACAAATAAACTAAAAGAACAAATAATTAACGAATAAACCAAACGAACGTTAAACTAAATGAACCAATTCTTTCCTTATTCAAAATATATTGTTAACCAATATTAATGCACATTTTCAAAAAATCAACGAAATGAACAAATTCTTTTTGTATGAAAACTACGCTAATTAGCGCGTAGTCCGGCGACAGTTGCGCGGACACCATAGCATATCTCTTCTGTATTTGAATATCTTTGATTATTATGTTACAGGATTGATGTAAATGGTCCAAGGGCGTAAATAAATAAATAAATAAATCTGCTAATTTCGAGATTTTTTTAAAAATTCTGTTATTATATCATTATAGTAACAATCTTTGGATAAAGTGCCATTTTCTTTAAATCTTACTATAAACTAGATAAACATTTATAACAACTTATGGCTCAAATTTGCATCCACCGGTTCATAAATCACTGACAGGAAACTATGTATAATGATTTGATCAATGAAAGCGATGCTGCGTAATAATGTCCATATTCAGTTTTATTCATACTCTGTATAGACATAAAATGTCCCCTTCCTTCAAATAACTGAAATAATAACAGAACTTGAATAGAACTTTCACAGAACGTGAAAATTAACCTCAAATATATGAAGAATTGTTCAAAATTTTTCGTCCTTTTAACCCATCCTAAATAAGGTGTAGATTCACGAGGCCCCCTAGCACAGTCAATCGATAAGGATTGATAGGATAACATTCGGCAACTTCTCTTCGTTCGCCAGTAAGATCGCCAATTAAATGTTCTTAATATATTTGAAGTCGTTTGTACGTTAGCCATCTGCAGTTCTGCTAGGGAACAATGAGAAATTACCGAAAGTCATCCTATCAATCCTTATTGATCAACCATGCTAGGAGGCCTGATTGATTCTTATTTCTATGACTTTCCAGACGCAGTATAAAATTGTTGGACTTAACATAATTATGAGGTACTTTAAAAATGCCCAAACTAAAAGAAAATTATCATTTTTTATGTTTATGAAATATCACGTAAACTTTTTTTCCATAAACTATCTTGCTTATTTAAACATAGATATAAAGTAAAAATCTTTCTCCGTGATATTTATACTGCAGTCATTTTAATAAAAATAAGTTATTTTATGCAAAGGAGCCGGCGAAATCTTTATTTTGTTTCTCATGGGCTGTTTTTATTTATATTTTATTAACAATCATATGGACCTTCTACAGATAATTGTATCCATCAACATCGGTAGAATAACTCGACGATTCACAAATAACGGCCAGCGGTTTGTCCAATTTTTTTGATGACCTCAATTTTCTGAAAATTAAAACAAATTATTTGCCTCGTAATCCTTAAAAAAAAATATGGAGCTTTTAGAAATCTTAAGTAGTTTTTAGTTTAGTTAGTTCATTGAAGTTTTTATTTACATGAGAAAGGTATAATCTTGCATTTCGCTCGTTTTGTTGAAACGCGGAAGGAAAATACCGAATCACGAAAACAAATGTAATACCATAATATAATAACTTAAAACTTTTACATAAAGAAAATTGCGTATTTAGTGGCATCGTGCAAGTTATTAGTACAACTTTACCTGATCCCCCAAGGGTTAGCCCCGAAATTGTAATCATTATAAAGTAAAAATTTATTTACCAATTTCCAAACTTCTTCAAAAATATCTTTAAAAAAAATAAGATGGTATGAACATCAAACGAATTTATTTACAGTGTCGACTTTTTGTATTTGTACGCTACTCTCTGCACGTCTATCTTCTATCTTCTATCTTCTATCTTCTATCTTCTATCTTCTATCTTCTATCTTCTATCTTCTATCTTCTATCTTCTATCTTCTATCTTCTATCTTCTATCTTCTATCTTCTATCTTCTATCTTCTATCTTCTATCTTCTATCTTCTATCTTCTATCTTCTATCTTCTATCTTCTATCTTCTATCTTCTATCTTCTATCTTCTATCTTCTATCTTCTATCTTCTATCTTCTATCTTCTACCTTCTATCTTCTATCTTCTATCTTCTATCTTCTATCTTCTATCTTCTATCTTCTATCTTCTATCTTCTATCTTCTATCTTCTATCTTCTATCTTCTATCTTCTATCTTCTATCTTCTATCTTCTATCTTCTATCTTCTATCTTCTATCTTCTATCTTCTATCTTCTATCTTCTATCTTCTATCTTCTATCTTCTATCTTCTATCTTCTATCTTCTATCTTCTATCTTCTATCTTCTATCTTCTATCTTCTATCTTCTATCTTCTATCTTCTATCTTCTATCTTCTATCTTCTATCTTCTATCTTCTATCTTCTATCTTCTATCTTCTATCTTCTATCTTCTATCTTCTATCTTCTATCTTCTATCTTCTATCTTCTATCTTCTATCTTCTATCTTCTATCTTCTATCTTCTATCTTCTATCTTCTATCTTCTATCTTCTATCTTCTATCTTCTATCTTCTATCTTCTATCTTCTATCTTCTATCTTCTATCTTCTATCTTCTATCTTCTATCTTCTATCTTCTATCTTCTCCCGTCTCCCGTCTCCCGTCTCCCGTCTCCCGTCTCCCGTCTCCCGTCTCCCGTCTCCCGTCTCCCGTCTCCCGTCTCCCGTCTCCCGTCTCCCGTCTCCCGTCTCCCGTCTCCCGTCTCCCGTCTCCCGTCTCCCGTCTCCCGTCTCCCGTCTCCCGTCTCCCGTCTCCCGTCTCCCGTCTCCCGTCTCCCGTCTCCCGTCTCCCGTCTCCCGTCTCCCGTCTCCCGTCTCCCGTCTCCCGTCTCCCGTCTCCCGTCTCCCGTCTCCCGTCTCCCGTCTCCCGTCTCCCGTCTCCCGTCTCCCGTCTCCCGTCTCCCGTCTCCCGTCTCCCGTCTCCCGTCTCCCGTCTCCCGTCTCCCGTCCCCCGTCTCCCGTCTCCCGTCTCCCGTCTCCCGTCTCCCGTCTCCCGTCTCCCGTCTCCCGTCTCCCGTCTCCCGTCTCCCGTCTCCCGTCTCCCGTCTCCCGTCTCCCGTCTCCCGTCTCCCGTCTCCCGTCTCCCGTCTCCCGTCTCCCGTCTCCCGTCTCCCGTCTTCCGTCTTCCGTCTTCCGTCTTCTATCTCTGTATAAATAAAAATGAATCGCCGAAATGTATGTACGCGCATAACTTTTGAACAACTACACCAAATTGGATAATTATTTTGTTTGTATGTTCGTTACAGTCAGGGCAAGGTTTGTATAAGACTGCTGGTGGGCTCTGGCATTACGAAATTTGTATAAAAAAATTGCAATAGGTGGCAAGCGAGCTATTTGAAAACTGAATGTATGGATTGCGGGTGGGGGGAGAGCGGTAACTCGGGTAGGGGTTCGCGGTAGGAGGAGGGTAACCTGGGAGGGGGGAGGGGAACTCGGGAAGGGGGTTCACGAGACGGGGGACGGGAGGGAGTGGAGTGGGGAGAGGGAAGGTGGAGGAGGCGGAGTGGGAACGCGGGAACGGAAGTGGAGGCGGAAGGGGAACGGGACGAATGGGAAAGGACATGCAAGGAGAAACAATTTCTTTATTAAATGGCATAGCAACGCATGCCGTGAACCAGCTAGTTTTGTATATAAGTATGCCGGAGGGCTAACTATCGGGGGATCAAATGTCGTGGAATCACAGTTTATACTGGGATGATTTAAGGATATTTTAGTTACCGAAACGAAACAATGATATTTCCGCGAACAATTAAAAAAATATATATTTTGATCCTTGCCTAACTCGAGGAAAAGATTTGAGGGAAGTTTGGGCACTTCCATGCCATCCTTAATTGCGGAAAACGTTATATCGGGGTTCCACGTTTAATGCTCCTTGGCAGCGCACCGTGTAGCGCGTGATTATTTTTATGAGTGCGCTGCCTGCCCCGATTTCCCCTCGGCTCGGCGCAGCGGGGGTCATTTTAAAGTTAATAAAACATTTTTCGCATAAAAAATCCTCCACGCGTAGGTAATACCTTCTGCAGAGGTGCGCCACCTTCGGCTGGTGACCTACTGAAACCTTACGTTTTGAACCTTCCGTTTTGTTTAAAAGTAAAGATAAACATTCTCAAGATAGGTGTAATCAGAAAATATTTGATATCTTTCTCTACTACTATTATAAAAAGCAGAATAGTTTTTCGTGCAATGATGGACGACATGGCTAGCGGAGGATCTAATCTGCGATACCTGGGTAAGTAACTACCCAATGCTTATGGATAGCACCGTTTTGAAGTGAAGATTCTTTGGTATCTCTTAGGTGAAAGATCAAAAACTCATAACCGCGAGCAACGCTTATGGGTTTCGATCCGGCCGTACCAAATACCAAACTACACGTTCAAAAGTGGGTCAAATCCCAGCATTGGAAAGAATGGGAGAGGGCACCCGGAATCACAGATCCTTGCCGAACCAGGCAACTACTCAATTTGGATAGAAACTCACTGACAGAACTGGTAGGGCTACACCATGTCACTAATCTGACACTTCATGAGACACTTGCAGCTGTTGGGAATGGAAAACACCGATATACACAGGAAATTCTAAGTAGAAGAAGAGACAATTCACCTATGGTGCCAATGTCCCGCCCTGTTGAGATCAAAACTCAGCTATTTGTTAGTGAAAACAGGAGACATAGCCAAATATACAATAACAACCCTGGTGATCTTGATCATAGGGACCGGGTTACTATTAAATTGGATTATGTAAGTTTTAGTGCTACAGCAGATTTTCCTCTCTACCAATCGACTGACTAAAAGGAATAATTGAACTTCGGATTTACCATTTCATTCCGAACTTCCCACGTTTTTACATTTGTACATTTCTTCAGACTGATTCGTGGATGGTTCGAAAACTAGACTATCATGGAGAGCATTGCTTTCTGTGTTCCCGATGGTTATCTCCGTTATCGACAGCATAACTGTTTTATCTTCCGGCTTGCAGAACTAACTTGCCAGTCGGGAGAGCTGTCTCGTTTAAATAGAATCACTTCGAATATCGATATGTTTAACATCCAAGAAGCACAATTTAGACGCCAAGCTTTATTGGTGTTGGTTTAAATCTGCTTATCTTCTTTAATAATCTCCAGTTGGGCAGCGTTGTGAGGCGGATTGAAGTAGGAGCTTTAGGAAGGGATTTATTAATGCGGGTCTTGAAGAGGTCCGAAGATACAAATGAGGAAAAACGGATGTCTGTAAATGGTTCCACATTCAAGCCGACTTAAAAAAACGAGACGAAGAAATGACCCGTTCTCATGATGCCAACATCAACTGCTCGTGTTATCATAATGAATAATGGTTTAATAAAACAAAAACATTTCTCTATCATTCAGTCTACATACTATCATATTTTCTCTGCCATTTCTATGCCTCTCCGCCATATAAATATATCAGGGTTGGAATCAGTACTATATTGTGGACTGCTTGTGATGATCATGGAGTAAATGGCTCAATAAAATATTTTACGTAGTAAGGAACTCGAGACAAAAATATTACGGTTTAAAAAATATGTTCTTATTCTTATATATGAACAAAAGCTTTCTATTCTTTCTTATTCTAAATATACATGTTTGTTTATATAATTAATAAATCGTCATATAAAAACGATTATAACCATAATAGACATAAACGCCCATATGATTGATCGGCGGGTTCTGACACAACTTAAACCTCCGGCCGCATAAATAAAGTGACGTGGCGCTGTTTTCGTATTTCACAAGTATTAATGTTTTTGTATTCTGGCTAATTATTTATTTACGTGTTTATTGATTTCATATACAACTTTTAACCGGTAAAACTAGGGTGCGTGTGATGTCATACGTAACTTACCAGATTTAGATGGTTTTGTATATTTATATACTGGTATTTAAGTTACAGTGTTCTTTTTTATTTGACTGGAATCTAAAAGGTTTCTCTTCCCTGCCTTTGTCCTCGGCCATAACAACGCAACTCGGAGACGCACGCCCCGAGAGCGTAACTTTACATTTGAATAAAAGAAGTTTGTCGCTTTTTAGTGCGCTGCTCCGCCGTTCCGTTTACGACGCGAACAACCGGCTCCGGCGCGCGCCCGGCAAGGCAGCACCGCGTCCCACTCTCGGGGACTACCTCTGCTGTGGAGCCTACAGCCCTACACCCTTTGCCCTAAACCCAACAAACACCCTGCAACACTTACTGTCAGAGGCGCGTCATGACTTTTCCAACGATTTTCCGGAAATATGAGTTTTTGGTAGTAATTTTTACAACCTAAACATCAAAAATTCTGATTTCTGTGGTGTGTCTGTCTATGAATGATGATTGACTCTTTCTCAATGAACTTTCTCAGATTTGTGTTGATTTTAAGTTTAATTTTCTTCGGATTGTATCAAGAATTGAGACGTAATTTGGTAACTTGGAAAAAAATATTCAAGAATAATTTCGGTTAAAGAGTTGCCAATAATCTGCAGAAATATTTTCATTATTCTGGTGTGTTCTTTACATGAACTTTCGGCATAAGTTTCTTTTTTAAAATACCGCTTAATTAAAAACCTGTATTGAAATTTTCTGGTTTGAAGACTTCAAGTTTTCAGACAAAATAATGAATTTTGCATAATTTAAGCAACTTGTTAAAACAAATTATACGTTTTTAAAAGCAAGGCTCTTGACTAGCACTCCGAAGGTCGGGGAATCGAATCCCGGCGTGGCAAATAAATTTTTAATTGATTAATTTGTGTTATTTCACAATTTATTCATTGAAAATAATATATAGTATATTTGCGGCACGTTCCAGAGTGGAAGATACTCTCAGTATCGCCCTGGTGTAAGACCACCATTCAGAATCGAAACGTTGCTTGAAATGGCGTTTGCCGTGTTTGGTGACTAGAGCTGAACAGCCAGGTACTTCCCCACCTCTCTCTTCCCCATCTCCTTCCCTTCCCCATTACCTTCAGCCTCACAACATATCCCAATTGGGGATGCCATAGTCCCACTGGCTCCAGACGGGAGCAGTTGATTTTTAAAAAAAAAAGTGGAATTTCTACAAAATAGCAAAATATTCACGGGTCGAGACTGCAACCGCGTAACTTGCAGATTTTGAACATTTTCAAGGCATTTTTGGCGTTATAATCTGTTTGTATTTGCTGAACTCGTAGTTCCTCGAAGTTTCATTTTTTTTAGTGTGAATACCCCACAAATTTTTAATGTGAATACGCCACAACTGCTCGGAACCATTGAGAGAGCCAGTGAGACAATGGCATCCCCAATAGGGTATGTTGTAAGGCTGAAGAAAGTAGCGTGAAGAGGAAGGAGTTTGGGAAGGGAAAAAAGGGGAAATATTTGGCTATTCAGATCTAGTCACCGAACACGGATAAAACCATTTCAAGCAACGTTTTTAATTGAAATGGTGGTCTTGCACCAGGGCGATACTTGGATTATCTTCCACTCCAGAACATGCCGCAAGTATACCTAATGTTATTTTTAAAACATTAAATTGTGAAATAACACAAATCAATCAATTAAATTTACATTCTCACGTTGGAATTTGAACCGGCGACCATGGAGGCGATGCGTGTTGAATCTAGCAAAATATTTGAAGAAAACAAAAAAAGAAAACCAGCTTGCCTGTAGCGCTGGAAGTTTATCGTTACGCCCCTGTATAAAGTAATTTGGTTCGAAATATATTTTTTTTAAATCAATCCCAAAATCGATTCAAACCATGTACGCCAAAACTTTGTCAACTAATATTTTTCATCGATGTAAAGAGAATGAAACAAAATGAGAAACAACAAAACGTTTTTAGTTTACAAATAATAGAAGTCCAACCTTAATAAATAAATTGACATTTTTCAATCGAACTACAATCATTTCAAGTACGAAATAAAGGTATTCTTTAGCACCTGTCATTATTAATGTACCTATATAATTAATGTATTACACTATTAACTAAAAATTGTGAAATGTAATTGGATATATATGTTAACTATTTTTCACAATAAATAAATAAACTATGTTTTTTTAACATTAACGTCTCCAATAATTTCCTGTCATCCTCCATAGTAAAATGTCCAATTCCCCAAGGATCGTGAGTTGAGCCCAAGTGGTGGGGAATTGGTGGGAAATTCAGGAGTTCTCTTTCCCCCGCATCCCTGAACTGGGATCCCTGAACCCTATAAGGTCTGAGTTCTGGGCCCTCCCAACAATGCGTTGGGGACTTGTTGGAGAGATGGGAAGAATGAGACGATAGAATATTATGACCATCTTTTTATGAAACTTTGTATTTCTTTACTCGAGGCGTACGAAGAAATAAAGCAAAGATATCGTTTTATTTTTTTACCCCAGCTGAAATGCTTGAATTGATTTATCAGTATTTGGGGAGGACTACTTTAAGAAGCTATTGTGAGATTTTTGTTTTTGTTTTTTATTCAGTTGAGACGTGTTGCAGCTACTCCAGTCGTATTGATAAGGGTGGGCAAACTTGTATACGGTAGGGCGAACTTTCCCTTTGAGATACTATCATCTAATAAAGACAGCACCAATTTGTAGAGTTAATGTATGCATTTGTACCTACTATTTGTAGGGAGTTGATATTGTACAATGTATAAGTTTATTAATAAAAACGTTTTGGTTCTTTATAAATGCTTCTTCGTAAAAATATAAACTCTTCACGCAAAAAGGGCGGACTGTAGAACTGTTTCCATCTCCACAATCTATTAATAAAGAACTCCAGTCCCAGTCCATTTTAAATTTTTTTTTAATGAATAATGACCGTCTAACTTAAATAACTGCATTTATATTTTTATTTTTAGAGTTAGTTTTAATAGATGGTTAAAATAATTGTCAAAGTTTTAGTTTTTCAAGACCCCCCGAAAACCACCGTATGTATGGTGAATCGTGTGACGTTATGACTCCTGAAAAATTAGTATAGGATCGGGTAATCAGCTGATCTACTGCCGCCATTTTGAATTTCGTTAATCCAAGTATTCTCCCTAGAAATTGCATTACTATTTTTTTGTGCAGTATTTTTTAATATTTTCAATAATAGAGTTAAACTAATAAGAGATACTTTTTATTGTTAGTTTTTGGGATATTATGCCGTGTTGCGCTACCTCTTTCTTTAGCCAACGTTTCGGACAGCGTTACAGTGTCCATCATCATTGCAGATGTGTGTAACGCTGTCCGAAACTTTGGCTAAAGAAGGAGGTAGCGCAACACGGCATAATATCACAAAAACTATCAACAAAAATACTTTTGGCCATGAAAATCTAAAATCGTATCTAATAAGATACGATTAGGCTTGGCCCGATTTTATTCTTAATTTATATTAATGATTTATATAATTTTGTAATCCCTGGTAAAATTGTTTCTTACGCAGACGACACGGCAATAATAGTGGATGGTAATCATTGGAAAGAAACTTTTTGAAAGCAACTGATTGTATTTCAATGGTTTCAACATGGCTAAAATACAACAAACTCGTTTTAAATTATAGCAAAACATTATATTTACCTTTTTATAAAACAATTAAAAATAAACCTACAGACAACCTTAAAATTAGAATCCATAATACTAGTTGGAATCAAGAAATGTGCTTCATGTGCAACGAACTCACTAATGTCGAAAATATAAAATATTTAGGAGTATCAATAGATATAAATCTTAATTGGAAAACACATATTAATCGAATCACTTCTAAATTAAGATATCTGACCTACATATTTTATAGACTTAAGGAAGTACTAAACATTGAAAAATTGAAAATGATCTACTTTTCCCTAGTGCAATCATCAATCACTTATGGCATTATAGGATGGGGTGGTGCACTTGATACATTTATTAAGCCTCTACAAATAATTCAAAAACACATAATTAAAGTCATATATAACAAAAATAAAACATTCTCGACTAACTTATTATACAAAGAAACTAAAATATTTAATATACGTAAATTATTTATATTACAAACTTTGAAATATGTATTTTAATAAAAACAAAAATAATTTCGAAATAAATGAAAACAGAATGAGCAAAAGAATAAATAATATATTTTACACCCCACAAACCAATACTAAATTATTGCAGACACATAGCAGTTTCATTGGTCCTCGTTCATTTAACCTTCTACCACTACAAACTCAAATGATAAAATATGTAAAAGAGGTAAAATTATGGTTGAATAATATAGATATTGAAACGCTATTTCTATAAATTTATCCTTCCTTTTATAACACACTTTCTGTAACTTTCTAAACTGTAGTACGATATGTTTTCTGTTTATTTTTTATTTTTTTTATAATAACTAAAAAAAAAAAAATCATTATGTTTTTTCCATATTTTATAATAGCTGAAAAAAAAACCTTTTTCACTTGTTCTACCTATGAAATACTAATTTTATATTTTATATGTTTTTTAAGTCTATTTTATACTTTGGGTACTTAGAATTATAATATTTTGTTTTAATATTACCCACACTCAGGCAGTGCCTTAGTGGGTTTTCATTTCTTGTTCATACTATTTGTTATTATATATTATGTTATTATATGTATACTATTTGCTATTATACATTATAATATGTACAAAGAAATGAGAATAAATAAAGTTAAAAAAAAAAGAGATAGCTTTATTTTTGAAACATTATTTAGGCCGAAATAATGTTTCAATAAACACAACAACAAAATCTCTATGAACAGTATGTAAATAAACGAATAAATTAATACGATGGCTTGTGTCATATCATACATTCCCATACAATGACTTTACGGTGACGTCACGACACGTTGAACAGTGACGTCACCTTGACCGACCCGACTAAAAATGGAATTTTTAATTATTTTTTTTTAAAACTTGTAGAATTATTAAATTAAACTTATATATTCAGAATCAGCGTTTATTGGTCTATAATGTCTATATGAACATATTTTTTTAAAGCCAGAATATTTTTCACTGGAGTACCTTATTCTGAGAAATCTTCGAAACCAAGAAAAAAAAATTTGGTTAAGAAGGTATAAATAAAAATAATAATAACGATCACCGACAATTTTTTTTTTCTATTTTATTTTAAACACCACGTGAAAATCCTCAAGTCTTTCCAGGAATAATAGATTGAACTAACGAAAGTAACGCCTATACACAAAAAAGGAAAAAAGTCAGAAATAGATAATTACAGACCTGTAGCTGTGTTGTCAGCACCCGCAAAAATTTTAGAAACAATAATTTATTCACAGATATATAACCAAACAAAACACGCACTCACCGAAAATCAGCACGGATTTCGTCCCACACTGTCACCTTCAACGAATCTTATGAATCTCACCACCTATATTAATAATTCATTTGAAAATCTTGTACATGTTGATGTGATTTATACAGACTTCGAGAAAGCATTTGATAAAGTCGACCATGATATTTTGTTAAAACAATTAAGTGACATCGGATTCTCTCAGAATTTCCTCGCTTTTGTGGCTAGCTACTTACGCAATCGTCGTCAGTATGTCAGTTACGGACACCATCTCTCTCACCAATACAAAACTAACTCCGGGATTCCCCAGGGATCGAATCTAGGACCCCTTCTCTTTCTCTTATTCATCAATGACATTGGCAACACCATAAACCACTCAAAATATCTCCTTTTTGCTGACGATATAAAACTTTTCAAAGCAATCAAAAGTTACATCGATTCCATTCTTCTGCAGAACGATCTTGATTCTCTCGTCAAATGGTCGGAACTGAACAACTTACCCTTCAGCATTCAGAAATGCAGTGTCGTTACATTTACAAGATCCAAAGATACATTCCTGTTCCCCTACCACATTAATAAACATAAATTAACACGTAAAAATGAGATTCGAGACCTTGGCGTAATTTTTGAAGCAAATCTCTCTTTCAAATCCCATATATCTGATATTGTCTCCCGTGCCAACAAAATGCTTGGATTTGTTCTTCGTAATTCAAGATCATTTACCAATGGAATCGCAATCCGAAGAACGTATGAAGCACTTGTTCGCAGTATCTTGGAATATAGCTCCATTATTTGGGCCCCTTCTGAGCAAAACCATATTCTCGAAATAGAAAAAGTACAAAAGAGATTCATGCGTTACCTATATATGAGGGAATATATGTACTACCCTTTCCTGTATCCATCCTTATTCTTAGCAGGAATGCTCGATCTTAATACATTAGAAGCCCGCCGAAAAATATTTTTAGGAAAACATTTTTTTAAGATAATCTCTGGAACTATACATAATCCACCTATTTTGAAAGAGATTAACTTATATGTCCCAGACAAGTATACTCGTGGAAGGTCCCATACCCTTTTTTATGCTCCAAAAGCGAGGACTTCTGCCTATCAGAACGCGCCAGTCAACAGAGCGACTGAACTGCTCAACGAGTCTGCATTGACCATTGACATTTTTAACGTAACCTACAGGCAGTTTAACAATTATCTTTTGACGTATGTCACAAAGTAGTGAAACTGACCTTTTTATGTGTTTTGCTATACTTTTTGTCTAATTTGTAATCTTCTCCATAATGTATTGGTGAATAACCGTTTTACGGAGAACATGAAAAATAAATAAATAAATTTATTTTTTATTAATATAATGATACAATTAATAAATTATATTACATTGAATAAATTCGTTTTACACCTTTTTTTAGAGCAAAGCTCTATTTTTTATTAGCTTAAAAAACATATCGTACCTAACGGTGACATTATTATGTACGTTATTTTGATAAGTGGGGGTGTTATTTAGTTATCAAAGTACCTACCACTAATGTCATCTTTGTCTATGTTTCTAAACTTAATAAATATTGGTTCTCGCTGTCTCCTGAATAAAACAACGTGTTTCATTTAATAGGTTATGGGCCCAGAAGATTCCCAAGCGTTTTTTTAAATAATCAGTCACGATAATTTAAATGGTATTTGTGTTAAAAATTCATTTCTTATTGTCGCGGATGTATTTGTTCGTATTGAGAATAGGGCAAGGAGTTATTGCGAATACAAACTCGTAATTAGTGTCGGGACATTTTTAACAAAAATGGCGGCGGCATCATATCTCACAAGTATACCCAAGTTGGTTGGACGACAAAACTACGATGTATGGGCGTATGCCGTTGAAAACCTACTTATATTGGAAGGCATGGAGAAGTGTATCAAGGCCGAAGAAACTGTTGCAGTTGGAGATGATGCAAAAACAAAAGCGAAGATAATCCTCACTATAGATCCGTCACTGTATGTACACATCAAGCAAGCTACATCTACTGCAGACTTGTGGAAAAGGCTAAAGCAAATGTTCGATGATAATGGTTTTTCAAGACGCATTTCCTTATTAAGGAGTTTGATATCGATTCGTCTTGAAACTTGTGACTCGATGCAGAGTTACGTCACGAAAATTATTGAAACTGGCCAGAAATTATCCGGAACCGGATTTAATGTGAACAATGAATGGATAGGCTGTTTAATGCTTGCTGGTCTACCAGAAAAATTCTACCCCATGATATTAGCAATCGAGCATAGTGGAATAATAATTACTGCAGATGCAATAAAAACAAAATTGCTTGATATGGCAGGAAATGACACGGAGTCAGTTGGGGCATTTTCCGCCAGAGTGCGCCCGCGCCGCAATGTTGACGGAAATACATCGAAGGTCAAAACAGTAATGAAATCTATCAGATGTTATAGATGTAAAAAAGAAGGGCATTTTAAAAATCAATGTCCTGTTGGGCAATCAGAGCGAAAGAAGACGTCAAATGCATTTTCTGTTGTGTTTTTGAACGGGAATTACAACAAAATGGATTGGTTTATAGACTCGGGCTCTTGTTTTCACATGTCACCAGATGTAAACATTATGTGTAATACGTCGAATCGGACGAGTGTGAAGGAAATAATTGCAGCTAATAGAAGTGCTATGCCTGTTTTATGCTCGGGAGAAGCTAAAATTATTACTTTAACCCCGAAAAGTAAATATGAAGTTATATTAAAAGATATTTTATGTGTGCCAAAACTTACAACAAACTTGATATCTGTCAGTCAGTTAATCAAAAATGGAAATAAAGTGGACTTCAAAAGAAAATGCTGCTATGTTTATAGTAAACAGAACGAGTTAGTTGCTATAGCAGATTTGACAGATGGTGTTTATAAACTAAGGATGGAATACAAGTTAAAAGTTCCTGAAAGAATAATGTCTAATTTAGCGGTTTCAGGCAACACTTGGCACCGCAGATTGGGTCATGTCAATAGTAATTATCTGAATAAAATGACCAGTGCTGTAGAAGGAATGAATCTTCGAGAAAAAGTTGATCTTGGCAAGACATCGTGTACAGTTTGTTGCGAGGGAAAGCAGTGTCGTCTTCCATTCTCAAAAACTGGTACAAGAAGCAAAGAATTACTTCATTTAGTTCATACTGACGTTTGCGGACCTACGGAGAAAGGATCGCTTGCAGGTTCAAGATTCTTCATACTCTTCGTTGATGACTATAGTCGTATGACATTTGTATATTTTATCAAACACAAAAATGAAGCACTTAGATGTTTTGCAGAATTTAAAGCAAAAATTGAAAAACAAACAAAAAAGAAAATAAAGATATTGAGAAGCGATAATGGTGGTGAATACTGCAACAAGGAGTTTGATTCATATCTCAAGAAGGAAGGTATCACGCACCAAAAAAGTAACCCATATACCCCAGAGCAAAATGGCTTGTCAGAACGTAATAATCGAACGATTGTCGAGAAGGCTAGATGCTTATTGTTTGATGCGCATTTGGGTAAAGAATTCTGGGCTGAGGCGACCAATACAGCAGTTTATTTACAAAATCGTACTGTACTTCCTAGTTTAAATGAAAAAACTCCATATGAGATCTGGACTGGATGTAAACCAGACATAAGTCATTTAAGAATATTTGGTAGCAAGGTTATGGCTCATGTTGCTAAAGAGAAGCGTCAGAAATGGGACAAAAAGTCTGAACAGCACATACTTGTGGGCTATCCAGATGACATCAAAGGTTACCGAATATACAACCCTAGAACTAAATATATCACAACTAGTAGAGATGTCATTATCATGGAAGATGAAAACAACCCAGAGGTTAATATACCTATCACTGAGAGTGGAGAAAACTCATGTCCAGTGGGGGACACTAGTTGCAAAGATACGTCACGTTCAGAAGATATAACCTTAGATGAGGATACATTAGTCGAAGATGCATCAGATGATACTTACACTCCTGATACTTACTCTTCTGATACTTACACTAGTGATTTTGAAGATGTTGATGAATCACCTGAGCAGCGTGTTAAATCCAGCAGAATCATTAGGAAGCCAGAGCGGTATAGGATGACGAATATGTGCATTCCTGAGGGTGTGTTTGATGATGCTAATGGACTGTCTTTAGAAGAAGCATTACAGGGAAATGAAAAAAAGCAGTGGTTAAGTGCAGTAAAAGAAGAACTTCAGTGTTTTAAAGAAAATAATGCATGGGAGTTCGTTGATATGCCAAAGGATGGTAAAACCATAGTGAAATGCAAATGGGTGTTACAAAAAAAAATTGATAATAGTAATAATGTTCGATACCGTGCACGTTTAGTAGCCAAGGGCTACATGCAGAAGAAAAATGTGGACTATTCAGACACTTTCTCGCCGGTTGTTAGGCACTCAACTTTGAGATTGTTATTCGCATTATCTGTAAAACTTGAATTAGATGTTACACATCTAGATGTTACTACTGCATTCTTGAACGGGGACCTTGAGGAAACAATTTATATGGAATTACCAGAATGTTTATTAGATTCTCAAAAAGACAATAATAAAGTACTTAAATTGAATCGAGCTATTTACGGTCTTAAGCAATCCTCAAGGGCCTGGTACAAAAAGGTCGATGAATGTCTTGTTGGTATTGGTTATAAACGTAGTACGTTAGAACCATGTTTATACACAAAAAATAAGAATGATAAAAAGACAATAGTTACTTTGTATGTGGATGATTTTTTTATATTTTCTAATGATAATGTAGAATGTAATAATTTGAAAAAGGGATTGGCTTCACAATTTAAGTTAAAAGATTTGGGTCAGGTCAAAAATTGTTTAGGGATGAGTACAGTTACTCTAAGCCAGGAGAATTATGTTGATCAGTTGCTAAATAGATTTAACATGGCAGATTGTAAAGTAGCAGATACACCTTTAGAGGCTAAATTGAATATTAACAAAGAAAATAAAAATCCTGACAGTCAAATTCCTTATCAACAGCTTATTGGTGGACTTATGTATTTAGCAGTATTAACCAGACCTGATATAGCCTTTACAGTAAGTTTTCTGAGTCAATTTAATAATTGCTATAACCAGGAAACCTGGTTATACGCTAAACGTATTTTAAGATATCTCAAGAAAACAAAGCATTTTGGATTAAAATATAGTCAATGTGTTAATTCAAAATTAGAGGGTTTTGTTGATTCAGATTGGGGAAGTAACATTATTGATCGCAAGTCCTATACAGGTTTGTGTTATATTTTAGCTGGATGTGTTATTTCTTGGGAGGCTAAGAAACAAAAAACAGTTGCTCTTTCGAGCACTGAGGCTGAATACATTGGTGTAGCCGAAGCTTGTAGGGAAGCTATTTATTTAAGTAATTTGTTAAAAGAAATAAACAATGAGTCATACACCATATCCTTATTTAATGATAATCAGGGTGCACTTAAGTTGTCTTCAAATAATAGCTATAATAAAAGAACTAAGCATATTGACATACGACACCACTTTTGTAAAGAATGTATTAATGATAAAATTGTAGAACTGAAATACTTGGAAACAGCTGAAATGCCAGCAGATCTATTTACAAAAGGTTTGGCTAGTACCAAGCATTATTATTTTATGCAATTGTTGGGTATGCAGGATGAAAAGAATTAACATGGTTATATTATATACCTTTGTTGTAATGTGGGTATTATGTACGTTATTTTGATAAGTGGGGGTGTTATTTAGTTATCAAAGTACCTACCACTAATGTCATCTTTGTCTATGTTTCTAAGCTTAATAAATATTGGTTCTCGCTGTCTCCTGAATAAAACAACGTGTTTCATTTAATAGACATCAGGTGTTATCATGACCGTAAAAGTGTCGAAGTTCCCACGTAGTATAAAATGAGAATACGAGAATGAGAATATTTACTTTTTAAGGCATTATCACAAGGCAGAGCCGTGAAAAATTAAAAATATATGTATTTTCAAAAATTAATACATATACAGGTACCTACATACTACCTACGTATAAATGTAAAATTTACCGTACACAAATTAAAAATAAATAAATTTTTGCCACGACCGAGAATCGAAACCCAATCAACTACTTGGAAATCAAATGTGTTGAATTTCACACCACCAACCACTGGACGACGGCGTAAATTCATTATTTTCAGAGAAAATATTAAGATATTTATATTTTACCCTAATGGGTACAACTTTAAATTGTAATACATATTTAATCACTTAATACAATTTTAGCGACTCTCAATCGAAAATTTGAAACAAAAAATCAGGGGTATGAAATATGAATGGTTATCCATTAAATGGTTCCCGGGGCGACGGTACCCATAACCGCCCACCAAATTTTATTTTTCACAACATCATAAACAAGATCACATTTTCAATCAAATCACATTAATAAATGAATGAATGAATGAAATTTACAGTGTCAGAAATGGCAGTCTAAAGCAATTACATTTCTGTTCCATTATTGGGTCCTCAGTTGAAGTTTTCGATTTCGCCCCCTCGGGTTTTATCGCATGCCGATTTCGCACAAAACGATAAATTTCCTATGGCGATACTTAATGCATGCATTAACGGGGGGGCGATCCTCTCGCGATACATTAGCGCGCGCGTTAGCACGTAATTAGGGGCCGCATATCCCGCCTATCCACCTACCCGCCTATCCCGCCCTCGCATCGCCAACTCTTTATATCGGCTTCTGTAACCAACTCAGTGTGCGGGTGAAATTTTTATTTTATTTTGTTTTCTCAACTACTCCCAACCTTCTGGAGCCAGGGAGGATAAGGCATCCCCAATTGGGGTTGTTTTGAGGCTGGTGGTAGTAGGGAGGGAAAGGAGATGGGAAAGAGGAATGTTGGGAAGTGCACCAAAATATTATGGCGTACTGCCCCGCGTACGTCGCGAAGACACACATAGATGTATCTACATAGAAGTGCAAGAGATCGTGTAAAAATGGTGTTATCAACTATGAAATTCAGGCCGACTAAAGGCTGAACAGAATTCAGAGCGATAGAAAATCTCAGTACCGACACGAAAGATGAAAATGATTGAATTGAGTTTCAAATGGTTAAAGGGTAATCATATCTAAATATGTAAGTAGGACCTTCCTAAACTTCCTTTCAACCATATTATTCGCTTCCACGTTCCATTCCCTCACAACTTGACTCATTTGGTGATGCCAGAGTACCATTTGCTTGCAGAGTTGGAAGCAGCTGGGACTTTTGTGAGGTAGGTATTCACGCAAAAAAGAGCATATCAAAATAATATTCACACATTAAAAATTCTCGTTAGAAGCGTTCTGGAATATAATTCTACAATTTGGTCACCCATCTTTAATAATCACATTAATATCATTGAACGAGTCAAACACAATTTTTTGAGGTGTATTAATTATTATAGATAGGGAATTCCTCTAGAATCAATAAATTATGATTTTTTATTACAATCTTTGAAATCGTTGTGGCAGAAGAAAAAAAAATGATCTAATATTTGTACATAAAATTGTAAATTATCAGTTGGATAGCTCTGATATATTAAGGTTGATTAACTTTCATGTACCTACCATTAGATCGAGGTTCCCTAGTATATAATATTATTGTAACAACTATTCGTCGGTCTCAGGCCACAATTATGTTTTATACTTTACTACACACCATTGGTAATTCTTATGCCATTATTTTGCAGATATTTTTAATATTTTACTATTGGAATACAAGACTCTACTGATCAAACATTTCAGCCATACATATTTTAAAGACGTCACTAAATAACGAGTGTTTTGATTTCATTAAGTTGTTAAAAATTTACATTATTTTTCTGTGTCATTTAAAAAAAATCATTCTTCAAAGTACTGCGACTGTTGAAAAAATATTAAATAAATTAATACATAAAATAAATAATATCTATAAACTTATCTTTTCAAATCGTCCATCACAAATAGATAACATAGTTGAAAATCATTAATCATAGTAGCACATTTCCAAGTCGATGAAGTTATTATAATTTTTTGAATAGATGTAAAAGTTTTTTTATAATTAAAAAATAATTTTTTAGAAATAAAATTTCAAGATTTTATTCGTCACGTACGTACGTGTACGAATAAAATCTTGAATTTCGTGAAATAATCATTTTAATTAATGAGTTTATTAAATAAATTTCGGTTAGAGTTGGTAGCAATTTGGGAGGCAGGTATGAGTTGCCGAAGGTTACCCCAAGTGGTTCGCTACGGTTGGTGACTTAGAAGGGGTGCACGGGTTCATGGGTTGAGGTTTACTTCCCTCTTACCTTATTCTCTTACCTTTACCCAAAAAGACCCTCCATATAGTATCCCCAAAGTGACTTATGCCCCAGGGGATTTTTTTCCTCAGGGCCTCCTGTGTGGAGTTACAGAAAAAAATAAGATTTCGAGTTCAATTACAAAGGTTTTTATTAAAAATGTGATTAAAATAATATAATCGTCTGGAATTACGAACCAAAAGCATAATTATTTATGAAAATGACTATAAGTTATCGTAGAGAATGACTTAAGGTGACGAAAATGAAATAATTCGTCTTTTTTAAATATATTTTGAATTGGTTATTCGCAAAGTAGAATAATGTTTTCAATTTGGGAGGCTGAAATGTGGACCGCCGCCCCGGGAACCACTGATTAGATTACCAACATCTCTGCCATAGGTCACCCCAAGTTCCGTGCTACCTTTTGGTTACTGAGCAGGGTTGCCCGTGTCTATTCTGCCCACCAACTGCGTGGGAGGCCGGATCGGGAGAGACTGATTGAGGGAGTCCTTTTGATCTCTCAAGTATTAAAATCACCGTGCACTACTCAGTGGGAAGGATAGATTCATATGTCCGTCACTCCTGGACACACTAACCCCCAGACTCCTACTCTTCTCCTTTAGAACTTCATCTCCTTCCTTTCCCTAAAAATACCATCCACATAGCATTCCCAAAGAGAGGAAGGAATTATTTTCCTCTGTAGAGTTAATGTAAAAAAAATATGATGCTATGAAATGAAGCGACGTGCTGTTCGAGTTTCGGAAAATTACGTAAATCTGTACCTTAAAGGATACACCACATTTGTCCTTAGCAATTGCTATGGACTTAAGTTGCTTATTCTTCACCAATTGCTATGGACTTAAGTGGTTTATCCCTTGAGGTATACAAATATAGTCATATCAATATTTTAAATAAGGAACCTCATCAATACCTGTAAACAATAATCGAACATCCATTTTCTGATTGCGTGCGATATCGAGAAAACTGCTTAAAGATTTAGCGGATTCCCTATTTTTCCGATATCACCCACTTACACGTTCCGGCAATTCCCCCTTATTGGGTAAACATGTAAAACGTAAATTTGGTCGCCACGGCTGCCCCTGGTCACGCCGGGGGCGGAGGCGGCAAGGATTGAACGACAAAAAAATAAATGCGGCCATATTAGGTCGTATTCGCCCTGGCCAAATGAGCCATTCCATCAAGATGTTACCGCGCCATAAAAATAAAATGTTATCCACAAAATTGGTCTGCTAAGGGCGGAAGAGAAGGAGAAATTAGAAATATGGACTATTTATAGAGAAAATGAAAAATTCGACCATTCCCGAGCCAATATTTTGGGTATATATGACCCCAACCTTCGGCAAAAAACTCTATTGAATTCGTTCGCCCTTCAAAACCGTGATTTACGCTTTGAATTAAGTCGCTTTAATTCATGAAGGCTCTACCGAGGGTGCTCCTAGCCAATAGAATCGTAAACGTATGGTGATGTTAAATTTTATACCCTGTAAGTCAGGTTTAGATTTTCCGAACATTAACACATTTCGGTGGTATATAGGCTACACATTTGATTTTATGTGCTCGTTCATCCCTTACGAGGGTAGTACACCTACCCACAAAAAAGAAGGAGGATTATATTGCGTGTTAAATATTAAAAAAAGTATAACAATTAGATCACAGCGAAAATCTATTCGGAAAAATGGCATCGTAATAAAATGATTTCACATCATATTTTAGTTCGCGCAATGTCGAATCTGATATGTACGGTGTTATTGGATACCATGTTTTTCGTCTTTATGTTTTCCAATCGGTGTGATTCGATTTTCTTTTCATGTAAATTCTATATCGAAAGTAATTTGCTGAATAAATGATCAACTTTTCCTGGGAATCCTGACGTTTGCCTGGAAATGTGTGGTTGTATTTACATGTAATCATGAATATGTTCCATTCATCGCTATTGTCAGGCAGAAAGGCAATTTTCACGTCTGGACCTAAATTAGATACATTCACATGGGTATGTAAATGAGTGGCGAAGGTTGCGTGAATTGCTATAAAATACACAGCGAGCGACGAATATGTCCAATGGAATTAGAAAATGTATGTCTACTTATTTGTATAAATAACAATAGCCTTGGGCTATGGGAATTTTCTGGTTTTAAGGTGTCCCATAAATATTTTATGAATCGTAAAATATAGAAGTTATGCATAATGTTTTACCAATTTTCCTGGGAACTAACATTTTCCTTTTAAAATACGTATTGATAACTTTAGTATGAATATTTGTGCGGTTTTTACCAGTCAGATTGAGCTGCTCATTTATTGTATAATTTGATAATTATGTTGTGACTAGCAAAATAAGCATGGGATAGTCTAAAAATTTTGCATAATAATTTCAATTTTGAAAACGACAGTTAAATTCGAAACAAATTCTAATCGGGAATAAGAATTAAAATCACAGACAGACCCACAACCGTATTTGAAAATGATAATATTGAAATTCCAAACAAAGCCCGGTTCAGAACCAGGGCTACAAGCATGGACAGGCACACAACCTAGTATGTTTGATGATAAGGAAAGGATTTGAAGGAAAGAACATGTATCCAAAATAGTAGCCAAAATCAGTAGCTTTTCTTTTGTTCTAGGTACATTGAGAAATATATTAAACATCGAATCGGTAATGGCCGCATACTATGGTTATGTATATTCAATAATAAAATACGGAATTATCTTTTGGGGAAACTCAGTAAACGCCAAAGATGTTTTTATCATCCAAAAAAGATGTATAAGAAAAATGACAAACTCTGCTAATCGGGATTCATGTAGACCTATATTTAAAAATTTTAAAATTCTTACAGTCACCGACATATATATAATGGAGTTATGCATGTTAGTGCGATCATCTCCAGAAAAGTTTCCACAAAAAACTCTACACATAAACACGCTACAAGGTTAACAGAAAATTTATTAATACCAAAAGCAAACAAAACCATTTTCCAAAAAAGACCCTTTTACATGGCCATTAAAGTATACAACAACCTTCCACATGATATTAAACAAATACAAGATACACTCAGATTTAAGTCATCACTAAAAACATTCCTTCTGAACAGGTCTCATTATACATTAAGTGAATACTTCACATAGGTACAACTGTTTTTATATTTATGTTTATATAATAAATTTAAACAAATTCACTTTGTATTACACCACTTTTATATTTATATTTCATTTGTGTTCAAATCTGTACAACATGTTAGGTTAACTGGAAGAAATAGGATATAAGTACCTATAAGTTATACCTTTTGTACTAAATGATTTTGATTTTAATAATGATGATGAAAAGCATTACAGATTCACAAACACCGCCGTATAAAATATTGTAATCTTATTGGAAAGAGTTGGGCTGTAGCACAAAACAAAATGTGCTAGCAAACTGTATTTCTTCACGTAATCCTAAAACAGGCTCCTCTTAATTACTCCGTAATTAAGGAACTCGTGAAAATGGAATTCTATACAATGTTTCATTAGGACTGAAATCATTGAATCGCAGACAAGATGTACGACTATTTTTTTTACATTAGCTCCACGGAGGCCTTGAGGCCTTGAGGAAAATAATTTCCCTCAAGGCCTATGTCATCTGGGATGCTGTGAGAAGGGTCTTTTTGAGGAGAGGAAGGAATGAACATTGGTCTTGAAGAGACTCATGTTGTAGGAAGGAGGAAACACAGAGGCCAAATTTTACTGTGTTTTGAAGATATTCTGAATTTCTAGTGTCCTTGATCCCTGTAGCAACATCAAGCTGTCACGAGATGAAACGTCAGATTATTCTATCCGATTTTCTGCTCAGACAAAATTCGATTAGGCCGGCCGCAAACGTCAGATTTTTCCATCCGATTGTCTGATCAGACAAAATTCGATTGGACAGCCGGCGCCGAAATGCGTGGCCTATTTTCATTACCGCCGCGCCCACGTCCAATCCGGTCAGACAATGGGCGTGGCCCCGGTTTTATAACCAATCGGATTTCGAATCGATTTTTGTCTGATCAGAAAATCGAATGGAAAAATCTGTTGTGTGCGCTGTCACTTATCCGGCGCACGGGAGGGCCAAACACTACATTTATGCAATAAACAAAACAAAACAATCACATATTCAAAAATATGTATTATTAAATAAAATAACACATATTAAACAATTACGTATAATTAAACAAATGAATCGAACACATTACACAATAAACCAAAACAAACACATCGATACAATAAACAAAACAAAACAATCAATCTTATAATGACCCAACCCTTCCATGTGGATTTTTGAAGTGAACTTCCAAAGCCCCGTTGTGATTTGGAATTCGGATGAAACGGAAATGACGCATAATCGCACATGCAAAGCGTCAAACTTCTATCAAGGCTATTCCTATTGGTTGAGATATAAACGGAAATGACGCTAGGTCTGCGCTCATTGACGCTTTGATTATGACCTCACTTTTCAAGGCTCCTTGGTTCTTCATTGGTTTAGATTGTTTTGGTAAAGTTTTGCTTCTACCGCGTGTTAACTGCACTCGATTTTTTAAAATTTTATTTTAGCTGATGACGGAGGGTTAACATAAAAATAAATAGAAAGAATTAACGAAGAGTACATCTATATTGCGAAATAAATATTTTTTTTTAATTTACGCACCAGATTTAAATGTCCGGGTTAAATTTTCCCCCCAAAAAAAAAAAAAAAAAAAAAAAAAAGAAGGAAAAACTAAACCCTTTCATACACTTCCCCAAATGATCATCTAGTGAATCCATGTTATGCAATCGCACTATATAAGTATTATAAATACAAAACAATACAAGAACACATGTCAACCTACTAGAGACCAAATGGGAATATAATTCACCGACTCCAGATATTTTCATATCAGAGGGTTCGGCTCTGTGGCATTTCTAATTGAACCTATAAATCCTACTGATCCCTCAATATAAATATTTAAAAAATCTTTTGTAATCATACATGTATTTAAAATTACTGCTTTTTGCATTTTTATATACAAATTCTTTGACAAATCTAATATGCTTAAATTTTGAATCAGATTCCTAGGTATTATGCCAGTGGCCGAAATAACAAATGGTAATATTTTTATAGTCCGAGAATGCCAAATTCTTTTAATCTCATTTCCTAAATCTGTGTATTTTCTAATTTTTTCAGAAACAGTTTTTTGAATATTACAGGAATTTGGGATAGCTACATCAATGATATAAGTTATTTTTTTAATTTTGTCATGTAAAACTATATCAGGTCTATTATGACTAATTGTTCTGTCTGTTAGTATAGTTTTATCATAATATATTTTATAAAATTCATTTTCTATAAATGAATTTGGTTCATATTCATAATAAGGTACTACATTACGGCAATCAATCAAGTTATGTTTAATTACCAAACTTTGGTGAATTATTTTTAAAACCTGATTGTGCCTAAATGTATACTCGGAAGGCGCTAATATAGAACATCCCGATATAATATGTTCTATAGTTTCGGGAAAAGCCAAACATTTTCTACATAAATCATCAATTTGATTTATATCTTTGATTATATGCTTTCTATAATTTTTAGTATTAATGACTCTATCTTGAATGGCAAGCATAAATCCTTCTATTTCTGCGCTCAACTCTCCAATACTCAACCATTTGTTTGACGAAAGTTTGTCAACATACGTTTGGTTGAGATAATTGAAGTGTTTTGCGTGAATAATTTTATTTGACCAGGAATCTAATAATTCCTGGTTAGTATTTATAAGAATGTTGGCATTCTCGTCATATAAATTTAAAGGTGTAATATTTCTATCTGCCTTGCAAATTATTTTGTGCATTTCTGAGCTATTAGCTTTCCTATGGAAAAAATTTCTAAGCATTTCTACCTGATTGTGTTTCAAAGATGTTATTTTGACTACACCTCTACCTCCTAAATTTCTAGGTAAATTAATTCGTTCTATAGCTGAATTTGGATGATGGCAATTAAATTTTGTTAACGTAGTTCTAATTAATCGTTCTAAACTATCTAAATCTGTATTGGACCATTTAATTATGCCAAATGAGTACGTTAGTAGAGGTATTGCCCAAGTATTTATTGCTTTTACTAAATTTTTAGCAGATAGATTGCATTTTAAAATTTTTCTGATCCTAGTTTGAAATTTAATCCTAATATCATTTTTAATACTAGTGTGATCTAATCTATTCGATTGCGGGTATCCTAAATATTTATAAACCTCATCCCCTTTCATACTTTGAATTTTGAAATTTCTAAATATACCCTCGTCTCCATCTACAATTTTGCCTTTCTCTATATGGATAGTTTTACATTTATCTAAACCAAAAGTCATTTTAATATCATCTGAAAAAATTTTAACTACCTTAATCATTTTCTCTAAATTTGATTCAGAATTTGAAAATAATTTTATATCATCCATATATAATAGATGTGAAACTATACTACTCTCTCTTGTATTACCCTTAATTTTTATTCCAAACTTGCTTTTAATTAACATTTTAGAAAGGGGATTCAATGCTAAGCAAAACCAAAGAGGGCTCAATGAGTCTCCTTGAAAAATCCCTCTTTTTATTGAAATGCCCGGTACTACTATTTTCTTACCTTTTAAATTAACTAGCAAATCTGTATTCCAAAAGGACATAATATTTTTCAAAAAGCTATTATTATTATTATAATTGAAGTAATTAATAATATTCGAGTAACCAGGCAACATATATTATAGTCTGTAACAATAATTCCGGGCCCAACTACCACGCACTTGCATACGTATTCCTCGCATTCACACACATGGAAGCAAATTCTCAAATATCGACATTTTTAATAAAAGTTTACCGGTTTTTAAGAGAAACCTGAATGATATTTTTTTTATGTAGCTGATTTTTATAATTAAGGAGTATCGCATTGGAGCTATTACATACATTTTTTAGTATCCGACTGAAACAAGACACTCTACCGAAAACGAAACCGAAACCGAATCTTCGGTATCTGTCGCAGTTTCGGCCGAAACCGAAACCGAAACTTTTTTAGACAAGTTAAAAACTGTATTGTTTACTGAAATTTGACTTATTTTTTAAACTTATACAGACAGTGAACACACGTTAAATGAAATAAAAAAAACAGTAATTGAAGTACGTGAAAACATAATAAATATATATTTTTATATTTCTGCTGTAAAACAAACAAAAATTATGAAAATTAACAAAATATATTAACTACTTCTTGGAACAAAATTTGTCCTCATTAATTGAGTATTTCAATTTTAATTGCGTTTACAATCACGACATTCTTATTACACGTGTTAAATGAAACAAAAAACAATAATTGAAGAATGTGAAAAAGTATTTTTTTTTAATATTACCTACTAATAATAAAACAAATAAAAATTAACAGACATGTTAATTGGGTACGTCTTTGAACAAAAAATTGTCAATAAACCACCCTTACAATAATGTAAGAACTATAATTGATATTTGCCATCGACTAATAAAGTAAATAAGAAGGGAGCACAACACGGCATAACACCCCAGTAAATCTATATCCCAGTGTATCCTACAAAGAAGATATACCTACCTACTAACAATATTAATTCTATTGCGTTTTTTACGACAAGTCACCACTACTCGTATTTTTATTCATGCATAAAACAGATTAATTTACATACAGGAATATTGTGTGACTCCAAAATGCCTATAAAACTTAATGGAAAGATATACCAGACTATTGTAAGACCCGCAATAATGTATGGCTCCGAATGCTGGACTATGTACAACTCCTACTCTAGGCAACGAAATGCTAATGCTTAGATGGTCGGCAGGAGTAGGTATCACTAAAAGATAAGATCAAAAGTTCACGCATTCGTGGTAGCCTGGGTGTCACAGACATAAATAGTAAGCTGGAGGAACGACAGTTGAGATGGTATGGACACATAAGACGGAGACCATCGGACCACACAGTGAGGCAGGCAATGTCTATGGAGCTTCATCGACAGTCATCCAGAGGAAGACCGAAGAACTCCTGGATGACTCAATGCGCCAAAGTTCTTCAGAAAAACGGCCTGGATGAAGGCGATACCCAGAGCAGGAGAAATTACAACCTGAGAACGAGAAGAGCCGACCCCAACAGCCTACCTAGGCAATGAGTTGGGACAGCGCAAGGAAGAAGAAGATAAAACAGATTAATTTATTGTACTAACCTACTAGAAACATAATTTATATAATAATGAAATAATTTTACTTTGTATAAACCACTTATTTGATGTGCAAATCCGACCGGTTTCGGAACAAACGTTCCTTCGTCAGGGAAAGCTTATGAAAGCTTATTATGAAAGCTTATTCATAAGCTTTCCATGACGAAGGAACGTTTGTTCCGAAACCGGTCGGATTTGCACATCAAATAAGTGGTTTATACAAAGTAAAATTATTTCATTATTCTATAATGGATAACCACAAAGTAATAGCTACATTCAAAAATACATAATTTATATCTTTGGAATATCATTCAATTCATTTCAATTGTTCCTGATTCTCTGTGAGATAAGATTGTGAATAAAGGAAGTCACTTCATAATAATAATAATCCGAAACGAGGTCAAAATAATTGATAATAATGATTCATTAATAATTGCACTCAATACAATCGAAGCTCGACCATGTTCGTTCTAAGAAAACTGAATGTTAGCATAATTTCTTGAACAAATAGTGGGTATGTTCTATGTTGCAATTTTCAAACTCTTTATGACGAAAAAGCGCAAACTGTGAAAGAAAAATTAGAATGAGGAATTGGGAAAGTGTTCCTTGTTGCGAATGTGTAAACATTAAATTATATACAAAGCTATATACGTGGGTACACAGGGTTTATAAATCTATGTATATTTCACATTCTCAACCAAAACACTCTTTTCATTTTTGTGTTTAACATTTTGCACTTCTTTTCCGCATTATTTTTTTCTGTTTTGTTTTTAGTTTTTGAAATAATGACGTTCCTATTGTTATTTTGTTTACATTTTTTCTAATTATTTGGCTATTTTATTGTCATTTTCATCTAATATTTCAATGCGAAATATATTTACAATTTAATTAAAATATAAATATATTTATCATTGAACTACCCCTGCTTACATCGCGGAATAAACTATTACTAACATTATTTATAAGTACAACTTTCAAATTACTAAAAGCAAAAAATATTACTTAGGCCAAATCATCAATTATGCAAATCTGCAAAGAACATAAGGGAACGTACCCATAGTACATGACCAACTTTTTGGAATTTTTAACCCCCCCCCCGGTCGGTGACCAAAAACCTAGGCCCGCCACCGCTCATTTGTACAAAGCGTGACATTTTGAAGACCCCCCCCCCCAAACGTAGTATGGGTACGTTCCCTGAGATTAAAAATTTGAAACTAACGTGTCAATAGATCCCAATCGAACAGCAAAATATTTTTTTTTAATATTAATATAGGTTATTTCTTAAGGCGATCCAATAGTTCACGAAAAAATCGAAATTGGAATTCACGCCCCTTTATGGGAGGAGTTTAAAAATACATGAAAAAAGCCTTTGGAAAGGTTGGAAAAGGTATTTGAGAATTTTTTTACAGGTTGATTTAGTAAAAGCCTGTAAAAAACATTTAACTCCTTTTTTACGCATTGTTTATTGTACGAAAATTTTAAATTAATGTCACGGAACCAAGCGACGCGGAGCCCAACGTCTATTCTCCGCTACGTCCGGGAGAGAGCTGATTAAAAATCAGTGTGGCTAGTAAGTAGTCGTTGGGTATATTATTGGCGTAGGGTTCACTTTGAAAATCCAAATTCGTCAACCGCCGCGCCGGCCGTATTATAAAATAACAACGCGAAAATGCATATTTTATTTCGTTTTGTGAAGTTCGGGCGCAAATATCATTTTTTTTTGCGATTATTATAAAAGAAACTGAATTTGCCACATTAAACAATAAAACCATATCCGAAAGGGGGTTTATAACTATGAGAGCTTGGAGTTGAAAGTGTTTTTTATGGACCTGATACTTTATTTTTTTCTAGGCTTATTAAAAAGTTATGAAAAAAACAACCGACATTTTTAAGGGCCAAGATATGTTCTACACGCAGTATTTAATTGGACCATCTTTTAAGCGATCAAATTTTCAAAACAAAAACATATGCTTTTGTATAAATTTGCATTATTTATTATAGCTTCATTTTAATTAGACACGTAGTTACAAAGAGTGAATATCAATAACCGTAAGACATTTAAAGTAACATAACTTTCAACTTCCGATAGGAGTAGAACAAGAAGAAGATGATGAAAATTCGTATTATAATTTGAAACAATTGTATTTTTATTCCTTACTTAAAAAAGTATGTATTTACGATCCATGCTACACATTTTTTTCAGAAGATATAACGACTTCCAAAAACATCCATATATTTTTTGTATCAATTCGAGAAAGAATCTTATTCTTCTTTGCCCGGTTCCTCGGAGTTTTGAAGTTGGTTGGATCCACATTATTGTAGCCGGAACACTCCATGTTTAGTGCTTCCTCGTTGTTCTTGCAGTGTTCTTGTTTGATTTTCTTTTGAATGCCCAAGTCTTTTGATATGACAATGTTAGTACTCCAAAACTGACACGCCGCCATACTGTGAACGGATTTAGTCATGGGCGACTCGTGGTGGGAAATATTAATCGATTAATCCGAATTTGTGGCTTCGGCTAGTTTCATGGCGATTTTTAATCGTTTCTAAGCAGTGATGGAAGGCACGATTAAGACAAAATTACGGTCATCAAGCCTTTTGTATATGACCAAATCGTGATCGCTTTAAAATCTGGAGACACGATGCTGCGCTATTCTGGTGGAAAATAAAATAATCAAGGATGTAATTTTTTCTTCTTCGTTTCAACCGAACTGACAGATTTCTCCGTTGATCTTTGATTCGATTTGGATACTGGCTCCGTTGGCAGTTATAAAGTACGTAAGGACTGGAGGAATGTTGGCCAGTTACCTACCTTCGAAGATATTCAGTACTAGTTACACAACATAGCTAAAGTCATTTTAAGCAAAACTGGTATCTCATTATAGCAATATCTTGTGAAACTAAAACTGCAATACTGTAAATAATGAAGTCCTTCCGATTTATTTCTTTGTGGGAAACAAAGAGCTTTTTTAATAAATAGATATAAATATATAGCCAAAAGGTTGATTAGAGTTTTATGTTACTTTAAATCTAATAAGAAGTTTAAGAGGAAAAGAAGAGGAATATAGGATAAGGATAGGGGACGCTCGTGATAAATTATTAATTATTTTTATCATTAATAAATTATATTATTACCTACATAGACATATTATATATATCACAAAAATGTGTTTTTAACCCGTCTGCTTGTTTAGGAATAAATACCTCCCATTATACTTTCATAAGACCAAAAACGTCCCGAGCGACCTTACATTTTAAAAACTATATATCACTCTTCCTCTCACGCAAACATATGTTTTTAACCAGAAAGAGAAATAAAAAATGCTTCTTATTGTCTTTGAAATATGAAAACTATCTTGCATAGATATTTTACAATCTCGATCCAAAGTGACAGTTTCAGAATTTACGCGCGGGACCAAGGCTTCCGGATTGTGAGGTGCGAGTATTTTGAAACAAGCAGACGGGTTAAGCATTAAAAAAACAAAAAATAAATAAAGTGATACGTATAAAAGATAAAAAATGGAGGGTAATTAACTAGAAAATACATATAAGTGTTTCTTAAAAGCATGCATATTTATAATATCAAAAAATTCCACAATATGCTGTTAAAATTAACATGTGTACATATATCACAGTTTTGTCAAAATTAGAAAAAACTATACTTACAGAATGAATATTAAAAAAAAACAAGTTAATTAAAGATTAATAATTTGTTAAGTTATAGAAGGTAAGGGAACGTACCCATACTACGTGACCGCTTCGGGGGGGGGGGTCTTCAAAATGTCACGCTTGGTACAAATGAGCGGCGGTTTGCTTAGGATTTTGGTCACCGGGGGGGGGGAGGGAAGGGGGGTTAAAAATTGCAAAAAATTGGTCACGTAGTATGGGTACGTTCCCTAAGATGTGACGGACTGAAAATATTTGTATCATTGGTTGTGATTCAAGTTTTTATTACATTTAATATATGCTCAAAGATGAAATGTTTTTACATTTAATTTCTATAGTCTTACAGAGTGTTTGTGTAATGAAAAAAGCGTGTTCCTGTAAGCCTAGTTTTGCACAGATGAACCACAATTTCATTATTTACTCTATTGCTATAGTGATTTTCATGATATACAATATTTTTTTCTTTTGTTGTACTGGGCGTAAAATTTGAGATTTTTCTATGGTAACATGCGGCCTCACTTGATAACTTCACTTTGTGTTATATAAAAGTGTAGAAGATTCAACGAAATTATTAGAGGTAGAAGTCAATGTTCATATTATCGTCCCCCTTTTTGGGCGTTGTTCAATGTTAGATCTATTTTGAAATCTTATGATCAAAATCGCTGCAATTTTTAAAAGTAGTATTGGTATTTGTCGTTTTAGGGTTCTGTTATAAAAGGAACTTTTCTCTCCTCCTCTGGCTTCGCTGTATAACCCTTCATATTATTTGTAAGGCGAGTGTAAATCTGACGTCATTATCCGAATGTGGCGATGCATGGAACTGTAACACTTGGGAGCGCCCATGCGAGAGATCATAATGGCTTAACAATGTCTCGCGCTGCCGCCGCGACGGGGGCGCAGTCCCACCGCTCATCCGGATGTGAAACTAACGGATTCTGCGATGGGAATGGGCTAATTATCTCTCGCACGAATCGCTACGCCATCTCCTCGGATCCGTACGTACCACTGTAATAATAGAAATCGTAGAGGAAAATAGAATTGGTACTTGAATATCGCTTATTGGTTCTGACTACTCAATAGCACGTGAAATGCTGCAGCTATAAATCTTGTTTTAGTGAAGTGAATCTACATAATATATTCATACGTCATATCACTTGTGATATATGCTGACTCGAATTACATAACAATTCTCACGCCGAGGGTCGATACTCTACCATAGTTGATAGAGGTACCTACGCCATTTCACGGTTAAAATCCATTGCGTTAGAACTAATCGATTAACCATGTCTCGCACGGGTAAGAGCTTACTTATCAAACTTGCTATGGAAGTTTGTAACTTTCACGGTGTTTGGTCAACATATCACTTTGAAGGTCCAGTATTTCTAGTATTAAATCTATGCCCCCGCACTGCTCATAAAGTCACAAAAATGGATGGATTTTATTAAAATTTATAATGATTGTTATTTTTCGCTCATTCGGTACAAGCATGCTTAGTGGCATTAATATACTATCCAGAACTAAATTCTAAACTACTTTACTACTTAACACCACGTCGCGTCTTGTAAAATTCGGGATCAGGCTGCTAACAATAATACCCCTTACGTAGGTGGCGATAAGCTGCAAATTCCCCTTTAACAACTGCCGCCATGTTTGATTTAATAAAAAAAATATTATTGCCAAAAATAACTGTTTTAAACTAAGAGTAATTACCATGGGAAACTGTTTTTATACGGTAAGTTTATTTATCATGAAAAACTATTTTTATACAGTAGGGTCCTTTACCAACGAAAACTATTATTACACGGTAAGGTAATACCGTGTAACAGTTTTACTTAATAATTTTACCGTATAAAAACAATTTCAGTTACCATAGGAATTTTTTTTTATACGGTGAGATTATTTTCCATGAAAAACTGTTATTAGATGGTAAGGTCATTTACCATGGGAAACTGTTTTTATACGGTAAGTTTATTTACCACGAAAAACTGTTTTTTTACAGTAAGGTCATTTGCGGGGGCGTCATACTCGTATATTCTTTAGGCGGGTTAAAGTTAATATAATAATATTAGTTGGATAAGTTATTTACAAATAGATACACAGACATACTGACCTGGCAGGAAAATTCCGATAAACACACTTTATTAGAAAGTTTATGCTTGGGGAAGATACGACTTTTCACGTGGAGGGTATTATATTTATCTTCTGTCTTCTATCTTCTTTTTCTATCTTCTATCTTCTTCTTTTATCTCTATCTATCTATCTATATAAATAAAAATGAATCGCTGAAATGTATGTACGCGCATAACTTCCGAACGACTGGAGCACATTGGATAATTCTTTTTTTTATGTTCGTTATTGTCAGGACAAGGTTTGTATAAAACTACTAGTGAGCTCCGGCGTTATGAAATATGTTTAAAAAAATTGCAATAGGTGGCATGTGAGCTGTTTGAAAATTGAATGTTCCGGGACTGAATGTATGGAATGCGGGAGGGGGAGGAGAACTAGGGTAGGGAGTTCACAGGAGGGGGGGAGGGGAACAAGGGAGGGGGGAGGGGAACCTGGGAGGGGGAGGGGAACTCGGGAGGGGTTTTGCAGGACAGGAGGCGGAAGGGCAACAGGATGAATGGGAAAGGAGATGCAGGGAGAAACAATTTCTTTATCAAGAGGGCATTGCCAGAGAAAACCAGAAATATGTCATTTTCAAATCAGATTTTAGACGTATTAACTCTTTTCCATAAAAAATTATAAATGTATTTCGAAAGATTGTTTTTTTAGCTAGCATTCGCATGTAATAAATTTTGAGAAAATTTTTAAATTTTTAGTATAATAAGGTTATTCCATAGGTCGTTGGCAGATTTGTTAAATTTTCAAAAAAGATTTTGTATTATACCACACCCATTTCAAATAATATAATCATGCAGTAAAATAAATCAATACATTATCTAGCAAACGCATGTTTTAGAATTTTAATTTTAGTTTCAATAAAATCATTAAAAAATATGTACGTACATGTGTTTCTTGACGAAAATTGGTCCATTTGTGTATTTATTTGCGCACTTACAAACTAATATATTTCAGATTTTTTTAACATTCTTATTAAATTTAGACATTATTGAAAAATGACAAATACTTATAATCAAAAAATAATTACAAAAGTACATTATTTTAATAGTTTTATCATCACGCCTTTCAGCATTTTTGGATGAAGGTATAAATGAAAGCTAATTTGGATTGAAATAAATTCGATATTGAGTTATAATTTTAAAAAGCTGGTACGGAGAATAATTAATCTTTCTCATTGTAACCGCCCTGCACGATCGTAAGAACAACTTTCGACGAAATGTGTAATTTCGTCCGCTGGCTGGTTAAACGCTCTTAAATGGCATAGCAACGCATGCCGGGTACCAGCTAGTTATATGTAAAACACTGGACATTGCATTAACTTATATTTGCTACCCCCATTACCATTGGTGTTGTATTTATAAGAAGATTAATGCCAAAGTTGAGTTAATATTTATTTTGAAAGACTTGAGAATTTAGAACTCCTCAGGACTGGAGACTATTTCTTAAAGGCTTACAAATAATAAGAATTTGATTATACCTTTACACAATTAGTTGTGTGGCGGGCAGTGAAGGCGAAAGTGAAAGGTTTTTTTTACTTATGGATATGACTGTCTGAAAAGGCGAGCTTTAAGTTTAGCTCTAAATTCAAATATCAGTGCGATGCGCATTGAAATGGTGACACCTTTGAAGTACGAAGTACTAAGCCTATTGAAAAATATATCACGATAATCCCTGTACATACATTAATGGAATAAAAAAATAAATTAAAACACATGTACTTATATTTATAATTATTCAAGCCTAAGAGGGTTCTAACTAAAATAGTCAGTTCTGAATGCACTTGCAAAATGCAATTTTTTCCGCATTTCCTGCTATGTTACTTTTTATTGAGTGATTTTTTTAATAAAAAAATATAGTTTTATTTTTTGCTTCCATCTCGTGAACGGAACAAATTAGTCGGTTGGTACTATAAGAAAGTGTAAGCACGTCTATGAATGTTTCGCCTGTTATAATAATTGTTATCATTCTTAGTAACAACTTGTTAAATATATTCAAACGTAAAATTTTCATATGACTTCCCTCTTGACAGGGTCTCTCAACATATTAACTATTATTTTGTATCGGGTTTAGCAGGACAGCTAAAAGGTTGTTGTTATCTTATATTGAACAGTTCTGATATTCTCTACAGTTCTGACGGTCTGAAGAAGACTGATAAATTTTGTCTTTTTGACTACTATTCCCCAGACAGGCTAATGAAATTGATTATATCTAGTCAATAAATTCAGATATTAGTGCCATCAGTTTATCCCTTCAGTTCAGTTATTATGTCTTATAAGTGATAACTGCCCGACTCTGCACGAGTTCAAACTATTTTTATTTTTTGTTTTCTTTGGCATTATAAATATTGAAGAGTTTTATTTATGAACTAGTGCAGACCTGTGCAATACAACGTAGTATTATAATTATAGGTAAAAATAAAATAAAATGTATTTGAAAATTAAAAATAGAAAAATGAAATGTTTCCACATCCGGGAATCGAACCCCGGTACTGAGATATATTTGGCAGGCAACTGTACCTGTAATACCTATCGTTATACCAAAGCAATCGTAAGAACGGCGCCATAAATTCATTATTTCGTACGTATGTACGTAGTTACAGAAATTCTTCTTCTTCTTTGTGTACCCTATCAGGTCCCCCCGACGTCGGCGACCGGAATAGCTCCTCCACACTTCTAATACCGGTCCACTCTCGTATATTACGCAGCCAAGACATTTGTCTCTTACCAGGCCCCTGAAACACATGTATCTTTTATCGGGAGATTTTTTCAATGTATGTAGATGAGTGTTTCAGGGTAATAATTATTGCTTTTAATAAAGAATAATCATTTATTGAGGAGCCATTTTTCTTATTGATTAAATGAAATTTGTGCATAAGCAAGATACTCGTATATGTACGTCACATTATTTTTCAAAGCTGTCAAATGCATCGACAAAAATATTCCAGAACGGAAATCTTTGATAAGATGCCATCGCATACGATCGAGTATTTTACTAGGTACCTACTTTAAATTTGAGCACGTAGATTTTTTTTAATTAACTAACTAACTAGCCATCGCGCCGTTTCCCCGCAGGAGTAGGCAGGGAGGACGGACCGCCAAACAACTCGAACTTGGCACACACTCCTTGCCTCGTTCACATTCATACATCGTCTCATACATGCTCTTCTATTATTCCGACTCTTCACATGGCCCGACTCAAGTATCTGATTCACTTGGTCGTGCCATGTCTTCCTCGGGCGTCCCCGACTTCTTCTTCCATTCACATTTGCGTTGTATAATTTTTTTTAATTATAATCAAATAACTAATTTCGATTGTACCTATATCTGTCCGTAATTTTGTTTGAATGAGTTTTAGAACTTAGATTAGCTTTAAAATATCCGTTGGAAGAATAGAGACAAGCGATAAAGTATGATTTAATATTTTTAAGATAAATTTACTTTAATTGCAATTTTAAAAATTGACACCGATTTATGGAGAATTTAGAAAATCTGTGATTTTTCACGGGTCTGCGGTAGTTAAAAAACAATTGTTACTAAAGTCTATGATATTGCCGTTTTAATTACAGAGTTAAATAGAATTAAAATTGACTTTGAATATCCCTGGTTTGATAAACAGTCTGAAATCCAAAGACGTTTGAGGCTGGTCCCGCCCATTTCGTGTTTTACTAGGTCTGGAACACTGGTCCATCCCCAAACTACGCGTTCGCGTCACTTATCCATGTTACTTCCATTTAACATGGTGTGTTTTGATTTCTTGTACAATTCGATATGGACGGAAAAGATTATTAAAGCAGGTATTTAATTTGTTACCAGCGCAGACCAGTGAAAAAATACGGGATATTGCAATTGTAGGATTTGTGAACGTGAGCAAGTATTTACAAAATGTTTGCTTCAGGATCATTGCCAACCTAAAACAAATTTGGTCAAAATAGATAAATGAAACAATTTAACTTTGTTTGAACCACTTATATATTTGAGTAAAGCCGACCGGTTTCGAAACGACCGTTCCTTCTTCAGGGCAAACGTATACTGATTTGACAGTTATGAAATATGGATGGGAACAATGTATTATTATGGTAGGGGTGGAGCCGTTGCTAGGTATTAATGAAGAGAGGGTGGGTAGGGGAACATAATATCCGTGATTGGGCTATAAGACAATATTTTTCGTTTGTTGATAAAAGATTCATTATTTTTAAGGGATTTTTTTTATTTCTAAGGCTTCTAAGTTATCTAAACGTTTTCCTTTATGATTAACATGAAGAATATTTATCCCCGTATTTTTTTAAAAACTATGCTTATTTTTAATGATATGGTTTACGAACTCAGAAAAATTATTATTATTGAGACACCTTAAATATTCTTTGATTCCGATTTCAAAATTACGAGTATTTGATTTAACGGCTCGTAATTTATAAAACAGAACAAGATATAGTAGAGCTGGTTAAGGAGCTGTCTCGCGGTAAGAAAAGATTCTAGGTTCGATTCCCAGACGCGGCCGTTATCTTTTTATTTTTCTATATTTGGTTGCATTATCTCCTTCTTCGATGATATTGTCAAATTTTTTTATAGTAATATTTTGTTAGATACGTTTTAAGATTTCCACGGCCAAAAGTATTATCGGACACATTTACCGGATCTGCCGGATCTGTCCTGATGATGGACACTGCAACGCTGTCCGAAACGTTGGCTAAAGAAGGAGGTAGCGTAACACGGCATAACACCCCAGAAACAAATAACGATAATATTTTGTTGTTTACATAAAATAAGAGAGACGATCAGAATAACCTTTTGTATAAAATAAAAACACGCTTAACATGTTAAAATTAAATAATTTTTGTACATACTTTCAGTTCCAAAATTCAAAATCATTACGCAGAAATATTTCACTTCACGCATTTACCCACAACCGAAATTAGTATTTTTATTATTTTGTAGTTCACGTCATAAGCTGAGCTAGTCGCTTAGTTTTTTTATGTCCATAGATAAAAACAAGTTTAGGTAAATCGAGACAATGTCTATAAAAATCGTTTTAAATCTATTTTTATGAGAATTGTCTTTAGTAGTTGTTGTAATCGATCTGGTACAATAAAGAACAGTGGTGTATAAGATTTTAGTCTTATGGTTTGTAGACACGTTTATTAACGACAAATGTTGAGTTATTTTAAAAATATTTTTTTAACAATGAACATTACAGAATATAAATGTTGTGTATAAATTAATTAAAAAAATACAACACCCGTGAACATGAAATGAAAAAATCCACTGTAATGTCATCCTCGATCGTTGGTCAATCGGTTGATGTTAGTCTTATGGTTCAATCATTTTTGGGGTCGATATGTCAACAAGCTTACAACCTATTTTAATATAATTTGGACACGATGCTTTCCAAAATGAGGACTCTAACTTGGAGAAACTAGTCAGTGGCAAAGTGGAAGGAAGGAGAAGGAGTCAACAATGCCCTCGAGTAACCAAACTGGCGTCACCTTTGAAATTGGAGTAGGGGGTCACGATCCTCAGCAATGAGGAACCGACTTAAGAAGGATTTTGGTAAACTCACGAAGTCCAATTGGGTTGTCAATAAACCTGCCCAAAAGCAACTGGTTGAACGAAAATTATACCATAAAGACACATATAAATTTGTTGTAGACCACTTTTATTTTATAAACACTCTACCGGTTTTACAAGCACCCTTCCTTCGTCAGGAGAATATTATAACTGTAAATTATTGTAAATTATGGCGAGCCACAAAGTTAATGTCTTTTACAAATATGAAAATTATACCTCTGAAGTTTATAAAAATCAGCTATAGTAGAAACATTTAGTGCGCAATTCATATTAGAGCAAGTTAATAGTTAATATGGGCAGTGAGCAATCAATCGGAAAACTAAAACTGAATTAGTTTAGTTATCCTCCAATTAATAATAAGGTGGTAAAATTACAAGAATTTGTGAGTAGATAGACAACGTACAATGTAGATTACTGAACTTAAAACTACCGTTTAAACCCCAAATAGCTCAAATTACATAAGATCTTTGGAAGAACAATCTTCCAAACTTCGGACAAATCATCAAGAACAAGTGTTGTTTATTCAACCGAGTAGTAAATTAATTCGACAAATTCATCGAACAAAGCATTGTAGGAAGAGGCAAGGCTAAGGCAAGAGATATTCCTTATTTATGTTCTGCGGTTTGTTGATAAAGTCGACGTAATTATACGACGTTTACTGATACTGCTTACACGTTCAAGATAATAATATATATCAAGTGACGCCACCCGACCACCAACTGTCCGCATGTGACAGCTGGGTTTTAAACAGTACCAATACAACAGATTCATTACAATATTAGCTCCATACTGGAGGCAGTGAGGAGAAATATGCCTCAGAGCCTATATCATCTTTGAGGATGCTGGTAGGAAGGTTTTTCTAGAAAAGGAAGTTCTTGGAAGGAATTAGGTATGTGGGGCAGCTTTATTGTGATAAAGAACGTAAATGTTAACGTACGTTGCTTTTTTTTGTGCTTTGCCGTGCCACAGACGTAGAAATTTTAAGAGCACCCAATGGAATCTAAATGTTTCACTCCCACGATGCAACATGTCATGGCTGGTATTATAAGGAGATAAGGTAGGCAAAAGCTAATGTAATGGGAAAACTAGTAGCTTGGAGACAACTCTTGCAGCTATTGATCAAATCCTATTTTTTAAAATCCAAAACCTTTTGTCATTTGTTTTTGGGGTGTTATGCCGTGTTGCGCTACCTCCTCCTTTAGCCAGCGTTTCGGACAGTGTCCATCACCAGGGCAGATGTGTAAATGTTAGTGGTAAAATGTGTGCATAAGGGCCCGCAACCCGGATTTGTACCGATTTATTACATATTTCCCTTAAACACGGTAAGTTTTAAAGCTCTTAAAAAAATATATTTTATTCTTGAAGATAATATCTAGACTTTGCCCACGCCGAAACCCAAATTACATAAAATTCCCTCGATAGAAAAAATCGCAAAGTATGCTCCAAAAATTATTATTAACACGTTTGTTTTAGTTATTTTTACAAGTTAGAGAACGTACCCATACTACGTTTGGGGGGGGGGGGGCGGGTCTTCAAAATGTCACGCTTGGTACAAATGAGCGGCGGCGGGCTTAGGTTTTTGGTCACCGGGGGGGGGGGTTAAAAATTGCAAAATTTGGTCACGTAGTATGGGTACGTTCCCTTATATGTATGAAAAAAATTAACAGTGTTTCTATAAATGCTGTTTAAGATAATGCCCGCGAGATTTTTGCTCTATTTTAAACGAGTCGTGTTTTATTAAACATTTTCGCAATTTTCGCATTGATTTTGTCGCTGTAAATGTTAGCGCTCTCCTCTAACATTCCTAATTTCGTATCTCTCCTTCTTCTTTTTTCGGGCCCGGTTGCAGAGCCTTAAGTACTTAGAAGCAATACCGTGTTGCCAGCTCCACTCCACTACGAGCTGATATTACATACTTCAAGATGGTTTTCTGCATTTAGATTTGGTTAGTCGTCAATTACCGGATACCAAGAACTATTGAGATTAGTTCTGTCGCGTCGTCTCTATTAATGTTAATATGATAAATCATATTAACATTAATAGATATCAATCCTATTAACATTAATAGAGATAAATCCTATTAACATTAATAGAGATAAATCCTTTTAATAGAGACGACGGAGCTAAGCTCAATAGTTCTTGGAGACCTAGACCTATACGGGGGTACCGATACCCGCCTCTCAAATTCGTTTAAAGTAATAATTAGTTATTTAGTTTTAATTGGCGCCGTATACCCGCTCAAAAAGAAGAAGACGGAGAGATATGTAAATACGAATGTTAGAAAGAGCGCGCTTATATTAAAATCGATAAAATTTGAGCGAAAATTGTGAAAATTTTTAATTAAAAAGGACTCGTTTAAAATGGTGCAAAAATCTCGTGGGGAACAACTGAAATAGCATTTAAAGAAACACTGTGAATTTTTTCATCATGTTATATCTAAACATCTAAAATAAGTGAATAATACATGATTATAATAATTTTCGGAGCATACTTTGCGTTTTTTTTTCTATCGAGGGAATTTCATATAATTAACGATTCGGCGTGGGGAGCCTCTACATATTATCTTCTAAAATAACATATGTTTTTTTAGAGCTTAAAAACTTCAAATGTTTAAGGGAGATACTCGTATGTAAGAAATCGGTAGAAATTCTGGTAGCGGCGGCTTAAGGCAAAATAAAATTCTAATTGTCCGTTACCATGAGCTTCTCAAGGCATGAATTCAATACGATACAAGTTTAAAATGCTTATCTTGTATATAAAAATCTCTTGTCACGGTGTCTGTGGTCGCACTCCTCCGAAACGTCTTGACCGATTTTTATGAAATTTTTTATGTCTATTTGTTAGGTACGAAAATAAGTTTTAAAGTATATATTTTACACCGCTAGGTGATTAACCTGTGACAGGCCAGGAACGCGTATATGCGGGCGGATCAAATTTCAAAAAAGAATATTGATTCAAATAATTTGGATGCGATTTTAAATTTTTTGTATAAAGAAACTGTACTAAGGAAAAAGTCAGAATAGCTTCCTCCATTCTTGTTCTTAAGGTAATTTCCAAAAAGTTTTCCAAAAAACCCTGGCTCTTGACAGGTTAAGGTGTCCCAATCCAGAAAAAATACAATTTTTATTTTTTGTATTTTTTTTTATTTGGCGTCAAAAAATACCTATAACCCCAAATTTTAACCCTCCTACCCCCACCCTCCCATTTTTGATTCAAGATTTTAGTATTTTTGTATTAACAAATTTAACCGTCTTTCGTGTTTCAAATAGGACGAAATCTTTTATGCTGTTGAATGACAGATGGCACTAAGTCCGCTTCATCTAACTTTCATTCACACATGCGCAAGACATTCACGAGAAACATCACGTCATTTTGATACTTCATTCGGCATCATGTTCTCGCGTGGGGCGTGGGCAAACCATCGAGCTTATTTGTGTTGGCTAAAGACGTATTAACAAAAAATATCGTACACTCAATTGCTCTTCGAAATTCATATTAATTTTCTATATTCCATTTTCCTACTTTTGTAGGTGTTTTTTGTTTTTATCGGCGGTCAACGTCAACAGCACTCCATTCCTCTTTCTGCCATCCCTAGGTCCTATCCCCACACACTTACAATACATTCGTTATTTTTTATTTTACAACCAAAATATTCACTAGAAATAATTCATATGGCAGAACATCATTTGTCGGGTCAGCTAGTATTCAATAAGTTCTTCGCTGAAATAGCAAGTATTCTAAAACAGATTCATCTGAATATTCCTAAACGATTCATTTGAGAAATCACCTCGTGACCCGCTTTAATCGGACGATTTATCGAAGTGCATCAAAAGTGTGTATTTTGCGCATATTATCATTTGTACAAGTCTCACAGGCCTTCATTAGGCGTAGAGCGGCCAATCGGAATGCAAAATAGCGATCGGGTTTTCCTTTTCTGATTCCTAGTTCAATAAACGCTCGAGATAAATGACCGGTTATTTTTCAATGTCGATTTGTGTCTTACTGATCTATAGGGTGGGTGTTTGAACATTGGACAGATTATTTTTACACGAAAATAATTTAGTATATAAATAGGTGAGAACTTCCTTTCGCTATTAGTTTTGTTGGTGCTTTTCATTGGATAAGGCACCAAAGAAAATATTTAGCGGAAATATAATGATTGGTAAAGGAGACGAAAAACACTGCGTGTAATAAATTTTAATTTTCAAAAGTTGTAACTAATTGTAATTCAGAAAAGCTATTAAGAATGTAAAAAAATCTATTTCAATTTATAAATAACTTTCGAGAAACCGGCATGCGTTGCAATGCCACTAAAATAAAAAAATTTAATTCTGTTTAAGTGCTTTTGGAAACACATTATTTTATTGTATTTACGTCTGTAGCGTATACGAATAAATCATAAGGTTTTCCGACGCGTGAGCAAGATGCATACAGCTGGCCGTGTGAGAAGTATGACTTTCTTAAATTTAGTCCCTACTATCCCTTACCGCTACTATGTCTCCTTTGCGATCTCTCTCTCCGCATCTCCCTCGTCCCCCACTCCCCTCCCTCACTCCTTTCCCCCCCGCTTTCCGATTCCATCTTCCCCCCTCCCACCATCCCCCTCCATAGTTCCTCTCCTCCCCTCCCGGATTTCCTTCCCCCTCCCTCATTCTCTCCCTGCCGCTAAACTATATGAAATATACACATTTACAACTTGCTTGCACATTTACAATTTACAAATTGCATTTTTTAATATCAAATTTCATAGAGCCAGGGCTCACTATTATATATGGAAACATTCGTCGGTGTGCGCATAAAAACTCACCAAAGTGTCACAGTAATCGAATGAATGACATAGGTATAGGAAGTAATTTCATTACGCTAGAGCTCACCACTTCATATAGAAACATTTGAGAGAAATCACCAAAGCTTCATCAAACAAAGAAACAATCATTTTTATATATTAAGATTAATTAATTGTCCCATGTTTGAAATGTGTGCATCTTTTTTTAAATTTTTGAGACATTTGTTTATATCTCTAACTTATCAGCAAAAATATTATGATAATTAAAAAAATATATTTTTGATTTTGAAAGACAATGTAATTTTGAGGCAATTAATTGGTGTATCGCTATAACTTATTCCTCAATATCGATAAATGTAGGACTGTAAAATTTTGTCGATAAGAGAACCCGCTATCATTCAAAACCTTAGAAAAGGTCATCGAAAATAGAGATCATGACACCTGCTTAAATTTTAGAAATCACATAACTAACAAAGGCGTGAAGTCATTTAATTAGATCTGTAAAAGACTTCAATACTTATCGCTAGTATGCAGCTTGTTAGAATACAATTCAATAATGTGGTCCCAATACTATCAAATTCATATAAGAAGTCAATCCTTTGGAATAACTAGGTTCCGTCTAGTAGTTCAGTAGCGTACTATATAAATTTATTTTTTAACAAAATTTTTAGTTTTTCTACGTTGTTTGCTCGTTGCAGGTTCGTACACCCTTTAAGCAAATAAATTAGCATCACGAGCGAGCACGGCCGGGGGATCGGATCGTGGCAATAATTGGCAGGCCCGAGCGAAAAGAGCGCCGAGCGTCTTAGCTCTTAAGTGAGCATTTAATACAATGCAGACCCGCGCCTCCCGCCCCCCGCCCGTCCTACCTCACTGGCTCACTGGCTCACTGGCTCACTGGACGGCTCGACGGCTGACGGGGCTCAGGGGTTAAGACCATTACCTTGTCTCCGAGCGGTGATGCCTGATGCGGTGTAAGCGAGCGGTGCTGATGGATTGCCCTTTCATACCTACACACAGTCACACTACCCACTAGGGTGAGTATGGAGACAAGATTTATCATTTTTTAATTACCGGCTAAATTAAAGGTTGCTTAAGTTGCCTCTCCTACCAAACATTCACCAGTTACGAATAACTTGACAATAATATTGCTTGCGGTGCTGAAGACGTTTTCACGTCAAAAAATTCATAATAGTATTATGATTTTTTTAAAGTGAAAACTTCTTTAGCACCGTTGTGATTTGAAACTCGATGAAACGAGATATAGCGACACTAAAAAGAGAGAAACATTAGAAAATCTGTAAGATTTAACTTGAGAGAGAATTAGATATATCGGTCTCCTCTTTGTGCGGTGCTTCGTAGCCTCTTGTCTACTTTAGATTTCTGAAAGTTTCACTTCTGGCGCGTGTCAATTGCACACTTTTTTTCAACTTACATCAAAGAGCGGAAAATTTTGCTTGCGCAACGATTTCGCTTTTTTTCCAATGTGTGAATATGGCATCCCCGATTTGGGTGTGTTGTATGGCTGAAGTGGGAAGGGGGAGGAGATGTGGTAGAGGAAGGTGGGGAAGTTCCTGGCTATTCAGATCTAGACACCAAACACTGCTAAAGCCATTTCAAGCAGCGTTTCAATTCTGAATGGTGGTCTTACTGAAAGTGTCCTCCACTCTGAAACGTTCCGCAAATATATCTACTGCATATTATTTTCAATGAAATAACAACACAAATTAATCAAATAAAATTTATTTGCGTACGCCGATATTTAAACCGCGATTTTCGGATTGGTTATCGAGAGCCTTACCTTTCGACCACGGAGGCCTTTCACAATTTGCACAACACTATTGAATGTGTTGCATAGACAGTCTCTCGTATTTAAACAAATTAGCAATTTTCAAAAATTTCTAAACCTGATTATGAAAAAGTCAGCGGAAAGCTCGGTGTTATTAACCATCTCTTCATAGAAAGATAAATCATAAACTATGCAATCTGAAAACATTTTTTGATTGTTAACTTACGATTTTTCACTTGAGAATTCTAATTATATATTGTTTTAATCTACACTGTAAATATTCCAAAACAATAAAAAAGTTATTAAAAATATTTGTTTAAAAAGTGACGCCTTGGATCGATTAAATAGATGGAGGCATATTTTTTCCATCTTTATTAATTCTACTAGAATTGGTGTGCTGTGGTTGTCTCATTAGGATCACCTGTATTGAGAGCAGGCGCAGTTTATAACATAAATACAAAAAACACAATGACACAAAAAAAAATAATCAGCATCGTACCATTGGAAACGCACACTTATAAGCGGTGACGCAGTTTATAACAAAAATACAAATGTTAAGTTTGAATGTTACTTATTTAGTCCTTTTCCAAAAGTACGGGCCATTTAAGTTTTTATTTAAGAAATTGAATACCTATTATGATCTCAGTAGTTTCATATTAAAGTAAAAAAAGTCATTGACAATGATAATATTATCAACAACTCTCAATGAAAATGTGAATAGGCAGACACGAACCTAGGCCACCTAATCTTATCGGAGCTGGCACTCTACCAACTGAGCTACTGTCATCTCATTATATTGATGAAAATGACCTGATGTAATGAGGTGGTAATAATGAGAGTTATTGATATAATCCGCATGTTATCCAAATTGAAATAAACGATGCTTAGATATAAAGAGTATTATTTCCTTCTTCAAACTTCGCAAATTTATTTTGTGGCATCATTTTCATATAATGAATAACTTATTACTTTGTATAAAACCACTATATTTAAAACAATATCAACATGTTTCGACAACAATGTTGTCTTCATCAGGATATGTTACTATGATAAATAAATAAAAAAATTATTTTAATTTGTCTATACTTGTTTTTTATTTATCATAGTAACATATCCTGATGAAGACAACATTGTTGTCGAAACATGTTGATATTGTTTTAAATATAGTGGTTTTATACAAAGTAATAAGTTATTCATTATATAGTATTATTTCCAATTATAAATATCCCAAATGTACCTTGTCTTATAAAAATTATAAGAAGTTAGTATTAAATTTGTGATATCGATATAGATACGATTGTAGACAATCCTTATTACACCAACGAGGCAGTTCAAATACTTGTAAATAGTGCCTATACTGATAGTGGTAAAACCAGATTAAAAGAACGTTAAAAGAACAATACGTTTTTAGATGATTTACCATCACTATCCTATACTACTACAGCAATCTATTAAAGATATACTTACAATGTTTATTTAATTGTTTAAATACATATCTATCCACTAAACCCCGAACACGTAATTGAAAATCCCAGCAACTTTTACAGTATTTATTCAAGTTGACGAATAATAATGAAGTGAAAAAAAATACAAAGGATATTGTGAAAAGGATCACTGTTTGTTCACCCGTCGGATACTTGATTCCCAGAAGAGTTCGCCATTCTCGCCTCAGTGGACGCGTTTAGTATTAAATAATTGTGACGAATTACGCGCCTCGGTGAACTTAATGGGGACTTTGGTTCAATAATATCTCTGGTAGAACTTCCAGAGCGGCTTTACTACACACATTAGTGCCGGGTCGGATTATGAAGTACCCGTTCATTGGCCGGCTTACGACCCTCTAATGAGCGATCGGGTTACTTTAAAAAAAATTCTATCGTCAGCACCCGTATCCCGTGGTGGATGCTGGTGTGGTGAGCGACTTGAATCTTGTTCTTGCGACAGCAAATACTTATGATAGATAACAGAAATCCCTGAAATCTAAAAGAGGCTATCATTTGCTTCTTCCCAATAAGTCAAACCAAATACCCGATCAAAGATCTGCTGACGGGTACTTGGGTTTCGGGTACTTAAGTAGGTTAAGGTGGCGGCGTTTCTGTATGTAAAAGTACCCGATCAAAGATCGGGTACTCTGAACCCGATCACTTAACCGTTGGGTGGTGAGCAACCTGGGGTTACGTAAAATGATTGATCGACCGAGCTCTAATGCTGCATGTACATTTGCGAACCGAAACGCGAGCCGAACTACGAATTGTGAGAAAGGAACAAAGCTACAGCAATTCGCTTTTCGCGGCATTCGGCCATCGGCTCCCGGTAATTCCTACCTATTTATACCAAGCTTTCTACAATCCGAGAATTCAAGCCTCAAGATGTAAAAGAAAATAATATAAATTTAGTTAGGAATACGTACCGTAAATAAATAAATAAATGTTTTCCACAATAAACAAATTTGAATGCACAGTTGTCGATGTAACGAGAAAAGACTTGGAAAAAAAAATCATCAGAATTTCTTATCAACAAAAAAAAACGATGACTCTCTTATGGCAGAATTTCAGCTAAGTTGGATAGGTCACGACTTTTCGGTGTCTGAAGGAGTGCTCGGTTCAATGGCGACATCGGTTTCTATTTAAATCTACATGGAAGGCTTTTCTAGTAAGTATTATTCATCCAGTGACCAAATAGTATATTATTGTTGCAAGTAATCGATGTAGAAACGAATAAAAAATAAATAAAAACCCATAACCGAGAGACGTAAAATCTTTGATTTCATACTTGGATAACGCTTTTTTTAAATTTTAGACTTGAGAATTTTTAATGTGATGTGAGATACTAAGATTACTAGTAGGCAGATAAGAAGTTGTACGAAACGCGTGAAAAAAAATGGCTCGAGACTTGTCGAATTTAATACTTTCACCAAAACGACGCAAGATACGCACTCTAGAATAAGCCTGATTTAGTTAAAACTGACCTTGTTGAATAAAGGTTTCGATTGGTCATCTTCCCATTATCCTTGGTTGTTGTTTTTGATTGCGTGTTTATCTTAATTGCCATTACATCTTGTTAATCTTCCCAATGGAACGTCGGATATAACCAATTATCTATTATAAATACCTCCGCTTTAATCCTCTGAACAATCAATGTCATTCAATATCTTCTCTAGCAGTTCAAGCATAAAGACGGAATTAACCGAATGTGTCCCTTGGCATGGTATGCGTGTTCCTTAATATTGTAGTCGTCTAATGCCACCGTATTTCTACACAGTTAATCTGGTATTACCTGTACAACATCTCGTTTCCACCAATCACGGTCAATTAGTAATGCCCTGTCGACTTCGTTAAAATAAACAATGCAACAAGGCAGGTATTAAAAAGGTATTGCTTTACTTTCGCAAACAGAAGAGGAGTTTAACATTTAAAATGTAATGTTTTTGAAGTGAAGCTTCTTAGCACCATTGTGATTTGAAATCAATGAAACGGAAATTACACCAATAAGTAAAATTTTCAAAATTTTAAGCAACCCCCGACAAAAAAAAAGAGCTGATGACCTTGAAGTGTCTGAACAGATTTTCATGAATTGTAGCTAAGAACCATCTCGATTACGTCAGTAAAAAAAAAGTATCTTAACCGGTCCATTCGTTTAGGAGCTATGATGCAACACAGAAAGTCAAACTTATAACTCCGCTCCTTGTATGGGGGGTTAAAAAGAGACAGATACATACATCTATAGGATTTAGTTTGTGAGAGAATGAGATAGAATAAAACCTTACCTAATTACATTACCTACGTAGCGTCAAGCTGCGCTCATTGTCCGTTTTGATCATGAGCTCACTTTTCAAGGCTCCTATTGGTTGTGATTGTGTGGGAGAAGTTTCACTTCTACCGCGTGTCAACTGCCCTCGATATACGAGTCTATCTTTTAAATGATACATTTAAAATGTAAAGTTTACACAAGAAATTTTTTGTCTCTTTATAATTAAGGGAACCAGAGTTCATTAACAAGGCTTTTGTTTTTTAAAGGTTCATTTGTGCAATAGTTGGATTTAATTTGAACATGAATACAATAATAATTGATTCTAGAAACCCAATTCCTCTATATAGTAACACATAAAGTTAATTTAACCAAAGGATTTAATAGTAGTAGTACGCTTGTGATGGGCACTGAATTGTTTAAAGAGACTTGCGAAGGAATAGATAGTTCAATATTCTAAAATATTTGCAAGGTCAGTTAATTGTCGATTTATTTTGGGTACACAATGTTATGAGATATTCCAGTTACAGCGACTCCGAAGGGTGTGGATGTTACTGGTTATTTGTATAAAAAGACTTCGGAGTACATGTCTCTTATGGGAGCTCATTGAAGTGTGATTTCATTGTGATGATATCAAGAATTCAAATTGTTTTTTGGGGTTTGATTTGACAATTGTGAAAGTCTTTTAGGGCGTCAAAAGCTAACCGTTCCGAGTTCTAAACGCCGCATCGTGTGCCCATTCCTTTTACTGCTTATTGATCACACGTCTCGATAAATCACTGGATATTTCACGGTCTCGCTGGATACCCACCAGATCTTCCTTGATTATCTTTTCAAACCATATTAGTTTCGCAGTTATTTAAACCGTTCTCGCTTTTATATCTCTATGAAATTGCACTATCTCACGCAACACAAGGAACATTTTAAAGAAATCCTTTAAAAGTGAGAAGGTCCCCATTGCAGAAAATCGGTTTTAGTAGTACCAAACTACCTGTAGTGGTTGTTTATTATCACTTTTCTCTTTGCGCAGACTGTCGGACGGAAGTAAATATTATTTTTACTGAACGACCCGATTCATATATGTGAATATGCCCAATAATTTATATCTTCTTCCATCGCATGGAGTGTCGTACTGTTGTTAACCCCGTTGTGTTGTAACCCCTCTTCCTTTCTCTTCAATGATTCTTGTGACAGAAAGCAAGGTTGCAAAGATTCGATCAAGTAAATCAAATACTCATGAGTCTGGTCAGAATCAATAACAGGCTGTATAAGATGGAGAACGATAGTGGTTGAAACTGAGGAGAGTATTTAAAGAAAGATTTTTGTGGAGTTTCAATCTCTATGATTTTCTACCTACCCGATAATTATCATCTATGGTGACAGATACGTATGGTCGCCTGCGCTGACAACAGAACGACAGGGTTCCCAAAGGGCACAAACGCACCCTAAACGAAATTTAAAAAAAAATTATTGAATTAAATTTTCTGTTTCTATATTTATTTCAAACGCAAAGGAAAGGTATCATCATTGATCTAAACCCACTTCTCTCCGGTCAATGGTTGTCATTAAGTTTAAGCAAACATTCACGTAGATCTTTTTCTTCTTTATTAATCATCCATATCGCTGTCGCATGCCCAGACGAATCGACGAGTACGACAAGATTAGTCGTGATAAATCTAAATTTAAGCCTGCTAAACTACTTTTACATCAAACACTGCAGTATTTAGTGCTTTATAGGATAGTACTTTTATGACACAATTTAATATTTTCGCTGGAATTCAATCCTCAAAGTAGACACTTAAAAATATCGTCCACTGAGTAAATGCAATGGATAACATTGACATTTTAGTAGTTACACCCAGATGGCTACTTTGCTGTAATATTGTGATTACCAACCACTGGAAGTGTATGTCATGTACGTACGGTACAGTATATCGTACAGTGTTTAAGTCGTTATATAATAATGAAAGTTCAAGAAGAGAACGACTGCAAACGGGCGATCAAATGCCTAATGGATTTATTTCATGCAATTGCCACGAAAGTAGCATTTATGGACTTGCACTAATGGCACTTGCCTTATTTGAAATGTTACTGAACAGCAAACAATCGCAAAATCAATATATTAATTTAATTTATGAGATTGTAAATAGCTAATCCTAATAAACGGTTTTTATTTACACAACTTAGTTAGTTACAAAAAAGTTGTTGACAAGTTGTGTAAAATGAAGAAGGCCCTACGTTTATAAAAGGGAATGACTAATGAGTTTTTTTTTTAAATGTGAATACTGCACAAGAGTCCCAAATGGAGTCAGTGAGACTGGCTAAAAAATAATAAAATACCTATACTTGTACAAGAAATGTTAGGTACATACGTAGAAAGCGAATTAAAACGTAGCTATAAGAAAAAAATTAATTAAACAGTTTTTAGAAACATCTTCTCAAACAACATTAATATTACAAACTTACACTAAGAAATTCAGTTCAACAGCTCGGCTGTGGAAAGATTTGCCGGTCTCTTGAACATGGGTCTATTTAAAACCCAGGTTCATTCCATCCTTTCCACAAAAACACCCTCAGCTTCCCTAAAGACGACATGGACCCCGAGAAAGACCCTGTGTGAAGTAAATGTAAATAAAAACATACGATTAATGTGTATGTAATATGAAATCATACGCAATGTGATACATTGTAGTACACAGATGTGTAAAATATAAAGAAACCAGCAGATATACACATAAATGAACATAAAATAATTACACGTATGAACGAGATTGATAAAGGGAAAAATAACCTAGTGAAATCATCCCCACTCAGAAACTTGTGGTATTTTGGTGCTTGGAATGGCAAAAGCAGTTTTCATTGACCAGATCTAATTAGCCAGTTACTTCCCACTGGGTTCGGATAGCCAGGAGCAATTATTAGGATTATGATGCTGTATTCACATTAAAAAGTACAGCAGAGACATCCCAGCTGCACAGACAATTTTATAAAATTTATATGACAATGCCATAAGTAATTGTAAACAATGGTAAACTACCACCCATTGTTGAGTTGTAGAAATTTGAAAGATGCCTAAAATGAAAACCGCCATTTTATACTATAAATATAGTTAAAAGTTAATAGGTGCCTACGCACGGATTAGTGGACTTTTATGCAAATTAGTTGGGTTTCAGTCTGGAAGGTTCAACCGTCCGTTCTGTAAAGTGAACTATTTCAAGGTGCCATTTAACACCTCTTTGAAAAGTCATTAAAAGTAATGAAAAAAAGCCTAGGGTTATGGGCTATCAAATAACCTAACCCAACCTAACCTAACGTAACGTAACCTACACAAAACCAATTTTTATATATTTTTTTATAAATTTTAATGACTTTTTAAGGAGGCGTTGAAGTCGCATGATGTTGACTTGTCCGGTCACTACGTGGAATGACGTCTTGTATAGGGCTAGAAGATTCTTTAATAGTGACCGTTTGCTGACTGTACAAATTTCAAGTACGCACCTTATATCTGATAAACCTTTTTACATATGTGCAAAGGTTCGTCTGCGGTTGGGCCGATAGCCATGCACATTGTCATTGGGACTGCCTGGTGGTTTGTGGAATACCTTCTCTGAATATTTTCTTTTTATGCATTTTATTTTCTCTCTGTTATTATTGTAAATATTTGCATTATGTTATGACGGTAATTTTTTCGTTATTTCTCTTATTTCAGTCTTCCTCAACCGGGCGCAGTTCTTATTTTCCTTTTTATTTACTAACACTCTAATCTGTGTATAATTTTCTCTACAGATTTCAGAAGGATTATTCCACGGACTGCCACATTTATTATTCTTTTGTATTATGTTAATGTAAGTACTTGCATACAGCTTACTAACCCCGTATTATGAGAGGTTGGAGGGTCTAGAGTTGTTCAAATAAATGTAGCATCGTTGAATAAAATAGAGGCCTGACGTGTGCGGTGAAGGAGGAAACGCTTCCTTATAACGCCGCGGCGCCGTTGGGAAAGGTCCCTCCAATGTGCAAAGTAGGGTGGTTCTTCTCATCTAACAGACCGATTGCCATCTCTAACGCACAAACGCAATCTAGGCATGCTGAGTCGGTTATATGGGTATAGCAATGGAGGCTCCTTGAAGGAGCTAGCAGCATTGATTCCCTGTGCACTGGTGCGCATGCACAGGTCATTCGATGGGTACGAGCGGAACACCAGTTCACAGTTGATGTTGGCTTCACGTGGACGGGTCGTTTCTTCCACACGTTTTTATGTCAGTCGGCTCGCATATGGAACGAGCCACCAGCATCTGTTTTTCATCCTTTATATAATCCGGACCGCTTCAAGACCCGCTTTCATAAGCCCCTACATTAACCTGCCTCACGACGCTGCCCAACCGAGTAGTGATAATGTAGTTTCATATTTACACTATACAGATAGGGGCGCTATTGTGAAGTGTAGTTTTCATTAAAGAAACAGTTGTTACAACTGCAATATCATACCGTAAATACATATATTTTCAAACATAGTCATACAATACCAACATTATTATTTAGAACACCGTTATAGTCCAAATTTCGCAATAGAAATGAATACAATTCAATAAAGCTTCCGTAACATTCTTACTTGAAAGGTTTGACGGGATAAGGGGTCAAGGCAATAAAGCTTACCTACTTTTAATAGAACAGGCATGTACGAGTATTTACAACTTACTCGTACGTGCCTAAAATGATCCGCTTTTGTATGATAATATTTCGAAAGATTATTCCACTGAATTAATCACGTACAAACCCATGAAGAGATATACCGATAGAAGTGAGTTATGGGCGGGTCAGTGTGCCCGAAGTAAGCTTAATTTTTGCCTACTTCTGCTGAAATGGATCAAACATTTTCAATTATCACCAGATAAAATTACAAAATTTCCTTGGTATGTTTAGGGTTCCTGTGTAAATTTTATGGCGATTGGACCAGTTTTATTACAATATTGATCAATTTCGGAGGCGGGTATGGGTACCGCCGGCTCGGGAACCATTTACTGGATAACCAACACTTCTGCCACAGGACACCCCAAGTGGTTCGCTACTTTTGATGACTTAGCAGGGGTTCCCAGGTTCTTGCGGGGAGGTTTGTCCGGATCTTGGCGGCGGATGCGTCTGTACACTAACTGCATGGCAAGCCGGAACTGGAGTGACCTTTTGTCCTCTCCAGCAGGAGTCCCGTGTTTGACGGCCGGCGTAGTCCAGCGGTAAGGTTCTTGACTAGCATTCCGAAGGTCGCGGGATCGAATCCCGGCATGGCAAATAAAATTTATTTGATTAATTTCTGTTATTTCACAATTTATTCATTTAAAATAATATATAGTATATTTGCGGCACGTTCCAGAGTGGAAGATACTCTCAGTATCGCCCTGGTGTAAGACCACCATTCAGAATTGAAACGATGCTTGAAATGGCTTAAGTCGTGCTTGGTGACCAGATATGAATAGCCAGGCACTATCCCCACCTTCCTCTTCCCTATCTCCTTCCCATCCCCACTACCTTCAGCCTCACAACATACCCCAATTGGGGATGCCATAGTCCCGGGAGCAGTTGGGACTCTTGTGCGGTATTCATGTGAACGTCACGTTGTACCGCAGTGCAAGGGATAGATTCGTAAGTTCATTGCTCTTGGTCACAGAAGTTTCCTTCTCAGAATTTCCTCCCCTTCCTGTCTGTAATGTTTTTTAATTCAGTGTCTCACTAGCCCACAATAATGAGGATTACAACGTAAGTTCGATGTCTGTAGTTTATCGTGAATTACAATGGATTCAAGTAGTATTGTATTTATGTCAACGGTAGTGACTGTTTACTGAGGCTTCTAAACTGGATCTGAGAGCGGCGGAACACGTCAGCTGTTCTTTTGTACTGAGTGCCCACTCGTCAATCTCCGGAAACCCGAACCTTTCCGAGCGGCGCGATATGCGAACACACCTATGTTCACATACACTACACTGTCGTAAAAAGACCTTCCACATAGCATCCTCAAAGATGACTGAGGGAATTTATTTTCCTTAGGAGTGTGGAGGAGCAAAGTTCCCACTTCCGGGGATTGCCTATTCAGTGTTTAAACTCCATCGTTAACTAGAGTTATTTATATCTACTTACGCCGGCGTATAGTTTTTCCGTGAACGCGGTGTTTTGTTTTTGAATAATTACTTTTTAACTATGATAATTATAAAGATTTTTGTATTAAAATAAAATGTCGCTAATAATTAAATGCATAACGAAAAACGCATAAATGTTCAGTAGCTCTCTAACCCAAAGGAGACATGTGTCAAAAAAACTACCAACACATTGGCTAAGGTTCTAGGCATGTTCCCAAAGTGGTTGTAAAATTGATGTCAGCGACATTCATCATTATTTCTGTGGACTAAATGTTCACTTTGGAAAAAAAAATACCGAAATAGCGGCCGTATTTAGGTTCGCTTGTGCATCCTGTTGGAGTCAGGGGTGTGCCAAATGGCAAGCGGCTGGATGTAATGTGCTGTGCGCCAAGCGGATTCGGCGGGCGCAGGCGGCATTTCAGGGTGGCACGCAATAAATCAAATCTGATTTTTTAATATGAAATTGATGTTTTGAAAGGGGTGTTGGAGTAGAAATTATTTGGAATCGTGTAAATCATAAATAGGTACATTATGATGGTAGAGATTTTTTCACGATCGAGTGAATCAAATACTTGAGGTGTATCGATAACAGAAGAAGATGAATGATTGAGAGTGCAGCTAAGAGTGAGTGCTATTATTACCAACATTATTTCCTTCCGTCATCTCTGTCTATCTCTGCGGAGAAACGCGTGATGCTTTCTTGGTTTTGTTAGATATTCTGGTGCAAGTTGTATAGGTGCAAATATCTACGTATAATGGCGCTACTCTCCAATTAAAACATGAAAATTAATTTATCAATAAATTTTATAAAAATAATATTAGGATTATTTGTCTAGCGCCATTTTTGTGAAAAATCACTTCAATGGTGCTTTACATATATAATATACTTCTTCAATGCGCTTTTTTACATTAATCCTGACGACCTCCGTAGTCCAGTGGCTAAGACTCTTGACTCACATTCCAGAGGTCGCGGGTTCGAACCCGGCATGCGCAAATAAATTTTATTTGATTAATTTGTGTTATTTCACAATTAATTCATTTAAAAATAATATATAGTATATTTGCGGCATGTTCCAGAGTGGAAGATACTATTAGTATCGCCCTGGTGTAAGACCACCATTCAGAATTGAAACGTTGCTTGAAAATGGCTTTAGCCGTGTTTAGTGACTAGATCTGAATAGCCAGGTACTTCCCAACCTTCCTCTTCCCCACCTCCTTCCCCTCCCCACTACCTTCAGCCTCACAACATACCCCAATTGGGGATGCCATAGTCTCACTGGCTCCAGACGGGAGCAGTTGAGATTCTTGTGCGGTATTCATTGTAAAAAAAAAAAAAAAAAAATCCATACAGGAGGCAATGAGGAAAAAATAATTCTCTCAGGGCCTGTATCATCTTTGGGAATGCTGTGTGAGGGGGTATATTTAGGTTAAGGAAGGAGTGGAAGTTCTGGGAAGGAAAAAAGTATTAGGGGTGGGTGAAAGTAAGTGTCTCCAGGAGCAACGGACGTGTGTCTTCCACTGCGGTGTAAAGCGATGGGTCGAGAGAGTTCGACTGGAGAGGTCCAGGTTAGGTCTTCCTCAACCAGACACGCACTAGATGAGCAAACATATTCGCAGCCGAGACCTAAACCTCACCCCACGAACCCGGGCACAACCACTAAGTCACCACTTGGGGTGACTATGGAAGAGGTGTTGGTTATCTAATAAATGGTTCCCGAGATGGCGGTACCTTATTTCTATAAAATGGTTTAGATAATAAGTAATTTTTTCAAAAATAAACGATTTATTTGTTTTAACCACTTTAATGTCTATAAAACCAACATGTTTCGACAGCGATGCTCTCTTCCTTATACAGTTTTTCGAATTAGGCAATTCACCCTACAAAGAGTGTTTTGTGATCAGTAAACCCTGAGGAGAGAGCATCGCTCTCGAAACATGTCCGTTTTATGGACATTAAAAAGTGATTAAAACAAAGAAATCCTTTAATTGCCAAAGTAAAACATTTGTTATATGACACGTTTGTTACAATGGTTATAGATGTCATGGCTACTCTAGGACAAAGATTTTTTTAATCCCCAGCGCAAAACGGACGGGTGTTATAAGTTTAACCGGTGTCCGTGTGTCCGTCTGTGGCATCGTAGCTCCTAAACGAATGGACGGATGAATGCTGACGTGATCGAGATGGTTTTTAGCTACAATTCTTGAAAATCTGTTCAGGCGTTTCAAGGTCATCAGCTCTTTTTTGTGTCGGGGGTTAGTTAAAAAATTTTGTAATTATATGCAAGCTTAACCAGCTATCCCTTTTGGTAACCTAGCCGTAATCTTTAACATCTTAAGCGCCCTTAAGGTGCCCTTGAGGCGCCCTTGGCGCCCTTGAGGTGATTTTCTCACGAAAACGGCGCTATAGAAGTTATCTAATTATTATTATTATTTATTATCTTACATAGACCCTACGAAAAACGCATCTCTCGGAAACTGATAATGTAATTTTTATGCGTTATAGCTACTTACTCTGATTACCCCTTCCACAATATCGCACGATGTTATCAATTCTAGCTTTAAACGAAACGAATCAATGTTCTTCAAAATATGTACATAAATAACACGTCGCAGTCAGAGTTTAGAGGTCAAAGCAATAAAGCACGCCTAGACGAGTTCCGAGGGGACGGGGGGGTGTCATATGTCTGTAGTATGGAGTATGGAGTACGGCCACCCCTGGGGCACATAACGTTATTTGGCATTTGCGCAGCCCTGTCACCGGCGATCCCTGGCTGTCACGTGGCAGCGCTTTATTTATGGCGGAAATGTCACGAAGCTCGATCCGCTGAACCAAATCGGAATGCGTTTTATGTCAGATATTTCAAGTGAGCTTTCAATTGGGTTTGAGCGCTGTAATGTGCGCGATTTATTCTCTCTTTGAAATCTTTTCTCTGTATTCCGCTGCAGAGTGAACGGGCTGGCTTGTGACATTGCTTGCTGTCTGGTGCCTGCGAGGCGAGGCGAGGCGAGGCGAGGCGAGGCGAGTAGAGGAGACGGGAAAGCGAATTATTCTCCTCGGTCATAATACTACATTTAATGTTGTGTGAAGCCGCGTATAAGCACATAAATAAGTGGTGAAATAAAGTATTGCACCATACTTTAATTGTAACAAAAAAAGTAATAACCTGCCTCTTCATAAAAACGAACCTGTTAAATTGTTTATTTTACATTTACATTACATTACACAAAATTTTTACTCTATTTACTCTATCTCTCAAAGTTTATTTTTTAGCATTCCTTGCCAAAAATCTTCATGATTCGAAAAGTCATACACCTATAAATTGACAAAATAAGTAGATGATTTAAAAAAAAACGTATAACGCAAATTTTTTTTCTTTTAACAGTTGAAGCGATTGCATATATCAAGAACCCAATATTTAAAAATGTGCTAATACGATCAGATCTGTGTATAAGTTGTTTAGAGTCTAAACAGATCACATTATTCGTCATCGGAAGTACCTGGGAGTCCCTCGGACGGCCTCTGCGGAGGTCGCAGGTTCAAATCCCGGCGTGCGCGAGTAAATTGTATTTGATTGAATTTCACAATTTAAAAGTAAATAGTAACGTCCTTGTGCGAGACCGCTGGGAAGGCAGTTGGAAGCAGTTGGGACTCTTGTGCGGTATTCACATAAGATACCTCTCTTGTTAATTCTGCCAAAAATTCAAAGTGTTATTGACTACTGACATGGTGATAAAAGGGTATCCAGAATTTTTAAAGATTTTTTGGAAAGCTTACACGTCATTGACGCTGTAAGACCTGTACCACACGCAGCTATAAAATATGTAACTTGGCCTATTTCAGCATATCGCTCGCCATATATGCCCATTGGGAATGTACAGCGAGCGCTATGCCGAAGTACGCCAAGCTACATATTTTATAGCTGCGTGTGCCACAGTGTCAGGTTTAAAAAATGGGATTCTTTTGTTCATCATATTAAGTTGTATTCGAAATACGGTGCTTTAAGATTAACCCGAATCGCTAATGACTTAAGTAAAAAACCTGGGTTTAAAAAAAAATATTATGTGAATACCTCACAAGAGTCTCAGCTGCTCCCGTCTGGCGCCAGTGAGACTACAGCATTCGGGGTACGTTATGAGGCAGAATCAAAATATTGACGGAATTTTGATTGTAAATATAATAATATTCATAATAAATGATTTTTCAATTTTACGCAACTGATAAATAACCATTTACCATACAAAAATGGTTGTTGATAAGTTGTGTAAAATTTAGAACACGTTTATTAGTAAGGCCCAAGGGATATAGAATAGCGTGTGTCAATTATTTCAACTTTTGAATTCAGAAACGCCCGGGGTCTCAAAAGTTGCGTCTTGCAAAGAAAATGAGAACTTGTAGCGCGCCGTTTTTACGCTTGCCACTACACCATCTCTTTCCCCCGTACAGCGCCATCCTGCTCACACACCCCTAAGCAAACCAGGATGCGCCGACGCCTTCTGCGCATCTCCCACCCTCGAGCCGCTACATAAACCACACCCCGCAACAAGGAATGGGCTATATAACAGGCTGCGCGCCCTAAATTAGTCAGTTCGTCTGCAGCTCGCTCTTGGCTAGTACGCTCTCTTAGTTGCGCTTCGTCCTCTGGCACGACCCTCTAAGGAGTATTCTACTACCATAAGTAAAGCACCAACCAGACCCCCGACTGCTGCCTTAGTTGCGCTTCGTCCTATGGTACGACCCTCTAAGCAGAACCACAGTCAGCTTTTGTTGTTCCCAAAGCCTAACGGCAAGGTTCCCTCCGATCCCTTGCTCAGTTAATTAGTGAATTGATACATTGTGACTATTTTTACCATATTATGTGATCTGTGAACTTACTTTCTTAAATAAATAACCTGTTAAGAAATTAAAGTTGATATTTAGTTGAGCAAGGGTTGAAATGTTTCTCCGCTTTTAACAAAGAGGTCAGGCATAGTTGTGGTTCGAGGATTTACACATAGATGTCAGGGTTGGCTATAGTCTTCCCTCCCAAATGGACCCTGTTGTAAATTTATAAATAGGATGAATTCATTATTTTCTACCTCTTTCTGCATTAGTTTGCCTTTAAAAGGAAACGTTAGATTATCAGTCCGTTGGGGGGATTTAATAATTTATTTGGATTGGAATTGTTGTACATTATTGCCAATAAATTAATTTTGTATCTACCTTGAATTTCTTGTTGAAGTTTTTGAAGACCTAAAAACTTACATTATTTGATTAATCGAATCAAAACCCTAACATTTGATCCTTCGTGCCGCATTAACGATTGAATCGCGAGTGATAAAAGAACCAGCATCTTCAACATTCATCAAGAGAGATCTTCAGAGAAAAGGGCAAGTGACCAATTCCCATTCCTATATACCTTATTTTCCCAGGCAGGAGAGCATGATTGATGGAGTACATAACCGTATTTCTTTGTTTGTTTTAAATTTATTTAAAAAAAACGGGCTGATTATTGCTGTGGTGTTAAATTGATTTCATACCCAACAGCAACATTGTCGATAAAAATTGTTACATCAATGTAAAAAGAAGTTTTAGAATACTGAGAAAGCATTTTAAATTTCATAAATGATTAATTACGAATGATTATTTGAAAATCCGTAAGTTAAAATTCGAATTTTACCGCGAGGCGGTTGTTTAAACGCAGCCGTAAGCCTAACGCATGCGCGGTAGGAACAAATAACAAATAATATTATTCTTAATTTTGACAGCTAACGGGCTGTGGCATTTTGCGAGATAAGATTCATTTCATGGTTAAAATTCATTGTTTATCGGTTAATAAGTAAAATTCTGTGATCAAGGGCAGTGCACGTGTAGTGATTAATTACAAGTGATTATAATTTAACGTTTGTGTTCTGTGAGTACCTTATTTTTGATATTTAAAAAATGGATCTCAAAACATTAGTGGCCCAGAGGGGAATCTGTAAAGCTAAATTAACTCGATTCAACGAATACATCCAAGGAAATAATTTGTCGCAATCTGAAATTGAAGTCAGGTTAAAGAAACTCGAACCAATTTTAGATTCTTTCGATATAATCCAAGATCAAATTGAAGCGCTTTCAGCGGACGAATTGGCTAAACCATTGGAAAGGCAAGCATTTGAAAATTCCTACTATAGTCTTGTTGCCAAGGCTAAAGATAAATTGTTAATTAAGGTTCCGAATGCAATTTCACACAATATTAGATTGCCTATTTTAGAGTTGCCTAAATTCGACGGCTCCTATGAAAAGTGGTTAAATTTTAGAGATACTTTTGTAGCTCTGGTTGAAAATAACCCATCCTTAGAAATTATTCAAAAATTGTATTATCTGCGATCATGCCTGGAAGGTGACGCGGCTAAATTATTGATATCATTGCCAAATCACCAAGACAATTATTACACGGCCTGGGAAATGTTGACCAGCCGATACCAAAATACAAAATTTATTATACATAAGCACGTGGAAGCATTATTCAAATTGCCTGAAATAAAATTTGAAAATTCCACAGCATTAAGGAATCTTATTGATGAATCCGAATTACATTTAAAATCGTTGAATAATTTAAATATACCCACCGAAAATTGGGATATTATTTTAATATATTTATTGTCACATAAACTAGATAGCGAAACTCGAAATCATTGGGAAACATTTGCAACCAAAGATAACCTACCTACATATAAGGAGTTTATAAAATATTTATCAGATCGCGTCCAGATTTTAGAATTTGCCGGGATTACTGAAGCAAAGGTTAATCAAAATAAAACATTCCCTGTCAAGTACAGAAAGGAAGCTATGATTTCATTAACGCCGCAAATGATAAAATGTATTATTTGCAAAGGCGATCATAGGATTTATAATTGTAAAAAATTCTTAATATTAAATGCTAAGGATCGAATTATAAAGATACGTCATTTAGGTGCTTGCTTGAAATGTTTGTGCCTAGGTCATAAACTAAAGGAATGTAAAAGTAAATACAACTGTCGAATATGCGAAAATAATTCGCACAATACATTGTTACATTTAAAAAAGGAAATAGATAATTCATCTCATAATAAGTCTCCTCAGAATAATGATACACAATCAACATCAAATAATGAAGTTTTAGTTACCAATCATTCAGCGAAGGTATCTAATAATTTTATTTTGTTATCTACGGCCGTTATTAAAGTGTTGAATAATAATGGAAACTTAATTAAGGCAAGAGTATTATTGGATAGCGGAGCGCAGTCTAATTTTATCTCAGAGAAATTCGAAGCTAGGTTGCAATTAAAACCCAAAAGTGCAAACATACCGATTACCGGAATACAAAACAGAATATTGAATATTAAGAAAAGTGTAAATTTAAGGATTTTTTCAAGCTATTCACCTTATGAAAGAGACATAGAATGTCTCGTTTTGAAGGAAATAACGAGTAATCTGCCGCAAATTTCTTTTCAGAAAAAGGATGCTAGCGTACCTGATGGTCTACAGTTAGCGGATCCTACCTTCTACGAAACAGGCTCCATAGATATGCTACTCGGAGCGGAAATCTTTTGGGAAATTTTGAAACAAGATCAACTACGAAATGGAGACTCAGGACCTGTACTGCAGAGAACGGAATTCGGGTGGCTGGTGTCAGGACCTATCGTCACAACAAAAACAAAAAGGCCAGTAAAATCTTGTCACCTATCATTAAATATATTACATAAACAAATGGAAAACTTCTGGAAATTAGAAGAATTCCCGCCGGTGAAGCACCGGAGCCATGAGGAGCGAGCGTGCGAGGAAATGTTCAAAGACACGCATAAAAGGAATGACGAAGGTCGTTTTACGGTAAGCTTACCGCAGCGCCCCTGTATTAAACAGTTAGGCGAAACACTGCCTATGGCAGAAAGGAGACTTTGCAATTTGCAAAAGAAATTTTCTTCAAATCCTGACCTGATGAAAAAATATAAAGAATTTATGCAGGAATACATAGACTTGGGTCATATGACCCGGTGCGAGGCACCTTCTAATGAAAAAAAATATTATTATTTACCACATCATGCAGTAATAAAAGAATCAAGCACTACCACGAAGACTCGAGTAGTATTTGACGGTTCTGCAAAATCATCCACTGGTATATCCTTAAACGATGCGCTCATGATAGGACCTGTTTTACAGAAAGATTTAGCTGCACAATTGATATGTTTCAGAAAGCACCAGTACGTGATAACAGCAGACATAGAGAAAATGTACAGACAGATATTGGTGCGACCCGAAGACAGGGATCTACAGCGTATAATATGGAAAAATTTCCCGGAGGAGGAAATTCAGCATTATCAACTTAACACCGTTACCTACGGTCTGGGGCCGTCTTCATTTTTGGCAACTAGATGCCTTGAGCAGTTGGGAAATGAAAATATGTCATCAAATCACAAGGTCAGTCAGATTATAAAGAATAATTTTTACATGGATGATTTGCTTACTGGTGATGAAACAGAAGAAAGCTGTTTATTAATTAAAGAGCAATTAATATCTATCATGGCATCCGCTGGAATGAACTTGAGAAAATGGCGATCAAATTTGCCCTCATTATGTTCAAAGCAAGAAAGCATGTCGGATATGATTATTAGTACAGATTCAAATGACAGCAAAATATTAGGCTTGTCATGGAATAACCAACAGGATAATTTCTTATACACGGTGAAGTTAATAAAAAATCCAATTGTTAGCAAACGACAAATGCTATCAAGCATTGCGTCCATATTTGACCCTTTAGGATTAATAGGTCCTGTCACTGTTGTTGCTAAATTGTTGATGCAAAAATTGTGGCAGACGAAGGTTCAGTGGGATGAGCCTATTCCACATGACATGTTGAAGACATGGGAAGCTTATATGAGTGAACTGCCTCAATTAAATAATTTAAGAATAGGTAGAAAGATTCAATGTCAAGATCATGTAAATTTACAGCTACATGGATTTTGTGATGCCTCAGAGAAGGCATATTCGGCCTGTGTCTACCTGATATCTACTGATAAATTGGGTAAGAGATACTCCAATTTGATAATGTCCAAGTCACGGGTAGCACCTTTGAAAAGCGTGTCTCTACCCAAATTAGAATTATGTGGAGCTGTATTATTGACAAAGTTAGTGAATTATATTAAAGAAGCCATATGTACACCGGATATACATACAACATACTGGTGCGATTCTCAAATAGTACTGTGCTGGGTCAGGGAGCAGCCTGCAAGATGGAACACTTTCGTTGCGAATCGGGTGGCGGAAATCCAGGAAACCAGTCAGCCGGAGCAATGGAAACATGTAAGGTCGGAAGACAATGCAGCAGATGTGCTCTCCAGAGGAACCGGTGTTTCACAATTGTTAATTTCCAGCATTTGGTGGCATGGTCCAGCTTGGCTGATACTGGATTCAGCGTGCTGGCCGAATGCCGACACATTTTGTATTGATCCACCAGAGATCAAGACAAGCTCGGTTCTGTTGTCTGCAGTGAAACAGGACTGGGACATTTTTAATAGATATTCTAGTTTTTCCAAATTACAAAGAGTAACGGCATACATTATTAGATTTCAGTTTAATTGTAAAAACCCTTTGCAGCGCCGCTATGGTAAATTAACAGTTAGTGAGTTGGAAAATTCAGTAAATAAATTAATATCTCGGGCGCAATCATACTGTTTCAGCGTCGAAATTCGAGCTTTAAATAATGGCAGTAATATACCTAGAAATAGTTTTTTAAAATCATTAGATCCTTTTATTGAAAGGGATCTAATTCGAGTGGGGGGAAGACTCTCCAAAGGTAAAATGGTAGATGAAAACCAGCAGCACCCAATTATATTACCTTCACATCATAAAATAACAGAGCTAATTGTAAGACACTATCATTACTTGAACTTACACTCGGGAACGCAGTCATTATTGGCGTTGATTAGAATGAAATTTTGGCCGATTAAGGGAAAGAATGTAGTAAAAAGGATAATTAAAAAATGTATAATTTGTTATAGATGCAATCCCAAACCAGAACAGCAGTTGATGGCCGACCTACCAGCTGAAAGAATAACTGAATGCCGGGCATTTCAAAATACGGCAGTCGATTATTCCGGTCCAATACTGATAAAATCGGGTATTCACAGAAAAACCCATAGCGTTAAATCATATATTTGCTTATTTGTATGCATGGCATCTAAGGCAGTGCACTTAGAAGTTGTGCTGTCTTTGAGCGCAGAAAGTTTTTTAAACGCTTTGAAACGATTTATCTCGCGTCGTGGTAGACCAAGTAAAATGTTCTCAGACAATGCAACCAATTTTAAAGCGGCTAATAATGAATTAAAGGAAATTTATAATTTTTTAAATATGTCTAATGATAAAATTGATAAATATTTATCCACATTAGGTATTCAGTGGAGATTTATACCGCCTCGTGCCCCGAACTTTGGGGGGCTATGGGAAGCCGGGATAAAATCAGTTAAACATCACTTAAAAAGAATAACAAGTATCGCTTCATTAACGTATGAAGAAATTAGTACGGTGTTATGTCAAATTGAATCTTGCTTAAACTCCAGGCCACTGACTCCCTTATCAAATGACCCTTATGACCTTAATCCCTTGACCCCTGGTCACTTTCTCATAGGAACTAGTATGGCAGCGATTCCAGAGCAAAATTTAGAACATATCACGTTCAATCGATTAAATAATTACCAAAAACTAATACAAATTGTTCAAATGTTTTGGTCGAGGTGGCGGAAGGAGTACCTGGCAGAGCTACAAACCAGGAACAAATGGACTAACAGGAGTCAAGGACAGTTACAGCCTGGCGACATGGTAATACTGAAGGAGGACAACGTCCCTTCTTGCTACTGGAGGCTGGGACGGGTGAGCGCCGTACATCCTGGCGCTGATGGACGAGTTCGCGTGGCGACCATCATCACTTCGAAGGGCATAATCCAGAGGGCCATTTCAAAATTATGTCTGCTACCAATAGAAGACAACGGACCCGACGCAAATGATGTTCATACAAAAACTGATGAAGAAAATAATTGAAGGTTCCACAAGAAAAAACTCGACGCAGAAATCTAATAAACTTCCCGCAAGTAAAACCAAGTGGCAGTGAAAATTTATTTTCTAAAAAAGTTATTTTAAAAAAAAAAAAACAATGTTTCAAGATATAAATCAAGATTTAAATAATTAATTTAAAGCAAAACTACAAATTTAATTTAAATCAAAAACAGCAAGAGGCTTAAAATTCAAATTTAAATATCAATTTTTCTACACACTTCAAGATTCAAGATGGAACCATATCCGAACATTCAAACCTAGAAGGAAGACCAAGGAGCTTCGCACGTCAAGATCTCAAGATTGCTATTTATTTATTTTTTATTGTTAAAATTATAAATTTTTGTTTTTAAATGAAGTTATAATGTTTATTAATAATTAGATTATTATTAATAGTTCTTAGAAATAGGATAGTTTTTATTTGGAAATTTTTATGGTTTAGTTAAAGTTAAATTATTATTATTTTTTGTTTCTTCCAAATTGATTTTAGCATATGTTTATATTTAGGTGTTTGATTTTTTATCCTTATTTTGTTTTGATATTTTAGAAAAAGTGACCTCCGTTCCCTTTTTCGGGGGGAGTATATGTTAAGAAATTAAAGTTGATATTTAGTTGAGCAAGGGTTGAAATGTTTCTCCGCTTTTAACAAAGAGGTCAGGCATAGTTGTGGTTCGAGGATTTACACATAGATGTCAGGGTTGGCTATAGTCTTCCCTCCCAAATGGACCCTGTTGTAAATTTATAAATAGGATGAATTCATTATTTTCTACCTCTTTCTGCATTAGTTTGCCTTTAAAAGGAAACGTTAGATTATCAGTCCGTTGGGGGGATTTAATAATTTATTTGGATTGGAATTGTTGTACATTATTGCCAATAAATTAATTTTGTATCTACCTTGAATTTCTTGTTGAAGTTTTTGAAGACCTAAAAACTTACATTATTTGATTAATCGAATCAAAACCCTAACATAACCTTTTACCAACAATTGTGTTATAAACTGCATATAATTTTTTTTTTTTAAATGCTTATTAGCCCGCTAAAATGCATTGAAAATCAGAAAACAAACCTAAAACCTTTTTTTTTTAATTTTTAAAATATATTTTTTTTCAGTAATTTAACCTTTTAACGTTTGTTTATTATTAAAAAATGCGTATAACTGACAAAAATGAAAAAAAAAGTTTAACTTTATGAATACAAGTAAGTCAACAAGAATTCTGATTTTTTCCAGAAAAAGTGTTATTTTCCCCTTTTATTTTTTTAACCAACACATCACATATGTTAAAAAAATATTTTTTTGGTTCTTTGTTCTGCAGTTATGTAATGAAAAATAAGTTTGGTACAAAATATAAAATATGAACCCTTTGTTTTATTTTTTTTCCAAATCACGAAATCTATTTTTTTTTCGAAACTTCCGGCCATTTTAGCGGGCTAATGGTGAACAATAATTTCTTTTTTTTTTACTTTTTCGAATAGCTACAGATCATACGAAACTTTTGAGACCCCGGGCGTTTAAATATAAGGCCATTTGTTTTCTCTCTATGGAGAGCGACACACGCTAATATAGAAGGGAAAGAGCAAGTAGACCTTTTTTATAAATGTGATTACCGGACAAGCCAGTGAGACAATGACATCCCCAATGGGGTACGATGCGAGGCTGAAAGAAGTGGGGAGGGGAAGGAGATGGAGAAGAAGAAGGTGAGGAAGTACCTGGCTACTCAGATCAGGTCGTTAAACACGGCTAAAGCCATTTCAAGCAACCTTTCGATTCTTAATGGTGGTCTACCAGGACGATACTAGAGTATCTTCTACTCCGAAATGTGCCGCAAATATACTACACAATATTTTAAATGATTAAATTGTGAAATAACACAAATTGATCAAATAAAATTTATTTGAACACGCCGGGATTCATTCCCGCGACCTTCGGATTGCGAGTCTAGATCCTTTCCCCTTGACCACGGAGACCGTCTAAAGGTAGTATGGGTTAGGTTAGATATAATTTAATGCATAATTTAGCGAGGAACACAGCGTACAGCAGTGCATTTCCACTAAGCCGTCACTTTGTGAGCGTAGATAATTCCGGTAAATGCAACAGCCGATCACTGCAGATTAATCAAATGCGTTTAAGCGGATTGCAGTTTACAAATCTGACTGTCGAAACAACGGCAAAACAGTCTCTGCTATAAATGTTATAATGCAACTTGAATTTATTCTTGTCGGATACATAGTTGAACAATATAATTTACTGAATTTAATCGGTTTAGACGTAGTGGTTTTATTCATGTCAAAATACCTGAATATCTTTTAATACAGTTTAGCACTTGCCTTGTAAAATTAATTATTTGAACTTTAGTACCTTTTTTATACCGCACGTGGGTCTCATTTTTTTATTGATACCACACAGTGATACGTTTATGTCGTCTGTGAAGATGCTGTGTGGGGGGCCTTTTAGAGGAGAGGAAAAAGTGAACACGGGTCTTAAAGAGTAACACTTTTTTTACATTTTCTCCTCACAGTAGGCAATGAGGAAAATAAGCTCCTTCATGGCATTAGTGATCTTAGGGGATGGTGTGTGGAGGTTTTTTTTAAGAAAAGAAAGAAGAGGAAGTTCTGGGAAGGAAATAGGTATGCGGAGTGGGTAGGAATCTGGAGGTCAGCGTGTCTCGGAGTGACGGACGTATGAATCCATCCGTTCAACAGCGGTGCATGGCGATGGATCGAGGAATTCTGGCTGGAGAGGTAAAAAGACCTCCTCGACCAGTCTCTCTTGATCCGACCGGCCACGCAGCAGTTGAGCAGATCAGCCGCCAATACCTTGACAAACTTCTCCTCCAGTAACCCCGGTTAAGTCGTCAAACGTAGATAACCACTTGGGGTGACCCATGGCAGAGGAGTTGGTTATCCAATAAATGCCCGGGGCGGCGGTACTCATACCCACCTCCCAAAATACAATATTGTAGGAGGGAGGAAACAGAGATACCGGCAAATCATTCCACAGCCGAACTATTGAACTAGTCGTAGAAGCGACACGTCCTCATGTGACAAATGATCGTACACACGTGTTGGGCGAGGTTTGTTTTGTGCTTTTGGTGTGTTTCCACACTATGCACCGGTACCGAAGGGATCAATGACGCTTATTTCTCGGAGTATCTTCCATTGTAATACCGGTAGAACAAATGATAATGCTTAATGTTAATAAAACAAAATATCTTACATTTTCTATAACAGCCAGAGGGCAGCCGTCGGAGGACTTAAATCTCAAATTACACACATGCCAAGGAATTTATCAACAAAATCAAGGCTTATCATGCCTCTGTCCCACTATAGCACACTCCAAAAGCATCAAATATCTTGGAATTGAAATTGATGATAATCTCCGATGGAACTCACTCAAAACTAACCAAGTACATATACTTCTTTAGAAAAATTCGTAATATCCTCAACATAAACGATATTAAAAAAGTATACTATGCTTTGTGTCAATCACAAATAGAGTACGGTATAACTGGGTGGGGGTCTGCCTTGAGCACTCACACAGAGCGACTCAATATAGCCCCAAAAGGAGTAATAAAGACAATACTAAAAGTTCCGCTTAGAACTCCGACGGAAGAAATATTTAATAACTTTCAAGTCTTCAATGTACAGAAACTTTATTCAAAAATATATGTTATTTAAACTGAAAAAAAAAACATATATGAATACTCCACTGCCCAACATAAATACTCAACCAGGGCAGTAAGCAATAACATCCTGGTTACTCCCAGTTTGAACACATCTTTTGGACAGAGAAATAATAAATTCCATGCTATGAAATTATTCAATGCTCTACCAGATCAAATCAAAAATATAATGGAAATGAATATATTCAAAACAAAAGTAAAAACATGGCTGAGAGATCAAAGTGATAATAAAATTACAAAAATCATGAAGACGATATAAAAACTATCCATACAAATATTTTAAAAAACTACAGGCCACCTCAGAACAGGAAATCCTAGTGAGGAGGTCTGTGAAAAAGAAATGAATCTATACTTATACTATACAGTATACATATATGTACAAACCTTGCTATTGAAACTAATAATAAATAAAGACAGCACACCTACCTGACGCCTGTACTCTAAAGATTGCAAACCGCTTGGAATCTATCAAACGAACCGCCTGTTTTTCTACTGGATCTGTGCGAACAGATCCAGTAGAAAAATAAGCATCCAACTGGGTTATACAGTGAGGTTGAAGTGAAATGGGAGGGAGAGGATATGCGTATGAAAAAAATCGAAAAGTACCTGGCTACTCATTTCTGGTCACTAACACAGCTAATGCCTATTCGTTTGCAACTTTTCGATTCTCAACCGTGAATCTGGTACTTGCATGCTGATGATTTTTTCTTTTACTAACACTATTATCTCTTTTTAATGTTACCTATTTAATGTAAGTACTTGCATACTGCTTACTAACCCCGTATGCATGGACATTGGAGGGTCTAGAGTCGTTCAAATAAATGTAGCTTCGTTAAAAAAAAGTAGAGTCTTGACGTCTTGACGTGTGCGGTGAAGGAGGAAACCATACGTTGGGAAAGTGGTGGGGTCCCCTCCAATGATAATTTTGCCGGCTGAATGATTGGAGCTAATATAAACAGAACTGAAGCAAATCTTTACATATTATAAAGCAAAGTCGCTCCCGCTGTCTGGATTTTTTTAACTATCGGATTTTCAAGCGGTTTTCACCAATATATAGAGTGATTCCTGATAAAGGTTTAGGTTGTAATTTCTCAAGGTTTTGTGTAAATTGGTTGAAATATATAATACATAAAGCGAACGGGCTGGCAAGCGCACCGTGTGCGTTTGATATGTATGCAAATGAACAGATGGCGTTGGTTATAAAGGTTGGGTAATGGCGTTGTCAGTAGATGGCGTTGTGTTTCGTTAGACATGACGACGTGTGTCCGGGTCCGCTAGCATTAGGTAAAATGTTGATAAAAACAAATCGGCATCGTAAATATAAATTCAACAAAATCTCATTATCTAGTATTATTTGATTTACATTTTGTGATTGGTACTAAATGGTTTTGAATAATAATAAACTTAATTTAAATAATCCTAACCAGTAGTTTTCACACAGATCTCGTATCCAATAAAGTATGTTTATAATTTTCTCTTATTTAATATATAAAAACGGAATAGGAATATATAGAGAAGGTAAAAGTAATTAAATATGTAGCAATTGAACGTGCTACGTAAACACAGTTAAAAGAAAGCTCTAGAATCATCGGTTGATAGTTTTTTTATGTGCCATTAAAATTTTCACAATGTTATCAACATATGGAGTGTGACAGTCAAAAAATAATAAACAGTAAAATTTGTTTCAGCTTGCTGTTCAAAAGAATTGGAATTTGAATTGCTTGAATTTGAATTCTTAAGTAAGTACTTCTCACAGCGCAGGTAGCTACAGTACTCCCTCCCCAGACAACGCAGACATGGCTGCGGTGGAAAGAGGAATAGTCAGATACCGAGGTGATCGGGAAATCGAACCCGCCTTCCAGAACGAGTGGTTGTGTGTGTCCGATCCTTACTGCCATCGAACAACGGAAGGGTTGGTTGTGATGTGGCGGCTGGTGACTCTGATGCGGTTTGCGAGTGTGATGTGAAACTCTCAAGATCTTGAGCAACGTATGCTGGTTTGAGGCGGTCGATGCTCACGGTGGTTTCCTTCCCTTTTACCAGTATGGTATATGTTCGTTCGTGCCGACGAACGACTTTATGAGGGCCACTGTAGGGTTGTTGAAGCGGGCTCTTGACTGTGTCGTCCCTCAGAAAGACGTGAGAAACTGTGGGAAGATTTTTGAAGACGAAACGATGTCCATAACCATGGCGGGTACCTTCAACTGGTCTCAGCTCGTTGAAATGTTTCCGTAGTTCCTTGAGGAAGCTTCCGGTGTCGTCGTTAACATTAGGTCGTGCTGTACATAGAAATTCGCCGGGTAAGCGGAGCGGCTCGCCGTATACTAGCTCGGCTGAGGTTGTCGCGAGGTCATCTCTCCAAGCTGCTCTGATTCCCATGAGTACGGTGGGAAGTGTTTCCGTCCAACGGTTATTCTGATGGCACTTGATCGCTGCTTTCAGTTGACGATGAAATCGTTCCACCATGCCATTTGCTGCGGGGTGGTATGCAGTTGTATGGATTTGCGTCGTGCCTGCCAGGAAATTCAACTGCCTGAACAGCCTCGACTCAAATTGTCTCCCTTGGTCCGTAGTAATGCGGAGTGGAGTGCCGAATCTTGTTATCCAGCCCTTGTAGAAAGCACGCGCCACTGTTTCAGCCTCTTGGTCTGGGATCGGGAATGCCTCTGGCCAACTCGTGAATCTGTCTACGCACGTGAGACAGTATCGGCATCCTTCTGAAGAAGGCATGACGATTATGTCGATGTGGACGTGCTCGAATCTAGCGGAGGGTCTGGGAAAGGCTCCCAGGGGTGCTGACACGTGCCGTGTAATCTTGCTTCGTTGGCATTGAAGGCAATTGCGTGCGAGCTTAATAGTCTCAGCTTTAATGGCCGGCCAGACATAACGTTGAGTTATGAGCTTAACCGTGGCCTTAATTCCAGGGTGAGCCAGCTGATGGACCGCATTGAATGCCGCAGGTCTGAACTTCTTCGTGACGAAGGGTCTGGCTATGGTAGTTGAGACGTCACAGTAGAGATGCGCGTCAGTACCCGGAATATTAATCTTTTTAAGTTGTAGGCTAGAACTTCCTTGCAAGTGTTGTTCCAGTTCAGGGTCGCACATCTGGTCAGCTGCCAGCGCTGCGTAGTCCAGAGGAGTATCTATCGTCTCGACCCTGGAGAGAGCATCCGCGACGATGTTGTCTTTTCCGGAGACGTGTCGGATGTCAGTTGTGAACTGGCTGATATAGTCCAGATGGCGGAATTGCCTTGGTGAGCATTTGTCTGCTTTTTGTTGGAAGGCGAACGTGATAGGCTTATGGTCTGTAAATATGGTGAACGACCTGCCTTCCACCATGTGGCGAAAGTATTTCACAGCGAGATAGATGGCTAGTAGTTCTCTGTCGTATGCGCCATATTTCTTTTCAGCTGCCGAAAACTTCTTCGAAAAGAATGCTAGAGGCTCTCAGTGACCTGCGACGAATTGGTGGAGTGCGGCACCGGCTGTAGTATCAGACGCGTCGCTGACGATAGAGAGTGGGGCGTCGCACTTCGGGTGAACGAGCAGGGTTGCCTGGGCCAGAGCTTCCTTGCACTTGCTGAAAGCTTCTACTGTTTCGGCAGTCCAAGACACGAGTTGTTTGCCTTTTTGGTTCCCTTTTGGGAGGTCATTGAGTGGAGCTTGTGTCCTCGCGGCGTTGGGAATGAATCTTCTGTAAAAATTTATTGCTCCCAGGAAACGGCGGAGATCCTTGATGGAAGCTGGTTGGCTGTAGTTGTTGATGGCCTCCACTTTATCTGGGAGGGGTGAAGTGCCAGCGTCGGACACCGAGTATCCTAGGAATTTGACCTTAGTCAGGCCGAAATGGCATTTGGCGGTGTTGATGACAACACCATATTCCTGCAGGCGCTGGAATAATATCTTGAGGTGGGCTAGGTGCTCTTCCTCTGACGTTGAGGCAATAAGGATGTCGTCTATGTAGGCGTAACAGAAATCTAAGCCTCTGGTAACCTCGTCCATGAAGCGTTGGAAGGTCTGGGCTGCGTTGCGGAGGCCGAAAGACATCACCGGAAATTCGAAGAGTCCGAATGGCGTAGTGATTGCTGTTTTCGGAATGTCCTCGGGAGCCACAGGGATTTGATTATATGCCCGCACCAGATCAATCGTTGAGAAGATCTTGGTGCCGCTCAGTGCCTGTGCAAAATCTTGGATGTGGCGTACGGGGTATCTGTCCGGAATAGTTCTGGCGTTCAATCTTCTATAATCGCCACATGGTCTCCACTGGTCGTCCTTCTTGGGTACCATGTGCAAGGGAGATGCCCAAGAGCTCTCGGAAGGTCGAGCGATTCCGAGACGGACCATGGCCTCGAACTCCTTCTTGGCGCGTTTTAACTTGTCAGGAGCAAGGCGTCGTGGGCGTTCGACTGTTGGAGGTCCTGGCGTGGTGTTAATTTGGTGCAGTGTTGCGTGACGAACTTCCCTCCTGGCGCCGTCAGGGCGAGTGATGTCAGGAAACTGTTGAAGAAGCTTATGATACGGGGACGTTCCTGTGACCGTCTTAATGGAAGCGATCTTGTTGTCGCTTCGTTTTCCCGTGATGGTCAAATTCGTCACCTGGTCCAGCAGCCGTTTATTTCGGACATCCACCAGTAGCTCGTACTTGGCGAGAAAGTCTGCCCCGATGATTGGCCTGGAGACGTCTGCAATGACGAAGCTCCAAGTAAAGTCGCGTCGCAATCCCAGATCCAGGTTGAGCGTTAGGCTGCCATAAGTAGCGATTGTGCTGCCATTTGCTGCTGCCAGTTCGTATGTCGCTTTAGTGGGGCGTCCCTGGACAAGGCGTCGTGGGAAAACGCAGAGATCTGCGCCGGTGTCTATAAGAAATTGGGTACGGGTTACCCTGTCGGTAACAAAAAGGCGACTGACTTGGTTGGGGCTGGTGCTGGTCGCCATCAGTTTGGGCCCCGCGCGTTTTCCTGCTGGAAGTTGCAGGGTTTGGTGCACTTGCTTGCCTTCGTCCCATACTTCCAGTGGTACCAGCATGTTCCCTCGGGCTGACGACCTCTGGACCGACTGCGGGAACGATTGCTCCAACGATGCGGGGTGGCGCTCCTCCTATGCTGGCCAGAGCGTAGTGTCGAAACTTCGCGCCTCAAGGTAGCGAGCTCTTGTTGGAGAGGCTGCATCAACCGCGCCATCTGTGTAACCAATGAATCTTCAACAAGAGACATGATGATGATTGGTGCGCGAAATTTATCACCGAAGAGTTTATTTCGTGCGCGACGTGCTCGCGGTAGACGTACTTGCACGCGTCGTGTTCACTGTCGGATTCACAAATGTAAACTTCGTGGTCACTAATGTGAACGTCGGGGTCACCAATGTAGCAATTGAACGTGCTACGTAAACACAGTTAAAAGAAAGCTCTAGAATCATCGGTTGATAGTTTTTTTATGTGCCATTAAAATTTTCACAATGTTATCAACATATGGAGTGTGACAGTCAAAAAATAATAAACAGTAAAATTTGTTTCAGCTTGCTGTTCAAAAGAATTGGAATTTGAATTGCTTGAATTTGAATTCTTAAGTAAGTACTTCTCACAGCGCAGGTAGCTACAAATACTTTTCTAAATATACCACAGTTTTATTTTATATAACTTTTTTTTTTATTTCAAATATTTAAGGGATATCTATGCCTCTGCCGTCGTCCAAGTGGTTCTCTACGTTTGGCGACTTAGCAGGGGTGCCCGGGTTGATGGGGTGAGGTTTGTCTAGGTCTTGGTTGCGGTTGACCTAGACCCACTGGACCGTGTATTCCTCCCTACCCCTCATATATTTTTCCTTCCCAGAACTTTCTGTCCTTCCTTTCCTTAAAAAGTCCAACCACACAGCATCCCCAAAGATGACATAGGTCCTGAGGGATATTATTTTCCTCGGACCTCCTGTGTGGAGTTAACGTAAAAAATATATATTTTCATATATATGGACGTCACACTACTGCTAACATCTGTAAAATAGAGTACTAATAGACAGAATTACCATCTCACGTAAGTCCTTACCCTTATAAAATAACTTAAAATAGTAAAATCCTATATGTATAATATAAGTCCCTATATAGATTCAAAAGGATTTACTACTTTATTCATCTCTTCCTTCACCTATATAATGCTCTCTTTATGATATTAACCCTCAATCTTAATCATCTTTCTGCTTGAATTGTATAAATCAGTATGTATCTTACCTTAAATATTCTTATGTTGTAATTAAATATTCTTATGTATGATACTCATTTATGTACCTCTACGCCTGTCTCAACACAGGTATACCCTAGTGAGACAGGCATCGAATAATGTAATACAAACATACTTTTTATAGATAAATAAATAAATATATACAATTTGTCCAACGAAACACCACTATTCTTTAAAATGGCTACCATCTTGAAAAGGAAGCGAAACGTACAAACAAATGTTAAGACAGACAAAATGCTTTACGGTCGGGTTAAAACAGTATTTTTTAAAGCCACAGTGAACAAAAATAACAACGACAACGATGACATCCATTTATTATTATTTGTTTTGTACGAAGGGTTTCATTCGAATGAGGGTTAGTCATATATGTACCTACCATGTGTAGATGTTATTAAGATAATTCAACTAAGACCTTTTCTCAATTTAGTTTATCAGAGTTATGTTAGTTATGCAAGTAAGGCTACCACATGCTCTTGTTTGGGATGTAGCTAAGGCAAATATGCGAATAGAATGTGTCATGGAACGAAAGAGTAACTAATCAAGTGACGCATTTGTCCATAACTGGGTCATCCTTCCTATTTTAATGGTATTAAGTCTATGAAATAAGTTACAAGAGGGTCTTAATATAAACAAATATTACGTGTTTTTTGTTTTGATTGCGAGCACACAGTAATTTGTGCTTAAAGGGATTGGCAACGTTTTCTAGAGATTATATAATAATAATAATGGTCTTTATTCCAGGGTGTGGGGAGGTGAGTGCAATCCCACACTTCTCATGTAGAGTGTAAGTATATACATTGAAAACATCGGTATTTTTAACAAGAGTAAAGATGGAACAGAGTCAAAATTGAAAGTAAAGAAACACAAAAAAGAAAGAAGAATATAAAATATAAAATAAAGAGAATTAAAAAAAAAAATTAAAAAACGAGTGTGCTTTAGACCACACGACTGAAGTAAAACTTCACTTACTTATAAAAGAACATATGACATTTACATTGACAGTGCAGGGATGATATATGACATTGGGGTGACATATGACCATGTAGTGGACCTATGACCATGGAGTGACCAACGGCCTTGGAGTGATCATCCTTATCCTTTATCCTTATCCTTATCCTTATCCTTATCCTTATCCTTATCCTTATCCTTATCCTTATCCTTATCCTTATCCTTATCCTTATCCTTATCCTTATCCTTATCCTTATCCTTATCCTTATCCTTATCCTTATCCTTATCCTTATCCTTATCCTTATCCTTATCCTTATCCTTATCCTTATCCTTATCCTTATCCTTATCCTTATCCTTATCCTTATCCTTATCCTTATCCTTATCCTTATCCTTATCCTTATCCTTATCCTTATCCTTATCCTTATCCTTATCCTTATCCTTATCCTTATCCTTATCCTTATCCTTATCCTTATCCTTATCCTTATCCTTATCCTTATCCTTATCCTTATCCTTATCCTTATCCTTATCCTTATCCTTATCCTTATCCTTATCCTTATCCTTATCCTTATCCTTATCCTTATCCTTATCCTTATCCTTATCCTTATCCTTATCCTTATCCTTATCCTTATCCTTATCCTTATCCTTATCCTTATCCTTATCCTTATCCTTATCCTTATCCTTATCCTTATCCTTATCCTTATCCTTATCCTTATCCTTATCCTTATCCTTATCCTTATCCTTATCCTTATCCTTATCCTTATCCTTATCCTTATCCTTATCCTTATCCTTATCCTCATCCTCATCCTCATCCTCATCCTCATCCTCATCCTCATCCTCATCCTCATCCTTATCCTTATCCTTATCCTTATCCTTATCCTTATCCTTATCCTTATCCTTATCCTTATCCTTATCCTTATCCTTATCCTTATCCTTATCCTTATCCTTATCCTTATCCTTATCCTTATCCTTATCCTTATCCTTATCCTTATCCTTATCCTTATCCTTATCCTTATCCTTATCCTTATCCTTATCCTTATCCTTATCCTTATCCTTATCCTTATCCTTATCCTTATCCTTATCCTTATCCTTATCCTTATCCTTATCCTTATCCTTATCCTTATCTTTATCCTTATCCTTATCCTTATCCTTATCCTTATCCTTATCCTTATCCTTATCCTTATCCTTATCCTTATCCTTATCCATATCACTCCCCAAGTCAAGCGTGCGTAAAGGCCCGACCGTGCGCCTCGCCACCGACCACCGTTCGCATCGATTACCATCGATCACCGTTCGCATCACACTTTTCGTAACGCATTCACCAGCTTACCCCCCAAAGTCGAGGGTGCGTAATAAATTTTTATTCAAAAATAGAAAAGTACTATGCCTCATTAGATAAATAATAAGTATTGATTAAAATATGATAAAATCTTTAATTGAGCTCTTGTTAGTCCATCGGATCTGAGATTGTAGGAGCCAGTGTCTTTCTCCAATGTTCCTCTATGCTCGATCCTAAAGTCAGACGGGATTCTATGATGAGAATATATCTGGAGTGGTTTATCCTCCCCCTCAGTCCAAAAATCCTGGTTCTTAACAGAGCTTTAAATCCCGGAACTCGCCCTTCTATAAACATTATAATTCGCCTATTACACTTACGAGTCAAATCACAGTTCAGTTGTTTCCTAAGGAAGGGACCATTGGTACAGAAATAACGAAGGTTTAACACAGTGTTTTATCACCAAAAACACAAAATTTCGATTGTCTGAGATTCCTGCGTAACTCTGGTTCTACGAACTCAAATTCAGAAAAAGTCAGTAATTTTTGGGATGTTGTGCCGTGATGCGTAACCACCTTCTTACGTTACAGTGTCCGAAAGGTTGGCTAAAGAAGGAGGTAGAGCAACACGGAATGACACCTCAAAAATTACTGAATACTTTACTTTTGGCTGTGAAAATCTGAAAGCATACTTTTTACCATTCCTCCACACAGGAGGCCGTGAGGAAAATAATTTCCCTCAGGGCCTTTGTCATCTTAGGGGATTCTGTGTTGAGGGTTTTTTAAGGAAAGGAAGAAGAGGAAGTTCTGAGAAGAATACAGGTATTAAATAATAATGATTGGATAACTTATATAGCGCCGTTTTTGTGAAAAATCACCTCAAGGGCGTTGTACAAATAAATATATAAAAGAATTAATACTACTGGTTTACAACTAAGATTTACAATTAAAACTGGTGACTTACAGCTAAGACTTATAGTTTAGTGACTTATATTAACTGGCTTACAAGGATTTACAATTATAACTACTGACTTACATCTAAGATTTATAGATAGTGACTTTTGAATAAGATATATAAATGCTGACCTAAAACTAGTGACTTAAAAATGACTGAAAATATTACTAACATATATATTTACAATAAGATTAGCGTCAGAAGAAGTAGGACGTTATTATATAATATTACAATTTACGAACACGGGTGCAAAAATGATCTTAATTAGTTAACTGGGTTTACGGGAAGGTATATAGGAATCTAGGAGTCCGTATGTCCAGGAGTGATGTACGTATGAATCCATCCCTTCAACTGCGGTGCAAGGCGATTCTGGCTGGAGAGGTCAAAAGATCTCCTCAACCAGTCATCCTCTATCCGGCTCGTCAAGCAGCAGTTGGGCAGACACATCAGCCGTAAAGACCTTGACAAACCTCACCCCATGAACCCGGGCACCCCTGCTAGGTCTAGGTAATCTATGGCAGAGGTGTTGGTTATTCAATAAATGATTCCCGGGGAGGCAATACCCGTACCCGCCTCCCAAAAATGAAAGCAACAATGCTTCCGAGCATATCAATATGCTTGAATATTACCTACTAGAAACCAACTAATTTGATACTTTTTTCCGAAGAGTCATTGTATTGTTGACCGAAAAAAAAACATAACAAATAAACGAGGTAGTAGCGTAAATTACGCAGATACCCGCGATGATCAACGTAGTCCTCTCTTACGGTCCATTTCATCTTATTTTCATTTTCTGGTTAATTTGGCTCGCGGGCCATTGGTTGTGACCGACGAGCCTGCCTTGTACCAACTGGCTGAGCCTAGTTGTAGCCGAGCAACTCTTGTTTATTTTCCTTCCCAGTGGTAAAAATGCTCTGAAATAGGTCAAGACAACAACTCAATAGGTTCTTGTGGCTTGTGGGCGACTCGAGAGCAGATTGTCCGAACATTTCTGACAACTTGTAAACTTTAAAATACGATATTCAATTTAGGAAATTTAAATTAAATAAAAAAGGCAATACCAAATTTTTTTTTTGAGTAAAATTTCGGGGATGCTGATAAATGTTGACGTTTTATTTACTCGTACGTACGCCCATAATGATTAGGTATTGTGCTTTGGAAAATTAGGTATCTTTTATGCAAAACAGGAAAAAGTAGGTACAGTTACGAGATATCGGTATGAACTTATATGTTATGTATTGTCATTGAAAATAAAATCCTGTAAATAAGTGTGATCTATGTCGTTTTCAAATAAAAAGCATCAGTTTTATTTGAAAATATTTTTAATTATTTAATATTTGTTTGTTTTTTGCAATAAGTACACATTTTTAATATTTTATAGGTACAGTTTATCAAAGTAATATGAAAACAGTCTTTCCTCACCATAAAGAGACCAAGTTCTTGTGTTTGATTAGGGAATTCTTGCTAATTTATATGAAAGTAATAATAAAATATTGCAAATAATAACAAAAAGATAAATAAGAAAAACTCAAGAATTATCAATAATAGTTTCAAGATTTAAAAGAAATAAAAAGAATGTATATTTATGATCTCTTACAGTAGTTTCAGGTAATTTTTCATTTTATATTTTCATCATTATTTTCGATAATTTTTAAATTTAACGGGAGATTGTTGAAATAAGTTAGAGAAGTCAGTGAAATTTTGTTCAGGATTACCATTGCCGGATTCAGCCTTCTAAGGCCATCTGAGTACCAGTCTGAGTACAATATAAACCATAGTTTCATAGTAATAGTCTAAAGATGGCCTTGATGAGCTGAAACCGGTAACGGTCAAAATAAAATAAGTACAAAAATTGTAAAAGTATTTTTACATAGTACCAGAAGATTTCTAAATTTATTTTAAGATAAATTTTATTTTATTCTCCCATGATTTGTTACTCAATTATACGGTTTACATTTTGTGAAACAAAACAGATTGCCTGTCATTAAGTCCTGTAATTATTATGTCTTGTAGTTATATAGTATGTTTAGTTGTTTTAATTTAATATCGAAATATAACTCATATCGTAAAAAAAACTATACTGCCTTATAACCTTCAAACATACCTTAATAATTTGAAATTAACCGCAAAACAGGCTTTACTCACAGTAGAGTATTACAAGGAAGTATCGGTAATCGTAGCTACAAAAATAGGTACTTGAAGGTTTTCGGAATTGTATTAGTAAGTGTGAATGTATAGAGTGTAAAGCGAAGGCCCTTATCATTGATATATATTATTTGTACCTACTTATAAAAGATGTAAGAAAACCTGCTTAGTTGTGTGTGTAGGCATTATTATGTCCTTGGTTTGTTTTTTTTGGCTTTATGTGAGAAACGCAAAATAAAGTAGAGTTTTTTTATCGGCGTCTGTTTTTCTTGGCAAAGACATTCAAAGGACTTTCGGTTCGCCCAAGTGAAAGATAATGGAAAATCGCGAATCTCCATCAAAGTGAAAACGATTTTTATGAAATAGTAAAGGATCCCTTAACCAACCAATTGGAAGAATCGCTTTAAAGGAGGTATTGATACAAAAAAGTGTATTTGCAAACGTTAAAGGGATCTTTATTGTTCGTCTTTTTTACCACTTTAAGGATGTTCATTATCTTTTTTATGTGACTTTTATTTATATTCTTGCTGATGTTATTTCCATAAAACGCATGAAAGGGTTGTGGTTATTATGACTTCATGTAATAATATTTTTTTTATCCGTAATGACGATTATTTTTTGTTAGACTAAAAAACATATAGTTAGGTACCTCTTCAACCCGTAAAACACAAGTGTTTTTACTATATTAAATCTCTTTTCTGTTCTCTATCTCTATAATCTGTTGTGCTATCTCTAAAACCGGCTAGTAGTCAATTTTTTTTATTTTTGGATTGACTGAGGATTTAACTGTCCTCCACAGAGTAAGTAAGTTGTAATTTATAATATAGGATTGAACCTTTCTCTCCAGGGACTAAAGCCAACGACTTTAACAACTGACGGAAATCCCATTTGGATTAGATATAGATTTAATTCGTACAAAATAATCGTATAATCAACCAGAACCATATTTGCAGTAAAAAATATAAATCTTTAAAAATAAAACAATAACTTTGTGAACACTATTTATATTTTATATATTTTATTATGCGGACCGGGTTTCGCTGCAACCGTAGTTTCTTCAGGCCAGTATAAAACTCTACTAACATTTAGTTACATGTGTGTTATAGATAATACACGATTTAACAAAATGGGCTGGACTCAAGTGAAGGAGGAAGAAGGTGTAGGTAGTATTGCCTTTGTCTGCTTTAGTAAGTATTGAAAGTAAGAAGTAAAAAAGTAAAAAACTTTAGTAAGAATTTTTTTTAAATATTGTAATTAAGTCAGTAGATGGCTAAGAACCTACTTACAAATTACATGATTTCCGAGGATATTTTGGTTTGGATTTATTAAAAAACAGAAAAATTAGAAACATGCTTTCTTAAACGCGAGGTTTACTGTCAGAACTACTAGTTATTCTTATTTTGAGAAATGACTTCTTTTTGATAAGGTAAACTAAAATATTAAACGAAAAAGAACTTTCGTATGTTTTTTTCCATTTGTTGGTCGTTTATCCTCATGAAACAGCTGATTCCTTCGGCCGCCTGCCCAGGTCTTAGAGTAACATATTGTTACTCTGGTGCCCAGGTAGGCCGATCCGACAGCCGGGCTGCGTATTTACAAGTCCTAACGCGTTTGAGTCGCTTTAAATTTTTAATATCAAAATTTAAATATTTAGAATAAAATTATTAATTTCTAATATACACATTGGAAAGATTATTTTATCTAGATTTTAGAACATTTTTTTGTTTTTGCAAAGTGATAAAAATTATCAATATAGAGGTGTATTTACAATATATGGGAATAATATTAAAATTTAAATATTTTGAAATAAAATTATTAATTTCTAATACACACATCAGAAAGATTATTTTATCTAGATTTTAGAACATTTTTTGTTTTTGCAATGTGATAAAAAATAACCAATATAGAGGTATATTTAAAATGTAAATTGTCGTTACCGCGACTGAATCGGTATAGGTTTTGTGAATACGCAGCCGGGCTTTCCAGTCCCAGTTACAACCCACATACTAATCTAATCGACCACAAAAAATATGGTATACGACTACAAAGATCGAACATTCATGAACAGTACTGACAACTTAACTAAAAATGCAATTCCAAGACTTATACCCCGCCTGAACCATTGAAACAGAAATGGACCTTTTGATATTTTTTTCTAAAATAAAACGCATTCAATAAATTATGCTAAATACACCCCAGGATTACAAACACTGACACACATAAATATACGCACTATGGTGTTTGAGGTTTGCCTACACTTTCATAGCATTTCTTGAACACTTCGAAGAAAAAAAATGTATATTATTTATTTGTCGTGTTTGAGTGAATATTTTGAACTTAAAGCTCAGCATGTCGATTTTTTATTTACCATAATTTCTTATAATTGTAATAGGATACCTACTATATTCTCAAGAGATTTTAGCGGATAATATTTCAATAAATCCTGCTTTTATCAAAAAATAGATCGAACACACGTCGGTCATACGCGATGCCTTCTTCATGCAATAAGTTAATTTTGATTCGAGCGTAACCGTTCAACCCAACCAATAAGAATAATTCTTTTTTAATCAAAATTTATAATAAATATCTAGTACGGAATTACGGATATGTGCTACGTTATTTATTTGAGTTTTAAATTATGAAACTCACAACAAACGAAAGTGAAAATCAAGACAAATAACTTACTAACGCCCGAGGAAGGTGACATAGGCCCTGATGGAAATTATTTTCCTCAGGGCCTCCTGTATAAAAAAATGGTAATCATTTATAAACGACAAATTAGCCTTCCAAGTTCCAACGTAAATTAGTCGATTAAAATTTAAATTCAATGCGAAAAAAGACTTTTTGAGGTGAAATCTTCTTTAGCTCTGTTGTGATTTGAAACTCGATAAAACGAAAAAGCGACACTAAAAAGAGACAAACAGTGTTTTTCAAACACATACGTCTGTAGGATTCAGCCTGCGAGAGAATGGGATAGAATAATCGATCTCCTCTTTGTGCGGTGTTTCATAGCCTTACCACTCTTGTCTAGTTTAGTTTTCTAAATATTTCACTTCTACCGTGAACTGCACACACATTTTCAATGTTTTAAATTTGTTCTACTATTGATAATAAAAGAAAAGTATTTTTTTTTCTAATAATTAACTTACCCACAAGCGGTTGCCAAATTTGTCAGGTAAAATCTTGAAATATAGATTTCTCTAACAGACCACATTTAATAATTTACTAGCGAGTTCCCGGCATGCGTTGCTACGCAACTCAATAAATAAATTGTTTCTCCCTGCGTGTCCTTTCCCATTCTTCCCGTTCCCTTCCGCCTCCCCTTCCTCTCCGGCGGCCCCTTCCCCTCTCGCGTTCCCACTCCGCCTTCACCGCCTTCCCTCTCTTCACTCCCTTCTCCCGCTTCCCCCGTCCCGCATACCCCCCTCCCGAGTTCCCCTCCCCCCTCCTGTATTCCATACATTCAGTTTTCAAATAGCTCGCGTGCCACCTATTTCAATTTTTTATACAAATTTCATAATGCCAGAACTCACTATTATGTATAGGAACCATCGCGGGCATGCACACATCAAATCCCCAAAGTTTCATCGCAATCGGATGAATGGTTTAGCAACGCATAGCGGACATACAAACATTTTTAGATTTTTATGTATGAATATAGATAGATTATTGACGGACACAGAATTGTAAGACAATAAAATTAATTCTGATAGAAAAGGTTTTGAAATCATAAGCCATGATAAGAAGATATTTTATTATATAATTTAATGATCTACTCTCGTCATACACGAAGAAGCAATTTTAACTACGAGAAGTTTGTTAATCATCGAACATGACCTTGCACAACAAGAAACGTGGTAACCATTAACCGTGCATTACACAAAGGTACATCAGAGGTAGGCTATAGCTAAATAAGTAACTCCAAAGATATATGATTTCAGATTATGCCTGAATCTTATTGTTTTTTACCTCTCGTCCACTAAATTCGGTTCTATTTGGCTTAAACTTTTATCTGACTGGAGTTTCTAGGTAAACACAACTATTTTCTGCTCGAATTGCCGTCATTTTGGAAGCAGTTAGATGTGCCCGAGGAAGATATTATCAAGAGTCAAGAGAATCATATACTTCAGTGGGGTCATGTGAAGAGTCAGAATAACAGAAGAGAATGAGATGATGTTTGAATACGAATGAAGCAAAAAGTTTGTGCGAAGACAGAGTTAGTAGTAGAATAGAGCCATACGATGATTACAGCGCCCTTGAGGTGATTTTTCACAAAAACGACTCATAACATCCAAATATTATTACTATTATATTCAGCCTCTCCGACTGCCTCTGCGGGGTAACGACCTGATGGTTATTAGTTAGTTTTGGAAATTTTAAATAATGTCTAATAGTCAATGAAGATATGGCACGACCAAGTGAATCAGATACTTGAGTCGGGCCATGTCAAGAATAATAAAAGAGCATGTATGAGACGACATATGAATGTGAACGAGGCAAGGAGTGTGTGCCAAGATCGAGTTGTTTGGCGGTTTGTCCTCTCTGCCTAAACGGCGTGATGGTTTTTAGTTATTATAACCGTTATGAACTTCAATGTTTAACTTTAAATTTATTGTTTACTCTTTATTTACACGTTTTCACCAAATTTTTGCCAAATCCGGGATGTAAATCTAGTAATATAATAAAGTTAGAACGTACTTATAAAAATGAATTCAAATTTTACAATATACTTAAAAATTAACGTTCGTTAGTCAATCGGAACAAAGAGAATCGAAAAATTTAATGGTTCGGGGAGCTTTAGTTAAATACGTCAGGAATTCTGTCGCTTGCGTCGGCACATTCGCATAAGAGTTTGGGGGAAGGTTAAGCTGATCCTTTGAAAAGGAATATGGAAAGTTTCGGAGCTTCTTACGGTGATTGAAATTTGAGCAGCGCCATTGGTTATTTTTTGCTCTTGTTTAAATAATACTCGTTTAGTTGTGTAAGAATGTTTTAGTGATCAACCTGACCACTAGAGTACAGGAGAGAGACGGCAGATTAGATAAAATTTAAGAAATGAAATATGTTTGTCAATTTAGGAAATGAAGTATCCATTTTAAATAGGGGAGGGATGCACGAATGTTTTAGTGGTCAACCTGACCACTAGAATACAAAAGCGAGACGGCAGTAGCCGTATGCCGAGGTATAAAAAGCAATAGTATTTTAGTACTCGCCCTCTCTTTTATTCGGCCACGCGCGTTATAAGTTTATTTAAAATGAACATTACAACCCAAAAATCGCCCTTTCCCAACAATAAAAATAACAAGTTGTATGTGAAAAGCTTCAACAGCTCCAACAACATTAATAAAATCTTGCAAAAAGATTTGACAACTATAGAGTAAAAAACTTCACGTCAATGAACACCTCAAGTATTTACCTACTACATTGTTTCCTTAATAACTTCATAATCTTTCGTTTTGCTTAAATTTTAGAGCATTGATTCAAAATAGCATAGTCGCTAGGTGATGTGTGATTTTGCGGATATCAAAGGATCTTGTACGTGTTTTGAAATGTATGAAAGACCACTGCACAAGCAAAAAAAAAATGTACATAAAGGTATAGAAGAAAAGGACTTACTGCTCTGGCACTTCTCTTCTATCTCGGCTGGGTTTATTCATGCACTTGTATGACTATTAGTTGCGGTATTTTGAGTATGCGAGATTAAGTTTGCGGATGCGGTAAACGGAATATTAGAGATGTTCATGCGGCGAGTTTCGATTAAAGACTGATTGTGGGTAAGGTGAAATGACAGTTATATAGGGATGGGTAGGAAAGGAACATGTGACAATACAAGCTACAAGCACAAGGTCTATGATATATGTAGATGTGAGTAGGTAAGTGTAGCTATGTATTGTGTAAACGCTCAACCACTAGGTGTATTTCCACGACATTGAAAATTGTAATTTCTTATTTATTTAAAAAATCAGATTGCGCTTAAATAAAATTACAGGTATGTATATGTATATATATCATGAATTTGAATCAAAATTTGATCCAAAATTCTTGTGCTCAAATTGCATAAACGCGATACTCAACCCCGCGCGTGGCAAAATCCGCCTTATTTCTTCAAGAGATACGTACGAGTACACTGTTTACTGTACGATGTAAATAAGGTAGACTGTTTGCATTTGACTAAACGAACGAGCGAATTCAATTGGGAATGGCCGCAAAGCTACCACAAAGTTTAACGGAGAAACTGTCTTATACGCCGGGAAATAAAAAGCTGATTCCCCCGAGATTTAAGAGATGTTCAGGCTATAGTTATAAACCGTACAACCAAACACAATATTCAAATTTTCTACTGGTGCAGTTTTACGTAAACATCGACGAATTAAATCAATAGATTCCGGAGGGATGCGGAGCGTGGGTTCCGTCCAACACAGAATCAAGTCAACTCAACACCTCTTTGAAAAGTCGTTAAAAGCTGTGAAAAAAAAATTCTAAAACAGCCCATATTATGCTTCTTATCAACCACACCTAAACTATTGGTGATGAGTGAGATCACCGATTGCCTAATTAATCAATAATAACTTAAATTTCAACTACTTCAAATCGTGTTGACATGATCATCCAAATAATTATATTAACAAAAATCAGTCATTTTAAATACAAGATTTTTAAAATATTTTTTTATATTCAGGGATCAGTAGGATTTATAGGTCCAATTAGGAGTTTCACCGAGCCGAACCCTCTGATATGAAAATATATGGATTCGATGAATTATTTTCCCATTTGGTCTCTTTGACATGTTGTTCTTGTATTATTTTGTATCCATTATACTTACATAGTCATATCAGTCGTATCCATAAACTCAAAATCTTCCACCTTCACATTCAATGCCCGCGACACCGTAAATAACTAACCTGTAAAAACGTAGTGAAAAAAAAAATGTAAGCGTTTGTGAAGGTCATTTCGTGAACATTCTCCAGCCCTAAGGAGTCCTAAATTCTCCAGTATTTAAAAATAAATACCAACTCTACTTTTGCCACTAATCAATATATATTATAAAAGAAAGTCCAAAAAAACGTGCGGAACGCAAAAACTCAGAAACGAGTGCCGGTACGATCAAGAGAGTTATATGGTGTGGTAGATCTCTATCCCTCCTAGGGAATAAGGGTATTCGTTTTTACCTAAAGGGCTTGCTTTTGAAGATATAAGGGCTGAAAGTTCTTGGATAACTCTGGAAATTTCAAGAAGAGTCTAGATTCCGGAAAGTTCTAAAAAATTCGATAAAACTCTGGAATGTTCTGAAAGAAGTGGAGGAGTATGTCAGCGAGTCTAGAAGGTTCCGGAAAGTTCAAGAAGGTTCGATAAAGGTGTAGAAAATTCTGGAAGGAATGGCGGAGTATGTCGGTGAGTCTAGAAGGTTCCGAAAAGTTTTAGAAGGTTCGATAAAGCTGTAGAAAGTTCTGGAAGGAGTGGAGGAGTATGTCAGCGAGTCTGGAAGGTTCCGGAAAGTTCTATAAGGTTCGATAAAGTTGTAAAAAGTTCTGGAAGTAGGGCGGATTACGTCGGTGAGTCTAGAAGGGTCGGAAAATATAAAGCTGAACAAAGTTCTGGAGGGAGTGGCGGAGTATGTTGATGAGTCTAGAAGGTTCTGAAAGGAGTGGCGGAGTATGTCGGTGAGTCTAGAAGGTTCCGGAAACTTCTAGAAGGTTCGATAAAGCTGTAGAATGTTCTGTAAGGTGTGGCGGAGTATGTCGGTGAGTCTAGAAGGTTCGATAAAGCAGTATAAAAATCTGGAAGGAGTGGAGGAGTACGTAGGTGTGTCTAGAAGGTTCCGGAAAGTTTAAGAAGCTTCGATAAAGCTGTAAAAAGTTCTGGAAGGAGTGGTGGATGTATGTCGGTGAGTCTGGAAGGTTCCGAAAAGTTCTTGAAGGCTTGATTAAGCTCTAGAAAAAAAGTACGTCGGTAGGTTCCCTGTATGCTCTAGGATGTTATGGAAGGCGAAAGTTCTAGAAGCTTTCAGAAATGAGTGGCGGAGAGTGTCGGTGAGTCTGGAAGGCTCTGAAAAGTTCTAGATGTTTGGATTATCTTAATCTTCAACATACATTATTAAAAAAAGTTCACGCATTCGTGGTAGCCTGGGTGTCACAGACATAAATAGGCTGGAGGAACGACAGTTGAGATGGTATGGACGGTGACCGGACAACTCAGAATAAAACCAACTCAGAAGCACCTCAGAAAGGTCATTAAGAGTGATGATAAAAAAAATATAAAAAATGGTATAATAGGTTAAGTTAGGTTAGGGTTACCGGCTATTTTTAAATTATTTTTTCATAGCTTTTGATGAACTTTCTGAGGTATTACTGAGTTGGTTTCATTCTGAGTTGGCATTGAACCGGTATGAACACATAAGACGGAGACCATCAGACCACACAGTGAGGCAGGCAATGTCTATGGAGCTTCATCGACAGTCATCCAGAGGAAGACCGAAGAACTCCTGGATGACTCAATGCTCCAAAATTCTTCAGAGAAACGGCCTGGATGAAGGCGATACCCAGAACAGAAGAAATTACAACCTGAGAACGAAAAGAGCCGACCCCAACAGCCTACCTAGGTAATGAGTTGGGACAGCGCAAGGAAGAAGAAGAAGACATTATTAAAAAAAGTGTACAATGTGCATGCCGATAAAACTCAAAGACGAGTCCCGATACGATAACGGTAGTTATATTGTGTGGTAGCCCTCCCCATCTATGAAGAAATTTGCCGTTTTTACCTGAAGGGCGTGCTTTTAAAGATATAAGGGCTGGAATTTCTAGAACAGTTCAAAACATTCCAGAGTATTCTTGAGCATTCCACCACATTCCAGAACATCCCGGAATATTCTGGAATGTTGTGGAATGTTCGGGTATAGGATGGAACGTTCAGGAACATACCGGAACATCCTCGATCATTGTTGAACATTCCAGAACACTCCTGAAGGTTGTGGAATGATCTGGAACATTATTCTGGAACATTTGAAGTCTTTTTTGTATGGGGCTACCCATGTAGGGTATATAAAGAAAGATCCGTAGTGGATTCGAACGTCAATTTAATCTCCCATCAACTCCCTGAGCGAAGCCGGACACCCCAGTCAGAGTATTTGAGAGCATTCTGTAACGTTCCAGAACGTCCAGGAACATTCTAGAAAATTGTAGAATGTTCGGGAATAGGGAATCGGGAACATCAGTGTGAAATTTTCCAGAACACTCTCGAATGTTGTCCTGAGCGAATCCGGGTAACCCAGCTAGTCTATTCATAAATGTAATACTAACAGCGATGAGGGTAGCAAATAATGTAAATCATGCAATGTCCAGTGTGTTAACTGTTATGTCCTCCGCGTGCAAAGCCGTATCTTCTCCAAGCAACTTTCTAATTAAAGTGTGTTTATCGGAAGTGACCTGCCAGGTAAGTATGTTTCTGTATCCATTTGTAAATAGTAAAATTAGTTAGAACCTAAGCATTCCTAATAAATTGTACTGCGCCCTCGAGGTGATTTTTCACAAAACGGCGCTTTATAAATTATCCAATTATTATTATTATAGCGCAAGTGCATAACGTGGATTGACTAGGTAATCATTTGTGGAAAAGTGCGTGAAAGTTTTTCCTGCGGCAACGATTTAACCCGGAAATAAAATCTGGTGCATTTAATATTATACGTAACGGTGTTTCGGGATATTTCACCATAAGTGATGATTTCCTAAGATTCAGAATCTGTAAAGATATATAATTTTTGATGAAGTATTAATAAGAGAGCACATGACATTAATATCTATAACATTAATATATATCCTAAGCATGTTCGATCGAAAACTTTCGGTAACTTCTCATCTTTCATGACTGCAGATCGCTAATTTATAAACGACAGTTCACAATGATTAAGTGTTCTTAATATATTCGACGTCAACTGTTGTTTGTACCTAGGGAACGATGAGAAGTCATCGAAAATTATCGATACAGTCCTTATCGATCGACCGTGCTGGTCATCAACAATACAAAGTAGATAAGTTTTATGAAACACCTTTCGATATGATTTGAGATTTTCACGGTCAAAAGTATTCATCTAGAAACTGTAATGTTGTCTAAAACGTTCGCTAAAGAAGGAGGAAGCTCAATATGGCATACTGACCCATAAATTAAACACAATAAAAAATCGTTCTTTCAATATTACTCGTAAGATTTGTTGCATCCCTACGGCAGGTAGGCCTCAAGGATAGGTGTAAAAACACACCCGAATGACGTGGCGTAAAATGAATCCCATAAATTGTTCCCAAGAAGCCTTACTCCTTACAGTTTACAGCCTTACGGCCTCTACATCCTTGTGGCCTCTATGATGATGATTTCGTTATCTTCCTCACCAAACACCGTAAAGATACACCATTTTTGTGGGCAATTTGAACACACCTACGATGGTCTAACGTCTAACCCTACAGGGGTGAAATCTTCTCAGACGGTTCGATCACAATTCATAATGATCGTAGGACTTTTTTTAACAATAGTAAAAATGAGAAAAAAAACAATAATACCAATAAGCGTTATACGAAGGTTCCTATATAGATTCTGGCTATTTTAATTTTTTCGAGTAACCAGCCATAATGAAGTACCTACATACAATTGTGAACAAAGGTATGAAAACACTAGGATTCGTATTACGAACAACTAAAAACTTTAATTCCATTCCAGCCATTAAATGAATTAAATCATTATATGTATCTCTAGTAAGAAGCATGATGAAATATAACTCGGTAGTTTGGTCTCCATCTTACAAAATTCACATTATTAGCATTGAGCGAATACAAAAAAAACATTATTAAATATTCTAAAAATACATTCACTAGAAGATAGACGTAAAATAAAAGGCCTAACATTTTTATTCAAAATACTTAAATCTAAGTTCGACTGTTGCGAACTCCTGCAACTAATAAATTTACGAATACCGACAGAAACTACTCGACAAAATACACTATTCTACTGTAGTGTTCATAAGCGAAACGATACAACGATTTCACACTATGGGAAATCAGTACTTAGGTAATGTTGACATATTTAACATAAACTTGGCGAGTTTTGTGGATCTTGTAAAAAACTTATTCCAAAACTATTCCTAAACATATTCGTATCTGTATAAACCACAAACCTATCAAATCGCTGTATTTTTGTATTTGTATGACTTGTGTGCATTTTTTATCTAATTTTATTTTTATTATTTGTTTATCTGTTTAAAAATCTGTGTGAATCTGTCATTTGTTATGTATTAATTGTACTACCAAACATCTAAAAGCCCCCTGGACGTTAAATAAATAAATAAAATAAATAAACATGTGTAATTACGGTATTTTTTTTACCTTTTCGTATATTTTATGTTTCGGATGTTGATAATGTTCTTATGCTCAAAGATTCCTCATTCATGAGTCATTAGATTCTACAAGCATTTTAAAGTATCTACCACGAAACCCACTGTGTAGAACCAAGCCAATGAGTTTATTTTGAAAGACAATAAATATTTTAAAAATATTAGCATTAAAGATTCATAATAGTATGTTCAAGGTCCTTCTCGGTGGAGATTTCTATTCTGAGGCGGACTGTAGGTTTTTCTGTTGATATTCATAATTTTTATGATTTTCTCAACTTAATGTTTGTAGACCTCATCTTCATGTCTGTTGTTTATTGTCTGTTGTTGTTGTCTATTGTTGTTCTGTCTGTTTTTCGTTTATTGACTGTACGTTGGTGTGTTGGTGTTACTTCATATTTTTTTAAGATTTCCTCATGTTTACGTAGTTATATTTTGATATTGTTTATAAACTTACTTATTTCCATGGTGTTTATAATTAGTTGGTCTTATTAATTATTTAGTCTTTTTGTTGCGATGTTCTGAACAATGAAGTTTAACAGTGAAAAAAATCTACGCTTTCCCCAAAATTACCAAAATTTGTTGTTAATAAAGATCTTATGATATTTTTGTTTAAGAAGGGACTGAATGGGTTCGCCGAAGGGTTGAAGTCATTATAAAATCAGACAGATGATTTTGAAGAAGTTTAAAACTCACCCAGTGGCCGTAAAAAACCCGAATGGTTTCTGATCCTTTATATATTATCAGGATGAAACATTATTTGAAGTATAATGATAAATCGTTATGCTTTAATGTACAAAAAACGGCATTTTAATGCTGGATTTCTGAGCATCTCTCGGAGGCAGAGACCGATTCTACATTCTCAACTAATTTACTAGAGGATCGAGGTCGTTATTCAATTACACAAACCTTCGCTACTTTCACAAGAATGCACCTTTGGACGGAACGCACCAACTAAGTTCTCAGCTCTAGGGTCCTTGATAATTAATATATATATTAAAAAATATTACATTATGTAACATTAGGTAAGTCAACGCAATTAAAGTGAGATAGACACATTCATAGTAAGTACCTAAAAATAATTAAATTAAATAAAAAAAAGAATACTGACCCGTGGAAAATCGATTAAAAACTCAGAAAAAAGATTAAACATACATTTATATACAGAAAAACCTGATTTTAAAAGTCGTATGTACCTACTGCCTACCTCTACCGTCAATGTATAATATGTTTTAAAAATACGAATAAATATTAATTATTTAAAAAAAATAATTATACGATTATTTTAAAGATGTTCAAAATATATCACAAATATAAGCTACTAGCAGACCCGGCCACAGGTTGCTGTGGCAAATGAAACACAACGCCATTACCCAACCTTTATAAAATCCACACCACCCGTTTGTCAGCTGGCCCTGTGGACCTCATCAATCCCGCCGGGGAACGAATGGAGCGGGCATTCGTTGACCACGTGTTCGGTGGTCTGCAACGCGCCGCATTCACACATCGCCGACTCTTTAAGGCCCCATCTATGCATCTTCTGAGTAGTTCTGAGCACAACGGCTATGGGAGCACCTTATCCTATTGATGGCAGTTCGCAGAGTTTGCGAGGCAATGAGAACCCAGGCTGTCTCTCAGTGGGCCATTCTCTACTATAATAAGCATGTATTATACATGTACACCTTCCTCTTGAATCACTCTATCTATTGGTGAAAACCGCATGAAAATCCGTTGCGTAGTTTAAAAGATCTATGCGCACATACATTTTGAGCGACTTCATTTTGTACTATGTAATGATTATTATTTTGGGGTGGTTCATAAAAATTCCTATAAATGTAATTGTTTAATTGAAGTTTTCCAATTTTCTCTAGGAATAGAGCCTCAGCAACGTTTATAAAATTTTTACATGTGAACACCGCACAATAGCCCAACTGCTCCCTGCTAACCGGAGCTGGTGACAAGATGGCTTCCACAATAATTGGGGTATAATGGATGGGAAAGTAACCAAAAATGTCCGAAAAAATCTGAATTTTTTTAGCAGCGATTGCAGAAATACTATAAGATTTTTTTATATAATATTTATGTAAATACGTTGTTAGAAAATATAATGGAAAACATAGCAAAGACATAAAAATATCCAAGAAATTTGACTGATTTGTTATTAATTATTAGATTATAATCTAATAAACTAATTTCGAAACGGTACCAAGATTCACATACCTAGGCTCCCTGATAACAAACGACAATAATACCACAGAGGAGATCCAGAAGCGCATAGTGAACGCAAATCGCTGTTATTTCCGCCTACACATTACACAACCAATTAAAGTCCAGGCTGCTGTCCAGAAACTCGAAGATATTAGTGTACAAAACACTTATCAGACCAGTACTTACGTACGCAGCTGAGACTTGGGTACTAACTAAGAGGAATGAGCGAGCACTGGACGTTTTTGAAAGAAAAATTTTGAGGCGCATCTTCGGACCGGTTCTAGAAAATGGATTTTGGCGCAGACGTTATAACAATGAGCTCTATACTTTGTTTAATGAGCTAAACGTCGCAAAATTTATAAAATTGGGAAGACTTCGGTGGCGGGTCATGTGGAGAGAATGACCGAGCATCAAGCACCAAAGTCCCTGCTGAACTCAAGACCAATAGGGCGAAGGAGCCTGGGAAGGCCAAGACTAAGATGGAGCGACAACGTCCTCAAAGACTTATCTGTATTGGAACTTCCAAACTGGAGAGAGCTGGCACAAAACCGAGATGAGTGGAGGAAGACTCTTGAGGAGGCCAAGACCCACCAGGGGTTGTAGAGCCAATAGTGATGATGATGAATCTAATCAACTAATCAGTAATCACTAATTAGCATTAACTTATCAAAAACGTCTTATAGCTGTGCTAATGCGGATTTATTATGAAGGTAATATATAATACCAATACGTTTATGCACCCAAAGAAGGTTTATTGGATTTGTATCCGCTTTGGGCACTTTGTCAAACTATGGCACTATGAGAACCAAACCATGTCCGAATAAAGAATTTGACGATCGATGTTTATTTCGTGGGGATATATTACCATTTTATGTGATTCTAAAGAAAACCTTTTTAGAAAATCAGGTTTACGACTTGTCTCTTTTTGGTCAAGTTTACTCTCTCCCCGATGAAACCTGATAAATAAAAAGAATTCAACCGAATTGAGGGGAACTCGATGATGGACCAAAAAAGCCAATGAATTATTAAAGGAAAAACATTACGCAATATATAAAATAGGACACAGCCAAAAACACACAATTTTATCAAGTCTCGAAAACACAAACGAAAAAATTACATCTGAATACTGAAGACATTTTATCACGTTCATATTAATTCAATAAGCTGACAGGGGTAACTTGGCAGGGGTGCCCGTGTTCGTTTGTTGTGGTTTGTCCAGGCCTTGGCGGCAGATGCGTCTGTCCACCTGCTGCGTGTCAGGCCGCGTGGCGGGCTGGATCGAGATAGACTGGTTGAGGGAGGTCTTTTGATATTTCCAGCCAGACTCTTTCGACCCATGCATCGCCTTGCAGCGTAGTTGGAGAGATGGATTCATAAGCCCGTCACTCCTGGACCCACTGAACCCCAGATTCCTACCCACTCCTCATGTCTTTTTCCTTCCCAGAACTTCCTATCCTTCCCTTCCTTTTTTTACATGAGCTCCACACAGGAGGCCCTGGGGAAAATAATTTCCCTCGGGGCCTATGTCATCTTTGGGGATGCTGTGTGGAGGGTTTTTTTTAGGAAAGGAAAGAGAGGAGAGTTCTGGGAAGGAAAAGGGTTTGAAGGGTGGGTAGGGATCTGGGGTTAAGTATGTCCTGGTCATCCGCCTCCAAGACCTAGACAAACCTCACCCCATGAACCCTTAAAAAGACCCTCCACACAGAGTCACCTAATATGACGTAGGCTCTGAGAGAAATTATTTTCCTCAGTGCCTGTTGTGTAAAGCTAATGTAAAAAAAATATCATCCAATGCATACTGAAAACGTTCCCTTTCACTTCCCATAAAAATATTTTCTAAAGTTAGTAAGAATGACAAACATCTCGGGTTACGAATAAACTGTAACTATTTGAATTCATTGTTTTTTGCCATTATAAATTGAATTGGTTTGAACATGGCGTGGAATCGTAGAAAGATAAACCATATAAAATCCTGTGACCGGAAAACTCGTAATGAAACCAACTCAGAACCATCTTAGACAAGTCATTTAGATTGATAAAAAGTATATAAAAAATTGGTTAAATAGGTTTCGTTAGATTAGAAGGTGTTTATTTATTTATTTATTTCAACGCCATAAAATGGCTATTACAATCCGGTGATACATAGTGGTACATAGGAGGATAATTTCAATGATAATATATACATTAAACAAAGTACATATGTATGATAACAACTAGTATTTAGTTATAGGATACAAATATGTTTTACAACAAGAAAAAAATAGTATGAGCTCGTACAAAATACACATTTTTATGCAGAATAAACATAAGTAAATTAAGGTGAATCTTAGAAAAATTCTCAACATCAAGTATAATATACCTACTTTACTTTTATTTGTACATATTTTTTGATTCTAGGAATTGGCTAAAATGGAGTACATAACTTAGTAATGATATTATTGTTACCTTCAGTTGAAATTACTGAAGTTTGAAATGATTACAGGTACTGCTAATTAGTTCTGCTTATCAGGGCTGCCAGTTAGAGAATCAATAATAAATATTTGGTTTAAAAATAATAATTTTGAAAAAAAGTTATACATTATTAGCTATCAGTGAGCTATCACTTAACTATCTGATATTAAATATAAATAAAACAAGCAGTTTGGAATCTATATTAGAGTATGATATAGACGCCGTGCAGACGAACACTATTTAACATTAATTATTGTCATTGAGGTATGATATTATAGCCTTCTTATAACTATAAGTGTTGAGTTGACCTTATTCTCACTTGGAATGGAACCGTAAAATCCGACCCGCATAAAATTATTAAACTTTTATTAAAGGTAAATAAGTAAACACTTCAAACGCCAGCTTTCAGCGTCAGTACTAAGAACATTTTGCTGTCTGAACCCTGCTTTTGAACTCTTAAGTTTTGTGCATATATCAAAATACTGCATAACTCAAGGCGCAGGTCCAATGGGGTACCATAGGGATTAGAAGTAGGGCCTGTTTTATTCCCCGGTTTAACCTTTTATATCGCTACCCGCATTCCATGTTCCCTGCCAGGAACCATAACTATCCTTCTCAGGATGAATGGAGGTCAGAACCCCATCCTAGATTATATGCAAAGTGGAATAATAGCTTTAAGGATTTCGCTGCGTAAATTTGATGAAATTGTTAAAGATTCAGGAGCGTGCCCAAATTTTTGAAAAATTCTCTGAATTTTGAATACCTACGCAAACCCTTTTTTTTATTCATTCATTAAATTAACATATTTTGTTAGTACCAGGTGATTGATACTCCCCGTGGAATTTCACGTAGAAGAATCACTATGAAATCTTCTTTATTAAAAAAAAAAATTGAAATTATCCACGCATTTTATGTTAACTGTGATAATAAAAGTAGAAACAATAATAAATTAAATCATTGTTTTTGTGCTCAATTCGTAGATATCCGTTTAATTTAAAAAAAAAGTTTTTTTAATGTTTTTATCAAGTTCTGCAAGTATTTTAATTTTTTTATTTTTGATACAGCTATTTCGGAATACAAGGCTTAAAAAAAAAAAATAGAAACAATAGAGCCATAAAGCATTCAAATGCTTAGGCTACTGATATTTATTGAAATTTTAGTTTAAAAACGCTGTCGAATATTAATATAAAACGGCTATACCAAAAAATTACTGTTCAATAAGTTTTTCACAGTTTTTATTCTCTCAAACAATCAAGAATAAAATTACGATGCTGCAGGTAAATTTATTTTGATGAATACATTTTTATGGTGATTTAGCAGGGGTGCCCGGGTTAATGGGATGAGGTTTGTCTACGTCTGATGACCAGGACACACTGAACCCCAGATTCCTACCCATCCCTTAAACCCTTTTCCTTCCCATAACTTTCCTCTCCTTCCTTTCCCTAAAAGTAACCCTCCACACAGCATCCCCAAAGATGACATAGGCCCTCAGAGACATTATATTCCTCAGGGCCTCCTGTGTGGAGCTCATGTAAAAAAAAAATATATATAACAATTGAAAGTGAGCCATTTTTGATTTGCGGCCAAAACGACATGTTTGTTTTTATTCGTGAATTTGGCGGCGTTAAGGAGGAGGTTCTCAATTCGACTGTTTTTTTTAAACGACTTTGAAAAGGAGGAGGTTCTCAATTCGACTGTTTTTTTTAAACGACTTCGAAAAGGAGGAGGTTCTCAATTCGACTGTTTTTTTTAAACGACTTCGAAAAGGAGGAGGTTCTCAATTCGACTGTTTTTTTTAAACGACTTCGAAAAGGAGGAGGTTCTCAATTCGACTGTTTTTTTTTTTATTTTTTTTTATTTTTTTTTTTACTGTTTGTTACCTCAGAACTTTCGACTGGGTGAACCGATATTGATGATTCTTTTTTTATTTGAAAGCTGGTGCTTCCCGTGTGGTCGCATTTTAATTTGGTCCAGTTCTGACAATGGCATCCATGAGAAAATCATATAAGTCTTAAATTTGCATCAAGTATGTGCGCGACAAATGGACGAATAACTCAATATCACGCCAACCGATTTCGATGATTCTTTTTTTATTGGAAAGTATGTACTTCAAGGGTAGTTTGATGAGAGTTTGGTTAGGTTCTGATTATAGGATCCATGACAAAGTAACGGAACTCTCCAATTCTGAAAAACAAATTTACGATACTCGGCCGAATCTTAATCGAATTAGTTAGTGTGCTTCAGATTCACTAAAAATCAAAAAATAAACCAAAATTTTAACAAAACAAAAAAACGACTTCAAAAAATGCACTAAAAAGTAAAAAATAATTTCGTATTCTTCTACAACTTTATAATCAACTTACCTTTTCTACTCATCAATATGTAGGTACGATTGTTATTTTTGTAGTCGGTGTCAACCAAGGTTCCCGCGGCCCGGCGTGTTCACTTGACAGCTCCTCTCCCGCCGACACCGACTCCAAAAATAACAATCGTACGTACATATTGATGAGTAGAAAAGGTAAGTTGATTATAAAGTTGTAGAAGAATACGAAATAATTTTTTACTGTTGCAATAACTAACATTTTTGCTGTAGTAATGCACTAACATTTTTGGAGTCGTTTTTTTTGTTTTGTTAAAATTTTTGTTTATTACTACGATAATCTTAATCAGAAAATAAACTTTCAATATTTCACACCTTTTAAAGAAAACTCATTGTCCATTTAAAGTTTGAACAAAATATATAAAGTAGGAGATTTATCTGTGGAATACCTTCTGCTGTTATAATAAAATAATAACTCTAATAAAACAATAGCAGCAACCACTCCAGGTACGTAAATAGATAAAAGCGTTTACCCAACAAATTGATTCAATCTTTGCAGCCGTGTCTTGTTATGATTATTGCACTATTCCTGTAGCCATTATCATTCTGTCCTACGATAACAGGGTGTCTCAGTTGCCGCTATGGCACACCGGCGACCGACTGCGACTGGCAAGGACTGGGTGTTTCATAAACGTCTTTACTGTTCCCTCGATCCAATCGCTTTCACGTTATCTCTCTTTTGTAAACACTGCTGCACACGGCACACGTGACGCTTTATTGGTGTTTTTATGGGAATGAACAATGCGGATTGACAATGCTTTTTATTGCTCCCTTTCAAGTTGATTGAGATTGCGGACCAATATTTGCGCGGTGCATCTCGCCTTAATATCAAGGACATCAAAGCAATAATATTTATCAACCGTTCAGTTTTGATGTCGGCTTCGTGGCGTGATTGGGATTAGATGTAATTCTTCTAATTCATGTAATCCCTTCCTAACTTAACCCGCATCCTAACTTAACCCGGTTTGGGCATGAAGAGCAAATGAATAAGGAAAGGAGTGTAAGGAGAATATATGACGCAAATGTGAATGAATACATGGCACGATCAAGTGAATCGGATTCTTGAGTCGGGCCATGTCAAAGTAAGAATAATGATGTGAGTGAGGTAAAGAGTGTGTGCCAAGACCGAGTTGTTTGGCGGTCCGTCCTCTCTGCATATCCCTGCGGAAGCGCTTAAACGTTAGTTTAAGTTACAAGGCTGCCCAACCGAGAGTCAGTATATTAGTAGTTCCCCTCTCTTTACACCGCACAGACAGGGGCGCTCTTGTAAGGTTTAACAAAAAAATCAGAGTGTGCAATTCACGAGCGGTAGACGTGAAACCTTAAGAAAACTAAAGTAGACAAGAGTGGGGAGGCTACGAAGCACTGTGCAAAGAGGATACTGGTAGGTCATAAACCGCCACACACAGAGGAGACCGATTGTGCTATCGCATTCTCTCGCAGGATGTATGAGTTTGTCCCTTTTTAGAGGCGCTATTTTTCGTTTCACTGAGTTTCAAATCACAATGGTGTTAAAGAAGTTTTCCTCCAAAAAAATGAGTTCTGTAGGTAAAAAGGTTTGAGCTTTTGATTATAAATCTGAATGCTCAAAAAACTGATATATCTACTAAAAAAATAAATTATTTCACATTTTATTCAAAAGTGGGGACGATGTATGAATGTGAGTGAGGCAAAGAGTGTGTGCCAAGACCGAGTTTTTGGCGGTCCGTCCTCTCTGCCTACCCCTGCGGGGAATGGTGATGGTTAGTTAGTTAGTTAGAAATAGAACTAGAAATATAAATGTGATGAAGTGAGTTCCAAATTATATAATGGGTATCACAGATTTTTTTAAGGACAGAAATGGAAAATTGAAGGCTTTTAAATTTATAATTAGAAATTACCGAATGGAAGATACTCAGTTGCATGTTGGTGAGTATCACCGTTCAAAATCGAAACATTCTTTGAAATGTATGGTACTAGCTGACCCGGCAACGCGTTGCTGTGGCTAATAAAACACAACGTCATCTACTGGATGGTTATCCAACCTTTATAACCACTGCCGTCTTTGAGTTTATCGCAAAGAGACAGACAGATGCCGCGAAGGACTTTAATTTATAATACGTAGAGATGTTGTGAAAGATTATAATAAAGTGCATGAAATGCTTGGGGTAACTAACGTATTTACGTTAATAAGGATTAATACTGTATCCGTCTAAATAACTTTTCAATTAGCTACCGCAATGTACGTGAACATTTTTTTAGAAGATACAATGGGTGTAGTAAGCTATCCGTAAAAGATAGATACTATGTGTGTAAATAAGTCACCAGTTTTAGGTTAGAATCTATATGTCTTAGTCATAAGTCACTAGCTATAAGTCTTAGAGCTAAGTCACTAGTTATAATTGTAAATCTTAGTTGTAAGCCAGTAATATAAGTAGCCATAAGTCTTAGATGTAAGTCACTAGTTGTAATTGTAAATCTTAGTTATAAGCCAGTAATATTAATCTAATATATAAAATTCTCGTGTCACGGTGTTTGTTGCCATACTCCTCCGAAACGGCTGGACCAATTTTGATGAAATTTTGTGTGCTTATCTGGTAGGTCTGAGAATCGACCAACATCTATTTTTCATACCCCTAAAAGTAAAGGGTGTTCCACTCCGAAGAAAATTATTTTCCCCATACATTTTGTATGGAACGAATTCTCCTATTTTGAAAGAACTGCAGCAATATTGTAAGGGGTATAATATTGAACTGTGAACCGGGGGAGGGGGGAAGGGGGAGGGGGGAGGAGGGAGGGGGGAGGGAGGTGAAGGGAAGGGGGGAGGGGGGAACGGGGGGAGGGTGAAGGGGGAGGGGGGAAGAGGGAGGGGGGAGGGGGAGGGGGGAAGGGGAGGGGGGAAAGGAACTCAGGAAGGGGGGTTAGCGGGACGGGGGAAGGGGAGAAGTGGAGCGGGGAGAGGGAGAGGGAACGCGAGAGGGGAAAGGATACGCAGGAGAAACAATTTAGATCAAGGTATGGTATACGCAGGGAGAAACAATTTAGATCAATTCAGCTAATAAGTTGACAACAGTTTTTGATTCTGAGGCGGTACGAAGTTCGCCGGATCAGCTAGTTCTTTTATATATTTATTTGTACAGCGCCCTTGAGGTGATTTTTCACGAAAACGGCGCTATATAAATTAGCCAATTAGTATTATTAATTATTATTATTATATGTCTTCGTGGACTTTTTTGTAGATCTATAAAAGAGGAATATCCCACCATGCATTGTTTTGTTATGTCCCAAAAAGATTAGGCAGCGTTTTCGATGAAAGCTACCAGGCAGCTTGACTTTTTCCGACACTTCTAACAATTATCGTTATGTTTCAACCAATTTACACGAATCCTTGACAAATTACATACCTAAACCTTCCTCACGAAAAAATCCGTTCAATAGTTTTCGAGTTTATCGCGAACAGACAGACAGACAGACGAACAGACAGACAGAATTTATAATATGTAGAGATAAAGAAAAAGGTACTGTCAAACTATTCTCTTACCTTTACCACTTCCTTTTGCTGCACAAAATTCCAAAATTATGTTTGCAATAGTTTCACAAGCTCAGATAAGCATTTTAATGTTTAACAAAATTACCAGAAGATACTTTTGTATTGATGCTAATATAGGTATCTCTGAAAACTCGCCTGAAGATATCCTTTGGAAATTTATTACGCCGATACATAATAAGTCAGAAGGCTTCAAACTTCAGACGGCAATTCAAATAAGTTTGACCTTTTAAGCCGTTTAAGAGCAGAGCCGCGCCGATCCTTGAAACAACAACTCTCAGGTAATATTTCAGCTCATTTCCATCTGGTTTACGGAGAACATTGGCGAGCTTAAGCATTAAATTAAAGCAGACTTATTGTGTATTATTATTTATGATTCAGGAATGGCGGGCGGATATTTAACGATTACCCTATTCCTATTGGAAGCCTGCTCAGGCCAAATGTAATCCAACACTACGAACGCTGAATATGCGTTATATGACTAATGGTATTGGTAATAGGTAAAGCGAGGAACTATGAACGTGCCGAATAAGTTCACTGCGAGCAACTCCATTGGCTGGAGTGGAATCATGATATCACGGATTTTACTTCTAAAGAGCATTAGATAAGCAGTAAGTTCACTACTCAGAGTGTTGTACACGGTAGGGCTTGACAAGCAATGGTTCAGGTATCACGAGCTATTTAATGGGGTTCCAAAATATTTCCAAAATTTTACATGATTATTGAAGTTTTCGACACCGAAAGTAAAAATGTACTGGTATGTAAGGGCATCGTGACAACTTTCATAGACGTTTTTGTGAAAAATCACCCCAAGGACGCTGTACAATTTATTATGAATTCTTATGCTGTGTTTAATGTTATTATTTACAAGTAGATTCAGAAAACATACTTACCTGGCAGGTCGCTTGCGATAAACACACTTTAATTAGAAAGTTTATGCTTGGAGATAATACGGCTTTTGCACGCGGAGGACATACAGACATTGCAAGATTTTACATTTGCTATTAGTATCACATAATTGTTACTATTAATTTTACGAGAAGTGGCAAAAGTAGAGTTGATATTTATTTTGAAAATCGGGCGAATTTAAGACGCTTTAGGATTGGAGAATTGTAATGATACGACCTTTACAAAAGCATACTAATAAGATTTTATTTACATTTTTACACAATTAGTTTTATTCACCGTCTTTTAGTCCAGTAAAGGAAGGAGTTGTAGAGTGCGTGAGCAGGAACCTAAGCGATTCTTTCAGGACTTGTTTAGGGTGCTTAGGGTGTGAACATACTAAAAGTCCTGACGTCTAGGTGGTGAGCTAGGGGGGGGAGGGGGGGGGAAGGTCCCGATTTTCGGGTTTCCGTTTATATCTCAAAAACGGTGCGTCGCAGAGGAAAACTTTTTAAGAATAAGTAAAAGCTCATAAAATTATCTACAACTTTTATTCTATACGTAATTTTGGAAATCCCAACCGTTTTTGAGTTATACGCTCCACAAATGTCAATATTTTCGAAAAAAATCATTTTACCTCACATTTTTCATCAAACATTTCTTCATATCGTCTAAAATATTCATCCAAGAAAGACATTCGTTTAAAAGAAGTTGTAAACAATTTAATTACCTTTTAGAATATATATACATATGTAAATAAAACTCCAACCAGTAAATATTTACAGCAATTTTAAGTTTTTTCGTAAAATGTCATTTTCAGAAAAAGCTGTTTTTTCTTACCAAATTATTAAGACGGGTTTTTTCTTCATGGGAAATTACTTATTAATTTTTGCACGCAAGATAGCAGGTAAGTTGTTCTCGAACAGATGATTAGTGGAATTCATTTTATAATCATTATTATTGTGATGGGTGATTAGGTTAGTCGTCGGAGATGCTACAATAACGTGCTACGATGCTGTTCGAGTTGGTAAAAAAGGCAATGAATGCGATAGTGGGCTTGACATTCTCAGACATCAAGTTGTCCCGCAAACTTCGGGCATTCCCAATGTCTTCTGTCAGCTCGTCGATAAAAATTCACGATGAAAAGGTTGCAGTTGACGCAACATTGCTGTTTCAGCGGATATGTATAAGCAAACGATCAGATGAGGATTTGATGAAATTCTTTGAGTATGAGTTGGCCCCATTTCCCTTGGCACTGTTCTCAATAACATCATGTTACACTCTCAAATTTATATGGATTCACGTTATCATATCCTCTTTGGACGTGAGGGTCCTGGCAAGCGTCGTTCATCCATGGCATCGTCATTCTTAGTGGTGGATGGTTCTTGCTGAAAGGGCTCTACGTCGTTTTCATCGTCGTCCTCGGCAACAGGCACGCTATTGAAGCATCTCCCTTGGCAGTGAAGGCACGCTGCAGAACAGGTCAGCATTGCTTTTCGGCATCCACATTTGCCAATTGCACAATCCTTGATGCAGCGGCAAAATATCATTTTCAGAAGGACCTCCGGTGCTGGAGGATCTTCTGTTGTAATTGGCACCAGGGTGTCTCCTTCGTGTTTCCACCCCCATTATTCAGGGGGCAGCTCAATTCCGAGCCACTGCTGAACTTGGTGGTATGTCCGCCGGGAATTCTGTTTAGCTGCACTCTCTGTTGGAGGGAGGGAGCTGATATCAGGCTTTATATATGCCATGGACCTTGTGAATGACTGGAAGCGGTACTGGTTAAGGGAGGTCTGTCTTTTTGGCGCCGCATACCATTTCAGGAAGCATTTATTTCCAGCTTCTTCAACCTCGTCGTGAGTGGAGGAGGGGTTGTAAAAGATCATTGCCGCTTGCTTGATCATTTTTGTCTCTAAATACAATTTTGAAAAGCCCACCTTGCTTCTCCTGAAAGTTGCAGACGTTGTATAGCATCCGGTAAATGAATGTAAAAATATGATGTGTTCAAATCCACGATGCTGCATCTCTTGGGTGGACAGTGCCATTGTTTTGGTTTTTCCTCGTCCGGGTTTCAGCAGCAGAATGTCTTAGGTGGGAGGAGTGGAAGCAATCAAAAGGACAGTGAGGTCCACATTCTCACCAAAGACAGCCACAGAGTTGTGAAAGGATAATTCCACAGCAATCTTCACGATAAGGTCGTCAGCATCATCGGTGGCCTGAAGAGTCTGTATCCCATTCTCCCGAAACTTTGTCTGTAGTAAGGAGATGAAGTTAATTTGTTGGTAGGATTGGATAAAAAATCTTCCTGTTTAACGGGTATTGATTTGTTCCATGTCAAATTGATGTCGGTTGACCTTCTCAGTCTGTATCATCGCATCTGTTCTTATGATTTCGTACTATTGGATGGGTTTACGTACCCATCAAATACGACAGTGCGAGTCATTCCAGGATAGTGGTGATAGACATAGGTGATATAACGATCACAAATTGCGGTAACGGAGGCATCTTTTTGTCAAATTACTCTGTGTAGTAGAAATCCTCCGTCCACAACTATGTTCATCTGAGACAGTAGAACAGTTTTTTTGGTAGGCTCGAATAAGCTATACAGAACAGATTTAGTTGTCTTTCGCATCCCACTTTCATTCAACTGCAACCTTTTCATCGTGAATTTTTATCGACGAGCTGACAGAAGACATTGGGAATGCCGAAAGTTTGCGGGACAACTTGATGTCTGAGAATGTCAAGCCCACTATCGCATTCATTGCCTTTTTTACCAACTCGAACAGCATCGTAGCACGTTATTGTAGCATCTCCGACGACTAACCTAATCACCCATCACAATAATAATGATTATAAAATGAATTCCACTAATCATCTGTTCGAGAACAACTTACCTGCTATCTTGCGTGCAAAAATTAATAAGTAATTTCCCATGAAGAAAAAACCCGTCTTAATAATTTGGTAAGAAAAAACAGCTTTTTCTGAAAATGACATTTTACGAAAAAACTTAAAATTGCTGTAAATATTTACTGGTTGGAGTTTTATTTACATATGTATATATATTCTAAAAGGTAATTAAATTGTTTACAACTTCTTTTAAACGAATGTCTTTCTTGGATGAATATTTTAGACGATATGAAGGAATGTTTGATGAAAAATGTGAGGTAAAATGATTTTTTTCGAAAATATTGACATTTGTGGAGCGTATAACTCAAAAACGGTTGGGATTTCCAAAATTACGTATAGAATAAAAGTTGTAGATAATTTTATGAGCTTTTACTTATTCTTAAAAAGTTTTCCTCTGCGACGCACCGTTTTTGAGATATAAACGGAAACCCGAAAATCGGGACCTTCCCCCCCCCCCCTCCCCCCCTAGCTCACCACCTAGACGTCACGACTTTTAGTATGTTCACACCCTAAGCACCCTAAACAAGTCCTGAAAGAATCGCTTAGGTTCCTGCTCACGCACTCTACACCTCCTTTTGGACCATTCGTTTACTGGACTATTTGGTGATTTTGACTTTATGTATACGACTGTCTGAAAAGGTGTTTAAATTTAGCTCTAAAGTCTGTGATCATTCTTAAGTCATGTGGCAGTCCATTCCAGCCATTAGGTCCTGACACTCCGAAAGCAAGCTTGCCGAACTTAGTATCTGGTGTGCGCTTTGGTTCCTTTAACCTTCCGATAGCTGCGGGTTGACTGTCAAGAATTGGAATTTTCTGGAACTCCAGTTCATTTTTTTAAAAATGAATAATGAATAATACCTTTTAACTTAAATAACTGCGTTTTTATTTTTATTTTTAGAGTCAGTTTTAATGTTAAAATAATTGTCAAAATTTTAATTTTTCAAGATCGTATGTGTAGTGAATCGCGTGACGTCATCACTCCCGAAAAGTTACTATAAGATCAGCTGTTCAACTGGCGCCATTTTGAAATTCAGAGTTCGAAGTATTCTCCCTAGAGTAGCATTTCTATTTTTTTGTGCAGTAGTTTTGGAATATTTTAAATAATAGAGATAAACTAATAAGAGATACCTTTATTTTTGAAACTGAATTATTTAGGCCTAAATAATGTTTCAATAAACACAACAACTAAATCTCTATAAACAGTATGTAAATAAATGAATAAGATGAAACGTTGTTACTACGATGGCTTGTGTCACACCTACATTCCCATACAATGACTTACGGTGTTCAGTGACGTCACCATAATAACATCTTGACGGCGTGTTTCTGTGACCCGATTAAAATGGACTGTTTAATAATTTTTTAAAAATTCTGCGTTTAATATTATTAAAATAAAACTTATACATTCAGAATCAGCGTTTACTATGAACATATACATATATGAATATATTTTTTTAAAGCCATAATATTTTTCACTGGAGTTCCTTAGGGAACGTACCCATACTACGTGACACGTTTAGGGGGGGGGGGGGGTCTTCAAAATGTCACGCTCCATACAAATGAGCGGCGGGTTGCTTAGGAATTTTGGTCACCGGGGGGGGGGGGGGGGTTAAAAATTGCAAAAAGTTGGTCACGTAGTATGGGTACGTTCCCTTATTTCGATAAGTAAGCTGGAACCATCCCGCAGAGCTTTAACTGGATTCTTTTAGGAAATTTGAGCCAGTAAAGATTTTTAAGATGCCCTGAAATATGGGAATATGGGAATACAAACACGCAGCGCGCCGGTGATTATTCCTAGGCTAGCAATTTCTAGTTTAATTAACAGTTAACTATTTAAAAAAGGCAAAGTAAGAACTAATTTTCATTAATTACCTTTCGAGTCAAATTAAGGTCAAATATTAAGATCGTGTAATAGATTTTTTTCCATTATATTTCAATAACAATATTATTCGAAGAATAAATAATTTCAGCTGTGCAATTATTATTATGCGTGACAGCTGTTTCGCCATCATTATCAAAACCTTTTTCATATTAACTCTACACAGGAAGCCTTGAGGAAAATAATTTCCCTCAGGGCCTAAATCGTCTGTCAAGATGCTATGTGGAGGAGAGGAAAGAGTGAACATTGGTCTCGAAGAGACCCATGTTGTGGGAGGGAGAAAACACAGAGGCCGGCAAATCATTCCACAGCACCGTTTGATAATAGTAATACATATCGGATAATTTGTACAGCTTCGTTTTGGTGAAAAATCAACTCAATTGAATTGCTCTATCTAATTTTATTTTAGTTTATATGCTAGTTTGATATTGCCTTCAGAAGGCGGAACAGCTGTCACACATAATAATAATTACGCAGCAAAACTCATTTATAAAAAAAACTCTTTTTATAAATTGAATTAGTATAATTAAATTGAACATGTAATCAAGATAATAAAATTAGACTGAACTCTCGATAAATTGTACAGCGTCCTTGAGTGGGATTTTCACGGCGCTCTACAAATTATCCAATTATTATTATAAAAGAATAAAATTATTAAATTAAGTTCTACAAATTAAACAATTAATAAATCATTACAAAGTTTGTGAATGATAAATAATTTACTAAGAAATATTTGTCTCGTTAAAATCATTCATTATAACTTGGTGAACCACAAAATATTTTTTTTTTTTTAATTTTTATTTGTACGACTTTGTTGATGTAAAAAAAGAGTTCCCGTTTATTTCAAAGTTTGGAAACCCCTGTATCATACTAGAGTATGTTGTTTACAGAGATGACTCCAATTATTGCTATTAAACTATATTCCGTTTCTAAGTTATGTTCATTCGATGTAGTATGCTCTGAATACCTGCTAGAATCTGAGTAATGCAGGAGCTTCGAGGAATACAGAACGAAAAGCGATGAAGCAAGGAGTGAACAGAGACGTGTGGAACACTCCAAGTCCTCTCAGCTCACCCCGTGGAGACTGCAGTGAATTTGTAGAGTAAAGAATATATCTATTTAATAACATATAACAGTCAACAAACTTAAACATGAGGAAATCGTAAAAATCATAAATCAACATCTAAACAACAACCTTCATTCCGTCTCAGAACCATTGATTATATAGTATATCTCTATGCTCAGAACAGGGTTACCTAGTGAGGAGGACTGTGAATATATTTACACAGATACTTTATCTTTTAGTCATTATCAATTTAAAACGACAATGCGATTGCTAAAATTAGTTAATTGTTAAAAAAATCTAAAAGGTACGGAATATTATAGAATACTAGCTGATCCGGCGAACTTCGTACCGCCTCAGAATCAAAAACTGTTGTCAACTTATTAGCTGAATTGATCTAAATTGTTTCTCCCTGCGTATCCTTTCCCCTCTCGCATCCCCTCTCCCTCTCCCCACTCCGCTTCTCCCCTTCCCCCGTCCCGCTAACCCCCCTTCCTGAGTTCCTTTCCCCCCTCCCCCCTCTCCCCTCCCCTCTCCCCCCTCTCCCCTCCCCCCTTCCCCCCTCCCCCGGTTCACAGTTCAATATTATACCCCTTACAATATTGCTGCAGTTCTTTCAAAATAGGAGAATTCGTTCCATACAAAATGTATGGGGAAAATAATTTTCTTCGGAGTGGAACACCCTTTACTTTTAGGGGTATGAAAAATAGATGTTGGTCGATTCTCAGACCTACCAGATAAGCACACAAAATTTCATCAAAATTGGTCCAGCCGTTTCGGAGGAGTATGGTAACAAACACCGTGACACGAGAATTTTATATATCTATTGGATTTAAAAATATTTCTATACTTTTATTAACACATAATGTATATTTTTTTACATTAGCTCCGACAGTAGGCCCTGAGAAAAATTATTTCCCTCAGAGCCCGTCATCTTTAGGGGTGCTATGTGGAGGGTATTTTTAAGGAAAGGAAGGAGAGGAAGTTTTGGGAAGGAAAAATGTAAGAGGGGTGGGTAGGAATCTACCCTGGAATCTACTCCTGGTTATCTGCCGCCAGATCCAGACAAACCGCACCCTATGAACCCGGGCACCCCTGCAAAGTCACCAAACGTAGCGAACGACTTGGGGTGACCTGTGGCAGAGGTGTTGGTTATCCAATAAATGGTTCCCAGGACGGCGGTACCCATTCCCGCCTCCCAAAATGTCTGTTCTATATTTATTTTAAAATCTATAATGCTTGATTAATAAATAATTAGAATGAAATAAATTAATTTGGTGTGAGTGTATCTTTACTATTTATATCATTAATATATAAAACCAATCGGTTTCGGTTCAACCCGAACCTGCATCAGGGATATATAAAACAATATTAATGTAATTATAGAGTTATAAGGTATTTTCCTGAGACGTATGTGTGGTAAAACCATGTATGATCGTGTTAGAAATGTGGATATCCGCAAAGAATGTAAGGCTGATGTAAGTATAATCAGCAAAATAAGAAAGGGACCCTCAGATGGTTTGGGCACGTAGAGCGAATGAGCGAAGAAAGTAGTGTAAAAAGAATATATGATGCAAATGTGAATGGTAGAAGAAGTCGGGGACGTCCGAGAAAGACATGGCACGATTAAGTAAATCAGATACTTGAGACGGGCCATGTCAAAAGTCAGAATAATAGAAGAGTATGTATGAGACGATGTATGAATGTGAGTGAGGCAAAGAGTGTGTGCCAAGACCGAGTTTTGGCGGTCCGTCCTCTCTGCCTACCCCTGCGGGGAAACGGCATGATGGTTAGTTAGTTAGTTAGTTAGTTACAGGAAACATTAAAGAGGGAGAGAGAACATTATCTTTGCTGCGGGACGAGGTAAGAGAAACGGGGAAAAAAAGGTGTAGTGAAAGAGAACATGTTTATAATGGAGCTCTTTGATAAAACTATTTGTTTATTTAATAAATTGGTTTTGATTTATTCGCAAGAATTTTTATTTATTTCACGAGCGTCTAGATTAGTAAAACATAAACATATTATCCCATTTTTATGCAGAAATCTAACCCCAAAGATTTATTTAAATAGTATTCTTGTCTATTTTTGTTGCAAATTCTGAAAAATTTACACTGTTTAGACAACTCAAGTGTACAACCACCCTCGTTTGACCATGTATTGTAATTTTATTTATGTAAAATGCAGCAAATCATTATTACATTTTAGCGTTCAGATGCCAGAATGGCTTAAATTATAATATTTTCTTTATCCTTAGAATTGATCAATTTTTTTCCTAGGTTATCATTAGTATAGATAGAAAGCGTCTTTAATATATGTTTCAATTGGACTGCGTCGTCTTTGCACTCTAATGATTTGTTACTAATGGATTTAAGCCTAAATACTGATAGTTTTTTTAAGTAAAACTTCTTTACGCACGCTCGACTTCGGCGGTAAGCTGGTGAATGCGTTACGAAAAGTGACTATTGTTACGAAAAGTGGTGATTGTTACGAAAAATGTCATGCGAACGGTAATCGATTGCTAGGCGAACGGTCGGGCCTTTACGCACGCTTGACTTGGGGACTGATAAGGATAAAGATAAGGATGGTCACCCCAAGGTCGTGGGTCACCCCAAGGTTGTAGGTTACCCCATGGTCGTAGGTCACCCCAAGGTCGTGGGTCACCCCAAGGTTGTAGGTCACCCCATGGTCGTAGGTCACCCCAAGGTCGTAGATCACCCCAAGACCGTAGATCACCCCAAGATCGTAGATCACCCCAAGGTCATAGGTTACCCCAAGGCCGTAGATCACCCCATGGTCATATTTCACCCCAATGTCATATGTCGCGAATGTGGCGAATTTTGTGGATGTTGTAAAAAACATATTCCAAAACTATTACTAAACATATGTGTATTTTTGTAAACTTATCAAATCGCTGTATTTTTTTTTTTGTATTTTTGTGACTTGTGTGCATTTTTTATCTAATTTTATTTTTGTTATTTCATTATCTATTGAAAAATCATCTGTCATCATTAATAATAATAATAATAATAATAATAATAATAATAATAATAATTGGATGTAAAACTATCCATATAGAGAAAGGCAAAATTGTAGATGGAGACGAGGGTATATTTAGAAATTTCAAAATTCAAAGTATGAAAGGGGATGAGGTTTATAAATATTTAGGATACCCGCAATCGAATAGATTAGATCACACTAGTATTAAAAATGATATTAGGATTAAATTTCAAACTAGGATCAGAAAAATTTTAAAATGCAATCTATCTGCTAAAAATTTAGTAAAAGCAATAAATACTTGGGCAATACCTCTACTAACGTACTCATTTGGCATAATTAAATGGTCCAATACAGATTTAGATAGTTTAGAACGATTAATTAGAACTACGTTAACAAAATTTAATTGCCATCATCCAAATTCAGCTATAGAACGAATTAATTTACCTAGAAATTTAGGAGGTAGAGGTGTAGTCAAAATAACATCTTTGAAACACAATCAGGTAGAAATGCTTAGAAATTTTTTCCATAGAAAAGCTAATAGCTCAGAAATGCACAAAATAATTTGCAAGGCAGATAGAAATATTACACCTTTAAATTTATATGACGAGAATGCCAACATTCTTATAAATACTAACCAGGAATTATTAGATTCCTGGTCAAATAAAATTATTCACGCAAAACACTTCAATTATCTCAACCAAACGTATGTTGACAAACTTTCGTCAAACAAATGGTTGAGTATTGGAGAGTTGAGCGCAGAAATAGAAGGATTTATGCTTGCCATTCAAGATAGAGTCATTAATACTAAAAATTATAGAAAGCATATAATCAAAGATATAAATCAAATTGATGATTTATGTAGAAAATGTTTGGCTTTTCCCGAAACTATAGAACATATTATATCGGGATGTTCTATATTAGCGCCTTCCGAGTATACATTTAGGCACAATCAGGTTTTAAAAATAATTCACCAAAGTTTGGTAATTAAACATAACTTGATTGATTGCCGTAATGTAGTACCTTATTATGAATATGAACCAAATTCATTTATAGAAAATGAATTTTATAAAATATATTATGATAAAACTATACTAACAGACAGAACAATTAGTCATAATAGACCTGATATAGTTTTACATGACAAAATTAAAAAAATAACTTATATCATTGATGTAGCTATTCCAAATTCCTGTAATATTCAAAAAACTGTTTCTGAAAAAATTAGAAAATACACAGATTTAGGAAATGAGATTAAAAGAATTTGGCATTCTCGGACTATAAAAATATTACCATTTGTTATTTCGGCCACTGGCATAATACCTAGGAATCTGATTCAAAATTTAAGCATATTAGATTTGTCAAAGAATTTGTATATAAAAATGCAAAAAGCAGTAATTTTAAATACATGTAGGATTACAAAAGATTTTTTAAATATTTATATTGAGGGATCAGTAGGATTTATAGGTTCAATTAGAAATGCCACAGAGCCGAACCCTCTGATATGAAAATATCTGGAGTCGGTGAATTATATTCCCATTTGGTCTCTAGTAGGTTGACATGTTGTTCTTGTATTGTTTTGTATTTATAATACTTATATAGTGCAATTGCATAACGTGGATTCACTAGATGATCATTTGGGGAAGTGTATGAAAGGGTTTAGTTTTTCCTTCTTTTTTTTTTTTTTTTTTTTTTTTTTTTTTTTTTTTTTTTTTTTTTTTGGGGGGAAAATTTAACCCGGACATTTAAATCTGGTGCGTAAATTTATAAAGCGCCGTTTTTGTGAAAAATCACCTCAAGGGCGCTGTACAATTTATTAGGAATGCTTAGGTTCTAACTGATTTTACTATTTACAAATGGATACAGAAACATACTTACCTGACCAAACATGTAAAAGCCCTCTGGGCGTTGAATAAATAAATAAATAAATATGTCACCCCTAGGTCATAGGTCACCCCGTTCGCTACGTTTAGTAACTTAGCAGGGATACCTAGGTTCATTGGGCAAGGTTCGTCTTGTAGTTTTACTTCAGTCATGTGATCTAAAGCACACTCGTTTTTTTTTAAATAAATTTGTTATTTAAATATATATTCTAATTAAATAATCTCGAAACTAGAAGAAGAAACGAGATTTATAGGCAAATTCCGCGTGACCTTGATCAAAGGAAAGGACCTTTAGGGCTTCGGGGGGAGGCCTTCAGGTAGCTAAAAAATACCGTAATTCCGTGCGCGGAAGACAAATACGCTGAAATAATAAATAACTGCCATAGTCAAAGTCTGGCTTTAATATTCATGGGAACAAAAGATACCACATTTACGAGGGTTCGCATCTCAAGGGAAGTCCCACGTGCGTTCATCTTGAGTTCCACACTACGGGGGAACTGGTAACTGGGAACTTGGGGACGGGACGGTTTTTCGATACGAACTAATTGGAGAAATTCGAGTACCTGTCGCTAAATTGATGAGGCATTATTATTTTCCGTAACTTTATATTATAATGCACAATTTCTCTGTGGGTTGAAGAGAGATGAAAATAAAATAACTTACCTATAAAATAACTTTCTTATATTTTGTAATGATTGATGGTCACATATACAGTGTTAATTTCAAGCGACCTCCCAGGTAAGTATGATCCTGTTTTCATTAATTTTTAGGCAGCATCGCGTTCATTGGTCAAAATATTGAACATATATTATGAACCGGTGTATGCAATTTTTAGCCATGAGCTGTTTTTAATTGTTTGTCTAGCTTAAAGTTTTTTTAGATTTTAGAAATGTATTATAAGTTTGTACAGCGCCCTTGAGGTGATTTTTCACAAAAACGGCGCTATATAAATCATCAAAGTATTATTATTATTTTATGGATCAACCTACCCTCTTATATGGCAACACTTTTGACACGAACTGAAGGAACTAGCGAGACAACCGTTACCATTTTTTCACATTTATATCTAAGACAGAATATTTAAAATTTGGGAAGTGTGTTTACGAGAGATAGAAAGGCTGATAGAGATATTGAAATAAGAGTATATGCACGTAACTCCATTAAATGGTGGACTGAACGCAGTTGGCGTGGCCAAAAAATTGTCCAAAGAAGAAAAGCTAGCAGTCCACAATGGTGTGTTGGTACCTGCCCTGGTATACGGCAGTGAGGTTGTTACGGATGGACCTTTTAAAAAAATAGAGTACCTCACAAGAGTTCCAACTGCTCCAGTTTGGAACCAGTGGTACTATGGCAATCTGAATTGAGATACGTCGTGAGTTTAAAGATACTGGAGAGGGGAAGGAGCTACGGATGGGAATCATAAAAATAGCACCTAATATGAATTTACATGGATCCATTTAATGAAATTTCACCTCAGGTGAAAACATTTTACTTCCATAGGTATGCTGTGTGCTCAAGGCATAGAAAAAACAGAGTATAATGTAAAACATGGCATCGCATTTTATTTTTTATTAGTGACTATTTAATTACAGGTTTGATGAGAATTACAAGATTTAATGTATACAAGAATTACAAGATATGATAGAATGTACATAAATATTTCATGTGTTTGTTCTTAGTCCTCCTCACTAGGTGGTCCTGTGCTGAGGCGGACTGGTAGATTTCTTTGATTTTCCGTTATTTTGTTTCTATGATGTTTTTAATACATTCTCTAGTATGTCTGCATTAATTTCTTTCACCCATGTTTAGATTTTTTCTTTAAACTTATTTATCTTTTCTATCTTTTTCAAACTTGGAGAAAGGATGTTGTAAAGTTTGGTTGCCAGATATATGTGGGTTCTTTGGCCAAAACTTGAATTAATTGAATCTCTTGAATTTTGGAATATCTCGTATATCCTTTTTTGAGGCTCTTGTGTCATGTATCTGAGTTTCATTAGGAGATTTCATTTGGGTCCCACTCAAGGGTTGTAAGTTCAATTCCTTGGTTGGCTCCAATTCAAGTCCTCCATCAAGACACAAGCAACATTTTCCGCTTACTGCGATGGTAGTAGGAGATTTTCAAATATTGTCAGGTTATCCGTAACCGTGAATGTTTATTTTTATTTAAAAAAAAAAAATTAAACCATATACCATTTAGAAAGCTTTTATTATAAACCTCAATTTTAAAACCGCGCTATTGCATGAGCTTTCGCACATCAAAACAGTAAGTTTCGGGTTGCAGGAGCATTATCGTAAAAAGTACCTAAACCAAACCTGCCTCTATTATGAGATCAGCATATCACATTCTGGCTTTTATACTCGGTGTGCTTTACGGTGGGAAACACATTGACCATTCGGGCCCGGGTCTAAATCAAGTCGGAGAGGGTGTATGTTTGTGTGTGCGCACTGTAATTACAGCGGGATTGCCAGTTAATAATTCCCAGTGAGATCGATGAAGAGAGGTCACCCTTCTTTATCGAGGGACAAACTTTAATATGTATTGAAAAATCTGCCTGTACTGCTTTCTCTAATTAATGAAGAAAAGGGTTAGAGGACGAAGCAACAAGAATGTAATATCACTGAAGTGACCTTCCACTTAAGGTGCTGTAACCGCTTTTCCTAAAAATGAGAAGATTGAGAAATATGAAATTACGAATGTAAGAGGAGCCCGCTAATATTTAAAGCGATAAAATCGATGCGAAAATTGTGATAATGTTTAATAAAAGACGACTCATTTAAAAAAGAGCAAAAATCTCTTGGCGGCCGTCTTCTAAGACAGCATTTAAAGAAACACCATTTTTTTCACACATATAAATTGTAAAATAACAGAAACAGACTTGAAAATAAAAAAATTTCGGAGCGTACTTTGAGATTTTTTTCTATTGAGGGAATTTCATATAATTTAAGTTTCGGCTTGGGGAATGTATAGATATTATCTTCATAAATAACACGTATTTTTTTTGAGAGCTCAAAAACTTCAAATGTTTAAGGGAGATATGCAAAAATTCGGGTAGCCGCGGTTAAAATATATCCTGAAGATATTAATAATATAATAAAACGACTGAATGATTCGGATGTTGAAACGCTTTTCCCACAAATTATTGGCAAACCTTCATGTTTCACTTTTCACTTAATCCATGTAATCAGGGTTCATGGGGTGAGGTTTGTCTGGGTTTTGGAGGCGGATGACCAGGACATACTGAACCCCAGATTCCTACTCACCCCTTAAACCCTTTTCCTTCCCAGAACTCTCCTCTCCTTCCTTTCCCTAAAAAAACCCTCCACACAGCATCCCCAATGTTTCGATAGCTGATTGGAAGCCTGTTACTTTCTTTCGCGGAGTTCGGAATCTCCACCTATCACTGTTGGAATGGAAAAAGGGATGAAGGGGAAAAAATGGGATGTCCACCGAAAACAAGATGAAATCCTACCTTGCTGATGACGTCCTGGGTCCCACACTTCATGCACTCAAGATAACTCGCGGTTGAAAGCATATATTTTGCGCGGATCCGGGTTTTGACTATAAGCGACGAGACACCAAAGTATTTGGGCTGCCGTCCGCGCGGTGTTGAAATTGTACTGATTTCACGGTTAGGAGTCAAACTTGAACCGGTGACAATAGCAAGATGGATGTAACAGGATAGGTAGGTAAGACGGGAGGGATAGATGGGAGTAGGTACAGATTTGCCCGAACATATACCGCCCGCCAAAAATACCATTTTTCCAACACCCATCGAAACTGGCCAAGAAACCTACTCCTAACATTTAAAAGAATATGAAAAGAAACCTACTCCTTACAAACTAGGTGCACGTGAAACTAAAGACTATACGTGCAGAATGTAATGAAAAAATAATAACTCGAAAGACATAACTAAAACAAAAGATAGCTGAATCGCAATCAATGCGAAACCATCGAAGGCATAAAAAACAAAACAAAAAATATATGAACCTATTCCAATATTCATATAAAAAAAAAGAAAAAACGTTGCTATCTCATTCTACAGGTAAAAGACAAAGCTTTGCCACAGGCCGTAGATATATACCATCGCTGGTTTGTACTGAGGCTAATCGTACGACCCCGTCAGAGCCCGGTTTCACCTCCCTTATCCTGCCGAGCGGCCATTTCAATGGAGGACTCCTAGTATCTTTGATGACCACTAGGTCATTTACTTGAAGGTTACGGGTAGCCTTATACCATTTGACTCGATTTTGTAACGCTTGTAAATATTCTGTATTCCAGCGCTGCCAAAAATGTTGTGTCATTTTCTTTAAATGTTCCCACCGATTGAGACGATTTATCTTAACCTCTGAATAGTTATATTCTGGAATCGAAATTAACGGTTCTCCAATTAAAAAGTGACCTGGAGTAAGGGCCTGAATGTCCTCAGGGTCTGAGGTTAGAAGACAGAGGGGACGAGAATTTAGTATGGCTTCTTATGTAATATAGTTGTAAATTCCTCAAACGTCAATGAAGTGTCCCCTATTACTCGTTTTAAATGATTTTTAACGACTCGAATGTTCCCTTCCCATAGTCCTCCGAAGTGAGGACTGGAGGGAGGGTTAAAGTTCCACACTATTCCCTTTTCTGAACATGTACGCATGACTTATTCATCATTACGACAACTATTTAAAAAAATTTGTGTTCCAATCAAATGGCGTTTCGCCCCAACAAAGTTCGTACCGCAATCCGAATAAATGGCCTGACAAATACCCCGTCGTGAAACAAACCTATCGAGGGTAGCGATGAAAGCGTCAGACGAGAGATCTGAGAGAACCTCGAGATGAATCGCCTTCGTTGACATGCAGACAAAAATTGCAAAGTAAGCCTTGTAAGTCTTAGCACCTCTGCGTCTTCCTTCCTTTAGGACGTATGGGCCGGCCAAATCCACCCCCACCCGATTGAATACGCGGTTCGGTGTGACACGCGCTTCTGGCAGACTGGCCATGAGAGGATTTTGCGCGGACGCTCGCAATCTCGCGCATCTCACACATTTGGACACCATTTTCTTGATTTTGTTACGTGCTGACACAATCCAATAATTTTGCTGAATCAGGAATTGCAGAGTTCGTGAACCAGCGTGTAGATAGGCCTTATGGTAATAAGATATTAACAGTTCCGCAATCTTACTGTTTTTTGCCAAGATTATTGGGAACTTAGTATTATATTTTAAATGAGAGTTGCGGAGCCGCCCGCCAACGCGAAGTATGTTTTCGTGGTCAATAAACACATTTAATTTTTGAAATGCCACTGAGTTGACCGCATCATTTTGCAGCATTCTGAATTCCTCGGGAAAATGAAACTGCTGATCGCATTTTACTATTAGGGTGACCGCGCGATTTATTTCTGCGCCGGTCAGAATTCCAGATCTACGAGCATCCTTGGTCCGTTGCTGCGTATTGTAAATAAACCTAAGCGACCAAGCGACCACATTCCGAAGACGGTTCCAAGAAGAAAATCGGAAAAATTGTAGGCCCTCATAGTAATCAAGCGGCCTGTGAACTGTTGAGACGTGGGATTTTACTTCCGGTAGCTCTTCAACCTTTAATTTTTCCGGTAAAGACAATGGCCACTTCTGACTTGGCTGAGCCAACCAAGGAGGCCCTTGAAACCACAATTGGTTGTCTATTATTTGCGATGGACATAAACCGCGAGAAGCAAAATCGGCTGGATTTTCTTTTGACGCAACGTGGTACCACTTTGCGTCCTCGATTTCATCAATAATTTTGATAACGCGGTTCGCGACAAAAGTTTTCAAAGTATGAGGTGGTGTCTTGATCCATGATAAAACTATAGTGGAGTCGGAAAACAATATTATTTCTGTAATTTTCACGAGAGTTTCTATCGATGACTTCGTCATTTTTACAAGCTTTGAAAGTAGGTAAGCTCCCATAAGCTCGAGACGTGGTATTGATAATATTTTCAGAGGTGCAACCTTAGATTTACTCGTAAGTAATGTAATTTGAGGCTGTGCTTCGTTCGTAACCAAATATATGCACGCCGCGTAACCTAATTCGCTCGCATCTGAAAATCCTGAATCCTACTAAAGTACAATTTGAGTTTTTTATTGTACTGCAATGTCTCGGTATTTGTAAATAACATAACCTAGGTAATTCATCCAAGAAATTTTCCCATAAATTAACAATATTTTCCGGGAGGGAGTCGTCCCAACCTAGCTTTAATTTCCATAGCTCCTGTAGAAGGCATTTCACCTTAAAAACAACAGGTGTTATTAATCCAATGGGATCAAAAATGCGTGCAACACAGCTCAGTATTGCACGTTTTGTAAAAACCTTTTCTTTTTCTTCTACCGAGTACGAAAATGTATCTTTATCAGGATTCCAAATTAAACCTAATATTTTGATTGAGCAAGATGTACTATCATCAAACGCAACTTGACCACTTGCGTGGATCCGATGTTCAATTGGGATGTTATTTAACAACGGAAACGAATTACTCATCCATTTTCTTAATTGAAAACCTCCTTTGGCAAGGAGTTCTGTCAGCTCAATTTGAAGCTGAGAAGCGCTGTCTGGCTCCCATTCGCCAGTAACTATGTCATCAACGTATGTATCCGACAACAGTGCCTTAGAGGCCTTTGGAAATTGTGCACCTTCATCTTTCACTAGCTGATGTAATGTCCTTATAGCGAGGTACGGCGAAGAATTCACCCCGAATGTGACCGTACCAAGTGTATATTGCCCTACTGGCTCTAAGGGAGAAAAACGCCAAAAAATCCTCTGAAAGCAAGTATCCTCTTCTCTGATTCCAATTTGAAGAAACATCTTCTGAATATCCGTAGTAAATACTATAGGATATAAACGAAATTTTAATAAGATTTGACCTATTTCATTTTGTAATTTAGGACCCGAATATAAACAATGATTTAATGAAATTTGTTTGTTTGATTTACAGGAAGCGTCAAAGACCACCCGAATTTTAATGTCATTTCCTATTTTTTGAACAACCGCATGATGTGGAATGTAATAAGTATTCGGTATCTCAGTCGATGGGGAAACTTTTGTCATGAAGCGTTGCTGTAAGAAATCTTTCATATATCTACAGTAATGGGCTGCCAATGTTGGATTTAATGACAAGCGTTTTTCAAGATTATAAAATCTCTCAAGGGCGATATCATATGTACTTCCGATATCCACATGATCTCTGTTCTTGAAAGGTAGTGCCACGATATACCTGCCGCACGCTTCCCGGTTGACTGTTGATTGAAATATGGTTTCGCATTCATTATCTTCCTTACTTTGAATAATCTCGTTAGAAACCTCTTCAATTTCCCAGAAACGACTTACCGCGTGATTTAAGTCACTATTTTCAATCGCAGTTAACGCTGACGTCACAACGGGTTGTACGGAATTATAACCTTGTATACATGATCCCATAACTATGTATCCGAATATTGTATTGACAGCTATTAAATCACGGTTTGAAATATAACCTTGCCTCCATATTTTTGCAATCAAGTCAGACCCCAATAGGAAATCTATCTCTCCCGGATTTCTAAATTCTGGATCTGCAAGATGTAGACCTTTAAATTCTTCAGACGTATCTTGAAAGTTTATATAAGGGAGTTTTGACGTAATATTGGAGATTATTACTGCCTGCCCTGCAACCCAAGAGCTGTTTTGCAAGGAAAATATTTTACAATTAACTAAACCTTGCACATTACTTACTGTTGCGTTATTAATTCCCCGTATATTACCGTTCCATGTTTTCTTTTTTAAGCCCAATATATTAAATAATCTTTCCGAAATGAACGAAATCTCGCTTCCCGTATCGATTAACATCCTAGCACTATGTTTACGTCCTGAATTATCAAGGAATTCTGCTAGCGCGGTAGGCAATATAGAACGCTTACTCAATCCAAACACTACGTTGCATATTACTGGGTTATCACTTTCAGTATCACGGTTGTTTGGCGAAGGAGATCTTTCATCAGTATGTAGCAGAGTATTGTGCGTTCGGTTGCACCGTTTGCATCGAAACTTTGAACGGCAATTTTTAATAAGGTGCGAATTTAAACAGTTGAAACATAACCGTTCCCTTTTAACGAAGTCCCTTCTACTGGCCATATTCAACGACAGAAACTCCTGGCACTTTGTAATATGATGCGAAGCTCCACATTTTCGGCAACTGCTTTTATTACTATTCTCGTTGGATACAAATAGCACCCTTTTTACTCTTTTATCTTTAATATCCGATAACATATTTATACGGTTTTGAGTTGCTAAAAATTCTATTAATTTTCCAGTATCCGGTATTTCATCTTTTTTAACAAGAGATTCAAAAGACCGACGCGTTTTTAAATCTATTTTTTGCAGAACCATATGACAAACGAATTCTTCAAATAATTTTCCTCGGTTTAAATCCGAGAGATTTTCACGCAAGACATTCAAAATCTCTTCATTATTAGCAAAATTACAATTTAAAATCGAGTTGGCATAATATATAAATAATGCTCTAGATTCAGAATAATGGTTCCACAATGTTTCCCACGCTAATTCATAATTTTCTTGAATCAGTGGAATAGTCTTAACCAATGACAAGGCTGTTCCCTTCAAAGAGGTCAATAAATAATGAAATTTTTCAATGTCACTCAAAATAGTGCTGTCATGAACAAGGCTCCTGAATAAATTAAAATATTGAGGCCACTCTCCGATATTTCCATTAAATATAGGAATTTTTATTTCCGGAGCTAGTAAGCTGCGACCGGGCGGCCCAGAGCGTTGTACTTCTCCGCCTGACACGTCATGACGATTATTCTGACTCATTTCTAAGGCATCACGTGCCGATGTAACTTCAAAGAACAATTCCTCAAATACACGCGAAACCTCCAATATATCATTTTTCGACTCAAACTCGGGAAGTGAAACCAGATCTGACAGCTCACATTGAATACTTTGAAATTCGTCATATGTGGACTCTAATTTATCCATTCGGGCTCTGAATTGACATAGCTTAGTCTTTTGTTCTAAATCTTTAATGAGATCATATGCGACCTGCACTCTCCCAAAGAGCCTTTGCCGTTTTAATTTTAACGAACCAATTTTGGTTGCAACTTTATCCATTTTGAAATGTATTAAATACGTAAATTAACAATTATAATAGTAGGTATCTACTTGTAACAAATAAAGTATTCTATTTATCTACCTACCAGCTGAACTGATAAGCCGTATCTACCGAAACTACCTACTATTGATAATCGTCTTGTAATGAAACTAGTTTGAGTACAATTTCTAATCATGTAAATTAACTAATCTGTAAAGAATGTACATCCGCCGAAGGACCAATGTTTCGATAGCTGATTGGAAGCCTGTTACTTTTTTTCGCGGAGTTCGGAATCTCCACCTATCACTGTTGGAATGGAAAAAGGGATGAAGGGGAAAAAATGGGATGTCCACCGAAAACAAGATGAAATCCTACCTTGCTGATGACGTCCTGGGTCCCACACTTCATGCACTCAAGATAACTCGCGGTTGAAAGCATATATTTTGCGCGGATCCGGGTTTTGACTATAAGCGACGAGACACCAAAGTATTTGGGCTGCCGTCCGCGCGGTGTTGAAATTGTACTGATTTCACGATTAGGAGTCAAACTTGAACCGGTGACAATAGCAAGATGGATGTAACAGGATAGGTAGGTAAGACGGGAGGGATAGATGGGAGTAGGTACAGATTTGCCCGAACACCCAAAGATAAAGGGAAATTATTTTCCTCAGGGCCTCCTGTGTGGAGCTCATGTAAAAAAAAAATCACAGTTGACCAAATTTGTCCCAGCTCACGTAGGCCTCTTGTAAATCGTTGTATCTCCCTTCCTCTCGTGGTGTTAGAAAGAGAAAACTTCACGCTTCGTATGCAAATCTAGCATTCAACCATACAAAAATTCAAATCTGCACACGTATGAAATCAAAATTTCCAATAGAAATTTGAGAAAAAATTAAAATTTCATAAATTTTTTTTGTTCATAATTATTTTATGAATCGACAAAAACGTGGGATGATAATAATGTTTTTAATAAACTTGCCTAATAAAACTTGTTACCAGTAATTTCAGGTAGAAAAAATATAAGGAGAGCCATTTTTAAAACTTTTTTGTTTTTATTAAAAAAAAAGTAATTTTTCAGACGTTATACAGACGCTATACAGACGCTATGTGATTTACACGCATTCTCCAGCACAGCATCTCGGTCTCTCCGTAACACCTTCGAGGCTCTCATCCACCACCACTGTCTCGCAGTCCGGTCCGCCGCACCACGACTTGAGATATCTTCTCCCGCAAAGCCCGCCGTGCTTTCTGTTCGGGAAGTAACTCGATCTCCGGCAATCCGAAGCCTGTCATGTTTCGCTGCCGCAGAGATTCTCCTCATCGCCTCACAAGGTCTTCTTCCTGCCCTGCGTGTGACTCCAGCTCACCGAAGTCACAGCCGTCATCTCCGTCCTCATGACGTCGAGCGACCGCCTGGAACTGGTCAGCATCTACCACTCTAGTGATCTGAAGAGACGTTATCTTCACCACTGCAGCTTCCTGACCATCATCACATCTTACAGCACACCATCACTGTCTGCTCTTCCGTCTACGCCCCTGGCTCATTGACTATCGCTACGTAGCACAATAAAGACGACTCACATTACATCGACTGACGACTTTCATTTATCTCCCGTCTCTACCGATACGGACCGCTCCCTCAATTATATTATTTTTTCTAATAATACCATTTAAAAAAAGGTTTCACCTTTCGAAACAGGGTGTCTAGGAGTGACGGTCGTATGAATTCATCCCTCCCACTGCGGTGCAAGGCGATGTTCCGAGTGAATCCTGCTGGAGGACAAAAGGTCTCCCTCAAAGTTAATTTTCCTAAAAAATATATTTTCCTTGGAATCTTATGGAAACACTGAAAAATAATACATTTTAAAGCAGAACCCATCAGGAATGCATACTTTCAGGGCATGATGATAACTGCAATTTGGGAGGCGGGTACAGTGGTACAGCGGGTACAGAGTACAGCCACCCTGGAAACAATTTATTGGATAACTGACACCTCTGCCAAAGGTCACCCTAAGTGTTTTGCTATGTTTGGTGACTTAGCTGGGGTGCCCGGGTTCATGGGTGAGGTTTGTCCAGGTCTTAGCAGCCGATGCGTCTACCTGCCTGAGACTGGTTCAGAGAGGTCTTTTATCCTTTCCAGCTCTCTCCATCGCCTTGCACCGCGGTTGGAGAGATGGATTCACCGTTACGCCTGGACACACTGACAATCTTATTCCTACCCATCTCTCATTCCTGTTTCCTTACCAGAACTTCATCACCTTCCTTTCCTTAAAAAAACCCTTCACACAACATCCTGTGATGGCGTAGGACCCGAGGGAAATTATTTTCCCCGGGGCCACCTGTGTGGAGATAATGTAATAATTTGATTGAAATTGAAATTTAAAAAACAAGTATTAGCTCGTTATTTGTGTCTCAACCGTTTGAAGGTTGAGGTGAAGGTTATATACATATTTCCGATAGAATAATTCATTACCGTGTATCAGGTCATAGGCATCCGATTCGATAGTCGGTCATTATCCTTCTTGGTAGGAATGTATTACCTATGCATGAGTCAGTCTAGACCCCTTGGTAAACAATCATTAATTACATTGCTAGATTAAGAATTTATTACGGGTAGGTACCTGCCTTTGTACTTTTTATCTCATCATCATCATCATCAACCACATTCTACAAAAATGGGTTTTATTTTGAGTATCTATATTAATCCAGTTCTGGGGACTGTAAGTATTAAGTATTGTCCCTTTTGCCAAACAGTTTATGGAAAGAAGTGCAAAGAGAATATATTATGACGCGATTATGAATGGTAGAAGACGGGTAGGCCTGAGAAATACATGACCCGATCAAGTGATTCAATTTGTTAGGCGGGAAGAAAAAAAAAACCTTTCACCTTCGCCTTCACGGCTCGCGACGTTGTAAATAACTAAGTGTGTAAAAATAAAGCAAATTCTTAAAATTCTCCTGTCTTTCAAAATAAATATTAACTCAACTTTGGCATTAATCTCCTTATAAATATAAAAATAAATGTAAAACCAACAGTGATGAGGGTAGCAAAGGTAAAGTCATGCAAGGTCCAATGTTTTAAATAAAAGGTCCTCCACATGCAAAGACGTATCTTCCCCAAGCATAAACTTTTTAATAAAGTGTGTTATCGGAAGTGTTCTGCAGGTAAGTATGTTTCTGTATCTTTTTGTAAATAATAAAATTAGATAGAGTTTAAGATTCATAATAAATTGTAAAGCGCCCTTGAGGTGATTTTTTACAAAAACGGCGCTCTACAAATTATCCTTATTATTATTATTATTAATGGGTACTATGACTAATTGACGTATTTATGCATTGTCTCTATAAAATGGGTATAAATGTATATGTGTAGCCTTGTGCGTAGATATGTACATGTATGTATTGTTACCTGGGATGAGGTGGCAACAATGTAGATTATTATGAGCAATGAGGACTCAACATGCCAAATACAAGGATTAGGTTCTAGTACGAAAACAAGGTATTCGAAAATAAAAAAAGAGTATATTGTGAATTAAAAAGGACATCCTAAGTCTAAAACTGTCTGGCATAAAGGGCTTGCTTAGATAATAGGTTGATGGTGATACCGTGATAAGTCGTAGTGTGGCTGAAGCGTGGCTTGTCGAAAACTCCTCATTTTATATAAAGAATCTCACATCGAGAGAATGGCAGGGCTGCAAATCCTTGGCTATAAGCCAAAAAAAGTCCACCCAGAAGCAGGACAGGCTGATGTCTTCAGTGGCCAATCATCCACCCAGGATGATTTAAAGTCGGCTTCCAAGATGGCGAGAGTAACTTCCCACATGTATGATCTTGTATGATAACGATTTATACTCCATTCGTCGTCTTACGGTCCAGAGGATCGCCCAATGCTCTGGGCTGTCGTACAAAGAATGATCCTCTCTCTTTTCAAATCTCCTCAATTTAATTTTTCCAGGATCAGCAACTCTTGCATTCAAAAATATTCCAGGGCTACCATATTACCAATGCCCCAAATGTCAATGGGCAAGCACTAGAGGTGCCACACACTGAAACCACGAATAAAGTGTGTATAAGAGGGTGCACACACCTTGTTACAAATATTTTTATGTAACAGTATGTATATGTTTGTATATGTGTGTAGAGTGTATTTACTAATATTTTATTTTGATCCTCCTTATTTCATAATTTATTTTTATGATGTATTACAATCTATAGTCATACTTTGTAAGAATGCTAATATGAATGGAATGCTCATCTACAGTTCATTCAGGAATCATGACTAAAACCATATTGAAAGTGTAAATTAATGTAATAATTATAATGGAATATACTGTTAGCGAGAAAAAAAAAATTTTTTTTTGTCGAATGTGTATTTTACTATCTTTGTAAAAAATATACATGTTTTCTATGCAATATTTTTTGTTTTGTTTTTGAAATTTTTATTTAGATGTATGTAAATATTTTCATACATCTAGAAGGAAAATATAAAAAAAATACAATTTACGAAGTAGGTACAGTAACATTTACAAATACATTTTAAAAAAGAGTACTAAATAAAAAAGATAACAATACAAAAATACATTATAAAAGAATAAGATATGAGAATAACATTGGTAAGTTATCAAAACATATTTTTTACATAAAATGCACATATCCTACGAAAAGTGCTGAGACTTGAGGCTTCCTTTACGGCACTTGGCAGACTGTTTGGCCCTTTATAAAATGCACTATTTTGTGTGCACGAAAGTTTAGTTTTGGGAAGCCTAAAGTCTCCGCGTCTTCTCGTAGGATAATTGTGAACATTTTCTTGAAACATAATAGTACTCTTCAGATAATTTGAGAGCATATTATTTTTAAGCTTGTAAATCATTGTTAATGTATTATATATTATATGTTGTTTTATTGTCATCATATTTAAATTATATCATACATAATTTTAACTCTTGTAAAAATATGGGCGAACACCTCGCATTTTTTCTTTAAAAAACAATTAAAATTATTTGGGTGCCTTCATGTCTGACGAGGATGATAAATAGGTATATTGATAAATGACCTAATTATTGCAAATGCGCATAAAATACAAATAAAAGTAGGTACCTCATAAACACGTCATGCTTGTTTACCAATGCTAATGTAATCCTATAATCTCCAGATAAATATAAATAATATACCTACTTATTATTTATCTATGGTATTACAATCTATTATAAAAAAACCTACATCCATACCTTTTGTTGTCTAGCATTAGGTACCTAACTAGTTTTAAGGTATCTACAATTTTGGCAACATTCAGGTCATAGGTATAAAAGAATTGTTTCACAACAAATGAGAATTGTTTTCGTATTTTCTATGTAATCTTTCTCTCGTGGATCTAAATCTCTCATAGATATTAAAAACGTTCATTTTCGTGATGTCATTATTATTGTACAAATATTAAATTAGCAAGTAGATTTGCATTTTTTTCATTGTTGCAATCAATGTGTCTTATTGGACTGATTCAGTAAAAACTAACAACAATTTTATTCATTTCAAAGACTATAAAATGCTGAGGTTTTTAATGATGTTTTGGTTTGTAATGTTGCGCTTTCTTTCTCCAGATGTTGAATAGGGGAGACCTAGGAGAGTTGTGACAGTTTTCTCCCTACCTATAATAGTTAGCGAGATGGCAACAACGCTCGTTTGTCGCTTTAGAGACGCACTACTTCACTCAGTACCCGCCGGCGGTGCACGAGAAGCGGTTGTTTAATTACGACGTCTGTGTGCAAAAAAATGCGGAAAGTAAGTTTTTCTTCAGAAATTTTGATTGAATTTATATCATGTCTTATTACATGTGCGTTGTTGTGATATTTTTTCTTAAGTTGTATGGTTATTTAAGTCTCAAAGCATTGCATTCATATTTTGTGTTTGCATCGTGTTTAGAAAATATGAATCATTATTCGGACCAAGTTGTAATTTTGAGCACCTAGGAGAATTGTGACAGCCTGTCACAATTCTCCTATTTGACTTCATTTTGCTGCTGGGTTATTTCGACACTTTTTTTTATTAATTGGCGGTGTCTGTGTGTGTGTTTATGAATTAGTATATTAAGATCAAATGTTGCAAGAACAGTCCGCAATAAAAGCTTGTCTAAAAAAATTCATTTTCGATAAAAAAAAAATATTTGGACTTGAGGTGTGATGTTGCATTCTGAATGACAACTTTTTTTTATTTCAGAATGCCTAATTACTACACACGAAAGACTGATAAAGGCACTGGTATTTTTTAATGCTCAAATAGTCATTACAAAGCCGTCACAACTTACCTCTGTGACAGGGGAGTTGTGACAGAGGGAGAAGTTTTTATTTTTGCCGGTTTTCTCGGAAACCCTAATACCTTAAGAAATTTTGACGATTGTTTTGGAAAGGGAAGGAATGGTGCAATATTAATGATGAAATATTAATTCACATAAGTCATAACTGTGAAATGTTTCTTGAGTGAGATATATCCCTTAAGGGCCTTCCTTACTAGCGATCTCAATCGTTGTATGGAGTATCATGAATTCTCAGATTCAAACGACAATCTAAGTTATTAATCGTCAAAATGTCGATAATGTAGCCACGCTAAGCTATCATAAATACATTTTTCTGTCGAGATATATGTTTTTATTAACAATTTATTTTCGTTAAATACTATATAATTAACATCTAAGAATACTCCTACTCATTCGGCTCTAAGAGGTGGCCGTGAATGGACGCTCGTTACGGTCCGTCGTCTCAATCTTTTTTCAAAGTTCGAAATTTCGCGTATTCCATGCGACGTTTGAACAATATTACACTCAATGCGTTGAGCGTAGGGACTATAATACTGTGCCGCCTTTTTTATGTGAGTATATTCATCTGTGAGTTTCCGTCGAAGCTGCGTAGTATGAAATAGTATTATAAAGAATTAATTTATTGTTAACATTTTTTCGGGTTTCTAGGTAATAAACACTTTGATATTTTTAAAATATAAAAGTGTGGAAATGGCCAATAAAAAAAAAGTAAATATCCGTGCTCTAGAAAAGGAAAGTTCATCACTTCAACCGCAGTAAAGAAAGTTGTGAAGAGTAATATTATAAGGTACCTATGTATATGTGTGTGTGTGTTTTATTTTAAATAACATTAATTATAATTAGTTAACAAAACTGGGAAAGTTTTTATCTAGCATAAAATCTGCGTTTAACTTTTCCCTGTATAAATTTTTTTAATTAGAAATAAGTTATATTTTTATTTAAGGGTATCCAAGGAAAGTATTTCAAATGCGATGTCTATAGCAGCGGTGAACAATCCATCGGTTAGTATTTAAAATTCATCATTCACGTTTTAATTTTTTTTTTTAAGAAAGACATCCATTCCCGGGTTACGAATAACCCAACAATGTTTGAAAATCTCCTACTACCACCACAGAAAGTGTTTTTGTTTTTGCATGTTTTTTGGTCTCCCCGACATAAATACTCACTTTTCGTAATAATAAAGCTAAATCTAACTGTTTAAATAAAAAAATATTCCGTTATTAACGAGTAAGCGGTTTAAAGCATAAATAATTTGAATCGCGTGACTTAGAATGGATGTAAGGGGGTTAATTTGCATCAAATGGCTATGATTTTAAGATATTTTGCTATATAAATATATACTGTATATATATATATATATACATCGTCGGCCATAAAATCACTTTTTTAACACCTATATCTATATCTCAGACACTATAGGGTCTACCGTGACTATGTATGTATATATCAAATTGTAGGAAATTTAGTCTACTATAGAAAAATATGGAATGATATTAGGAGAAAATTTTGTTGTTCGGGGTCAAAGTGAAAAAGATTTTTTGCAAGATCCTGAGGTCTGACGAGATTGAAAATTTTGATTTTTCATTAGCCTTCATCATATACAATATGTAAAAAAATCAGAATTACCCCATTTGATGCAAGTTAAAATGTTTAATTTTACTGGACTACATAGTATACTTACGACTCATTTTTTGCAGGTGGAAACAATTATGTATTCAATAAATATTGCTAATGTATGTAGTCCACATTTTTAGAGATAGGGAAGAGGAGGTTTGGAAAGTTCCTGGTTATTCAGATCTAGTCACTAAACATAGCGCCGTTCTCAGGCAACTTTCAATTCTGAATTATGGTCTCTCACCAGGGCGATACTGAATGAATCTTCCACTTTGGAACGAGGTACAGATTCATTATATGTACCTTTATAAATTTTATTTTAATTCTACAATATGATATATAAATTAAATTAAATTTGTTTTGTCCTCGCCGGCTTTTGAACCCGTGACCTCAAATCAATCTAGACAATTTAGTATTAACAGTGCCCCGCCGCACTGCGAAACCAGGCTGGAACAAAGGACAAGCCTTTTGTCACTCTTTATTTATGTATTACTATATGTACCTTATACTATGTGTACCTTTTTCATCTATGTATTTATAAAAAAAAAATTACTAATAAAAAGTTATATTAAATGTTTTAAGTTACTGAGAACCTCTTCCATGAATCAAGCTATCGTTATATTGCATTACATTTTAAAATATATTTTAACATAATTTTCATAATCACAATATCTTTAATTAATAACTAGCAGACCCGGCCACACGTTGCTGTGGCTAACGAAACACAACGCCATTTACCCAACCTTTATAAAATCCACACCATCCGCTCGCCAGCTGCCCGCTGCCCGTTGCCTAAATTGAATATTTGAATTTCTCGGCTTTTCTCTACTATAATAAGCATTTACTATACATATAAACTTCCTCTTAAATCACTCTATCTATTGGTGAAAACCGCATGAAAATCTGTTGCGTAGTTTAAAAGATCTATGCGCACATACATTTTGAGCGACTTCATTTTATACTATGTAATGATGATACCTACCACAAAACTTAAATTTCTACTCATATAATTTGGCACTTACCTATCTTATTAAAAAAAAAACTCAAAAATGCATATGCAACAAAAATTTATTTTTCACCGATTAACTCTATCTCTACATCTCTACATATTATAAAGTAAAGTCCCCCGCGCCGTCTGTCTGTCTATTCGCGATAAACTCGAAAACTACTGAACGGATTTTCATGTGGTTTTCACCAATATATAGAGTAATAGCTGGTTCCCGGCATGCGTTGCAATGCCATATTCAAATAAATACTTTTTTCTCCCGGAATCACCTTCCCGTGCGTCCCCGTTCCCCTCCCGCGTCCCCTTCCTAGCTAACTTTATAAATTATCTAATACTTGCACTTTTAAACTCGCGATATCTTTCGAATTGTGTGTCCGAATTGAATAATTCAAAAAGTTAAATAAAGGTATTAAAACAGTCTTGTTTATGAAGTAATTTATTTTGATTAGGATTAAAACCAAGATACAAATAAAGATCCTTTTCAAGCGGCGACATTTTAATTAAAATTTTCAAATAAAAGAACACTTATTGTGGCATAACTATAATAGTTAGACATATGCTGTCGCGACAGTTTTTGTAAATAATGATATCTTCTCCAAAGTCGTAGTACGTTATTTCATTCTATCATTAATAGTTTTCGCAGCGCACGCGATGCAAAGAATATTTTAGGTAGTTTTTTTACACCTTGGGTTACATTATGAGAGTTTTAGTAAGGATCCCTAATTTTTTTGAAAATATAATATAGCCTATGTCACCCGGGGATAGTGTAGCTTCCTACCAGTGAAAGAATTTTTCAAATCGGTTCAGTAGTTTCGGAGCCTATTCGATGCAAACAAACAAACAAACAAACAAACAAATCTTACCTCTTTATATAACGTCTTAGATTAGATTAGATCTTAGATAATTTGTTTTGCTCTGTGAGTGTCTTGGTTTTGAATGGAACGCACCGGCCAGCTGCACTATCTGGGAGTTCGATATTCGAATTCGAGCTGGAAACATTTTAGTAGCGAGGGCCGTTAAATTAAAAATTGTCACAACTCTCCTAGATCATCCCTACTCCAAGGTAATTCAACGTAAGTAGAAAGTGTAAAACGGCTCCAATGCCCAAAAGGATTAAAAAAGTTTAACAATTGATGGTGAGATTGCATTTAGTAAATCTTTTACCCATAACCATCCAAAGATATTTGTCTTTTCAGGAGTCTTGTTGCAAGACAGAGTAGCTACAATAAACATCTCGACGAAAAGTCAGAATTTTAAGTGCATTGAAATTCTATATTCTCAGTTTATCTCCGCGGGGATTCTGCACATGATGCAAGACAAATTAATAAATTTAAAATTAAGTGCCTTCATACGTCATCAAAATATTCTTTAGTTTAAAAAAATACTTCAGAAATATGAGGCCCGTTTTAAAAGTGTTGGAGACGTTCGACTAGAAAACCATATCGTATTACAACCAACTCTCTCTCTCTCTCTCTCACTAATTATTATTGACAAAGATAACTAAAAGATGAACAAATAAAAGATAATGTTGACACATTTCTAAACAGAGCTTTGTTTATTGAGTGCCTCGCGTAGGTAGCGCAGTCGTTGGCCTAGTGAAAAAAAAACCCTAAATCATATGACAATAGCCGAGACACAAACCAAAGTAACACGAAAGAAATCATGCCTGCCTAGGACCAGACCTTCCTTTTTGTTTTTCGTAATCTGCTTTGTTTGTTCTTGAATTGAGGTTTTTTCTTTTCAAAATGCGCTATTCCAAAAATACAACAATAAACATTTTTCATTTTCACAAAAAAAAACTATTCTTGTAATAGTTAGGGTTAACTACTGATTGCAAAGAACTTATCGTTCAGTTAAGTCGTGTCTAAAGTTTGTTTTTTACCTTTGCACTAATATTAAAAATATTATAAACCTACCTAGTTTTGATACAGTAATCAACCTGTCCGTTAAAATCGTCTTTCAATTTTGTAATTCCGTTTGGTAAATCGCTGTAAATTTTTGAAAACTTTACAATTTGGGAGGCTTGTGTGGGTACCGCCACTCCGGGAATCATTTATAGGATAACCAACACCCTCTGCCATAGGTCACCCAAAGTAGTTTGTGCGGCAACACCTATTGCGTGGCGGGCTGGATCTTGAGAGACTAGAAGGAGACCTAAACAAGACGTCTTCAGTTGGACTCTCTCGACAGATGGGCTTGAATCGCAGTCAGCGATGGATACAGACGTCAGTCAATCCTAGGCACATAGACCCCACTTTCTACTCCTCATATTTTTTTTCCGTCCCAGAACTTCCTTTCCCTAAAAAGACCCTCCACACGGCATCCCCAAAGATGACATACACCCTGAAGGGTTTTCTTCACTCAGGGCTTCCTGTGTGGAGCTATAATGTAAAAAAAACTTCTTCTTCTTCTTGTGCCCTGTTCGTTCAACGGACGTTGGCTATCATGTTGGCTATGCGGACTTTGTTTACTGCGGTCCGGAACAGCTCCACAGTAGACTGGCCAAACCACTGTCTCAGGTTTTTCAGCCATGAGGTTCTTCTTCCAGGGCCCCGTCTTCCGGCAATCTTTCCCTGCATTATGAGATGCAAGATCTTATACTTCTCTGGATGTCTCATCACATGTCCAAGATATTGAAATTTTCGGATTTTTATAGTTTTAATTACTTCCTTCTCTTTATTCATCCGAACCATAACATCTTCGTTTGTAACCCTGTCCATCCAGCTTATTTTAAGTATTCTTCTGTAGATCTACATCCCGAATGCCTCAAGTCGCCTAATTAGTTCTTCAGTAAGCGTTCATGCTTCCATTCCGTAAAATAATATCGAAAACACGTAGCATCTGACCATTTGCATTCGTAATTCAAGGTTGAGATCATGACTGCAGAACATTTTTTTCATGCGGATAAAGGTTGCACGAGCTTGCTCAATGCGGCATTTGATTTCAACTGAAAAACTTTTATTAAAAAAAACGATTTTTTTTTAGTTTCGCAAACATCCCTAAAATAATGTTCGGACAATTCAGTAATGCATTACTCAACGTCCACTGTAATGGAAATCGATTTATTTGATAAAGAAGCTAATATTCTCCAATCCATACAACCTTTTAAGAATAATAATTCTGCATTCGGGAATTGCAACGATTATATATATATTAATGCTTGGTTTTGGGGTAGGTCGGGAAAAGCTCACTTTTTCGTCGACGCAAAAACGACCAGTACGCCCTTTGCGTTTCACCCACCTCAAGGTTCACTTTCGGTTGAAGCAAATTCCGAATGGAAACTGGGGGTAATTTTTTTCCGACAAAAAAAATATATACAGGGATTCATTCTCCGATACGAATCGGCGGCGAAAACTAGAAGCTCTACTCGAATCACTCGATTATATTTCCCGCCGACAGACGGCGTTTGAAAAAAAAAATTTAGGAAAAAACCCGCTAATTTCACAAAGGAAAATGCTATATAGGACTATTGACATAGGTCAGGATCTCAGATGTCAAATTTTTAGCCTAACAAAACGGAACTCTCGGCGGTTTCGGTCGTTGTTTTTCGGAAAACGACATTACCGCCGAAAAACCGATTCCGGGCTAGATGTTTTTTGAAAATACGATAGCCGGATAGATTCCGCAACTTTTAACACCAATAAAACATATGATTCTCATATAAAATACGTCAGGAGAAGCTGACAAAACTCGAAATTTTCCGAAAAAAAATCATCAAAATACGCGCTCACAGATTCCATCGGAAGTTTAAATATTTGCTGGCCAGTCAAATTAACACGTTTTTCATTCGGGGTAGGTACCTACTTATTTCGGTAGTATTGCAAATATGATGAAAAAAGCTAAGATTGCCGGAATCTAAGGAAATGCGCAGGTACCTACCTGAATGGGTACCTACACAACGAATTAGGTTTTAATGCAATAAATACTAAGGTAAGGTTGTTTCGATGATACAGAATAATTGAACTTTTTTAAAGTTAATTTTCACGTTCTGTGATGGTTCTACTCAAATTCTATTGTTTTATCATTACAGACCAGTTACATCACAAAACTGAAATAATTACAGAACTCGAACGGAACTTTATAGAACTGAAAATTTACTAGAAAAATTTAAAGAATTGTCAACTTTTTTTTATTAATTATTTTTTTTTATTTTTAAGTGTGTTCTATTTGGACATTGTTAAATAAAAAAAATAATTACGCGTGTTCTAGGTAGGTACTTACTTGCAGGGACTTTTTTCATTTAAAAATCAAAACATGATATTGAATGAATTTATTTATAGTGAAAATTATTTTATGCTCAACAGCATAATGGCGTCGTTTTGGTGAAATATTACAACAAAGTACCTACTTAGTACTTACACTTGCAAAATTAAATACAATACAACTACAATAGTGAGCTCCGGCATAATGAAATTTTGCACTGCTAAACCGTGCAACCGATTGTTATTGTTAATGGACTATTTGTGCGTAAATAAATTAATTATATACAGCGGGTACCCGGCATGCGTTGCGAGGCCACTTTAACTTCGGGGTCAACTAAACCGTAATGGTTCCCTACCAAGTCCCGGGAAACAACATTATAAAATTATGCACTTTATAAAATTATATACAACGGGTACCCGGCATGCGTTGCAAGGCCGCTTTAACCTCGGGGTCAATAAAACTGTAATGTTTCCATCCGAAGTCCTGGGAAACTACATTATAATGCAAGCGCCTGCACTATATAACAGTATATACAACGGGTACCCGGCATGCGTTGCAAGGTCACTGTAACCTCGGGGTCAACTTAATTATAATGGTTCCATCCCAAGTACCGGGAAACTACATTATAATGCAAGCACCTGCACTATATAAAATTATATACAACGGGTACCCGGTATGCGTTGCAAGGCGACTTTAACCTAGGGGTCAACTTTACTGTAATGGTTTCATCCCGATTCCCGGGAAATAAAATTTTAATGCAAGCGCCTGCAATTTATAACATAATATACAACGGGTACACGGCATGCGTTGCAAGGTCACTGTAACCTCGGGGTCAACTTTACTGTAATGGTTCCATCCCAATTCCCGGGAAATAACATTTTAAAGCAAGTGCCTGCAATATATAAGATGATATACAACGGTTACTCGGCATGCGTTGCAAGGTCACTGTAACCTCGGGGTCAACTTAACTGTAATGGTTCCATTCCAATTCCTGGTAAATTACATTTTAATGCAAGCGCTGCACTACATAACATTATATACAACGGGTACCCGGCATGCGTTGCAAGGTCACTGTAACCTCAGGTTTCTTCATATATTTAATTTAACACACACCCGCTCCTCGCTTCATCCACGTTCACACGTCAAATCGCATAGTGTTTAAACCTGTAAATTGCTTTTGCAATGGGCCCAGCTAGTATATATTAATGCTCAGTTTTGAAAACTCACCTTTTTTTTCAGCCTTTTCTGACACCGGTTTCATACAAAACGACTGATACAGAATTGAAGTGCGACCCTGGCGACGGAAACTGTAATCTCTCACTATCCGACGAAGAAATTCGGCCGGGGTTATGTTTTCCGCCGACAGGTTCGCCAGTCGAAAGACGAAAATCCATTTCGGAAGGAAACGTGTCAAAAAGTCCATACAAACGACGGTTCCAGTTTTGGTGATGCGATAACGGACTCTTCTCCCCCGCATCGCGTACCACCTTACGGCGTATTTTCGCTTGAAAATGCAAAGACGCTTAAGCCCTCTTACTTTCCAGCCCAGGCCTCGGCCCCGCAGGCGATAATAGACGGTCGCTTCCTCGAGTTTGGAACGTTTTAAGGTCCATTTTGGCTTGGCGGTGAGTCAGATAATCTTGAGATAGGTCAGGATTCCGAGTGTCAAAAATTTTGCCTAAATAATACAGACTTTTCAGAGTTTTCGGTAGTGGTTTTACGGTACGCGGCATTGCGACCCGGAAACCGATCCCCGCTTGGATGTTTTTAAAAAATACGTTACAGTAGAGAATTCCGCAACTTTTAATACCAAAACTATATACGATTCTCATATGAAATGTGTCAGGAGAACCCGACGAAAATCAATAATTTTCTGAAAAATTCATGTCAAAAACGTGTTCCTAAATTCTTCGATAGTGTGAAAATTGCTGGCCATCTGAAAATAACACAATTTATAACGCGGTAGGTACCTACCGTTCCATGGAGTTATTGCAAATTCGTTAAAGAAAAGTAATAAAGTACGTAAGAAAAAACGCGTAGGTACCTACCCCAATATTATTTTTCTCGGTATATACTAGGTAGGTACCGGCTTATGAAGCATTTAAATATTAAAAGAAATCACTCAAGATTGTCAAGTATTTATTGAGAAAACGCATAGGTACCTACACCAATATTATTGGTAGCGACTTATGAACTTCTTTCCTTTAAATGTTAAATCGAAAATTAATGATATGAAATGAAAAAAATCACCCAAGATTGTCACTTTTTGAATTATGTAGGTACACGGCGGTTGCTTCTGGACACCCACTGTTGGTGGGAACGTTATTTTTAAATTAGTTCATTTTCACGTAATGTGCGAGTTGTATTTATTCAATTATCTTCAAAACTTATTTTATTCATTATTATTTATTTATAATTATTATTTCAAAACAGAAATAATTACAGAACTTGAATAGAATTTAAACAGAACTTTCAGAGAACGTTAAAATTAACTTGAAAAATTGAAGGTTTTTAAATAAATTTTTTTAACAACCGAAGTGAATTGAACCGAACGACTGTACCAAATTGGATAATTATTTTTTGTTGTGTCCAGGGCAGGGTTTGTATAAAATTACTGGTGAGCTCTGACATTATGAAATTTGTTTAAAAATGAGTAGCGGAAATTTATGTGCGCGCATAGCTTCCGAACGACTGCCCCTAATTGGATAATTCTTTTTTTGTTGTATTCGTTATTGTTAGGACAAGGTTTTTATAAAATAACTGGTGAGCACTGGCATTATGAAATTTGTTTAAAAATGATTCGCCGAAATGTAAGTACGCGCATAGCTTCCGAACGACTGCACCTAATTGGATAATTATTTTTTTGTTGTGTTCGTTATTGTTAGGATAAGGTTTGTATAAAATTACTGGTGAGCTCTGGCATTATGAAATTTGTTAAAAAATGAATCTCTGAAATGTATGTACGCGCAACGAACTCCGAAACGAACTTCAACGAACTTCCGAACGACTGCACCTAATTGGATAATTCTTTTTTTTTGTTTTGTTCGTTATTATCAGGACAGGGTTTGTATCAAAGTACTGTTGGGCTCTGGCATCATGAAATTATGAATTGCTAAACCGTTTATCTGATTGTGATGAAACTTTGGGGATTTCATGTATGCATGCCGGCGATGGTTTTTGTATACAATAGTGAGCTCTGGCATCATGCAATTATGCATTGCTAAACCGTTCATCCGATTGCGATGAAACTTTTAGGATTTGATGTGAGCATCCAGTCGATTCATTCTGTATAAAATAGAGCGCTGTGGCATCATGAAATTATGCATTGCTAAACCGTTCATCCGATTGCGATGAAACTTTTGGGATTTGATTTGCGCATCCATTCGATTCATTCTGTATAAAATAGTGAGCTCCGGCATCATGAAATTATGCATTGGTAAACCGTTCATCCGATTGCGATGAAACTTTGGGGATTTGATGTATGCATGCCCGCGATGGTTTTTGTATACAATAGTGAGCTCTGGCATCATGAAATTATGCATTGCTAAACGGTTCATCCTATTGCGATGAAACTTTGGAGGGGGCGTCGACTACCTGTTCCCTTTGTAGGTGCTCACTCCTCGCTCCATCCGCATTCAGACATCGTTTTTTCTTCATATATGTAATTTAACACACACTCCTGCTCGCTTCGTCCGCGTTCACATGTCAAATCGCATAGTGTTTTAACCCGTTAGTTGCTTCTGCAACGGGCCCAGCTAGTATATATAGTATTGTTTGGTTTTGTGGTAGGTCAGGGAAAACTCACTTTTTCCGCTCACGCCATTGGTCGAAAAAACTCACTTTTTCCGCTCACGCCATTGGTCGAAAAAACTCACTTTCGATTTGAGGGGAAAAGCTACCACTTTGCCCCTCGGGTGGGTGAAACCTCACGGGTCACTTTCGGTTGAAGCAAATCGTAATAAGGAAGCTGGGAGAAATTTTTTTTCGACAAAATGAAATATATACAGGGATTTATTCTCCGATACGAATCGGCGGCGAAAACTAGAAGCTCTACTCGAATCACTCGATTATATTTCCCGCCGACAGACGGCGTTTGAAAAAAAAAATTTAGGAAAAAACCCGCTAATTTCACAAAGGAAAATGCTATATAGGACTATTGACATAGGTCAGGATCTCAGATGTCAAATTTTTAGCCTAACAAAACGGAACTCTCGGCGGTTTCGGTCGTTGTTTTTCGGAAAACGACATTACCGCCGAAAAACCGATTCCGGGCTAGATGTTTTTTGAAAATACGATAGCCGGATAGATTCCGCAACTTTTAACACCAATAAAACATATGATTCTCATATAAAATACGTCAGGAGATGCTGACAAAACTCGAAATTTTCCGAAAAAAAATCATCAAAAAACGCGCTCACAGATTCCATCGGAAGTTTAAATATTTGCTGGCCGGTCAAATTAACACGTTTTTCATTCGGGGTAGGTACCTACTTATTTCGGTAGTATTGCAAATATGATGAAAAAAGCTAAGATTGCCGGAATCTAAGGAAATGCGCAGGTACCTACCTGAATGGGTACCTACACAACGAATTAGGTTTTAATGCAATAAATACTAAGGTAAGGTTGTTTCCATGATGCAGAATAATTGAACTTTTTTAAAGTTAATTTTCACGTTCTGTGATGGTTCTACTCAAATTCTATTGTTTTATCATTACAGACCAGTTACATCACAAAACTGAAATAATTACAGAACTCGAACGGAACTTTATAGAACTGAAAATTTACTAGAAAAATTTAAAGAATTGTCAATTTTTTTTATTAATTATTTTTTTTATTTTTAAGTGTGTTCTATTTGAACATTGTATATATATATACATTACGCGTGTTCTAGGTAGGTACTTACTTGCGGGGACTTTTTTCATTTAAAAATCAAAACATGATATTGAATGAATTTATTTGTAGTGAAAATTATTTTATGCTCAACAGCATAATGGCGTCGTTTTGGTGAAATATTACAACAAAGTACCTACTTAGTACTTACACTTGCAAAATGAAATACAATACAACTACAATAGTGAGCTCCGGCATAATGAAATTTTGCACTGCTAAACCGTGCAACCGATTGTTATTGTTAATGGACTATTTGTGCGTAAATAAATTAATTATATACAGCGGGTACCCGGCATGCGTTGCGAGGCCACTTTAACTTCGGGGTCAACTAAACCGTAATGGTTCCCTACCAAGTCCCGGGAAACAACATTATAAAATTATGCACTTTATAAAATTATATACAACGGGTACCCGGCATTCGTTGCAAGGCCGCTTTAACCTCGGGGTCAATAAAACTGTAATGTTTCCATCCGAAGTCCTGGGAAACTACATTATAATGCAAGCACCTGCAATATGTAACATTATATACTACGGGTACCCGGCATGCGTTGCAAGGCCACTTTAACCTCAGGGTCAACTAAACTCTAATGGTTCCATCCCAAGTCCCCGGAAACTACATTATAATGCAAGCGCCTGCACTATATAACATTATATACAACGGGTACCCGGCATGCGTTGCAAGGTCACTGTAACCTAGGGGTCAACTTTACTGTAATGGTTTCATCCCGATTCCCGGGAAATAAAATTTTAATGCAAGCGCCTGCAATTTATAACATAATATACAACGGTTACACGGCATGCGTTGCAAGGTCACTGTAACCTCGGGGTCAACTTAACTGTAATGGTTCCATCCCAATTCCCGGGAAATAACATTTTAAAGCAAGCGCCTGCACTAGATAACATTATATACAACGGGTACCCGGTATGCGTTGCAAGGTCACTGTAACCTAGGGGTCAACTTTACTGTAATGGTTTCATCCCGACTCCCGGGAAATAAAATTTTAATGCAAGTGCCTGCAATTTATAACATAATATACAACGGTTACTCGGCATGCGTTGCAAGGTCACTGTAACCTCGGGGTCAACTTAACTGTAATGGTTCCATTCCAATTCCTGGGAAATTACATTTTAATGCAAGCGCTGCACTACATAACATTATATACAACGGGTACCCGGCATGCGTTGCAAGGTCACTGTAACCTCAGGTTTCTTCATATATTTAATTTAACACACACTCTTCCTCGCTTCATCCACGTTCACACGTCAAATCGCATAGTGTTTAAACCCGTCAGTTGCTTCTGCAACGGGCAAAACCTAGTATATATTAATGCTCAGTTTTGGGGTAGGTCAGGGAAAAGGTCACTTTTTCCGCTCACGCCATTGGTCGAGAAAACTCACTTTTTCCGCTCACGCCATTGGTCGAAAAAACTCACTTTCGATTTGAGGGGAAAAGCTACCACTTTGCCCCTCGGGTGGGTGAAACCTCACGGGTCACTTTGGCTTGCGAAAATTGGGTAAAATTTGGCAAGCCAAATTGATCTCTGAGCTCATCCGATTTCAAAGGCCCCACGGTTCACTCTTCTTCGAAGCGAATTCATTGTATCTATCTCTTTTCAAATGCCCGGAAAAGTTGAGAAAGATATATCGAAAATCTCCCATACAAAACTGATTTTTGTTAGAAATTTATTTCAATTAATTAAACGGCGATCTCGGAAATAACGTTGAAAAAATGACATTTTAAAGGCCCTTTGCGGGGTGATAAAATACGACGAAAAAAAACATTTTGCGAGACATTTTTTTTAATAATCATAAATTATACAAGATTTAGAAACTTTTAAAACAAAAACATGTGTAGCTTCCCATTTAAAATGTTTCACAATATCGCGTCAAACTTTGCAATTATATCTGACATTTGCGAAAAATCTAACAACATCGAAAATGCACATCGTTCTCAGCCTGTTAAATCGGTAGATATTTGAAATGTTTATTTATTTTCTTCAACCTTGCAATACTGAACATGGAACACTATCCAAAACCACCTGAGGTTTTCAGTCAGGCCATGACACCGTTGGCTGACGTAATTTGTATGGGAAATGTTCTTAAACCAGCGCAGGTGTTCGATTTTCAGGCTTTGCTTGAGGTGGTTATGACAACTTTTATCGGTTGTCTTGCCATATAGATAAAATATTGTTTTAGAATATTTTGATGAACTAGGTAGGTACCCTGAAAATTACATAAACGGATAAATAATTATCCACGGGTATCATCTATAAATTATAGCTCATGAACGACTGGTCCAAATTGGATAATTCTTTTTGAGTTGGTTTCGTTATTGTTCGGGCAAGGTTTGTATAAGACGACTGATGAGCTCTGGAATAATAAAATTTGTTTAAAATGAATCGCCGAAATCTATAAATGCGCATAGCTTCCGAGCGAATGCACAAAATTGAATAATTCTTTCGTTGTTGTATTTGTTATTACTAGGACAAGTTTTGAATAAAATTACTGGTGAGCTCTGGCATAACGAAATTTGTTTAAAAATGATTCGCCGAAATGTAAGGACGCTCATAACTTCAGAACGACTGCACGTAATTGAATAATTCTTTTTTTGTTGCGTTCCTTATTGTTAGGACAAAGTTTGTATACAACTACTGGTGAGCTCTGGCATTTTGAAATATGTTTAAAAATTAATCGATGAAATGTAAGTACGCGCATAACTTCGGAACGACTGCACCTAATTGGGTAATTATTTTTTTGTTGTTATCGTTATTGTAAGGACAAGTATTGAATAAAACTACTGGTGAGCTCTGGCATTATGAAATTTGCATAAAAATGAATCGTCGAAATGTATGTACGCGTATAACTTCCGAAAGACTGCACCAAATTGAATAATTCTTTTTTTGTTATGTTTGTTTATTGGCTGGTGAGCTCTGGCATTTTTGCAAAATTTGCATAAAAATATTTCAATAGGTGGCACGCGAGCTGTTTGAAAACTAAATGTAACGGCAATGAAATAATGAGCGCGGGAGGGGGGGGAAAAATACCACGGAGGGGGGGAGGGTAACCTGGGAAGGCGGAGGGGAACCCGTGAGGGGGTTTTGCGGGATGGAGAAAGGGGGGGGGGGGGGAGTAGAGTACGCTATGAAAGAATATTTTTTCTGTTCTTTTTTTTACTCGAATAAAACAAAATTTTAAAAGTATAAATACCAGGAGTGCAGAACTAAGCAAGGGAAAATATATTAAGAACATGTTTTTTTTTCAATTATTTCTGGCTTTTTGGGAAAGGTGAATTTATATGCATTTAATTTTTTTTTTTTACATGAGCTCCACACAGGACGCCGTGGGGAAAATAATTTCCCTCAGGTCCTATGTCATCTTTGGGGATGCTGTGTGGAGGATTTTTTTAGGAAAGGAAGGAGATGAGAGTTCTGGGAAGGAAAAGGGTTTAAGGGGTGGGTAGGTATCTGGGGTTCAGTGTGTCCTGGGCATCCGCCTCCAAGACCTAGACAGACCTCACCCCATGAACCCGGGCACCCCTACTAAATCACCAAACGTAGCGAACCACTTGGGGTGACCTATGGCAGAGGTGTTGGTTAACCAATAAAGGTCAACTTTGGGGATTTGTATTTCTACATAACATTATATACAACGGGTACCCGGCATGCGTTGCAACAACACTGTAACCTCGGGGTCAACTTAACTGTAATGGTTCCATTCCAAGTTCCGGGAAACTACATTATAATTCAAGCGCCTTGCAAACGCATGCACTGTATTATAACATTACATACAACGGGTACCCGGCATGCGTTGCAACATCACTGTAATCTCAGGGTCAACTTAACTGTAATGGTTCCATTCCAAGTTCCGGGAAACTACATTATAATGCAAGCGCCTTGCAAACGCCTGCTTTATATTATAACATTATATACAAAGGGTACCCGGCATGCGTTGCAACATCACTGTAATCTCGGGGTCAACTTAACTGTAATGGTTCCATTCCAAGTTCCGGGAAACTACATTATAATGCAAGCGCCTTGCAAACGCCTGCAATATATTATAATATTATATACAACGGGTACCCGGCATGCGTTGCAAGATCACTGTAACCTCGGGGTCAACTTAACTGTAATGGTTCCATTCCATGTTCCTGAAAACTACATTATAATACAAGCGCCTTGCAAACGCCTGCTTTACATTATAACATTATATACAAAGGGTACCCGGCATGCGTTGCAAAATCACTGTAACCTCGGGGTCAACTTAACTGTAATGGTTCCATTCCAATTCCTGGCAAATTACATTTTAATGCAAGCGCTGCACTACATAACATTATATACAACGGGTACCCGGCATGCGTTGCAAGGTCACTGTGAACTAAGGTTTCTTCATATATTTTATTTAACCCACACTCCTCCTCGCTTCATCCACGTTCACACGCAAATCGCATAATTTTTTAACCCGTTAGTTGCATTTTTGCAACGGGCCCCGCTAGTATATATATAGTATTGTTCACTTTGGGGAAAACTCACTCACTTTTTTGTCGGCGCAAAAATGACCAGTACGCCCTTTGCGTTTCACCAACCTCAAGGTTCACTTTCGGTCGAAGCAAATTCAGACAAGAAGCTGGGATCCTTTTTTTTTCGACAAAAAAAATATATACAGGGATTTATTCTCCGATACGAATCGGCGGCGAAAACTAGAAGCTCTACTCGAATCACTCGATTCGGCTCGGTTGTATTTCCCGCCGACAGACGGCGTTTGAAAAAAAAAAGTGACGAAAAAACCCGCTAATTTCACAAGGGAAAATGCTATATAGGACTATTGACATAGGTCAGGATCTCAGATGTCAAATTTTTAGCCTAACAAAACGGAACTCTCGGCGGTTTCGGTCGTTGTTTTTCGGAAAACGACATTACCGCCGAAAAACCAATTCCGGGCTAGATGTTTTTTGAAAATACGATAGCCGGATAGATTCCGCAACTTTTAACACCAATAAAACATATGATTCTCATATAAAATACGTCAGGAGATGCTGACAAAACTCGAAATTTTCCGAAAAAAAAATCATCAAAATACGCGCTCACAGATTCCATCGGAAGTTTAAATATTTGCTGGCCAGTTCAAATTAACACGTTTTTCATTCGGGGTAGGTACCTACTTATTTCGGTAGTATTGCAAATATGATGAAAAAAGCTAAGATTGCCGGAATCTAAGGAAATGCGCAGGTACCTACCTGAATGGGTACCTACACAACGAATTAGGTTTTAATGCAATAAATACTAAGGTAAGGTTGTTTCGATGATACAGAATAATTGAATTTTTTTTAAGTTAATTTTCACGTTCTGTGATGGTTCTACTCAAATTCTATTGTTTTATCATTACAGACCAGTTACATCACAAAACTGAAATAATTACAGAACTCGAACGGAACTTTATAGAACTGAAAATTTACTAGAAAAATTTAAAGAATTGTCAACTTTTTTTTATTAATTATTTTATTTTTAAGTGTGTTCTATTTGGACATTGTTAAATAAAAAAAATAATTACGCGTGTTCTAGGTAGGTACTTACTTGCAGGGACTTTTTTCATTTAAAAATCAAAACATGATATTGAATGAATTCATTTGTAGTGAAAATTATTTTATGCTCAACAGCATAATGGCGTCGTTTTGGTGAAATATTACAACAAAGTACCTACTTAGTACTTACACTTGCAAAATGAAATACAATACAACTACAATAGTGAGCTCCGGCATAATGAAATTTTGCACTGCTAAACCGTGCAACCGATTGTTATTGTTAATGGACTATTTGTGCGTAAATAAATTAATTATATACAGCGGGTACCCGGCATGCGTTGCGAGGCCACTTTAACTTCGGGGTCAACTAAACCGTAATGGTTCCCTACCAAGTCCCGGGAAACAACATTATAAAATTATGCACTTTATAAAATTATATACAACGGGTACCCGGCATGCGTTGCAAGGCCGCTTTAACCTCGGGGTCAATAAAACTGTAATGTTTCCATCCGAAGTCCTGGGAAACTACATTATAATGCAAGCGCCTGCACTATGTAACATTATATACTACGGGTACCCGGCATGCGTTGCAACTGCACTTTAACCTCAGGGTCAACTAAACTGTAATGGTTCCATCCCAAGTCCCCGGAAACTACATTATAATGCAAGCGCCTGCACTATATAACATTATATACAACGGGTACCCGGCATGCGTTGCAAGGTCACTGTAACCTCGGGGTCAACTTAATTATAATGGTTCCATCCCAAGTCCCGGGAAACTACATTATAATGCAAGCGCCTGCACTATATAAAATTATATACAACGGGTACCCGGCGTGCGTTGCAAGGCCACTTTAACCTCGGGCTCAATAAAACTGTAATGTTTCCGTCCCAAGTCCCGGGAAACTGCATTATAATGCAAGCGCCTGTACTATTTAACATTATATATAACGGGTATCTGGCATAAGTAAGTGAAGTTTTACTTCAGTCGTGTGGTCTAAAGCACACTTTTTTTAATTTATTTTCACGTTCTGTGTTATTTTGTCTTCGATCGCGATGAAACTTTGGGGATTTCATGTGCGCATCGCCTCAATTCTTTCTGTATAAAATAGTGAGCTCTGGCATCATGAAATTATGCATTGCTAAACCGTTCATCCGATTGCGATGAAACTTTGGGGATTTGATTGCTGCATCCCTTCGATTCTTTCTGTATAAAATAGTGAGCTTGGGCATCATAAGATTATGCATTGCTAAACCGTTCTTCCGATTGCGTTTGGGGATTTGATGTGCGCAGGCCGGCAATGGTTTTTGTGCACAACAGTGAGCTCTGGTATCATGAAATTACGCATTGCTAAACCAATTAACCGATTGCAATGAAAATTTGATATTTAACCGATTTATATTTAATTTAACACACACTCCTCCTCGCTTCATCCACGTTCACACGTCAAATCGCATAGTGTTTAAACCCGTTTATTGCTTTTGCAATGGGCCCAGCTAGTATATAGTATTGTTTGGTTTTGTGGTAGGTCAGGGAAAACTCACTTTTTCCGCTCACGCCATTGGTCGAAAAAACTCACTTTTTCCGCTCACGCCATTGGTCGAAAAAACTCACTTTCGATTTGAGGGGAAAAGCTACCACTTTGCCCCTCGGGTGGGTGAAACCTCACGGGTCACTTTCGGTTGAAGCAAATCGTAATAAGGAAGCTGGGAGAAATTTTTTTTCGACAAAATGAAATATATACAGGGATTTATTCTCCGATACGAATCGGCGGCGAAAACTAGAAGCTCTACTCGAATCACTCGATTATATTTCCCGCCGACAGACGGCGTTTGAAAAAAAAAATTTAGGAAAAAACCCGCTAATTTCACAAAGGAAAATGCTATATAGGACTATTGACATAGGTCAGGATCTCAGATGTCAAATTTTTAGCCTAACGAAACGGAACTCTCGGCGGTTTCGGTCGTTGTTTTTCGGAAAACGACATTACCGCCGAAAAACCGATTCCGGGCTAGATGTTTTTTGAAAATACGATAGCCGGATAGATTCCGCAACTTTTAACACCAATAAAACATATGATTCTCATATAAAATACGTCAGGAGATGCTGACAAAACTCGAAATTTTCCGAAAAAAAATCATCAAAAAACGCGCTCACAGATTCCATCGGAAGTTTAAATATTTGCTGGCCAGTCAAATTAACACGTTTTTCATTCGGGGTAGGTACCTACTTATTTCGGTAGTATTGCAAATATGATGAAAAAAGCTAAGATTGCCGGAATCTAAGGAAATGCGCAGGTACCTACCTGAATGGGTACCTACACAACGAATTAGGTTTTAATGCAATAAATACTAAGGTAAGGTTGTTTCCATGATACAGAATAATTGAACTTTTTTAAAGTTAATTTTCACGTTCTGTGATGGTTCTACTCAAATTCTATTGTTTTATCATTACAGACCAGTTACATCACAAAACTGAAATAATTACAGAACTCGAACGGAACTTTATAGAACTGAAAATTTACTAGAAAAATTTAAAGAATTGTCAATTTTTTTTATTAATTATTTTTTTTATTTTTAAGTGTGTTCTATTTGAACATTGTATATATATATACATTACGCGTGTTCTAGGTAGGTACTTACTTGCGGGGACTTTTTTCATTTAAAAATCAAAACATGATATTGAATGAATTTATTTGTAGTGAAAATTATTTTATGCTCAACAGCATAATGGCGTCGTTTTGGTGAAATATTACAACAAAGTACTTACTTAGTACTTACACTTGCAAAATGAAATACAATACAACTACAATAGTGAGCTCCGGCATAATGAAATTTTGCACTGCTAAACTGCGGTACCCGGCATGCGTTGCGAGGCCACTTTAACTTCGGGGTCAACTAAACCGTAATGGTTCCCTACCAAGTCCCGGGAAACAACATTATAAAATTATGCACTTTATAAAATTATATACAACGGGTACCCGGCAATCGTTGCAAGGCCGCTTTAACCTCGGGGTCAATAAAACTGTAATGTTTCCATCCGAAGTCCTGGGAAACTACATTATAATGCAAGCGCCTGCAATATGTAACATTATATACTACGGGTACCCGGCATGCGTTGCAAGGCCACTTTAACCTCAGGGTCAACTAAACTCTAATGGTTCCATCCCAAGTCCCCGGAAACTACATTATAATGCAAGCGCCTGCACTATATAACATTATATACAACGGGTACCCGGCATGCGTTGCAAGGTCACTGTAACCTAGGGGTCAACTTTACTGTAATGGTTTCATCCCGATTCCCGGGAAATAAAATTTTAATGCAAGCGCCTGCAATTTATAACATAATATACAACGGTTACACGGCATGCGTTGCAAGGTCACTGTAACCTCGGGGTCAACTTAACTGTAATGGTTCCATCCCAATTCCCGGGAAATAACATTTTGAAGCAAGCGCCTGCACTATATAACATTATATACAACGGGTACCCGGTATGCGTTGCAAGGTCACTGTAACCTAGGGGTCAACTTTACTGTAATGGTTTCATCCCGACTCCCGGGAAATAAAATTTTAATGCAAACGCCTGCTTTACATTATAACATTATATACAAAGGGTACCCGGCATGCGTTGCAAAATCACTGTAACCTCGGGGTCAACTTAACTGTAATGGTTCCATTCCAATTCCTGGCAAATTACATTTTAATGCAAGCGCTGCACTACATAACATTATATACAACGGGTACCCGGCATGCGTTGCAAGGTCACTGCAACCTCAGGTTTCTTCATATATTTTTTAACACACACTCCTCCTCGCTTCATCCATGTTCACACGCAAATCGCATAATTTTTTAACCCGTTAGTTGCATTTTTGCAACGGGCCCCGCTAGTATATATATATTAATGCTCAGTTTTGGGGTAGGTCGGGAAAAGGTCACTTTTTCCGCTCACGCCATTGGTCGGAAAAACTCACTTTTTCCGCTCACGCCATTGGTCGAAAAAACTCACTTTCGATTTGAGGGGAAAAGCTACCACTTTGCCCCTCGGGTGGGTGAAACCTCACGGGTCACTTTGGCTTGCGAAAATTGGGTAAAATTTGGCAAGCCAAATTGATCTCTGAGCTCATCCGATTTCAAAGGCCCCACGGTTCACTCTTCTTCGAAGCGAATTCATTGTATCTATCTCTTTTCAAATGCCCGGAAAAGTTGAGAAAGATATATCGAAAATCTCCCATACAAAACTGATTTTTGTTAGAAATTTATTCCAATTAATTAAACGGCTATCTCGGAAATAACGTTGAAAAAATGACATTTTAAAGGCCCTTTGCGGGGTGATAAAATACGACGAAAAAAAACATTTTGCGAGACATTTTTTTTAATAATCATAAATTATACAAGATTTAGAAACTTTTAAAACAAAAACATGTGTAGCTTCCCATTTAAAATATTTCACAATATCGCGTCAAACTTTGCAATTATATCTGACATTTGCGAAAAATCCAACAACATCGAAAATGCACATCGTTCTCAGCCTGTTAAATCGGTAGATATTTGAAATGTTTATTTATTTTCTTCAACCTTGCAATACTGAACATGGAACACTATCCAAAACCACCTGAGGTTTTCAGTCAGGCCATGACACCGTTGGCTGACGTAATTTGTATGGGAAATGTTCTTAAACCAGCGCAGGTGTTCGATTTTCAGGCTTTGCTTGAGGTGGTTATGACAACTTTTATCGGTTGTCTTGCCATATAGATAAAATATTGTTTTAGAATATTTTGATGAACTAGGTAGGTACCCTGAAAATTACATAAACGGATAAATAATTATCCACGGGTATCATCTATAAATTATAGCTCATGAACGACTGGTCCAAATTGGATAATTCTTTTTGAGTTGGTTTCGTTATTGTTCGGGCAAGGTTTGTATAAGACGACTGATGAGCTCTGGAATAATAAAATTTGTTTAAAATGAATCGCCGAAATCTATAAATGCGCATAGCTTCCGAGCGAATGCACAAAATTGAATAATTCTTTCGTTGTTGTATTTGTTATTACTAGGACAAGTTTTGAATAAAATTACTGGTGAGCTCTGGCATAACGAAATTTGTTTAAAAATGATTCGCCGAAATGTAAGGACGCTCATAACTTCAGAACGACTGCACGTAATTGAATAATTCTTTTTTTGTTGGGTTCCTTATTGTTAGGACAAAGTTTGTATACAACTACTGGTGAGCTCTGGCATTTTGAAATATGTTTAAAAATTAATCGATGAAATGTAAGTACGCGCATAACTTCGGAACGACTGCACCTAATTGGGTAATTATTTTTTTGTTGTTATCGTTATTGTAAGGACAAGTTTTAAATAAAACTACTGGTGAGCTCTGGCATTATGAAATTTGCATAAAAATGAATCGTCGAAATGTATGTACGCGTATAACTTCCGAAAGACTGCACCAAATTGAATAATTCTTTTTTTGTTATGTTTGTTTATTGGCTGGTGAGCTCTGGCATTTTTGCAAAATTTGCATAAAAATATTTCAATAGGTGGCACGCGAGCTGTTTGAAAACTAAATGTAACGGCAATGAAATAATGAGCGCGGGAGGGGGGGAAAAATACCACGGAGGGGGGAGGGTAACCTGGGAAGGCGGAGGGGAACCCGTGAGGGGGTTTTGCGGGATGGAGAAAGGGGGGGGGGGGGGTAGAGTACGCTATGAAAGAATATTTTTTCTGTTCTTTTTTTTACTCGAATAAAACAAAATTTTAAAAGTATAAATACCAGGAGTGCAGAACTAAGCAACGGAAAATATATTAAGAACATGTTTTTTTTCAATTATTTCTGGCTTTTTGGGAAAGGTGAATTTATATGCATTTAATTTTTTTTTTTTACATGAGCTCCACACAGGACGCCGTGGGGAAAATAATTTCCCTCAGGTCCTACGTCATCTTTGGGGATGCTGTGTGGAGGATTTTTTTTAGGAAAGGAAGGAGATGAGAGTTCTGGGAAGGAAAAGGGTTTAAGGGGTGGGTAGGTATCTGGGGTTCAGTGTGTCCTGGGCATCCGCCTCCAAGACCTAGACAGACCTCACCCCATGAACCCGGGCACCCCTACTAAATCACCAAACGTAGCGAACCACTTGGGGTGACCTATGGCAGAGGTGTTGGTTAACCAATAAAGGTCAACTTTGGGGATTTGTATTTCTACATAACATTATATACAACGGGTACCCGGCATGCGTTGCAACAACACTGTAACCTCGGGGTCAACTTAACTGTAATGGTTCCATTCCAAGTTCCGGGAAACTACATTATAATTCAAGCGCCTTGCAAACGCATGCACTGTATTATAACATTACATACAACGGGTACCCGGCATGCGTTGCAACATCACTGTAATCTCAGGGTCAACTTAACTGTAATGGTTCCATTCCAAGTTCCGGGAAACTACATTATAATGCAAGCGCCTTGCAAACGCCTGCTTTATATTATAACATTATATACAAAGGGTACCCGGCATGCGTTGCAACATCACTGTAATCTCGGGGTCAACTTAACTGTAATGGTTCCATTCCAAGTTCCGGGAAACTACATTATAATGCAAGCGCCTTGCAAACGCCTGCAATATATTATAACATTATATACAACGGGTACCCGGCATGCGTTGCAAGATCACTGTAACCTCGGGGTCAACTTAACTGTAATGGTTCCATTCCATGTTCCTGAAAACTACATTATAATACAAGCGCCTTGCAAACGCCTGCTTTACATTATAACATTATATACAAAGGGTACCCGGCATGCGTTGCAAAATCACTGTAACCTCGGGGTCAACTTAACTGTAATGGTTCCATTCCAATTCCTGGCAAATTACATTTTAATGCAAGCGCTGCACTACATAACATTATATACAACGGGTACCCGGCATGCGTTGCAAGGTCACTGTGAACTAAGGTTTCTTCATATATTTTATTTAACCCACACTCCTCCTCGCTTCATCCACGTTCACACGCAAATCGCATAATTTTTTAACCCGTTAGTTGCATTTTTGCAACGGGCCCCGCTAGTATATATTAATGTTCAGTTTTGGGGTAGGTCAGGGAAAAGGTCACTTTTTCCGCTCATGCCATTGGTCGAGAAAACTCACTTTTTCCGCTCACGCCATTGGTCGAAAAAACTCACTTTCGATTTGAGGGGAAAAGCTACCACTTTGCCCCTCGGGTGGGTGAAACCTCACGGGTCACTTTGGCTTGCGAAAATTGGGAAAAATTTGGCAAGCCAAATTGATCTCTAAGCTCATCCGATTTCAAAGGCCCCACGGTTCACTCTTCTTCGAAGCGAATTCATTGTATCTATCTCTTTTCAAATGCCCGGAAAAGTTGAGAAAGATGTATCGAAAATCTCCCATACAAAACTGTTTTTTGCTAGAAATTTATTCCAATTAATTAAACAGCGATCTGGAAAATATGGTAGAAAAATTGACATTTTAAAGGCCCTTTGCGGGGTGATAAAATACAACGAAAAAAAACATTTTGCGAGACATGTTTGTTAATAATCATAAATTATACAAGATTTAGAAACTTTTAAAACAAAAACATGTGTAGCTTCCCATTTAAAATGTTACACTATATCGCGTCAAAGATTTAAATTTTTCTGACATTTGCAGAAATCGATCTATCATCAACAATGCAATAATTTTCCAGCCAGTTAATATATACTCGAGGTAGGTACTGGCGATTAAAATGTGAAGAATTTAAATGCAGAAAATGCAGCATTCATAAGCCTTTTTTGGCCTACAAAATTTAAAGAAAAAAACTGGCGGCAAAAACTAGAACTCTAATAAAATCACTCAATTCGGCTCGCTTACACTTCCCACCGACAGGTTCGCATTAAAAAACAAGAGATGTCTTTTTCCATTAGTTTCATAAAATGCTAGGAATATCGAATCAGGTCTGGATTAATCCATCTCTTTTCGCATGCTCGCGAATGCTGAGATAGGTATATGGTAGATTTTAAATGTCAGTTTATGCTAGCGAAACGGATCTCTCAGCGGTTTCGGTTGGGGAATACGGAATTGCGGCCCAGAAAACGATTTCAGCTTTGATATTTTTAAAAAATTTAATAGAGTAGAGGAATACGCATCTTTTGATAGCAATATTATATAAGCATCTCTTATAAAATATGTCAGTAGAAGCTGACAAACATCACACATTTCCTGAAAAATTCATGTCGAAAATGCGTTCTCAAATTATCCGAGAGTATTGAATTACTGGCCATATGAAAAAAATGCAATTTATAACGGTGCAGGTACCTACCGTTCTATTGAATCATTTGCAAATGTGCTAAAGAAAAGTAACCAAATACGTAATGTTGACGCAATTTTTATTGAGAAAACGCGTAGGTAGGTACCTACATATTATTTTTCCCGGTATGTTCGAGGTAAGTACCGGCTTATAAAGAATGTTCTTTCATTTAAATATTAAAAGGAATCACTCGGGATGGCCAATATATCAAGAAAATAAAGGCGCCATAGAATGTTATTTATTACAGGATAGGTAGGTACTTAATGCGTTCGTACTAAAATTGCCAGTTTGCGAATGTAAGTGCAGGGTGGTAAAAAAAAATACCGTTGGAAATATATTGATTAATTTTGTAATAATATTAATAATGTTTTCTAATTATTATTTTTTTTTAGAAAATGGAGTCGGGCCGTTGCGACAAATATTTGCACAGCGTATAATTTTTTTTTCAAAATGAGATACGTAGTTTTTTTTTTAATTTCAATACATTTTTCGTTCTGAATAACTATTTATTACGAAAATAGTATTGGCGTTGCTAAATTTGAAAGGTAGACACTTGATAGATAAGATTTTCAAAAAATAAAATCAAAGGGTCGATTTTAAAAAAAAAAAAAAATTTGTTCATCAGATTGTGTTTGTTAAAAATGAGTAAGGAAATATTGGCGGACCCTATCTTTTTTAGCTTTCAGCCAATCAGGAGAGAGATTGGAATTCTATTCCGATGGCCAATCAGAGTGGCCGCATAGGGATGTTAGTGTTTATTAATTCAATTGACAATATTCACTATGAGTAGGAACTTATTAACTTTAAAATTATGATATAAAATTAAAGGAAAAGTAATCAAAGATGGAATTTTGTAAAAATGCCTACGTGTATTGGAACTTTTATTCTGTACATTTAACTGAAATTAAATCATGCGTATTGGTTGGTGCAATTATTTGTTTTGTAAAAATACGTAGGTAACTAGGAATACGGATATATTATGTGTGTTAGTAGGTACTAGGTATGAGAGAACTTTTATCTTATTTTCTGTCCAAATGAAATGCTAAAGTTTTTCTTTTACGCATCGGAAAAAAGCGTAGATTGCTTCATTAACATTCGGATATATTAAATTTTACAAATTTTTAATTACTCTTTTTTACAGATGTGTAGGTACCTACTCAGAATCTGAGTAGGCTACTGCACATAACGACTCAGAATCTTCTGATGATATTGCGTATGCTTTTTTTTGTAAATATGTGATGAAATTACTAGAAGTTGAATGAGATAATTTTTTTAAAAATATTACATTTACATAGCGTTTTTTTGTATTTTGCATCTTTATGATAATCATTCAACGTGGAATTGGTATGGCCGCCCCGGGAACAATTCATTGGTTTCTATACACAATAGTGAGCTTTGGCATCATGAAAGTATGCATTGCTAAACTTTTTTTTACATTAGCTCCACACTGGAGGCACTGAGGAAAACAATTTCCCTAGGGGCCTATGTCATCTTTGAGGATGCTGTGTGGAGGGTTTTTTAAGGAAAAAGAAGGAGAAGAAGATATGGGAAGGAAAATGGTATGAGGGGTGGGTAGGAATCTGGGGGTCAGTGTGGCCAGGAGTGACGAACGTATGAATCTATTCCTCACACTGCGGTGCAAGGCGAAGGGTTGAGAGAATCTGGCTGGAGAGGTCAAAAGCCTTCCAATAATTATGGTAACAAGGGAAAGAATAAGAGGGAGATATAAGTTAGTGACGTATTTTATATTGTTAATGGATTTTTTGTCCGTAAATAAATAAATTGTATACAGCGGGTACCCGGCATGCGTTGCACGGCACTGTAACCTCCGGGACAACTTTACTTAACTGTAATGGTTCCATCCCAATTCCTGGGAAATTACGTTTTATTGCAAGCGCCAGCACTACAGTACATTATATACAACGGGTACCCGGCATGCGTTGCAATATCACTGTCACCTCGGGGTAAACTTAACTGTAATGGTTCCATTCCAAGTTCCGGGAAACTACATTATAATGCAAGCACCTTTCAAACGCCTGCACTATATTATAACATTATATACAACGGGTACTCGGCTTGCGTTGCAAGATAACTTCAACCTCGGGGTCAACTTAACTGTAATGGTTCCATTCCAAGTTTCGCGAAACTACATTATAACGCAAGCGCCTTTCAAACGCCTCCACTATATTATAAAATTATATACTACGGGTACCCGGCATGCGTTGCAAGATCAATGTAACCTCGGGGATGGTTCCATTCCAAGTTCGGGGAAACTATATTATTATGCAAGCGCCTTGCAAATGCCTGCACTTTATTATAACATTATATACAACGGGTACCCGGCATGCGTTGCAAGGTCACTGTAACCTCAGGTTTCTTCATATATTTAATTTAACACACACTCCTCCTCGCTTCATCCACGTTCACACGTCAAATCGCATAGTGCTTTAACCCGTCAGTTGCTTCTGCAACGGGCAAAACCTAGTATATATAGTATTGTTTGGTTTTGGGATAGGTCAGGGAAAGCTCACTTTTTCCGCTCACGCCATTGGTCGGGAAAACTCACTTTTTCCGCTCACGCCATTGGTCGAAAAAACTCACTTTCGATTTGAGGGGAAAAGCTACCACTTTGCCCCTCGGGTGGGTGAAACCTCACGGGTCACTTTCGGTTGAAGCAAATCGTAATAAGGAAGCTGGGAGAAATTTTTTTTCGACAAAATGAAATATATACAGGGATTTATTCTCCGATACGAATCGGCGGCGAAAACTAGAAGCTCTACTCGAATCACTCGATTATATTTCCCGCCGACAGACGGCGTTTGAAAAAAAAAATTTAGGAAAAAACCCGCTAATTTCACAAAGGAAAATGCTATATAGGACTATTGACATAGGTCAGGATCTCAGATGTCAAATTTTTAGCCTAACAAAACGGAACTCTCGGCGGTTTCGGTCGTTGTTTTTCGGAAAACGACATTACCGCCGAAAAACCGATTCCGGGCTAGATGTTTTTTGAAAATACGATAGCCGGACAGATTCCGCAACTTTTAACACCAATAAAACATATGATTCTCATATAAAATACGTCAGGAGATGCTGACGAAACTCGAAATTTTCCGAAAAAAAATCATCAAAAAACGCGCTCACAGATTCCATCGGAAGTTTAAATATTTGCTGGCCAGTCAAATTAACACGTTTTTCATTCGGGGTAGGTACCTACTTATTTCGGTAGTATTGCAAATATGATGAAAAAAGCTAAGATTGCCGGAATCTAAGGAAATGCGCAGGTACCTACCTGAATGGGTACCTACACAACGAATTAGGTTTTAATGCAATAAATACTAAGGTAAGGTTGTTTCCATGATACAGAATAATTGAACTTTTTTAAAGTTAATTTTCACGTTCTGTGATGGTTCTACTCAAATTCTATTGTTTTATCATTACAGACCAGTTACATCACAAAACTGAAATAATTACAGAACTCGAACGGAACTTTATAGAACTGAAAATTTACTAGAAAAATTTAAAGAATTGTCAATTTTTTTTATTAATTATTTTTTTTATTTTTAAGTGTGTTCTATTTGAACATTGTATATATATACATTACGCGTGTTCTAGGTAGGTACTTACTTGCGGGGACTTTTTTCATTTAAAAATCAAAACATGATATTGAATGAATTTATTTGTAGTGAAAATTATTTTATGCTCAACAGCATAATGGCGTCGTTTTGGTGAAATATTACAACAAAGTACCTACTTAGTACTTACACTTGCAAAATGAAATACAATACAACTACAATAGTGAGCTCCGGCATAATGAAATTTTGCACTGCTAAACTGCGGTACCCGGCATGCGTTGCGAGGCCACTTTAACTTCGGGGTCAACTAAACCGTAATGGTTCCCTACCAAGTCCCGGGAAACAACATTATAAAATTATGCACTTTATAAAATTATATACAACGGGTACCCGGCATTCGTTGCAAGGCCGCTTTAACCTCGGGGTCAATAAAACTGTAATGTTTCCATCCGAAGTCCTGGGAAACTACATTATAATGCAAGCGCCTGCAATATGTAACATTATATACTACGGGTACCCGGCATGCGTTGCAAGGCCACTTTAACCTCAGGGTCAACTAAACTCTAATGGTTCCATCCCAAGTCCCCGGAAACTACATTATAATGCAAGCGCCTGCACTATATAACATTATATACAACGGGTACCCGGCATGCGTTGCAAGGTCACTGTAACCTAGGGGTCAACTTTACTGTAATGGTTTCATCCCGATTCCCGGGAAATAAAATTTTAATGCAAGCGCCTGCAATTTATAACATAATATACAATGGTTACACGGCATGCGTTGCAAGGTCACTGTAACCTCGGGGTCAACTTAACTGTAATGGTTCCATCCCAATTCCCGGGAAATAACATTTTAAAGCAAGCGCCTGCACTATATAACATTATATACAACGGGTACCCGGTATGCGTTGCAAGGTCACTGTAACCTAGGGGTCAACTTTACTGTAATGGTTTCATCCCGACTCCCGGGAAATAAAATTTTAATGCAAACGCCTGCTTTACATTATAACATTATATACAAAGGGTACCCGGCATGCGTTGCAAAATCACTGTAACCTCGGGGTCAACTTAACTGTAATGGTTCCATTCCAATTCCTGGCAAATTACATTTTAATGCAAGCGCTGCACTACATAACATTATATACAACGGGTACCCGGCATGCGTTGCAAGGTCACTGCAACCTCAGGTTTCTTCATATATTTTTTTAACACACACTCCTCCTCGCTTCATCCATGTTCACACGCAAATCGCATAATTTTTTAACCCGTTAGTTGCATTTTTGCAACGGGCCCCGCTAGTATATAGTATTGTTCACTTTGGGAAGGCTCTTTTTCCGCGCACTTTTTTGTTGACGCAAAAACGACCAGTACGCCCTTTGCGTTTCACCCACCTCAAGGTTCACTTTCGGTCGAAGCAAATTCAGACATGGAAGCTGGGAGTTTTTTTTTTCGACAAAAAAAATATATACAGGGATTTATTCTCCGATACGAATCGGCGTCGAAAACTAGAAGCTCTACTCGAATCACTCGATTATATTTCCCGCCGACAGACGGCGTTTGAAAAAAAAAAATGACGAAAAAACCCGCTAATTTCACAAAGGAAAATGCTATATAGGACTATTGACATAGGTCAGGATCTCAGATGTCAAATTTTTAGCCTAACAAAACGGAACTCTCGGCGGTTTCGGTCGTTGTTTTTCGGAAAACGACATTACCGCCGAAAAACCGATTCCGGGCTAGATGTTTTTTGAAAATACGATAGCCGGATAGATTCCGCAACTTTTAACACCAATAAAACATATGATTCTCATATAAAATACGTCAGGAGATGCTGACAAAACTCGAAATTTTCCGAAAAAAAATCATCAAAATACGCGCTCACAGATTCCATCGGAAGTTTAAATATTTGCTGGCCAGTTCAAATTAACACGTTTTTCATTCGGGGTAGGTACCTACTTATTTCGGTAGTATTGCAAATATGATGAAAAAAGCTAAGATTGCCGGAATCTAAGGAAATACGCAGGTACCTACCTGAATGGGTACCTACACAACGAATTAGGTTTTAATGCAATAAATACTAAGGTAAGGTTGTTTCGATGATACAGAATAATTGAACTTTTTTAAGTTAATTTTCGCGTTCTGTGATGGTTCTACTCAAATTCTATTGTTTTATCATTACAGACCAGTTACATCACAAAACTGAAATAATTACAGAACTCGAACGGAACTTTATAGAACTGAAAATTTACTAGAAAAATTTAAAGAATTGTCAATTTTTTTTATTAATTATTTTTTTTATTTTTAAGTGTGTTCTATTTGAACATTGTATATATATATACATTACGCGTGTTCTAGGTAGGTACTTACTTGCGGGGACTTTTTTCATTTAAAAATCAAAACATGATATTGAATGAATTTATTTGTAGTGAAAATTATTTTATGCTCAACAGCATAATGGCGTCGTTTTGGTGAAATATTACAACAAAGTACCTACTTAGTACTTACACTTGCAAAATGAAATACAATACAACTACAATAGTGAGCTCCGGCATAATGAAATTTTGCACTGCTAAACCGTGCAACCGATTGTTATTGTTAATGGACTATTTGTGCGTAAATAAATTAATTATATACAGCGGGTACCCGGCATGCGTTGCGAGGCCACTTTAACTTCGGGGTCAACTAAACCGTAATGGTTCCCTACCAAGTCCCGGGAAACAACATTATAAAATTATGCACTTTATAAAATTATATACAACGGGTACCCGGCATGCGTTGCAAGGCCGCTTTAACCTCGGGGTCAATAAAACTGTAATGTTTCCATCCGAAGTCCTGGGAAACTACATTATAATGCAAGCGCCTGCACTATGTAACATTATATACTACGGGTACCCGGCATGCGTTGCAAGGCCACTTTAACCTCAGGGTCAACTAAACTCTAAGGGTTTCATCCCAAGTCCCCGGAAACTACATTATAATGCAAGCGCCTGCACTATATAACATTATATACAACGGGTACCCGGCATGCGTTGCAAGGTCACTGTAACCTAGGGGTCAACTTTACTGTAATGGTTTCATCCCGATTCCCGGGAAATAAAATTTTAATGCAAGCGCCTGCAATTTATAACATAATATACAACGGGTACACGGCATGCGTTGCAAGGTCACTGTAACCTAGGGGTCAACTTTACTGTAATGGTTTCATCCCGATTCCCGGGAAATAAAATTTTAATGCAAGCGCCTGCAATTTATAACATAATATACAACGGTTACTCGGCATGCGTTGCAAGGTCACTGTAACCTCGGGGTCAACTTAACTGTAATGGTTCCATTCCAATTCCTGGGAAATTACATTTTAATGCAAGCGCTGCACTACATAACATTATATACAACGGGTACCCGGCATGCGTTGCAAGGTCACTGTAACCTCAGGTTTCTTCATATATTTAATTTAACACACACTCTTCCTCGCTTCATCCACGTTCACACGTCAAATCGCATAGTGTTTAAACCCGTCAGTTGCTTCTGCAACGGGCAAAACCTAGTATATATAGTATTGTTCACTTTGGGAAAGCTCTTTTTCCGCGCACTTTTTTGTTGACGCAAAAACGACCAGTACGCCCTTTACGTTTCACCGACCTCAAGGTTCACTTTCGGTTCAAGCAAATTCAGTGCACCCTCAGTACTTTGATTTTGCGGAGTTTATTTTTGTCGACAAAATTAGCGCCTTATTCACAGAAAATCTAACGCGAATCAACGGCGAAAACTAGAACCAATAGTAAAATCACACTCAATTCGGCCAGGTTACATTTCCCGCCGACAGGTTCGCGTTTCCAAAAAAAAAGATGTCATTTTGGCCATCAGTTTCAATGCAAATGAAAATGCTAGGAATATTGAGTCAGGTCAGGGATCTCAGACGTCAAATTTTTAGCCTAACAAAACAGACTTTTCACAGTTTTCGGTAGTGGTTTTACGGTACGCGGCATTGTGGCCCCAAAACCGATCCCGGCTTGGATGTTTTTCAAAAATCTAACGCAGTAGAGAATTCCGCAACTTTTAACACCGATATAACATGCCCATGCCATGTAAAAAACTTCAGGAAAAGCTACCAAAATCCGAACTTTTCCAAAAAAAAATCACCAAAACACGTGCTTAGAGATTCCATCGGAAGTTTAAATATTCCTGGCCAGTTCAAATTAACACGTTATTTATTCCGGGTAGGTACCTACTTATTTCGGTAGTATTGCAAATATGAAACGCGCAGGTACCTACCCGAATACGTAGATACACAATTGATTAGGTTTTAATGCAATACTAAGTAAGGTAAGGTTGTTTCGATGATACTAAATAATTCAATTTTTTTTAAAGTTAATTTTCACGTTCGGTGTTGGTTCTATTCAAGTTCTATTTTGTATCATTATAGGCCAGTCGCATCACACAACTGAAATAATTACAGAACTTTCTAGAACTGAAAATTGACTAGAAAAATTTGTAAAATTGTCAATTCTTTTTTTTAAACAACCCAGCCTTATTATTTTTATGTTATTTATTTTTAAATGTGTAGATTATTTATGAATAAAGCGTGGTTCTATTTGGATATTGTGAAATAACAAAAAATATATATATTACGCTGTTCTAGGTAGGTACTTTCTTGCAGGGACTTTTTTCCTTTAAAAATAAAACATGATATCGAATAAAATTATTTGTGATGAAAAGAAGTTTTTATAAAATTATTTTATGCTCAACAACATAATGGCGTCGTTTTGGTGAAATATTACAACAAAGTACCTACTCAGTACTTACAATACAACTACAAATAGTGAGCTCTGGTATCATGAAATTATGCACTGCTAAACCGTTCATCCGATTGCGACGAAACTTTGGGGGAGCGATCGACTACCTGTTCCCTTTGTAGGCGCTCATTCCTCGCTTCATCCGCATTCAGACATCGTTTTTTCTTCATATATTTAATTTAACACACACTCCTGCTCGCTTCGTCTTTTAGGGAAACGAAGGAGAGAAGAGTTCTGGGAAGGAAAAGGGTTTAAGGGGTGGGTAGGAATCTGGGGTTCAGTGTGTCCTGATCATCAGACCTAGACACACCTCATCCCATGAACCCGGGCACCCCTGCTAAATCACTAAGCGTAGCGAATCACATAGGGTGACCTAGGGCAGAGGTGTTGGTTAAAAAAGAGGGGGGAGGAAAACCAGGGAAGGGGGAGGGTAACCTGGGAAGGGGGAGGGGAACCCGGGAGGGGGTTTTGCGGGATGGAGGAAGGGGGGGGAGTAGAGTACGCCATGAAAGAATATTTTTTCTGTTCTTTTTTTTACTCGAATAAAACAAAATTTTAAAAGGATGAATACCAGGAGTGCAGAACTAAGCAAGGGAAAATATATTAAGAACATGTTTTTTTCAATTATTTCTGGCTTTTTGGGAAAGGTGAATTTATATGCATTTAATTATTTTTTTTTTACATGAGCTCCACACAGGAGGCCGTGGGGACAATAATTTCCCTCAGGGCCTATGTCATCTTTGGGGATGCTGTGTGGAGGATTTTTTTAGGAAAGAAGGAGATGAGAGTTCTGGGAAGGAAAAGGGTTTAAGGGGTGGGTAGGAATCTGGGGTTCAGTGTGTCCTGGGCATCCGCCTCCAAGACCTAGACAGACCTCACCCCATGAACCCGGGCACCCCTACTAAATCACCAAACGTAGCGAACCACTTGGGGTGACCTATTGCAGAGGTGTTGGTTAACCAATAAAGGTCAACTTTGGGGATTTGTATTTCTACATAACATTATATACAACGGGTACCCGGCATGCGTTGCAACATCACTGTAACCTCGGGGTCAACTTAACTGTAATGGTTCCATTCCAAGTTCCGGGAAACTGCATTATAATTCAAGCGCCTTGCAAACGCATGCACTGTATTATAAAATTATATACAACGGGTACCCGGCATGCGTTGCAACATCACTGTAATATCAGGGTCAACTTAACTGTAATGGTTCCATTCCAAGTTCCGGGAAACTACATTATAATGCAAGCGCCTTGCAAACGCCTGCAATATATTATAACATTATATACAACGGGTACCCGGCATGCGTTGCAAGATCACTGTAACCTCGGGGTCAACTTAACTGTAATGGTTCCATTCCAAGTTCCTGGAAACTACATTATAATACAAGCGCCTTGCAAACGCCTGCTTTATATTATAACATTATATACAAAGGGTACCCGGCATGCGTTGCAACATCACTGTAACCTCGGGTTCAACATAACTGTAATGGTTCCATTCCAAGTTCCTGGAAACTACATTATAATACAAGCGCCTTGCAAACGCCTGCTTTATATTATAACATTATATACAAAGGGTACCCGGCATGCGTTGCAACATCACTGTAACTTCGGGTTCAACTTAACTGTAATGGTTCCATTCCAAGTTCAGGGAAACTACATTATTATGCAAGCGCCTTGCAAATGCCTGCACTATATTATAACATTATATACATCGGGTACCCGGCATGCGTTTCAAAGTCACTGTAACCTCAGGTTTCTTCATATATTTAATTTAACACACACTCCTCCTCGCTTCATCCACGTTCACACGTCAAATCGCATAGTGTTTTAACCCGTAAGTTGCTTCTGCAACGGGCAAAACCTAGTATATATTAATGCTCAGTTTTGGGGTAGGTCAGGGAAAAGGTCACTTTTTCCGCTCACGCCATTGGTCGAAAAAACTCACTTTTTCCGCTCACGCCATTGGTCGAAAAAACTCACTTTCGATTTGAGGGGAAAAGCTACCACTTTGCCCCTCGGGTGGGTGAAACCTCACGGGTCACTTTCGGTTGAAGCAAATCGTAATAAGGAAGCTGGGAGAAATTTTTTTTCGACAAAATGAAATATATACAGGGATTTATTCTCCGATACGAATCGGCGGCGAAAACTAGAAGCTCTACTCGAATCACTCGATTATATTTCCCGCCGACAGACGGCGTTTGAAAAAAAAAATTTAGGAAAAAACCCGCTAATTTCACAAAGGAAAATGCTATAATTGACATAGGTCAGGATCTCAGATGTCAAATTTTTAGCCTAACAAAACGGAACTCTCGGCGGTTTCGGTCGTTGTTTTTCGGAAAACGACATTACCGCCGAAAAACCGATTCCGGGCTAGATGTTTTTTGAAAATACGATAGCCGGATAGATTCCGCAACTTTTAACACCAATAAAACATATGATTCTCATATAAAATACGTCAGGAGATGCTGACAAAACTCGAAATTTTCCGAAAAAAAATCATCAAAAAACGCGCTCACAGATTCCATCGGAAGTTTAAATATTTGCTGGCCAGTCAAATTAACACGTTTTTCATTCGGGGTAGGTACCTACTTATTTCGGTAGTATTGCAAATATGATGAAAAAAGCTAAGATTGCCGGAATCTAAGGAAATGCGCAGGTACCTACCTGAATGGGTACCTACACAACGAATTAGGTTTTAATGCAATAAATACTAAGGTAAGGTTGTTTCCATGATACAGAATAATTGAACTTTTTTAAAGTTAATTTTCACGTTCTGTGATGGTTCTACTCAAATTCTATTGTTTTATCATTACAGACCAGTTACATCACAAAACTGAAATAATTACAGAACTCGAACGGAACTTTATAGAACTGAAAATTTACTAGAAAAATTTAAAGAATTGTCAATTTTTTTTTTTAATTATTTTTTTTTATTTTTAAGTGTGTTCTATTTGAACATTGTGTATATATATACATTACGCGTGTTCTAGGTAGGTACTTACTTGCGGGGACTTTTTTCATTTAAAAATCAAAACATGATATTGAATGAATTTATTTGTAGTGAAAATTATTTTATGCTCAACAGCATAATGGCGTCGTTTTGGTGAAATATTACAACAAAGTACCTACTTAGTACTTACACTTGCAAAATGAAATACAATACAACTACAATAGTGAGTTGGGAGGCGGGAATGGGTACCGCCGCCCCGGGAACCTTTATTGGATAACCAACACCTCTGCCATAGGTCACCCCAAGTGGTTCGCTACGTTTGGTGATTTAGCAGGGGTGCCCGGGTTCATGGGGTTAGGTTTGTCTAGGTATTGGAGGCGGATGACCAGGACACACTGAACCCCAGATTCCTACCCACCCCTTAAACCCTTTTCCTTCCCAGAACTCTCCTCTCCTTTTTTCCCCAAAAAAACCCTCCACACAGCATCCCCAAAGATGACATAGGCCCTGAGGGAAATTATTTTCCTCAGGGCCTCCTGTGTGGAGCTCATGTAAAAAAAAAAAAAAAAAAAAAAAAAGTGAGCTCCGGCATAATGAAATTTTGCACTGCTAAACTGCGGTACCCGGCATGCGTTGCGAGGCCACTTTAACTTCGGGGTCAACTAAACCGTAATGGTTCCCTACCAAGTCCCGGGAAACAACATTATAAAATTATGCACATTATAAAATTATATACAACGGGTACCCGGCATTCGTTGCAAGGCCGCTTTAACCTCGGGGTCAATAAAACTGTAATGTTTCCATCCGAAGTCCTGGGAAACTACATTATAATGCAAGCGCCTGCAATATGTAACATTATATACTACGGGTACCCGGCATGCGTTGCAAGGCCACTTTAACCTCAGGGTCAACTAAACTCTAATGGTTCCATCCCAAGTCCCCGGAAACTACATTATAATGCAAGCGCCTGCACTATATAACATTATATACAACGGGTACCCGGCATGCGTTGCAAGGTCACTGTAACCTAGGGGTCAACTTTACTGTAATGGTTTCATCCCGATTCCCGGGAAATAAAATTTTAATGCAAGCGCCTGCAATTTATAACATAATATACAACGGTTACACGGCATGCGTTGCAAGGTCACTGTAACCTCGGGGTCAACTTAACTGTAATGGTTCCATCCCAATTCCCGGGAAATAACATTTTAAAGCAAGCGCCTGCACTATATAACATTATATACAACGGGTACCCGGTATGCGTTGCAAGGTCACTGTAACCTAGGGGTCAACTTTACTGTAATGGTTTCATCCCGACTCCCGGGAAATAAAATTTTAATGCAAACGCCTGCTTTACATTATAACATTATATACAAAGGGTACCCGGCATGCGTTGCAAAATCACTGTAACCTCGGGGTCAACTTAACTGTAATGGTTCCATTCCAATTCCTGGCAAATTACATTTTAATGCAAGCGCTGCACTACATAACATTATATACAACGGGTACCCGGCATGCGTTGCAAGGTCACTGCAACCTCAGGTTTCTTCATATATTTTTTAACACACACTCCTCCTCGCTTCATCCATGTTCACACGCAAATCGCATAATTTTTTAACCCGTTAGTTGCATTTTTGCAACGGGCCCCGCTAGTTATAATTATTGCGTTTCTTCAGATTCCACATACCTGTGAAGAAAGACGCTGCGGGTAAACGGTTGAAAAATTACCTTTTAAAGAATCTATTCAATATTATTACAACTGTAAGGGGATTTGCACAATTGATAAATAGCAGGTATATTTTACCTAGAAAAGTATATTGGTTTCCTAAGAAATGTCCAGGGGTATCCCATAAACAGGAATGATTTATAGCTTAGTTTGGACATATTTATTATTCCCGCAAAAGATTGAAATCATTAGTCTAGAGATGTAGAGAAGTCGAAATCAGATGTGATTAGCAGGTAAAACGAAACACAGGCAGAGTTCATTACGTTCGTTGCAAATCAGACAAATAAAGATAAGTGACAGATGTTGTTTACATTTATCTATCAAAGATAATACTTGCAGATCAATATTAATTACTTCGCATAGTGTCGATTTGCGTCGCAGAGGTTGTTTTAGGAGAGAAATTTTAATGTTGTACATATTAGAATAATAATAATGGGATAATTTGTATAATTTTTTTATTTTTTTTATTTAAGTTTTTATTCCAGCAGGACTGGGAGCAGTCTATAAGCCTCGGTACAGATTCAGATCGTTTCCTATGCTTCCTGAACATCGACTGATCCTTTGTCACTGGCAGTAGTTGAAAAGCTTCGTCCAGTTTAAGTGTTGGTGACCATTATATACATCTGATAGGAACTGGTTCCGAAAATAGCCGGTTCTTAGACCAGTAGCAGCTAGTCACCGGGACAAAGTAACCGCGAAAAGCAATGACGTCATGTATAATATCTAGAGGCGTGGTGAAAATCACAACGTGGTATTAATACGAAAGTACGAATCCAATAGAACCTTCGCCTGCCGGCCGACGTTCCTCACGCTATCTGTTAACCTGAGTGGTGCCATCTTTTGGCGTGGCTTTAATTTGTGTCTATTACCAAAGTAGATTTTTAACAAACGTACGAAAACGGTTTTGCGTAAGGCGCGGCATCAGAGTTGTAGACTTAGTCAAATTCTTATATTTCAACCGTAGAGACGTTAGCGTAATAATAACGTCAGACTATGAATAATAAAAAAATATATATTTTCATTTCGCAGCATCAAGTTCACTGTTCAAATGCAATGTAAGTGATCGATGAACCGCTGGATACAGTGTGTTATCCGTGAGTTGTTTTAATATTTTCCCTAGTCTATTAATTAGTAATAAGATAGAGCATTATAGAAATATGAACATTATAATATACTAGCTGGTACCCGGCATGCGTTGCTATGCCATTTAATAAAGAAATTGTTTCTCCCTGCGTGTCATTTCCCATTCGTCCCGTTCCCTTCCGCCTCCCCTCCTCTCCCGAGCCCCTTTCCCCTCTCACGTTCCCACTCCGCTTCCTCCACCTTCCCTATACCCACTCCACTCCCCCCTTCTCCCATCCCGCGAAACCCCCTCTCGAGCTCCCCTCCCCCCTCCCGGGTTTTCCTCCCTTCCTCCGGCGAACCCCTACCCGAGTTCCCCTCCCCCCTCCTCCCTCCCGCATTCCATATATTCAATTTTAAAATAGCATGCGTGCCACCTATTGCAATATTTTTATACAAATTTTATAATGCCAGAGCTCACCAGTAGTTTTATACAAACCTTGTCCTGACAATAACGAACACAAAAATAAAAGAATTATCAAATTTGGTGCAGTCGTTCGGAAGTTATGCGCGTACATACATTTCGGCGATTCATTTTTATTTATATCGATTTATATCGATAGATAGAAGATAGATAGATAGATGTGGATATAAGTTATATAGATATATAGATATATACATAGATAGATTTGCATAACGCCTTTTAGGTGATTTTTCTCGAGCGCTATACAAATATTACAAACCATCCAAACGTTATTACTTTTTATTTCTAATCCAACTAAAAATGTGCATTTTCCTGCATATTCGTAGGTAATTGCTAGGCAGAAGAATTTTGTTTACTTTAATATTAATTAATTTTCTTCAATATAGAACAATTTGCAAGAAACTTCGAGGTAAGTACCTAATTAAAACGTAACTTATTGGGAGGCCTATTATATTAGCAGTTCGCCTTGCACATTACACGAGAAGTCTCGGTGGAAAATTGAGAATCATTAGCTACAAGAGAAATAATGTCTCGAAATTATTAAGTATTAAGCCGGGAGAATTCGCCGAGTAATGGCTTTCCAAGGTGATTTTGGGAGGGATTACCAGGAAACCATAACACGCGTCTGCTAAATAATCACTTATTCTCTTACTTCTCATCGTCAAATTTTAGAAGGTAAGAATATCCAACTCACTCCCACACGTGGAATGTTCGATGGAATGTTCTCGTATCCTGTCCATGTGTAAATCAGAATAATAATAAGGGGTAACGACATCATAATAATTAGGACCTATGAATTGACTAATTGGTATTCTGGTAAAAGGCGCAGTTATTAATGAAGTATCATCCCATGGGCACATAGTATTTAAAAAATGCGAATAACAAATTATATCTACGTATATAAAAATCTCGTGTCACGTCTTTCTCGGGTGTCCCCGACTTCTTCTACCATTCACATTTGCAACATATATTCTCCTTTTCTCCTTTCCTCGGTCATTCGCTCTACATGCCCAAACCATCGAAGCGTTCCTTTTTGAATCTTACTCGTTACTCATTACGCTTACATCAGCCTTGCATTCTTTGCGGATCTCCACGTTTCTCACACGATCTTACATGGTTTTACCACACATACGCCTCAGAGATCTCATTTCTACAGCATTCAGTCTACTTTCATCCTTCCTCTGCCAGTTCCATGCCTCACTACCATACAGGGTAGGTACCAGTACTCCATTACGGACGGCTAGCTTCGCATCTTTGGACAGTTTTTATTGGTGTCAATGGCGTTCAGTCCTCCATTAATAGAGTTACAGCCTTCTTTTAATGTCTCTATCAGCCTTCCCATCTCTCGTAAACATACTTCCCAAAGAAACCAACTCATTCACCTGCTCCAAGTATTCATAATTCACAACAAAGTAAGATTTACATGAAAATTGTCCACGTAACTTTTTACCGTGGAAACTGAAGCATTCTGTTTTGACGTTAAAATATTATGTGAAATAAAACATACTTTGCTTTGTTAATAATCTAATTTCTAATTAAAGTGTGCTTATCGAAAGTGAACTGCCGTATGTTTTCAGTATCTATTTGTAAATAATATAATTAGTTGGAGTCTAAGAATTCGTTATAAATTTGTTCGGCGCCCTTGAGGTGATTTTTCTCAACAACGGCGTTCTACAAATTATCCAAATATTATTAATATTGTAATAGGTAGGAATCTACTTATCGCCTGCTTGTTTCACGCAGTATTTAAAAAATTCACGTTGACATAATTTTATTGATTGATAGTGGGTATATAATATTTATTTTAATACAAACAAAACAAACATAAATAACATAATGATATAAAAAAAATCCTTCTGTAAAATAATTTAAAAATCGTTTTAACTACAACTAAGAGATTTATAGGAACGCATCAACACATTAATAAAAAATCTGAGTGTGTAATTCACGCGCGGTAGAAGTGAAACTTTCATAAAAGTAAAGTAGACAAGAGTGGGAAAGCTGTGAAGCACCCCACAAAGAGGAGACTGATAGGCTACGAAGCATCGCACAAAGAGGAGACCGATTATACTATCTCATTCTCTCACAGGCTAAATTCTATAGATTTATGTGTGTCTCTTTTTAGCGTCGCTATTTTTCGGGTCTTTTCAGGAAAACCTCCCTAAACCAGTCTTTTTCGATCCGGCCCACCACGCAGCAAATGGGTAGATGCATCCGCCGCCAAGACCTGGGCGAACCTCACCCCACGATCCCGGGCATCCCTGCTAATTCACCAAACGTAGCAAAACACTTCTTGTATCCTATGGCAGAGGTGTTGATTATCGAATAAATGGTACATGGTATATATATATATTTGGAATCATGTTTTGTGTGACATTGTGACAATAATTATTGAATCTAAAGTAGCCTGAGCCCAAATACGAATCTTCTGGTTGAACTACTTTGTAAAAAATTTACTTATCGAATACTGATACCTACTTATGTTGTGCCTACTATATCTTTCATGCTCTGTTTATTATTTTATGTTACATATACTTATGATACTACATACTTGTTATAATGCTCCTGTACAATAATTTACCTTACATGAAAAGCCATTAAGGCGTTAATAAATACACACGAATGTATTTTTATAAAGAAAGACAAACATTCCCGGGTTACGAATAACCCGACAATATTTGAAAATCTCCTACTACCACCATAGAGAGCCGAAAATGTTCCTTAAGTCGTGATGGAGGACTTAGCCAGCCGAGGAATCGAACACGGAACGCCAGTTTCGACCCAAACGCGATGCCCACTCAACCACTGACCGGTCAATATATTTGTAAAGCGCAGTTTTTTCACAGATGATCCAATTACTCTTATAATTGTTAATAAAAGAGGAATACCTACCTACTTATAAGGCAGTAATATGAACATCGTTTAGATCAAACTGAGTATACTCGTACGTACTTAATTTTAATTAATTTGTTGAACCTGCTCCGGCCGCGTTATCCGAACCTTCCCGGTAATGAATACCCTTTCCGTCATCACAGCACAATACGAACAGAGTGAGGTACAGGAAAGGGTACAGAATGCTTGTTGGATGTTTGATAAAGGCAACTCAATATGCACTTCTTGGTTGAGAAGTGATATGGTTTCGTTGGATGAACTCAAATTCATCTGATGACTGAGAATTTTGATAAACACGTGTGGGAGGGATCTGGTTACGGCATTGTGTTTATACCAACGCTTTCGAATCAAAGTAAATAAAAACAATAACTAATAAGTCTTATGTAGGTATTTAGTTTTATATTCTATTCACTCCACACAGAAAAACCGCCCTAAGGAAATAAATTCCACTAAGGGCCTTATGTCACCATTGCTGAGTGGAGGGTCTTTTAGGGTAAGGAAGAAGAGGAAGTTCTGGGACGAAACTGTGGGTGGGTAGGAATCTGGGGGTCAGTGTGTCCAGGAGTGACGGACGGATGAACCAATCCTATCCATTGCTATGCGAGGCATTGTTCCGATAGTCCTGCTGGAGAGGTCAAAATATCTCTCTCAACCAGTCTTTCCCGATCCGGCGAGCCACGTTGTTGGTAGACAGACGCATCCGCCGCCAAGATCCGGACAAACCTGTCCTGATGAACCCGGGCAACCCTGCTTAGTCACCAGCGTCACTTTGGGTGATTTACGGCAAAGGTGTTTGTAATCCAATGAATTGTTACCGGGCCGGCTTTACTCATACCCGCATCCCAAATTGATATTATGTGGTCAGTTATGTAAAAAGGTGATTTAAAATTAAATATTTAATTTTCGTTTGGAGGAATACACAAGCCTAAAATGTGTAGCTATAATAGGCAGGTACATTAACAACATCATTTCACTTAGGTCACGCAACATAAATCTTCATTTGATATTTTGTCTTTAGGATTTACTACTGATTTGGATAGAATTATTTAATGTTTTCTTTTCTTTTCACAACACTATCCATGTATACAATACTGCCGCCATGAGTGGAATTGCAGTATCCTCCTTAAGAGCCTCAAGGACGATGCTGCGTTTTTACTAGTGTCCGACTGAAAAAGGACTTTCTACAGAAACCTTTTATCTGTCTCAGTTTCGGCCGAAACCGAAACGGAAACCGAAACTTTTTTAGAAATGTTGAATATCTATTGTTTACTGAAATTTGGCTTATTTTTTACACTTATACATACAGTTAACACGTGTTAAATGAAATAAAAAAAACACACAATAATTGAGGTATGTGAAATTTTTTTTTTAAATATTGCTATAAAACAAACAAAATTATATAAATTGAGAAAACATGTTAACTACTTCTTGGAACAAAAATATGTTAATAATCAACACTTGAATTATAATTATTATATTTTAATTGCGTTTGCAATCACAACAATCACATATTCTTTAGTCTAAATTTAACATTTATTGAGATCTTTCGGTTCAACCGGAACTGATGTCGAACCTAGATATTCTTGCCGAATCTTGCCGAAACCGAAACCGAAACCGAACCTTCGGTCGGTCACTAGTTTTTACTAATGACGGTAAAATAACACTCTATCTAAAATATGCGAACATCACGGCACAGATTCTCCTAGTGAGGTAGGTGTTCATAAAATACTTTTTTTTAAATTTATTTATTTTGTTTTTTTTTTTTTAAAGAAAGACAAACATTCCCGGGTTACGAATAACCCAAAAATATTTGAAAATCTCCTACTACCACCACAGAAAGCAGAAAATGTTGCTTGTGTTGTGATGGAGGACTTTGCCAGCCGAGGAATTGAACACGCGACGCCCGGATTGGATCCAAGCGCCATGCCCACTCAACCACTGACCAGTCGAACTTCTACGAACCCATTTATACTCAGGTACTAATTGTCGACGATCGGCGTGGTGTAGGGGTAAGGCACTTGACTCGCAATCCGAAGGTCGAAGTATTAATTGAGATTGTTTTGGTAAAGTTTCGCTCCTACCGCGTGTAAACTGCACTCGAATCTTTTTTCAATTATTTTATGTTCAATCTTAAAATACCCATAAGCACGACATTGTCATAATAATCCATCACTCCGAAGAAAGGACATGACGATTTACTGAATACATCAATCACATCGAAAAAGAAAGTATCGTCAGGAATGGCTCATAATATAATGCTAACGTAGAAACTAGAAAAGTTGTTTTTACCCTTTGATTTGAGAAGAATTCTAGCCGAAGGCGAAGTATTAAGTTGGTTGGTCGGACGGTGGATATTCCAAGTTAGCTCTGCTCCAAAGTAGACATTTTTTATGCTTACCCTGCAAACAAGTTTTTGTTGTCTAGTTCCACTTAAACCACGATGTTGGCACAGTCAACACATTGGGGACCAAATAACTCCTCGTGCAATATTCTCTTTTAAGTTACTTCAAAAAAGAAACTAAAAATCACAAGGCAAGGGGATGATATTTATATTTACGTTAACCGTGTATTATAATGAGAAAAATATGCAGTAATCTCATTAAAAAATAACCACTATAAGAACTTTGTTAACTCGACTTAGTAGGTACAATTGTTCATAAGGTATTGAAATACGGTTTCGGTCAACCATCCCCATCGACCAACTTATTATATATTTATTATGTATTAAAGAGTTTACAAGAATATATCGTCTGTCACTGGATACATACATAATAGTTCGAAAATGTCTTCAAATGTGAAATAACTTCCACAAGTAGGTAATAACAATAAAATAAAACTCATATTAGTCATTATAACCGGACATAATTTATAAAAAATGGGTCATAATAAGCGACATGTCACTATAAGCGAAGTCATTATATCCGACTTTGTTGAAAAGAATTTTACATGAAAACCAAACTTCGCTGTGCAATTACTTCATATTAAGTGGTTGGCCAATACAGGCGGAGTCATAATAAACGGATTCTATTGTGTCTTTCAAAAACTGACTTTTGAAAATTACTATATTATATTATCGTAATATTAATTTTGCCTTCAGAGCCCTCTGACCCAAATGTGTCGACTCTGATAGAGTATGCTGAAGAAGACATTTATACGGATTCAGAAATAAATGTTCTGGTATCGCTCATAAACATTTGTAACAATTGTTGGGCTAAATGTATTGCATATCATGTGAATCTCTTTGAATATCTGGTGTCTCTTATTTTTCTTTGTATTATATGTCACAATTTAATATTTTTGTAATTATATGAAGATATATTGTGTGTAATTTGTATAAATAACCTATATTATTATAAAATAAAAATAAAATAAGATAGAGCCTTTTTTTACATGAATACCGCACAAGAGTCCCAACCGCTCCCGTTTGGAGCCAGTGGGACTATGGCATCCCCAATTGGGGTATGTTGTGAGGCTGAAGGCAGTGGGGAGGGGAAGGAGATAGGGAAGAGGAAGGTGGGGAAGTACCTGTCTATTTAGATCCGGTCACCAAACACGGCAGAAGCCATTTCAAGCAACGTTTCAGTTCTGAATGGTGGTCTTACACCAGGGCGATACTGAGAGTATCTTCCACTCTGGAACGTGCCGCAAATATACTATATATTATTTTAAATGAATGAATTGTTAAATACACAAATTAATCAAATAAAATTTATTTGCCACGCCGGGATTCGATCCCGCGACCTTCCGAATGCGAGTCAAGCGCCTTACCGCTGCACTACGCCGGCCGTCAAGAACTACGCCAAAGAACCCGTAACAAATTTTACAGCGGCCTTGACGCGATTTTTCACAAAAATGGCTCTGTACAAATTATCCAATTATTAATAGTTCTATAATCTCGTAAGAGAGAAGTTTTGTAAGAAACCATTATTAATAATTATAATTCAAAAATTAAAAATTTGAAAAATATGAGAGGAGTTAAACAAAACAAAATAATTATAGAAAATATTGATAATATAAGACGCCCGTTAGAATATGAAAATGAATGTTAATTTTTTTAAAACTGTGTTCGAGGCTAAAATAAAAAAAATAAAATTGATTAGCATTGTGTCTGCAATGTCTGCTCTGAAGAATGTCCTACAAAGTTTTATATCTTAGAATGTCTCAGATTGATAAGTAGAAAAAACTCTTTCGATACCATGAATTGAAGTGTTGAAAATACTCGTGTTTGCTTACACAAGCAAGGTGTGTTTGCTCTAGTCTTCTGGCTACATCCTTATTCCCAGGACTCGGGTCCTCTGCTGGCGAAGGATCTAACTAAGTAAACAAACCCCAGGCTGAGAATAGGACACGGCCAAAAGAAATCCTGATAACTTCACTTAACTGGTTAATCAACACCTTTGTCAGATTTGGGAACAAGACTATTTGGTTTTTGATTAAAAAATCCAGAAAAGAACTTGTAGTTATTTGATCTGTACTCGTAAGCAATCTGAAAACTGAGTTTGTGAGATAAGGCTGTGTTTAAAAAATTGAAAGTACCTAGTAAATCCATTATTAAAAATATGATAAAAAAATTTAAAACATTTAAACAACGCTACTGTGTGAACGAACAAGACACGTCATCAATAATGTTTTAGAATAATAAATTTGTACTGAGGTCAATAAAAGCACACTTGAGGTGATTTTATTATAAAGATGGCGCTATAAAAATCATTCAATAATGATAAAAATTATTACTGTTATTAATACTAATAAATTAAAACGTAAAAGACTTCTCTCCTCATTGTCATTGCTATCTACAAGTTAAAAACTAATTAAACTCAAAATAAGCATATCCCCTTAATTTGAGTAAAAATTGAAAATTTTATCATAGACGCGTTCGGTTTGTAATTAGATTGGTTAGAATCTCTGCATTCGAACAGAAAGTTGGATATCGATAATGACAAATAATGGCATAAAAGGCAGAGAGATTAGACGGCCACACAACTCTATTTTGGATAACACTCCTTGCTTTTTTCACATTCATACATCGGCTCATTCTCTTGATATTTGAAATGGCATTAACCCTTCGAATAATAAGAAAATAATTTTCTGTCAAATTTTGCCTATCAAGGTTTGCGCGCAAAATTTCTGGTTCTTCCCATGCATTTTAAATGTTCCTATTTGTTGTTTTTTTTAACGCTTTTGCAAAAACAAAAATTGTTCTAAAATCTAGATAAAATAATCTTTCCGGTGTTTTTATTAAAAATCGACATTTTTGTTTCTAAATTTTAAAATTTTAATATTGGAAATTTAAAATGGCTAAAAAATGCATACCTGCGAATATTCGAATTAAAGTAATTAAAATAGAATAAACTTTAAATTAAAAATACAGACTCCATTTCTAAATAAAATTTATAATAAAACTGTCACCTCACTTTTTATCACTTTCATACAATTTTATTTTAAAATTAAATGTGTGATACGTCACAAATTGGCGAAAAATTAAACCATCACTTTTGATCGGGATTTGTAAAATATCTGAAAAACCTAGCTCATATAATTCTGAGACAATGAGAAGCATTATTTCATTCCGTTTCTAACATTCAAGAAATCACAAATATTCACCTGACAGGAAGAGACATATCTAACTTTTAATAATGCACTGTCGCTCTGGGACAATCTGGGTCTCCTGTTATTATAACGGCATATGATGTTTTGGGACAACTTGGGTCTCCTGTGATTAGACGGGTTAAGGAAATGGTAGCACTAAGCACAGTAAATAAATGTATCCTCCCACGTGCAGGAAGGTTTTTAATAGTAAAAATAACAATTTTTGGATGATTTGTCTAGCGCCGTTTTTGAGAAAAATCACACCGGGGTGGCTGTACAAATTTAAAATATATTTCTGCAATCAATCAACTAGTCAAACCATAATAAAAACTTAAGGCTAAAAGATTGCATCCACCGACAGGTTCGTCGATCATTAGTTTAAAACTGTACATTATCATAATCCAAAACTTCACATATTAAAAGAAAACGTTCTCGTTAGTTCGGGTTTAAAATTTTACAAAATTTTACATGAAAATTTACTAATTTTTTTTTAAATTTTTACAAAAATACCGATTTTTAAATGGTTAAAAGAAACTTTGAAAAAAGTAGGATAAATCAATAAAAACTGTCATCCAATAATATTAATAGTAGAGATTTCCACAATTTTCAAATCAAATTACGTCTAAGTAAATAATTTTATTTAAAACATTTCGAACCTGTTTTTTTAACAACTGCCTTGAAGATTTCGTTAATTCTAAGATTAGAGCTAGACTTAAAACTCATCTTTTCAGACAGTCGTATCCATAAACTCAAAATCTTTCACCTTCACATTCAATGCCCACGACACCGTAAATAACTAACCCGTAAAAACGTAGGAAAAAAAAATGTAAGCGTTTGTGAAGGTCATTTCATGAACATTCTCCAGCCCTAAAGAGTCATAAATATCAACAATACTTTTGCCACTAATCTCCAATAGTCCTAAATTCTCCAGTATTTTAAAATAAATACCAACTCTAATTTTGCCACTAATCTATTCATAAATGTAATTCTAGGGTAGCAAATAATGTAAAATCATGCAATGTCCAATGTGTTAACTGTAATGTCCTCCGCGTGCAAAGTCATATCTTCTCCATAAACTTTCTAATTAGAGTGTGTTTATCGGAAGTGACCAGTCAGGTAAGTATGTTTCTGTATCCATTTATAAATAGTAAAATTAGTTAGAACCTAAGCATTCCTAATAAATTGTACAGTGCCCTTGAGGTGATTTTTCACAAAAACGGCGCTTTATAAATTATCCAATTATTATTATCAGAACATTTTGTGTTAAAATGAATTAATCTACATGTATACATAAATTATACTTATGTTCCATGGGCAGTCTTCTCTCGGGATGCTAAATATTTATAGTCACTTCTCGAAAAGCTAAGCCCGGTAGCCGAAACCCTTTATTACGTTGTTTTTTAGATAGGTGTATTTCGTGGAAGATCTTATTGGATTGAATTCGTGGAACGCTAGACCATTTAAATCTCACCGGTGTGTTAACCGGCAGACAAACACGTGTGGCATTTTATACACCACGCGTTATACGAACTTTTATCTTGTTTATTATATTTTTTACGTCTTCTTAACATGTAACAAGATTTATTATTTATTTATTTGTGAGAAATAGTTAGGATTAAGGCGAATTCTCAATTTAACGTTTCATAATATTGTCTCGGTAATTACTATCTAATCCATGTTTTCCCAAATTAAAAATATTGCACGAAAATAAGCGAAGTTGTTATGAAAATAATTGAATAATGTTCAAAATTGCCCCAGGGTTGTTGATATTTGTCTACAGTAGTGGATTTAATTATTTTACTGGCCACTTATAAATTCACTTTTTCTCCAAGTTTTACTTTCGGTCGATAGAGGGATAAAGATCGTTTTCCGACACTTTTTGGATTCGCGTCTCCAGGGCAGGACGTGAATCCGACAGTCGAAAATGTGGACTTAAATTTATTTAATATGTTAAATATTCAATCGGCGGGTTGTTTCTAGTTTATTTAAAATGTGAACGAGTTTTCCTTTTATTCCCAGCCGATACAAGGTTATCGCGACTGGAGAATTCTTATTTACGGGTATTCCAGTATAGAATCCCGTGGTGCGATAATGGCGGCTTGACCGACCAAGTTTTACTGTAATCTGCGATTATATTTATCATCCGTCATTCGACGAGATGGATTCTCAATTATACAAAGGGACACGACCCGTCCGTGTAGTCCCCGCCGATTCTTTTCACAACCTGATGGAGGACATTTCCATTACTGCAACCACATGATGGAGGACACCATGGTGATCTCAAACGTAATAATCACCCAGATGGATGGAGAAGCTTGCAAACCTGGCGCGGAGGCAACGTGAGGGAGAAAAGGGGCCCCTCACGGTGCAATATTAGGCATCCGGAATCGTCGCACAAAAAGTAATAGGTTTTAGCTAGCTCTTCTTAGTATGGTCCACAGGTATGTTAATATTCCAATATAATAATCTTGTTTTACATCCACTCTTTTATTTCTTATTTTCCAAGCTTCACAACAATGATTAAAATAACAGTGCCCACGCTCTGACGGGAGTATTCATGCCTACCGACACAGTCAGCATATCTCGTACCTACGAGATTTGGCGTCCAAGATCCTATGGGATTAAAGCTGATAACTGTGTACCTTCATATATATAACCCTGAATAATTAACATTTAATGCACCCACTTAATAAGAGGTGTATATGATCACATAGTAGGTACAAACACAACACAACACTTCCAGTGCCAATACCCTGATATATAAATACCCTGTTTAATAACCTTAACAAAGTTTTTATTAATTTTGGATAGTAGATAAAATAATACAGAAAAAGAGAAACGTTCCAATTAAGTACCTTTAAGTCGTTTATTAAGGCTCCGCAACCGGGCCCGAAAAGAAGAAGATGGAGAGATACGAAATTACGAATGTTAGAGGAGAGCGCTAACATTTACAGCGACAAAATCGATGCGAAAATTGCGAAAATGTTTAATAAAACACGACTCGTTTAAATAGAGCGTTTAAAGAAACACTATGATTTTTTCATACATACAACTTGTAAAATAACTGAAATAAACTTGTGTATAATAATTTTTGGAGCATACTTTACGATTTTTTTCTACAGAGGGAATTTTCTGTAATTTGCGTTGCGTCTAGAATAAATATTCTTGAAGATAAATTATAATTAATAATCTTCAAGAATAACATATATTTTTTTAAGATCATAAAAACTTAACGTATTTAAGGGAGAGTAAGAAATCGGTAGTTGTTCGGTTAGCGGGCCCTTAATGGGTGCATGCATATTACTTTGAAAGTAAAATATTAAAAATTATGATAACTTAGTTTAAGAGAAATATGTATGCATATACATGAAAATGTACATAAACATAAGCATTTTTTACAAATACATAATGACGCGTACGTACACGCATATTATAAATAAAGGATTTTTCAATTTTCGAGTTCAAAACTTGCTAAAAAGAGAAAATTCTACACAGGCCATGTGAAATTTGAAAAAACTGACAATGACAATTTTAGAAGCACGCTACAAAATTATACTCAAGGACAGATAAAATGCTTAATATTTTATTTCAAGAATTTTTTTTATGTGAATACCGCACAAGAGTCCCAAGTGCTCCAACAGCCTGGAGCCAGCGAGATGAAGGCATCTCCAATTGGGGTACGTTGTGAGGTGGTGGGGATGGGAAGGAGATAGGAAGGGGAAGGTGGGGAAGTACCTGTCTATTCAGATCTAGTCACCAAACACTCCTAAAGCCATTTCTAGCAACTTTTCAATTCTTAATGATGATTTTACACCGGGGTTTGCACTCTGTAACGTGCCGCAAATATACTCGTAGCTTACTTACGGCCATAATGGAGTACTGGTACCTGCCCTGATGTATGGCAGTGTGGCATGGAACTGGCAGAGGAAGGATGAAAGTCGACTGAATGCTGTAGAAATGTGATCGTGTGAGAATGTGCACGACCGGTAGCGGTAGCGGTATCATATACAATTCATAATAATAATTGGATTATTTGTAGAGCGCCGTTTTCGTGAAAAATCCCCTCAAGGGCGCTTTACAATTCATTATGAATTCTTACGTTATATCTGAGGGAGCGGTCCGTATCGGTAGAGATGGGACGATAAATAAAAGGCGTCAGTCGATGTGTGAGTCAGTCTTTATTGTTGCTACGTAGCGGAGGTCGATGCGGAGCGGAGTGACAGTGGTGATGAGTGAAGGAAAGGTCAGGACACTACGGCGGTGAAGATCACAAATCATTTGAACCCGCGACCTTCGAATCGCTAGTCGAGAGTCTTGCCCTTCGATCCAGTAATTATTTTTTAAATTAATGACGGTTGTCATGAGTTCCTCATAAACACTTTTCGGGTCCTTTGACTATCTCCCGTGTCTTTCATAGGTGCATTACCCTAATGCAGAAACGCGGTGAAGTTTTGAATGCACTCCTAATTTTCTGTTCCCCATTTAAAGCATATCCGAGGCAAATATAATAATTATCTTTCATCCCTGGAGACCGGAATACTCAAACACTACCCCTGTTAATATTCGGTCGTGAAGTCCTTCAAATGAAATGTACGAACTACACGAATCAACGCACACAACATTTCAATGCAATGTAAAAAAGCTTCCACGCCAGGAGTTCCAGACTCTTCCAAGCATTAACATTTTATTTTCATATAAATGGCATAATTTTTTTGATGGAGTGCTCGCAAACCGGAATTTATTCAGCTCGTTGAAAAATTCTATAGGAAGTGTGTTTAAAAAAAGGTTCGCTCAAATCCCAACATGGTTTCTGTAATATGAAATGCAGCCATGTGTTATGAAAGCTTTTGGCAAAATAAACATTTTTTTCATCCAAGGTAAACAATCAATTAAACTTGCGTTCCAATGTTTGCTGCACACAACTCCGAGAATGTAGGTACACCCATATATCAATTAATAAGCGGTTTATTCGAGTGATGAATTAATGCACTGGAAAATGATGAAATATCATCAATTTTATAATGCACTGAACTTCCGTTGCTGAGTTACTCATTTTATAGTTTGCTGATTTCTCTAAAAGTACTACTGATTTTCGTTCATGAGTTTTTTTATGCAATCATTATTTTGAAAACATATTTATAATAATAATAATAATAATAACATTATATTTATATCGCGCAGTTTTGTGACATTTCACTTCAATAATAATAATAGACAATAGCGGTGCTATTGTAACACAGGACAAAACGAGAACTTTAAAACTAAAATATAATATACTAACAGAAAGGCAGTTTGCGTTTAGAAATAAGAGATATTCTGCCATAAATTCGGATACGAAACATAAAATAAAAATACAATTATGAGGAAACCGAAACCAAACAATTACGGGAAGCTTGAGAACATGGCTTATTATAATTACGTATATTGAAAAGATGTTAGGATTCATGAATGGTATTATTTTTTAAATAATTTTGTTTTAAAGGCCGTTTAAATGCAGCCAAATTCTGGATATTAGTAAGAGTTGAGGGAAGTTTATTCCAAATGAGAGGGCCCGTTACATGAAAAGAGCGATCATAGTAAATAGCTCGATTTGACCTAGAAAGTTCTATTTAGACGATTAGTAACATCTAGATCTGCTGACCTTAAGGTAAGCTGTCTCTCGCTTAAGTTTTGTCGGACACATATTTCCGATATATAGGCTGGCGCCATTCCTTGCAATGCTTTGAAGGTCATTAAGCAGATCTTGAACTCTATTCTTTCAGGACATCGAAGCCAATGAAGACGATCCCTTAGAAGCGGGGTTACATGACAACTTAGATTCACCAAAAATCATTCTCGCCGCAGCATTGAAAACGGACTATATTCTATTTAATTGTGTCTTAGGTAGGCCAGCATATGCACTATTACAATAGTCCATTCGTGAGACAACGAACGAATTTATGAGGGACTTTGCTCCATCAGTGGGAAGGCATCTCCTGATTGACTTTATCTGCCTTTATAGCCTTATAGCATCTGCAGATAGCCCCCTTGTTCCAGGGGTAAGGCTCTTTACTAGCGATCGGGAAGTCGAAGGTTCTAAGTTCGGATTCGGAGTTTGGATGGGCAAGCAAATTGTAATTAATTGATTTGTGTTTTCACAATTTAATCGTTTAAAACAATATCATATATATTTGCGACAAGTTCCAGAGTGAAAGATGCTCTCAGTATCGCCTTAGTGTAAGACCACCATTCAGAGTTTGAAATGGCTTTAGCTGTGTATGGTGACTAGATCTGAATATCAAGGTACTTTCCCCAGCTTCTTCTTTCCCATTAAATTCCTCTTCCCACTTACCTTCAGCCTCACAACATACCCTATTTGTATATATGCCATTGTCTCACTGGCTATAGGTGATTGGGAGCAGTTGTGACCCTCGTGGGGTATTAAATTAGCTCCAGGGCCTGTAATTCCCCTTTAAGTATGCCTTGTGGAGGGTCCGTTTAGGAAAGGAAGTAAAGGAAGTTCCGGGAAGGAAAAGTGTATGGGTGGGTAGGAATCTAGGTAGGGGGTGTCCAGGAGTGGCGGACGTGTGAATCCATCCCTCCCACTGCGGCGTAAGACGATGTTCCGAGAGAATACGGCTGGAGAAGTCAAAGGGACTGTCGATGTTTAAAAAGTCGTCAAAATAAAATAATAACTAGTTTCCAATATTTCTAATCATCATAATTTTATTTTATGCACATAGCTGAATGACAGAACAAATAACAATGATAGATATGGTTAGGTACCTGTATTTCCTTCTTCTGTATATTTAAAAAATAACGTTTATATTTTACAGTAGTAATACCTTTTAAATGAAAAAGATAATAGTAAATGACATCTTCTGTATAGATATTAGCGTCTCATTTCGTTGGCTGGGCCGCGGCCGGACGGTGTTGATCGATTACCTCACTTCCCAGCGATGTTATGCATTAAGCTTTTACGATTTTTTTATAGCGAAGGATTCCTCGGACCGTTTTAATAATAGTCAATCCTTTTTTTTCCCGGAACATTCTTCCCTTTGTATCGCAGCGGTCCCGTGTTCGACCCGCCATCCCTCATCCATCTATTCGTCCCTCTATGCTCTATGCTCCACGTCTCTACGTATTCATCCATCTCGGACTGTTTATTTCTATTTCTCATCCTCTTAGAATTTTGTCCGGAATATTCTACATTCTGGATCAACTCAGGAGCGGAACAAGAATTTTGTTAGAAACTTTTCAACTTAGTAATCTTTCAAAACATATAATGCCGTGTGATTTCGAAACAATTCAGCAACCTTCAGATGTTGTCCTAGACCTAGAGGCTCTTGTATTGGGGAGGTAAAAGCTATGTTGTCGCAGTCGAGGTGTTTTTAAGGCTTATCTTTTTTCTCAAACGTATCATGACTGCTTAAATACATGCGTTAATTTGTAGGTACACACAGTTTTAAAGCAAATTGGTGGGTAAAACGGAATTTACCTGACTACTAATTATAAGCTTCGTAATTCTTTGAAATATTTTACAATTAATTAATTACTTACGACGTTTGTGTTATTTTCAATTACACTATTTGTTCTATGGGGGTACTTCTTCATAATATGAAGATCATTTATACAAATTGGTTTGTTATGAGTTTAGGTATTTACAATTATTAAACTTCCGGTCACACGACCTGTCTAACTGGCTGCTAATCGAATCTCTTCGATAGACTGAGGCTGGCGAAAGCCCGCTCTCATCTGTCGGCAATTGATAGAAACTCTTTCAGCATCCGATAAAAGCTCTTTATACTTTATACTAATTATTTACATTTAATTTTCAATTATCAACACAAATATGGAAGGTTTAAAAATATCCATACACCATTCTTCCTCGAATCCTTTATCATATCTACAGAAATTCTGGAACCGAAAACCAATCTACTGGTATGTGTGCTCAATAGTCACCTACCAAGACGTAAATGTGCCAAAAATGATAATGATCACGCAATAAATAAATTTTTAAATAATTTTATGGAATTAATGTACCTACCTGTACTTACTCGACAAAATTATATTTACTGATGGGAAGACCTACGAACGAATAATCTTTTTTATAATTTTTACTTGTATTTGGATGGAAGAATTTAGTTGAGTATAAATTGTTTATGTTTTTTACACATATTTATGAATAACTTAAAATGGCCTGCTGTCGTGCTATTTTATTAAAATAATTGAATTAATTTTATAAAATTCAAAACACACAAATAATTTTATTTTTATTTAAAAGGTATGTAGTTGGACATTTTCTTGTAGGTCTCTGGAGTTATGGAGTCGGTCGTAAATCGAGCTCCTTTTATGACTTCTTTCGTTAATCGCATAGTACTGATTGAGGTTATACTCGGAATAAAACTCTCGTGTTCAATTACTTGAATATTGGTTAATTGCGTATAAATACTTCAGACAAACTTGAAATAGTGGTAAATAAACGACTTTAGATGCTGTTTGTAGGGCTGTAGGAAATGGAATGATTGAGTTGATGATGATAGAATTGATGACAATAGTTTCCAAATGATTTGACACTTTTTGCTTCTTGTGAAAGCGTAGACAAAAGGATACAAAGACAATTCTGTTGAACAAAATTAAGATAAAATGTGATACAGATGTTAAATTGAAAGTAAAAGAATCTACAGACGGAAATAAATCGAGATAAATTTAAATATAAAATGACATATAGAAAATGAATTACGAAAATGAGATGACAACACTCATTAGGAAGGAATTTTGATTTGAATTTCTATTGATATTCGAATTCTGAATCCTGTTTATTTGACCCCTTTTGGGGTGAACTCATGGAAATGGTTGTATCTCCCTTACTATCGTAGTGAAAAATATGATATAAACGGTGTTAGAAAGAGAAAAGAACACGCTTTATACTTTATATACATATACAAAAACTAACCACAAAGGAAGTAAAATGTACACCTTTATGAAACCAAAATTTATGAAATTTTGGGAATATTTTTATAAATGATTTTTACACGGAACGACAAAAAAGTGGGGTAAATAATAATGTTTATAACAAAAAAATATGTGTGTGTTTTTATTTTGTTTCCTTATCAGTAGTTTTAGTCAGAAAAAAAGTAAGGTGAGCCATTTTACAAACTTTTTTGTGTCAGCGTGCAAAATTTTTATATTTCAAAAATTGTATGTTCACGTCGATTTATAAAATTTGAAAGCGTATTTTATCACCTTGGAAAATGTTTACAAATATTCTATTTAAATGGATTTTATTGCAAAGCGGAAATATTTTTACCCACTGACAAAATACTGTGGAGACTTAAAAGGCGTAAATAATAAACCACTTAAAATTTTGGCGTACGGGACAGACGGGGGCAAAAAGAAGCGGGATTTTCTTTAAATTAATGCCTAAATTTACCAAATTCAACGATTCACCCCTGGCGGTCAAACACAGTACCTACAGCAAGGTTAGATGGATAGATACAAGTAGGTCCCGACCAAGGAATATCCGATACGGTCGTCTCTATCACCGCCATCTAGTCCCAATACCGGCCTATAGAAATCATCTTGCTTCCATCACCTCCGAGCGTCGATACCACAGCATCACAAACAGATTGTATAAATCTACCTGCTCTAAGCCATCTTTTAGTCACATATGGTGAATAGTCAATGTCAATACGCTACAACGCGGTAAATCCATTTAATGCAAAAGCCTGTAAAGTTATATCGCAAAAAGCATTTGATTTATTTTCATCAGAATTAAATATTATCTATTACCAAGGTATTACAAAGTATAATACACAATTTACTGTAGGTACCTGTACCGTCTCATCAGATAATGTGCTTATACATTTACATTTTTTTTGTCTATCCTTTGTAGTTTAGCAATGTGGGTTATGTTTAGACATTTTATCCAAGGGGTTTGACATTTTACAGGCATTGGCCACGTCTGTAAACTGGATGCGTGTGTTGTGGAGGTTTTTAATGATAACTCTTGATTAACGCGAGTCAAATATATTTACATTGAAAATTTATGTAACAATAAGTTAGCACATATTTAAAAATTATGTCGCTTAGAGAAAAATCGGGCGGACCGGACGAGACGAACATTAAAACCGGAACGAATTTGCATTTTCATGCACTCGGCCGGAGAGCGGTGCCCGGTGATACCAGTGTATGAAATCGTCTGTTCGTTGCTCGGCTACAGTAGCATAATAATAATAAAAATTGAACAATTTTTAGAGCGCTATTTTTGTGAAAAATCACTTCAAGGGCGATGTACTATTTATTTCGAATTCTTATGCTCTAATTAATTTAATCATTCACAAGAAAATACAGAAAGTATACTTACCTGACAGGTCACTTGCGATAAACATACTTTAATTAGGAAGTTTATGCTTGGAGAAGATGCTGCTTTGAACGCGGAGGACATTATATTAAAATTTTTGGAAATTGCATGATTTTACATTTGCTACCCCCATCACTGTTATTATTACATTTATGAGAAGACTGGTGGCAAGAAAAAAAAGTGATATTTATTTTGAAAGACTGCAGAATTTAGGACTTTTTGTACCCAGGATAGCTACTTATATTCGGTAGCTTACAGAATTATTATTTGTATACGGTGGTATATAGAAATTCCATATTCTATATATACTATATAGGATTTATACAAGTAGCTTCAACATCCTTCAACAGATGTGGTTTGTATAGATTTATTTTTAAGACAGTCAACAGATGTCAGTTAAGTACTTTATTTATTTTTATTTATTTTATTTGATGCAATATATTTACATTTTATACACAATTCAATGATGTTGGCCTCACTGGGTGGTTTACCCGTGCTGAGGCCTCCATTTCATATACAAAATTATGCACAGTACATATATATATAATATTGGTGAAAAAAAAGAAAAAAAAGTAAATAAAAAACATACGATTAAGATAAATTAAACTTAAAAAGTAGAGATTTAAAATTAACGTAAATTTAAAAATAAATAATATTATATAAGATCAAAAATGATATTTTTAATAAGTGTTGTGTGTTTTATACCTATTGGTTTTGTGTGTTACTTGCATGTTTTTTTATTATTTATTTTATGCTATGATATTTTGGTAGTATTGTCTATTTTGGTCTTTAATCCATTTTGTAATTTTATGTCGGAATTTATTGTTGTTTTCCTCAATTTTATTTTCGAGTGTTAGACTGTTGAATGCTTTCATAGCTTGATATTGGTAGTGTCTTTGTCCAAAGCTTGTATTTACCGTCGGAGTTTTTAAGTTTTCTTTGTATGCTTGTCTAACTTGTCTGTTTGAGATATTTTGTGTTTGTTGAAGGTGGTTTTTTTGGTCAAAAATGTAATTTAGTAGCGATTTAACGTATAATTGTCGTATGTCTAGTACGTCACAATATTCATATCACAATTAGAAGAGTGTCAATAATCGTGTCTAATTTTTAATTTATTTATTTTATATTATAGAAACTAACAGTATCTTGGTTACAGTGATGTAACAATTTATAGAGTAACATTTCATGGTGGGTACCGATGATCGGTTTCTTTGATGGATTATTTATTTTATCTTATTTGTGGTATGAATATTTAGTAATTACCGGGTAATGTGCGTAGAGCATAGGTGTTTGTGTACGTGGTGTGAGAAGTGGTGATCTGTGAAAGGATATCTGTGCGCATTAAACATATAAACGAGTTTATTACCCTTGCACGATGATGTCGTTTCTCACCCGGCATGCCGCTTAAAGTCTCGAAAACCCTTCTGGACGGAAGGAGAAAGACTCCTTCGAACACCTCTCACCCCAGAAGATAGGTGGAAGCTTGAGTGGCAATCAGCTAACGTCAAAAACGCCGATCTCGTGCAAGACCCCACTGAGAGACAGCCTGGGTTCTCATTGCCTCGCAAACTCTGGACTGCCATCAATAGAATAAGGTGCTCCCATAGCCGTTGTGCCCACATGATGCATAGATGGGGCCTTAAAGAGTCGGCGACGTGTGAATGCGGTGCGGTGCAGACCACCGAACATGTGGTCAACGAATGCCCGCTCCATTCATTCCCCGGCGGGATTTATGAGGTCCACAGGGCAACGCCTGAGGCCCTAGACTGGCTCGCAGACCTAGATGTCCCCCTCTGACCCCCCACCATACGAAAGAAGAAGAAGAACGAGTTTATACCATTTACATGATGTTCCTTTTAAATTTGGGAAGTGAATCCGAGAAAATGGGCACAAATGATTACGGAAATAGCCGATGAAACACAGTAGAAAGCGGTGCTTCGGCAGTATTGAGTTCCCTAGCTTCAGAATATCTTAGAGCTTCCAATAGGATGGACGTCTGATCCAGTTAAATATTCATTGTAAACCTTACAATAAATCAACTTGTAATCTCGACTTTCATTGTAGTTTTCTCAAACATATTTCAAGTAATTTCACTGGGACCACTGGGATTGAAGCTGTTCAGAAAAATGTGTTTAAGCTTCAAATAAAAATATAATGAAGGCATATTGATGTACTTTTACGTTATATTAGATTTTCCAGCTAAATAGGCGTTTTTCAAACAAATTTTTACATATGGCTTTTCTGTAAATGAACTATGTACCTACAACTACTACGCAGTACTACGACTTTTAAAAATAGGAATTATGACGTTGGACACGGAATTTCGCGGCAAGCATTTTTACAGATTAAATAAATATGTTTACAAATGACGAAACGACAAGCTAGAATAGTATTAACGCGAAACACGACGAAGTAATTCAAAATCATGTGTTTGCATCAAAATTTTAGATGCTTTAAATTTAAATAAATATCGCGAGTGGAGGGACACTTGGGCTGTGAAATTAACGATATTTTTTTAAGTATTTATTCTTACAAAAAGTGTTAAGTAATGAAAACCGTAGTGATTAATTTCTTTGCAAAATTCAATCAATCCGTTCCTAAAACCATACTGCCAGTATCTAAAACCAACACACCTTTATTGCAAGTTCATCTGAGCTCTGCTATGTAAGCAATTAACCAATATACAAGTAATTTAACACCAGTGTTTCATTCCGAGTCAAACCTCAACATTGCTGTGCGTTTTGGAAGACGGAACAAGTCAACATTGGAGCTCGATTTACGACCGACTCCAGACCTCCAGAGACCACCAAGAGACCGTACAAATTTGAAGTTTTTAGAGGTTTCTTTTCGATTTCAGTGTTGTAATTTATAATCTATTATCGCCTGTGTGTACAACGTACGAGCCTCAGTAGTTTAATACGCCAAGGATAATCAGTAGGTAATGAACCTATGTAATAATTATCGCACTCTTAATAACTCACACCAGTTACTTATATCCTACATAAGCCGTAATTAAAATGTAATTTATCAAAAACGCACACTGTTGATAAGTGAAGAAACGAAGGAACACAATTGTAATTATTTTAATACACGTGCAAGAAGAACGCGATGTCGGTAGTACTCACACTCACAATATTATTATTTCATAGAATGAAACTCGAGTACGTACCAATTGTTATTTTCACATTTAATTTTTCGAAATTATTAATTTTCAATAGTTCAACTATCAAAATATTTATTTTGTTGAGAAACTTTAAATGGCAATAACCATTTATTTTCTGACAATTCACTCCACAAGCAGTAATTGCATGGTAGTATAATACCAATTAAAGCAATTTGTCTAAAGATTTTCATTATAAAATCATTTATTTTTAGAATTAATATAACTACGTAGATCTCTGAAAGGGTTCCGCGACTTTTCATCACGCGGCAAAATACTTAACCTATACCTAACCTAACCTAACCTAAATTAACCTAACCTAACTTAACAAAAAATGGGAGAAAATAATACAGACAACCTGTAAAGACAATAAATTATTGTTCAAAAATATTAAAATGGGACAAAAATAGTACAGACATCCTGTAAAGACAATAAATTAATTTTCGAAAATAGTAAAATGTTAAATAAGGTTAGGTTAGGTTAGGTTAGGTTTAGTTAGGTTGGGTTAGGTTTTAGTGAATATTTTGTTGGAGGATGTTTTGACTGTAGGATATTTTGTCCTTGGTATATTGTGTCGGGGATATTTTGTCGCGGGATGAAAACGCGCGGAATATTCTGCAAGTGGCTTTATCACAGTTTGATGACGCCTTTGGCATGATAAAAAAAAAAACCAAGAAGTACTTCGTTATTTATATAAGAAAAAGATTTTTTTAATGAAATATGCTATAATATTATCCAACAACACAAAAACTAAAAACATGAATAATGCGAAAGTAGAAATGAACTAAGTGGAAAAAAATCTTCTTCCATTGTATATAATAAAATTGGGCGAAATACTTTGAAACTTTGTGCGTGGTGGTTGAAATTGTTTGAGGGCTCTGATATTTCGGTTAAGTTGGGACGGAACTCTACAAAAAATACATTAGTAGATGTGGGTCCCTATCTTCCAAGGTTACACAACAGGTTTCGGACCCAAGAGCCTGTTATATCCAACAGCTGCTCTAGAGCGAGACTTCACAGTATCGAATCCAGACAATCAGCTGATTCTCTAATGGTAGGTACCATTCATACCTTCTACCTTCTGCCCGGATCGCGGTTTCTACCTCTCGGGTATACATTGTGTCAGTATTTCTAAATTCAGTCCTTGGACCGAAATGAAAGGAACTAGGCACGATAAAAAATGACGATACCAATAGTGGAACGCAAGTCGTAAACTAGACTTTTTATTGCCAGTTCTTTAGTCTCTCCGACACACCCTACGGTACGTTTATCCGGCCCTAATTATTCTAATAAACATAATATCTATACAAGTCTTTTCTGTAGATAAATAATAACATAAAACCCGTCATTTCAAAGAAAGCTCATCGTATACGTACAATCGTTCTCGCGGAGTGAGTAATCACCGAACAAAATGACCAATCTAAAATTTATGTATGATATTATCTATCTAAGCCATAACGTCATATCATTCTCGTATCCTTCAAGACTTCAAGGAACGCCCGATTTATTTATTTCTACTAAAATCTAATATCTAAAAAACCTTTTCACACTATCATAGTAGGCAAACAACGTTACTTAATTAAATATTGGTTCATTAATTGCTTCGTAAAGTGCACTCATATCATAAAACTGATAGAAATTAGTCAAGAAATATCATTGTTTCATGGCTTTTCGTTTTGTACTTCTTAACTGCACGAAAAAACACTTATAAAGGGGATTAGTAATGCAACTGTTTGGTTTGGTTACCGAATTAATCGTTTTATTTCTTAGTTTAGTTGTTTTATGGCGACACAAAAGAGTTTATGTCAGATAATATTATTATGACGGCGAGACAGCTTTTAGGATGCTACCAGATCTTAGGGGGGGTAAAAGTCCATATCAACCGGTTTTTTTTATTGACTTTGCATTATTAATATAAGTAGTTTATTTGAAATCGTTGCTCTTGAAGCCAGAACATTTGAATCTTCAGACTTCAGGGATAAAGGTACTTTATCAACATTCAACCATTCAACGTAATTTTTTTTCATGCCATCACCAAAATTTCGTCGTTGACCTTCTGAAAGCTGATGACTCTTAGAGTTGATCATCGCGATCTTCATTTGCAGCAACCTATACTTCAGAAAAGAGAGACGGAGGCAATCCGTTACTACAACGTACATCACAAAATACTATTTTACTTAATTAGTTTTGCGGCATACCTTTATGAATTATAAAAATAATGAAGAGTAGTAGACATAAAATGAACCCCTGGGGTACTCCTGAGGTAAGTGGAGTTTAATTGATAACCTCCACCATAGTATCTTGTACACGACTCGATTCCATGTCAGTCAATTCTTGTAGTTTCGATTATAAACAAAATACTTCTAATGACATCAAAAATGAAGTCGATGGTGTTAAAAGCGGCACTCATGTCTAAAAGCGCAAGAAATACTAATTTAGGCAACGGAATGCCATTAGAATTGAGTAATATGTGGCAGACGATATCCGTGTACCTACTTGTGTGCTTACGGATAATCAAATCGAATCTAACCAGAAAACTTCCTGATCCAAAATCTTATGCTTGTACCAGTATCAGTAGGGATGGTGTATTGCGAAGATCAGTAGATACCATTATACGCATAAACACAGCATTAAACCGTTTCATGCGCAAACTTTAACACTTCATAATGCCCCTATCAGCCTCTCATTACCCGATACCCTCATTCAGAGCACCTTAAAGGTACATCCACGAGTTGATACCTAGCTTTGTAATTTGACAAGTAGTAAGTTGGTATTCCTTATGCCTTCTGCCTTCTGCCTTTAGATCTTGGCTATCAAGAGATATTACAGCATAATGAACAATATTCAAATGACTTTAAAAGTATAAACACCCTCTTGTGAACGCACTACAGCTGCTGTGAAGGCTGTGAACGTATTTTATAGTTAATGAGAGGTTTGATGTGTGTGCGTGCGTGTGTTTGACACTCCCACAGCTGGACCCAGAGCAGGACTGAGTCTGGTTTATGAAATTGGCCCAATAACGTTAAATAATGATTATAATAAATGTTGTATTATCTTCCTTTTTAAACAAATAAAAATATGTGTCTATTTCTCAAAATGATAGTGAAAATCAAATTCTGCTTAATTTCGAGGGTTTTTAGTAAGTTGGTAGTAAACTTGTTTGAGTCTACATTAATTTGCCGTAATAAGAGTTTCTGTTACAGAACAATACAACACTTTAATAGCGAAATAGGTTTTGTCTCTCTCATATTATCTTTCATTGAAATAATGTTTCTCTTGGGATTTTAAGAATAGATACCCAGAAATTTAATACCATAATTATCATTTCTTGATCTGTAAATTTTTAGTCGCTGTCCGTTTGACTACAATTTACTGATGTCTTTTTTCAAGCCACTTTTACAGTTTTGGCAGAAAAACTTTCACAGCAAGAACGTAATCAGCCAGGAAATATTTAAGTTCCTCTGACGCTTTTCCATACGTAATATAAGTTTTAAAAGCATTGTTATTGAACAAAATAAATCTGAAGAGTATTTTAAAATTACTAAAATTAGAGGCTGAAACAAAATTTGTACCCAAAAACCTTAACAAAATCTGATAAAAACTAAATCTGAATGTTCTTTTTTTATTATTGTACTCATGTATGTATAGCTAAGAAAAAATCTTAGAATGACGGCTGGAATAATAACTTATGGCTAATCTTGTCCTCAAAATTCGAAGTCATTTCATATCGCATCTTCGAACCATTAACTCAGCTGGAGACCACGATAACAACAGCATCAGTTTTAACGATACGTACCCCGTGGAATAAACTTCCCTCAGCTCTTTCTAATATCCAGAATTTGAATGAATTTAAACGGGCTTTAAAAACCAAATTATTTAAAAAAACATGCCATTCATGAATCCTAACATCTTTTCAATATACGTAATAAGCCATATTCTCAAGTTTCCCATATTGTTTGGTTTCGGTTTCTTCCAAATTGTATTTTTATGTTTAATGTCCGAATTTAATGTCAGAATGTGTCTCATTTCTGAACGTAAACTCTCTTCTGTTAGTATATTATATTTTAGTTTTAAAGTTATTATTTTGTCCTGTGTTACAATAGCACCGTTATTGCCTATTATTATTATTGTCCTGTGTGTACTATAACAGCACTGTCTTTGTTGATTTTTGTTAATAATAATAATAATTGGATGACTTCTATAGCGCCATTTTCGTGAGAAAATCACCTCAAAGGCGCTCTGTTCTCTTGTCATTGTTATTTAAATACTGTATATTCTTTATGTCATATTTTTTTATCAATATTATAAGGAGAATTGTCGGATTGTTTTTAAATTTGTTATAGTTAAGCGCACTTGAAGTGAAATGACACGAAACTGCGCTATATAAATATAGAGTTATTAATACCACTGAAGTGGGTATAGTTTTCTATGCTGTTACCTTGAAAGAAATTGTTTTCTACCAGGAAGAACTTTTCACAACAATTATCAATTTGAAAGTTCACTAGTCCGTCCACATTTGGGGTCACCACAACATGCTTGCGATACACAGCTGTGGTGTCATATAACTCCCCAACACACTCACACGCCTCTCAGCTGTTACCAATAAATGCGAAGGTATGTAGGAAAGGACGAGCGATGTTATTATGTCGTAAGCGCAGGATAATTTATTTGAATAAAAATTACTCAACCGACCGTACTATCTTCCAAAGATACATAATATATTATATTATTAATATTACAAGATTGATAGATATCTCTAAGGGGCTTATTGAATGTTTTACAGTCATTATCATCTTTATAATAGTATTGCGTTGTCAACGTTTGATACACCTACTAAATATTTACGCATAATATCCTTGTGTGAAGTTAAAACATGTCTGGTGTCAGCAAAAGTGGCCGTTATTTATTTTCGTTTCGGTATTCTGACTATTGTCAAAATATAAAACAAATTTAACTACATAGTTATTTAAGTTCATGGTTTCTAACAAAATTGGGACAGTGTTTAGATATATTTTATTTTTTACCAACCTGTCTTCTGGAGTCAGGAGTCGAAATGGTCTAAAATTCTAAAAGAATTATAATGTGCTGCGCAGGTAGACAGGAAGTTTAAAGGAAGGCAATCACAATAATAATTGTATAATTTATACAGCGCCGTTTTTTATGAAAAATCAATTCAAGGGCGCTGTATACTTTATTACGAGTTATTAAGCTCTGTAAAATGTTATTATTTACAAACAGAAAATATGCTTGGAGAAGATACTTTCCACGCAGAGGACACTTTATTTAAAATACTGGACATTACGTAGTTTTACATTTGCTGCCCTCCATTTCATTGATATTAGTGGCAGTTAATGAGAATATTAGTGGCAAAAGGAGAGTTGATATTTACTTCGAAAGACTGGAGAATTTAGGACTCTTTAGGACTGAAATTATTATGAAATAACCATTGAATTATTATGAAATAACCTTCAAAAGATTTCAAGTTAGTATTTGTAAAATAATTAGTTATTTATAATGTCGCGGGCCGTGAAGATGAAGGTGAAAGGTTTTTGACTTTATTGATACGACTGTCTGAAAAGGTGAGTTTTAAGTTTAGCTCTACATAAATTTTGCCGAGTGATCATTCTTAAATCATGTGGCGGTCCATTCCAGGCTTTAGGACCTGACACTCCGAAAATATAAGCAGAAAACATATTATCTGATACATAGAATTTGTTGAAAAAAAGTACGCCCAAAGCTTTTAGTCTGAGAAATGAATCCATCGTTGCATTGATCACCATTATATTGCAAACATACATAATATATTAGATTACCACAAAGCTTTCATTGAAGAGAACATTCCAATTAAGTATTTTCTAAGTTTATAAAGTAGTTAGCAGATTGTGACCGTAATAATAAAACAAATATTCAGATTCTAAATCCATTAGGCAACCTAATCTTTATTAGAGATTTCTCAGGTGTTGCAGATAACACTGTTCGCCACCCACGATGATTTCGTAATTGAATTCGTTTCAAAATCGTTCGTAAAACACTTACAAAAATTTTAATCTGGGATTTCTTAAAAGTATTTTGATAGCTTTCAATTTTTCAGAAAGTCTTAACCTAAATAATTTTATATGGTTTAGTTGGGAGCTTGTAAGGTGAGTCCTTATTTAGTCGGATAAGATTTTTTTTCTAATTACTGTTCAAAATTTACTACAGAAACTTTAGGCAGGTATTGCACGATTTGACAAATGTAATGTTGGAACCAAAGTTATTAAAATTTAAGGAGATATGCCATGATGTCCGTCCGACTGTCTGCGGAACTACGGTCTAATGGTCCTAGTTTGAATACGGATTTTAGTTGATTTTTCGAAGGTGTGCAGTAGTATTGGTTAACAATATAGTTTGAATACGGAAAGAATTCGTTCATTTAGTTTATTTTTTGGAGATGTTATTGGTTAAAAAATATCAGCGACACTAGGAAGCACAGTCCCACCCAGTAAAAACTGCCGATAGCTCATCTCCTTATATGTTTTTCAATATCTTTGGTTGGAACCAAGTTGGAACGCACGTTTTTGTACAGCAAATTGAATATTCACCTGCTAAATTAATCCACAACTAATAATGGAAATGACTTCGTCAGCTGGAAATCTGAATTCATCCATCTGAATTCTTCAGATAGATGCGCTAGACTGCGAATTTCTCGATGCCACTGCGTACCGATCGTTAGCCGTTTCAGAAAACAGGCTTGTGTTTTAAAGGTTTTTGTCCCAAATAATATACACAATTTTTTTTGTTATTCTTTATGCAAATATGGATAAACTCCACGCATTAACATGTAGTATTTATTGATCCTTTTATTTTTTCTCACACATAAAAACTCTTACACATTTGGAGTACACATATATATGCGTATGTGTACAATGTTGTGTGTAGAGTGTAAGTGTGCGGGAGAGTCAACACAGGAGGTTACAAAGAATAACACGTCCGTACGAGTGAGGTTTATTTATTGACTGAGCGTTTGTTAGTACAAGCAGTAATATATATGAGACAATGTTGAGGTGGGGGTTGACCGTGACGTAGCCGCCACATGCCTCCCCTCCTAGTGAAATGGTCATATAATTTCACGAGAAAAAAAAATATATATACGTTAAACAACATTGTCAAAGAAAATTGTAAAACAAACCAAAAATCGATACCTTGTTGATAATTGCAGAAAGATACATAAAACATTTAAACATTGTAAAAGGTACATTGAAAAGAACATTTGTCAAAATTCATTAAAAAGTATTGAAAAATAGATCATTTGCGATACACCAAAAGCTATAAATAAAGTGTCATTGTAAAACTCAAGAATGATTACGCATACAAAAAAAATAAACAGAATGTCATCACAAAAAGCAAGAAAAATTATGATTGTACACTTTTATAAAATATTTGCAGGTGACAGCAAATTCAGGAGAAACGTACTGTCTTTTGATAGTTTGTCCGGCGTGTGTAGTGTATTTTGCTGACGGGGTCGTTAGGGCGAAAAAAACCCGCTGCACATTTTATAAATTCTATAAAAAATTATTTTGAAATTAAATGCTAATATAATATTGCTTATTATTACTACACTGTGTCAGCAAATCAATTGTCATTTCACTTTGTTAAATGTTTATTGTTTAAAAGGTTTATCGCAAGGCATTGTTATATGCTGCAACTTGCAATCCGATAGATTTGATAAAACTCAGAGTCAGGGCTTCGCAAATAAAATTAAATTACACATAAATTCACTTAACTCACAAAAATAGCGTTTGTATATCTCTGAGGAAAATGAACCTTTCTTCCAGATCTTGTATAAGTAGATTTGATGTTTTTACTCATTGTCGGTTGTGTATTTACTGTGGCGTCCGGCTGATTGATTTTCTTATCTTGCGTGATATAAGCCGGTTTTAATCTGTCAATTGATACAATGATTTTTTTGGAATTAATAATTATACAGAAAGTTTTCTCCCTTCGTTCATAAACCTCATACGGACCTTTGTATGGTGGGGTAAGGGCTCTCTTTACTTCGTTTCGAAGGAAAACGTGTGAACATGTTTTTAAATCCGGATGAATGAAAATATTTCTTTTATCGGGAGCATTCCTTTCATCTGGAAAAGATGACTTTCGAAAATGCTCCATAAGTGTCTTAGTAAAGTCTGTGTCATTTGTTTTTGGTGCAGAAGGTACGAACATATCTCCAGGTAAAGATAACGAAGTCCCATATACCATTTGGGCTGGACTGTAACCTTTGTCAGCTTTGATGGCTGACCGAAGACCCAATAGTATGATTGGAAGTTCCCGTACCCAATTAGTGTTTTCTTGACACTTTGCTATGAGAGCTGATTTTAGAGTACGGTGGTATCGTTCAACTTTGCCGTTTGCTTTTGGATTGTAGGCTGTAGTGTGGATTTTCTTGATACCGAGTTTTCTTACCAGTTGGTTAAATAAATCGGACTCGAATTGCCGCCCCTGATCCGTTGTAATATAGGCTGGGCAGCCAAACCTCGATATCCAATGACCAGTTAAAACATCTGCTATGGTTTCGGCATCAATGTTTCTGACTGGAACAGTTTCTGGCCACGACGTTTCTCGGTCCACCATTGTGACGCAGTAACGGAATTCTTCAGAAATTGGAAGTGGTCCGACGATATCGATATGTAGATGTTCAAAACGGGAAACATCGTGGAATTCTCCAAGCGGTGATATTGTGTGTCTACCAACCTTTGCTTTCTGGCAAGATATACATTTCCTTACGCATGCGGCTACGTCTCTGTTCATTGCAGTCCAAAAATACCGCTGCGTAATCAACTGTCGGGTTGCCTTTATGCCAGCGTGACTCGTGTTGTGAACAGAGGTCATCGCATTTTCGCGGAATTTCAAAGGTAGATATGGTCTTACACGTGTAGTCGACATTTCACAAGTTATTGGTATATTTGAATCTGGCATAGTAATCAATTTGAAATTAAGATTACCTTGTTTTTTAAGCTGTCGTAATTCTTTATCCTCATTTTGTTCCTTTGCGAGTTCCTCGTAATCGAATAAACCAGGTAAGGTAATTTCTTGAATTCGTGAAAGGGCATCTGCGACAGGGTTGTCACCTCCTGGAACATATTTAATTTGGGAACAAAATTGTGAAATGAAATCGAGTTGTCTGATTCTTCGAGGTGTGTCGGATGTTGAAATTTTCTTTGAAAGAGCGAAAGTGAGAGGTTTATGATCTGTATATATTGTCAGCTCTCTCCCTTCCGTCATGCTGCGGAAGTGTTTAACTGCCATGTAAATGGCCAACAGCTCACGATCATAGGTGCTATATTTTTGTTGGGTTTCACTCAATTTTTTTGAGAAAAAACCCAGTGGCTGCCAGGTGTTTTCGACTAGTTGCTGCAGTACAGCTCCGACACATGTTTCGGAAGCGTCTGTATTGAGGGCTAAATCTGCATCGAGAGCAGGGTGAAACAGTGTAACGGTGCTTTTTAGGCTATCCTTGCACTGTTGGAATGCCTCATTTGCGGCTGCTGTCCATTCAATTCGTGTTTTATCTTTCTTTTTGGAGTTGTGCAGGAATGCGTTGAGAGGGGCTTGCATTTGTGCAGCTTTAGGAATAGAACTGCGGTAAAAGTTCACCATTCCCAGGAATCGACGTAGCTCTTCTACAGTGCGGGGTTGGGGGAAATCGACAATATCCTTTACTTTCTCTTCAGTAGGGGTAACACCATCGCTTTTAATATGGTATCCAAGGAAATTGAGTTCTTTTTTGCCGAATTCACATTTGTTTACGTTAATAGTTAATCCATATTCCTCCAAACGCGATAATACTTGTTGGAGATGTTGTACGTGCTGTTCCTCGTTTTCTGAGGCTATCAGTATGTCGTCCAAATATGCAAAGACGAAATCGAGTCCACGTAGTATCATATCAATGAACCTCTGGAAAGTACTCCCAGCATTTCGAAGCCCAAAATTCATTTTAGTGAACTCAAATAACCCAAAAGGAGTTAAAATTGCTGTCTTTGGGATATCTTCTGTTGCTATTGGGATCTGGTGGTAAGCTCTGCATAAATCTATTTTTGTAAATATCTGTCGTTTGTTTAGTGCGTAGGTGAAATCTAATATCCGAGGAATCGTATATCGGTCGGCCTCGGTGATTGCGTTCAAACGCCTGTAGTCGCCGACGGGTCGGATTTCACCAGCAGTCTTATCTACAATATGCAGTGGATTCGCCCACGGGCTGTTGGAAGGTTGACATATTCCAAGTTCAAGCATGTGTTCAAATTCCTTCTTTGCAGCTTTATATTTAGCCGGGTTTAGTGGGCGTACCTTTTCGTGTACAGGTGGTCCCGTTGTTACAATATGATGACGGATGTCATGCTTCGGTGCGTTTTTTAATGATTCCGGTCTTATCAAATCGGGATATTTTAATAATATCTTATGGTATGGATTGTTTATATCTACTGCGTATATGTTGACATTCTTATCCTTTGCAATTGCTGTACTAGTGGTTAGGGTTGTCACCTTATCCACTAGTTTTCTTCCATGCAAATCTACCAGCAGTTGCTTTGCCCGGAGAAAATCTGCTCCTATGATAGATTGTTTCACATCAGCTACAATGAAAGTCCAACGGAGTGGCCTCCGTAGTCCAAGGTCAAGAACTAGAGATCTTTCTCCATATGTATTTATCTTTGTCCCGTTTGCTGCGTAAAGTTTGTAATCAGTAGGCGTTGATGATGTAAATTTTCGCGATGAAAGGACCGAAATATCGGCACCTGTATCAATTAGATATTTAATTCCACTTTTCCGATCGGTAATACATAATCGAGATGTCTTCTCAACGCCAACTATCTCGATCGCCGGCGTTGATTCTAGTTTTTTTTCTTGTATGTACACTGGTCTCCGCACTTGTTGGCCTTTTGTCCAAACCTAAAATGGTACCAGCATAGGTAATTTGGATCACCAGGTTGTGGGGTACGACGGCGATCCCGGGAGGTTGATGCTCGACGGTTTCTGGAAAATGAGCGCTCGCGGCCTCTTGGTTCCCTCTGCAAACCGGCTATCTCTAACTGCAACCTCTCTACTTGACGCGTTAACTTCTCGATGGCCGATGGTTCGTGCGCCTTCAGTTCAGCTACTTCCATGGCTCGGGTAGTGTCCAGAACCTTGTCGGCAATCTGGGCCAATTTCTCTATCTCCTGTACTTCACTTACGGTGAGGACTGCGCGAGCTATTTGTGGGAGTCGTCCCAGCCACAGGATCTTCAACGTCTCATCTGAGAGCTTATTTACTGCCAGCTCTTTCATGCGACGCAAAAGTTGTGACGGCTTTTGGTCACCCAGTTCGAGCTCGCCAAGGAGTTGTTGGAGCTGCTGGGTTTCTGATTCTTCGTACACTTGGAGTAGTCTGGTTTTTACGGCCAGGTATTTATTTTCGGCTGGAGGTTTGTTTAAAATGTCGCTTATCTGACGCAGCTCATTCTTTCCTAATTTAGCCACTAGGATTAAATATTTGTTTTCGTCGCTGATCTTCTGTGGGGCCAAAATTGCCTCCAATTGGTGAAACCACAGTCTTGGTTGCTCCTTCCAAAATTCGGGAATTTTTGTAGTTAATGAGACCGTCATCACTTCGGGCTCTGGGGCAGCCCTAGAGACAAAACTCTCTCCGTAAGACATATTTAAAAAAAAATATATGTATAAAGTAAAATTGCGTATCGATGCACTTCTATTGTTCCCAGTCGGCGAGATAACAATATCGAAGGAATGTACCGTCTCGCATTACACTTTTGCTTGCCAACGCTTATCACTCTATTGTTCGCACACCACTATGTATATCACGTCGGGGTCACCACTTTGGAGTACACATATATATGCGTATGTGTACAATGTTGTGTGTAGAGTGTAAGTGTGCGGGAGAGTCAACACAGGAGGTTACAAAGAATAACACGTCCGTACGAGTGAGGTTTATTTATTGACTGAGCGTTTGTTAGTACAAGCAGTAATATATATGAGACAATGTTGAGGTGGGGGTTGACCGTGACGTAGCCGCCACACACATAATAATTACGAGTATATTTATGCTAATGAACATTCTAACGCAGTTTTTGTTATTTGTTTTCGGGGTGTTATGCCGTGATGCGCTACCTCCCCCTTTAGCCAACGTTTCGGACAGCGTTACAGTGTCCATCATCAGGGCAGATGTCATCGATGATGTCATCGATGTCACAGATGTCATGTCGTTACAGTGCCATCATCAGGGCATCAGGGCAGATAATGGACACTGTAACGCTATCCGAAACGTTGGCTAAAGGAGGAGGTAGCGCAACACGGCATAACACCTCAAAAACAAATAACAAAAATACTTTTGGCCGTGAAAATATAAAATCATATCTGATGCTAACACAGCATTAAGTTCATTGGTCAAATGATGGGTTTTAATATCTTTTGTCAAATACAAGTTATTTATTTATTTATTTATTGTTTCTTTACACTGTAGGTAAAAATGTTTACAATACAATTTGTTACCTCACTAGGACAAGCCTGTGTTGAGGTTAACAATAATTATACAAGTTGACAAAATAACACAAAATTATACAGATTTTGAAAGAACAATATTGTTGTATTTCTTACAGATTGAGATTATGGGTACCCACTAAACTGATGGCGCTAGGTAGTACATTAATGTAGACTTTTAAGGTGACCATAGTTTTGAGATCTGATTCAAAATAAAAAAAAATAAAGTATTTTTTTGTTTTGTTTTTAAGGATTAAGTCGTAAATAATAAATATATGTATATAATTTAACATGCTGTAGATTTGGCAGGAGGAAGATGAAAAAAAAAAAAACAGTTTAAACAAAAATAAAAATTATTTTAGCTTATTTTATAAACATACTCATTTAGCTAATAATTTAGAAAGGACAAAGGAGAGAAAATTAATTGGCAATCCTCGTCTAAAACAAATAATTTAAGATTCTTTTTAAAAGTGTACAAGGAATTACATGACTTTATATGTTCTGGAAGGCTATTAAATATGAGTGGAGCTTGATAAAAATAATTTCTTTGACCAAAAGAAGATTTAGTTTGAATTGCCATAAAATTCAGACCAGAGCCAATTCTCGTAGTACGAATTTGCTGTGTTGTTTTAATAGTTTGTCTAGGTCTAGACTAATCTATAGTTAGTGATCAGATAAAGCATTATAGAAATATATTATATATTTATACAGCATCCTCCAGGTGATTTTTCATGAAAACAGCGCCATACAAATCATTAATTACTATTTACTTATTATTATTTATTCTATTTTCAACACAAATTCGCTACTATTGTTTTTTAATTTGTTATCTTGAAGTGAAATTTCAAAACGGCAAAGATTACATATTTATGAAACAAGCTTTCTAGTGCAGATGGTAGAATATTGTTAAGTACTCGGGACCACTATCGGCCATAACTATCTCGAATCGGGGCCGTAATTATGACAGGACGCAGCTCCTTCCCCTTGATCGAGTATTACGTACAACCGACCATAGTCATAAATAAAAATGCGTACGGAAAGGAATATTGACGTCCATCCTGCCTATGCAATTTCTCGATAAACTACTCACTTCGAGACGAGCGACCATGAGAAATTTATAAAAAGGGGCCCCATTATTTTTTTGCCCTACGTGGTCATGGATGTTGAAGCGGTAATCTGAGGAAGAGGAGAAAGCGGGGGGTGGGGTGGTCGCGGCAACACCAACACCAGCAAACCATACAGCTGTTTAAAATAAAACTCCAGCTTTCGAAACAAGTCGCTTCTAAAGCACTAAGCCACCTTGTCAAAAAGCTGCAGAACCCAAAACCTTTGTAAATCATTAGCAGCAATTGATTGAATCTCTTTATACTGTGCCATTATTTCAGAAGAACATCTCTTTATTTTCAGCGACAGCCTTTAGAGCCCTAAGATTTTTTGAACTTACTCATATTACACCTCAGTATTACTCCTCTCTTCAAAATTTACAACTGCTGCTTTGACCTAATAATCCTGTCGGAGGAATCCATCCGCATTTTTGCTACGGTCCGAAAAATAACCATCTGTTAGTTTGGTTCCTTGATTGCTCTCTCTGACACAGCTGTAGGCCCAACGTGTGGTAGTGTGGGTAATTGTATAAGAGAATGATGTATGTGAAGGTGTGTGTGCCATATAGTATATAGATAAGGGCAGAGAAACAGGTATGATCAGCTGGGTTGGGATGGACCCCTGCGTCGATTTCGATGGATAGTTTTTTTAAATTTTATATCTTATGGAATTAGGGGAGGTGCTTTGCCTTATTTATAAGAATGTTTGGAATCCGTTAATAAACCAAACACTTCTATTAAAAACGGTTCTCCGTTACTTATCTCGTCTGGGTGTGTCTCAAGCGTGGGTGAGTCGTAACAGTCTTAGTGAAATTTAAAATTAATTTATGATCCAACCAAATTGCAAACTTTTTGCTCCATGCGTGTTGCTTTAATATAATAAATTATCTATTATAGCGATATCACAAAACCATCCGATACTAAAAAGGTGTGCCCTTGAACGTAAAGATGTTGTTTAAGCGGGAGGAAACAAGGTTTTAAAAACCACTGGATGGACTACCTTAGCATTCCGATTTTCTAATACGTTAAATGCAGTAAACATCTAATTGTGAGATTTCATGAAATAAAAAATCCATAATTATATCAAAAACCAATTTTTATTAATTAATTTGAAATTACGTTAAATAGAGCTTTTGAAATATTGGGTTTTGTACTAAGAAAGGCAGCCAATTTAATAATATTTATTTCATAATAAAATGCACACGTCATTAGGAGTCAAATCCAGTACAACTCAACAGTGTGGGCACCAAATTATGTTATTCATTCACCCACTAAAATAGTTAATAACTTAACTTGTTCTTCAATCAATAATCAATAACCAAAAATTCAATAATTGATGGTCCTGAACTATTATACTTGATTTATTTCCATATTTCTCGCAAACCAACATCGATCGAGTATTTACCGTTTTATTCAACTCCAACACATAATGACAGTTATACACTTAACGTTCGCCGTATACAGAATATGGGTAATGATTAAAAGGACGTTTTTGACGGATCAATCACTATGTATATATATATATATACAGATTTTAGTAGAATTTACATCGGAAAGCGGAACAAAAAACCTGATTAAACAAACTGCTTAGCCCCGCATTGACTTATTTCATTTGTTTATTTACTGCTTACTACAATCTACCGTTTTTCCATCTTGCACGGCTGAGTAATATTTGTGATTTTTTTACTCAGTCAGATGTTTTTTGTGTATAATAAATAATGTAAAAACCGAGCTGGGAGTGAAATTAAAAAATATATATTTATATAAAAAATCACTCCGATTCGAAGTCACGAAGCACAAGTACCTCAAAATATTAGTACCTACGTGAATTTAGTAATTTTGAAATATAATCCATTGAAGGTTATTTACCTGCCCTGATATAAGTAACTTGAGAGGTTACTCTTTCAACGCTCTCGCAAGATTCTAATTTTTTTGTTAAACGAAGCTCCATTTATTTATTTTGAACGAATCTAGACCTCCAGTGTCCCTGCATACGTTGTTAGAAAGTAGTATGCAATATGAAATATGATCCGGTGAAAACGACGTGATCGTTAGTACAATAGTAAAATTAATCAAAGAAACATGTATTATTTCAAAACACCATCAGCGCATAGGTCGCCTTAAGGTGTATCGCGGTTGTTTTTATGCATCAGCTGATATCCCATGTGGTTGTTAAGCGTTTTTTTCTTATTTTGGTCTCGACAGAAGGAAGGTTAAGGCGCAGAGGTTTGGTGAAGGAGGACGGGGAGAGGTGAGGGGGTCGGACTCCCGAATGCAGTTTAAAAGAGGCACAAGAGAAACACATTATAAAAAAAATCTGAGAAATAGATGCACGAGTAAAATATACAAGATTTAGTCCCATTTCCGATAAAAGTATACGTCCTAACCACATTACTTCAAAATTCTACTGTGTTAAATAGATATGTTTATGTGTAGACATGTAAAGCAGGATGAACGTAAAAAGAAGTGTAAGGAAATCGAAAAATAACATTAAAAAGTTGGGTTCACCCGAGAAAGAAATGGCAAGACATCAAGCGTCAATCAAATATCGAAGATCGAGTTTATCAATAGTCAGACGGAGGCATCTACTAATATCTACAGGAATTCCAAAAACTGAACAAATCGGACTAATATCTATGAGAACTAAAGTGAGGACGAATATCTACAGCTCAAACTGCTGACTAATATCTATGAGAACCAAAGTGAGGACGAATATCTATAGCTCAAACTGCTGACTAATATCTATGATAACCAAAGTGTGGACGAATATCTACAGCACTGGAAGAGGTTGGATTTGCAATTATGTATAGCATATTGGAATAAAGTAATATTGCTTAATTTAACTTAATTTATGTATGTAAGTATGTAAAAATCCCTAATATCGGACTATTGGACACATTTAGCTGATTATTAAGGATTTGGGTTTTTGTTTATTTCGAGTGATTCTAAATTATTTAGTCTGTTACCGTGACCATTTCTATGTCAGTTAGGTTAGGTTAGATTAGGTTAGGTTGTGGTGCCGTATTTCGAAATAAATAATTATCTTTGTATTATGACCTCCATGTTTGTTCAATAAATTATTGTCTTCGTAAACAGCAAAATACGTAATCTTATGCAAAAACTTCATGTACGTACTTTAAACGTTGAAGCCTTTACGTAATTAGTAATTACGTAATAGAAGTAATTTATGCTTTTTCGTACAACCTCTTGCTCAGCTGCCCTCTGTAGATATTAGTCCAACCTACGCTCTATAGATATTAGTCACCCCTGGGACCGTCATACATATTCGTCCGACCTTAGTTCTGTAGATATTAGTCCTCACTCTGAAGTTCATAGATGTTAGTCCAACATATGAGCTGTAGATATTCGTCCGACATACAGGTTGTAGATATTAGTATCTGGAGTCCAGTCAGACTAGCAGTAACTATTGTTTTGTGGAAATCCACCCTCTCTGCCTATGGTGTGACGATTGCTGGATAGTTAAATGAAGGCTATTCTGAACATTTAGTTCTAATAAGTCACCTGACCAATGAATAAATCCCTACGAGTGTACCCTGCATTTGTTTGTGAACATTACAATAAGTTTTGACTAAGACTGGACAGCAGTAGAATCTTGGTAGGGCTGGTCTTAAGAACTCGTTGAACGTGCCGTGAGGCCATCTGTAACGTAGAACACTTGTGTTCACCAAACAAATGCACCGTATGAGCTTTTATGGAGGAGGTATTGTGCTCGAATGTGCGGGGATTAATGCTCGCTGTACGGCCATGCACATTGTGATTGAAAGACGTACGTGCTCACTACAGATTTCAACAAATATAAAAAGAACATAATGTTATGTACAAGATGGTATATTAAAGGCATAGTGTTATGGTAGACGCTTCACGTGCTGCCTTTGAGCGGACTACAGTTGTACTAAATATGAAAAAACCAACCGGCTTAGGACATGAAAGAAATGTAACAGTATCTTAAATTATTATTCTTCACAGTGCTCTGGGAGTTAACTTTGTTGGTTTTACTTTACTTCTTGAAATAATAACTCGTGTTGAACGCCAGTGGCGTACGTTGATCTTTGGTGACTGGACATTTGGACAACTCAGAATGAAATCAACTTAGATACTCCTTTGAAAGATTGTGATGAAAAAATGGTTAAATAGGTAACGTTAGGTTAGGATTATTTTAAAATTATTTTTTTAATATCTTTTAAAGATTTTTCGAAGAGGTGTTGAGTTGACTTGATTCTGAGTTGGCATGGAACCTGATCTTTAACGGATCTCGTCAATTAACGACAAAAGAAATGAAATTATGTTTATCCATCGATTAACATATTATCTAATTTTTAAAATTAGTTAAATTCGATAAAACCCTTATAATGAATATGTTAGCCGAATCAATTCCTTCGAATCACGGCTCCCGTGGTCGAGGGGAATTGATAATCCCAGTTGCAACCATTATCTTTTTCTATTTTTCTGTGTCTTGTTCTCTTTCATATTTTCGTTTAGATTTAATTAGTGTTATCTTCTTCTTCAATGATACATTACATTGATGGGAATAACCTTCAAAAGTTATGAAAAGAGAAGGTAAGTTAAATATACATATGTTACATATTTATCCGAGACGCTATCTAGGTTACAAACCAATTCTTAGAACGACTGTTGCCAATAAAAAGGGTAGTTGCCTATAATATGGAAAAATTAGTTGAAATTGATATATAGTTATTTCTAAAATATTAAAATGTGAGATTGACAATTACGACGGTTTCTTAGAAGGTGGCAATGGCTGAATTGGTAAAAGCGAATGTCCCGGTTAGACGAGAGGTTCTGGGTTCCATTTGCGACCATTATCTTTTTCTATTTTTCTGTTTCTTGTTCTCTTTCATATTTTCGTTAAGTTTATTAGTGTTATCTTCTTCATAAAAATTTAATTCTTTTATTTTTATTTTTATTATTTTAACTTTATGAGTAAAACCTCAAATTATAATATATATATATATATATTTTTTTTAAGTGAATACCGCACAAGAATCTCAACTGCTCCCGTCTGGAGCCAGTGAGACTATGGCTTCCCCAATTGGGGTATGTTGTGAGGCTGAAGGTAGTGGGGAGGGGAAGGAGGTGGGGAAGAGGAAGGTTGGGAAGTACCTGGCTATTCTGATCTGGTCACTAAACACGGCTAAAGCCATTTTCAAGCAACGTTTCAATTCTGAATGGTGGTCTTACACCAGGGCGATACTAATAGTATCTTCCACTCTGGAACATGCCGCAAATATACTATATATTATTTTTTTTAAATGAATTAATTGTGAAATAACACAAATTAATCAAATAAAATTTATTTGCGCATGCCGGGTTCGAACCCGCGACCTCCGGAATGTAATTTAATTAAATGAAGACAATATAAGCGAAAGTCAATATCTTTTTTCGATTTTTCTGTTCTCAGATTTTCGACTGACTTTCGCTTATATTGTCTTCATTTTAATTAAAAATTTAATTCATTAATTTGTGTTATTTCACAATTTTATTCTTAAAATAAAGAGCATATTTGTGGCACATTCCACGGTGGAACGTATTCTCGGTATTGCCCTGGTGTAGAACCAACGTTCATAATTGAAACGTTGCCTGAAATAGTTTTAGCCGTGTTTCCTGACCGAATCTGAATACCCAGGTACTTCCTTACCTTCCTCCTTCCTATCTCCTTCCCCTCCCCACTACATTTTCAGCCTCACGACAAACCCCAATTTGTGTTGCTGTATTCTCACCGGCTCCAGATAGAAGCAGTTGGGACTCTTGTGTGGGTAATCGAGAAAAATCAATTAGGAAATGTTAAGATTTTTATTACTAGATAGTAATTCGATCTATTTTCCAAAATGTACATCTACCCAATGAAAGAGCGAATTTATATTAGGTCCTTACATATAAATTGGCGTTTTGTATGGGAGGAACATAAAGTCGTTTTTTTTAAAATATAATATATTTATTTAATCAAAGTATGTACCATTGCTATCTGTGCACTTTTGCCATCTCATAGGTAGTTCATCGATCCCTTTACTAAAAAAACCATTCGGACGGGAATCAATAAAATCTTTGAAGGCTGCCCCATCGGAGTTGAATTTTTTCCCTTGAAAAAAAATGGTAATCTGTTGGGGCAAGGTCCGGAGAGTACGGTGGATGTCTTAGACATTCCAATTGAAGCTCCTCTAATTTGGTAACCCTCTGTTGTGCAGTGTGTGGTCTAGCGTTCTAACGCGCGTTTGTTGATTTGCTTCACTCAATTCGTGAGATACCCACCTTTCAAGCTTTTTCACCTTCCCAATTTGCTTCAAGTGAATTAAAACAGTTTTATCACTAACACCGCAGCCTGCAGCTAACTCGGACGTGGTTTGCGATGGATCCGCTTCCACAATAGCCTTCAATTCTTCATTATCAACTTTGGTCTCCGGCCGTCCACGGGGCTTGTTATGCAGGTCGAAATTTCCAGAATGAAAACGGTGGAACCAAAAACGCACTGTGTTTTCTTTTGCGGCACCGTCGCCATACACATCATTAATCCTTCGGGCCGTTTCTGCAGCGCTGGTGCCACGGTGGAACTCGTACTCGTAAATAACGCGATATTTCAAGTTTTCAATTTTGTAAACTAAGTGTCGGAAAGAAAAAAAACAATTAAGGAAAAAACAAATGAATTTCGAAACACAAATATATGAGTAAATAGCTGTATAATTTGAATTTGGAATTCCTAACCAAAGAGAAGATATTTGAGATCAAAGTTGCCAGTACGGCAAAACGCCAATTTCATATGTAAGGACCTAATATTAATTTCAAAATCTTTACATTTGAATGTTTTAAGAATTATGTTTTAGAATTATGTTTTTTTATCATTGTTTTCTGAGAGGTGTTAAGGTTCTTAGATTTCATGAACTGCACACCACTGCGAGTAGCCTATTTACTCTTGTAATCCAGACAAACAATAGTGTTAGAATATCGTTTTTTTTAGAGACACGCAAGATTTACAGTTGGATTTCACGCCACATGAAATCAATGGGACAAAAACAGGCGGATTTTGTGATGGCCGTTATGGAGAAAAATAAATATCTTTCAACTTCCTCCATTGATGTGTATTAAGTGATCGGTACAGCCAGACTTATTGTGCGGAATAGAATGCCTAGATGATGTATGAATGTGAGTGAGGCAAAGACAAATGAATGTGGAATCACCCCACCTCATGTGGAATCCTCACGAGGTGGGGTGCTCCCTCATGTTGGAGAGGGTTCAAAAAAAGTTTCTAAGATTTCTCTACATGAGGGGTATGGCCACTATCTATGGCTCTACCCTTCTGGGTATGCGGGGAGTTCACTCCCTGCAGCTCAGAAGTGAGGGGTATGCCACCACCCACTTTTTCAGACTGCTGCGAGGCTATATTGAGAACTACGCCATTTTGGAGCGCGTGAGTCTCCATGTTCCAGATGACTATCTTAGACGGCGTCATCATAGATTATTCTTTCTTCCTGCCTGTAGTACTAACCTGCCAAAGGTTCTACCGGGAGGGAGGAGTATATTGCTCCAGAACTAAATCTTTTCCGAGATTGATGTATTTGGCGTCGGTGAGGAGAGATTCAAAAAGGAACTTCTTTTGATTCTCCAAACTGATGAAATCTTCACCACTGCCTGAGATTTTTATTTTGAAATTGCTAGGTTTATTCAAATTTCTTTTATGTATAATTATATGTTTACATTATTTTTAAAATATTTATATGACGTTATTTCTTTATGCAATAAATTAAAATTTGTAATTGTGTAAAAAATAAATAAAAAAAACTATTATTATTTTTAAAGACTATGTGCCAATAACGAGTTGTTTGGCGGTCCGTCCTCTCTGCCTACTATTGCCAGTGGGCAGTGCATCCCCAGTTGGGGTATGTTGTGAGGCTGAAGGTAACGGGGGAGGGGAAGGAGATAGGGAAGAGGAAGGTGGGAAAGTACGTGGCTATTCAGATCTGGTAACCAAACACGGCTAAAGCCATTTCAAGCAACGTTTCAATTCTGAATGGTGGTCTTATACCAGGGCAATACTGGGAGTATCTTCCACTCTGGAAAGTGCCGCAAATATACTTTATATTATTTTAAATTAATAAATTGTGAAACGACACAAATTAATCAAATAAAATTTATTTTCCACGCCGGGATTCGATCCCGCGACTTTCGGAGTGCGAGTCAAGGACTATTACTTACCGTTGGACTACGCCGGCCGTCTGTATGTTAGTAAGTCACTAGTTTTTGGTCAACATTTATATGTCTTCGTCATAAGTCACTAGCTAAAGTCTTAGATGTAAGTAAGTCACTAGTTATAATTGTAAATCTTAGTTGTAAGCCAGTAATATTAATTCTTTTACATATGTATTTGTCAAAACCGTTGAGGTGATTTTTCACAAAAACGGCGCTTTATAAATTAGCCAAATAATATTATTCTTATTAGTTCATAAAACATCGAAGTTGCTTTTTCAAATTTTGTGAAAGTTCTGTTCTAGAGTTGTTATGCGAAAAAACTGGCACTTGGTACTTTTCGTTCATCTATTCCTTTTCAGATAATTTCGTGTTAATGTTCATAATCTGATTGTACACGCTACTCCGTCTAAAAGCAACAGAATACGTAAATTTTAAAAAGTTTTTTTGTAAATTATTGCTGATCAGATTTTAAAATTTAATGGGTTTGCTATAAGCATAAGTAACTATAATTTTGTAATATTAAAGTCGTTACATCTGCAAACAGAGGATTAGGATAATCTCTCAGAATCATTCACTTGAACATCTCACTTTCCCTGATATTCAAAATAAACATTTCTCGAGTAAGACAAAAGGACTTCAAAGGAGTATCCACAGTTCTGAAAGCAGCTAGACGGGTAGGAACTACAATAAGATTGAAGAGATTTCATCTTTTATAAGAAACGGTTTCCTCCTGCGCCTTATGTATACGGCTTTGCATTGTTATCCATTTGTAGTTTGGAGCAAAACGAAATTTCCTTGGATCCTTTGAAGGCATTCAAAGACTTGTTGATGAAATGAATTTAAAAGGAGAGAGGTAAAAAATGCACCGCATATGTGCCGTCTGAATAGACAGGTCTATGTTAAATGCAGGGGCGTCAAACACTTCCAAACGTATATTTACACTTTATTTAAGAACAATTTTTAATAAATTTCTTGGTATATTTCAATTAATTAACTGACTATCCATCCAAACTAATATTATAAATGCGAAAGTGCGTGTGTTTGTTTGTCACGCTTTCACGCCTAAACAGCTAAACCGATTTTAAAAACTCTTTCACGAATAGAAAGCTACATTATCAGCGAGTAACATAGGCTGTATATAATGGTAAGCTCTGGCGTTATGAAATTTGTATAAATGAAAATGTTTGTATTTCATATATTTTAGCGGCAGGAAGGAAAGGCAGAGGGAAGGTTGGGTTCGCGAAGAGACGAGGGAGGGAGAAGGCGGGGACGGACGGACTGGCAACGCATGCCAGGTACCAGCTAGTAATAAATGAATACAAAAAACACTTCGGTTTAACAGTGATTCATATCAAGGCGCTCACAAATACAATTACATTGAACACGGTTGATACCATCCCCAATTAAAGACAAACACAACATTGATAACATAGTGGAACATAATTTGCTTCACAATACTAAGAAAACATTCTGTAAAGTATATTATACCCCACAAGACACCATCTCAATACTGTAAGCACAGAAAATAATGTATACATTATACTCATAACATATTATACAATGATGGTATAGTAGTATTTTGTCATGTTAACATAACTTAAATTAATAGCTTCCACAGTAAGGGATTTAAGGCAAGAATTTTTTTTAATTAATTATTACATGACAGACATATTTAATCCCCCCAAAAAACCGATCTGCAGCTTGTAATAATATGATGTAACATTTTGGCGTCTTTTGTTGAAGGATTAAAGACAATTGCCTTCGAGTCGCAAAGCTCTCCGCGGATTCCGCCTGAAAGAGCTTTTGAACTGAAATGACAAGCCCGACAAGGCTAAGTGCCAATTAGCAATGTATGTATTTTTACCGCCGGCAAATAGCGTTCGTTCGCTTCAATTCAATGGCCAAGGAATTGAATGGAGTAATTTCCCTCGGCAGGTAACTCTGATGGCATGATGTCGAGTTATGTATGAGTGTAGGCTAAATGAATAAAATAAGTAAAGTATAGTTGTAAGGCAACATAAACTAAGTTAATGTATGGATTCCGTGAAGATGGTGCTTTTAAGCATTTCATTCGCGGAGTTTTATATTTATTTTGCATAATAACAAATGCATTTTATTTTTCTAGCTGTGACTAGTATTGACCAGTATTGAATTTAACTTCTCACGTTAATTTCACCTTGTCTGAGGGAATTCGGACATAATGTGACATTAACATTATTTATGGTGTAGTGAATCAGAGAAACCAGTATTCAATATTATTAAGGTATAGTACGCTCCAAACTTAAATGCCGACCTGAACTTGATACGATCCATTCTCGCGTAGTTACAGTCATTTTACCGACTTACAATGACCGTAGGCGAAAGATAAAGTAAAATGAAAATACGTGCGACAGAGAAAGGCGTGGTGATGCCGCTTTTCGGACCATAAACTCGCCTATTGTGACGACTTTCGCATCATCAGGTCGGCATTAAAAATTGGCGCTTACCACCACCGATAGGTTTTATGATTATTCCGGTAACTTTTCAACGTAGATCGCTAACAAATACATATTAGTCAATGTAGACTTTAAATTAAGCTAATTTAAGCGACATTATCGATTTGCTTGTGTTAGGGAGCCTGAAAACAGAAGCGGTCGGTGCGTAGTTTAATATATTGAAACAAAAAATCAGAGTGTGCAATTCACACATAGTAGAAGTGAAACTAGATGTCGCTTTATTTTCTTTTGCCTGTTTATTTTAAAGTGGTTTGAAGATTGAATATTGATTTTACAAAAATAAAAATGTTTATTTTTTTGGATTGGTAGGTATTTTTAGCCCCCGTTCGCTGGATATCTCTCTGGGTGCTGAGAGGTGGGCGTATTGGAGTGCGTAGTCGTGAATTTAGCGCATTATACGAGCGTTAGAACCGTGGACCGTCAAATAATAAAAAATATTTTGGACGCCTTTCCGTTTCTTCTGAATTTAAAATCGCTAAAGGGGCTACGGAAGTTTAATTTCAAAACGGGTAAATGCGATAATAATAATTACAAATCCATTTTTTTAAAGATTCTATATTCCATTTTTATTTTTCTCCGACCGGATCGCTTTCGGACAAACGCTATCACCTTTAGACTGGTACATTTTGCCTAAAGCTATGATATTTATACTTAATTTGATAATTATCTATTTACAACGTGCTGTTGAATTTCGTTTTGCTTTCTATTACGCTTGGGAATAACATACAATATATTTTTTGGGTCTTGCCGTAATAGTTTTAATTGTTTCTTGTTTCCAGATATTGTGGACATTTTTATGTTTATTTACCTATAATAATAGGACACCAACCTAAAGTTTATCAAGAAAATAGCGCTTGTAACTAACTAATTCATAATAAATATCATTAAATATAAATATTTTGTTATACATAGGTACTTAATTAATACGATGGAGTTTCACCAAGGAGGTATTTATTATCAGTCGGATAAATGGACAAGCATGTCGATGATTTTCTTGTAAGGAATACATAATTCAATTTGATGAATAGAATTTAGTCCAGTTTATTTATTAGTACCATTAACAACCCCTGATAAAAATGTATCCTGAAGGTTGTAAGGTTTCGTGCAGGTTGTAAAAAAAACTATCAGTCAAACGAGTTTTAACTGCCGGAGAGCGAGGCTTCTTTTACTTAAATTCTTTACTGTGTTACTCAGAACTAACTTAGGTGTAATGCACAAATAATATTATCTGTAGTTAACTATGAAGCAGGGAAATCAGACTTCGAACTTAGCTTGAAATAATTTTCTTAGACTTATACTTAGACTTATTTCGACTTAGACTTACTTCGAACTTAGCTAATTTTAACTGAACTAACCATCATATCGTTTCTCCGCAGGGGCAGGCATAGAGAACGGACCACCAATCAACTCGGTCTTGGCACACACTATTTACATCGTTCACATTCATGCATCATCTCGTAAATACTCCTCTAATATTCTGACTTTTGACATGGCCCGACTCAAGTATCTGATTCACTGATCGTTCCATGTGTTCCTTTGGCCTCCCTGACTTCTTCTACCATTCACATTTGCATCATAATATATTCTCCTTACACTATTTCTTCGTTTATTTGCTCTACATGCCCAAATCATCTTAGGGTCCCTTTCTTAATACTACTCATCACGATTACATCAATCAGCCTTGCGTGTTTTGCGGATTTCAACATTTCTCACATGATCATAGATGGTTTTAACACACTTATGCCCCAGGGAGCTCATTTCTACACAATTCAGTCTACTTTCATCCTTCTTCTGCCAGATTCTAGCCCCATTGTCATTAATTTTAATGCCAACTAAATATTTTCGCAAAGTCAGATTCACAGCGTTGTCTAATAACTGGAGTGCCATAATTCTGGTGGCTCCGGATATATCGTATTATACTGTAGTATTTGCATAAAAGTGAAATAATAAATTAGTGGCAGTAATTGCTATCTGAAGGAAACTAATAAAAACATCTTAGGGTGTAATTTGCTTAGAAAATAAATAACGCGTTTCAATCTATACATGTATTTAAATCAAAATATGCTTGCTTGGAATATGAGTTATGACTTGTCTATGTATTGCTACATTAAGCAAAGGAAATGTTTAAAACTTTCAACTTACCTTCTTTCCGTCCTCGCGAAGATATCTGGATTATTACAATCGCATGACAATACATAAGAAAAGTTTTTTTTAATTATTACAAAAACTCTTACGAAACTGTCAAAAATGTCACAATTTCAGAATGACATTTTGCAAACCATCAATTGTTAAATCAAAATTCAATTTTTGAAACTCTTTAAATGAATGAATTTATTTGAAGTACCTATTCACCTATGGTACTAACCAAAATCGAATACTTTGAATCTAATCAAGAATAATGTAAATTTGATTTATTGTTCTTTTAATATACAAAAATGTAAGTTTGCAATATAAGATTTGTAAAACAAGTTGCAATAGGTGGATTGAAAATCTGAATGTACCGGGAATGAATTTATTGAACGCGGGAGAGTGGACGGGATCGCGGGAGGGAGGTTTGCGGGAGAGGGGCAAGGGAAGGCGGGCAAAGTGGAGGGGGAACGTATGAGGGGAAGGGGACATGGGAGAGGAAGAGGAGTTGGAAGGGGAACGGGACGAATGGGAAAAGACACGCAGGACGAAACAATTTCTTTATTTATTTATTGATTTATTGTGAAAAACAGTATAATCCATTTACATTTCACAAATAACAGTTTATAAATTACAGTTTATAATAAGTAAGTATACATATACATTTATTTGCATGGGTAAGTACATCAATACTATCTGATTAGCCAGATTTGGTAAATAGTATGCTTATTGCTGTCTTAAATTCTCTTTGGTTCAAATTAAAAATGTCAATCACAGAAGAAATGTGATTTAACAAAGTAGTTATTCTCCCCAAAGGCATGATCAGTGGCATTGCAACGCTTGCCGGGAACTCGCTAGTAATAAATAAAAATTACGCTTGCTGACTTTTTGGCTGTTAAAATTAATAATTCTCACTGGTGTTTAAAATTGCGAAAAATTACTATTAATTATGTTGTAAAATAGTACAATAAATCAACCCCTCCACGGCCTGATTCCGACCGTGCAATTTCGGGTGAATTCAACGGTTAGTGGTGAAACTCGCAATTTTACTAAAAGCAAAAATATTAACGACTCTTTTAGCATGCAACCTAAAATGGAAAAACAATGCCCATAACGTGATTAACATTAGTCGTAATTAGGGTGGCGTTATGGCACGTTGGAACGACAATTTGCGGTTAAACGACGTTGCGTTTTTACATTTACCGGCTAGTGATTTTCGGGATTATCCATAAAAACTTATGCCCTTTTTTACAGTTGAAGCCACCACTTATAATGACCTAAAATCGCACTTTATTATGATTGTTTTTTTAGTCGTAGCTATAAACTATAGGTAAAGGGTGTCCGGGAATAAAGCTTACTAGCTTGGAGAGGTGATTCTTCATGGTGCGATTGTGAAAGTAAAAGAGAATTTTATAATTTCAATTCCTTTTTTTGGATCACACAAAAATATATTTTTTGGAAATTGCGTGCAAACAAATCAACGCTTTTTACACGAAAAGTAACTTATCCTCTCGGGCTAATTATTTCGATTTCGGGAACAGCTCACATAGGTCTCAGAAGTCTCGTTGTATCTCCCTTACGAACCTAGTATGATGTTAACGGTGTTAGAAAGAGAAAATACCACGCTTTACGTCTGAATCTAGACGTTAACCGCAAAATGTGCACCTCTATGATGCCAGTTTCCGACCGCAATTTGAAAAAAAAAAAAAAGAAATTTCGTGAATTTTTATTAATCATTTTTTTATGAAATGATGGAAAAGGTAACATTTTAACCACAGCAAGCTAAAAAAATCTCTTGTGTCGTGATGGAGGACTTAGCCAGCCGAGGAATAGAGCACGCGACGCCCGGGTTGGACCCAAAAACAAAGCCAACTCTGCCACTGACCGGTTTGTAATACATTTTTCTAATAACGTAATGATCTATGTTTGCATTCAAAATTGTAATGTTTCAAAAACGATGTGTTTATTTCCAATAATAACACTTGAAATAGTATTTTATTATCTTTACAAACAGTTTTTAATGATAATGATACTTGGCTGATTAATATAGCGCCGTTTTTGTGAAAAATCACCTCAAGGGCGCTGTACAAGTAAATCCTACTAATATTATAAAGGCGAAATTTTGAATGGATGTATGTATGTTTGTTACTCTTTCGCGCAAAAACATATTGGCTGTAGCTCAGAGCTCTGGCATTATGAAACTTTTATAAAAAATTTGCAATAGGTGACACGATTAGTTTAATCCTATTGGATGTATGGTTATGGTGGTGAGGGGGGGGGGAAGTGGTTAGGGGTGGTGGAGGGTTTAGGGGGGGTGGATGGCTGGAGGGAGGGGGAGTGGAGTGGGGATAGGGTAGGTGGAAGAGGCGGAGCGGGAACCCCCCTAATACTATGCGAGCGAAGCCAGGAGCAAAAGCTTGTATATAATAAAATTGGTGTATTTTAAGATAATTTGACACCGAAAAAATAATAATAGGCAAGGCGTGTGTGCCAAGACCGAGTTGTTTGGCGGTCCGTCCTCTCTGCCTAACGGGAATGGGAAACGGCGAGATGGTTAGTTAGTTAGTTTTAGTTTTTTAGGTTAGTTTTAGTTAAAAATAAGGAGTCCAAATATTTTCAATAGAACAATGCTAAGAGCGATAGAAAAAGCAACCGGCAAGCTTCGGGAGCGCCTATTTTAGTTTTCGGATACTCGGAATTTTCGTAAAAAAGTAATTAATATTTACTAATATTTAATACTGCGCCATTCGAAGAATGCGATCATCACCGCCATGACTGCCTGGATGGAATCTCCCCTGATGACCCTCTGGAGACGGGAGACGATGAAATATCCTCCGTAAACGGCTATTTACATTCATTTTAGTGTTTGATACATACATATTTTTTTTTCTCAGTTTCATTTTTCATGCTTATTCGTTTATTTAATTTAATTTATGTGTTGTTATTTACTTTTTACCTTAACTTATTATTTATCTTTTTTTGTTTTTTACATTATGGAATGCATTGCATGGCACTTCCCCTGCATACATTCTGTAATAAACTTATATTATTATTATTATTATTAATTTACTTCCTGAAATTAGCGCACTTTGCCTCCGGACACATAATTAGATAAAATACATAACCACATGAATATCAAAAATTGTATTTGTGAGCGCTTTGATATGAATCAGTGTTGACAAACTTAATAATTAATTTTTTTAAATCTGCTCAGAGGTTGCTACCCATTCTAGAGAGCTGAAGGGTCTATCCACGGTGCTATCGGCCTCTTTGTTAGTTACGCCAAAATATATTTAAGTAGATTGTAAGTTGTTATCAATCACAGAGTAGATTCCAATAAAGTTTTCAGTAATCGAGGTTTATGTTATAATGTCAATAAACTCACCGTAGAATTCTGCCATAGTTTGTAAAATGTTTCGTGTTCAAAGATAATAACTGCAAAAATTGACCATGTATTCGATTATCATTAAAGATATTGAACATGTTTTGCTCGAATAAAATCAGGCCGCTACAGCAGTAGTTGGATTGAAATTAATGTTACGTCGATCCTCCATACATTATTATCAGTAGGTAGGCACATAACTGAAAAGCAGAAGAATAAGGGAAAGATCTGGATATACCAATTAAATCTAATTCTTAAACTGGCAAAATCAAAACTTTTTTTTATTTCTAACATAATACATAATTAACTCAGCCCTTAAGGTAATTTTTCACAAAAACGGCGTTGTATATCATCAACCAAAAATTATTAATTAAAAAAAGTATTATTGCGTTGAGTACTAACTGTCCGGTCCCAGTGGGACTACGGAATCCCGATTGGTTTACTCGTATGCTGTGAGATTTAAAAGGTTTGGGGTAGGGAAGGAATGGGGAAGACCTGCCTATTAAATTCGAATACCAAACACGGTTAAAGCCATTTGCAATGTTTCAATTTTTACAGATGCTCTTTCACCAGGGCACCACTGATAGCGGTCCACTCTTGATTATTTTCGCATTCATTTTTTTTAAATGCCAATTTTCTGATGGATGCATTCACCTCCAGGACATTTATTGATCGGTTTGTAATGTACAAATCAAATGAATAAAAAAATGTGATCATTGATGGAGGAGCTAATATTACTAAATTTACTTGGAACCTAAATAGGTCTCGACCACAGACATTTAAATTGATGGACCAGACCATCAGGGAAAAGGTAAAGACTAAAAGTTTCACGGAAAAGGAAGGTGGCGTGACCGTCTGTCTCCCTTTCTGTGATCTGTCAACAAATTAATCTGACAGTATAAAGGCAACGTGCATTGTAATATCACCACAAAATAAAATCTAATTAGGTACTAGTCCTTTTTACAATAGCTCGCAAATTGTTGGCTGAGTAAAAAACTTAACTAAAACTTATGCATCCCAAATCGGATGGTAAAAGTTCAGACTTGTTCCAAAATTAAATATGTGGTTACACTATTCAAATCCTTTATAATTTATTCTAAGCCGTTTGGTTAATAAATCAGGTACGCCTCATACGTCATACATATGTCTGGTAATGTTACATTATCGTGAAAACAAGCTTATAGGTACGAGTGTTTAAGAATGAACATTAAAAAAATAGCCACAATGGACTGCACTGAAAACCATTGACTTACTTTAGCGAATGCCAAAAATATGGTCACGTGGTTTGCCTCTTTGTGTAGGGCAAGTCTATCAATTTCGATGACTGAGGTCTCAACGGCTCAATGAGTATTGTCTGATTAGACAGAGATCTTGCATTCCATCCCCAGTCGCGACCGTTACCTTTATTTTAAATTTTCGGCTTGTTTCATATTCAGTTTAGGTTTATTAAAATTATCTCCTTCTTCAATGAAAATAATATTCCACGGAGACTATAGTGTCGCCTGCCGCCGGAAATGGTTCCCGGTCAACTCACATCAATGAAGCGGCTATTTAGGGATTTAATTCAAATAACAGTAGACTTTACAAACACTTCTTTTGCGTAAATGTATATCGTAACAAACTGTAGATGAACATTGATATGGAAAACCTTAAAAAAAAATTTAATGAATCAAAAAAAATTTTCTTCTTCAAACTTTGTAAATACTCTTAATATTAATCTTATCCTGACGAAGAAAACTTAGTTTTCGAAACATGTTGATAATATTGATTATATAGTGGTGTTTAAAAATTTATTACTTTTCATTTAAATTTAAAAAATGTACCTAATTATACTCTGCATACATGTCATGTACATAACTGATTTATTTGGACTATTTTCATGAACCAAAATCAATGTTTTGTTTAGCGTGGCGAAGCCTTGATGATTAATAACACGGCAGAGGTGAATCCAAAAAGCGACGGCCATTTGACAAAAGATTTAAGATTTGTTCGTGTGATCATTGTTTCTGGTTAATCTGAATTGTTCCTGCATTTATTATGGGACGTGATGTGGGTTAATTTATGCCGGTTGTCCCATGTAAAAACAACACAGCGCTACCCCATCGTGTTGTCATAAATTGGAAGGGACACGGGAAACGCAATATGATTTATGGGTAATCAATTCATAGAAATATCAAAGTGGATAAATAATTTATTAAACGAGTAGGTTCCTACCGCAAGTGATGAGCTTTAGCTATAATCACAGAGGTTGTGGGATTAAATGAGTAGGTACTAATTATTATAAGCAATAATTATTGTCAGCCTGAAACACTCATTTACATTGAAAAATCTTCCGAGAAAAGATACTTGCCGCCAACGGGCTTTGAACCCGTGTCCTTCTGATTGCCGGTCGGATACTCTGACCACTGAGCTATGGCGGCTTATCAAATACCCGCCAAATAATTCAATATATACTAGTGTTTCATTCAACAATTACTGCTTATTTAATTATTCAAAAGGATTCATCATATTTGTAATCATTTATTTGGAAAAACACAAGAAGGAACAGACTTTCAAATAAGGATTTAGAAGGTAACTTAGAAATAAAGTAGGCTTCTGTTCTCAGTCCTAGGAGAGTATTTATAAAAATATTTTATGGTTATCGTAAGCTTTAAAGGGTTCTCTTGTTGACCGTTATTTTGGTGAATGGCATTTTAATGATTGGGGTAATTTAATGAATAGTTTTTTAATTGAAATAATTGTTTTGACGGTCACAAAAAATAGTAAAACGACATGGGGGCTACGGAACGACATTGACAACAGGCAATTAAATTTAAATAAATTGTCCTTATTTGACGTATCGTTGCTTCTAAAAAAGGCAGCGAGGTATGTTGGAAGTAAAAATAAAACTACCGACGAATAAGTAAGCGACGACTTACTAAAGAACCCTACCATTTAATTATTATATCTGAAGAAACATTAAGAAACATCCCTGATGAAGTTTCAGAACAAACCGACTCTAGTTAATTTTATATTTGGGTTATAATGCCGTGTTGCGCTTCCTTTTTAGGGGCCATCCATAAATTACGTCACACCACCAGAGGGTTAGGGGGAGGGAAGTAGAGATTGTGTGACTAGTGGTATGTGGGGGTCATCAGCTCTGTGACTTGAACTACTGTTTTGATTTTTTTAAATGCAAAATTGCAAAATAAGTGACGTCACACTAGGGGGGAGGGGTCTCACAAATGTGACGATTTATGACAGGAACGAGGGGGGTAAAAAAATCATGAAATTCGTATGATGTTACAGTTTCCATCATCCGGATAGATGTGAATTACACTGTAACACTGTACGAAAGGCTGGCTAAAGAAGGAGGAAGCTAACACGGTTTAATATCCAAAAATAAATCACGATAATAATTTTGAGTTTGTTTGAGTCTATTTGCTTGTTACTTAAGTACAGTAGAAACCGTTTATTAAGACTCCGCCTATATTGACCAACCGCTTAATATGAAGTAATTACACAGCGAAGTTTGGTTTTCTTATAAAATTCTTCATTACAAAGTCACACATAATGACTTCGCTTATGGTGACATAACTTATTTTTTAATAAATTATGTCCAGTTATAGTGACCGACATGATTCCTAACACCTTCGGCAGTGTTCGGGGGGTAGTTGAAGGTCACGCATTGTTCGTTGGTGATTAGTAAAAAAAATTACATCTCAACATCGTCGTAAAGCATTCACGATTGATTAATTGACGTAAAATTTTTATTACGATTTAATATGCTGTGTTTCTCTCTATTAAAATAAATACCTAATAAAAACAGAAGGTTGTTTATTTTCTACAAAATGCTTTGTATAACGTGCGCTTAGTATGACGTGTTTATCATTTCCCTTCGACGTCATTATAAACGGATTCCACTGTATATTTAATTGCCAAGAACTTGCTCGGAGTTACTCGTAAGTTCTCTGTGTAGGTATTTACCTAAATCAGAGAGTTACTAGAGCTTTAGTTGTCGAAAAGCGTGTCTTTTGACACACGGATATACCGACACGGTTTTCTGTTTCCAAGTTTGTTTATAACCCAAAAAGGTACGGAAATGCACGGAACATTGGCTGCGAACGACTCCGGAAAAGGGGATATATCAAGGCCAAAAAGGTACATGCATGCTTTAATAACAATCCCCAATATAAAAAAGTACCAATCCGCACAGGTTTGCACCTTTTTTGAATATTAACTGAATAATACTTCTCGATGTGTTGGTTTTTACTCGTCATTTTGGTGGCCACAGGAATCAGAATGCGAAAGCTCTGGGGTTTGATATTATTATGCCATTTTTCAGCACACGACAAAGCTTCTGAATAATACTCACTCTGGAGTGATGGAAAATTAAGCAACTATATTTGTTACAAATGCGGTGACAGTTTGAAAGTCAAAACCCTGATGCTGACTCTTACCTTTAACGATGAAATTTTCGCAATAATTAACCTTCATTATTTTTTTTTACATTGACCCTACACAATTTAAATTTTATACCTGGGCTGCAATGTAAATGATAGATGGGATCCTTCAGTTGAAATCAAATGCCGCATTGACCACGTGCAACCTATATCCGCATGAAAAAAATGTTCTGCAGTCATGATCTCAACCTTGGATTACGAATGCGAATGGTCAGATGCTATGCGGTATTATTTTATGGAATGGAAGCATGGACGCTTACTGAAGAAATAATTAGGCGACTTGAGGCATTCGAGATGTGGATCTACAAAAGAATACTTAAAATAAGCTGGTTGGACAGGGTTACGAATGAAGATGTTATGGTTTTTTTTTTTTTTTACATTAACTCCACACAGGAGGCTCTGAGGAAAATAATTTCCCTCAGGACCAATGTCATCTGGGATGCTGTGTGGAGGGTCTTTTTGAGGAGAGGAAGGAATGAACATTGGTCTTGAAGAGACCCATGTTGTAGGAAGGAGGAAACACAGAGGCTGGCAAATCATTCCACAGCCGAGCTGTTGAACACAAGAACGAGTCGAAGAAACGACCCGTTCTCATGTGACAAATGTCAACCGTGTACAAATGTTGGGCACGCGTTTGGCGTGTTTCCCGACTATGCACCGGTGCCGAAGGGATCAATGATGCTAGTTCCTCGGAGCATCTTCCATTGTAATACCGGTAGAACAAGGATAGCATTCCCACCCGACGCCTGTGCTCTAAAGATTGCAATCCGTCTGTTAAGATGGGAGAATCTATCAAACGGACCGCCCGTTTCTGCACAGAGTCGAGGGTATTTTTCAGGTATTTTGGAGCTCCAGACCAGAGATGGCTGCCAAATTCAACCGTGGGGCGTACTTGTGATTTGTACAAGGTTAGCAGTTGTGTACTATTAAAGTATCTGCGGGCCCTGTACAGTACGCCCAGTTTTTGGGAGGCTAGCTTTACTCTGGCTTCGATGGAGCCCCCATACCTGAGCTGGTCACTTAGGGTTACACCAAGCATATCAATGGAGGGCCTGTTCGGAAGATTGCTTCCGTTGAAAGATACTAGATTTTCATTTCGATCCCTTTTGGACGTAATCAGACAAGATTGGGTCTTTGAAACATTAAATTCAACGAGATTATTTTTACCCCAAGAGAAAACACTCTCGAGGTAGCCGTCCATTCTTTGCTTCAAAGCCCTACGAGCTGTTGGAGTTTGTGAGCCCTTTGGGGGCTTGTCAAACAAAAATCTAACAAAGTTGGAGACAGAACCGATCCCTGCGGGACGCCAGCATTTATCGAGTGTGAGGAAGAGGTGAAACCATCGACTACCGTCTGAATCGACCTCCCCCTCAAGAAGTCGGCAATCCACGTACACAAGGATGCGGGAAGTCCGTAAGAATGCAGTTTGTTGACAAGTCCTCGGTGCCAAACCCGGTCAAAGGCCTTGGAGATGTCCAGTGCAACCGTTTGGGTCTCACCGAAACGTTCCAGGCATCGCCCCCAAACATGCGTCACATACGCGAGAAGATCACCGCACGAGCGGTTCCGACGGAATCCGTATCGACGGTCGTAAATAATTTTGTTCTTCTCGAGGTATGTGAGCAGTTTGTCGTTGATCACACGTTCCATCACCTTAGACAGAACTGATGTGATCGCTATGGGGCGGTAGTTGGCCGGGTTGGAGCGGTCACCCTTCTTTGGAATAGGATGGATAACCGCTTTTTTCCAACCAGAGGGCACAGAGCCAGTCTTCAGGGACATTTTAAAAAGCTTCGTCAAAATTGGAGCTAATTCTGCAGCGCACCTCTGCAGTACAAGGGCAGGTATTCCGTCGGGCCCACTAGCTTTATTAACATCAAGCCCTCGTAAAACATGGAGTACTTCCCGATGCCGGATACTCAGCTTTTTCATATGAAAACCGCAGTGAGGAACCGACGTCGGGACAGCACCTTGGTCATCGAGGGTTGAGTTATCCGCAAACATTTTACCTAGTAAGTTAGCCTTTTCGGTGGCGGTGTTTGCTAGTGAGCCGTCAGGTCTGGTAAGAGGTGGCAGACTGGATTTGCAGAAATTGCGACCTATTGAGCCCGCAATCGACCAGAATTGCCTGCTGCCATGCGGGCATGCAGTCAGCTTTCTGCTGATCTGCTGGTCGTGCTCGAATTTTGACCTATTTATGATTCTCTTGGTTTCCTTTGCCATTTTGTTGTAAGCTGTTCTGTCTTCGGATGTTCGGATGAATAAAGAAAAGGAAGTAATTAAAATTATAAAAATCCGAAAACTTCAATATCTTGGACATGTGATGAGACATCCAGAGAAGTAATGCAGGGAAAGATTGCCGAAAGACGGGGCCCTGGAAGAAGGAGAACCTCATGGCTGAAAAACCTGAGACAGTGGTTTGGCTAGTCTACCGTAGAGGTGTTTCAGGCCGCAGTAAACGAAATCGTTGAACGGACAGGGCACAAGAAGAAGAAGAAGAATTTAAAAAATAATTTCCCTCCGGGCCCATGCCAACTTTGGAAATGCTGCGTGGAGGGTCTTTTTTTAGGGAAGTAGAGGAAGTTCTGAGAAGGAAAGAGGCATGTGGGTTAGGTAGGAATTTAGAGGTCAGTGTGTCCAGGAGTGACAGACGAAAGTTCGACCAGCTGGAGAGGTCACTCCAATGGTCTCCCCAAATCGGTCTCTTCCGTTCTGGCCCGCGGCGCAGCTGGTGGGCAGGAGCATCCGACGCCAAGTTCTGAATACATCTCACCCGATGAACCCGGGCACTCCTGCTAAGTCACCATGAGAACTATTTCGGGTGACCTTTGGCTATCCTATAAATGGTTCCTGGAGCGGCCGGTACCCATACCCGCCTCCTAAAATCTAATAGCATCGGTGCTATAAAATGCTGGGCTTAGAATGTGTTTTTAACGAACAAATTTTGTTTGATTGTTTTATCTTATTTTCCAATTTATTCATTTAAAAATAACGTACTGAATATTTGCATCACGTCACGTTTCTGAGTGAAAGATACTCTCCGTAGCATCCTAAATACCACCATTCGGAATTTAAAAGTTGCTTGAAATGGCTTTAGCCGTGTTTGGTGACGAGTACTGGATAGCCGGCTAATTTCCCACCTTCCTCTTTCCCTTCCCACTACCTTCAGCCTCTTAATATACTCCTATTGGGGATGCCGTAATCTCACTGGCTCCAGTCCGTTGAGATCAGATGGGACTATTGTGCGGTATTTAGATAAAAAAACAATAAAGGTAATTAAAAATAAAAATAAAAACTAAACAATATATGATAATGGGAATTGATTTGGAAAAGAAATGAATCTGACAGTATAAAGGCAACGTGAGGTCAAATAAAACAGGATTTACTCAAAACCTATATTAATTATTGTGGTATATCACCAACAGTTCTTCAACTCGCCTTGGGAGGAGATTTATTAAATGGGTAGAGCAATTTTCGTTATTTGTTTTTGGGGTGTTATGCTGTGTTTCGCTACCTCCTCCTTTAGCCAACGTTATCAGCACTAACAAATACTCATCTGCCCTGATGATGGACACTATAACGCTGTCCGAAACGTTGGCTACAGGAGGAGGTAGCGCAATACGGCATAACACCCCAAAAACAAATAACGATAATACTTTTGGCCGTGAAAATCTAAAATCATATCGGGTAGAGTAATGTTCTTTTAGTATAAATCTGGTTTATTGATACTTCGTGTATAGTGTTGACCACGATAGTCGACCTATTTAGGAACTGGCTAATTGGAATCTGACGTGAGAGATCTGCTGAAGACTCTCTCCGAACTGTTGGACCCTCTGTTGCCTATAACTGGTACTGAGCTAGCTGCCATCTAGCGGAATCTTAGGATAGTTCTTAGTACTGCCATCTATGTGAGAAAGCCGGAAGCTTTTAGATGCACTACAATTATGTTTACAAAAATAGGCTACTATAAAAGATTAACCCGTCTGCTTGTTTGGGAATAAATACATCCCAAAACACGTAATCGCGTTATACTTTCATAAGACCAAAAACGTCCCGAGCGACCATACATTTTAAAAGCTATATATCTCTCTTCCTCTCATGCAAACATATGTATTTTTCTTTTAACGAGAAAGAGAACGAAATAATGCTTCTTATTGTCTTTGAAATATGAAAGCTATCTTGCACAGATATTTTACAATCTCGATCCAAAGTGACGGTTTCTGATTTTTCGCGCGAAACTGAGGCTTCCGGAATGTGAGGTGCGAATATATATAACCAAGCAGACGGGTTGAAGACCTACATTTTAATGTACATGTTGCATTATTCTCAGAAATTATATATTTTTTCAGAAGTGTCCGGCTTTCACCCAGACTTGAAAAAGTGTTTTTCCCTAAATTATCACCATAATATCATGCCGTCTTATTTCGACCTTATAAATAATACTGTATTTTTTATTTACGTACTAATCAAATTTAGTAGTGTAACACATAAAATGCAGAACGTTTCAATGTCCCAATGGCTCAGCAAGAAGCAGTCATTAACACGCATTCCTAATCGCCCCAATAAAATGTTGAACGGTGAACAAAGCAATAAATTATAAATTCGGATCACATTTAATAATTGCCCTTTCCTTCCTTATTATTCGTCAATTTATTATATTCCGTGTCTGCATAAATTACTGTCACTGTTCACGCTCTACCAATGGTCTCGCGGTACTTTAGGAATAGAACTATATTTTTATTATTTATGGATTTCGTAAAAAAAATCGTATTTCGGTTAATCGTTATATTGAGCATAAGCGCTTTGTAATAATTCATTCAACTGCCGGGAATTAATATTTTTTTTGTTGTTTTTTAACCCGTCAGATCAATTTGTTCGGTTTTCGGAACAACTCACATTGGAAAAACTCATATATTATAATAAAACGAAAATAAAACTTTATTCCACTTAATTTTATTTGACCGTAACGGGTTTCAGTTCGTTAGAGCTATCTTCAGACGGGTACAAATAATTCTTAGTCTACGGTTTATATACATAACATTTGGGGGAGGGGGAGATATAAACCGTGTAAAAATAATGTATGTAAACCTAGACTAAGAATTATTTGTACAAGTCTGAATATGGCTCTAACGAGCTGAAAACGGTTACGGTCAAATAAAATTACGTGGAATAAAGTTTTATATTAGTTTTATTATAATATACATATTATAATGGAATTCCACCATGAATTGTCAGTCTCAAAAATAGTAATATTAGGAAAAACTCGTATTCAATTTGGGAGGTGGGTATGGGTTCTGCTGCCTAAGAAACTATTTATTAGGTGCCTTAGGTCACCCCACGTGACTTAGCTATGTTTGGTGACTTAGCAGGGGTGCCCGGGTTCAAGGGGTAAGGTTTGTCCAGGGCATGGCAGGCCGGATCGGGAGAGAATGATTGAGGGAGTCCCTTTGATTTCTCCAGCCATCCTCTGCCGGAACATCGCCTCGCACCGCAGTGGGAGGGATGGATTCATACGTCCTAACTCCTGGATGTACTGACTCCCAAATTCCGATCAACCCCTAATACTCTTTTCCTTCCCAGAACTTCCTCTATGCCTTTCTTAAAAAGACTCTCCTAACAGCATCCCCAAAGATGACATAGGCACTGATAGGGCCTCCGGCGTGAACCTAAAATGTTAAATAAAGTCTCGTAGAAATCATTGAGAATCCCTTGGAGAGAAATAAGTTGATCTCCCTTGGTTCGAAATATGATCTAAACGGTGTTAGAAAGAGAAAATACCACACTTTGTATTCAAGTCTCAAATATTCAAGACTACAAAGTTTACCGCAAAATTATTAAAATGTATTAGTAATTTACGAATCCAAAGTTTTCGACCTCAATTTAAAAAAAAATTATGAAACTTTGAGATTTTTTATTAATTATCTTTATATGATTCGAAACAAAATAAGTTCACGATTATGTTTATAATACATTTGCCTAATAAACATTTTTTTTATCAGTAATAATTTTATTCCTTCCTTCCCCTCTCCCCTCCCTCCTCCCCCCTCCTCCGTCCACCCTCCCCCCACCCCCTCCTCCCTTCCCCTACCCCCACCACCCTCCTCCCACCCCCCCCTCCTCTCACTCCCTCCCGCTTTCCATACATTCAGTTTTCAAACCTCGCGTGCCACCAATAGCAATTTTTTTAAACAAATTTCATAATGCCAGAGCTCACCGGAAGTTTTATAAAAACCTTGTCCTGAGAATAACGAACACACAAAAAAAGAATATCCAATTTGGTGAAGTCGTTCGAAAGTTATGCGCTTAGCAACACATTCAGCGATTCATTTTTTTATTGTGGATTACGAAATTTGAAAGTGTATTTCATCAGTCATCAGTCATCACCTTTCCAAAACAGTTTTTAGTTTTCGGGTTCATTCAGAAATATTCCATTTATTTGGATTTAATTATAAAACGGAAATATATTGACCCTCAGATTTATCCGGTCGAGGTCTAAGGGTTTAATAGTGAGCTAGAAATAGCTTGATGAGGCTGTCTAAATTTTTACAGGCTTTGACAATAGGCCACTTGCATGGATTTCATAACGACTTGGAAAAAATCATGTGGATAGATCTTTTTACTAAGATTAAGAAAATGTTAGTAAAATTGTTTAGAAATGTACAGTTGTTTTTATTTTTAAATAAATAAATCCATTATTTGGGCTCATGACGTCACTACATGAAAATGTCCCGTCTCCGAAAATGTTCCTATTAATTTTAAAAAATTCCACACTGATTTTTTTTTTTTTATATGGCATCACTTTGATTTAAGGCGAATTTTTGAATTCGTTCACTAGATTTATTGTTTGTTCTCTGCGAACTTATCATTTGATTTCACTTTTTGACAGATGTTCTGAAGATGTTGGTACGTGTTTTAGAGGTATAATGATTATGGTGCTTATTTTAACAAAATAAAATTTTATAATATTCTTATTATTATTATAATTTACAAGCACAAGTATATTACATTGACTTTAGTAATATATACGCTGTACAATATAATGATTTATGATCAACAAGATGGATCAAGGAAAAAAATATTTATGAGATGTAATATTTTTGGTATGCCTCGTTATTCTCCTGTGCCATTCGTGTGGAAAACGTTATTTTTTTTTAAAATGATTTTCGGCTACGTAATTATCGTTTTTTCACACCTATAAAATTATGTCCCGTATTTCCGGTTTATAAAAAATGGTCTGATTTTTCGGATTGAAATTTTCAAAAAATCCCCAGGGTTTCAAAAATACGATTTAAAAAAAAAAAAAATACAGAATGTCTTAGAATATTTGCCTAAACCGGAAAAAAAATTAAAAACATGTGATGCAAGTGGCCTATTGCGGTAGGTTAGTTTAATTGACTGGTTCATTGAAGGATAATTTAAGCTAGGAATCAATGACTTTCAGTAGGTACTGTTTTATAATAAATCTAAACTTAAAACATCGAAACATTTCATGTTTTATTTGCCTTTTGTAGCGTTTTAACATGGAAACAAGCTACTGCATGCAGCGTGCAATGTTTCAACTGATTGTTTTATGAATAAGGCTAATTATAGTTATAATTTATTTATGAATAAGGCAAATTATAATAAGGTAATTATACTTGCAAGTTTAGCATACAGTAAGGCAGTTGCTGCGATATATGAATGCGGTCACCTTATCCCAATTTTCCTTCCACTTTTAGCATTTTAATTTCTTTCAGGTGTTTTGGATTTGAAATTTTGTCAGGTTGTTGTGATGTTGATTGTAATTACAATGTTTTTTGTTATTTAGAAACCCTCTCGTGTAGTATTTAGCTTTATTCCGAGAATGACGAAATTTTACACAGTTTGATTTTAAAACAAACGGAAGGTCACTGTTAACATGAGCTTTCAAAAACATCATCACCTTCCCATTTTTCAACCCCTTGAAGCAGAATTTTGCTCATTGATTAAATTTTTCTCATGTGATATGAATTTTTCTCAACATGAGAGAAAAATTAGTATCAACATTTGATTTCGAAAATAAAACTTCACTAACTTATATCCCCTCTCAACTTCCGTTCGCCTCGCCCGATCACGATCCGGATTCATAACGCTCTCGTCACGCATTCGCCAGCTTACTCCCCAAGTCAAGCGTGCGTAAAGAAGTTTTACTTCAGAACTTCGTAAAATACCCTGGCAACGCCGGGTATTTTAGCTATCTTCTAGTTATATCAGGAAGGAAATATGTTGCGGGCGGGCGCCGTGGATTAAATATGTATTCAAATCAACAGTTTTTTCCGGTGAAAATTTGCACACTTGACCTATAATATATAAGTGAAAGGTCACTGTCTATATAAGATGCGTAAAGTCCGGGTAACGTTGAGACTTCAGCCAGTCCAATAATTACCAGGGTGCAAAAAAATAATGGGCACATACCTATGAACTCTAAGGTGCTTCCAGCTGCATGCTTTGCTGTAGGAAGGTTTTCTTTGGTATTTAGAAAAAATGAATTCCAATCACAAACTGCGCTGCCGTAAGCTTGATGAAGAAAAATAAGGCTTTCCGTAGCATTTTAAATTTTAATGAACGGAAAACATAGCGTTAATTTATTGTGAAAAGCCACCACGGATAGCAGCAAGTGGCAGCGGTTGGGGGAGGTTCAGGAGAGGGGTTCAGGCCTGGGGTGGTGGGGTGGTGGGGTGATTGCGTGCGTTATGAAATGCAAATGCAGACGCGGTTATCATGAGAACACTGGAGGTTTCCAACCGCATACCCACCCCGGTATAAGTAACTTATGGTTACTCCTTCAGGGCTCTCACAAGGAAGCTAATTTTTTTTTATTTGAACGTCTCTACATTTAATTTGAACAAAGCTAGACCCCCAATGTCCCCGCATACGGTGTTAACGAGCAGTATGCAAGTGCTTTATATGTACAGGTTAGTAACTAATAAATATAAATATATACATTACCTCTTTCATTGGGGAAAATCAGAGGGGAAAATAAAATAATTACATGTAGGCGATATGCCTACTCAAACTGTTTAATGTACATAAATAATAACTCAATTTTAACGTTGTTGCTGGTAGGGAGCGAGTGTGTCACAGGTACGCCCGGCAGTCCTGTTGAGAGGTGCATGTTTTCAGGAAAGCCAAGCGCGAGGGTCGGTTTCCGCGCCCCTTAGCCAACTTCTCGGTGATGCATCGACGACACTGCTAACGGATGCGGGTGGCAGAACGCCCAAAGACTCTAAGAAGGATCAGCGCCGGGTTGTATCATGAGAACAATCCATAGTCTTACGTCAAAAGCCGAGAACGCAATATTTCCTGCGTGCCAACTGCTCTACCTACCGTGCTACAGGGTGGCGCATGCCAAATCTTCCTTCAAAATCATCAGGCAATATGGATAGATCCTCTTCACTACCAACATTTATTTCGATTAAAAAAATAATAATTTTCTCTCAAGTCTTTCAGCACCAGGATCTACATACTCCAACATAAATGTTTCCAAAAGTACATTGCTTAGACCATATTGAATCTCGTACTTTCCGAAGACTTGAGAGAATTTAAAACGTAATTTATTGGGATCATCAAATATGATTTTAGCAAATTGTTAACAGAGCGATTACCTTCACTAATCCGCAGGTGTGATGTGGACACTCTGAGTCGGTTCTAGAAGTATTTCAATGGAGCCTGCTCTAATGAGCTAGCAGCATTTATCCCTTGTGCACCGGTGCACGTAAAACGAAAATCGACGGACATGAGCGGAACACCCGTTCACAGTTGATATATTTTCGTTCACATATTTTTTACACTTATACAGACAGTTAACACGTGTTAAATGAAATAAAAAAAAAACATTAATTGAAGTATGTGAAATTAACATAAACATTCTAATTACACGTGTTAGATGAAATAATAATAAAAAACAACGATTGAAGTACGCGAAAAAACCAATTATTTATTTTTTGATGTATTTGCTATAAAACCAACAAAAAATATGAAAATTAACTAACATGTTAACTACTTCTTGGAACAAAAATTTGTCAAAAATCAGAGAAATAACACATAACCTACGACATAGTCACGCCGGACCGGCCGGCGAACTCAGCTGATGATGGCGGATGATACACGAGCCACGAACTCACCCAAAGTCAGCCGAATGACACGCGATAATACCCGATCGCAGAGTTTCAGTTTGGCAGACTTTCTGCCGAAACCGAAACTGATGCCGAAACCAGATTTTTTTGCTGAAACTTGCCGAAACTTGCCGAAACCGAAACTAGTATTTGTACCGCAAATAAATAAAAAAATCCTCTTTTTTCGTTTTACACAAAAACAACTGTTTCAAAATTACGCATTATTTTATCGAAATAGTATTGGAATGACAAAGTTGGCAACATAAAGCTCTCGTCATTAATTTGTCATCTGACGCATGTCACCCGGTACCCGTCTTGAAGGAAGGAGGAAGGGTTATGTGTTAAAAGTTTCCACGGTAATAATTTATGTTAAGGCCCTTATGTTTATTCATACCGCTTCAAACGGAATGCTATGGAGTAATTAAACGTTTAAAACAATCATTGATTACTTGAATACCAACGGGCATTCCCTCCAGGGAAAGGCAGAGCTTGAAAATTTCGTAATCCGGCGGTTCCGGCAATTCTATTTCATCACAAATAAATACAATAAAGTTTGTTAAGAGGGCATTACCAGAGAAAACCAGAAATATGTCATTTTCAAATCAGATTTTATACGTATTGACTCTTTTCCACAAAAAATTATAAATGGATTTCGAAAGATTGTTCTTTTATCTAGCAATCGCATGTAATAAATTTTGAGATTTTTAAATTTTTTTTAGTATAATAAGGTTATTCCATAGGTCGTTGGCAGATTTGTTAAATTTTCAAAAAAGATTTTGTATTATACCACACCCATTTCAAATAATATAATCATGCAGTAAAATAAATCAATACATTATCTAGCAAACGCAAGTTTTAGAATTTTAATTTTAGTTTCAATAAAATCATTAAAAAAATATGTACGTACATGTGTTTCTTGACGAAAATTGGTCCATTTGTGTGTTTATTTGCGCACTTACAAACTAATATATTTCAGATTTTTTTAACATTCTTATTAAATTTAGACATTATTGAAAAATGATAAATATTTATAATCAAAACCTAACTACAAAAAGTACATTATTTTAATAGTTTTATCATCACGCCTTTCAGCATTTTTGGATGAAGGTATAAATTAAAGCTAATTTGAATTGAAATAAATTCGATATTGAGTTATAATTTTAAAAAGCTGGTACGGAGAATAATTAATCTTTCTCGTTGTAACCGCCCTGCACGATCGTAAGAACAACTTTCGGCGAAATGTGGATTTTCGTCCGTTCCGTCCGTTATTTTAGTCCTTTCAAGAGGCCTCAGCAAAATAATTTCTTTCGGGGTCATCTTTAAGGGTGCTGTGTGGAGGGTTTTTAAAAGTAAACGATGAAGAAGAAGTTCTGGGAAATAAATAAAATATGGGGGTGGGGAGTAATCTGTGGGCTCTGTATCCAGGAGTGTCGAATGAATCCATCCCTCCCACTTTGATCAAAGTCCGAACTGGAGAGGACAAGGGTTATCCCTCAACCGGTTTCTCCCGATCAGGCTCGCCACGCAGTTAAGTCACCAAATGTACCAAAACACTCGGGGTGACCGATGGAAGAAGTTTTAGTTATCCAATGACTGTAAATACGGCATCCCCGTTTGGGATTGTTGTGAACATGGAACTTATGCCTGGATCACACGTACCGAGTAGATGGGTGAGACAGCAAAATGATACTAGGCCGAGAGAGTTGGGTGAGCGAGTAGGTGTTTATACGTATTTTTTTGATCCGGTTCGTTAATATCCATACTCTAAGGTTGTGAGACTAAAGGCGTGTAGTAGGGGATTGGGAAGGAGGGGTAGATTTTTTTTTCTACATGAATACCACACAAGAGTCCCAACTGCTCCCCTCTGGTGCCAGTGGGACTATGGCATCCCCAATTGGGGTATTTTGTGAGGCTGAAAGTAGTGGGGAGGGGAAGGAGATAGGGAAGAGGAAGGTGGGGAAGTACCTGGCTATTCAGATCTGGTCACCAAAAACGGCTAAAGCGTCAAGCAACGTTTCAATTCTGAATGGTGGTCTTACACCACGGCGATACTGAGAGTATCTTCCACTCTTGAACGTTCCGCAAATATACTAATATCTACCAGTCTATTTCTGTATAGTTTTGTCAATATTTTATCTTCATAATCCATTTGCTAGTTGCTCCAACACAGTTTAACAATACCTCTTGAAGGCAAAACAGATGTCACGTTTATAAAACTTAAAGTTATTTTTGAATACCTGTAATGGAGGTACAAATTAATGATTATTGAAGTTTAAAAAAAACATTACGCTTTCTTATAATACCGAAACCCACGAAGGTACAATAATTTATTTTTTTGAACTCTTTCCAACATTTCTAAGTAGATTATAAATGTGATTGCTTACCATTATACCCAGTCAAATCTATTATTTTATAAATAAATGTAAGTCGGAAAGTATCATGGTTTCGCAGTTATGAATGCTTCTAATCGTCGATTTGAATTTAAAAAATCACAAACCAAGTTAAGTTCAAACGAGGGGGCGTATCTTTAACTTAACCTAAGCGGATATAAATATTAATAGTATTTTTTGTTGCACGAAGCGCGATATTTATGACTGCGCCAGGCTTTGCTAGTTGTATGGGAAACGTTTTTTTATTACGTCGCCTCGATAAACTAACTCAGTTGTTATTTAATATAGAATTTATCAGGGGCTGTCGGGGATTTTAAAATAGTTATAAAGCATCTCGAGCGTCTCAAGTAACCTTCCATGTAATTATATATGTAGTTATTTAGAAAAAAGTTAAAAGTTTGGAATATAAAGTAAAAAGTTAACATTTTAACCACTGGAGCGACAGCGCATTTTAAAACTTTTTTCTCCGTTTGATCCAGATTTTCAGAAGATTTTTCGCCAAAATTAAAAAAAAATCATTTCTTTGAATTTTCACATTGAGACATAAAAACTTATGATAGTGCTATATAACCAATGAATGAACCTATATTTTATCGTTTATCTCACATTTGTAGGATTTATATAAGAAATATAAAAAAATCGTAAAGCTTATATCCGCGCGAATCCTGCATGTTTGTTACTTTGAAACTGCCATGCAAGGTTCTTATTCGAGTCAACATAGAATATTTTCGATTTCTGTATATTGTCTTTGGTATACTTGATATACAAAAGGAAAAGGGACTTAATTTTAACCGTAAACATCAGATCTAAAATTCTGCGCGAAAAAAATATTTTATGAATGTATTTTTAACATCGTTATAAAATAGTCTACGAAGTTCGGATTTGCGATATCCATGGTCATAATAGATAAAGCTCTTCAATAGCTTCAATAGTTTTAAGTCCAAAATAACAAACGTGGGAGTTACAATACAATATTATTAATTTTCTGAATCAAGAGATTATTGCCTTTTTTATCCGAAAAGCGACCGGAGACATTTAAAATGGCGCCAATATAATATGGCAAAAATCGCTTCATTGGATAAATTTTGACATGTTAAAATAACATCATTTTGTGCCTAATTACAAACTTGAAGAAGAGTCAAGAAGGAGCGAGAAGAGATAAAAATAAGAAAGAAGACACAAGAACAGACTAGAAGACACAAAAAAACACTAAGATACAAAAAATGCAGGAAAAAGCGAGACGAGCCAATAACAGGTGAAAACTTGGAATAAAATGAGGTAAAAACAAAGGTGAGTTAAGAAAACCCAATTAAACCAATATTAGACGATACGAGATACGAGACAAGAAGTAGCAAAGCAGAGCCGAAAAGAGACGAGAAGATCCAAGAAGAGGCAATAAGAGACAAGAACATCCAAGAAAAAGTAAGAACAGGCGAGAACATTCAAGAAGAGTTAATCGGAGATAAGACAAGACAAGCAGAGGCCAGAAGAGACAAGAAGAGCAAGAAGAAACAAGAAGAGACAAGAAGGGCCAAAAATCGTATTAGCTGACGCATGGTTTCTCCCACAATACACTTATATATGTTTGTCTCTTCAGTGATCACAATACACATTCCAGATTTTTTACAAAACTCTTCTATAATTTTTTTTTTTGATTTTCGTAATTCAAAACTCTGCTTCGTAATTCAATAGATCAGATGAAAATACACGTAAGAATAAAAACGACACGATGGTTTTCGTTTTTCAAACTACTTTCAATGGTATAAATAGAAATTATTGGAATTAAAAAAAAATAAAGATATTAATTTGTCGGCCACAATCATTGTCGTTAGGTTTTTAGGAGTTATTGACCTCCCGAAGAATTTAATATTGAATAAACTTAAATGTTAAATAATGTGTTTGCTAAATTATACTTTCAGCCAGGATGATTAATGATAATGAAATTTTGGTCTCCGGTGACATATTTGATTTTTTTTTTCAAGTAAAAACATTTTTAAAAATAAGTAGGTATTGGACAGTTACGCGCGGGGTGTAGGTTTGAACGGTTACTCGGCTAAGTGGCCATTGACGACATGTGGAAGAAATTTTTTTTGTTTGATTTTGAAGAAAAAAAAAATTGGAAAAAATGTCAAAAAGTCACCGTAGACCAAAATTTCATTAACACTTTTACTCCAAATAAATTAAAAAATAAAGTAAGTCAAGTACGTCCCTTAACACCCTGCGTGTATGTTTGATAATTAATAATACACACGATGGTATGAACTAATAAACGCCTCATTATATCAATTCTTTCACTCTTCAGATAATATATTAGGTACGTAATATGCGCATTAAATTACAAAGTACTTGGTGTAAAGGTGAACTTATTACCAGGTGGCAATTTCTTCCAACCAACCCAGAAACGTATACTTTAAACGCATTACGTTTGCAAAACCAGCTTACTCGTTTATGGAAATCAGCAAACACATAATTTATTAGTTCTGAAAGCTTTGCGCAACACGAATTGCGACTGGTGTGTATTATATTCATCCTCAATAAAATCAATTATCTTTTTCATTACCAATACTTGTTCACTATTCTGTGGTTATTCAATTACCTCATTTCGGCGGATGACTACTCATTTCCAAGGGATTAATGTAAAACCGAATATTAAAATCAGCTGACTTTATCAATAACTATAGTATCGACTACTGTGGAATACAGAATTCCTTTTCAATCCGCGTATTCAAATTGGCTGTTATTGTTAGCCAAACAGTTGAAACCAACGCAGGAATAATATTGGCTGCAGCTTTAAAATAGATCCCGTAAAAGGTTTTTTGTTCGAGTGAATATAAATTATATAACTTTATCAAATAAAGGTATTGAATCCCTACCACGCGTCTATAGAAACATTATTATGATTCAATCGCATTATATCGATTCCACCGAATAGGTAAAACCCAATAGAAGTGCATCTATGCAGATTCGAATGGAAACCAATGTTTTTTTTTAAATTTTTTTTTAAAACTTCTTTTTTACTCTAAATCCACACAGAAGGCCCTAGGAATAGAAAAAGAATCCCTTAAATGATTTCCCTCGGGCCTCGGGTTTATTTTGGGGACGCTTTGTGGAGGATTTTAGAGAAAGGAATGAGCGAACATGACTCTTTAAGACTTTGTAAGATGAGGAAACGAAAGCGATACAGTACTCTTCAAGACCCATTTTGTGGGAGGGAGGAAACATGGCGATGCAATACTTTTCAAGGCCAATTTTGTAGGAGGGAGAAAACATGGCGATGCAATACTCTTCAAGACCCATTTTGTAGGAGGGAGGAAACATGGTGATGCAATACTCTTCAAGACCCATTTTGTAGGAGGGAGGAATCATGGCAATGCAACACTCTTCAAGATCCATTTGTAGAATGGAAGAAACATGGCGATGCAATACTCTTCAAGACCCATTTTGTAGGAGGGAGGAAACATGGCGATGCAATACTCATCAAGACCCATTTTGTAGGAGGGAGGAAACATGGCGATGCAATACTCTTCAAGACCCATTTTGTAGGAGGGAGGAAACATGGCGATGCAATACTCTTCAATACCCGTGTCGTGGGTATTCAGGAAACACAAGCGATGCAATAATACTCTTCAAGACCCATGTTGTAGGAGGTTTGAAGCGTAAGTGATACAATGCAAACGAGTGCGCTATTTTCGGTGTCTTATTCTATTTTAATTTTTATGTTGGGACTTGTTAATGTTATTTTTAATGATTAATTAGTTCTTCAAATTGTTGGTAGGCATAGCTCGGGTTCAACGGTGTCCTTGTCCAATTACTAATACTAATATAAATAGGAAAAATATTATTTCATCGGATCCTCTCACTAAAAACTATGCTATCCTTTCTTTTTAAATATGGCTAAATGAAATACACTTTTGAATGTAGAAGAAACTTGGAAGTGGATATTAACCCATTTACCGACATCCGATCGTGCTAAAACTCAGCAGATAGTCTCATTGTCAATGACTATTGTGATATATGCAATTATATCCATATAGTAATTCGGAAATGTTCGGGTCCGCCGAACGTTGCCGAAAGGGCTTACGAGCCGGGACAGCGCTCTAGTCTGTGGCAGCTGCCAGATCCATTCTAACTTCCGTTATAATCAGTCGCTACCGAGACAAATAATATACTACTTATTGAATCAATTGTACATTACAATAAAGGACGAAGAACTTACGTTTACATATTAATTATTATTGTGTGGCAAGTAAGGCCACAATAAAAGAACATCACAACTATACATTCATTTTTTTTTTTTTTACCTTATGAGTAAAATCTCAAATTATAATATTTAATTAAATGAACACAATACTAGGGAAACTCAATCGAAAATCTGGAGACAGAAAAATCAGAAAAAGGTGAGTTCGAGTCCCAGTTGAGCCAATCTAGAGACAGAAAAATCAGAAAAAGGTGAGTTCGAGTCCCAGTGGAGCCAATATCTTTTTCAGATTTTTCTGTCTCTAGATTTTCCATCGAGTTTCACTAATATTGTCTTCATTTAATTCTCATAATAAAGTAAAAAAAATAAAAATAATTTTTTTTTTTTTTTTTTTTTTTTTTTTTTTTTTTTTTTTTTTTCATATGAAGCAATTACTTTGTGGTTAGACATTATATTATAAAAATAAATAAAACACTTTGTATTTTAACCACGAATTTATTATATTACATATCGACCGGTTTCGCTTACATCAAGCTTCTTCAGGATATAAGTAATAATAACTTATTATTACTTATATCCTGAAGAAGCTTGATGTAAGCGAAACCGGTCGATATGTAATATAATAAATTCGTGGTTAAAATACAAAGTGTTTTATTTATTTTTATAATAAAAATAAATATTCATCCTAGACTTGCAGAAAAGTCAATAGATGTCGCGTATTAAAAATAAAATGGTTAAAAATTTTTCCAGACAATATCTAGATAGCACTTAGTTCGAGTTGAATCTTGCAATCATATATAAAGATAGCAGCCAATAATATGTATGTTAAGAATGCGTCAGGCGCTCGGAGCAGCCTGACGCATTCTGGCCGGTCTCGTTATCCCTTATTAAATAAGAGGGATAATTAACATTTTGAGACCTTAAAAGTGTCAAATAATGTTTATTACTCTGTGAACATTACATATGTGAACTCAAAATAATTTTATCGTAAGCAGTGTGGACGTATAACGAGTTTTAAGAATATGTGCAGATATTATCGTGATTCATTAGATGCGAAGTGTTTAAAACCCAGGATCGGTAGCGAACATTTACCAGATGTGGTCATTTGTTCGGTTGTTGGGTGTCATAGCCGTACCCCTGCGCACCCCCCGCACCTTTACTGCAACCCCGCTGCTCGCTGTTACGCCCGCAGTCGCTGTATTTACGACTGTGGACCATATGTGTGGGCCACCGAAGCGGCCTTCTAAGAAACGCACCAGAGAAGAAAACCAACTGATGACCTCTGCAATCTCTGCATCCCTAGCTGCCCCCGCTGCCAACCGCCCGCGCCTGCCCCCCGCCCCTAAGCACATGGACTAGGAAGTCATGGGACTGAGCCCGCGCCCTTCGGTTTCTACCTGTGCCGTACGTATGGAGTGATAAATGAAAAATTAAAAAACTTTATTAATTAACAGTTCACAGTGACAATTTATTATCACAGTGTATTACGAGTATATATACATTTTCGTTAGCGTTGATTACGTGTTATTTTTATGGTTTCTTTGCAATTGTTTTTATGAACTGCAGATTTATTAAATACATATATGTTTTGAGTATGTGTGAGTAAGACTAAGTTAGGTTAAGTTAGATTAAGTAGATTAAGTTAGATTAAGTTAGACTAAGGATGTTAAAAGTAGATTATTAAATACAGAAGGTAAATGTATTATTGGGGGGCAAGAATTCCAATAATCCATGCGCTTGATAGCTGCAAGACGAGTTGATACCTAGCCTCCTACATAGTTAAGTAAATTAGAATACGTACGTATAAAAAGATATTTTATTTAATTTATTGGGGGGCTAGAATTCCAACAGTCCATGCGCTTGATAGCTGCAAGACGAGTGGTTATCTGGCCCCCTACATAGTTAAGTAAATTGAAATACGTACGTATAAAAAGATATTTTATTTAATTTATCGGGGGGCTAGAATTTCAATAATCCATGCGCTTGATAGCTGCAAGACGAGTTGTTATCTAGCCTCCTAAGTTAAGTAAATTCTAATGTAAAATCCTTGTTAATTTGTACAGCGCTCTTGAGGCGATTTTTCGCAAAAACAGCGCTATATAAGTTGTCCAAATTTATTATTATTTATTATTAAGAAAATGAATATAATGTTTTCTTAGTCGAAGTATGATACAGTTAAAAGTGACCGAATTGGATATAGATTCCGTAGCTCAGTTGGTAGAGCAGTTGCCATGTAAGGGTCCTGTGTTCGAGTCCCAGTAGAGCCAATATCTTTTTTTCATTTTTCTGTCTCCAGATTTTCGATTGAGTTTCGCTAATATTGTCTTCGTTTAATTAATAAAAAAGACAATATATTCTTCCAACTTTTGGTGGTAATCACATACGTAAACGTGGACGTATAAACGTTTTTCTGAAATTCGATGGGTTCAGAAGAGCCATTTGACAGAAATTGGTACGAATAATTTCGTGCTTATAAACTTATACACTGTTATTACAACGTGCGAAGGTCTGGAGGATGATAGTAGATATTGAAGATATATATAGCTACGTTAAGTTACCAGAATATCCACATTGCACAACCCCATATTTGCGCTGGCCATAAACAAAGTTCAACGTGGACTAGGTAATCCACAATATTAACATAAATAATAACCACATTGACCCCATTACTTCAAATTAATATCAATGTTCAATGATATTATTATTATTAAACTCCGCCCAATATTGATCAGAACTCCGCCGTTATAAATAATATGGATTTGTCGCCTTGTAATTCGGGCTGAGGCGGCAACAGTCGGGAACAGTGGGAACTGGGAACGCTGTGAGAACGGTAGCAACGTTCCTGATTTATTCTCAGGTGTCAAATTTTATTTTATTTTATAGCGCAATAAACTTCGGAAGCACAATGGTACGAGCCGAGTCGCGCTGCCGAGATTATACTTGTCGAAACGAAAGGTGACTTCTTGGTTCATAAAATTTTCAACATTGAATAAACGACTGCGGTGGCAAGTAAGAGACATATAAATATACTAAAAGAAGAAGCTAACACCGGGACTCGAACTCAGGATCTGTCGTCTTACCAGGTTTAGCGCCTCAACCAACTAGTGAATATTCATTTTGTTGTTAGAATAACTCTCTTTGAAGGTCATTCTCATCAATGAAATAATATATCATTGAAAAAAAAAGATAATATGTACTAATAAATCTAAACGAAAATATGAAAAAGATCAAAACACAGAGAAAAAGGTTAACGGTCACATATTAAATTGATGGGAATAATGTTCATAGTTAGTATAAAGAGATTGTTTTAATGAAACTAATAAAACTGTAATTAAATTACCGAAATATCCAAAAAGGACACGCGAGTTTTAAGTTTGCTCGTGAATGACACGGACGTGTCGAAACCAGTCGCAAAAATTTAAAATTAAAGTAACAATTGTTCATTAAAAATTAAAACTCTTCATAACAAAAATGTCTAGAATAATGAATGTTACATAGTTAATGCCCAAGAAATACAAAAAAAATCCAAAAATGAGTTTAATATTATATGAAGTTTTCACATTTTCACCGTGATTCGGAAGTACAAAGGCAGAATGTCGGTTTCTGGAATTAAAAATAGTAACTATGTTGAAATTACTGCGATCATACTCAAATTTACATTTACAACTTGCCTACCTTAAGTGCCAAAAATAGAAATTTCATTATGATGTTCAAATATGAATGGTTCATATTTCTTGAGGAGTGAATGAAAATAAAAATGCATTATGAAAAATTTAGATAATATCGATTTCGAGATAACCGTCTAGGAAAATCGTAAAAAATTTGATAATCAGTTAGATCTTAGAAAATACATATTTTTTAATTAAAAAGAATTGCTTTCCAATATTTTCTTAACAAAGGTTTAAGCCTTTGGACTCATTTATTTTGAACCTTACCGTTTTCCCCCTGCCAAGAGCATCTTCAGGCTAGCAACTTTTAAATAATGCTAATAAATGCCTTTTAGAGACGCTCGTAACGGGGTGAAATTGGTTCAGTTCTAGATAATAAAGTAGAGCATAGTTAAACAATAACCGTAGGGAAACAATTTTTTTGTGCTTTCGTAAATTCAGATATTTTGAGTAACATTACACAATTTTACTAGAGAGGAAGATTATTATATAATGTTCGTGAACACACTTATTAAAAATATTATCTAGGCAAGACTGGATACGCAATAACTGTCTAAAATCGTGCTGTCCGCTCACTGCTAATAATATTGTAAGCTATAGTATTGACGACACACATGCTCATAAATGAGCATGCTCATTTCCTCTTCCACCCGCGAATCCAGTAGCCATGCTACTAGATAGCATTTGCTTCAAAAAAGCATATCATAGTACCATTACGCTTTTGCAGAAGCCTCTTTTCGTTATCCCTGCAGTAAGTAGTATTCTGAATAATGCGATACAAGTGCGTTCGGTCGAGTGTGATTTAGGTTGAACATTTGCATTATAACACGTATTAGACACGAGGGAGTGGGACATACTATAGGCTCGGCTCCGGTGCCACCTCTGGAAGCGGTAGGTACTGTCAGTATTGCCACGGCTGCATCGGGCCCACGCACAGAATGGGACTGTTTCACCAATACGCAACAATAACTGATTGGTAAAATTGGGATCAATTCAATAAGATGTAGGAACACTGTAAAATGAGTTAAATTTAGGTTTCAATCTCCATCACATTCGATGAGCGTCGAATCGGCGATCATCTCAAATTAGATATTTTGACTTGAACGATAAACGGTCCCCGTAACACCGATTTTAAATATATCTTGTCTAAACGTTAGTTTATAAATTAAAAAATAATAATGAATATTTGGCAAGTTTAACTATTTCCCCAATAAATGCAGACATAATTTGTCTCGACGCCACCTAGCGAGGGATTTAACACTAACAGTGTCTCTCTCGCAAAAATAAAGTTGGTTGTTTTCAGGTGGAAAAATATAATAAGCAGTAATTGTTGAATGAAACACTAGTATATATTGAATTATTTGGCGGGTATTTGATAAGCCGCCATAGCTCAGTGGTCAGAGCATCCGACCGGCAATCAGAAGGACACGGGTTCAAGTCCCGTTGGCGGCAAGTATCTTTTCTCGGAAGATTTTTCAATGTAAATGAGTGTTTGAGGCTGACAATTATTGCTTATAATAATTGTTACATCTATATTGCTTAAATATTTGTTACCAAGACAATGTTGTGAATGCAAACTGTATTGGAGAATGCAAACTGTAGTTGGATTGAGTTGTACGCATATCAAATGTTAATATTTGTCTAGTCGTTCGTGTAAGAACACGAACATTTATTAATTGCAGTAGTTCACAACAACCGAATTTAAAGTTATATATACGAATCTTTAAGTTAAAATTTATTTAGAAATGTTCATTAACTAAATCGTAATAAATAAGTACTTTAGCCATTATCTTCAGTTCCCTTCCTTCTTAGAGATCCAAAGAACATTCTCGAAATGAAATTGCCAAATGTTCATGGCCAAAAGCATTTTCGTGATTTCTTTATGGGGTTTTATGCCGCTGCCCTGGTGATGGACACTGAAACGCTGTCCAAAACGTTGGCTAAAGAAGGAGGTACGTTACAATAAGGCTTCCATAGTTCAACTAGTTCAGGGCAGTTGGTAAGAACACTTTATATTTATTAAATTATCCTAAAGCCTTTTCATAGTCGAGTCATATGAAATATTTAGTACATATTATATATTATTTTATTTTTAATTTATCTTTGTGAGAAACAGAAAAATCAGAAAAAATATTGACCTCTTGCTTTCCGGGCAAACGCGCTAACCACTGCGCCACGATGTCGATATCAAATTCGATCATTTTCAACTGTACCGTACTTCGACTAAGAACCACCCACACTGTGCACACTTTAGCCCCGTTAGCGATTTGAAATTCGGATGAAACGGAAATGCGTCACAAAAATTTATCATTTGGCGGTCCTCGGTTCTAATATATTGCGGTAAATTCACGACTATGCGCGGGCCTCCAATAGCACCGCGGTATGAAGCGCCTGACTCTCAGCGCCCAGATGGACATCTAGCGAACGGAGGTCGAAACCCACCAAAACTAAAAAAAATTAACATAAATTTTTTTTATAATCAATATCCAATCTTCATACCACTTTAAAATAAACAGGCAAAAGAAAAGAAAGCGACATCTAGCTTCTTTCTAGTTTCACTTCTACTGCGTGTGAATTACACACTCTGATTTTTGATTTAAATGATTCGTCTCGTCAGTCTATAAGGGAAAAATGGTGCGGTTCATCCGCGATCCGACTGTCACAGGACAGTTGGCGGGGTGCAGGCTGTACTTAACTATCGAGTAGACTAACTCAGTCACCAGTAACGAAGTCACCGCGGTTAACTTTAATGGCTAGATTTAATTTTAAGTACACGATTGCAAAACACGCGAACTGGTGGCGGAAATAGTTCTGATACTGCGATGAATAATTATTATTCCGAAGCGTAAGTAACTCACTATTCAAATTATTTTAAATGAACTTTAAAAAACTACCTATACGCGTGAGGGGGGCTGGACATTAAGTAATTTACATACAAATAAAAATGGGACTGATCGTAAAGTTGTTTATCGTCCTCGATATGGAAAACACTGGATGTTCTGTATGGCTCGGTTGAAGTTGGTTGGTTGAACATGAACTTATTATGTCCTCAATATTGAAAACACTGGATGGTTAGTTTTCAGAGAAGAAAATTTAATTAATTTATTTTTTATTTTTATTTTCATTTATTTAATTTTACGACACACAGCACCATTTACAAACATGTGTTTATTTAATAATTTTTTAAACAACGGTGAGGAAAGAAAAGTTTATTTTTTTTATTACACATAACAATGGAAAAATAAATAAATTTCTAACAACTAATGAAAGCATTCAAAAGAAACACAATAAAATCAAAAACTTGTTATGTAGTGACCTCGTTAAAATATGTATGGCTGAAATGTTTGATCAGTAGAGCCTTGATAGGGAAATATTAAAAATATCAGCAATATTGACATAAAAATTACCAATGGCCTGTATTATATTTATAATGGAATTGTAGTCTGGGACCGACGTATAATTGTCTCAATAATACAAACTAGGGTACCTTGATCTGATAGTAGGTACATGAAAGTTAATCTATTAAATATATCAGGACTACTCGACTGATAATTTACAATTTTATATAAAAATATTAGATCAAAAAATTTTCTTCTGACACTTAACTTCAACAATTACAATGAATGTAATAAAAAGTCATAATGAAAGAACACACTTTGTAAAACACCACTTTTTATTATAATTGATATTTAAAAGCCAACCAGGTTTCGCTCGATCTCGAGCTTCATCAGGGCTATTATAACAACTAAAGTTAATTATCTACAGACATACATATATAAAAGACATTAACAGGATGAGTGAAAGAGCTAGCAATATTATAGGCAACACCCTATTGGTGCCAGAAAGTGAAGCAAATTGACAAGAGGGAGACAACAATAATTACAGGATGAGTAAGTAAAGGGGGGGAGGGAGAGGGAAGGAGTTGTTTAAGAAGAGTTTAGCGGAATAAATTAAAAATGGGACTATCAGATAAATTGATTTGGTTATTAATAATATTTGATTTATTATTAACGGCTTTTTTTATTTCGAGGGCTTCTAGATTGTTTAACCTAATTCCGATTCCATTTTTATGTAATATTTTAGTCCCGGAGGTTTTATCGAATGAGTGATTAGTTTCTAGTAGATGGTTTGCAAATTCTGAAAAAGCATTACTATTTAAACATCTTAGATGTTCTTTAATTCTTATGTTTACATTTCGGGCCGTTTTTGGAAAACATTGGAAACGCATATCAAATGTTAATATTTGTCTAGTCGTTCGTGTAAGAACACGAACATTTATTAATTGCAGTAGTTCACAACAACCGAATTTAAAGTTATATATACGAATCTTTAAGTTAAAATTTATTTAGAAATGTTCATTAACTAAATCGTAAAAACGGCCCGAAATGTAAACATAAGAATTAAAGAACATCTAAGATGTTTAAATAGTAATGCTTTTTCAGAATTTGCAAACCATCTACTAGAAACTAATCACTCATTCGATAAAACCTCCGGGACTAAAATATTACATAAAAATGGAATCGGAATTAGGTTAAACAATCTAGAAGCCCTCGAAATAAAAAAAGCCGTTAATAATAAATCAAATATTATTAATAACCAAATCAATTTATCTGATAGTCCCATTTTTAATTTATTCCGCTAAACTCTTCTTAAACAACTCCTTCCCTCTCCCTCCCCCCCTTTACTTACTCATCCTGTAATTATTGTTGTCTCCCTCTTGTCAATTTGCTTCACTTTCTGGCACCAATAGGGTGTTGCCTATAATATTGCTAGCTCTTTCACTCATCCTGTTAATGTCTTTTATATATGTATGTCTGTAGATAATTAACTTTAGTTGTTATAATAGCCCTGATGAAGCTCGAGATCGAGCGAAACCTGGTTGGCTTTTAAATATCAATTATAATAAAAAGTGGTGTTTTACAAAGTGTGTTCTTTCATTTAATATATAATGTCGCACCACAAAGTGTTTGCTTCCTTCGATAAAAAAAAAAAAAAAGTCATAATTTATAAAGGAATTCAAAGTCTAAAATTAATTCACCTCAAAAATTTGCGTTGGCCTCTTTCAATGATTTTAATGTGATTATTAAAGAGAGGTGACCAAATTGTAGAATTATATTCTTGAATGCTTCTAAGGAAAGATGTGAACAGAATTTTTAATGTTTGAATGTTTTTAAAATCTTTGGAAATCCTTAAAATATAACCAAACATTTTCATAGCCATTATTACATTACATTAGATACATTTATATAGCAAAAATAACATTGGAATAATATTTCATAATAATTTTAAATACTTAAAAATGTGTATAAGTGTTATTATGTCTTGCAGGTCGATATTAGTCGTTAAAGTGCTCGTGAAATTGCCAACATTTTTTCTGTTGAAAAATGTTGTTTTTTTTTATTAAGTAGGTATAAGCTAAGATTTAAAAAATGTGCAATTACTATATAACATTTTAAGTGTCATTATTTAATAGTATTTCAGACTCCACCCTACCCAAGCCAATCAACCATTAGGTTATTATTGAACGGAACAGGACATTTTGCATGTTTTAATATTTAATTCTGGGGGGTTTTTATTACGTAATTTTGGTCCCATATACGTATATGTCTTTTGATACCTTGCCGTATTGCTCCCTGGGACCATGGATATGTGTTAATAATGGATATATAATATAATAGAAAAATTAAACAATTCAACTTTGTATAAACCAAAGATGAATTGTTTCATTTTTCTTTGGTTTATACAAAGTTGAATTGTTTCATTTTTCTATAATGGATAAATACAAAGTTATAGCTATATTCAAAAATATTATATATTTATGACCAATTTTATTAAGATTTTCTAGATTTTTAAGTAGGTAAGTGGATAATAATCCTTTTTATGTATCTCATCGCTAGAGAACCTAAAGGGTTTCACATAATGACTCTAATTATGGATTGTTGGGCCTTCACAATTTTCGTAATATGTCATATTTTTCATATTTACAGTAGTAAAATTTAAAAAAAAAAGATTTTTCGATAAATTCAGCTAAAAACCAGACGTATTAATCCATACGTAATTTGAACGAGTAGCGAGTTCAAATCCCGACTTACGCAAATATTTTTTTAAATTTATTTTTTATTATTTATTTATTATCTACACGCCCTGATGGGTTTTTACATTAAAGATTATAAGTTGAGTATCAAACAATGAAGAAAATATAATACAATGCGAAAAGAAAATACATAATACAATGTAACAACAGAAGCATATAATAAAATAAAATATATATGTATTATATGTACATGCAAAAATGATTAGAAGTCTCACATTCAATATAAACAAAAATTTATATAAACCTATTTGGGTCTTGAAGAATAAAAGTGTTAGAATATACTTATAATAGTTTTAGAATATAGTTTTAAGACGAAACATATTAATTTTTATTTTTTTTATTACATAATCAATAATATTAATTTAAAATAAAAACAGTTTATTTTTAAATATAATTTAATAATAATATTATTTAATAATAACTTATATAATATTCAAAAAACTGTTTCTGAAAAAATTAGAAAATACACAGATTTAGGAAATGAGATTAAAAGAATTTGGCATTCTCGGACTATAAAAATATTACCATTTGTTATTTCGGCCACTGGCATAATACCTAGGAATCTGATTCAAAATTTAAGCATATTAGATTTGTCAAAGAATTTGTATATAAAAATGCAAAAAGCAGTAATTTTAAATACATGTAGGATTACAAAAGATTTTTTAAATATTTATATTGAGGGATCAGTAGGATTTATAGGTTCAATTAGAAATGCCACAGAGCCGAACCCTCTGATATGAAAATATCTGGAGTCGGTGAATTATATTCCCATTTGGTCTCTAGTAGGTTGACATGTTGTTCTTGTATTGTTTTGTATTTATAATACTTATATAGTGCAATTGCATAACGTGGATTCACTAGATGATCATTTGGGGAAGTGTATGAAAGGGTTTAGTTTTTCCTTCTTTTTTTTTTTTTTTTTTTTTTTTTTTTTTTTTTTTTTTTTTTTTTTTTTTTTTTTTTTTTTTTTTTTGGGGGAAAATTTAACCCGGACATTTAAATCTGGTGCGTAAAAATATAATAAAAAAATTTAATTTAAAAATAAATTTAAATAATTAATTTATAAATGGAGTTCTACAAATTAAACTTGATGACAATAAATAAATGAAATGCATCAGATTAGAATATTTATTTCCGAGACTGTGAAGTCTCGGAAAAGAAGAATTTTGATGTGTTGATGTCCTGTGAAATAAAATGGTAATAAATGTCGACATGATTTTTTGGGAACATGGATATTGATAAATTGAAATAATTCAGGACGGTCAATTTTGTAAAGCAGTATTTTACGTAATAGTATTAAATCTGTGCTTATTCGTCTTTCTGAAAGTTAAGTTTTTGCTAATTGTGTGCTTTTTCACATTTTAATGAATATTAAAAAAATCCAACTTGTTCTTGAACCACCCTCGCTTTCTAAAATGATAATTTGGACTTAATTATTTTGTGACAGTGATCCAGTACCTTAAATTCAAATTAATTGTTTCTACAACACATTGTACCTTGCAACATAAAGATATTTTCCTGAAAAAAGAACCTATTTTAAAACCAGTGACCACTACACCAGTGTTTTAATTTTATCTAGAGGCGTAGAACCACATAATAATTTAGCAAGACAAGCAATGATTTAATCAGTTTTAAATAATGTACTCATTTCCTCTAATCATAAATAACCAGGTTTTGTCGAGTGTTGTTTTGAAATTTGCACAATGATAACTTGATTAATGAGGCTTTTGTGAACGCAGTTATAGCGAAAGTAAATCGTTCTATTTTCGTGTAGCTTTCACACACGATTCAAGAGTCTCGGACTCGTTTATACAAAAGTCTTCCTTTACTAGCTAACTTTTTGAAATTGAATTTACATGAAAAATTGAAATCGCGCTGCGGAAATGATCGGAACGCCTCCTGAGCTCCTGCCCTTCGTCGATCATAAATGAAGTTTCTGCGTAATATTATGTTTAATTGCTTAACGACATATCGCTACAAAAAGTGACTAAAAGGCATCGAATCGACAATCTGGCGTTTCAAAGGAATGAATCTTAACTACAATCCTTCTTCCCACCCGTGTGATGTAAATGTACTCCCATTATGGAAGCCATAGACCTACTGGCTCCAGATGATTGGGAGTTGGGAACTTTTGTGAAATGTTTTCATCTAAAAAGAAAAGTGGCCTGCTCGGGCACTGGGTTCCGTCGAAGTAAAAAAATTGACATACTGTAAAAATCGTAATATTATGCATCTACTTTACAACTATTGACCTTAATTGATTGGAGTCGTAAGTACAGACAAGAACTTCCGTCTAATATTATTATATTTTTAATATTTTAGCTGTGACTCGCGCCTCTATTGTGCCTGGAACAGTGGAAATGGGGTCCCTAAATCTATCTATCTATCTATATATATAAAAATCTATTGCTGTTCGTTTGTCTCGCTAAAACTCGAGAACGGCTGGGCCGATTTAGCTGATTTTGGTTTTGAAATGTTTGTCGTAGTCCAGGAAAGGTTTAAACGGTGAGAAAATATGGAAAAATTGCGGGGAAGATAGTATAATCAACAATTTCATTTTCCTATACAAACTGTTCTACCTGTAAATCAGTCCTGTCAATCATTTGACTCTCTTTCCTGTCAAAAATTTGACGTTCGACCCTTCGGTAGGGTAGATTCGGGTCCACTCGAATTGAAGCACGTATTAAATTAAGGGTTTTGAATCGACAACAAATATCCACATTACTCGGATTATCGCGTATTTAAAATTTAATATTTTGATGGTTGTCATTGTGTTCGTTCAGAATAACAAAATTGCAAACGTCAGAAAAGCAAACAAATTGTTGCCTTGGAAACGACGTTTTTTTTTTTAATTCGGCAATTCACCCTAAAAAGAGTGCTTTGTTGGCGTCATAGTTAATATCTATCTCTAAAAATGAATCGCCGAAATGCATGGACAGCCATAATATTAAACGAAACACGGATCTACGTGTGTTTGTTACTCTTTTACGCAAAAACTACATGGATTTTAATGAAACTTAATATAGCTCACACATCAGCGAGCTGTAGCATCATGAAATTTATATAAAAAATTGCAATAGGTGGCACGCGAGCTGTTTGAAAACTGAATGTATCGGGAATGAATGTATGGAATGCAGGAGGGGGGAGAGGAACCCGGGAGGGCGGAAAACTCTGGAGGGGGGAGGGGGACTCGGGTGGGGGATTAGTGGGAGGGTGGAGGCGAAAACGGGAGGGGGGATGGGAACTCGGGAGGGGGTTCGCGGAACGGGGGAAGTGGGGGGAGTAAAATGAGAAGAGGAAAGGTGGAGGAAGAGGAGTGGGAACGCGAGAGGGGAAGGGGACATGGTGGAGGAAGGGGAGGAGGAAGGTGAACGAGACGAATGCGAAAGGACGCGCAGGGAGAAACAATTTCTTTATTAAATGGCACAGCAACGTTTGCCGGGTACCAACTAGTTGGTATATACGAGTATTAGGCCCTTACATATGAAATTGGCGTTTTGTATGGGAGGAACATAAAGTCGATTTTTTTAATATAATATATTTATTTAATCAAAGTATGTACCATTGCTATCTATGCACTTTTGCCATCTCATAGGTAGTTCATCGATCCCTTTACTAAAAAAAAACATTCGGACGGGAATCAATAAAATCTTTGAAGGCGGTTCGGACTGTCCCATCGGAGTTGAATTTTTTCCTTTGCAAGAAGTTATCCAAATTTCGAAAAAAATGGTAATCTGTTGGGGCAAGTTCCGGAGAGTACGGTGGATGTCTTGGACATTCCAATTGAAGCTCCTTTAATTTGGTAGCCGTCTGTTGTGCAGTGTGTGGTCTAGCGGTCAACGCGCGTTTGTTGATTTGCTTCACTCAATTCGTGAGGTACCCACCTTTCAAGCTTTTTCACCTTCCCAATTTGCTTCAAGTGGATTAAAACAGTTTTATCACTAACACCGCAGCCTGCAGCTAACTCGCACGTGGTTTGCGATGGATCCGCTTCCATAATAGCCTACAATTCTTCATTATCAACTTTGGTCTCCGGCCGTCCATGGGGCTTGTTCTGCAGGTCGAAATGTCCAGAACAAAAATGTTGGAACCAAAAACGCACTGTGTTTTCTTTTGCGGCACCGTCGCCATACACATCACTAATCCTTCGAGCCGTTTCTGCGGCACTGGTGCCATGGTGGAACTCGTACTCGTAAATAACGCGATATTTCAAGTTTTCCATTTTGTAAACTAAGTGACGAAAAGAAAAAAAAACAATTGAGGGAAAAAAAAAGAATTATAATTTTCGAAACACAAATACACGAGGAAATAGCTGTACAAATTTTAATTTTTAATTCCTAACCAAAGAGAAGATATTTGAGATCAAAATTGCCTGTACGGCAAAACGCCAATTTCATATGTAAGGACCTAATATTAAAGAAGTTATATACTGAAAGAAGTGGGAAAGAACAAGGAGGTAATAAAGAGGAAGATTGAAAAGTACCTGGCTGTATTCAGAGATGCATACTGAAAACGGCTAAAATCATTTGTGGTGTCTCGCCTTGAGCTCTAGCGTGGTGCAATCTACAACTTAACAGTATTGGATCAATAGGCGTAACTTCCGATGATTTTATATCGATATCCCTAGCACAGTTTCACTGTTGATAGCCGAATCGATATTGACAGCGAAACTTATCTGATATTATGGAGATCGGGCTTAAAGTTATCAATCGTCAGTCGGAATACCTCTTAACAATAAATTGTTGACCGTGATCATTGATAACTGACCATAGATTTGATCAATATCGGATTGATGTAGGGTTTTATCTATTATATGGTGTGTATCCAAGATGTTATTGGGAGTTTGTACCACTTTTTACGATTTTTCTTGAAATGCGCTTAAAACAATAAACTTGTACATTTTATAATAATAAATAATAATACTTGGCTAATTTATATAACGCCGTTTTTGTGAGAAATCACCTCAAGGGCGCTTAACAGTACAAGTAAATATATAATAAAATTGGTATAACTAAGATTTGTAATTATAACTAGTGACTTATATATAACTTATGGGACTTAACTATATGGGACGTGTGGGATTGCACTATCCTCCCCACATCCTGGAATAAAGATTATTATTATTATAACTAACTTATACTACTAAGACTTGTAACTAGTGGCTTTTAATCTAAGCCTTATAGCTAGTGACTTTTGACTAAGACTTATGATAGTTGACTTAAAACTAGTGGCTTAACAACATACATATTTACTACTGTGACTTAAAGTTAGAGACTTAAAACCAACATAACTACCAACATTTCAAAATACTTGATTTGCCATCGTTATCAATGATAATGATAACATTAAAAACCAAACAACAAACAAGTTCTGTAGGTATCTTAGATAAGTTATTGCTGCGAGTCAGAGCAGTTTGAGGATTTATAAATTTTATACATACATAGGTACATACACATTTTATACATATTATATTCTATTTATTTATATTTTAGTTCTTATTTAATATTACTATTGAAGAAGTCGGGGACGCCCGAGGAAGACATGGCACGATCAAGTGAATCAAATACTTGAGTCGGGCCATGTCAAAAGTCAGAATAATAGAAGAGAATGTATGAGATGATGTATGAATGTGAGTGAGGCAAAGAGTGTGTGCCAAGACCGAGTTGTTTGGCGGTCCGTCCTCTCTGCCTACCCCTGCGGGAAAACGGCGTGATGGTTAGTTAGTTAGTGTCTGAGAAGATGCGTTTTTAACTTGGATCTAAATTCCGCTGGGTTGGTTATGCATCTCATAACCAACCCAGCGGAATTTAGATCCAAGGCACCTAGCATCTCAACACATATGAGACTCCTCAGGCTAAGATGGGCTGGGCATGTACAGAGAATGTCCCAAAAAGAATTTTGACTGGACACCCAGGTGGAAAGAGAAAAGTGGGAAGACCCAGACTGAGGTGGGAAGACGAAGTAAGAGGGGATGCAGCACAGCTTCTCCAGGTACCAAATTGGAAGTCAGCCGCTGAGGACAGGAGGAGTTGGAGGCGACTGTTGCAGGAGGCCAAAGCTCGAAATGGGCTGTAGCGCCATCGAAGAAGAAGAAGGTTATGCATCTCAATTCCATGAGAAGTTTGTTCCAAGCCTCAAGGCCAGATACTCCGAATGCACGATCACCAAACTTAGTGTTCGGATTTCGCTTAGGTACTTTTAACCTTCCGATTGCAGAAGATGATGCTGATCTAAGAGTTGGCTGTCTTAGATTTTGTATAAGTACAGTATTAATTATCATCAACCATTGGAAGGAAATATTGATTTTATATTATTATTTTATCTGCAAATCTCCTAATGCAATGTTGTGGTATACCTACCATTTTTGTTCACGGGAAGAAAATTGACCAATTTATTAAAAATAAAGCAATATTTCATAGAAACGGAACATGCACATTGTTGGACCATTGGGCAAGTCGTTTTAAAGGAAACATAATTGGAACCTTTCGCGTCAATTCGATACGGGTCGTTAAATTAATTTTCGGTATGGCTCGGAACGAGAAAAAATAACTTTTAACAGAAATAGGTTATTGCGTTTACAGCAAATATTTCAATTACAAATACAAGGTTGGTTTACTGTTACGAATGTAAGTTATTAAATAAAATTTCTAGCATTAAGGACATTGTAGGTAAACAGTGGCTACTTAATATTAATGTGGCCGGGTTCCTTCGAGAGGTTTTGAGAAATTAAAGTTTAGTATAAATTCAATGGGTTCGTAAAAATATATTTACCTTTTCATTACATTTATTTAAAATTTATAATCCTAGAGCCCTAAACACCTTGGATCATAATTTTCGAAAAACATATTAGGTGGTCGATTGATTAGCGATATGGGTAAACTCTCGTTGCCTTGTACTTACTTTTAATTTAATTTATTATTGCATATTATAACTTAGAGTCACGCTAAAAATGTTGGGATGGATGGGTTGCTCACCTAGAACTGGAATCGTCGCTATAACCACATTGAAAATGCAAAAACGAGGGCTGTCCGTAAAATAACAACTTTACGCGCAATCCTGCAAGACTGGCGTGTAGCCTGGTTTCCCCTTGCCAAATCCACCACCACTCTGTGACGCTTAGTCTCGGCATGGCAGCCGTTTGCGATGGAGCTTCCTCTCGCCACACCCGCCAGGTGTGAGTTACACATAGGTACACTGTTTTCCGTACACTTCAAGTAGCTGAGAATGAATTTCTACCGTTGTTTTGTTATTTGCACAAAAACACTAATTATATAGCGTAATACACACCTCGCGGGTGCGGCGAGCGGAAGCTCCATCGCGAACGGCTACCACGCCGAGACTAAGTGTTGCAGAGAGTGCAGCATGGTGGAGATTTGGCGTAGGGAGACCAGGCTACACGCCAGTGTTATTGGATCTTGTAGGTAGAGGTAGGAAAAGGAAGCATAAAAACTCACTGACAATGCACTATAATGATGTCTCTTCCACTTTGAACCGATTAATATTTCGCATTACCAATGGTAATTTTGATGGTTTTGTAGGTAAACTCGTAATTTCATCATTCGCGGTCATGATACTGAGCACAGAACTAACTATCTGTCAGGTTGAAGACAATGCACTGACTTCACATGTGTAGGTAGGTAGGAATTGAGGAAAAGGACAGAAGTATTCCCAAACAAGGCCACCGCTTAAAATCGAAATATTGGCTTGAAATAAATTTAGCCACATTTAATAACCACTAAACAACCACTAAAGTGAATAGTCACTATATCAGCGTGTACCCGACTTGTGATCCTTAGCTTATTTAGAGTAAAAATTTCCATATCATTTTGGTCTCCGGTGATGTTTTATTCCTGAAAACAAATAAAAAATATTGGACCGCTAGGGTCGTAGTGTGTGGTTGTGAGGTAACTCGGCTGTAATATATGTAAATAATGAGCAATTTAAAAAAAAATTAAAACAAACCATTTTGAACACCTCTTATTTTATCAAAATTATCAACATGTTTCGACACCTATGATTTCTTCATTAGGATAAAATTAAAATTAAAATTAACAAAACTAACAATAGTTTCATTAGTAAAATGTACAATTCTACGATCCACGACTAAAGTAGGTCTCTTTATTTGTTGGCGCGTAGGTGTTGAAATTAAAACACATTATGAAGCGCTGGAATAGAGTTCAGAACATGTAGTGTAATACCACATTATTAATGTGTTTTGTAGAATTGTCTGGTTAACTTTAAACGCAGTTTAATATGTAAACTCGACTGGAGATTAAGATAAGTATTTGGTCGGTTCACAAAGCAAAACTATGAACAAGGCGGACCCAGTTGCATAACGAAATAATAATATTATAGTCCAGTCAGCCTGTGTCGTAGAACACCAGTTGAAGGAACTAAATAGTATAAAGCTAATTTTTTCCCCATCGACTACTACCATTTAGACAAGTGTTTAGCAAAAAGTCCCCGCCCCTACCCCTCTTGCTTCCCCCCCTGTGCCCCCCCAAACATGAAAATTGTAAGGGTTTTGTAAATCGCTTCTATCTCGATTATTAAACAACATATCGGATTGAATTTTTTTTATTCTCTTTGCTGTAACATTGTCTACAATTAATGTCCAGTTAACTTTCGTCGTAACTTTTACCGTTTGTTTGTAATTCGTATGATAAGGTAAAAATTTGCATATTTTTTGGCAAGTAATTTTACTTTTTGTCACATAACTTTTTACGCCGATATTTTATGAAAAAATATTTCCCACAAAAGTTGTAGTCCCTATTATTACCTTTAAAATGATATATTTTTATGTGTACTTTATGTACTAGTAAACGCCAGATATCAACCGTGAATGCTTGGTGCGCACCATCCCTGCGTCGCTCCGCGACACTGATGTCGGAACTTGTTCCCTCACATCCCGACTTATCCTAGCCTGTCCTGTGCCCTTTGTAGTACTAGTGGAAATCGTGAACGTGAAATAATAGTTATTCACTTTGCTGCTAGGCCCTGCGGGCGGCTTTTAGTTCGGCTTCGCCCGGTTTGAGTGTTTGTGACCATTTTGTAAATCCAACAGGAACTGGCTCCTAAAATAGCCAGTTCCTCGGATCTACTGTAATCCTGTGACTCCAAAAACACCTGTGTCGAGTGATGTCCGAGTTCCACGTGTCAAGACATGCGACTTTGAAGGTAAATTCAATGTCCCAGTTTTAATGTATACTAAAAAGGAGAAAAATGGCTTAAAGTCCTTAACAATAGAAAACATTTCTGAAAATATGCCTACTCAATGCTTAGTCTCAGCTCGTAACATGCTTTGGTTATGTTTTGCTTTTGTGCCAGTTTCACTACCTGGATGGTCTGGATACATGCAAAACTGTTACGATGGTAGACAAAACTTTGAACCATCTTATGTACAGGCTTTGCCTTTTATAAACATAGATCCAGGAAATCCGACTGCTATTTACTCTGCCTTTAGTTACGCTTCTAAAGAAAGCAAGTTAGCTGGCCAGCCGTGTATTGTGACATTTGACCAACCACTTTTCCTGAAAGTAGTAGACATTGTTGCAAGTTCTTCTATAGAAAGTGAAATATCTGGAGTAATCGTCAGACTAGGCGGATTCCATCTTCTAATGAGTTTCCTTGGTTGCTTAGGAAAGTTTATGGAAGGTAGTGGAATCGAAGAAATGTGTACCTCTGTTTATGGAAAATCAACGATTCCTCACCTTATGTCAGGACATGCTTACGCAAGGTCTTATAGAACTCACATGATGACCCAGGCAGCTTTGATATTACTGCTATTCGAGGAATGTTCATCTCTTAAAGAAATGATTACAAACGACTTTAAGGATATTAATAACCAAACAATAAACAAACAAAACAACTGTTGAAGACGCCATGAGAGATTGTAAAACAAATGAAATAATGACAAGACTAGAAGAAGTGTATGAAGATTTGGTTAAAACTAGTAGAACTTCAAAACCGTGGCTACAAGAGTTTAAATTGGTGAATTTGGTTCTAGACTTTATTCTGGCAGAGAGAATCGGCGATTGGAATTTGCACATTAATACAGTCAAGCAAATGATACCGTATTTCTATGCTGCTGGACATTTGCTCTACGCCAAATCCGCACAAATATACTTACAACAAATGTTGAGTGTACAAACGAAAATGTCAAATGAAGACTTCGAAAGGTTCGTCAATAAAGGTTTCTTTACAGTTCGGCGTACAGATGGATTTTTTTACCGGTATCTGGACGGACATGACCATAGAGCAGACATTAATGCGATCATTAAAATCCATAGGTGGGCTTACTCATGGACGAGGATTAAGCGAGAGGACGCTAACCAAATTCATTGCTTGTGCTCCTGGATCCCTACAAATTTGTGAGGCTTTCGAGAAGTTCTCTGGCTGCTTGACTCAGTTTAACGAACAGCACATTGAACTAAGATGCAGTAGAAGAGAAAGGGACTTGCAAGATATTAGTAAATTTCTCGGATGGCTGCGTATTCATAATCCTTTCCGACAGAACAAAGATTTAATGTCTTTATCCTCTGGTCTAGTAGTGACAAGTTCGGGTGAAAACTGCGATGAAGCGTATGATGTAGGAATGAACTGCATGAAAGACATCGAAGGAAATAATTTTGCAGACGATAAATTGAAAAGAAAAAATAAAGTTAAATCTATAGGCTCCGCAGTAAGTGGCATAAATGTGAGATCTGAAGAAGTGCCAATTAATCCTGATCAACTGTTTAATAGGGTTATTTGTATGTCTCAAGGAACCAGGAACAATACTTCAACTATGAACTCAGCCCATACCCTTTGTCTTTATTTGAAAACAATAAAATGATTAGAAAGGGAACTAAATCAAGTCTTATGAAAATATTTGAAAAATGGACAATTAGCAACGAAGTTTTTGAGAATTTGCCCCCAAAAATATATGTAGTAGATGGAGGGTATCTTTTGCACAGTGTTATTTGGCCTGACAAAGTAACATATAGCAGCATCATAGAGAAGTATGTTGACACTGTAATGAAACGGTATGGGAAAGATTGTCATGTTGTGTTCGATGGGTATCCTGACTATCCCACCACAAATGGGGTCGAACATATGCGGAAAAGTTAAAAAACATCTCTAGAAATGAAATTCAACGTTAATATGGAGTGCTCTGTGAAGCAAAATGAATTTTTGGCAAATCCAAAAAACAAAAGCCAGCTTATTGAACAGCTCTCTCAAAAGCTTAATGAAGCAAACATTCAAACCATTGTGGCGGAGGAAGATGCAGATACTGAAGTGGTCGGAAGAGCAATAGATGTTTCCCAGATTCAAAGTGGAAGGCCTGTAGTTGTTGTCGGACAGGATACTGATCTTTTCGTTCTATTGTTAGGGCTACCACAGTGTCAAAATGTGCGACTATTCTTTCACAAACCCTCTGGCACACCATCAACGTATGACATCAGCAAGATTCGTGAAGAGACTGGTGATATGAAGGATGTGATATTATTTTTGCATGCTATCACAGGATGTGATACCACGTCTTATTTATTCGGCAAAGGCAAAATTAACGCATACAAATTGCTAAGTTCATCAAATGATCTCCACACAAAAGTTTTACAGTTTTATGAAAAACAGGCAGACAAAAATATTCTCAAAGAGGTAGGAGAGGCTTTTGTCTTGAAACTATATGGATGCACAAGGTCTGCATGTCTGAATGATAGTAGATACTCAATGTACCTTAAAGCTGTTGCAAAAATGTCATTAAAATCCAAATTTAATACGGCATCCCTCCCTCCAACATCTGGTGCTGCTGAACAACACGCCTATCGAACATACTATCAGATTCAAAAATGGATCGGAGTTAAGGAAATCACCGCTACGGACTAGGGATGGATTTTAACTGACAACATGCTGTACCCAGTGCACTCAAAAAAACCACCGGCACCTGAATAAGTTATAAACTTAGTTTCCTGCAACTGCAAAAAGGCTTGCAAAAATAATTGTAGCTGCTTTAAAGCGTCACTTGATTGCACAGAAATGTGCGGGAGCTGTGGCGGATCATGCAGCAATTTAACTTTGGTTGAAATCGAGGAAAATGATGAACTTCTCATGGAAGTTTAAGATATCATAAAATTAAGATACCGCAATTATTTTTTTCTAAAATAAAATCTTTAAAAAATATTACATGCATTTTCAAACCAAAAACTATTTAAAATACGTATTTTCGCTGAATACTTATTATTATTTGAAACAAATTTAAAAAGTGAGGAATTTAGGTTTCACCGAGACTCGATTAGTTTTATTTATAGAAAATGCAATAGTGTACCTTAAAGATAAAAAACACTCTCACTATGCAACTATATTTGCATTGCAACGCCGCGCCGGCCGGCCCCACCTCGACCGAACTCGCCATGATAATCTCGCTGGATATCAAACAAAGTAAGTACTATTTTATATCATTTTAAAGGTAATAATAGGGGCTACAACTTTTGTGGGAAATATTTTTTCATAAAATGTCGGTGTAAAAAGTTATATGACAAAAAGTAAAATTACTTGCAAAAAAATATACAAATTTTTACCTTATCATACGAATTACAAACAAACGGTAAAAGTTACGACGAAAGTTAACTGAACATTAATTGTAGACAATATTACAGCAAAGAGAATAAATTTTTTTTTAATCTGATATGTTGTTTAGTAATCGAGATAGAAGCGATTTACGAAACCCTTACACTTTTCATGTTTGGGGGGGCACAGGGGGGGAAGCAAGAGGGGTAGGGGCGGGGACTTTTTGCTAAACACTTGTCTAAATGGTAGTAGTCGATGGGGAAAAAATTAGCTTTATACTATTTAGTTCCATCTAAAAACACAGGCTGACTGGGCTATTATCCGTTTAGTACCTTAGCCTTAGAACCATAATATGATTAGAAACACAACTGTAAATTCTTTTATGGGATTTTAAAACCAGGATTAATTATTAAAATAGCAGTGAAAATTAGACGTTTGGTGTTAAGTATTCATAGAGGAAATATTTTAAGTTTTTTCCATACAAACGTATCCTCAATTTCATCTCTGGATGTTGACACTAGTGCAAATATTGTTTAACCTAAAATAGATATATCGACTACTAGAGTACGTTTTGCTTTTCTTTTGATAATTTAATTCTTATCGGAGTTAGGACCCCCAAAAACAAAAATTTTAACAAAACAAAAAACGAATTAAAAAAAATGCACTAAAAATTTAAAAAATAATTTCGTATTCTTTTACGACTTAATAATCAACTTACTTTTTCTACTCATCAATATGTAGGTACGATTGTTATTTTTGGGGTCGGTGTCAGCCAAGGTAGGTTTGTAACTACATACATAGTTATAGGTGAGATGTGCTTGTGTCGCACGTGCGACCGGGTTTTTTTCCAAAGATGTGTGTATTCTTAGTGTGATTTATATCGCCATGAACATAGGGAATGCGCATATAAATCGCTTGGCAAACGGAGTCTAGAAAAATGAAACATTGTTACTGTGTTTGAACCACTTGTATATTTGTTTAAAGCCGACCGGTTTCGGAACGACCGTTCCTTCCTCAGGGTAAACGTTTACTGGTTTGACAATTTATTTATCTATTTATTTATTTATTAACGCCCTTTTTCGGAGCTTTTACATATGAATAGTAAGAAATATACAGTATTTATTGTACATAACTGATCTGCCTTCGTAAGAATATTTTATATTTGTTTAAAGATAAATTGAAGATGTCCACTGACTTGGTATAATTGTTTCCCTCCATTAGTATTCTGGGCAAAGAGGAATACATATGGTAGTTAGTTCCAGAATTACTGCACTGAAATAAATCCTGACTTCTAGTATTACGTAGTGGAATCCGGAAGCTTATCAATTCGAGCAATACCGGACTGTCAACTAAATCATTTAGAATTTTATACAGAAATACCAAGTCAGTGAAAGTTCTACTGTCTGACAATTTGAACATATTCATATCATTCAAAATAGTATTGTAGTTCAACATAATTGCTGGAATACCCATTTTAAAATTAAGGAAACGTAAGAATTTGTTTTGTATTCTTTCAACAGCTTGTACATGTATATTGTAATATGGGTTGCAGACGGGAGAATTGTATTCGAGTTGACTTCTAACATATGCAAAATATAACAGTTTAATACACTTTATATTGTTAAAATTTCTAGTTAGCCTAGTTATAAATCCCAACATTTTTAAGGCCTTATTAGAGGTTTCTGTTATGTGGTTAACAAATGAAAGATTTGATTGAAAAGTGATGCCCAGGTCTTTAATTCGTGTTAATGTCTCCAGAGTATTGTTATCAATGTTGTAATTAAAGATAACTGGATTTTTTATTCGATAAAATCTAACTATTTGACATTTTGAGATAAAGTAAAGTCTATTTTCATTAGACCAAATTAACAATTTGTTGATATTATCTTGAAGAATGTTGCAATGGTAAATATTTCGCATTATTCTAAAAATTTAGAGGTCATTAGGAAAAAGTAAGATAAATACATCATGAAAAATTTTTGTAAGATCATTTATAAACAACATAAATAATATTAGGCCAAGGTGTGAACCCTGTGGAACTCCACTTGTTGCATTAATTTTTTCCTGCAAGAAGGATTTTATTCTCACAATTTGTTGTCTTCCAGTAAGATAGCTTTCGAACCAGGCTAACATACTGCCAAGTTAACAATACCATCAGTATTATTGCTATGGTTGCCATTTAGGTGCATAATGCTCGGGAATTCATCTCATCTTCTTTAAGAGATTTCGAATATTTCCAAAAATAATTAACATTGTTTATTATGGAGTTCTGAATTTCATTTATATGGTTACGGTAGCAAGTCAAGGAAATTGTTTTACTAGAAGTTCTTAAATATTTAAATTCACTGTAATCAGATTTTTTTTACATAATTTATATTCTTCATGTTTAAGTTTTTTGGTGATTAGTAGATTTATAAGTTCTTTGGAGTACCATTTTGGATAGGTGTTTGGCTTACATATTAGGGTTGGAATATAGATGCTAATGGCCTTTCCCAAAACAGAATAAAATTTATTGGTAGCTTTGTTGATGTCATCATATTGCACAGATGACCAATAAAAAGAAAGGAGATACCTACAAATTTTCTCGTAATCAGTTTTGAAAAAATTTTGGTAACTGAAAGACAGTTTACAGGTATTATCATGTACATTAGAAATAATAACTTCCAGTGGAGGATGATAACGATCAATGGGCACCAGCGGTTCACTACATTCTTCAATTACTAGTGTTAAGTTAGAAAAACATAAGTCAAGAGTACGATTATTTTCATTTTATCTAGTATTTGCCTGATTCAGGCCTAGAAATAACGCCATGTCTAGAACAATGCGTTAAGTAATAACATTCTTTAATAACATTCTTAAAAATCAGTCTAATACTTCGAATAATTTTTGTACTAAATTGATGATATAATCGATGAAATAATCACTAACAATGTAGAGATATGCGACCACTTTAACAATTTCTTTTGCAACATTGGCTTCTCCTTAGCTAATAATATACGTAACAATGTCGTACACAAACCGGCCAATGAAATAACATTAGTATACTATAGTATAGAATCTTTATATCTTCAACCAACAACAGAATTAGAAATAAGCAAAATATTAAAATCATTGAAATCAAATGCGAGTGCCGGTTACGATAAACTCAAATACAAAACAGTGCTAAGTCTCTCAACGGAATTGGTTCCTATATTATCAAAATTGATTAACCAATGTTTTAAAGAGGGAACTTTTCCAGACAGCTGTAAAATTGCCAAGGTGATACCAATTCACAAAGGTGGGTCCAAAACAAATACCTCAAACTACAGGCCCAACTCAATCTTACCAATCTTATCAAAAATTTTTGGACGTGTAATCTACGAAAGATTAAACAATTTCCTATTAAAAAAATCATTCTTTTATAAAAAAACAGTATGGCTTTAGGAAAAAATCTAACACACTTGCGGCAATGAACGACTTAATCAGTAAACTTAGGAGTGGTATTGATGGTGGAAATTATATCTTATCTATACTAGTTGACCTTCAAAAAGCCTTTGATACGGTAAGCCATGATATACTTCTCAAGAAACTCGAGAAACTTGGTGTAGTTGGTCCTGCTCTTAATCTATTCAAATCATATCTTAGCAATAGAAAGCAATCCGTAAGCATTAATAATCAAAATAGTAAGCACCTTCCAATAAACTATGGAGTTCCGCAAGGATCCATACTAGGGCCTCTACTGTTCCAAATTTATATCAATGATATTTCGCAATTAGAATTAAACGGTAAAATTTTCTTATATGCAGATGATACTGCAATATTCTACTGGGGTAAAGATCTAAACATACTACTAGAAAATGCACAAAGTGACCTAGAAAGAATTCGCGGTTGGCTCCAATCAAATATCCTAACAATGAATATAAAAAAACAGGATACATGATTTTAAGTTCAAACCGTAAAATAATTCCTACACATGTACCATTAAAAATTGAAAATAACGATTTGCAAATCCTGAAACAGGAAAAATATCTTGGGCTGTGCATCGATAAGCATTTAACTTTTAAACAACACATTCAAAATGTAAAAGATAAAATCACACCCTTAATTAGCGTTTTTAGCCGGTTATCATATCTATTACCAATTAGATTTAAAAAAAGTTTATACTATAGTCTCGTACACTCACACCTAAATTATCTGATTGAAATCTGGGGAAATGCGTATGAAACATACATCAATGAATTACAGGTAATTCAAAATAAGATAATCAAAAAACTATTTCACTACGAATTCAAAACATCCACAAAAAAATTATATTTGGAAACAAAACTGTTAACATTAAGAAAACTACACGAGTACAATATATGTGTCCTTATATACAAAATAAATAATAAACTCATACATATAAACACAGAATTCATTAAAACGTCCCAAGTACACAAACATTTTACACGACAACTCGATAACATACGTTTAAACACCATTCATACTAACTACGGTAAGCAATCAATTAGTTACGAGGGGGGCAATTTATATAATTGCCTTCCAGATGATATCAAAAATGAAAAAAGTGTGTGCAAATTCAAAAAAAAATTGTTCATGTTTATTCACAAAAAACTAAGTAGTGATAGTGAATAATATCGTTTGGTAATATAATATCATGTAAATGTTAGTATTGCAATCTAATGTAATCTAAGGTTATGAAATGTAAAAACCATGTAATGTAAAAACTATGTAATACAATGTAAAAAGTACATAATTCAATATTCTAGTTAAGTAAGTGAAAATGTTATTTTCTTTTTTACTGGAATAAAAACTTATGAAAAAAAAAAAAAGTCTCACTCACACTGATATTATTGTCCCTGTTCACCCAGTTCACATTTGGAAGATTATAATCACCAGCAAGCAAAAATGTTGCACTAGCATTCTTTTTTAATATAACTTCCACTTCCTCACTATGGCAACAGTATACTTCATTGCTTGAATTTGGTAGGATACATACCATTACAAAATAGTGGATGGGACCAATGTATTATTACTAAGGATTGTGGTAGGGGTGGAGCCGTTGCTAAGCATTAATGAAGAGTGGGTGGGTAGGGGAACATATCGGATAAGTTAGAAGGGTTTTCTAACTGCAGTTAGTATTTATTTGTTTATTTACAATATAATTTTTCCTTGAACAAGCTAACAAGACAATGGTGAAATACACCTTAAGTGATAGGGAATAGGTTAGCAATATAATTTAAGTTGTAAAGCGCCATAGAAAAGATTTTCTCACGAAGATGTCACTATTAAACGTCCAAACATTACTATTATTTTGTAAAAGAGTCTTATACATTTTGTTGTAATAATTAATATAAAATGAATATTCATCCTTCATTTCATAACCCTTTATTAGGCACGCTGATCAACACCCATATCAAAATTAGCATAAAACAAGGAATTAAAACATTTTTCAACCGTCCGCGTCACGTCGATCTGAAGTCGTAAATATTTTCTCCTAATTTAACGTTACGAGGGTGCTATTTAAGGGATCGCTCGGAGAGGCTGGGCTTATACACCTGCAGCCAATTATATTAATTGCTACCCTTAGAAAGATATCACCCTTACCTGGGCAGAATACAAAGTGTAAAATGTGGAGGATTGCCGAAACTGTCAGAATAATAATAATGTTAAATTGTGTCATGCCTCTGTGAGGTAAATAGTGATGTTAGAATGGTAAACTTTTAATAACGTGAATGTGAGCTATTCTTGTTTACCGTGACGATTCACAGTTCCGGTACCATTACGGTAAAAAAGGCAATAAACGTATGTTACTTATCGCTATAATGCTGCAGCTCGTTCAAAAGATGAGATACACAATGTACGTAGGTCTGTTTTCTCCAAAGGAAAAAAGACAGCATTTTCATGTATCTCTCTCACACACTGTACCGTAACGTCTCCAATACTGCCGTGACGATAGTTTTGAAAGTATGGAATATGGTTACAAGATAAAATTGAAGTGTGGGTGTTGAAATGTCAATGCGCTAACGGTTTTGCTTTTTGTTATTAAACATATAATGCAGCTCTAAATAACAACAGTCGAAAACGAGACAATCGGTGAACGTATGTCTGCACTCCTCCTCCCTTCCCCGAAGGAAACATTATCATTATCATACATCTCTCTCACACGTATAAAGAAAATGAAACCCATTTCCTGTCGCAAAAAATAGTACTTTGGAGAAAACAGTTTATTTTTTATTTTATTTATTTATTTATCTATGTATATAGTATGTTTACATTACATTATTCGATGCCTGTCTCGGTAGGGTATACCCGTGTTGAGACAGGCGTATTTTGTATTTTGCGTGTATCACCATTATTTAATGTGTAAAAAAGAGCTGCAGTAGTGCCGCGATAAGGAAAGTATGTTGTAAGTAAACTTTATTTGATTAAATTGTGTTATTACACAATGCAATCATTTAAAAATATATTTACTAGTCTTCGACCGAAGACTGCGGGTTCAAATCCTGGAGTGCGCATGTAAATTTTACTCGATTGATTTATATCACATTGTAATCAGAAAAAAAATATAAAGAATATTTGCGGTGCTTCCGGGGTGGAGGAAGTTGCTCTCAGTTTCAGCCTGGTGTAAAGCCATCATTGAGAATTGAAATGTTGCTTGAAATGGCTTTAGCTTTATTTGGAGACTAGATTGGAATAACCATGTACTTTCTTAACTTTCTCTTTCCCATCTCTTTTCCCTCCCCACTACCTTCAGTCTCACATCGTACCACTGCTGGGGAAAATCTATGCGGTATTCACATATAAAAAAGTGTCCAAGCGCCCAACTGTCCGCAGCCTATTATTATTGGGGTATGTTTTGATGCTGAATGGAGTGGAGAAAAGAAGCTGAGGTGATGTGGAAGATTGGGAAGTACTTTTAAGGGTTTTTGAAATGAATAACTTCTTCTTTACAACAAACACTTTGTCTTTCAAACGCCACTTGAAAATATTATTGCTAATCAGGAACTTTGTGTAGGACAGTCAGGAGACTAATGTCCAATTTCTTAAGCTTTCAAAATGTTTGTTTTGGCAGAACACCGACTGCTAGCTCACCTCGCTTCGAACTGGAGGGACGAACCTAAATACTAGAGACTTCTATTGGATGACTCCATAGACATAGCTTCTAGCACTAGAGCCATCTAAGTATTTCGAACTATCACACCATTGGCTATTCATAACTGGCCTCCCAACTCAAGTAAATTCAAGCTACGCTTCGATGCTGAATTGCGATCTTTCACCAAGGCGATAATGAAAGTGCTATCTACGTCCCTTAAGAATCTAAAATCTCGTCTTAACTATTTATTTATTCTATAGGGAAACCTTTGAGACATCAGTGTGGAATCAATACAAAATTTTATAAAATATAGCATGCGTTACGTAAATAATTCGAACGCGAGGAATCTTTTCCAATATTCTTTGTCACATAGATTTATGGACACTTTCAGTTTTATGAGGTCACCGTTCATATTTCATGGAGAGGAATGTTTAGTACATCTTTATCAGCATGCGTATATCGTTCACATCCTTATCAGGGTAATTAACAGACTCCATAATATCATAAACAACGTCTTTCCATTAGTTTTAGCGCACATGGCTGGTGACATTTTCTATTTCCATAAACCCAGAGGTCAACTTGTACCAAACAACACAGGCGACTCCACTAGAATTCACTTATAAGTAAAACAGTTTACCATCATTCTATGAGTTATGTCTAAATGGTTAAGACCTTTTTACCATGTCTACTAGACAGTGGGTTTGACGTCGACTAGCATAATATCTTTCAGGATGTTGGGCAATTATCATTATAATATAGGTCAGGATAAAAAGCGTATTCATTATGTAGTGTCGATTGACTCAGATAGAAATCTTGCGTTTCACCAAGCCATTTAAGTGCGCAATGTGTTCGTTCTATTTCTAAATATAATTTGCGGCACAAGTAAACTGTTCATTAGATTTATTGCTTAGCATTTAGGTAGGTTCTCGCCTAAAATGGTTACGAAAGATAAGTCGGATAAATCACAACATAACGGACCATATTCAATTGATAATTCAAATCACAGCACAAGTAATCGAACAGATAAGCAATTACGAATATTTTAATTTACGAATACAGTTAAACATAAAAATGTCACAAAATCAAATAAAACAAACATTCTCGTCATTTTAACAATCTCGCGTTCGAAACAAACATTTTTCCATCTGAAATATACTTACTACCCTACTGAATTTTAGACGTTTCCCGGACCGCTTGAGACACCTATCAATATAAACAAAAATTTTAACAAAACAAAGAAACGACTTAAAAAAATGCACTAAAAAGTAAAAAAATTATTTTGTATTCTTCTACAACTTATTAATCAACTTACTTTTTCTATTCATCAATATATAGGTACGATTGTTATTTTTGGAGTCGGTGTCAGCCAAGGTAGGTTTGTAACTACATACATAGTTATAGGTGAGATGTGCTTGTGTCTCCCGCGGGGCGATGAGAGGCGAGAGCGGGCCGCGGCGGGAGGAGAGCTGTCAAGTGAACACGCCGGGCCGGGTACCTTGGCTGACACCGACTCCAAAAATAACAATCGTACCTACATATTGATGAGTCGAAAAAGTAAGTTGATTATTAAGTTGTAGAAGAATGCGGAATTTATGTTTACTTTTTAGTGCACTTTTTGAAGTCGTTTTTATGTTTTGTTAAAATTTTTGTTTATTTTTTGATTTTTAGTGAATCTGAAGTTAACTAATTCGATTAAGATTCGGCCGAGTATCGTTAATTTGCTCTTAAGAATTGGAGAGTTCCGTTACTTTGTCATAGATCCCATTATCAGAATCTAACCAAACTCTCATCAAACTACCCTTGAAGTACATCCTTTCCAATAAAAAAAGAATCATCGAAATCGGTTGGCGTGATATTGAGTTATTCGTCCATCTGTCGCGCACATACTTTATGCAAATTTAAGACTTACATGATTTTCTGAACTGGACCAAATTAAAATGGAACCACACGGGAAGCACCAGCTTTCAAATAAAAAAAGAATCATCAATATCGGTTCACCCAGTCGAAAGTTCTGGGGTAACAAACATAAAATAAAAAAAATACAGTCGAATTGAGAACCTCCTCCTTTTCGAAATCGTTTAAAAATGAGAATGTATTATTAAATCTACTTATTAATTGTTTTTGTGTTTAATTCGTATTTACTCCAACAAATTCATTTTTTTAAATTTAATTAATATCTATTTAATAATGTTTTTATTAAGTTCTGCAAGTATTTTAGTTTTTCATTATAGTGGCAACTGTTTCTGCTTACAAGGCCATTACTATGGCAGTGAGGTATGGAACTGGCAGAGGAAGGAAAAAAGTAAACTGAATGCTGTAAAAATTTGATTTTTGAGGCGTGTGTGTAGTGAGACCATGTATGATCGTGTGTGAAACGTGGAGATCCACAAAGAATGCAAGGCTTATGTAATGAATAAGATTAAGAAAGGGACGCTCAGATATTTTGGGCTTGTGGAGCGAATGATCGAGGAAAGGAGTGTGAGGAGAATATATGACGCAAATGTGAATGACAGAAGAATTCGGGGACGCTCGAGGAAGACATGGCATGACCTAGGGAATCAGATAATTGAGTCGTGCCATGTCAAAAGACAGAATAATAGAAGAACACGTATAAGATGTGAACGAGGCAAGGAGTGTGTGCCAAGACCGAGTTGTTTGGCGGTCCATCCTCTGTCTACCCCTGCGGAGATGCGGAGTGATCTTTAGTTTTTTTTTTAGGTAAATTTGGCGTATTATGGTAACGAATCGCTCAAGACGTTTTGCAAAGTGCCATAATATAAATCGTTTGAGTGGTTAAGGTGAAGTAAAGGATACAGTGGTAGCTTTTTGGATTTGGAAAACGAGAAAAAAGAACCGAGCAGTAAGACCATCCATACTAATATTATAAATGCGAAAGTGCGTGTTTGTTTGTTTCGCTTTCACGCCTAAACCACTAAACCGCTTTTAAAAATTCTTTCACCAATAGAAAGCTACATTATCAGTGAGTAACATAGACTGTGTATAATGGTAAGTTCTGGCGTTGTGAAATTTTTTTAAATGAAAATGTGTGTATTTCATATATTTTAGCGGCAGGGAGGAAAGGCGGGGGGATGGTGGGGTTCGCGAAGAGGGAAGAGACGAGTCAATTTATTTCTTAGAATGACATTGCAACGCCATTGAGTAATAAAAAAGGAAAATAACTAGTTGGTTTGTTTGAACAAAAGTTTGTTATTAATTTTATTTTATTGAAAAACCAAAATCAGAGTGTCGTCAAAAATCGCAAGATTTAATAAATAATAAGTATTTAAGTAGGTACTTAAATACCTATGGTAATAATTATGGTAATTTTTATTTTTCTTCAAATAAGGAATCATAAAATCTTTCCAAACAAATGTCCAAACTTTTTGAAACTTTCTTCAGGCCGGTAGATAACATAATATTTATTATTCAGGTTTAACTGCTCTTAGTAGGTACCACGATTATATGAATTTTGATAGGACAAAAATATAGTAGGTATTCCATAAGGCCATCATGTAAGAAATAAATTTATACACAAAGGAAAATGCCATACGAAGAATCCCAAACAAAATTAAAAACACAAGAATACGGAAGTTCAAAAAATTGTAAAAATAACAGCACAATAATACAAGAAAATATGCGCAGTGTGTTGTAACCATTGACTTAGTATTGGTCGAAGGTTGTAATATACATAACTTGCACTCCTATGTGTAGGTACACACACACAGGAATTATTCAGAACGTTTAGAGTTTTAGTTTAAAGTACTTACAAAATTTTCTTAGTTTAACAAACCTAATCGGGGGTGTCATGTAGGTACATTGGTGATATAGAATCCTGGTGGGAAGTTGTTTTTTTACAATAGCTCCACACTGGAGGCACTGAGATGAAAAAATCCTTTGGGCCTATGTTATCTTTGGGGATGCTATGTGAAAGGTTTATTTAGGGAGATGAAGCAGAGGAAGTTCTGGGAAGGAAAAAGGCTCGAGGGAGTTCGGCTGGAGAGGACTAATTTAGGACTCCCTCTCCAATCCTTCCCGATCCGGCTCGCCATACAGTAGGCGACCTAGGCAAACCTCAAACCATGAACCCAACCACCCTAAGTCACCAAACTCCATACTCGCCTCATAAATTGGTAGACCACCACGAAATACACTGGAACAACTGACGCTTACATATTAATACTTGTCCTTAGAATAAATCGTAAATAATGAGAATGAAAGATATGATGATTTGTATTATTCAAGTTCTAAATTCGTACTTAAGGCATCTACCTACATTAATTTATTTGTTATTGTACAATATTATCAAAGTACGACTGATATATTTCACGCCTCTTTTCACGAAGACAATAACATCCATCCAAAAGATGCTCATACCTTGATATCTTCAAACACATTATTTATCTTTTCAATGTAGTCTCTTTTACCCAAAAATACGCACTTCACAAAAAATATTCAAAAATTATCATAATTTATTCTCGTGTTTATTGCCACAAAATAATAAGGTCAGAAAAATTGAAGCATAGATAAAACGTGTGAACCTAACTCTACAATGCTCATAAATCTCTCTGAACGAAATGTATAGCGGAATAAATATTGGACGATACACAATTCCTGGACAAAATCACATAGAACTGACCGGTTATAAAACAAGATAAGTAGGCATTACTTTTAAATTTCACAATAGTCAAGATCTAGTGAACTTGGAGCAAATAAAATAACTGTATCTCCGCTTTAGTTTCTGTTTAATGTTTTATGCCCGATCGGTGCCATAAAATATTAATGACATAATTCAGTAAAGGTTAACCTGCATTGAGTCAAGAAAACCGGTGGATGAGAGTTTCAGACGCTTGTTTGGCTAATTTTATGTAGACATTGTTCTTAATTATAGCAGCATTAATTGTCCCATAATAGAAGTGAAACATTTAATTTAAAACAGGTTGATCCTAGAGACAAAGTGATGCCCATTATTTCTCTTACATACTATGGATTTGCCGGTTCCATGACAGTTGATCCGTCGACAATTGATTCACTGTTTGCTGTACACAATAAATAATAAACAAAACAATTATACGTGCATTTTAAAAAGAAGAATCCACTCTCCTTCTAGCATCTGTTGCTGTTGACCCGGCGTTATGGCATGAATAATACATACCTGGTAATATTTAAGGTGAAATTACAAAATCGATTTGTTACAAACTAATTCCGCGGGCACAATTTATTAGCGGCGTCGTTAAACATTGCTGTAAATTAGCGGATATTGCTGTTACTACATTTATTTAATTTTTGCGCAACTGAATTACTTTCTTAATTCAATTTTTCTTGGCTTTCTCCATTTAGGTATACAATCAAGTAATAGGCCACTCGCATGGACTTCATAACGACTTGGAAAAAATCGTGTGGATAGATTTTTTTACCAAGATTGCGAAAATGTTAGTAAAATATTTTAGAAATGTACAGTTTTTTATTTTTAAATAAATAAATCCATTATTTGGGCTCGTGACGTCACTACATGAAAATGTCCCGTCTCCGAAAATGTTCCTATTAATTTTATAAAATTCCACACTGATTTTTTTTTATATGGCATCACTTTGATTTCAGGCGAATTTTTGAATTTGACATTTAACGTTCACTAGATTTATTGTTTGTTCTCTGCGAACATATCATTTGGTTTGATTTTTTGACAGATGTAATGAAGAGAACCCCGTACATTTTACTTTGTTCGAACGTGTTTCAGAGATATAATGATAATGGTGCGGATTTTAACAAAATCAAATTTTATAATATTTACGCACCAGATTTAAATGTCCGGGTTAAATTTTCCCCCCAAAAAAAAAAAAAAAAAAAAAGAAGGAAAAACTAAACCCTTTCATACACTTCCCCAAATGATCATCTAGTGAATCCACGTTATGCAATTGCACTATATAAGTATTATAAATACAAAACAATACAAGAACAACATGTCAACCCACTAGAGACCAAATGGGAATATAATTCACCGACTCCAGATATTTTCATATCAGAGGGTTCGGCTCTGTGGCATTTCTAATTGAACCTATAAATCCTACTGATCCCTCAATATAAATATTTAAAAAATCTTTTGTAATCCTACATGTATTTAAAATTACTGCTTTTTGCATTTTTATATACAAATTCTTTGACAAATCTAATATGCTTAAATTTTGAATCAGATTCCTAGGTATTATGCCAGTGGCCGAAATAACAAATGGAAATATTTTTATTATTATTATAATTTACAAGTACAAGTATATTACATTTGATTTAGTAATATAGACGTTGAACATTATAATGATTTATGATCAATAAGACGAATCAAGGAAAAAATATTTATGAGATTTAATATTTTTGGTATGCCTCGTTATTCTCCTGTGCCATTCGTGTGGAAAACGTTCTTTTTTTTAAATGATTTTCGGCTAAGTAATTATCGTTTTTTCGCACCTATAAAATTATGTCCCGTCTTTCCGATTTATAAAAAAATGGTCTGATTTTTCGGATTGAAATTTTCAAAAAATCGCCAGGGTTTCAAAAATACGATAAAAAATACGGAATGTCTTAGAATATTTGCCTAAGCCGGAATTTTTTTTTAAAAACTTGATGCCAGTGGCCTATTAATTACCTTATGTATGTCTGAGAGGTGCTGGTTATCCAATAAATGGTTCTCGGGGCGACGATATGAAGTTTTGGAAAACATATTTTATTAGTGGTTTTCTCCACTGATTTATCCCACACTAGCTGGTAAATGGCATGCATTGCAATGCCACTCAAACAAATAAATTGATTCTCCCTGCATGGCACATCTCTTCCCTCTCCGCGAACCCCACCTTCCTCCTGCCTTCCTCCCTGCCGCTAAAGTATATGAAACACACACATTTTCATTTATACAAATTTCATTACGCCATTATATACATCCTATGTTATTCGCTGATAATGTAGCTTTCTATTGGTGAAAGAATTTTTAAAATCGGTTTAGTGGTTTAGGCGTGAAAGCATAACAAACGAACACACGCACTTTCGAATTAACGAGTATAATATTAGTTTAGACATTTATTTGAGTTTTAACTATCAAAGGGATCTCCATAGCAACCTAAATTTTCTCTTACAAATAACAAAATGACAGCGCACATCAAATAATACAATAATTTCATTTATACACATTTTCATTTATACGAATTTCATAACGCCAGAGCTTACCATTAAATACAGCCTGTGTTACTCGCTGACAAAATATATCTTTCTATTGGTGAAAGAATTTTTAAAATTGGTTTAGTAGTAGTTTAGGCGTGAAAGCGTAACAAACAAACACACGCACTTTCGCATTTATAATATTAGTATGGATAACTCGATGAAACATAAAATACCGGCTCCCATTACAGCCAATGAAATTTTAAAAGATTTGATAAATGACTTGAAAAGCCACAAAAGCCTTTAAACCGGCAAATAAAATGCGCAGGTAAACCGATGCATTATTAAATGACCTTCATAAATTAGCGAAATTCCAGTTAGCTGAAGGATGTTCCTCGGGCATGCGGGCGCGGGTTAGTCATTACTCATTACATTATTATTAGGGGCCAAGGCTGAGTCTGGATGCTCGCTTTGTGCCAAACGCGGGTTGGCATTACGCTGTCCGTTATGAAGTGAAGTTGCAAGCGAGGTTGGGTAGCTACCATTATCTCTGAAGGCTTTAGCTTGAGGCTTTAGGAATCTACTCTTTTAATTTCTCAATGCGATTTTATTCTAACGTGGATTCTAATTCTGTATTGGTTTGCAGTTGTGATAATGCTGTTTATAATAACCCGAATGTAAATGCGGTAGAGCCGACATGGACAGTCATTTCGATTGTTTGAATTTTTTAGGTTGAAAATCTCTCTTTTTTATGTAACGTAACCTAACCTAACCCTTATGTTTTTTTTTTTTACATGAGCCCCACACAGGAGGCTCTGAGAAAAATAATTTCCCTCAGGGCCTATGTCATCTTTGGGGATGCTGTGTGGAGGGTTTTTTAAGGAAGTTCTGGGAAGGAAAAGGGTTTAAGGGGTGGGTGGGAATCTGGGGTTCAGTGTGTCTTGGTCATCCGCCTCCAAGACCTAGACAAACCTCACCCCATGAACCTAGGCACCCCTGCTAAATCACCAAACGTAGCGAACCACTTGGGGTGACCTATGGCAGAGATGCTGGTTATCCAATAAAGTACACGTAAGCATCATTAATGTTAAAGGTTGACATGGTTATTCTAACCATTTTCCTTCGAATTAAATTACAATCATCTGGCGCCCTAACCGAAAAAAAAAATTGTTCAGTGACAAAAAAAAAAATAAATAAAATAATAGGTAAGGTTAGGTTTGATTTGGTTACACCAGTTTTTTAAGTGAAACTTCTTCAGCCCCGTTGTGATTTGAAATTCGGATTTTTTTTTACATGAGCTCCACACAGGATGCCCTGAGGAAAATAATTTCCATCGGGGCCTATGCCATCTTTGGGGATGCTGTGGAGGGTTTTTTTAAGGAAAGGAAGGAGAGGAGAGTTCTGGGACGGAAAAGGGTTTAAGGGGTGGGTAGTAATCTGGGATTCGGTGTGTCCTGGTCATCTACCTCCTAGACCTCACCCCATGAACCCGGGCACCCCTGCTAAATCTTCAAACGTAGCGAACCACTTGGGGTGACCTATGGCAGAGCTGTTGGTTATCCAATAAAGGTTCCCGGGGCGGCGGTACCCATTCCCGCCTCCGAAATTGAATGAAACTGAAATGACGCATTACAGTATCTACGAAGCGTCAAACTGCGCTCATTGGATGCTTTGATTATGATATCACTTTTCAAAATTTGAAAAGTAAGAGAAGAAGAGTAATTTGATAAGGAGATTTAATCTCCTATTGGTTGGGTTATGAAACAGAAATGCCGCATTACAGTACCTACGAAGTGTCAAACTGGGCTCATTTGCCGCTTTGATTGTGACATCACTTTTCAAGGCTCCTTTTGGTTAAGATTGTTGTCGTGAAGTTTCCCTTCCACCGCGTGTGTACTGCACTCGATTTTTTTTCATCAATTTTCATTAGTGCTCTGTTTCGTGACTCTTATGCTGTATAGATGTTGAGCAAGCCAGGTGTATTCTTAGGTAGAAGAATCGCGAACACGCAAAAAGAGAGCTATTAAAATGTCGATTAAGAGTTTTTTGCGAGCTTTTTTCGGTTTCATTAATTAAGTATTGACACCCATCTGTCCATTTTATCAAATGGACTAACGGCAAAAGGAAGGTCACAGAACATGATATTGATTACATTATATCCTTTAGGGAGCTTCTACACCAAAAACGCAAATACACCTGTTATTTATTAACAATTTAACGGTTTTCGACACGTGTAAGACTTTCACACCTCTTCACCTGCCCAGCTATCCAAAAAATAGGTTCATTCAAAAGACGTTACAGGGTCAGTTTATTCAAGGTATTTAATGACATGCGTTGAACGGTAGAGATGTCAAAAAACGTTTCAATTCAAAAAATGTAAATTTGACGTTGCTACATTTCCTTATTTTCGACATCAACCCGGTACTAAAAGTATTGGTTATCCAAAAACAAATAAGAGAAACTCCGTCCCCGAGTCCTGATGCGCTCGTTATACTCTTCGAATGCTGCACAAAGAAAGGAGAATCTTTTTATGGGACACCGGGTATTAAATCACCTGAAATATTACCTCATTGTGATTTTTACGATCGCCCTTATTTCATATTATCAGAACGCATCCGGCTTGCGAAAGTTCGAGAATTGTAGATATTCTCGAATAACTTATTGGGCAATGTGCAAGATTGTATTATGTGTGCCAGACCGAAATGTATTCTGGGTTTATGCAGTTGTCTGGAACAAAAAAGTACAACCGAACAGACATGGATTCACTGGTCACAAACACGTGTCCCTGTTAAAAAGATATATACATTAGGACGTTTAACAATAAAAGTTACGAGAAGTAATAATAACTAGGTTTTGCTAAAAAAATAATGAGCGATTTGAATCTTGAATGTGGATAAAGCAAGGAGTATTTGCTTGCACAAAAAACCAGCACAGGGAGTTATTCGCTCAATTTTGTACTCTGCTACTGAACCGCTTCGGTCGCCCGGGTCAAGGCGTTCAGTTTTTTTACATTAACTCCACACAGGAGACCTTGAGGAAAATAATTTCTGATGCTGTGTGGAGGGTATTTTTGAGGAAAGGAAGGAATGAACATTGGTCTTGAAGAGACCTATGTTGTAGGAAGGAGGAAACACATCCACATAGGAAGGAGGAAACATCATTCCACAGCCGAGCTGTTGAACACAAGAACGAGTCGAAGAAGCGACCTGTTCTTATGTGATTAATGTCAACAGTGTACAAATCTATAAAACACAGAGCGTTTCTGCACAGAGTCGAGGGTATTTTTCAGGTATTTTGGAGCTCCAGGCCAGAGGTGGCTGCCAAATTCAACCGTGGGGCGCGCTTGTGATTTGTACAGGGTTAGCAGTTGTATTAAATTATCTGTGGGCCCTGTACAGTAGGTACGCCCAGTTTTTGAGAAACTAACTCTGGCTTCGATGGAGCCCCCATATCTGAGCTGGTCAAGTATGAGCCTTTTTTGCAGAAAGGTGCCAAAGAGCTTACTGCTCAATTTTTAACAGTGCCATTCGGGTTGTGTAGGTAGATATGCGTAGTTTGATACCCATATCGCCAACTTTCCTGTTCCAACGAAGACTCTAAACTAATCACTTTAGTCGCTTACACTCTTAAAATGGCCCTGCGAGTTTACCGCTCAATTTTGTACTCCTGCTTCTAAGCCACTCCAATCGCCCGGCAAAAACCAACGGAGCGCCTTATCTCGCGAAAAGGGATCTAGGAGTTTATTTAATTTTTATTAATGTCATTAATCACATCATTTTTTCTTTCATTCCTTCGTATTGTGTAGGTTAAGACGCAAATTTTGATAGTACTTTATGGTTCCATTAATTAAATGTGTAATGAAAAACTTACTGTACCTACTCCCAGTACGTACCTAGTAGTAATAATAATAATCTACTATGAGGCAAGCGCGTGCCGTACCCCACCTATCACTTCTTTTGTAAATAAGCGTAAATAAAACTATTTTGTCGTTATTTACGACTTACGACATTTAGTACGTTTTCTGATGAAGTAAGTCAATTTGTTGAAACCGATTACCTACACGAGTATAATATGGGGGCCGCTGAAAAGCTGATTACAAAATGTAGGTAATCATTTTGAGTGTCATGACGTGCTCAGCGATACATTGCCTGCAAGGTTACTTAATACAACATTAATATGTGTAATACAGTGTATTGCCCTTGGTTACTTTACCTAGTTTCATTGTTTTTAAAATTGATTTAATGACATTTTAACCGTACAAAGTATCTCGTAGACCATGCATTTCAATGTACAGTGCGAATCGGTAATTAGAAACCGATGTTTCCTTCTTTATGAATGACAGACATTTCTCATATTGCGAAAAAAGGACAATTTGAGTTCCACCGAGTACCAGTTCATTATAAGACGAAAATGTTGTTTGTGAATGAAAATTGTAAATTGCAAATGATGGAGGACTTAGCCAGCGTATCGATCGTCTAGTTGATTAGTCAGGAATCTCCGAAAAATCGAAATTTGACTTGAGTTTGCAGTTATGTGAAGGTATCGCACGAATAATCTATTTCTCCATATGATTCGACACTCAGATTACTCATAAGCCACCAAATCAATTATAATGCAAAAAAAAATGTAAGCATTGAATTAAACAAAACGGGTGTCACCACCCATCGGGGGGTGACACCCGACCGTGGAAAAAAAATTACGAAGGGTATTGTCACCAAAATATTGTACACTGGGATGCCTTAGACGTTACAATGATATAAATAATTTGGAAAAATTTCAGCATACTTTGATAAACGTTGCAGCATTGACGATGCCTTTATTGATCGGAGCGTTGCAGGCATAAAGTTTACTGATATGAATAATAATAATATATATTAATTTTATTTATTAGTGCATTATGATGCTGTGGTGGTTAGTGTGCTGTTCAATTTAAAAAAATTATACGTATCTTACAAACGGTTTTGTGAATTTTTTTAATAATATTAATCACATAGCACTCTTTTTAGGGTGAATTGCCTTAAACAAAAAAAAAATATATATTTTGCAGAAAGAATGCAGCAAAATCGTACTACCAGAATTGGCTCTGCTCTGAGCTTTGAGGCAATTCAAACTAAATCTTCTTTTGGTCAAATAATTTTTTTGTATTGGGCTCCACTTATAATTAATTTCCTTTTGGAACATATTAAGTCATCTAATTCCTTGTGTACTTATATAATGCTGTAAATTCGCACCTCAGCGCGTGCCTCCCATAGCGCAGTGGGCAAGACGCCTGACAAGTCTCAGCGGCCAGAGAGACAGACATCAAGCGACGGAGGTTCAAATCCTACGAAATCCAAAAAAAAAAGTATTTACTACATTGCAATTAATTTGCTTCGAGTAGTAGGTACCGATTATTTGTAAGAAATATGAATGTAACCATAATGTTATTTAAATAAATTATTTTGTGTTAGTTTTATTATTTTATAAAATTATTAACCTCTTCACAGTCCTAGTGAGGTTTAAAAATTAAATGTAAATTGTAATTTCATGTGAAGAAAAAAAAATTATAATTAAGAACTTGTCTTTAGCACACAGAATCTAGATGCATGTCGACGAATATTTTTTATTCCCCTACTTATACTCGTCAGTCCTTTAGGTCTCACCATGCTCTAGGCTAGCCATTGCATCAGTCACAGCTGATCGTATACGGTCGTGCTCAAATTAATAAAAAATGTACATTACGTGGATTGTTACATACATTTCTCATAAAGAGATCAAATGAATTAACATTTCTTATTAACTATTTGTAAAAACCTTCATGTAACACTTATCTAACAGTATTTAACATTATTACTTAGTTAAAAAGATGCTTTCTCTTGTATTTTTTTTACATAAAAGGCACTTGTGTTGTAAAATTATTGGGAAAAAATAAAGAAAAAAATATAATTAAAAAAATAATGAAGGTTGAAATGGAATGTCAAAAATGTAAAAAAATGTTTCACTTTTATTATGTCTAAATCGTATTTTTTATATGCTATGAAAGTTTAAATGCTAATCTGTCTTTATACTTATAAATATGTTTTTTTTCTCGCTAAATCACATTTATACGAAAGGTACACAAAAGATAATCATACGTCTTTCGGTGGTATGGTAAGGTAAAACACCCTATTTCTGACACGTTAAGCTATCACTTTTTTTTCATGAATTTCAATATTTTTTTGTAAATTCAACCTTGTATTTCTGACACGAAATTTTTAATTTTTGGAATCATTGTTCAATTTCAAATAATGAAATCGCACTTTTTGGTAAATTTATTACCGTTAAATATTTAAAATCATTTAATATGTAACATGCTAGCAAAACACATATTTCTGACATACCAAAATCAATATGTTCCTATTGATTGACATGGCTGTTCGTATTTCTGACATACCAAAATCAATATGAATCCAGTATCCGACATACATGTTGATATTTCGATTCGTTGATGCAAATAAAATGCAAAGCCAGGTGGACAACATTTAAAGCAAAAATCAATATTTTGGAGAAACTTTATTAAATATAAACATAAAATTAAAAAAAAAAAAAAACATTTTTATACAGGGATGAAAATTAATTAAAACATTGTTATTTGGTATAAAACATCGCTTATATTATTTTTCCTTTGTTTTACGCCAACAAGAAACATAACCGTATCTTACCTTCTTCAGGCATTACATCTAAATTAAAATAGGTACAAGCATTATAATTAAAATAGGTATTTTCGTCCTCGCACGTTCATTGAAAGAAGTAGAAGGTTGATTGATAACAGGCCTCATTAAAAAAACTATTTTTAAATGGATTAAGGGTATTCCTGCTAACTAGATTCATTTTCAATGTTTTTTTGGTTCTCGTGTAGTATTTCCATATTATTTTCACTGTCTTCAAAGGGATATTCAAAATAGTTTCGTCATTCATGTCAGCAATCCACTGAGGGTCTATACCTATCAGAATTAATTTCCGATGATATATTCGAAATATCTAAATTCCCCGAAAAATTGTCTACATTTACGGTCATAATTTTCCAAATATCAAATAATGCCTTGTACTCCGCAAGGCCCATCCAAACCTTGTGCGATTCACGAAATTCTTTTAAAACAGCAGAATAATAAGGGAATGGAATGAAATGAGGGGATATAACCGGTGATAGATTATTTTCTACCAAATGTATTGTTTCTTCCACTGCAATGCTCTCTGGAGTCACTGATTTTACACTTTCATTGAATAATGATGATTTTCATAATTTTTCGTATGGTATGGCATCTGCATCAAAGGGAAAAAGACCACACACTCGAAAGCCATTTTTGAGGTGCGATTTCATATCCGTGTTATCTAGCGCGCTTTTTAAAATAAGCGCAAAATTTTCCCTTTTTACTTTTGCTTCCTTATTTTTCAGTCACCATTCCTGGATAGATTTTTTAAAGGACACTTTTAACGGCCTAAACACAGCAACATCCAGCGGTTGCAAGAAGTGTGTGGCGTTGGGTACAAAACCACCAAAATAATTTGATTTGCTTTGCAAAACTCACTAATATTCAGTGTTAGGTGAGATTATGCCCGTCTACGAAATGAATGACAGAAGTTATATTTCATTTTATTAAAACATTAGTTCGGTAACATTATTTATTTAATCAAATTGTTACTCACAAACTCGCAAAACATTGCCAAATTTGCCTTTAAAATCATTAGAAAACTATTTCTTAAATGGCCTGAATTTTATATTTAAAAATACCAAATAAATTAAATTACACTATCGGAAATAGATATTTCTCAAACTTTTTTTTAATTATTCGATTTGGTTGGGTATTTTGTCATCAAATCCAAAATATAGTTAATTATAAGAGAGGTCACGCAGCCGTTCTTCTTATGTCAGGATTAAACCCCCCCAAATTATGATAAATATCAATTTCTGACATACCGGTCAGAAATATGAACATGATTTTTTGAAGGTGTATCATTTTCTGACATACATGTCAGAAATATGGTCACCCTATTAAAACAGGTACCTATTTCTGTCCGCTCAAAAATTGTCATAAATCAATTAAAATATATTATTTTCCGTTTAAAATGTACAAATATGGTCAATACTCTATTGAAAAACATACAAAAACAATACATAAAACATTGGTGAACTGTGTCTTCACATTTTGTAAAATTTGGTTTACTCTTCGAAAAAGGTGAAAAAATGTGCAATGTCACAAAATCACCAAAATCATATACTAAATAATATTTTGGTTGAAATGGGTGTCAAATAGTCCTTAGACTAAACGTTGGTTAGATGGAGAGGGGAACAAATTTCTCGATGCGCTAATATCAATATACGTAGGAATGTTACTTCAGTTGGTAAAATCGTAATTTGTGTTACATATGTCAGAAATCGGAGCAGGGTCAGAAATGTGGTGTTTTACCTTATATGTATTTCTCCGTAATTATTGTTCTAACCGTGGTGACAGCCGCCCCGCGCAAGGGCGCAAGCTCTGCTCGGCAACTGAGCTAACTGAGATAGACAGCGCGCTACGTTGCGAAATAAAAAAGGCAGCAATTCTTGCATATTGCTAACGTCGCGTCGCGAAGACGTAGATTATCTTTCTAAGGTTAAAAAACAGTCCACATTGCGTCCCCAAAGATGACATGGAGAATTTCTGGAGTATATGACATGGAGAGAATGACAAGTGAAAGAAAGACCCCTGGAGAATTTTTTTCTTCAGGGCTTCCTGGGTGGAGCTAATGTAAAAAAAAAACCTTAGTAGAGCGTTCTGCAATAGCTCATTTTAAAATAACACAATAAATTTCCTTTACGATATCCTGGTACGGATATCCTACTACTCCAATAATACTTTTTCAATAGTAGCCCAAGAAGGTTGTGAAACATGAAATGGCAGCGTTCACCTGTCATTAGGACCAGGTGAGATGAGAATGGAGCACGCGTGCAGCCCGCAGCAAGATGAAATAATATCACTGGAACCGGTAACCACCTTAATGCCACTCCGAGAATACCTATACACTGAATACCTATACACCTTAGCCTTCACCAATCTATATATATATATATATCTATAGACTACACTTTAGGCCTTACCAATAAACGTGTCTTAAGTTTTACCCAACTTATTTATAAACATTTTACTGGTGTACTCTTTTATAGGCCCATGGGGCTTTACATTCCGTGGCCTTAGTTCGTAATTGTCCAAACGGCCATTTTAGTTATTGTTCAATCTGCACTTTAAAATGAAAAACGAAGTACAAAAAAAATATAGTTAATCACTCAACTAAGAATTATTTAAACTAATGAGACCTTTACCTTTACGGAAATAGCTTTATATTAAACACCCATCATAATGTTTCACTGAAACAATGAAAGAAAATCTTCTACTCGTGTAAAATTTTCTAATGGTAGTTTGGACAACAATATACCCTAAAATATATTCAAAATCTTAACGACGTAAGCAAAGAAGCCGTGTATACAAATTGCGACACGCGACCCGTGTATTCGACGGACCTACTGTCGAATTTGCCCTATCATAGAAAATAAGAAGACAAATAATGTGGGAATCTTAACGACGTAAGTGAAGAAAGCGTGTAAACAAATGTACTCCGCGGCATGGCGTATTGTACGAACGTACGGTCGAATTCACCCTAGCAGGCCTGGAGATTCGACCTTTCTGCCGCGTTCATTTTAATTAATTCTGAAGAACGTGTTACTATTATTTAAAATGTGTCTCCGTGTTGTCCTCCCGAAGTTATTAATTCATCATTTAGAAAAATAAAATCTGGTGCTTACCGCTAACTTTATAGTTGAAAAACGGGTTATAAAGTTTTAAAATCGTTGTACGTTAAATATATTAATGGTAAGGTACTGTTTTATTTATCTAAAATATAAATAACTCGCATTCCTTGGGCGACGTGAAAATAAAAAGTTATGGTTACGAATTCACCGGAAATGATTAAAATGTGAGTTTTGAGCAAACAAAAATTATTAGGGTTGTGTACCGCCTTATGAACTAAGGCGACGATTGGATACTTAAAATTTACAATGTTTGTACAAAAGGGCTTGTTTAATGCCCGATTGGCAACTTAAGCACACTATAAAACACTTGACAAAATATAAAGAATATTCGATTGCTTTTTTATCAGTGGGAAAAGAGAGACTGGAGAAAGCCCTATCTTCAAATGTTTGACGATTTGCTCTTTCCTAAGGCACAGTAACTAAAACCTAATGGTAAACATAAAAAGTATCACATAAAACCAACAGAGAGTTTCATAGTTGGTGTGTTCACGTTCGAGACTATATTTCAACCGATTAATGTGGGAACTAAAAATAATATTTTGAACTGGCATCGGTAGGTAGGGTTAGTCATCTTCTTCTCTCTTCTGTTTCCCAAGTGAGGCTTTGTAAGGAAGGAGAGGAACAATGGGAGTTGACAATATACACAAAAAATTGAACAAGGACCTTGGGATAGTTGGATTAGTCCCAAAGCTGTTTCAATACTGAACAGGGTTAGTAATAAATGATAATATGGTTGCAAAAAGTGATTTCTTACATTACGGTGGATCAAATAAAAAAATAATATGCTGAAAATATTAGAAGTAATGTCTTGCAATTAAAAAAAAATAATATACATATGTTTTAAACACTGAAATTGTTTCATTGAAAATGTCGATAACATTGGTAGGTTTATTAGTTTGATAAATTTTGACCGTCCAACTTAGAATGAAACCAACTTAGAACCACCTCAGAAAGGTCATAAAGAGTGATGATGAAAAAATATTAAAAATTGGTTAAATAGGTTACGTTAGGTTAGGGTTTACGGCTATTTTAAAATTATTTTTTTCATAGCTTTTGATTACTTTTCAAAGAGTTGTTGAGTTGATTTGATTCTGAGTTGGCATGGAACCAAAAAATGGCATGCCAATTTTAAGGTGTTTATATAAAAAAATGTAGTGTTAGTTTGTTCTAATAGGATATTTAACTTAAAGTAATAAAACGTAAAAAGTTTCGCTGAATTTTATGGTGAGGTGATCGATTGACGGAATTATGCTCTAATTGGCTATGAAGTAACGAGACAAATAAAATGTTCATGACATGGTAATCCATTGTTTATCAGTTGCGTAAAATTAAAAACATGTTTATTTTGCAGGTTTGAAAGCGCGAGAAACATAATTTTTTTCTTTTGGATTTCAATGCTATTATTTGGTTTGCTGCAAAATGTTTAGGGCGCCTGGATAAACTGTCTACAAATCACTGGAATAAATGACTATAATATATAGTATTGATATCACTTACTTCGCAAAAATGGTTTCGTATTTAACAATTAAAAAAATGGATATGTACGTTTTTGTTGTGTTGTCCTGTTTTGACATACATACAAAGAAGGATTCAACAAATGCGAGCTGTAAATAGTTACGTTGACCCAATATTTTTTCTGGACATAGGGTTACACGAATGTAATTCTACCAAAATTCACAGATCGTGTTGTATTGAAATATTAAAAAAAAAACACCCTTGGCAGGACGTTGATTATTTTGGTAATATCTAAGTCTGAATGATTTTCGTTCGTTAATATTTGTTAGTAATAGAAAATACTTATTATAATTAAAACGAAAACTTGACTTGTCACTTCTGTTTTCTTATATCTATCTCTGTCTTTCATCTTTGGTTTCATATTCTTTCCATCTTTACTTATAATTTACACGTTTCTTCCAATTTGGTTTTAAATATTTTGTAAAATGGACGTAAGTCAAATAATCAACAAAATAAAAGTCAATAATTAGAGATTATCAGTATTTGGATAATTTTCAACCTGATTGCGCAGAAAATGTTGCGTTTTTGATGTCAATGGTGTGAGGACTGTAATAACTGATGTACCTCATTAACTCATCATCCTTTCTTATTACACACCTTTGAGTTTGAAGAGCTCTGTTATCAATGAATTGGATTCACCCGGCAGAAATACAGTGCTTGGCTTCAAGACCATATTTTGCATAATTATAACAAATCACCTGTCACCTCATGGTGGGTACGACTTTATACTTATTAGTTAAATTATTACTCTTCTTCAGGATGGGTATGACTGTCATATTATTACTCATTTTCAAGGTGGGTAAAACTTTAGTAATATTAAGAAAGTCAAAGTCATACCTACCCTGAAAAACAATAAAAGAGTAAAAGTCATTGACGTTCTTATTATTACTAAGGCAAGTTTACAAAGTCATCCCTTCAATGTAGTTATGACTTTGACTTTCTTATTAAAAATCACCTTCAGGGTAGGTACGACTTTAACTTTCTTATTATTACTCACTTTCATGGTAGGTATGACTGTCTTATAATTTTCAATGTGGGTAAGACTTACCTTTTTTACATGAAAGAGTCACAAGAGTCCCAACTGCTCCCTGCTGAGTATGGCATCCCCAATTGGGGTATGCTGTGAGGCTGAAGGTAGTGGGGAGGAGAAGGAGATAGGGCAGAGGAAGGTGGGGAAGTAACTGGCTATTCAGATCTGGTAACACGGCTAAAGCCATTTCAAGCATCGTTTCAATTCTGAGTGGTGGTCTTACACCAGGGCGATACTGAGAATATCTTCCACTCTGGAACGTGCCGCAAATACACAATATATTATTTTAAATGAATAAATTGTCAAATAACACAAATTAATCAAATGAAATTTATTTGCTACGCCGGGATTCGATCCCGCGTCCTTCGGATTGCGAGTCAAGAGCCTTACTGCTGGACTACGCTGGCCGTCAGTGGACCTTAGTAATAATAAGAAACTCAATGGCTTTGCTTTCTTATTATTAGATCCTTACATATGAAATTGGCGTTTTGCCGTACTGTCAACTTTGATCTCAAATACCTTCTCTTTGGTTAGGAATTCCAAATTCAAGTTTATATAGCTATTTACTCATGTATTTGTGTTTCGAAATTTATAATTCATTTGTTTTTTCATTAATTGTTTTTTTTCTTTGCGTCACTTAGTTTACAAAATGGAAAACTTAAAATATCGCGTTATTTACGAGTACGAGTTCCACCGTGGCACCAGTGCTGCAGAAACGGCTCGAAAGGTTAATGATGTGTATGGCGACGGTGCCGCAAAAGAAAACACAGTGCATTTTTGGTGTCAACGTTTTCGTTCTGGAAATTCCGACCTGCAGAACAAGCCCCGTGGACGGCCGGAGACCAAAGTTGATAATGAAGAATTGAAGGCTATTGTGGAAGCGGATCCATCGCAAACCACGTCCGAGTTAGTGGTGTTAGTGATAAAACTGTTTTAATCCACTTAAAGCAAATTGGGAAGGTGAAAAAGCTTGAAAGGTGGGTACCTCACGAATTGCGTTAAGCAAATCAACAAACGCGCGTTAGAACGCTAGACCACATACTGCACAACAGACGGCTACAAAATTAGAGGAGCTTCAATTGGAATGTCCAAGACATCCACCATACTCTCCGGACCTTGCCCCAACAGATTATCATTTTTTTAGAAATTTGCATAATTTCTTGCAAGTGAAAAAATTCAACTCCGATGGGGCAGTCCAAACCGCCTTCATAGATTTTATTGATTCCCGTCCGAATGGTTTTTTTTAGTAAAGGGATCGATGAACTACCTATGAGATGGCAAAAGTGCATAGATAGCAATGGTACATACTTTGATTAAATAAATATATTATATAAAAAAAATCGACTTTATGTTCCTCCCATACAAAGCGCCAATTTCATATGTAAGGACCTAATATTACTCGCCTTCAGGGTAGGTATGACTTTGACTTTCCTATTATTATTCACCTTCAGGGTAGGCAAGACTTTAACTGTCGTATTATTATTTACCATCAGGGTAGGCAAGACTTTGACTTTCGTATTATTATTCACCTTAAGGGTAGGCAAGACTTTGACTGTCGTATTATTATTTACCATCAGGGTAGGCAAGACTTTGACTTTCGTATTATATTTTTCACCTTCAGGGTAGTCAAGACTTTGACTTTCGTATTATTATTCACCTTCAGGATAGTCAAGACTTTGACCTTCGTATTATTATTCACCTTCAGGGTAGGCAAGACTTTGACTTTCGTATTATTATTCACCTTCAGGGTAGGCAAGACTTTGACTTTCGTATTATATTATTCACCTTCAGGGTATGTGTATTATATTATTCACCTTCAGGGTAGGCAAGATTTTGACTTTCGTATTATTATTCACCTTCAGGGTAGGCAAGACTTTGACTTTCTCATTATTATTCACCTTCAGAGAAGGTATTACTTACTTTCTTATTATTACTCACCTTCACGGTAGGTATGACTTATTACCTTTGTTCCTATTATCTACCGTGAGTTTATTATACCTACACCAAAATTCAAAGCAATATTTTTTCTATTAAGTATGATTTTCAAAGGCATTGTTCAAATATTAAAATATTTTATTCTGTTCTGTTATGATCGCCAAGACAGCTGTTTTGGTGACTTAGCAACGCAAACATCTGTCATGCAAACTAGAAGTTTATAATATACTTATCGATTTAATTTAATATCAATAATTATATATATTATTTAAAGTTCTACAAATGAAACACAAAACCATACATATGTTAATATTGAAAAAACATAATTATCATTTATGTAGTAATACTATACACCAATGTTCTTAAATACAGCTTAAGCGTTATGCGGTGCTAAATCAGTGGTTCTCAACAATAACATTTAATTGTAACAGCTGTTATAATAATTGAAATTGTGGGTAAAGTCATTTTTTACAGAATTCTGCCCACCAAAGTATTCTGCCCACCTCGGTCGCAGTTATTAGGTGGTTAATCTATACTAGTCCCAGCAAGAGATCGTACGAGACGTTAATGTTCTAGTAAGCTCTGTCTTTTTCGTTTTCAAACATTACGCGTGAGAGGGAAGAGAACGAAAGTCGATGACGTACATTGGACCTCTCGCTGGGACTAGTTTATGTTAGGTGGGTACAAAATAATTTGCGATTTTAATTGTTTAAGCTTTTACAAAATCTCAATTTAGGAGCGGGTATGGGTACCGCCCCTCCCAAGTAGTTAGCTTTGTTTGGAGACTTGGCAGGGGTGCCCGGCTTCATGGGGAGAGGTTTGTCCGGGTCTTGGAATCTGGTTGTGAATCTGGAGTGATTCCTACCCCTACTCCTAATTCCTTTTTCTTTCCCAGAACTCCATTTCCTTTCTTTTCCTTAAATAACCTCCACACAGAATCCCATAATCTAGAAAAAAGCCCAAATAATATTGGTCTGATATCAAAAGTAATTTCTGCACTAGGTAAGAAATTCACCGGCCTTTTTTTAACCACCTATGTATGTGTGTCGACTTGTTAAATTTAAATCGTAACTGTGTGATTTATTTCAAATCATTAATCATCGCCAACTTCACCAGCACGTTGGACATTGGCCTCCCTTTAGATTCGGTTTCCTTACTACTAGAAGCAGCTTCTAAACCACCTTTACTGTGAACCCACCAGCTGTTTGTCCGACATTGTCGTCAGACCATCGGAGGCTACCAGCGTCTTTGCGGTCTATTACTAGTCTCTACTCGAGCACTCTTATGGTCCACCTGTCTTCAAATAGAGCAATTAATGTACCCGTATTATTCTCATAATATTCTGTACCGAAATTAATATTTCGTAGTATTATTTAACTATTCTTATACTAATTCACTCGTATAAACCATCACCGAAAACTGATCGCACGAAGAAGCTTCAAATTAATAAATACCATGGCGGGGACACGATTATCCAAACATAGACGGTTGCGATTGGTCTTTTTTTAAAGAGAAAACTTCCTTCGTCACGTTAGAGTGACTTGAAAATCAAATGAAACGGAAACGACGTACTACGGCACTTGCGAAGCAACAAACTGCGCTCGAGGCTCGTATTGGTTGAGATATAAAACGAAAACGATAGGTCTGTGCTCATTGGCCGCTTTTTTTTACGGGTCGTCCAAATATAATTCGTAAATTTGCGCCTCGCCGAGCGCGACCCATAGCGCAGCGGTGTAGTGGTGTAGAAATCCAGCGGACGGAGATTCGAATCATACGAAATCCAAAAAATAAATAATTTAGTTTTTGTAAATCAATATCCAACCTTCAAACTACTTTAAAATAAAAAAGGCAAAAGAAAGCGACATCTAGCGACTTTCTAGTTTCACTTCTACCGCGTGTGAATCACACACTCTAATATTTTTTTTACATGTGCCCCACACGGGAGGCTCTGAGGAAAATAATTTCCCTCAGGGCCTGCATCATCTTTGGGGATGCTGTGTGGGTTTTTTTAAGAAAAGGAAGAAGAGGAGAGTTCTAGGAAGGAAAAAGGTTTGAGGGGTGGGTAGGAATCTGGGTTTCAGTGTGTCCCGGTCTTCCGCCGTCAAGACCTAGACAAACCTAATCCCATGCACCCGGGCACCCCTGCTAAATCACAAAACGTAGCGAACCACTTGGGGTGACTTATGGCAGAGGTGTTGTGTTATTTAGACTTTGTGTAGGCGTGATATGAGAGATCTTGCAGATCTTAATAAAACGCGCGTGGACGAGATGAACATTTATTCACACAATATAAAGTCTGCGTTGTAAGCTACGTGCTATCTATCGGAGCTGTCTGTGATTAAAGAGAGCGAGCAGGAACATCCATAACCTTTTATACACTGTTTCTGCCGTCTCGCTCTTGCATATTCAAAAGGCAGAAGTACGTACAAAACCATTCTCACAACTTTTTTTCATCATTTTTTTTTAATTATTGAGGCAACTATTTCGGCGTGCAAGGCCATTATCAAATTGTGGTTATGCCACATTGAATCAACCTGCCTTCAATTAAAAAGGGGAAAAACTATAATTTTAACAGAAAGTGCCTCACTTGCATACTTGCATATTTAAAAGGCAGGAGTACCAACAAAACCATTCCCACATGTTGTTTATCCAATAAATGGTTCCCAGGGCGGCGGTACCCATTCCCGCCTCCCAAATTGTCTTATTCAGGTCAAAAAATGTCTTCGGTTGATTTTTCGTTGTTGCCGATATTTCTTAGATATTGTTTAGATACTCGCTTGTACCTTGATTGCATGTAGTTGGAAATGCTTTCTCAGAAGTGGTAGACGTGTTCAATTGCACGGAATACAGTTGCAAACAGCCAAAACATACGTTAATAAATCAATGTTATAATTGAAACTTGTATATTATTTAACTATTTATTATACACGTGTATATTTCTTTTGTATTTCTTTTCAATATTATCTCATTGTACTTCTAATAACAACTGTATCACTTTAGCGATATTATTTTTGTATGCTCGTACATTCTTCTTTTGTTCTTAATATAATACTGATATCCTCCGTGTACTACTGTATACATATAATGGTAGTAACTGTAATTTAAAAGCTATTTTATGGCGTTTAAATAAATAAATAAATCAGTTGAAAACCAAAGGTTTGTACTTAAAAAGCATGGCGTGTCACTTTAAATACTAAAAAAGTACTTAAGTAATATGTAAATTGTGCTTAGCCAATTGTTGAGCGTCCCTCCTTCCACAATAATCACGTAGTCGTCCTTCCAGTCACATTCTCGGAATTCAGCTGACGCCTCTGAAGGGAAAGGCTGTAGAAACAGCTGAGCGACTGAACACTGAACACTGAACAGCTGAACAGCTGATATTCTCATTCAAGACGGAGGAGGAAGCATTGACAAATGGAACAAGATAATCGCTTCCGACTAAAGGTGCGCTGCTGTTGTCTGGTACCTGTAACCTGTTACCTGGTAGCTCTTAGGAATCTGGTGACAGGGTTCACACAACTCCCGTTGAGCTTCTACATACATAAATACAAAAAAATATAAAGGTTTTAAGTGCATATATACCTAACAGTTATAATAATCTTATAATCTGAAATATTATGTTTGTCAAAGAATTTATATATAAAAATACAAAAATCAGTCATTTTAAATACATGCAGGATTACAAAAGATTTTTTAAATATTCATATTGAGGGATCAGTAGGATTTATAGGTCCAATTAGGAGTTCTACCCAGCCGAAACCTCTGATATGAAAATATCTGGAGTCGGTGAATTATTTTCCCATTTGGTCTCTGGTATGTTGACATGCTGTTCTTGTATTGTTTTGTATTTATTATACTTATATAGTGCAATTGCATAGCGTGGATTGACTAGATGATCATTTGTGGAAAAGTGTGTGAAAGGGTTTAGTATTTCCTGTGGGGAAGATTTAACCCGGACATAAAATCTGAAGATTGAAAAAAATCAATCATTTTGGGTACCGCCGCCCCTCGAACCATTTCTTGGATAATCAACACCTCTGCCATAGGTTACCTCAACTGGTTTGCTACGTTTGTTGATTTAGCAGGTATACGGGTTCATGGGGTGTGGTTTTTCAAGGTCTTGGCGGTCGATGTGTCTGTTCACTTGCTGGGTGGCGGGCAGGATTGAGAGAGACTGGTTAAGAAGGTTTTTTGACCTCTCCAGCCAGAATCCCTCGACCCATCGCCTGGCACCGTAGTTGAAGGGATGAATTCATATGTCCGTCACCCTAGACACGCTGACCCCATATTTCTACCCACCCCTCATACCCATTTCCTTACCAGAAATTTCTCTTCATACTTTCCTAAAAAAACCCTCCTCACAGAATCTTCTAAGATGACAAATGAGAACCTAAGATGAGGGAAATCCTTTTCCTTAGGACCTCCTGTATGGAAAAAAACAAAAACATAACATAAAAACGAACTGATACAGTGAGATAACATACCGACCATTTGGGATAACAAGGTTCCATCTGTCGCGGTAACGTCACGTAATAATGGGATCTATAGTAAGCTACTCTAGAGATCATTATCGCATGACTTTACCAGATGACAGATGTCGTTATTCCAAAGGGGCGATATTATGATACAAAAAGGTGTTTTACAATGTGATTTTTTTTTTAAATATACAACCGCGTAGTTTTAGCTGAATGCAATAACAGATATACACAAATTTTTCTTAATTTTTCAAAAATGTCGTTGGCAGCCCTGAAATCCATTAAAATAATTAGTCTCCCAAACTTGATGGGACAAATTTATTCCGTGTTGTTTCAATCAATCGATGTTTTTGATAGTAATTAATTGCTTAATAATCCCACGCTGTTAGTTTTAATTAATTTTGGATGTTTTAACATCCATAAATACATTCCTAAGCAATTATCCTTATTGAATTCCACGAAATCCACCGTTTTTAAATGCTGTTAATTTATTGATGCAAGGCGATGGCAATGTTTAATTTCATCAAATCATTAATGTCTGCGGTTAACAATTTTCTCAAAGACGAATGACATATTTCGTCAATTAAGTGTTCATGGTCTGCTTGGAATAACCATCGCAAATCAACAGTCAAAATTTTTATTTTTATTTAATTTTTTTAGTGTCCCAACTGTTCAGAACTAGTGGGACTTTGCCATTCCCAAATTGGGGTAATTTGTTAAGTGGGGTCAATTCGTCGTCTGAAGTTTTTTTCTCAAAGATGATTAGCACATTTCTTCTATGTTTTTTTGTTAGTTTAATAACAGATTTTAATTAGCTCATAAAACAACAAAAGTTTACAACAAATATCTTTGTAATCTATTCATCAGCTTGGTCGGATAAGGTTCTAACTTCACCTTACCAATAAGAACAGGTTCTTAGGTGTCAATGCCATTAATCCTTATTATCCTCACCACGGTAAGGCGAAGTTAGAACCCTATCCAAACATGATGACGTAATGTAGGCATAAAATTCAAGTATTATTGAAGTGGTTTAAACAAAGTTATTTATTACCATTTAATTTAATTAGTTATTTCAAATTTATTAAATATAATGTTGGCAAGTCCCATAGACCCAGGTGCCCGTGAGACTAAGAATTAGGGATGCGTTTTTAAGCTGAAGGGAAGACAGAGAGAGACACGGATTTAAGAAGGTTGGTAAGAACCTGCTTATTCAGATTTGGTCACCAAACACGACAAAACCCATTCATACAACTTTTTAATTCTGAATTCGTCGACCTGATATTAAAAAAAACAACTAGGGCAAACATGGTACCAGGCATCCACTAATTATATCTACGAAAAAATAAAGGGCATGCGGGACGTGTGATATCATGAACATAAACAAAAATTTTAACATAACAAAAAACGACTTAAAAAAATGCACTAAAAAGTAAAAAAATAATTTCGTCTTCTTCTACAACTTCATAATCAACTTACTTTTTCTACTCATCAATATGTAGATACGATTGTTTTTTTTGGAGTCGGTGTCAGTCAAGGTAGGTTTGTAACTACATATATAGTTTTAGGTGAGATGTGCTTGCAATCGTACCTACATATTGATGAGTAGAAAAGTTAATTTGATTATGAAGTTGTAGAAGAATACGAAATTATTTTTTTACTTTTTAGTGCATTTTTTGAAGTCGTTTTTATGTTTTGTTAAAATTTTTGTTTATTTTTGATTTTTAGTGAATCTGAAGTACAATAACTAATTTGTCTGAATATGGGTAGGCCTACTAAACGTGCTGCTCATATGAGACAGACATAATTTGACCATAACGACGTTAGGGTCAAATTAAGAGATTCGGCCGAGATTCGTTAATTTGCTCCTAAGAATTGAAGAATTCCGTTACTTTGTCATAGATACAATAATCAAAACCTAACCAAACTCTCATCAAACTACCCTTGAAGTACATCCTTTCCAATAAAAAAAGAATCATCGAAATCGGTTGGCGTGATATTGAGTTATTCGTCCATTTGTCGCGCACATACTCAATGCAAATTTAAGACTTACATGGTTTGCCCATGGATGCCATTGTCGGGACTGGACCAAATTAAAATGGGACCACAAGGGAAGCATTAGCTTTCAATTAAAATAAAAATCATCAATATCGGTTCACCCAGTCAAAAGTTCTGAGGTAACAAACATAAAATAATAAAATAAAAAATACAGTCGAATTGAGAACCTTCTCCTTTTTGAAGTCATTTAAAAAGGACTGACGTTTATTCCTTCTTCATTTTCTCAGACGACTTTAACATCGACGACATCAACATTTCGACATTTTTAAGCTCTTACCAACAGTTGCTCAGAAATTGCAAATAAAAATAATAATGGCTTTTTATTATTACCTTCAATTGTTATCTGCAAGGCTCCAAGTACTCCACTTTTTGTCACACTCATTACTTCCAACAGCCACTACGAGGAGAGCAGCCTGCAATGGAATATTTCAATTGCACCTTGGGCAGGTGAACAGCTGTAGGCACGGTGGACCAAATAAAAAATTCTGTTAACGAATTGCGAAATTGTCACAATACATATACTATCAATTATTCCGAAAAAATTCTGTCTTTAACGAGTCGTCACTTTTGTAGTCTAAAAAACTATAGATACATTTCGTTATTTGAACTACTTTAAAAACAGTATATGAAAATTACCCTTGACTCTCGTCAGTATTGGAGGCTTTCAATTGTCGCACGTTTATTCAGAGGGAATTTTTGTAATAATGATTGTTAATAGTAAGGTTATTCTTATAATATTTTGGTGACCGGAAACTCAGAATCATGCAACTTCAATACCTTCTTTGAAAACTCATTAAAAGTGATGAAATTAAAAAAAAATTAAGTACTTAGGTTAGGGGTTACGGGTTATTTTTCAATTTTTTTCATTACTTTTTTTTACTTTTTGTTTCTAAGTTGTCGTGGAACCAATATTTTAGTTGGTATTTTGTTTAACATTTCAAATTGTTTCTTATTTTTACACACTACACTAAGTATCTACCATACCATATGCTATAACAGTCCACTGTTATTAAGTAATTTACCATTGAAAAAGTCTTCAACGGCACAGGTGAACTCTTAGCGTGGAGGACAATGCCCAATTTCTTTATATTATTTACATGTTGAGAATAATAAATAAATATGGACGTGCTTTTTGTCATGTGCAATAATTTGACAGTTTTCTACGTCCTATATCCGAACAGTGCAGTTGTTTTCGGATTGTACTAGAGCTGGCTTCATAGATAGGAAAAATTATAAGTAGGCACGTAAAATATATTTTTTAGATCCGTATGAACTGCAAGAAATGCACTTTGAACAACTTTTCTTGCGGAGAACATTTCATTTATCCTCAGAACATTTAATATTCCATGATGATTCTAGGCCTATATAGATTCTGCCCTGCTGTATTTTCGAAATTGATAGTACGTAGGTACTATACTTTAAGTACTTTTGAAAGTAAGTACTAATATCAAGAAATTATTTTATTACCACTCATTGAACTTTGAGGAACAATATCAATTTTTGCATTTTTGCTTTAGAGGACAGTGTGAGGGTATCCTTTTAACTTTCTTGTGATATTTTGTTCATAATAGGGAAACAGCTATTAACAGGCAGTTGTGCTTTGAACTGTGCACTTGTGCAATGTTCTTACAACATGATTTTGTTTGGTTATGACGCTTAAATGGTGATGGTCCTTTTGAAAATATTTCCTTTCGCCTATAATGCTATTCAGATATTATCACCAGGCATGGGTAAAGCGTTTTCAAGCAACGTTTCAATTCTGAATGGTGGTCTAACACCAGGGCGTTGCTGACAGTATCTACCACTCTGGAAGTGCCCGATGCACGAAAAATAATGGTATATTATAAATGTAGGTTTTGTGAAGCTGAAATTTGTCATAAAAAAAAACTTATATATATTTTTAATAAAAAATTTACAATTTGGGAGCTGGGAATGGGTACCGCCGCCCCGGTAACCTTTATTGGATAACCAACACCTCTGCCATAGGTCACCCCAAGTGGTTCGCTACGTTTGGTGATCTAAAAGGGGTGCCCGGGTTCATGGGGTTAGGTTTGTCTAGGTCTTGGAGGCGGATGACCAGGACACACTGAATCCCAGATTCCTACCCACCCCTTAAACCTTTTTCCTTCCCAGAACTCTCCTCTCCTTCCTTTCCTTAACCAAACTCCTCCACACAGCATCCCAAAGATGACATAGGCCCTGAAGGAAATTATTTTTATCAGGGCCTCCTGTGCGGAGCTCACGAAAAAAAAATATATATATTACGTGCCTTAAAATAATTTCCTTTCAAAAACAAACATTGTCAATTTTGGAGACGATCAGAAATTAAATTTACGAATTAACACCATTAGTAAACTTGAAAATTACGGTATCTGTCAAACATTTTACCGTTTGATAGATTCTACCATCTTAACAGACGGATTTCAATCTTTAGAGCACAGGCGTCGGGTGGGAATGCTATTCTTGTTCTACCGGTATTACAATGGAAGATGCTCCGAGGAATTAATCCCTTAGGCACCGGTGCATTGTCGGGAAACACGCCAAACGCGTCTGCAACACATGTACACGGTTGACATTTGTCACAGGAGAGCGGGTCGCTTCTTCGACTCGTTCTGTGTTCAACAGCTCGGCTGTGGAATAATTTGCCGGCTTCTGTGTTTCGTCTTTCCCACAACATGGGTCTCTTCAAGACCAATGTTCATTCCTTCCTCCCCTAAAACAGACCCTCCACACAGCATCTCAGATGACATAGGACCTGAGGGAAATTATTTTCCTCCGGGCCTTCTGTGTGGAGTTAATTTAAAAAAGATCCAATCGAAATTATTATTTTAGCAGTTTAAAATTTTTTTAATACCTACCTGTTATCGAGTCGTTTTATTCAAATCAGTCAAATTAATTCCTTGAACTATGAATACCAAAATGACAGGTGTTTACAGTCGCATTATGTTGTCATTGATATAAAATTAATATTTATATTTTATTCTCAGTAGTAAATTTTATAATGAAAAACAACAGGTGATGATTATATTATCCTTATCATATCTTGGGCTTTCTTTAAAATATAATGAAGTGTTTTTATTGCTAATGATTTAGGTATAGATATTTTCGAATAAGTGAGTTCATGATACTCGTACGTAGTTATAATTTAAAATGTGGGCAATGAGGAAATTATTATAATTTTTTTTTTTTTTCTTTCAGGAATTTCATCATACATCTTTAGTCCTCTGTACATTAGGCAGTTCTGTGATTTTGATTTCTTCATTTGTGGCAATCGAACTCTGTTTATATTTCTTGTTTCGTAATTATGAATGTCTCTATTAAAAACAATTTCATCCTTAAAGTGTTTTGGCATTTGGTTTTTCATAATTTTATGCACAAAAATTAACACATTAAATAGTAATCTTTTTTTTATTGGAATCCAATTTAGCTCCTCTCTCATTTGATTAATTCTTGCGTATTTGCCTTTTCCCAGTATACATCTCATAGCTTTGTTTTGTATAACTTCTAGTTTGTTCAAATTTCCTTCATTGGCCAAATATAACATCGTAGAGCAGTAGTCCAAATGTGGATCAACGATAGTTTTATAAATAAGCTCCGTAGTGTTTCTATTTAATTTACGTCTTAGTCTTCTAAGAAAATTTACTTTTTTGATACCTTTTTTAGCACATATTCAAAGTTTGCTGTGAATGTCAGTTTTGAGTCGAGTATTACACTCGATAATTACTCGATATACATAAAGTATTTGCGAATAACTTAAACGTCGAATGCGAATAGTACATAGTGTTTACATTTATGTGAGAAGAAATAAGTGAATTAACATAAAAACTAACTAACTATCACGCCGTTTCTCCGCAAAGGTAGGCAGAGAGAACGGACCGCCAAACAACTCCGTCTTGACACACACACCTTGCCTCATTCCAATTTTAGTTTTATCACACATACGCCCCAGGGATCTCATTTCTACAGTAAATTTGGGAGGCGGGTATAATACCTCTGCAATAGATCACCCAAGTGGTGCGCTATGTATGGTGACTTAGCAGGGGTTCCCGGGTTCATGGGGTGAGGTATTTCCGATTCTTGGCGGCGGATACATCTGCCCACCAACTGCATGGCAGGCCGGATTAAGAGAGATTGGTTGAGGGAGTTCCTTTGACTTCTCCAGCTGTACTCTCTCGGAATATCGCCTTGCACAGCAGTGAGAGGGATAGATTCATACGTCCGTCACTCCTGGACACACTGACCCCCAGATTCTTACCCATTCCTCAAACCCTTTTCCTTCCTAGAACTTCCTTTCCTAAAAAGAACCTCCACACAGCATTCTCAAAGACGACGAAGGCCCTGAGGGGGAAGGAGTTACCTGCATACTAAAGAGACAGACACCAGAATGACGCTGTAACACACGACCACTCTCTGGAACTACCCAAGTATTTGTACATTCGGATTTAATTATTAGTTTTATAACTAAGGAATAAATATTTCCCATAAAAAAATTTCAAAACAAAAATCTTAAGCATTGATCAGAAGAATGGCTTTGGAATGTAAATATTAATACGTACCTGTACATAAAACCAGTAACTGAGATTTCATGTAATAATTTTTGTGAAATCAAATCATTTCATCGATTCGACTGAGAAATAATTAGGAACCATTTTCTTCCAAATCTCCCTTTTCATCCTGTCTCCCCTTCCAAAAGTTTCGGGATTATAATGATGCCTTGCTCATATTTACTGAAATTCGAATTTATTTTTCCGTTTTTTAAAACACCCTTGAAGCAATATTAGTGAAAATAGGCACTTTAAAAATAAGCATAAGATATTTTTATTACGTTTATTTAGTTTCTCAAAGAGGGTCCTAGAAAAAAGTCAACAAAAATATACTAGATAGTTTGATAATATTTGAATACAGACCCTTGAAAAATACAAAATTTTGAAAGAGATGAAAATATCATTTTCTGTTAAAAATAAAATAATACAGTTGGGTTATAATATTTTATATTTCTAACACCATAGCCGATCTACATACTCTCGAGTCTAGGGTGAACGAAGAGTGTATGAGGAAAGTGTCATGGTGTTTGAAAAAGAGAGTACGAAAACAGTATGCAATATAGTTGTGAATGAGGAATACTTGGAGCAGGTGGATGAGTTTGTGTATCTGGGTTGTATATTTACGAGAGATGGGAAGGCTGATAGAGATATTGAAAAAAGGATAAATGCAGGTAAACTCCATTAATGGAGGACTGAATGCCGTTGGTGCTAATAAAAAAAAACTGTCAAAAGAAGCGAAGCTAGCAGTCCACAATGGAGTCCTAGGTACCTAGCCGGATGTATGGCAGTGAGGCATGGAACTGGCAGAGGAAGGATGAAAGTAAACTGAATGCAGGGGCGGATGTGTCGTAAAACCGTGCGTGAGAAATGTAGATGTAAGCAAAGAATGTAAGGCTGATGTAAGCATAATGAGTAAGATTAAGAAAGGGACCCTCAGATGGTTTGGGCATGTAGTGCGAATGAAAGCAGAAAATAGTGTGAGATGAATATATGATGCAAATTTGAATGGAAGAAGAAGTCGGGGACGCCCGAGGAAGACATGGCACGATCAAGTGAATCAGATACTTGAGTCGCGCCATGTCAAAAGTCAGATTAATAGAAGAGTATGTATGAGACGATGTATGAAAGCGTGATGGTTAGTTATAATATACCTACCTAATGAAATAGTCTTCCTCGCAAGAAGTCTCAATTCAAAAAATGACACTTAAATTCAAAAGTTGAGCTCATTGAGGTGAATAATTTCATGCAAGAATATTTCACACACGTTTAACCGAAATTAGTATGTTTGAATAGAGTTACATTTTATTTATTTATTGTTGTCATTTTTGTTTTGAAAAGTTTTATTTTTCGATGTACATTTTTGTTACTTTAATTTTAAATTTTTTTGCGACCGGTTTCGACACGTCCGTATCATTAACGAGCAAACTTAAAACTAACTTAAAAATTCTATACAAGTACACAATTAATTAGGCGGGGGTAGTGGGAGGGGGGAATTTGGTGGAGGGGGAGGACGGTGGGAGGAGTCAAAATTACATGGAAACATCGTAAGCAGAGGTGATTTACATGGTGCTATTATTTTATTAACTAAATTAATTTTAGATTTAATTTTTTTGTTGATTTCTAAAGTTTCTAACGCGCACAAATTAATATATGAATTTACATTGCAATGTTTAAACTTAGTTTTTTCTTTTTTGAAGCTATGACCTATCTCTATGAGATGGTTAGCAAACTCTGAATAGTTGTTATTTCGTAAACAAAGTTCATGTTCCCTAATTCTGGTTTTAAAATTTCTAGTAGTCATTCCTACATATTGCGCGTCACAATCGTTGCATTCTAAAGTGTATATCCCGTTTTTTTCAAATTTATTAGAAATATCCTTGTTATTAATCAATTTTTTTTATTTTAGAATTAGTATAGAAAGCTGGAAATATGATCTGGTAATATGCGGGATATTTTAAGGATAAATCGCCTGTATAAAGAAGTTTTTTTTATATATTAAGTTGTTACTAGGTTTGTTGTTACTATTACCACTATAAATATATTTTTTTGTTAAAAATTTTGTTTTCTTTTTATTAACTAGGCGGTTAATAATTTCAGGTTTATATCCATTGTTCACGGCTATCTGTTTTATAATGGTAATTTCATTATTATAATTATCATTGTTTAAAGGGACATTAATAGCACGATGTATCATCGAGTTGAAGGAGGCAAGTTTATGTGACAAAGGGTGAAGGGAAGTAGACGGTATAACACAATCAGTGTGTGTAGGTTTTCTATAGTCTATCAGACGTGTTGTTCCTGCTTATTCTAGCCCCAATTATAATATATGTTCTAAATTTGTATCTTTGTTCAAATCCAATAAATTATTCACATCACATCGCTCAATTAAAAACAGTTTGGAGTTAATCGATAAAATCAAAGATTTAGATATTCCTAGCAACAGTAAATTAGTTTCATTTGACGTTGTCAATCTGTTTCCCAGCATTCCCACTAATGAATGTAAAAACCTAATTTTAAATATTTTAAATAATTCCCATTTAGATCGAACTATTGTAAAGGAAATGTCCACATTATTAGAAATTTGCATTAAACAAAACTATTTTACCTTTAATGACAAATTATACAAACAGCATAATGGTCTCCCTATGGGGAATCCCGCTTCACCATTGTTTGCAGACATATTTGTGAACTTCTTTGAAAACAAATTATTTGATTGAGGACTTTCCCTATTATCTAATGTGTTTACATGGTATAGTTATGTTGATGACGTTTTTGTAATTTGGTCGGGAACTTACAGACAATTAGATAATTTTCTCACGTTTATTAATAACCTTCACCAAAATATAAAATTTACACTGGAACATAATGATGACAACAATTTAAACTTTTTAGACTTAAAAATCAATTTAGATAATAATAAGTGTGTATTTAATATATATAGAAAACCTACACACACTGATTGTGTTATACCGTCTACTTCTCTTCACCCTTTGTCACATAAACTTGCCTCCTTCAACTCGATTATACATCGTGCTATTAATGTCCCTTTAAACAATGATAATTATAATAATAAAATTAACATTATAAAACAGATAGCCGTGAACAATGGATATAAACCTGAAATTATTAACCGCCTAGTTAATAAAAAGTAAACAAAATTTTTAACAAAAAATATATTTATAGTGGTAAGTAACAACAAACCTAGTAACAACTTAATATATTAAAAAAACTTCTTTATACTTCTTGTGACCTATGGCAGAGGTGTTGGTTATCCAATAAAGGTTCCCGGGGCGGCGGTACCCATTCCCGCCTCCCAATTTGTAAAAATTAGTCTAAAATCACAAAAATTAGCAGCTTTTCATACCTTGCTAAGTAGATTAATTAATGTTCCCTTATCTTTGAGTAATTTTAAAACAGAATTAAATACTATTAAACAAATTGCAATTAATAACGGTTATAATTCAAAACTAATAGACAATATGTTAAACAAAAAATATAAGAAAAAGTTTTTTAGATCTTTTGTCTATCCACATGTTGTTAAAAATGATAATAATTGGAGAAAATTTTTATTTTTAAATAATAACATTTCAAATTTAATAATTAAAAACATGCCAAATAATGTACAACCTGCTTTTCATACAAATAACAAATTAAAAAATTATATGTTAAATAATAAGGATAAATGTGATTTTTTGAACAAATCTGGGGTTTATAAATTAATTTGTAATGATTGTAACTTTTTTTATATTGAAAAAACTTCTAGAAATTTTAACATTCGAGTTAAGGAACATATAAGATGTTTAAATAATAATAATTATTCTGAATTTGCCAACCATATTTTGGAAACAAGTCATTCTTTTGATATTAATACAGGTCTTAAAATTTTACATACTAACACTACGGGCATACAATTGGATAATTTAGACATTTTAGAAATTAGAAAAAGCATTAATAGTAAATTAAATATTATAAATAACCAAACCTTTTTTAAAAATTGCCATCTTTTAAATTTATTTTCTTATTAATACTTACAATTAATTATAATTATTGATTTTTTGATTTAGACTAATTATTTTAATTAATTATTCTTAAAAAAAAAAAAAAATAATATCTAAATGCAATTTTATTTTTCCTTAAATAATTTTTATATTTAATTTTGTATAACTATTTTTATGATTAGTAAGTAATTAATCACCTCTACTTTTTAATATTTTGTATATGTTATAATTTATTCTAATTTGTCTATACTTGTTTGTCATTTATTATACTAACATATCCTGATGAAGACAACATTGTTGTCGAAACATGTTGATATTGTTTTAAAAATAGTGGTTTTATACAAAGTAATCAGTTATTCATTAACATGAACTTTGTTTACGAAATAACAACTATTCAGAGTTTGCTAACCATCTCATAAAGACAGGTTTGTGCTTCAAAAAAGAAAAAACTAAGTTTAAACATTGCAATGTAAATTCATATTTTAATTTGTGTGCGTTAGAAACTTTAGAAATCAACAAAAATATTAAATCTAAAATTAATTTAGTTAATAAAATAATAGCACCATGTAAATCACCTCTGCTTACGATGTTTCCATGTAATTTTGACTCCTCGCACCGTCCTCCCCCTCCACCAAATTCCCCCCTCCCACTACCCCCGCCTAATTAATTTTGTACTTGTATAGAATTTTTAAGTTAGTTTTAAGTTTGCTCGTTAATGATACGGACGTGTCGAAACCGGTCGCAAAAAAATTTAAAATTAAAGTACCAAATGTACATCGAAAAATAAAACTTTTCAAAACAAAAATGTCTAGAAATTGTTACATAGTCAGTGTCCAAGAAATACAAAAAATATTGTTGTCATGCTTAATTTGTAATATTCGATATTTTTTTATAATTTTAATAAAGAAAATCGTTTTCCCCATCGCTTGCATTGTTATTATGCTTCATGCGTCATCTGAAAACCTATTTTACGGGTTAAATTCATGAAACTGTACCAATAATACCCAATATAAGCCAACAGTCGCATATTATATGGAGGGCGCTGATTACTGCGCGACAATATCAAAGCAATCTTCCCATTCTGACGAAGTTATATCAGAATAATTCTCCAGCTGGTGATATCAAAACGAAAGTAAAATACAGAACACATCATAGCAATTCATGTTAACAGGCTCCGAAATAGATTCGACTGCAGCAATCGCTTCCAAATAGTGTTTTCCTCTCAAATAATCATCAGTTTGATCAATTTGGCAACGGTGGCGGTAATCAAATATGGATTTGGTGAGATGGATCTGCTCGACTGGGAACTCTGCAGGAGATATTTACAAGAGCCAATAGAATATACAACACAAATAAACAACTGTTCCAAGATGGATGTTTCTCTGGAAATTTCCACGAGCATAAAGTACACCACGCTGTGGTATCGTGAGATTTCTTTTCTTTCGAAATCGCATCGGAGAAAACTCTGTGGATAGTTTTCAGCACAATAATTGAGTTTCTTTATATCTTTACAAATGTGTTTATGACTTAGATAAATTGAAAAATTTGTAATGTCATTGGTTCACAAAAAGTATTTTTACAATATATAAATCACCTAATTAGGCAGAAGAATATTTTTAAGGTTAGAACTTATAACTAAACTAGTTATGAACAGTAGAGCTCGCGTCCAAAAAGTATATTTCTAATTTTCTATTTATTATTAAAACCAAAAATTCATCTGAAGTCACAAGATTTCTAAGTAGGTACTTAAATAATTTCCTGCTCAATTAGTAAACATGACGATTTAAAATTTGAAAAAAATAAATTTAAAAATTTAATGAACCATTTCTTCAACTGATATCTATTTTTGTAATTACTTTCTCGTTTTTTCGCAAAATGAGTATTTTCCACAAAGTAGCTACTTACAATTTGGATAAAAACTTACATTCAGAGATATTTTTTATACCGACAGATTAAACGGCCACCACCTTGAAACCGGAACCAGAGATATTTTTGACGCAAATTTTAAAAAGTTTTTAAAATGGCTCAACGGAAGTTTTTTCAAACTAAAATTACGGATAACGAAAAAATAAAAATAAAAACACATTCATAATATTGTATTAGACAAATGAATTATAAACTTACCGTCCGTCACCTTAGTTATTTTGTTGTTTCACGTACAAATTCACATTGTACGTTTAAATTATTTTCTGTTTTTTTTTAGATTTTAATATATAGCGCGTTGTTTTCTCTTTCCAATGCCGCTTAGATCAAATTTCTCACTATGATAGTAAGGGAGACACAACGATTTCTTTGAGACCTATGTCAGCTGATAAATATGGTCTCCTATGATTAAACGGGTTAAGCAAATTAGTTATTTTATTTTTAATTTACAAAATAATAATTGATGGCCACACACCATAAACACTGGTTTTCTGAGAAATTGTAAACCTGCAGCACAAACGCAACCATGGGCACATGTGACGAGGAATAAAAATCAATCATAAAAGTCGTTGATGTGCAGATCAATAAAGATATTTGGCCATTTACCAGATGAACTTAAATTAGCAGAAAATATAAAGAAATTAAAATATAATTGATAATAAATATATGTGATTAATTTATACTAAAAATAAACGTATGATAAATACAATCAAACATACAATCGTCCAGCTGTTCAGTCACATATCTCCAAATACTAAGTTTTGATATAATGAGGACAGAAAAAATCGAATGCTCGCCAAAAATCAAATATTATTTCCACGTATTTTACATAATCAAATCAAATAATATTTATTGTACAAATAAAAAATATAAAAGGTATATTTTCCCATTTCTTCCAGCTAACCCCTTACATGTTATATTATAATGTTTATACAAAGAAGAATATTATAATGTTTATGCAAATAAGAAAATATAAATACACCAATAAATAAAAAGGTGTTTCATTTATTTATAAGGAAAGTGTTTAGTGATGATTTGAATTTGTGTGTATCTTGTATTTGTTTAATGTTATGTGGAAGGTTGTTGTATACTTTAATGGCCATGTAGTATGGCCCTTTTTGGAATATTGTTTGTTTGCTTTTGGTATTAAGAGGGCATTACCAGAGAAAGCCGGAAATACGTCATTTTCAAAAAAGTTTTTAGACGTATTGACTCTTTTCCACAAAAAATTATAAATGGATTTCGAAAGATTGTTCTTTTATCTAGCATAGTTATGTAATAAATTTTTAGAATTTTTTTAAATTTTTAGTATAATAAGGTTATTCCATAGGTCGTTGGCAGATTTGTTAAATTTTCAAAAAAGTTTTTGTATTATACCACACCCATTTCAAATAATATAATCATGCAGTAAAATAAATCAATACATTATCTAGCAGAGTTATGTATTAGAATTTTAATTTTAGTTTCAATAAAATCATTAAAAAATATGTACGTACATGTGTTTCTTGACGAAAATTGGTCCATTTGTGTATTTATTTGCGCACTTACAAACTAATATATTTCAGATTTTTTTAACATTCTTATGAAATTTAGACATTATTGAAAAATGATAAATACTTATAAACAAAAAATAACTACAAAAAGTACACTATTTTAATAGTTTTATCATCACGCCTTTCAGCATTTTTGGATGAAGGTATAAATTAAAGCTAATTTGGATTGAAATAAATTCGATATTGAGTTATAATTTAAAAAAGCTGGTACGGAGAATAATTAATCTTTCTCATTCTAACCGCCCTGCACGATCGGAAGAACAACTTTCGACGAAATGTGGATTTTCGTCCGCTGGCTGGTTAAACGCTCTTAATAAGTTTTCTGTGAACCTCGTATTTATGTGTTGAGTTTTTTTTTTTTGTGGGAGCTTGACTGTAGATGATCGTACTAACGTGCATAACTTCTATATGTCTGTGACTATCAGAATTTTCAAATTCTTAGACATTGGTCTACATGAATCCAGACGAGTAGAGTTTGTAATTTTTCTTATGCATCTCTCTTGGATGATAAAAACATCTTTGGCGTTTACTGAGTTTCCCCAAAAAATAATACCGTATTTTATTATTGAATATACATGACCATACTCGTAGTTTGCTGCTATTACTGATTCGATGTTTAATATTTTTCTCAGTGTACCTAGAACAAAAGAGAAGCTACTGATTTTTGCTACTATTTTTTATACACCGCCCGGGAAGAAAAACAGTTCGTTACATTAGTATGACGGTTTGTGCTTCCTGCTATTAACCCAGAAAATATAATTTGTTTGTTTATTTCACTACTAGTTTTTCTTCATTAAATTTGATTTTGTGGTATTTATGAGTAATCTGAGTATTGTACCAGATAGAGGGTACATTTTTACGTATAACTGCGTACTCAACTCAAATTTCGTATTTTTGGTGATGTTGGACAAATCAACAAGACGATTGTTATATGTGAATTTTATTAGGTCACAGGTTAATGTGTATCCATTCAAAAACCAAAAATCAATAAATAAATGCGAATAAAGCCGTCTGAAGCAGCATTTCGAAACTCAATAGTGGTCACCAGTCACCAGGGCGATACTGAGGGTCACAATACTACTCTATAACTTTCCAAGGGCGGTAGATAGTAACATCGATGATAGTGATGTGTCAGAAAAACAAATTTGTTTATCATAGATATTCCATTTTTTCGTTGCAATTTAAAAAAAAATCGAGTTCAGTTTACACGCGGTAAAAGCGAAACTTTACCAAAACAATCTCAACCAATACTTGAAAAGTGAGGTCACAATTAATGCGACCAATCAGCGCAGACTTCGGGTAATTTCCGTTTCATATCTCAACCAATAGGAGCCTTTAAAAGTGATATCTTAATCAAAGCGGCCGATGAGCGCAGTTGCTGCGTCGCAGGTGCAGTATTCATCATTTCCGTTTCATCCGAAATCTACATTCTACAGCTTGCTATAGAATGTTCATTTAAGAAAAAGATTCTTTTAAAGATTGTGCGCAAAATAAGTGTGATGAGATTGAAAAAATTATTTTATTTATTTCACAATACTCGTAAGTATGTTCCGCAGCTTTCATATTATAAAATGTGAAACCAAAAATTCGATCTGAGAAAAACGAAACATAAGTTGGACCTAAACATACTCACAAAGAAACACTTTCCATTTTTAACAATGCCATGAAAAAAAAGGAATTGGGTGAATGTGCTATGAATCCACGGAACATACTTAGATAAAATGAAAAGCAATGTAGCCGATATTGTATGGATCTTCATACTCTGCAACACAAAAACAGTAGGTGGAGAAATATGGTTACACGCGGCATCCACTTTCAGTTTCCGATATAATTATGTCTCCAGAAATGCTACCAATAGAGAATGCTCCACAAATAATACACTGTCACCGATTTTCGTCATTCATTCAAAGAAGAAGGAGTCAAAACAACATCATCAATCTACTTACTCGTAGGGAGTTACCGCAGAACAAAATAACCCTAAATATTAAAATGTATGCAGAATTTTAGAATATTATAATGTTCGCAGAAGTATAATAGACAGCCAACTCAAATGGACAAATCACGTAGAAAAACTTGTAAATAACTATTAAAATGTATGTCGAAAGTTATAATATTATAATGGAGTTATAATAGACACCTAATGCAAATGGACAAATCATGAAGAAAAGCTTGTAAATGAATATTATAATGTTTGCAAAATGTATATAATTATAACAGACAGCCAACACAAATGGACAAATCACGTAGAAAAGCTTACAGATAATTATTTTTATGTATGCAAAACTTTAAAATATTATAGTATACGCAGAATTATAATAGACAGCCACTGAAATGGACAAGTCACTTAGAAAAGCTTGTAAATAAATTTTATAATGTATTGCAGAACGTTGTAATATTATAGTACACGCAGAACTATAATAGACTGCCAACTCAAATGAACAAATCTCGTAGAAAAGCTTATAAATAAATATTATAATGTACTGTGCGGAACGTTTTTATAATTGTACTACACGCATAATTATAATTAGAGGCACTGATTCATAGCTTTAATTTTTAAGAAATATAGCATTAATTATTGAAAAAATAGCATTTATAGCTTTAATTTTGCGTTTTCATAGCGTTTATAGCTAAATAGGATAACGTGAAGGAATGGGAGTCGGCAAGAGGGGAAAAACAATTAAATTGGCAAAATCACTTGAAACATGTTGATTTTATTATTGGTTGAAACTCAAGATGGCACATGTTTCTACAGTAGAGTGTGTCATGTTCGTTTTACGATCTGTCAATACAAGATTATAGCAACTAAAAAATCTTTCTGCGTCAACACTATTCACAGGGGCCCACACAGTCATCAGAGCTGCCTCAGCAAATTCTCTGTGAACAATTTTTACAGCTAAGAGTAGCTGAATTATGTCTACATTGACTCCATCCCTCACTTGCTCTACAAGCTGTCTTTGAAAATACCTGTTACCTTCCAGGAATTTACTGTCATCAACAGATTTAAACGTTGGAGCAAACCTACTTTTACTTGCTAAAAGAATGACGACTGATCGCTGGACATTCTGACCTACAATTGCAGGATTGAACATTTTACCTGCGTGCTCAAGAAATTGATTAGTGCTGTTGTCTTGACGGTTCAGCATATGAGATGCCAGTGTCGCAGAACTCTTCTGACAACTCTCTCTTATTTGAGTTTTTATTTGGGTTAAGACAACCCGGTTCTTTACCTCCTGCACAGCCTTTAAGGTTTTGGCAGGGAAAACACCATCACTCAATTTTTGTAAAGAAAGGCTTAGGGACACCAAGTCCTCCCAAAGCTAATGAGCGTATGGATATTTTGACCCTTCTAATACATTTACCAATTTGTTGAGTTTTGTTGTAAAAATCGCTGCTATTTCGCGTTTTAACGTTTTTATCGCTAAAAACACCATTTATCGCTTTAATTCGCGAATATATCGTTAATGCGATGAATCAGTGTCTCTAATTATAATAGACAGACAACTCAAATGGACAAATCACGTTGAAATTTGAAATGTTTGTGAAAATAAATTATAATGAAGGCAGAATTATAATGAACAGCCAACTCAAATGAACAAATCACATAGAAAAGCTTGTAAATAAACGCACAAATTTATCTTTCAGTTTTGAACGTTGTAAGAAATGAAATTGGTCTTTTCATCCATTGGTGCAATGGAGTATGAACTCAAAAATTAATTAAAAAAAATTGGTTGCACGTAGATACTACCTACCCCCCCCCCTTATTAATCGTAATCGTTACAAATCTTGTAAGGTTCAGTACAAATCACCAGCTTAATTATTTTTACATGAATCAGTTTTATCAATATCCTGACGTCATGAAGCACTGAGTTTAAAAACGTAATTAAATGTAACGTGTAATTTTTAGTGGTGAAAATGGGTGCTTATTTACTTCGAAGCGATACCGTGTCGCCAGCTCCACTAACTTTCACCGGTACAAAATAACTGTGACAAGTAGTGGCGTCTTTGCCGCGGGACGGAAAGATTTGTGAACTTTCTATTCCGTTATCAGAGTAAAGTCAATAATTTTTTGAAAAGCTGTTTTTTTTATAGGACTATGGCATGTCTAGTTGAACGAATGAATGGCGAACGAACGAAGGAAGGGAATGGAGGAGAAAAAAGTTGGGTAGTACCAGGCTGTACAAATCTGGTCACGTGTCAAAAGTAAAATATTTTAATTAAATAGTGTGTTTTGAGCAGGCTGGGATTCGAATCCGTGACCTCTGGATTCACAGTTGACCATCTTAACCGCTGTTTAAATTTGTCAAACGTAATATTAGGTAAAAACAAAATATTGTTGTAACCTTAATAGGTCTAATCACTGGAAAACTTTTATATCTCTAATAAATATAATTTCATCTTTTAATGCACGGACTTCAAACCGTCCAAGATTTCATTTGAATTTCTGAAATTTTACTCATTGTTACTTTGAAAGTAGGGTACAACATTTGATTTTCCATTATTAGTCTTCGATTTGTCTTGATTCTGTGAAAGGTGGAGTTTATTCTTCTTTGTTTTGGGAAGTTAGCGCCCAGAGAGTCATGCACGAGCAATTCCTGAGAGCTAAGTTGGGTTTGTTGAAGTCCTAGACAATCAATTGGAGGATTTATCCCAACAAAATCAACACTGATTATCAAGTTTAAATAAGTTTTGACCACGTATTCGTTTATAGAATCTGCATTTTTAGGGTTAATTATTCCCTCTGAAATCCAAATTTAAGATTGCCTTGTACTATATTAAGCTGTCAGATTAACTCATACATTTAATCCGATTGAGGATGTAAGATGATGCAATACGTCGTGTGAAATTCGGGATCAGGCCGTCAACAATAACACCCCTACGTAGATGGCGATAAGGTGTAAATTCCCGTTTCTGTTATATTGTTATATATGTTATGTTGTTCATTTATTCTTTTATGATACCAATTTAGTTTCTATCTTTTCCCTTCGTTCCTTTTATAGTTTCAGTATTATTCTTACTTAAAATTATGTTCTTACAGATCTCTGTTTGTAACTATCAACCTATATTATATATATGGGTTGTATGGAATTGCACTTACCTTCCCACATTCTGGAATAAAGACCATTTGAACAGAATACAGTTGATGTTGTTTTGGGTATCAAAGGTAAAAGAATTTTCTTGCATTCGTGCTTACACTGTTTTGCCTCGATGCTCTGCATTCTCTTCCCGCAGTGTCATCCGTCGACCCCGCATTTCTTACTATAGTTCGCCATCGATTTCCACCTTGTCGATGATCTAAGTCCCACTATTTCTGTCGGCGACAACCCTCCCAACTCCATACCGTATAAGCAGATGGATATTTGAGATTTCACCATCGCCAGTGTAGTTATTCCTTTCTCGAGTCCATAAATACTCCATCTGGGCCATCGATGAGGTAATCCTCCAGACTTGAATGGGATCCTGAGACTATGGAGAGGTTGGTCTACCTACTCTGTTCTGTATTCTGGTGGGGGACGCAACCGTTTAGATATTCAATTGAAATTGTATAACAACCATGTTATATAAAAACTTCTGCACACCGTGCAATTTACTTAAGAATTTTAAAGATAGTTTTTATAATTTTGATTCTGCTTGTTAATTTTTTTGTATGTTTTACTTACACACAGTTTACAGGGTGTTAGTGGTTGTAGTTGACTTTTTAATCAGTGATTCCTGACATCATTTGGAAATTAAAATGAAATTTGGGTCCGACGACTTTTTTTGAGGTTTTTGTTATTAATTTTTTTTTCTAAAACCAAACAACAAAAAATTCTTTCACATTTCAACACTGGTCATTCAGCTAGTATCAGTCCAATCAGTTACCATGGTTTGTCCAATAACCACTGATTTTTTTATGTTTTAAGTCGAAAAAAAAACATAAAATTTGTCACCGAAGAGCAAAATTTTATTTACGTTTTTACCCCAAATAATGTCAGCAATCACTGTTTAAAGTCAAGTACGTCCCTTAATCCCCTGTATATATCGTGTAATTTGGCAGACAGGGATTGCACTATATTCCCAGTCTTACTGGTTTAAAAACGTAAATAAAAAAATTCATTTACCAATTTCTTATGTAAGTTCCTATGTACCTAACAATTAAACCGAAAAATCATGGGACATAGTAAATCAAATCCATAATTTCTTTAATGTGCAGACCTTTAAACCGCATTTAGGTAACGTTCATTTAACTATAAGTATATCAAGGACTCATATGCGCGAGGTAAATGTTAACTCTTTGGATATTAGTCCTACTCGTACTTATTTTTGGGTCAACTCATTCTAAGTGCGTAAATTGTTATTTTTGGGATTAAATTATTAGAAAAACTAATGTAACATCTGACGACATTACTAATCAAGTTTATATTCGGTACTAACTTTTCGTTATTTATTTTTGAGGTGTTACGCCGTACTGCGCTACCCCAATTTTATTTTACAGTATTACTGAATAATCTTGGCTTCACTGGGTGGCATACACGTGCCGAGGCCCCTTCTTAGCCAACGTTTCGGACACCGTTACAGCGTCCATCATCAAGGCAGTTGGCAGATGATGACACATCTGCCCTGATGAAACGTTGGCTAAAGAAGATGGTAGTGCAACACGGTATAACACCACCAAAAATAAATAACGAAAATACTTTTGGCCGTGAAAATCTAAAACTAAATCTCTATTTATTTAAGTATACGCCAACAAAGTTTGACCTAGATTACACAGCAAGTAGTTTTGTCCATTGTTAAGAAAACAATAAAATAATTAATTTGTCTTTTACGCGAACCATCGATCCGTGATAACTAAAAAGTATCAAGCAAGTAGCAGTGAGCGTTATTTCAACTAATGAACATGACAACACTTTTGTATGGCGTAATACAAGAAAAATCTCCAATTTAATTTGGGAACGAAATACTACGACATGTTTAAGTCAGCAATATTTCATTGGCGTCGATGGAAATTTTGAGAAATCCAAGAAAATCTTCTTAATGTTCATTCGAATAGATGATTTCCCAAAAGGAACATTTATATCAAATAAAAAGCAAGTAGTTACATCAAAGTATCTCGCAATAAATACGAGGAACCTTTTTTCAGTATTTCAAAGTAGACATCTTTCTATTTACCGTGATATAATCACATATAAAGGAAGTAATTAGTTGGGTACGATGAAATGTACGATAGGTACTTATAACGATTCTGATTGATAAAGTAATTGGAGAGGAGAAGGAAACTGAGTACCTATTCATTATTCCACGATATTAATATTCCTCATTCTTTTGCGTTCGAGAAGAAACTAAATAGGAAATTGAGCGGCATTAGAGGGAACATAAACGAATTTCTTGGAAATAAACGTTTGACAAAAAATGATACATAAATTTATTTAAATGTTACAAAAGAAAGATAGAAGTGAGTAGGTTCAATAAACCAAGAAATTTAAAAAAAATGGCAAGAAATATTAATTTTCAGGGATTTCATTTGAAACGATCGAACGACGGGAAGGCTTGAGGGAAAGGATAAGGAAGGTAGTATAATTATTGGAGGAGTGGAAGTAATGCAGTAGTAAGTGGACAACAGTGAACATTGGTCAAAGAAAGATGATCAAAATTGCGGAAATGTCTAGCATCGAAAATATAGAAGATATTCAAAAACATCATTCTTTAATTTTGACATGCTTAATGTAAGTGGGTAACTCTTAATTTGGACAAAGAAGTTCTGAATTTTTAGCAGTAAAGTTACGTAACAAACTCCCACTTAGTATCAAACTAATTAAAACAAAAAATAGCTACATTAAGGTCATTAAATGTTGGCTGAAGGAACTATCAGAAAATGAACTTACTAGTATATTTAAAACATCGTCATGGAAGTTTCTGATAAACTTTATCGGAACGATGAGGTTAAACCATAGAAGTCGCTGAAAACTTATCCAAAGCATAGTCCCCCTCAGCACAGGATCTCCTAGTGAGGAGAACTACGAATATATTTTCTATTTTATATATGTATTTACCTAATAAAAATAAATGTTTAGTTACAAAATAAAAAAATTAAAAAAAAATAAAAATTCGGTCTATATTTTGGAGACAAAAACATATATTATTTATGAGCGTACTTTAAGATAAATTGTAAAATCTTAGTTTGTCTTCGTTCAATAGGTTTAAATCAAAGATATTGAAGTGTAAGAGGTGTGCTATCCGCAGTTTTTTACTGGGAGGGACTGCGCTTCCGGATGTCGCCCATATTGTTTACCAAATAATAACGAATAAACTAAATGAACGAATTCTTTCCGGATTCAAACTATATTGTTAACCAATACTGTATAATTTATTCACCTACATTACTACAAGTCATTTCATTCAATACACCTTCTCATAGACTCAGAAATAAAGACCTTAATTTTTTTGGCACTTAAATAATTTCTGTCGCTCTTTAAACAATTGAAGATATTTTATATAACTCCAAGTCTGACTTGATTTGACACTTCTATTTTCTTATGTTTTCTCTGTTTGTCTTTGCTTTCAGGTACCATCCTTTATCCTTACAATGTAAATTTCCAAATTCCGTGTTACATTGTTGTAACATTGGACGTAAGAAGGTTAATAAATAAATAAATACTAATGCTCACCTTCAAAATATCAACGAAACGAACAAATTCTTTTCGTATGCAAACTACTCCGATTTGGTAGTAGTAGTCTGCCGACGGGCGCGTGGACATCATAGTATATCTCTTTTTCAATATTTTTGGTTTAAATGTATCTACATTTTTCTATCATAAATATCATAATTCTAGTACAGCTGTCTTCAGGGGATTTCGAATCACTTATTGCTACCTTTTTTACCTGGCTATTTCTAAAGCAGAGTCTCTGGGGAATCGTTTCTTTGATCTTCCACGAAATCTGTCACTTATTCGTAGCCATCAGTCTACCGTCGAACACCATAACATCTGACAGTCTGCGTCGCAGGCGACAACTTCTTACCCTTTATAAAAAGCCAAAAGACTGCCTCTGTAATAGATTTGTATACAAACAAGCAAACAAATCAGCGAGCGGCAGTAGGAGGGGCGGAAGCGCGATAGTGTTGTGGGAGGAGGAAGGAAGGAAGGAAGCAGAAGGAAGGAGGAAGGAGGAAGGGAAGTAGGGGCCGGCCCTTCATTATGGTTTTACTGCAGCGCAGCGGGAGAATAAATAACAGCAGGCGAAAACATCCAATTCCCTGCTTTGACGATTGCTGACAAACTGAAATACATTTGTGTCAAGCCGATAGATAAATACGGTGATCCGCAAGGCATCGCGGCATTGCTATCGGTGGCGTGTGATGCCTACAAATCGTCTCCAACAGAGAATTGTCACCGAGCCTGATAATCCCGCCGATACCCGACGGCGAGATAGTGGCTGCCAACCATTGAGTCTTTTTAAAAAATTATTTCTTTTATATCCGCGATGGATGGCTTCATCCATTCTACTGTTAAGGAAACTGGTGTGGGCTCAAAGCCGTGGTTCAGTCGACAATGCGCTGAAGCAGTGCGACGAAAAAACGCGGCTTACCGAGCCTACAACACATCTAGAACATCCGAAGACAGAACAGCTTACAACAAAATGGCAAAGGAAACCAAGAGAATCATAAATAGGTCGAAATTGGAGCACGACCTGCAGATCAGCAGAAAGCTGGCTGCATGCCCGCATGGCAGCAGGCAATTCTGGTCGCTTGCGAGCTCAATAGGTCGCAATTTCTGCAAATCCAGTTTGCCACCTCTCACCAGACCTGACGGCTCACTAGCAAACACCGCCACCGAAAAGGCAAACTTATTAGGTAAAATGTTTGCGGATAACTCAACCCTCGATGACCAAGGTGCTGTCCCGACGTCGGTTCCTCACTGCGGTTTTCGTATGAAAAAGCTGAGGATTCGGCATCGGGAAGTACTCCATGTTTTACGAGGGCTTGATGTTAATAAAGCTAGTGGGCCTGACGGAATACCTGCCCTGGTACTGCAGAGGTGCGCTGCAGAAATAGCTCCAATTTTGACGAAGCTCTTTAAATTGTCCCTGAAGACTGGCTCTGTGCCCTCTGGTTGGAAAAAAGCGGTTATCCATCCTATTCCAAAGAAGGGTGACCGCTCCAACCCGGCCAACTACCGCCCCATAGCGATCACATCAGTTCTGTCTAAGGTGATGGAACGTGTGATCAACGACAAACTGCTCACATACCTCGAGAAGAACAAAATTATTAACGACCGTCAATACGGATTCCGGCGGAACCGCTCGTGCGGTGATCTTCTCGCGTATGTGACGCATGTTTGGGGGCGATGCCTGGAACGTTTCGGTGAGACCCAAACGGTTGCACTGGACATCTCCAAGGCCTTTGACCGGGTTTGGCACCGAGGACTTGTCAACAAACTGCATTCTTACGGACTTCCCGCATCCTTGTGTATGTGGATTGCCGACTTCTTGAGGGAGAGGTCGATTCAGACGGTAGTCGATGGTTTCACTTCTTCCTCACACTCGATAAATGCTGGCGTCCCGCAGGGATCGGTTCTGTCTCCGACTTTGTTTTTGTTGCACATCAACGACCTTTTGTCATGTGCACCAATTCACTGTTACGCGGATGACAGTACAGTTCATGATAGCTTTTTGTTTGACAAGCCCCCAAAGGGCTCACAAACTCCAACAGCTCGTAGGGCTTTGAAGCAAAGAATGGACGGTTACCTCGAGAGTGTTTTCTCTTGGGGTAAAAATAATCTCGTTGAATTTAATGTTTCAAAGACCCAATCTTGTCTGATTACGTCTAAAAGGGATCGAAATGAAAATCTAGTCTCTTTCAACGGAAGCAATCTTCCGAACAGGCCCTCCATTGATATGCTTGGTGTAACCCTAAGTGACCAGCTCAGGTATGGGGGCTCCATCGAAGCCAGAGTAAAGTTAGCCTCCCAAAAACTGGGCGTACTGTACAGGGCCCGCAGATACTTTAATAGTACACAACTGCTAACCTTGTACAAATCACAAGTACGCCCCACGGTTGAATTTGGCAGCCATCTCTGGTCTGGAGCTCCAAAATACCTGAAAAATACCCTCGACTCTGTGCAGAAACGGGCGGTCCGTTTGATAGATTCTCCCATCTTAACAGACGGATTGCAATCTTTAGAGCACAGGCGTCGGGTGGGAATGCTATCCTTGTTCTACCGGTATTACAATGGAAGATGCTCTGAAGAACTAGCATCATTGATCCCTTCGGCACCGGTGCATAGTCGGGAAACACGCCAAACGCGTGCCCAACATTTGTACACGGTTGACATTTGTCACATGAGAACGGGTCGTTTCTTCGACTCGTTCTTGTGTTCAACAGCTCGGCTGTGGAATGATTTGCCGGCCTCTGTGTTTCCTCCTTCCTACAACATGGGTCTCTTCAAGACCAATGTTCATTCCTTCCTCTCCTCAAAAAGACTCTCCACACAGCATCCCAGATGACATAGGCCCTGAGGGAAATTATTTTCCTCAGGGCCTCCTGTGTGGAGTTAATGTAAAAAAAAAAAAAAAAAAATATATTCAATGATACTTCGAGTATCATTCAATTTATAAAAACAGTTTATTTTTAAACAAGTTCTGCTATGTAATTATTATTACGCGTGATAGCTGTTCCGCCTTCTGAAGGCATTATCAAACTGTGGTTATACCACTTACAGACGACGTATTTATATTTTTTCTAGATCTGTATTTATGATGAAAACTTAGTAAGATATCTATAATTCTTTATTCGGGTTGGAGGGATGAGGGGGGAAGGAGAGGTGGAAGGGGGGTTGTGGAGGAGGGGGAGTGGAAACCCCCTTAATACCATGCGAGCGAAGCCGCGGGAAAAAGCTAGTAGGTATATAATAAATAAACATTTGATTTACTGCCAAGGTTGCTGTTCCATGGTAAGTTGGGGTACCTACGTAGCTACTAGGACTTGTAGTGTTTCCTCTCCTTTCCTGCCAGCCTGAATGGCGGGCATGGTTCGGATCGAATCGAATCATGGAGGGTGGTCAGATGCAAGATTTTCATTTTGATACAATGTGACGGGAAGCTGCCTACATTGTCCCGGAAACATTTGCGAGATTCGATCTCCGGGGAAATGCGGCGCTCAAAGCCGGAATGTAAAACGGTACGTGAATTTGTTAAGCGAAAGAAATGACTCAGGAATCTCGCTTTTGCTTTCCGTTAAGGACAGCCGCCAAAATGTGTCAAGGATTCGATCAGTGAACATACTTTTATCGAACAATCCAAAAGTCAATCGATCAAAAGATCTGGTCACAATTTGATTTCACCTGCAATGTAGTAACTGTATTAAAAATCTTAATATATAAAACAAAGTCGGGTTAGTTACACTATTTATAACTCGAGAACGGCTGGGCTGATTTTGATGATCTTCGATTTGTTGGATTTGTCTCCGCCCCGGATAACAGAATAACTATTAAAACATCACAAAAGTTAACGAAATAAATAGTTATAAAGAAAATTATTTTCCCCATACATTTTGTATGGAACGAATTCTCCTATTTTGAAAGAACTGCAGCAATATTGTGAGGGGTATAATATTGAACTGTGCGTGAATTTCAAACATTCAAAAACGTCAAATGTCAATGCGTTGATTGTTGTGCATTTGTTTTTAATCATATATTATAATGCTGCCCTTCTTTCTTACACACTCAATGTCAATAGTCGAAAATGAGACAAATGGTGAACGTATGTCTGCACACCTCCAAAGGAAAAATACACTAATTATAATAAATCTCTGAAATGAAACGCATCTTTTTTTACATAAGCTCCACACAGGAGGCCCTGAGGAAAATAATTTCTCTCAGGACCTATGTCATCTTAGGGTATGCTGTGTGGAGGATCTTTTTAAGGAATGGGGAGGATAGAAAGTTCTGAGAAGGAAAAAGGTATGAGGGGTGGGTAGGAATCTGGGGGTCAGTGTGTCCGGGAGTGACGGACGTATGAATCCATCCCTCCAGTTGTGGTGCAAGGCAATGGGTCGAGAGAGTCCGGCTGGAAAGGTCAAAAGGCCTCCCTCAACCAGTCTCTCTCGATCCGGCCCGCCACGCAGCAGGTGGGCAGGCGCATCAACTGCCAAGACCCGGACATAAGTCACCTCATGAACCCGGGCACCCCTGCTAAATCACCAAACGTAGCGAACCACTTGGGGTGATCTATGGCAGAGGTGTTGGTTATTCAATAAATGGTTCCCGGGGCGGCGGCACCCGTGTCCGCCTTCCGAATTCTCTTAAATAATTGTAAAAGTAAGAAAATCACAAAAATATAAATCCATACACAACGCCATCTCTGATACTAACAAAAACAAAACACGGACAGTTGTGCATTGATAATTGCTTCATTGCGTAATTTTTAACTTAATAAAAAAACTGAATTTAATTCAACAGCTATTGATTCTGAGGCGGTACGAAGTTCGTTGGGTCAGCTAGTATAAGAATAATAAGTCCATGGTAAAATTCAAAATGCGTTTTTTTTTTTTTTTTAACTTCAAATCTTTAACCGGGTGGTGTGACAATCGCGCTCCGGAGACCTTTTTTTAAAGGCTGAACTTACCGGTGGTGCCCCGGAGACCTTTTTTTAAAGGCTGAACTTACCGGTGGTGCCCCGGAGACCTTTTTTTAAAGGCTGAACTTACCGGTGGTGCCCCGGAGACCTTTTTTTAGTATCATTGTACCACTTATTTTTAATATGTTGCCATATGATGAAGAAATGTTGCTCGACACCTAAATTTCCACTATTGTTAAAAACATGGCTTTTGGAATCAGATTTTCTGTATTGACTGACTCCTCGTGAATTTTTAATTAAAAATTTTTTAGACATATTATTATTTTTTATACTTATATATGTTTTTATTATGTATTTTATTAAATTGCAATACTTTTTCCTTCTATTGTAAGACATTTTATATTGTACTATGTTTCTGTCCAGACTATTTTCCTGCCGACAAGCTACTTGCAGTAGCTTTGCAGATATAATGTAAACAAGAAAAAAAACCTATTTTCTCAAAAAAAAAATGCTTTGAAAACATTGGAGGGGACCCACCACTTTCCCAACGGCGTTATAAGGAAACATATGGTTTCCTCCTCTTAGAGTAACAATATTGTTACTCTAAGTTCCTCCTTCACGGCACACGTCAAGACTTTACTTTTTTTGAACGAAGCTACATTTATTTGAACGACTCTAGATCCTCCAATGTCCATGCATACGGGGTTAGTAAGCAGTATGCAAGTACTTATATTAACATTATACAAAAGATAAATAGAAGTTGCAGCCCGTGGAATAGTTCTTCTGAAATAGGTAACATCAAAAGGAGATAATAGTGTTAGTAAAAGAAAAAGAAAAATAAATGTAACTGCTATGACCAGTCGAAGAAACCTTCTGTAAATAAAATAAGTAATGAGGAAAAAACAGTTATATGATTATGTTATAATGTAAGTAATTACTATAATAGCGGAAAGAAAATAAAATATATAAAAAGAAAAGCCAGAGAAAGTATTCCATAGACCACCGGGGAGTCCTAATGAGAATGCTTAACAGTTCAATGTACAAAATAAGAAAATATGCCCAAATAATAACGCCGATAATAAATTTTATTTTTTTAATGCAGTTTCTACGACCGTCCGCCAAATAAAATTACTATGAATATAAAAATTAGTTTTCGTAAAACTGAGTTGCAAAATATAAATATTTGAGTTTTCGAAGTAAGTATAAAGTATAAAGGTCATTATTTCTATGAAAATTCCATTTGATTGGTATTTTTCGGGCATTCAGGTTTATGAAGATATAATTTTTTTTTTGCAGTTAAACTGGCGAATCGTATTACGATGTGAACATAAAATATATTTTGAAAATAAGATATATGGATATATCATCTGGTAGAGCATTTTTTTAACATTAGTTCCACCCAGGAGGCCCCGAGGAAATTAATTCCCCTCAGGGCAATATCATCTTTGAGGATGCTGCGTGGAAGGTCTTTTTTAGGAAAGGAAGGAGGGGAAGTTCTGGGAAGGAAAAGGGTATTAGGTGTGGGTAGGAATCTGAGTGTCAGAATGTCCAGAAATGACAGACGTATGAATCCATCCCTCCCACTGCAGTGCAAAGCGATGTTCCGAGAGAGTACGGCTGGAGAAGTCAAAAGGACTCCCTCAACCATTCTCTCCCGATCCGCCCTGCCTGGCAACTGGTGGACAGATCCATTCGCCGCCAAGACCCGGACAAACCTCACCCCATGAACCCGGGCACCCCTGTTAAACGTAGATAACTACTTCGGGTGATCTGTGGCAGTTGGTTATCCAATAAATGGTTCTCGGGGCGGCGGTACCCATATCCGCCTCCCAAATTGAAATTAATAATTGAATTTCAAAAGAAAATTAAATCGTAGTTTTTAGTCCGATTTTTTAGCAAAACTCTACAGGAAATTTTCGCGCGGCTTCGCGTATTTTCGTCCGGTAATCGAGTTCATGTTGAAAATTTTGTGTTCCCGCTCTTTACAGGTTAAAGAAAAGTGGAACAGTCATGCGTGAAAATTAGTTTCATAATATATTTAAAAAAAAAAAAAAATATATATATATATATATATATATATATATATATATATATACACGGGATTTATAAAATACCTTGTGGGGCGTGTGAAAAGGTGTATATTGGACGATGCAATAGAAAAATATCTTGTAGAATTGCAGAACATAAAGTAGATGTCACTAATAAACGCTTAACTTCATCCTTAGTTCAACACGTCCTTAATGAAGGTCATAAAATAGACTTCGATAATACAACAACAATAGCCAGCGTATACAATGAACCAAAAAGAATTTACCGCGAAGCAATAGAAATTTATAAACACAAAAATAATATGAACACCAGAAACGACTCCATAAGAATTCCCAACACCTGGAAAGTAATAATTGACGAAAATCCCCCAAAAACGGCATTTCCAAAATTATCAGAAGTACCCACAATTAGCCTAACCAATCAGGTCTCTACATGTAAACCGCCTGAGACTGCCGGTCCCACCTCCTACCCCCAGCACCATAAATCACAATCAACCCGGGTACTCCGTTCTAGCCATAGGAATTGATTTGCACTCACTTGAGTCTTGGATTCTGGACCGAACAGACATGCGAAAGCTATCAGTTTGAGACAAAAGCTAAAGACATAAGGCCTCTGAAGATGGACAGTGTGATCTGTCCGAAACGTCAGGAGTTAAAAAGTCCTTCTCAGGACTACGTTACGCGGGTAAACCGAGAAAAGTGTTTTACATCTTACACCCGTGAAAACCTTAACCATAACATATTAAACCTCTACGGGGAGGAAATTTTACGTTCGTGCAAATCATTCGAAAAGTTAAGATCGAAGCGTGCTAAACTAATTTGTGATTTGAATTTTTTACGCCGGTGCCGTGATAAAAACGTCGTTCCGTGTGCTTTTAAACTTAAACCACGCTCCAACCAACGCCGTGCCACTCTCAACATCTTGGATAAAGCCGGTCTAGCCCTTGTTCGAGAGGAGATCCACAACATCCGATACCAACTCGACGGTGTCAGCAAGCAAATCAGTGAGTCATTTTTTAAATTATCTTCTTTAATACATCATGTTTTGTGGAACCAATTAGATATATTAATTCAAAAACGCGTAGACACTAATATTGAACTAACGAAAGCACGCCAAATAAGGAAATTCAACTCTCTCTGCCGCGTACCTCCATCCTCAAAAACACACGCTTTAGACATAGATAAAGTAGTTCACAACTTGTCAAACTTTCCCCTTGATAATGCCACTAAATCAGTACTAGCAAAAGGTTTCAATTTTAGTGTAACACCTTCAAAAATTCCAAAAGAAGATATTATCACCGCAGTAGAATCGTCCATCTCTAAACTTCCCTTAGACAAAGCCGAAATAATCCGACAAGAAACGTGTCATATACTTAGAAAAGCCGTAAAACCTAAGAGAAATATATCACTAGAAGAATTGAAAGCCCTTAAAGCACTTCGTTCGAACAAAGAAATAATAGTCTTACCAGCAGATAAAGGCAACGCGACAGTAATAATGAACACAAGCGATTATACCTCAAAAATGCGCGAAATTTTACTTGATCGCGTTTACAAGGTTAATAAAAGCGACCCCACTACATATCTAGAGAAAACAACAAAAAGTAAAATCATGGCCTCTAAACTCGATGATGATCTTAAGAAGATGCTTATCCCTAGAGAAAAGTCATCATGTTGTCCGAAAATGTATGGTCTTCCAAAGATTCATAAACCTAACGCGCCTCTCAGGCCTATTGTTAGCTCGTGTGGTTCGCCTACCCAAATATTAGCAAAATTTCTAGCCCAACGCTTTCAGCCTTTTGTTGAAAAAGCGGATTCTTACGTTCGCAATGCTGAACATTTCATTTCAACAATTTCTAATATAACTTTAAACAAGGGTGACATTCTAGTGAGCTTCGATGTAGTCTCTTTGTTCACAAAAATACCAATCACTGAAGCATTAGAGTTAATTAAATCAAAACTAGACGTTCCTACTGATTTTATCACTCTGACGGAACATTGCCTTAAAAATACCTACTTTCAATTTGAGGGACAAATACATAAACAAATTCAAGGTGCCCCAATGGGCTCCCCTCTCAGCCCGGTAATCGCGAATATTTACATGATGTACTTTGAAATAAAGGCACTAGAGAGCGCTCCTCTGAAACCTTCACTATGGCGGCGTTACGTAGACGATACTTTCATTATTTGGCAACACGGAATTAAAGAATTAAATAACTTCCTTATTCATTTGAATAGTATCCATGAAGATATTAAATTTACCATGGAAATCGAAGAAAACGATTGTCTCCCATTTCTCGATATTTTAGTTAAAAAGAAAAAGAACGGCAGCCTTGGACATACCGTATATCGTAAACCGACACATACGAATAGATATTTAAACGCCAACTCAAATCACAACCCATCTCAGTTGTCATCAGTTATAAATACATTAGTTACCCGATCAAAACGACTAGCGGACAAAGATCATATTCGTGAAGAACTAGATCTCCTTAGTAGTGCTCTTCAAGCAAACGGCTACTCCAAATATTTAATTAACAAATCCATAAACAAACGTAAAAAAACTAATCCTGAAACGGAAACAGAGCCCCTTTCTGTAGCAATTCTCCCATACATAAAAGGCTCAACAGATAAAATCAGTCGAATCCTCAAAAGCAATAAAATCAAAACTATTTATAAATCGGAAAATAAAATCTCGTCTCTATTAAGAAGTCCGAAAGACCACATTCCACTTGAATCACACGGGATTTATAAAATACCTTGTGGGGCGTGTGAAAAGGTGTATATTGGACGATGCAATAGAAAAATATCTTGTAGAATTGCAGAACATAAAGTAGATGTCACTAATAAACGCTTAACTTCATCCTTAGTTCAACACGTCCTTAATGAAGGTCATAAAATAGACTTCGATAATACAACAACAATAGCCAGCGTATTTAAATGCTGGCGTCCCGCAGGGATCGGTTCTGTCTCCAACTTTGTTTTTGTTGCACATCAACGACCTTTTGTCATGTGCACCAATTCACTGTTATGCGGATGACAGTACAGTTCATGATAGCTTTTTGTTTGACAAGCCCCCAAAGGGCTCACAAACTCCAACAGCTCGTAGGGCTTTGAAGCAAAGAATGGACGGCTACCTCGAGAGTGTTTTCTCTTGGGGTAAAAATAATCTCGTTGAATTTAATGTTTCAAAGACCCAATCTTGTCTGATTACGTCCAAAAGGGATCGAAATGAAAATCTAGTCTCTTTCAACGGAAGCAATCTTCCGAACAGGCCCTCCATTGATATGCTTGGTGTAACCCTAAGTGACCAGCTCAGGTATGGGGGCTCCATTGAAGCCAGAGTAAAGCTAGCCTCCCAAAAACTGGGCGTACTGTACAGGGCCCGCAGATACTTTAATAGTACACAACTGCTAACCTTGTACAAATCACAAGTACGCCCCACGGTTGAATTTGGCAGCCATCTCTGGTCTGGAGCTCCAAAATACCTGAAAAATACCCTCGACTCTGTGCAGAAACGGGCGGTCCGTTTGATAGATTCTCCCATCTTAACAGACGGATTGCAATCTTTAGAGCACAGGCGTCGGGTGGGAATGCTATCCTTGTTCTACCGGTATTACAATGGAAGATGCTCCGAGGAACTAGCATCATTGATCCCTTCGGCACCGGTGCATAGTCGGGAAACACGCCAAACGCGTGCCCAACATTTGTACACGGTTGACATTTGTCACATGAGAACGGGTCGTTTCTTCGACTCGTTCTTGTGTTCAACAGCTCGGCTGTGGAATGATTTGCCGGCATCTGTGTTTCCTCCTTCCTACAACATGGGTCTCTTCAAGACCAATGTTCATTCCTTCCTCTCCTCAAAAAGACCCTCCACACAGCATTCCAGATGACATAGGCCCTGAGGGAAATTATTTTCCTCAGGGCCTCCTGTGTGGAGTTAATGTAAAAAAAAAAAAAAAAAATACAATGAACCAAAAAGAATTTACCGCGAAGCAATAGAAATTTATAAACACAAAAATAATATGAACACCAGAAACGACTCCATAAGAATTCCCAACACCTGGAAAGTAATAATTGACGAAAATCCCCCAAAAACGGCATTTCCAAAATTATCAGAAGTACCCACAATTAGCTTAACCAATCAGGTCTCTACATGTAAACCGCCTGAGACTGCCGGTCCCACCTCCTACCCCCAGTACCATAAATCACAATCAACCCGGGTACTCCGTTCTAGCCATAGGAATTGATTCGCACTCACTTGAGTCTTGGATTCTGGACCGAACAGACATGCGAAAGCTATCAGTTTGAGACAAAAGCTAAAGACATAAGGCCTCTGAAGATGGACAGTGTGATCTGTCCGAAACGTCAGGAGTTAAAAAGTCCTTCTCAGGACTACGTTACGCGGGTAAACCGAGAAAAGTGTTTTACATATATATATATATATATTTCCAATGATTAAATATTAAACTGAGGTGTACAGGCTTCAATAAGTTGTTAATTCTAATAAATTAACAAAAAAACTAAATACCAGTAAGTCTTTGAAAATCGTGTTTTTATTTATTTATTTATTTGTTTTATTTTACGCCCAGAGGGCTTTTACATAAATAAATAAAGGCAGTACATCTTTAACATGAGAAGGAAATAATATAAATAAAGTTACAATAGAAATAAAAAAGTACATTAGTTAAATAGAAATATAAGCAACAAAAACTTAAATTACAGTAAGATATAATAACGATAAGTTACTAAAAAAATACATACATGATATAAAAATACAAATAACAAAAATTTTAAAGTAAGGTGATCAGAGGTTTACAAAATTGCAACATTAACCATGTCTAATAAAACGTAAGTATTAGTTTCGCAAAGTGGCAAACCGCTACATCGATGGTACCTCCAGTACCTCTGCAAGTTGCAGGGGTTCAGAACTCCAATTTGGATTTTAATATTATAGTGAAAATTAAATATATATATTTTTTAAATATAACTAAATAATACTACAGGTTATGATGGTTTATAATACATATTACAATGATTTTACTAAGACATTACATTTAATTACATTAATAGGATAGGTAGAGATAGCTTAGCAAATTTGTCGATGAACGAGTAGTTTATTAAATTTACCAAAGAATTCCTTAGTGAGTACTTGTATCACGGATAAATGATTTCATTATTTCATTTTTAAATTGTGTCAGTGACATATTCCATGCATCTATGTGCGAATACATATTGCCCAAGTGTTGGATTCTGTTTACATATTTATGTATGTTAAAATCGACACTGCATTAATTCATTTGATATCCATACAGACTTATTATTAAAGGTATTTTTGAAGTCAATTTTAGTTTCCAATTTGGTAGATAATGCACAAAAAATTATAATTTTATAATAATTATAATTTCGGGGGCCTAATATCGGGTGTCAAAGATCAAATGTCGGGGGGATCAACTGTTAGGGCATCAACTGTCGTGTTGACGGACCAGAAATATCTTCAATCCATGAGTCTTAGTAGTGTATTCCTCTGCCACGTCTTCCTTCAATATTGTGATTTGGTATTCTTGTTTGTGAATCTTGTCATAATTATTAATTGTCTTTTGATTTTTTTAAAATAAGTGCTGTTATTAATTTGATGTTGTTACGCGCCACCAATGGTTAGTTTGTTAACCCGCCGCGATATTGTAATACAGCGCAGCAGCTAGAAATCATCATTTGTTACGCACTCAATTTCAATACTGGAGGGAACCCGCAAATACCTCTCCATTGGCGTACCTATCTGGGAGTCATGGGGTAATGGAGGTTGCTAGCATATTCCAAATAACTATTTTTTAATATCTATCCATCGGGTTCTGGTTTATGGGATACCTAATCCAATGGCGTAGCTAAAGCATTTACAAGGAGGGGGGTTCTTTCCTACGGGGTAAGGAAGTTCAACCTAGGAGGAGGGGGAGAAAAACTCTAGGGAGGGTAAGGGAGAAGGGGAGGGAATGGAAAATCTATTATGTAAAAATGAATTGCTGAATGTGTTGCTAAGTGCATAACTTTCGAACGACTGCAACAAATTGGATAATTCTTTTTTGTGTGTTCGTTATTGTCAGGGTTTTTATAAAACTTCCGGTGAGCTCTGGCAATATGAAATCTGTATAAAAAAATTGCTAATGGTGACATGCGGGGAAGCGGTTATTGCTATGGAAAGCGGGAGGGAGGGAGAGATGGGGAAGGGGAACCAGGGAGGGGGAGGGGAACTTAGGAGGGGGGAGGGGGACCTGGGAGGGGGGAGTGGAACTTAGGAGGGGGGTTGGCGGGACGGGGGAAGGGGGGGGGGGGGGAGTGGAGTGGGGAGAGGGAAGGTGGAGGTGACGGAGTGGAGGAACGGGACAAATGGGAAAGGACACTCAGGGAGAAACAATTTCTTTATTAAATGGCATAGCAACGCATGCCGGGACCAGCTAGTTAATTATAAAGTTTTTTGGGACCTCTACTGACCACAACTGATTATGAACATCACATTGACAAAATAGATGTGCAGAGAGGTCTGTTTGCGGAGATCCTTTGACCTCTCCAGCGGGTCTCTCCAGGGTGGGGTAATTGTAAAAAAAAAATAATTTTCCACCTTTTAGGAACGCAGTCAACGAATGCTATTCTCTTTTTCCTTCGAAATACAGATGCCGATGGCGAGGTGGGGGGTTTTGAACTCCCTTAACCCCCCCCCCCCCTGTTGTGCAAATAATATGCAGATCCGGTGAAAGCGATTTTTTCTGATTTTTTTGACATCTACGATGATTTTTATTAAGAAACTAGTTGGTCCCGGCATGCGTTGCTATACCATTTAATAAAGAAATTGTTTCTCCCTGAGTGTCCTTTCCCATTTGTCCCGTTCCCCTTCCACCTCCCCTTCTTCTCCTGCGTCCTCTTCCCCTCTCGCGTTTCCACTCGGTCGCCTCCACCTTCCCCCTTCCCGCGAACCCCCCTCCCGAGTTCCCCTCCCCCCTCCCAGGTCCCCCTCCCCCCTCCCAGGTTCCCCTCCCCCTCCCTTCCTCCCGCTTTCCATACATTCAGTTTTCAAACCTCGCGTGCCACCAATAGCAATTGTTTTGTACAAATTTCATAATGCCAGAGCTCACCGGAAGTTTTATAAAAACCTTGTCCTGACAATAACGAACACACAAAAAAAAGAATTATCCAATTTTGTGCAGTCGTTTGAAAGTTATGCGCTTAGCAACACATTCAGCGATTCATTTTTATATACCTGTAAGAAGATTAGAATACTTTCGTCAACTTCACTAATTTCGACAATCTCTTGAGACATAGGTACAGAAAAATGTCACAACAGTGGTTCTTCGCCCTTCCGATCCCGGTGATAAAATACTACTCTTACTCTAGGTGCACATTAATATACAACATTATATTTAGCGAAAAAGCTCTTGTGATGGCAGCACCCACTCTGGCAGGGCCCCATTTTCAAGCAATGGAGCCAATTCAGGATGTCATAGCTTTCAATGTTTGTAGGAGGGGGATGAAGGGACGGTTGTAAATAATGACCAATATTATTTTAAAAGAATCGGTTTCATTTTTTTTTAAATTTAAATTTAAAAAAGACGCATTTCTCCCTTCCTTGGTAATTCATTCAATCACTAGCAGTGTGCTTACCTTTGGACATAATTAAACATAACTTTCTTTCTAACATCCTTCTGGCACCTACCTCGCATTCCTGCCGCAACTCGAGGAAAAATATCGCTGATACAAATTGCAGCAGATAAGTCAGGCTGTCACACCGCGATCGTCATAGTCTTATTATAGACCCGTAATCCCAGTTATTTCGAAGACAAATATCTCGGAATGTTTGCTTTATTTTACAAGGATAATCTGACATTTCCAATTTCGTAATGTTAAGCTCAAGGCTCCAGTGAGAAAGAGCTATTTTAATGAGGGCGATTCGATTTTTCTTCTCTCATGAGGCGCACATTTAAGATAGAGAAGACGTTAATTTTATTTACGAACACATATTCATACCGAAATAATAAATACTACCTTTGTTTTCAATATGTGTTCAGCGAAGGTGGGAGTAATTGTAATTTATATGCCTGATGTCTTCATCAATGTATTGGGTCGGTTAACTTCGTTCAATATGTTGTATATTATTACTATTATCTCGAATTATTTAGTAATAATAATAATAATAATTGATTAATTTGTATAGCGCCGTTTTTGTGAAAAATCACCTCAAGGGCGCTTTACAATTTATTATGAATCCTAGGCTCTATCTAATTTTATTATTTTCAAATAGATACAGAATCATACTTACCTGCAGGACACTTCCGACAAAACACACTTTATTAGAAAGTTTATGCTTATGCTATGGGGAAGATACGACTTTGCACGTGGAGGACATTATATTCAAAACACTGGAAATTGCATGAGTTTTACATTTATATTTATATTTAACAGAAGAAAGCCAAAGTTGAGTTAATATATATTTTTTTTAAAAGTCTGGAGAATTTTAAGAATTTGCTTTTACACACTTAGTTATTTACAATGTTGCGAGCCGTGAAGGCCAAGGTGAAAGTCAGACGGGGCACTTGAGCCAGTGAAGATTTTTGAGATGCTCAGAAATATGGGAATATTTAGATACGCCGGTGATGAGCCTTGCCGCAGCGTTGAAAACAGATTGTAATTTGTTGATTTGATATTTTGGGAGACTAGCATATATTCCGTTGCAATAATCTAGACGTGAAACAACATACGAATTGACTAGTAATTTAGTTGCCTCTGTTGTCAACTCTGTTGTCAACAACTGTTGTAGTACTTACTGCATAAGCTGTTATGTGGATTTCATAACCGGAAAAAAAATTATGTCTAATAAGCTAAAACACAAAAAGCAACAGTAAAAATAATCCCGAAAGTACCCATGAGAACTTCGTCAAAAGATTTTTTTAAAACTTCAATGTTTTCAGTATTATGAAACTCTCAAAAAATGCTCTACAATTTAATGGAAAAAATGAGAACATTACTGATAAACATACTTATACTACAAGGATGAACATTTCAAACCTACTGACCATCCCAAAATTAAATTCATCTTTTGTCCAGAAAAACCATAGTTTTCATGCTTCGAAAAGGCTCTGCAACCGGGCCCGAAAAGAAGAAGATGGAGAGATACGAAATTACGAATGTTAGAGGAGAGCGCTAACATTTACAGCGACAAAATCGATGTGAAAATTGCGAAAATGTTTAATAAAACACGACTCGTTTAAAATAGAGCAAAAATCTCGTGGGCATTATCTTAAACAGCATTTAAAGAAATACTGTGAATTTTTTCATACATATAACTTTTAATAATAATTTTTGGAGCATACTTTGCGATTTTTTCTATCGAGGGAATTTTATACAATTTGCGTTTCGGCGCGGGCAAAGTCTAGATATTATCTTCAAGAATAACACATATTTTTTTAAGAACTTTAAAACTTACCGCGTTTAAGGGAAATATGTAATAAATCGGTACAAATCCGGGTTGCGGGCCCTTAAATACCCTTCCAAATGAAATTAAAAACACAATGGATGTAAAAAGTTTCAAAATTAAATAAAAACATGGCTAACTAAACATGAGGATGAGAAATTATATTAATATTATCAAATTATAGTTCAAAGTAACACCAACACTACCTGTGTACAGTCAAAAAACATAAATTTTTTATTTATTTATTTATTTATTTTTTATTTATTATTATTTTTTTTTAATGTAGCTATTACTTTGTGGTTATCCATTATAGAAAAATGAAATAATTAAACTTTGTATAAACCACTTATATGATGCGCAAATCCGTCCGGTTTCGAAAACGTTTAGATAACTTAGAAGCCTTGGAAATTAAAAAATTCCTTAAAAATAATGAATCTATTATCAACAAACAAAAAATATTGTCATATAGCCCAATCATGGATTTGTTCCCCTACCCACCCACTCTACACTAATACCTACCTACCCAATCTACATTATTATCTAGCAACAGCTCCACCCCTACCATAATAAAACATTGTTCGAAACTGTCAATGTTCGGGCAAATCTGTACCTACTCCCATCTATCCCTCCCGTCTTACCTACCTATCCTGTTACATCCATCTTGCTATTGTCACCGGTTCAAGTTTGACTCCTAACCGTGAAATCAGTACAATTTCAACACCGCGCGGACGGCAGCCCAAATACTTTGGTGTCTCGTCGCTTATAGTCAAAACCCGGATCCGCGCAAAATATATGCTTTCAACCGCGAGTTATCTTGAGTGCATGAAGTGTGGGACCCAGGAAGTCATCAGCAAGGTAGGATTTCATCTTGTTTTCGGTGGACATCCCATTTTTTCCCCTTCATCCCTTTTTCCATTCCAACAGTGATAGGTGGAGATTCCGAACTCCGCGAAAGAAAGTAACAGGCTTCCAATCAGCTATCGAAACATTGGTCCTTCGGCGGATGTACATTCTTTACAGATTAGTTAATTTACATGATTAGAAATTGTACTCAAACTAGTTTCATTACAAGACGATTATCAATAGTAGGTAGTTTCGGTAGATACGGCTTATCAGTTCAGCTGGTAGGTAGATAATATTGGGTGCAAATAAAATACTTTATTTGTTGCAAGTAGATACCTACTATTATAATTGTTAATTTACGTATTTAATACATTTCAAAATGGATAAAGTTGCAACCAAAATTTGTTCGTTAAAATTAAAACGGCAAAGGCTATTTGGAAGGGTGCAGGTCGCATATGATCTCATTAAAGATTTAGAACAAAAAACAAAGCTTTGTCAATTTAAGGCTAGAATGGATAAATTAGAGTCCACATATGACGAATTTCAAAGTATTCAATGTGAGCTGTCAGATCTGGTTTCACTTCCCGAGTTTGAGTCGAAAAATGATATATTGGAGGTTTCGCGTGTATTTGAGGAATTGTTCTTTGAAGTTACATCGGCACGTGATGCTTTAGAAGCGAGTCAAAATAATCGTCATGACGTGTCAGGCGGAGAAGTACAACGCTCTGGGCCGCCCGGTCGCAACTTACTAGCTCCAGAAATAAAAATTCCTATGTTTAGTGGATGTATTAAAGATTGGCCTCCGTTTTTTAATATATTCAGAAGTATTGTGCATGAGAACAGTTCTCTGAGTGACATTGAAAAATTTCATTATTTATTGACCTCTTTGAAGGGAACAGCCTTGTCATTGGTTAAGACTATTCCACTGATTCAAGAAAATTATGAATTAGCGTGGGAAACATTGTGGAACCATTATTCTGAATCTAGAGCATTATTTATATATTATGCCAACTCGATTTTAAATTGTAATTTTGCTAATAATGAAGAGATTTTGAATGTCTTGCGTGAAAATCTCTCGGGGCTTCGCGATTTAAACCGAGGAAAATTATTTGAAGAATTCGTTTGTCATATGGTTCTGCAAAAAATAGATTTAAAAACGCGTCGGTCTTTTGAATCTCTTGTTAAAAAAGATGAAATACCGGATACTGGAAAATTAATAGAATTTTTAGCAACTCAAAACCGTATAAATATGTTATCAGATATTAAAGAAAAAAAGATTCCTAAGCGGGTATTATTTTCAAATGCGAGTTCAAACGGGCATAATGTCAAGAAAATTACTTGTATAATGTGCAATCACACACATCACTTAACAAAGTGTCAAGACTTTCTATCACTAAATATGGTCAGTAGAAGGGACTTCGTTAAAAGGGAACGGTTATGTTTCAACTGTTTAAATGCGCACCTTATTAAAAATTGCCGTTCAAAGTTTCGATGCAAACGGTGCAATCGATCGCACAATACTCTACTTCATACTGATGAAAGGTCTCCTTCGCCGAACAACCGTGATACTGAAAGTGATAACCGCAGTGCAACGGACGCGGACGATTCTGTACAGTGTAATATTGCTTACGGGCGATCAAAACGTTCGATATTACCTACCGCGCTAGCAGAATTCCTGGACCGTTCGGGACGTAAACACCGAGCGCGGGTTTTAATTGATACGGGTAGTGAAATATCATTTATGTCCGAAAAACTATATAACATTTTAGGACTCCATTCACAAAAATGGTCCGGGAAAGTTCGGGGTGTAAACAATGCTATTGTCAACAATGTACAGGGTTTAGTTACCTGTAAAATATTCTCTATTCAAAATCACTGCTTTGTGAAAGGGCAAGCTATAATAATATCAAATATTACGTCTAAAATTACGCCCGTAGATTTACAAGAATCATTCGAAGATTTCAAACATTTAAATTTGGCTGACCCAGATTTCCAAAAGCCAGGAGAGATAGATTTCCTATTGGGGTCTGACTTGATTGCAAAAATATGGAGGCAAGGTTATATTTCAAACCGTGATTTAATAGCTGTTAATACAATATTCGGATACATAGTTATGGGATCATGTATACAAGGTTATAATTCCGTACAACCTGTTGTGACGTCAGCGTTAACTGCGATTGAAAATAGTGACTTAAATCACGCGGTAAGTCGTTTCTGGGAAATTGAAGAGGTTTCTAACGAAATTATTCAGAATAAGGACGATAATGAATGCGAAACCATATTTCAATCAACAGTCAACCGGGAAGAGTGCGGCAGGTATATCGTGGCACTACCTTTCAAGAACAGAGATCATGTGGATATCGGAAGTACATATGATATCGCCCTTAAGAGATTTTATAATCTTGAAAAACGCTTGTCATTAAATCCAACATTGGCAGCCCATTACTGTAAATATATGGATGATTTCTTACAGCAAGGCTTCATGACAAGAGTTTCCCCATCGACTGAGATACCGAATACTTATTACATTCCACATCATGCGGTTGTTCAAAAAATAGGAAATGACATTAAAATTCGGGTGGTCTTTGACGCTTCCTGTAAATCAAACAAACAAATTTCATTAAATGATTGTTTATATTCGGGTCCTAAATTACAAAATGAAATAGGTCAAATCTTATTAAAATTTCGTTTATATCCTATAGTATTTACTACGGATATTCAGAAGATGTTTCTTCAAATTCGGTTGAGAGAAGAAGATACAAATTTTCAAAGGATTCTCTGGCGATCTTCACTGTTACAGCCGGTAGGGCAATATATACTTGGTACAGTCACATTCGGGGTGACTTCTTCGCCCTATTTAGCCATAAGAACTTTACATGAACTGGTGAAGGATGAAGGTACTCGATTTCCAAAGGCTTCTAAAGCACTGTTGTCGGACACATACGTGGACGACATCGTTACCGGTGAATGGGAACCGGAAGGCGCCGCTCAGCTGCAGACGGAGCTAAAAGAACTCCTTACAAAAGGAGGCTTTCAATTGAGAAAATGGATGAGCAATTCGCAGTCAGTTTTAAATAACATTCCAATTGAGCACCGGAGCCACACTAGTGGTAAAGTTGCATTTGATGATAGTTCATCTTGCTCAATCAAAATATTAGGTTTAATTTGGAATCCTGATAAGGATACATTTTCGTACTCGGTAGAAGAAAAAGAAAAGGTTTTTACAAAACGTGCGATACTGAGCTGTGTTGCACGTATTTTCGATCCCATTGGATTAATAACACCTGTTGTTTTTAAGGTGAAATGTCTTCTACAGGAACTATGGAAATTAAAGTTAGGTTGGGACGACTCCCTCCCGGAAAATATTGTTAATTTATGGGAAAATTTCTTGGATGAACTACCTAGGTTATGTTATTTACAAATACCGAGACATTGCAGTACAATAAAAAACTCAAATTGTACTTTAGTAGGATTTTCAGATGCGAGTGAATTAGGTTACGCGGCTTGTATATATTTGGTTACGAACGAAGCACAGCCTCAAGTCACATTACTTACGAGTAAATCTAAAGTTGCACCGCTGAAAATATTATCAATACCACGTCTCGAGCTTATGGGAGCTTACCTACTTTCAAAGCTTGTAAAAATGACGAAGTCGTCTATAGAAACTCTCGTGAAAGTTACAGAAATAATATTGTTTTCCGATTCTACCATAGTTCTATCATGGATCAAGACACCCCCTCATACTTTGAAAACTTTTGTCGCGAACCGCGTTATCAAAATTATTGATGAAATCGAGGACGCAAAGTGGTACCACGTTGCGTCAAAAGAAAATCCAGCCGATTTTGCTTCTCGCGGTTTATGTCCATCGCAAATAATAGACAACCAATTGTGGTTTCAAGGGCCTCCTTGGTTGGCTCAGCCAAGTCAGAAGTGGCCATTGTCTTTACCGGAAAAATTAAAGGTTGAAGAGCTACCGGAAGTAAAATCCCACGTCTCAACAGTTCACAGGCCGCTTGATTACTATGAGGGCCTACAATTTTTCCGATTTTCTTCTTGGAACCGTCTTCGGAATGTGGTCGCTTGGTCGCTTAGGTTTATTTACAATACGCAGCAACGGACCAAGGATGCTCGTAGATCTGGAATTCTGACCAGCGCAGAAATAAATCGCGCGGTCACCCTAATAGTTAAATGCGATCAGCAGTTTCATTTTCCCGAGGAATTCAGAATGCTGCAAAATGATGCGGTCAACTCAGTGGCATTTCAAAAATTAAATGTGTTTATTGACCACGAAAACATACTTCGCGTTGGCGGGCGGCTCCGCAACTCTCATTTAAAATATAATACTAAGTTCCCAATAATCTTGGCAAAAAACAGTAAGATTGCGGAACTGTTAATATCTTATTACCATAAGGCCTATCTACACGCTGGTTCACGAACTCTGCAATTCCTGATTCAGCAAAATTATTGGATTGTGTCGGCACGTAATAAAATCAAGAAAATGGTGTCCAAATGTATGAGATGCGCGAGATTGCGAGCGTCCCCGCAAAATCCTCTCATGGCCAGTCTGCCAGAAGCGCGTGTCACACCGAACCGCGTATTCAATCGGGTGGGGGTGGATTTGGCCGGCCCATACGTCTTAAAGGAAGGAAAACGCAGAGGTGCTAAGACATACAAGGCTTACTTTGCGATTTTTGTTTGCATGGCAACGAAGGCGATTCATCTCGAGGTTCTCTCAGATCTCTCGTCTGACGCTTTCATCGCTACCCTCGATAGGTTTGTTTCACGACGGGGTATTTGTCAGGCCATTTATTCGGATTGCGGTACGAACTTTGTTGGGGCGAAACGCCATTTGATTGGAACACAAAATTTTTTAAATAGTTGTCGTAATGATGAACAAGTCATGCGTACATGTTCAGAAAAGGGAATAGTGTGGAACTTCAACCCTCCCTCCAGTCCTCACTTCGGAGGACTATGGGAAGGGAACATTCGAGTCGTTAAAAATCATTTAAAACGAGTAATAGGGGACACTTCATTGACGTTTGAGGAATTTACAACTATATTACATAAAATAGAAGCCATACTAAATTCTCGTCCCCTCTGTCCTCTAACCTCAGACCCTGAGGACATTCAGGCCCTTACTCCAGGTCACTTTTTAATTGGAGAACCGTTAACTTCGATTCCAGAATATAACTATTCAGAGGTTAAGATAAATCGTCTCAATCGGTGGGAACATTTAAAGAAAATGACTCAACATTTTTGGCAGCGCTGGAATACAGAATATTTACAAGCGTTACAAAATCGAGTCAAATGGTATAAGGCTACCCGTAACCTTCAAGTAAATGACCTAGTGGTCATCAAAGATACTAGGAGTCCTCCATTGAAATGGCCGCTCGGCAGGATAAGGGAGGTGAAACCGGGCGCTGACGGGGTCGTACGATTAGCCTCAGTACAAACCAGCGATGGTGTATATCTACGGCCTGTGGCAAAGCTTTGTCTTTTACCTGTAGAATGAGATAGCAACGTTTTTTCTTTTTTTTTTTTTATATGAATATTGGAATAGGTTCATATATTTTTTGTTTTGTTTTTTATGCCTTCGATGGTTTCGCATTGATTGCGATTCAGCTATCTTTTGTTTTAGTTATGTTTTTCGAGTTATTATTTTTTCATTACATTCTGCACGTATAGTCTTTAGTTTCACGTGCACCTAGTTTGTAAGGAGTAGATTTCTTTTCATATTCTTTTAAATGTTAGGAGTAGGTTTCTTTTCATATTCTTTTAAATGTTAGGAGTAGGTTTCTTGGCCGGTTTCGATGGGTGTTGGAAAAATGGTATTTTTGGCGGGCGGTATATGTTCGGGCAAATCTGTACCTACTCCCATCTATCCCTCCCGTCTTACCTACCTATCCTGTTACATCCATCTTGCTATTGTCACCGGTTCAAGTTTGACTCCTAACCGTGAAATCAGTACAATTTCAACACCGCGCGGACGGCAGCCCAAATACTTTGGTGTCTCGTCGCTTATAGTCAAAACCCGGATCCGCGCAAAATATATGCTTTCAACCGCGAGTTATCTTGAGTGCATGAAGTGTGGGACCCAGGAAGTCATCAGCAAGGTAGGATTTCATCTTGTTTTCGGTGGACATCCCATTTTTTCCCCTTCATCCCTTTTTCCATTCCAACAGTGATAGGTGGAGATTCCGAACTCCGCGAAAGAAAGTAACAGGCTTCCAATCAGCTATCGAAACAGTCAAATTAGTATAAGCTTTCTCTGAAGAAGGAACGTTTGTTCCGAAACCGGTCGGATTTGCGCATCATATAAGTGGTTTATACAAAGTTTAATTATTTCATTTTTCTATAAATTTATTTAGCTGTTATTTAGTGGTAATCAACATATGAAGAAGATTCAATTGTGAGCAATACCCATACAGCCTCGAAACAGGAATCCATAGTGAGGTGGACTGTCACTTTGTATTTTAAAATACTACTTTACTTTGTATTTTAAAATAGTCATTTAAAAAAACTAGTTTAATTAAAACTAGGTTTTTAAAAATGAAGTTTTTGCACACTTCGTACGATTTTTCACAAAAAATAGCGCTACAAATTAAGTTATCGTTGTTGATGGAATGAGAAATCCTGAATGTATGTATAGCTGAGCAGTGATCCTTTTGTCAATAGAATCAATGTTATAAAAATAAACAATGTGTACAAACTTGTAAAAATCTACTGCCAAGTAAATGTTTTTATTATTTTTATTATGATGTAGTGAGTAGTAGTAGTATGGAGATTGGATTTGAAGAGGTGACGAATTATTAACTTTAACTATAGCATTTACAGAATATTTCGCTGACCATCAAGGTCGAATTTAACGGTCAGCATTTCAGGAAATGCCTAAACATAAAATGTCATCACAAAAATATAGCAAGACTGTACTCTACGTTTAGGTATGTATGAAATAAATCCGCCAGATTAGTGCCAGATACAGATGTAAAAGGGCCGGACTGCCTAGGGCCGAGAGGCCCCGGCCTAGGACCTACACCTCGAGGGAAAACTCTTTAGGAATATTGTGATTATTAATATTCCAATCCCTTCTCCCGCAACACATAGGTGACTTAATTGGGGATTAGTGCCAGAAGTAACAGGGCCGGACTGCCTAGGCCCGATAGTCCCCGGCCTAGGAACCAAACCTCGAGGGAGAACGCTTTGTGAACGTGATTATCAATATTCATGCTATGCATGCATGAGATGGACTCGATAACGTCACGTCTAAGCATCGCATTTCAAATGAAGTAACTTCAAATTATGATGTTAATTTTATTTGACATGGACTATTCGTTGGTCTTTCTACGCCAACTCTCTGTTCGTCTTCCTCGTTCCTCCTAGATCCTAGGGCCTTGAATAACATTGACATTTTACGAAATGAAAATTAAAAAATAAAATAAAAAATGAAAAAAGACTTATTGGAAGTCTTTTTTCATAAAAAATAATTGTCAGGTTAGTGGCATAGTTCACAGAAATCCAACATTTCCAATACCACTGCATGTTGAGAACCGCCTAACACTGATGATTTTTGAATTTCTGACCCGCACTCATTTTTTCGTCCGCAGTTTTTTATTTATTTATTAATTTTCGGGAAATTGACAGTTTATATTTATTTCAGTTTGTATATAGTATTAAATTCCCAAAATAAAACCAATTATGGATTTCCTTCTTGTGACTTTACTTCTACTGAGACAGCATTATAACAATAAGCAAATTAATTTTATAAAAAAGAAATATGAATCAAAAAATTATATAAAACAAAAAATATATATACTTAATACAATTTTTTTTTAATATAAAATGAAAAATTACAAAACCAAAATTCTATCAATACATTGGTAGCCATGGAGAGAGGTTGTACATATAAATCAAATCATTACAGAAATATAAACAATAAAAACATAACATTTTTCAAGAACCATCAGAAAAATATTATTTTATGGACCTCTTTTATTTGGTAAGTTCGCAATTGAAACTGTCCACATTGGATAATACGCTATCATAACTATTGCGTAGTCTGTTCAGGCAAGAATTCTGCTTACAGTTTGTCTTGCATTGATCCACCCTGAACAGGACAGAAGAGCGTGTTGAACGTGCAGGTATGTTGATTTGAAGTTTATTTAGCAACTCTGGGCATTGAATATTATTGTTGAATACTTTAAATGTTATACACAATGGCTTCTGCTTTTGTTTTCTTACCACGCCTTAACATCGGTTTTCGAATTTAAAAAAATATGTCAGTATATAACTCGCTTAATATAAATGATAATCAGATAAGAAGATAAAGCAAACGACGCATCTGTCTTAAGTCGTCCATTCATGGATATACTTACAAACTATGTGATTGTGATGCAACCACTAGTAGCCTACAGATATACTACTCTTTAATGCTGGTTTCCGTATACGGCGCTACCCGAAATATACTGAACTTGATCATTTTTCACGCGCCGCCGTGGAGTTAACGTGATGTAAAAATTGACTTTTTTTCCAATCCATGCCTTCTCCATTAAATCCTTTCTTATATATTCTGGTAATGTATAGTTATATAAACACGCATTTTTTCCACTTTCAGAACAAATCTAATATTACTTTCATATTCAGACGTCATTTCTGTGAAACGTCAAACACAGAGTAGTAAATACGAATTGCAACGCGTAGCGTGCTACCAGCACCTCGGTAGCGTGCAACTGACATCAAACCCACAGCCGGCGCCTGGCATCGTGTACGAACACTAGCAAAATCGTACGGCGGGTATTCACGACTCACGAGCGGTGCGCATGCTACGGGCATGCCATGAAGCTCGAGTCGCTTGTAAGTTGTAAGTAGCTACATATACGAAAGCACTAACACAAGCCGCACCATACACGCTGCCGACAAATTTATGCACAGAACTGTTTATGATAATATCATCTCGATGTTAGTGTGATGTTGCCAGATTATTACGAGATGTTCGCTAGTTTCCCTTTTATTTGGACGTATTTATTTTATGGCTGACACATGCTTAATATGCTCACTGATTGGTTTAGACGCGGAGAGCAAACGATTATTGCCGTCTAAAATATAAATGGGTTAATTCTAATATTTTCATCTCGCCTGCGTCATGGTTTGAAGATGAATTATAATTGTGAAGCGTGCGATGATGATCTTCCAAAGCATTTAATTATTAATCTGTTTGCCTAAAAACCAGATACTAAAATTTACGGATTTTTTAACTGGGATATTGGTTGTGATCTCGAGTTTGTATCTATATATTGATGGGTTAATACTAAACCATGGTGTTATTAACCAAAAAATTCCAGTTTTGGAGGAGAAAAATAGGCAATACATATCCTCTATTTAGATGATTTTATTTAAGTACTAGCTTTTTTCCCGCGGCTACGCTCGCATGGTGTAAGGGGGGTTCCCACTCCGCCTCCTCCTTTCCTCCCCCCTCCTCTCACCGCCCTCCCTCCCCCCTCCCCCCTCCCCTTTTAAGCAAATCTCTCTTTCAAATCCCACATATATGACATTGTCTCCCGCGCCAACAAAATGCTCGGATTTGTTCTTTGTAATGCGAGATCATTTACTAATGGAATTGCAATCCGAAGAATATATGAAGCGCTTGTCCGCAGCATCCTGGAATACAGCTCCATTATTTGGGCCCCCTCTTAACAAAACCATATCCTAGAAATAAGAAGAGTACAAAAAAGGTTTATGCGTTACCTATATATGAGGGAATATATAATACTCGTAATACCCAATCCGGTATCCATCGTCGATCTTAACAGGAATGCTCGATTTTAATACCTTAGAAGCCCGCCGAAAAATATTTTTGGGGAAACATTTTTTTAAGCTGATCTCCGGTACTGTACTGAATCCACCTATGTTGAAGAAGATTAACCTATATATCCCTAACGCGTATACTCGTGGGAGATCCCACGTACTTGTTATGCTTCGAAAGCGAGAACTTCTTCTTCGACTGCTCAATTCAAGAAATTCAACTGCTTAACGATTCTGTAATAAGCATCGACATCCTCAATTTACCTATAGAGAGTTCAGTAACTATCTTTTGACATACGTCACAACACAATGAAACTGCCCCCATGGACTTTTTTCTTATTCTTTTAAATTTTATAATCTTCTCCGTAATAATAATAATAATAATAATAATATGTTTTTTTTTTTTTAAACACTTCAATTATCTCAACCAAACGTATGTTGACAAACTTTTGTCAAACAAATGGTTGAGTATTGGAGAGTTGAGCGCAGAAATAGAAGGATTTATGCTTGCCATTCAAGATAGAGTCATTAATACTAAAAATTATAGAAAGCATATAATCAAAGATATAAATCAAATTGATGATTTATGTAGAAAATGTTTGGCTTTTCCCGAAACTATAGAACATATTATATCGGGATGTTCTATATTAGCGCCTTCCGAGTATACATTTAGGCACAATCAGGTTTTAAAAATAATTCACCAAAGTTTGGTAATTAAACATAACTTGATTGACTGCCGTAATATAGTACCATATTATGAATATGAACCAAATTCATTTTTAGAAAATGAATTTTATAAAATATATTATGATAAAACTATACTAACAGACAAAACAATTAGTCATAATAGACCTGATATAGTTTTACATGACAAAATTAAAAAAATAACTTATATCATTGATGTAGCTATTCCAAATTCCTGTAATATTCAAAAAACTATTTCTGAAAAAATAAGAAAATACACAGATTTAGGAAATCAGATTAAAAGAATTTGGCATTCTCGGACTATAAAAATATTGCCATTTGTTATTTCGGCCACTGGCATAATACCTAGGAATCTGATTCAAAATTTAAGCATATTAGATTTGTCAAAGAATTTGTATATAAAAATGCAAAAATCAGTCATTTTAAATACATGTAGGATTACAAAGGATTTTTTAAATATTTATATTGAGGGATCGGTAGGATTTATAGGTTCAATTAGAAATGCCACAGAGCCGAACCCTCTGATATGAAAATATCTGTAGTCGGTGAATTATATTCCCATTTGGTCTCTAGTAGGTTGACATGTTGTTCTTGTATTTATAATACTTATATAGTGCAATTGCATAGCGTGGGTTGACTAGATGATCATTTGGGGAAGTGTGTGAAAGGGTTTAGTTTTTCGTTATTTTTTTCCTTTTTTTTTTTTGGGGAAAATTTAACCCGGACATTTAAATCTGGTGCATATAAAAATTAATTTCTTACACATTACAAATTTAGTTTTAATACGTATAAGAAATTACGTTATTCATATAAATAGTATACAAAAAAAAGAATTTTTTTTACAAATATTTATACATAAAAAAGAAACATCAAGAAATAAATCAATTTCAAAAAAATTTCAGGCAGTGGTGAAAGATCTCGTCAATGTGGAGAGATTCTTTCAAGAATCAAAAGAATTTCACTTTTGAACGTCTCCTCACTGACGCCAAACATATCAATCTCGGAGGAGATTTGGTTCAGGAGCAATATACTCCTAATAATTTGGTGTATTCTGTTTTATGGAGAACCTGAAAAAAATATTATTCTTTCATAAAAATAAACACCAATTAGGGCCAATTGCATCGAAAAAAGTTAAAGTAAGGTTTAAAGTTAAATACTTAAACTAAGTTTAAGCCCTAACTAAAGTTAAGCTGCATTTCAACACAATTGAGTTGCATCAACATTTAAATAGTTAGTTTAATGTTACCAGTGTTGCCATTGAAATGGCTTCAAATTTTCCGTGGATTTGATATTTGTATTTCTGTACAAATTAACACACAATTATTTTTACAGGTGTCAACTAGTACTGGGCGTTGAAGATAATTCTATCCAACGCCAACGTCGTTATCGTTGGCAATTTTTAACTGTTGAAAATAGCTGTTGAAAATAACGTCGACGTTGACACAACTATAATAAGAGATCGACAAGATACTAACAAAAAAACAAACAAAAAATATATCAAAATCGTATTAAGGAATCCCTTTTAACGGGTGGTTCCCCGAATCATTGATGTAGTATTAATTATTATTATCTCTATGCCCCACGCCCCACACACGTAATAATAATCCTATAATAACGTTGAAAGTTGAAACTGTTGGAAGACGTTGGTTTCGGTGTTGAAAATATTACCCTGTTGAAATAATATTATATTATAACGTTGAAGATATATTTTGCTTGTCACTGATAAATTCGCTTGTTGCTTGGCGCAACGGATCGGCCGTATTGGACGGGAAAATAAAAAAAACGTGCAGTAGGTACGTACATTACCAAAAGACCATGTCTAATTGGGTATAATATCGTTCACGAAGTGTGATCTCTCGACCCTTTTGATTTTATCATTCCAACACCGTTGAAAACAAGGTACGACCGGCGTTGATAATTATCAATAGGTTATTTTTTGCTTGTCGTTGATAAATTTGATTGTTCCCTGGCGCTGCGTATCGGCCGTATTGGATGGAAAAATAAAAAAAAAAACGTGCAGTAGGTACTTACATTACCAAAAGACCATTTAAAATATCGAGTAATGTTATTCACGAAGTACAAACTCTTTTTTCAACTGTTGGCGCTAATTATTTTCAACAGCGTTGGACGTTGAAACAATATAACTATTGTTTCCAACGGCTAGTTATATTTTAATACAGTACTAGTGTCAACACTGATTTTTAGATTGTATTTCTTTGACGTTTATGAAGTTTTTGAGGGTTAAGTTATTTGGGAATTAATTTATTTATGGTTATTTGTTATGTCACAGTTGCAGTTTAGAAAAGTGAACAACGTTTGATGATGAAGGCGGGCTATTATTGCTCCGCTAAGCCTGTCTATTATACACGAGACATTACTTTTATGCATCCCAGAGAAGTCTCCTGTATATCTTTGCATCGTTCCCGTTGCATAAAAATGCAATGTTATTAGAACCTAGTTCGCAGTTCCACAGCACAAGCAGCATGATTACTGATTTGACAAAAAAAATTGTTTCAGTTGCTTTAATTGAAATATAACAATGTTAGTATAAATTATCAAGAGAAGTGTAGGTATATAAATTTGAATAAATACTTGTTTGTAAATAATGTAGTTTGTCATTGGCAACTGACAATAGAATCCATCTCTTTCTACGGAAAATGATTGATTCATGATTTAATTCCTTATTTTACCTATTTCCTATATATTCTAATCAATCGATTATCAAAACTCGGGTTATCAAAACATTTTTATTATTATTCTCCATTCAAACAGTATTTCGTTCCTTGGTGACGGATGACAGCTAGCATCTTTACCAAAATGTAACTTTAAACTCTCCACATTGCTGGGTTACATAAAAGTATCTAACTATTTAGTTAACTTTTATTTAAACGAAGTTGAAACAACCCATTTATGTAAGAAATGATGAAAAAGTTACTTTTATTTAACTTTAACTAAAAAGTAACTTTAACTATTTGCGATGCAACTGGCCCTTACACAATTTCGGCAATACAAAAACGTAAAATTAGTTACTAGTAACCTAGCGACTTGTACTATCTCCTCGTTGTATCATTATTACTAAATTATTCAGTTGACCGACACCGAAAGTAACTACATCCTACCTAGGAATAATGACTCCATTAATCATCATTACGCCAGACATATCGGCACACAATCAACAAGTAAGTAGCGTGTATTATTGTTTATTTCTTAGGATAATAAATTATATTTATGGAGGTTTGTATTCCACAATATCGATGGTATTTAGAGAGGCTTTGTCACAATGTAGGTAGTTACACGTAATATAAAGATTTATGGCATTGTAACTTAAACCGAAAAATTACCGCGAAGAAATATGATTAATCAATTTCGAATAAGCGATAATTTATCGTTACTGAAATGGACATAATAGATATACCGTACGTAATGATTTGAATAGATAAAAATCAATAATTTGAACCAAGAAGGGTGATTTAGAATAATAAAATTAGTTACGTAACACAAAAACAATATTATTTTGCGATTTTGGGGCCGCTTCAACGGTTGCTTGAGTAAAAGTAACAGTAAAAGAAATTGCTACAATTAAATGTCACAAAAACACATTATTCAATCAATTTGTTTTCCATAGTAGTCTAGTGGTAAGGCTTTTCACTCACAATTCTAAGGTCGTGGGATCGAATCTGTGCAAAAAGAAATTTTATTTGATTAATTCATTAAAAATAATATGTAGTATATTTGCGGCACGTTCCAGATTGGAAGATACTCTCAGTATCGCCCTGGTGTAAGACAACTTGTATCCAGGAGTGACGGACAAATGAATCCATCCCTCCCACTGCGGTGCAATGCGATGAAGAGAGAAAGTGCGGCTGGAGAAGTCAAGGGGACTCCCTCAACCGTTTTCTCCCGATCGATCCGGCCCGCCAAGCAGCTGGCGGGCAAACGCAACTACCGCCAAGACCCGGACAAACCTCACCCCGTGAAACCGGACACCCCTGCTAAGTAACAAAACGAAGCGAACCACTTGGGTGACCTATGGCATCCAATAAATAAATGGTTCAAAATCAAAATCAATATCAAAATCATTTATTGTACAAAATTTACATTTAGTACAAAAGGTATAACTTATAGGTACTTATATCCTATTTCTTCCAGTTAGCCTAACATGTACAGATTTGAACACAAATGAAATATAAATATAAAAGTGGTGTAATACTAGGTGAATTTGTTTTAATTTATTATATAAACATAAATATAAAAACAGTTGTACCTATGTGAAGTATTCACTTAATGTGTAATGAGACCTGTTCAGAAGGAATGTTTTTAGTGATGACTTAAATCTGAGTGTATCTTGTATTTGTTTAATATCATGTGGAAGGTTGTTGTATACTTTAATGGCCATGTTAAAGGGTCCTTTTTGGAAAATTGTTTTGTTTGCTTTTGGTATTAATAAATTTTCTGTAAACCTTGTAGCGTGTTTATGTGTAGAGTTTTTTTGTGGAAACTTTTCTGGAGATGTTCGCACTAACATGCATAACTCCATTATATATATGTCGGTGACTGTAAGAATTTTCAAATTTTTAAATATAGGTCTACATGAATCCCGATTAGCAGAGTTTGTCATTTTTCTTATACATCTTTTTTGGATGATAAAAACATCTTTGGCGTTTACTGAGCTTCCCCAAAAGATAATTCCGTATTTTATTATTGAATATACATAACCATAGTATGCGGCCATTACCGATTCGATGTTTAATATATTTCTCAGTGTACCTAGAACAAAAGAAAAGCTACTGATTTTGGCTACTATTTTGGATACATGTTCTTTCCAGTTTATATTTGCATCTAGTTGTATTCCCAGCAGTGCACAAGTTTGGGAAGGTTCGATAATATTATTATTGAAGTTGACATATATGTTTATAGGTGTAGCTTGCACTGGACAAAATTGTAAAATTTGAGTTTTGTTAGTGTTGAGTGACAGATTTTGTGATAACAGCCAATTTGCTATTGATTGACAAGTCTCGTTAATATGTTTATTAAATTCGTCAATGTCTTCATTACATTCAAACAACAAAGCAGTGTCATCAGCAAACATTGAACATTCTGTGCCAGCAATAATTAGAAGTTCGTTTATGTTTATAAGGAACAGGAGGGGCCCAAGAATGCTTCCTTGAGGCACACCCTTGTTGATTGTTCTCCATTTGGATTCTACCATGTATTGCATCATTTTTTCGTCAATGTTTGAAATTTGAACTTTTTGTTTACGATTTATTAGGTACGATTCAAACCATTTTAATGCTAAACCTCTTATACCGACGTGTTCAAGTTTAATTAGAAGAAACTTATGATCAACATTGTCGAATGCTTTTGAGAGGTCGAGAAAAATACCTACGGTTTTTTTGCTAACATTAATACTTTCCAGAATTTTGTTCATGAAATTGAAGACTGCTTGTGTTGTTGAACGGCCTTTACGGAATCCAAATTGTTGTGGACATATTATCTTAAAGTTTTTGAGAAAGTTGTAAATGCGATTGTACATTGCTCTTTCAAATATTTTTGAAAAATTTTGTAATAAGGATATTCGTCTATAATTTGAGATTTCCTGTTTGGGACCCTTTTTATATAAAGGCACAATAATAGATTGTTTTAGGTGTTCTGGGAAGGTTCCTGATTCAAAAGATTTGTTAATTAATATTTCCAACGGGTAACTCAACGCTTTTGCACTTGCTTTTATAATTTTTATAGGGACTTTGTCAGTGCCGACACTGCTTTTATCTTTCAGTTTTACGATAATTCTGATAATTTCCTCCTTGCTTACAGGCGTTATAAAGAATGATTGAGACTGTTTGTTTGTGACTGTGTTAGCAGATTGTGTGCGTTGAGATGTATTTTGTGGTGGTAGCGAAGGTGCAAAGAAAGTATTAAATTCATTTGCAATGTTTTCTGGTTCTGATACCATGGAATCATTTATTTTAAGACAGATTTTTGGCTTAATTTTAGATTTTAAATTATTTGAGTTCTCTTTTATTATGTTCCATGATGTTTTGGTTTTATTCTGCGCATTTTGAATACGTTTACTATTGTAATTTCGTTTAGCTACTTGTTTTACTTTACTGAGAACTTTTTTGTATTGTTTGTAATGGTTTATGATTGACAGGTCATTTGTGTGTTTTTGTTTTATGTATAGATGTCTTTTTTGTGTAATAGATATTTTAATATCCAATTTATTTGGCGTTTTTGGGGATATTTAAAGGGGAAAAAAAGTTTCATACCCTCATTTACTTTATTAATGAAGTACTCATAGCTGTCATCAATGGATTCAAACGATTTTAATAGATCCCAACATATTCCTGATAAGTAATTGTTAATTTTTTTTTGTATTTTCTTTATTAAATAATTGTTTTTTTGCATACCAAGTTTGTTTTATTTATTTAATTTCAACGGTATACATATACCATAAGAACTGATTACATGTCACAAAATGAAAAATAGTAATATAGAAATAATAAAAAAAAATAGTTTAACAAATGATTGTGGCATTTGAATTAGAAATGACACCAGAGAGACAATTACGTACAAAAATCTATAGTACAAATAGAATTAATAATGACTAAAAAGATTTGATAGCATAGCCCTCTTGTACCTACTTTCCGTGCAGTTAAATAGATCTGCAATATCTGCATATCTATTAGTAACATCATGTAACCTAGGTAAAAGGGAGTGTTTAGTATACTCAGTCTTATTATTGTTACATTTAAACAGGATTTTAGATCGAGTAGTTCTCGTGGGAATATGAAATTCAATGAGCTTAGTTAAATCAGGACTGTCTATGCTACCATTTACAATTTTGAACATAAATATTAAATCGGATATAATTCTTCGATCTGAGAGTTTTAATAAATTTAATTCTATCAGCAAGTAATTGTAGTTAATGTTTTCAATGGGAATACCGAGTTTAAAATTAATATGTCTTAGAAATTTATGTTGAATTTTTTCGATTGAATCTGAATGAATTTTAAAATGGGGGGACCAGATCGAGGAGTTATATTCGACTTGACTACGTACTAAGGATGTATACAAAATTTTTAGTGTTGAAATATTCCTAAAACCTCTGGAATTTCGAAGAATGAAGCCAAGCATTTTCATTCCTTTATTACCGATTGTGTTTATATGGGATATAAAGTTTAATTTAGAGTCAAAAATTATGCCCAGGTCGTTAATTTCTTCGACAGAGGTAAGGGTAGAGTTATTGAGTACATACGGATGAATAATTGGTTGGCTTATTCTGTAAAATCTTATTGCATGACACTTATTTATGTTCAGAAAAAGTTTGTTAACAGAACACCAATTAATTAACTTGTGTAAATTATTCTGTAGACAGAGACAATCTTCAACAGTTTTAATTATTTTAAATATTTTCAAATCATCTGCAAAAAGCAACACATTTATATCTTTATCAAATATATCAACAATATCGTTTATAAACAGAAGAAACAAAATTGGGCCTAAATGAGACCCTTGTGGTACACCACTGGTAGCTATAAATTGATTGGAAAGGAACAAATTTATTTTAACAAGTAGTACTCTGTCAGATAGATAGCTTGCAAACCAGTCTAAAAGTTTTCCATCAATACCTAGCTTCCGTAACTTAGCCAGTAGAATTTTATGGCAAACTTTGTCGAAGGCCTTGATGAAATCCGTATAAATAGAATCGACTTGAGTTTTGTTAGCTAATGCGTTTGATATATAGTTTTCATATAACGAAAGATTTGTTAGAGTTGATCTGCCCGACAAAAATCCGTGTTGATTTGGAACAATGAGATGGTTAATACATGGGGAAATTTGATCAAGCAATAGTTTTTCAAAGAGTTTTGGGATTACAGATAGCTTACATATTGGTCTATAGTTAGTGATATCACTTTTATCACCCTTTTTTAATATAGGTGTTAGATAACAACGTTTCCAAATGTCAGGGAAGCATCCTGTGTTGAGGGATTGATTAAACAATAAACAAATTGGCTCAGCCAGTGAAGCAATGCAATTAATAAGTATATTGGGATGCACATTGTCAGGTCCGGCCTTCTTGTTTTTGTCTAGAGATTTAATTTTAGTTATAACGTCGTTTATATTGATGTGAACAGCAGGGATATGTATGCTCTCATTAAGGGAAGGAGGTGGTACATAATTGTCTGGGATATTTTCGTCATAGACACTTTTGAAATAATCAGCAAAATAGTTAACCTTCACTTTCATATCAGTGCTAATCTTTTCTTTGAAGTGCATTGAGATGGGTAAACCTTGTTTGTTTTTTCTAAGAGAGTTAACATGTGTGAAAAAGTTTTGTGTATTAGAGGGAATAGATTTTTCGATATCATTTATGTAATTAAAATACGATATTTTTGACAGTTTTTTACATTGAGTTCTGTAGTTGTGAAATATTTTATAGTCGTTAAGGGAGTTGGATTCTTTGAAGTTTTTGTGTGCAATTTTTTTACAGATAACTAGGTTAATTAGCTCACGGCTGAACCATTTCGGGAACTTTGCTTCTTTGAAGTGTGAAAGTGGTACATAGTTTTCAATGGCCCTGTTAATAATTGTGTAAAAAATTTCAAGATTATAGTTAATATCATTGTTGTGGTGAAGAAAGGACCAGTCTTCATTTGCAAGATATTGGTTCATATTAGGATAGTCAGCTTTGGAGAAATTATAAGTAAGGTTAGGCAGAATAGTTGTGTTGTCTGGTGAGTTATTCGTCGTGATGGTTATGCTTAGAGCGGGGTGGTGACAGTCTAGGGGGAGGAGCTCATCAACCGATTTAACAATATGAATTGAGAGATCACTACAGAATACCAGATCCAGAAGCCGATTATATTTATTATAGACTTGATTGACTTGATGTAGAGAGAGTAAGTTCGTCATATCTATTATTTCGCGTGCATTTTCTGGCAGGTTTAAGTTGTTAGAAGAGTTTTTATTCATCCATTTTATATTATTTTCTGTTTTTATGTGCATTAACTGTGCCATGTGATCTGATACAGCTAATTCTGTGACTTCCCATGTGTAAGAGCTTTTTGGTATATTTGTACATATATGATCAATTATACTTTTTTTATTTCCTTGTATACGAGTATGTTCCCGGGACAGCGGTACCCATTCGCCTCCCAAATTGTGTAAATCTGTAAATAATTAGATAGAGCTTAGGAAGTCATATTTGTACAGGGCCCTTGAAGTGATTTTTCACAAAAATGGCGGTATATAATGGATAATCTGTAGATCTTCCAATTATTATTAAAAATAATAATAATAATACTTGGCTAATTTATATAGCGCCGTTTTTGTGAGAAATCACCTCAAGGGCACTGTACAACACAAGTAAATATATGATAAAATTGGTATAACTAAGATTTGTAATTATAAATAGTGACTTATATCTAAGACTTGTAACTAGTGGCTTAACCTAAGACTTAAAGCTAGTGACTTAAGACTAAGACTTATGATAGTTTACTTAAAACTAATGGATTAGTGACATACATATTTACAACTGTGACTTAAAGTTAGAGACTTAAAACTAACATAAGCACCAACATTTCAAAATACTTATTTGCCATTGTTGTCAGTGATAATGATAATGATAACATTAAAAACAAAACAACAAACAAGTTCTGTGGGTATATGTACAAACTCGCAACATAGATAAGTTATTGCTGCTAGTCGAAGCAGTTTGAGGATTTATACATTTTATACATAGGGACATACACATTTTATACACATTATATTCTATTTTTTAGTGTTATTAACGCCAGAAGAAGGAGGTAGTTCTTATATAATATTACTATTATAGAACACGGGTGAAATAATGATCTTTATGGATTTATCGGTTATTATATCCAGTATGTGTAAATTCCATACACTTTCTCACGAATTGGAGTAAAAAACCGCACCCTGTCGATGCATTTGCAAGAGGGTTAAAACAATAATTATGAACATTTTAAATTCCACCCTTTTTAAATACAATTGGAATTACAGCCGCACGAGTCATTAGGTACCAGCTTCAAACCCGCCGGTACAGGAACAGTCTCACTTCCTGTTTATTGATTCCGGTTGCTTTTAGGGATGTTGTAAAAAGTTACACGTGTTTCTTTGGACTAACTCCTGTTTCCTGTACGAAAAGGTATATTGTAGCAGTATGTGTTTGATTGCATCGCAAATGTCGAGTACTGATGTAGTCACCCTTCACTTGAGAATTTTTAAATGAAAAGTAGGAACCTACTTGCTACCCGCACGTCATTAAGTATGAGCAGTTTTTCTGTTGAAAATTTCAGCCGTATATAATACTAACCCATTTGTTATTACAACCATTACAAAGATTTCTGCACGATATTTTAGTTAAAGTAAAAATTTGACAGGCAGATATGGGTACCGTGACCCGGGAACCATTCCTGGACACACTGACTCGCAGATTTCTAATGCCCTTTTCCCTTCCAGTACATCCTATCCTTCCTTTCCGAAAAAAGACCCTCCTGTCAGAATCCCCAAATGTGATGTACATACCCTATGACAAATATTTTCCTCAAGGCCTCCTTTGAGGAGCTAATGTAAAAAAATACTCATGCGCTTGGAGTATTACAGAACTAATTTTTGTCGTAATAATTTGACGTCAAAAATATCTGCAATGTACTAGGGAACGTGAAATATGTTTACTATTATTATTTTTTTTTACATTAACTCCACGCAGGAAGCCCTTAGGAAAATAATTTCCCTCAGGGCCTATGTCATCTTTGGAGATGCTGTGTGGACTAGTGTGGAGGGTCTTTTTGAGGAAAGGAAGGAGTGAACACGGGTCTCAAAGAGACCCATGTTGTAGGAGGGAGGAAACACAGAGGCCGGCAAATCGTTCCACAGCCGAGCCGTTGAACTCAAGAACAAGTCATAGGAACGACCCGTTCTCATGTGACTAATGTCAACCGTGTACAAATGTTGGGCGCGTGTTTGGCGTGTTTCCCGACTATGCACCGGTGCCGAGGGGATCAATGACAAGCATCTTCCATTGTAATACCGGTAGAACAAAGACAGCATTCCCACCTGACGCCTATGCTCTAAAGATTGCAGTCCGTCTGTTAAGATGGGAGAATCTATCAAACGGACCGCCCGTTTCTGCACAGTGTCAGGGGTTTTTTTTTGGTATTTTGGAGCTCCAGACCAGAGGTGGCTACCAAATTCAACCGTGGGGCGTACTTGCGATTTGTACAGGGTTAGCAGTTGTGTACTATTAAAGTATCGTATGAAGGGCATGCAAAAAATATGTTTATTGATTATTCCAGAGGGTAGACGTCCAGTGGGCCGCCCCAGACACAGTTGGGCGAGGCAACTCCAGAAACTGTGTGAGGAGAGGATGGGACTGCCATGGACGGAGGCCGAAATATCAGCACAAGATAGGAACTTACGCAAGAGCCTTGTCGATGCGGTGGGTCCCCGACCCGAATAGGACAAGGGGAAGATGATGATGATGATGAAAAAAAAACTATTATGTTTCTACTATATTCTATGCTTTATTTATCAAAACACCACTGGGAAGAAAGATGTTGATGGGAACATAGATAACACATTACCAGGTATAATCAAATCGTTCCACACGTACTATTGCACCGCCCATCACAAAATTTTGCTTTTGCTTTTCCAAACACGTTCATTAAAGAACATTATATCTATCTAATCTATCTAATATATAAAATTCTCGTGTCACGGTGTTTGTTGCCATACTCCTCCGAAACGGCTGGACCAATTTTGATGAAATTTTGTGTGCTTATCTGGTAGGTCTGAGAATCGACCAACATCTATTTTTCATGCCCCTAAAAGTAAAGGGTGTTCCACTCCGAAGAAAATTATTTTCCCCATACATTTTGTATGGAACGAATTGGGAGAGGGAGAGGGAGAGGGAGAGGGAGAGGGAGAGGGAGAGGGAGAGGGAGAGGGAGAGGGAGAGGGAGAGGGAGAGGGAGAGGGAGAGGGAGAGGGAGAGGGAGAGGGAGAGGGAGAGGGAGAGGGAGAGGGAGAGGGAGAGGGAGAGGGAGAGGGAGAGGGAGAGGGAGAGGGAGAGGGAGAGGGAGAGGGAGAGGGAGAGGGAGAGGGAGAGGGAGAGGGAGAGGGAGAGGGAGAGGGAGAGGGAGAGGGAGAGGGAGAGGGAGAGGGAGAGGGAGAGGGAGAGGGAGAGGGAGAGGGAGAGGGAGAGGGAGAGGGAGAGGGAGAGGGAGAGGGAGAGGGAGAGGGAGAGGGAGAGGGAGAGGGAGAGGGAGAGGGAGAGGAGAGGGAGAGGGAGAGGGAGAGGGAGAGGGAGAGGGAGAGGGAGAGGGAGAGGGAGAGGGAGAGGGAGAGGGAGAGGGAGAGGGAGAGGGAGAGGGAGAGGGAGAGGGAGAGGGAGAGGGAGAGGGAGAGGGAGAGGGAGAGGGAGAGGGAGAGGGAGAGGGAGAGGGAGAGGGAGAGGGAGAGGGAGAGGGAGAGGGAGAGGGAGAGGGAGAGGGAGAAGTGGAGTGGGAGAGGGAGAGGGAACGCGAGAGGGGAAAGGATACGCAGGGAGAAACAATTTAGATCAATTCAGCTAATAAGTTGACAACAGTTTTTGATTCTGAGGCGGTACGAAGTTCGCCGGATCAGCTAGTTATAATATAAGTATATTATTATTAAAATTTATACCAGGAGTAAAAAGTGGGATTTCCAATAGAATATGTTCCCAATTATTTCATGCAAACTGTATCTAAATTTATCTAAATCATCATTATCGTCATCATTACATAATATAAATTGAAGTCGCTAAAAATGTATGTGCGAGTTAATCATCATCATCATTACATAATATAAAATGAAGTCGCTCAAAATGTATGTGCGAGTTAATCTTTTAAACTACGCAACGGATTTTCATACGGTTTTCACCAATAGATAGAGTGATTGAAGAGGAATGTTTATATGTATAATACATGTAAGTTATATTAGAGAAAAGCCGAGAAATTTAAAGAAAACATATTTTTGTGTGATTTAAAACGGCTGGCGGGCCATACTATAGGCACTTTTGAAATTCGTTCTACGGAAGAAATTGGAAAATAGATGTCCTAGAGTAAGTAGGTATTTGATTTGAATAAGGAACTCCAGTGAAAAATATTATGGCTTTAAAAAAATATGTTCATATAGACCAATAAAAGCTGATTCTGAATATATAACTTTTATTTCATAATATTAAACGCAGAGTTTTTAAAAAAATATTAAAAAAAGGATTTTTAAACCTCTTCCCAAAACACAGCGTTAAGTTGGCATTACTGAAATGGTGAATGGTGACGTCACGCGTCACCATTCACCCACTGTCACCTGGTGATCGCGTGTATTGTATTGTCAGTATGATTGTCAGTATTGTATTGACATTTGAAATGACTTAAAGTGCACATATGCAATTCAAAATTTCGTGTTTTTGGTTTATTTTCATACTGTTTATAGAGATTTAGATAAATAATAGTTATTGTGTTTATTGAAACATAATTTAGACCCTCAACAATTTACGAAAGGGGCTATATTTGCGGACAATCTGCAATAAATTTTGCCTTTGAGGTTAAAGTCGTGTCGGCGGCCATTATATCGGCCTTTTTGTCTTTCATAATTCCCAGCAAATTACCAGATTTGTAAAACCCATTGGCATTTTTATCACTCCAGTTGTCAGCTATTACAAATTTTATACTGCAAAGATAAAAAAAAGATTTTTAACTAAAAAGTAAATGGTTCGAAATGGGTCAGAACTCTCGACCCTAAAGCATTTAAATTTTTTATAAACGTAAAGTACACAAATACAGTAAAATACACAAACTAATCAACAGATCAATAACAGTAGCGGTGAAATGTGGACATTTTACCAATGTTTTTCTATATTAAAAGCAGTTAATCTTTAATAAAAAACGACTTCTAACACCTAAATGTCATAGTATTAATCGGCCATCTGCATCTTCATCTTCTGCCATTTTAAAACAGAAATGTTCTGCCCAAAAAAATTATTTCCCTAGATTTCGAAGTGAAATTTCCCTAGAATTTCACATTTACGCAATTACCTAGGTAGCCACCTGATTGTGTAACACTAATCCTGTTATATGTTAATTAAATGATTAATTAATTGGAAAGATATCGGAACTTGGTAAATATACTTATAATACTGTGCTTTTCCAAATAAAACACTTTTTGCTACGTGAAGTAATAATTTAAAAGTACGAATACACTCACCATTGAATTAGAAACTGAATTCCAAATAAAAAAAACACTGCAAAATAAAAATCAACCGCAATCACCGAAAAAATAGAACTTAAAACATAAATTAATTTTTTTTTCAGAGGTCCCATTTATCTTTTTAGATACATATAATATCATTTTGAGTTGTCAGTGTTAAAAATAACATTGCATGGTAAGTACAACAATAATTAAGATTCATGGGAATTCCAAAAAATATATATTTATATATATATATATATATATATATATATATATATATATATATATATAAATAATACCAGTAATATTGTAATATGTAATTTTTGCCAGAGTTCGAAATTTCCCTAGATTTTGTCCTGATTTCCCTTATCCCTAAAAAATATTTTTCTCCCCTAGATCTAGGGAAATTTCCCTCGACATAACATCACTGATTCAAAAAGACAACTTAAAAATAATAAACTATAGGTGGGTGAAGGCCACCATAGATACGGTGCGTTTCTAGGAGTCTTTAAAAATTAAAACTTTGACAATTATTTTAACTATTAAAACTAACTATAAAAATAAAAATGCAGTTATTTAAGTTTGAAGGTCTTTATTCATAAAAAAAAATAAAAAAATTGGACTGGAGTTTTCTATTATTTTATTTGATGAAGTCGCTCAAAATGTATGTGCGCATAGATCTTTTAAACTACGCAACGGATATTCATGAGGTTTTCACCAATAGATAGAGTGATTCAAGAGGAAGGTTTATATGTATAAAAACATGCTTATTATAGTAAAGAAAAGTCGAGAAATTCAAATATTCAATTCAGGCAGCGGGCAGCGGGCAGCGGGCAGTTGGCAAACGGGTGGTGTGGATTTTAGAAAGGTTGGGTAATGTAATGGCGTTGTGTTTCGTTAGCCACAGCAACGTGTGGCCGGGTCTGCTAGTTAATAATACACAGCGTAAGTTAATCTTATTTTTTATATTTATTTTAAAACCTCAAATTGTAATATTTAATTAATGAATTAATGAATAAAGACAATATTAGCGAAACTCTATCGAAAATCCGAAACAGAAAATACAGAAAAATCAGAAAAAGATACGGTCACATCTGGCACTCGAACCCAGGACCTATGACTCGCCGAGCTAATGCGTTCCTATCCGATTCGGTATTTAACTGTATCATTCTTCGAGCAAGAACTACCAACATTTTCTTCATTTTCTTAACGCATGTTTTTATTGGCTGCTATCTTTATGTATGATTGCAAGATTGATTGGTAGTTCATGGTCAACAGGAAGGTCGCGGGATCGAATCCCAGCGTGGGAAAATAAATTTTATTTGAATAATTTGTGTAACATCACTTTTAATTCATTAAAAATAATATAAAGTATACTTGCGGCACGTTCCACAGTGGAAGATACTCTCACTATCGCCCTGGTGTAAGACCACATTGAAAATTAAAAAGTTACTTGAAATGGCTTCAGCCGCCTTTGGTGACCAGATCTGAATAGCCAGGTACTTCTCCACCTTCCTCTTCCCGATTTCCCCCCCCCCCCCCCCCGTCCCCATTACCTTCAGCCTCACAACATACCCCTATACCATAGTCTCATTGGCTCCAGACGGAGCAGCTGGGACTCTTGTGAGGTAATCAAATAAACAAATAAAAATCAGAGTGTGCAATTTACACGCGGTAGAAGTGAAACCTTCAGAAGACCAAAGTAGAAAGTGGGGAGACTACAAAGCAGCGCAAAAAGAGGAGAGCGATTATACTCTGTCATTCTCTCCGGCTAAATCATATCGATGATAGACGTAAATGTGTATGGCATACATTGTATGTGTTTATCTCTTTTTAGTGTCGCTATTTTTCGTTTCATGAGTTTCAAACCACAACAATTTGAAACTCAAACTCAAACTCGACAAAGAAGTTTCCCATAAAAAAAAAACAAATCATTAAAATAATAATACCATCATCATATTCATCATGCCAAAAAACTTTAATTCTTTTAAATTATTAACATGAAGTTTATCTACAAGCCGTTTTGTGTAACGCATATTATTTAACGTAAAATATGTATTTAAATTGATTATAAAAACGTTTCTTCAATAAACATTGGTGTATTATTATTTGGCCAACTCGTACGAGCCGTTTCATCGCGGTATTATTTCACACGTAGCATTTTTAATGCCGCTTATAAATTCATTGTAATCGGTTTTGTTATCAAATAAACAACATTTATGAATCGTATAACAAATGACACCATAAGGCAGGCTTTTTTCCATTCTCCCCGAGCCATGTTAAAACGTGGTACCTACGCACAGCCGTTGTTGGCGAATTTGGATGTGTTCATATTTTAATACAATACCTAAGCAAATAGTACATTGTAGTAATTATTTTATTGCTTCCATACATTCGTAATGCATACACACGCAGGCCGTCAAACGCAGCGTTTCTTTTCATAAATAAACTTTACGACATTTTATGCACTGATCATTGTGCAGTTTTTATGCATTCGTCAACCGTCTCCCTTTTGACAAAGTTTTATTGCCTTTGAAGAGAAAAAAAAACACGCGGGAACAGCTGTTGCAAGCCGACATTTTGGATTCGATGCATGGGGTCATTTCATGTTAGCAAAATCGCAGTACTATTCAGTTAATCCGTGTATATAAAAATCGATATATGTTTTATGAATGTGAGTTGTCTATGCATTGCTATAATATTAAGCATAGGAAATATTTTGAACACTGAAAACTCACTTTTTCCGATACTCCTTTCCATAAATTCATCATTCTATTTAAACTTTGCAATTTTTAATAGTTTTTTTTTTTCTCTTTTCTCTTTGTTTATAGTTAACTCAATCTGTTTAATGTAATCTGTTGATTGTGATACCTCAATCTGTTTACTGTTGAGCGATGAATCAGATCAACTTTTAAATTTATTAATTTATTTAAAATATCTATACCTTCCCGTAAATCCAGTTAACCTTCATTATATCCTATTATTTTTGCACCCGTGTTCTCGAATTGTAATATTATGTAAAAACTTCCTACTTCTTCTGGCGCTAATCTTAATTGTAAATATGTGTGTTAATAAGTCACCAGTTTTAGGTTAGAATCTATATGTCTTAGTCATAAGTCATTAGCTATAAGTCTTAGATGTAAGTCACTAGTTATAATTCTAAATCTTAGTTGTAAGCCAGTAATATAAGTAGCTATAAGTCTTAGATGTAAGTCACTAGTTGTAATTGTAAATCTTAGTTATAAGCCAGTAATCTTAATTATTTTATAAATTTATTTGTACAGCGCCCTTGAGGTGATTTTCCACGAAAACGGCGCTATATAAATTAGCCAATTATTATTATTATTATTTATTTGAAACTTTCAAAATGCCTTCTTTCCATCCTCGCGAAGGTTTCTGGATTATTACAACCACATGACAATACATCTGTAATCATTATAAAAACTCTTACGAAACTGTCAAAAATTGTGACAATTTGAGAATGACATTTTGCAAACCATCGATTGGTAAATCAAAACTCAATTTTCGAATAAACTCTATAAATTGATGAATTTAATCGAAGTACTCACCTACGGTACTTACCGAAATCGAATACTTTGAATCTAATCAAACATTATATTTATTTTAAATACAGCGTCCTTGAGGTGATTTTCCACGAAAACAGCGCTATATAAATTAGCCAATTATTATTATTATTCGTCAATCAAATTTGGTACCTATGTTAGGTGCTGAATTTGATTGATGGTTCTTAGTTCTTATAATACACAAAAATGAATGTTTCGTGTGAGAAATGTGGAGATCCGCAAAGAAAGCAAAGCTGATGTAAGCGTAATGAGTAAGATTAAGAAAGGGACGCAAGATGGTTTGGGCATGTAGAGCGAATGAACGAGGAAAGGAAAGTAAGTGAATAATGAAGAATGTGAATGGTAGAAGAAGTCAGGGACGCCCGAGGAAGACATGGCACGACCAATTGAATCAGATACTTGAGTCGGGCCATGTGAAGAGTCGGAATAATAGAAGATATAAGACGATGTATGAATGTTAACGAGGCAAGGAGTGTGTGCCAAGATCGAGTTGTTTGGCGGTCCTTGCTCTCTGTCTACCTCTGTGGGGAAACGGCGTGATGGTTACTGAGTTAGTTAGTTGAATGTTTGCAATATATGAAAAATGATAGATGTAAAAAAATTGGCATGCGAGTCGTCTGAAATCTGAATGTACCGGAAATGAATATAAAGAACGCCGGAAGGGGATCGCGGGAGGGGGGTTCACTGGAGAGTGGAGATAGGAGAGGGGAGAGGGGAGGGGGGAGGGAAGACGGGGAAAGTGGAGGGGAACGCGTGAAGGGAAGGGGACATGGGAGGGGAATGGGAGACGGAAGGGGAACGGGTCGAATGTGAAAAGATACGCAGGGAGAAAAAAATTCTATATTAGTTACATTGCAACGCATGCCGGTAACTCGCTAGTAATGATATAATTAAACTTGTGCATTTAATGTGCAATCAATACAGCCTACGCTGCGCCGTAAATTAAGTAAGTCCCGTTGCAGACAAACTACCAAGTCGAATGAATGTGAACATAAATTCAAAATTATTATTCAACAATTCCTTGATTCATTTTAATGCCATGCAAAATTAACTTTGATGGCTGACGATAATGGCCTATAACAAGTTATTTTTTACAACATAAAATACAACAGTTGAAGGTATGTAATTCAAACGGTATTCTTTTAGAAATCACGTAAAGGACGTTGCAGATATAGTTTACCTTTTGAAAACCAATAATGGCACTACAAAGTACTAATTCCATGATTGCTAGATGATTTAGAGGCTAAAAATTAAATACAAGCTGAAAATGTCTTGTCGTCGAACAATATTTGTTATGAAGAATCATGTAATCCCAGGAGATCTAGCATGGACGATCTCTAAAGCCCTACATCACCCTCAATTAATTAATTATTATTATTTTTTTTTTTTTTAACTTTATCAGTAAAACCTCAAATTGTAATATTTAAATAAATGAAGACAATATAAGCGAAACTCAATCAAAAATCTGGAAACAGAAAAATTAGAAAAACATGTTGACACCTCTGGGTGAGAAAAAGTCCCATTCTCGGGTTTGAATCTTGCAATCATACATAAAGATAGTTGCCAATAATATATGCGTTAAAGAAAATGAAGATAATGTAGGTGGTTCTTAGTCGAAGTATAGTACAGTTAAGCATGACCGAATTTCATATCGACACCGTGGCGCAGTGGTTAGCGCGTTTGCCCGGAAAGCAAGAGGTCCTGGGTTCGTGTCCCAAAGGTGCCAATATGTTTTTCTGATTTTTCTGTTTCCAGATTTTCGATTGAGTTTCGCTTATATTGTCTTCATTTATTTAAATTAATTAATTATTCAATTAATCTTTCGATGCTGTAATTCATAACTTACAACTTACTTACTCAATAAAAAATAACTCAACAAGGTTTCAAAACTTAAAATACTCACAACTATCTTAAAGACAGAACACAAAAAAACAAAAATTAGGAAAATATTTAGTTCAGAAGCACAGATAAAAAATGGAGTTCCGCAGGGAACTGTTCTTGGCCCGTTTCTATTTTTGATGTATATAAATGATTTATGTAATTTATAATCCCTGGACAAATTACTTCTTACGCCGATGATACGTCAATAATAGTAAACGGAAATACTTGGATCGGCCGATGATACGTCAATAATAGTAAACGAAAGTGCTTGAATCGGAACATTTTCTAAGGCAAAATAATGTATTGCACTTATTGCAACAAGGCTATAATGTGACAAACTCGTTTTTAACTACAGGAAAACAATTTATTTAAAAAAAACAATTTTTTTATAAAAACATTAAAAATAAACCTCATGATAACCTTAAAATTAGAATCCACAATACATGTTGTAATCAAGAAACATGTTCACTGAGCAAGGAACTCGTCAAAGTAGAAAATATTAAATAATTAGGTGTTAGGTATATTGATACACTTCTAAAATGGAAATCAAAAATTGATAAACTATCTCGAAATTAAGATATTTACATATACATTTTATATTCTCAAGGAAGTACTCAATCTTGACAAATTGAAAACTTTTTCCTGGTACAATCGTCAATAATCTGCGGTATTATAGGATGTTGTGGTGCGTTTAATGCATTTATTAAGCCTTTACAAAACACTCAAAATTGCATCACTAAAGTTATGTATAATAGAAATAAAACATTCTCGACCGAGTTATTATTCATGGAGCCTAAAAGATTCACTATCCACAAACCAATACCAATTTAATGCAAATACATTACAGTTCTACTGGTCCTCGTACATTTAATCTTCTACCAAAACACATTCAAGGGGCAGATAAAATATCACTCTACACAAAAGAATTAAAATTATGACTGAAGGATGAAACACTTTTTCTATAAATTCTATGAAATCCTTCATGCTTCACTTTTCATTACAATTCTACTGTAACTTCAAGACTAACTTTATTTACTTTCTTGAAACTGTTATTAAAAATTAACAAACTTTTATGAGTTTTATTTTTATTTTTAGAAGTCGTACACGCGATTCATAGACTTAAATAATGCATTTAAGATGCAATCAATTCTTTCCATTCGATCCTCGAGAAACAAAAATGGTTGAAATATTTCTAAAGACTTCATTAACTAATTAATTCCAATTTAGTGTTAAAAGTAAATACGGACTGTTAATGCTTATTTAGGTTGGTATTTCAATTCAACATTGACAATTTATTAATATTTTTATGTAATTGATTGGCCTTTGACTTTTCGGAATATGGATTTGTAGACAGATTCGCCAGTATTGCCAGCGAATATTGATTTCTTATTTATTCTCTGCCAATATCAGTTCGGCTGTTCAACAGTGAAACCTTGCTCGGCATATCGATATAAAATCGTCGATATAAGATCGGAAGTTACGCCTTCCGATCCGATATTGTAGAGTTACCGATTTCTCTGCGCTTGACTCCCAGAGATGTCCCAGTCGTAAAAACGAGTGAGAAAGAAAGTATAATAGTTCTCTGAAACTACTGTACATTGGAGCAAGTGCTTAACAGGAAAAAAAACATAATACAACAAAACAGGTTGGCAATACAAGCAAAAATAATAGTTAAAGCAAAATAAAACTCGTTCAAGAAGCTCACGAGGTAGCATTGTATCATGTGAAAAATCCCGTGAGCACCTGTATAAATAGATAGACAAAATGTGATAAAGAATTAAGTCTCAAATAATTTGGCAAGTACCAATAAAAAATATGAATTACAATCAGTCTGATATAAACCACACTATGTCCAATGTCCATCCTACTACTATACAGTGAAACATAATTAAAAAACGAAGACCACAACGGAATTCAGTAGTAATAGACAAATCATTTTACAGTCAATTAGATAAACATCATATTTTGAAATATTTATTGAAATTCCTCGTAAAATAATAGAGCTTTTAGTCAGGAAAACAAATCGAAGAAATCTTTCTGAGGACATAGAGACATTGAGGATGACGTGCTTTGACCATTGCTTTGACCATGGCAAAAAACATGTTTGCGTACAAACAACTTAGTTACAAGTCACAGGAAATTTATGGAGTAATTACACAATTATTACTTTATTATTTACTTATGAAGAAGTTGATCTTCCGGGATAATATCTTTTTAGCTTGCTAAATGCACGTCACAACATTTTGCAATTTTATGACCAGAGATCGTGTAGGTACAACAAATGAAGAAATAGAATCATTTAGGTACACGATTACAAGGTAACTTTTATGGCAAGCAATCTTCTAATATTTTGAACCCTCGTATTCTTCCTCGTCAGGTCATAAACCTTAGAAGAACAATACTTTGTGTGAACATCTGAGCTACGTGGTGATAAAACAAATTCCTTTCTTCGTAATGCGGTGATACATTTAGCTGACGTCGCACCGCCCATCGACCATCGCCCTTAGAGTAACTGTTACTCTGAGCCATCGCCCCAGCAAATGAATGAAAGATTCAAAGGTGAAATAAAATAAAAGCGGGATATTAAAATACTTTATTGCAATTTGGGGTTAGATATTTTAAGGGACAATGTTTACCCTGGTACCTACTTGGTACCTAATGGAAAGAACTTGGAATAAATATTGTAAAACCATTTTTTTTTAGAAATGTTCTACAGTAATCTGTCGTGCTACGTCCATATGCTTGCCAAACCTCGGCCAGTGTTCATTAAAGGCGTTGGGCGTTTTTGTTCTATTTAGACAACGAAAACGAACTGTTTTTTTTTAATAAAAGGCTAACTATTTTCCAAAACGGTTGGGCAGTTTTGAGACGATTTTTAATAATAATAATAATAATTGGAATAATAATTGGATGACTTCTACAGCGCCATTTTCGTGAAAAAATCACCTCAAGGGCGCTTTAAAAATTCATTTATATGTTTAATCTATACTTATTTTTGTTTGTTTTTATTTACATTAGCTTCACACAGGAGGCCCTAAGGAACGTAATTCCACTCAGGGCCTATGTTATCTTTAGGGATGTGTGTGAAGGGTCTTTTTAGGGGAAGGAAGGATAGGAAATACTGGGAAGAAAAAATGTATATAAAATTTCGTTTCTTTTTTTAAGAAAGAACCAAAACGCCCAACTCATGTGAACGTTTGCCAAGTCTTAGCGAGCGTGTGATCATCAGAAAATTCCGTCTTTGCTTCGTGCTAAAACTGATAGTTTTTTATTGTATTAATGCATAACTCGTATAAAAGAACATTGCTATGTCTAGGTCTAGGTGAATGTTAATACTAAGAAATATTATTAACATTTTTACTACTTGCTAACAAAAATATATTTGATTGAAATTAATAAATTACTTGGTTTTTACCACTTTTATTGTTTATAAAACCGACATGTTTCGTCAGCAAAGCTGACTTCTTCAGGATTTTGACAGAACTAATTTTAAATATAGACATATATAAATTAAAATTAGTTCTGTCAAAATCCTGAAGAAGTCAGCTTTGCTGACGAAACATGTCGGTTTTATAAACAATAAAAGTGGTAAAAACCAAGTATGTAATTTATTAATTTCAATCATAATGGTGCCACAAAATAAGTTTGCTGTGTTAGAAGAAAAAATATATTTATTTTTTTAAACAGTAACAAAATCCTACAGATCGACACACCCGAATTGGCGATCAGATCACACACCATCAATTTTAAATAAGTCAGGTACGCCTCATACGTCATACGTATTATGCCTATAATATCGTGAAAACAAGCTTATGGGTTCAAGTGGTTAACCATTATGTATAAACACATTATGTGAGAAAGCGTTGTAAAAGTATTTTCGTTACTCTTATGGGCGTTTTATATTCCGCTTTTCGTCCAGTGTCCATATGGGTTCGAGTTGAAAATAAAGCATGTGTCCTATTTTCGTACGCTTTAAAAGATTGTTGACGTTGACATTTGTCATTGTTTTACGTAACTAGTATTACGTGGAAATGTTGCAAGTTTATTTCGTTTCATATTTAAAATATTGATAAAAAACTGTTAAAAAACATCTTTTTAATTACCTACAGACTGAGAAAATGTATCACCATTGGTCATTGAGAATTTCTCTCATATTCTTGTTGATTTGTTGATTGTAAATGGAAATGACAGAAATCACACGAAAGCAATGGGTATCTTCAAAGTTTTGCAATATTTGACTACCTACTAATAGATCCCAAAAATACTCTTTCTCATCTAATAAGTATCAATAGTCTGTATGAAAATATTCATCGTATAAAGCATAGAAGTTCCCAAGTTTCTTCGTACATTGTATTCTTCCATATTTGAAATTTAAAACGTTCAAAATATATAACGTGGTTTATAAATAAGTAGGTAGGTATTTAAGCACTTACAAATCCTGTGATTTCATAGAAAAAAATTGATTTCAATTTATTAAATAAAAAGAAGAAACGCGAGGCCAATGCCCACAGAAGTAGGAAGTTTAGACTTGGTTTGAATGGGCTCTTGCTACTGCATGAAAGGGAACCAAAGCTGTAGGGGAGAGTGTAATAATTATGGTGACATTTACGAGCGCTCTTTGCATAACGGTGTGAAAGAAAATTTCTAAGTAAAAGTGTACAAAATGGTTATGACCCCATAAGTGACAACACCCCGATTGTTCCCATGGACAGACATTCTTGGACTTATATACCTTGTGTTATTAGATACGTTGAATTTCATTTACCCCAATTTTTGACCCGATGCAAAACATTTTTAGGATGTTTGAGAAATCAATATATTATGATATCTTGCAATAGGTCATTCATCAATATTAGGTCCTTACATATGAAATTGGCGTTTTGTACGGGAGGAACATAAAGTCGATTTTTTAAAAAATTTATAATACATTAATTTAATCAAAGTATGTACCATTGCTATCTATGCACTTTTGCCATCTCATAGGTAGTTCATCGATCCCTTTACTAAAAAAACCATTCGGACGGCAATCAATAAAACATTGAAGGCGGTTTGGACTGCCCCATCGGAGTTGAATTTTTTCCCTTGCAAGAAGTTATCCAAATTTAGAAAAAAAATGGTAATCTGTTGGGGCAAGGTCCGGAGAGTACGGTGGATGTCTTAGACATTCCAATTGAAGCTCCTCTAATTTGGTAGTCGTCTGTTTTGCAGTGTGTGGTCTAGCGTTCTAACGCGCGTTTGTTGATTTTCTTCACTTAATTCGTGAGGTTCCACCTTTCAAGCTTTTTCACCTTCCCAATTTGCTTCAAGTGGATTAAAACAGTTTTATCACTAACACCGCAGCCTGCAGCTAACTCGGACGTGGTTTGCGATGGATCCGCTTCCACAATAGCCTTCAATTCTTCATTATCAACTTTGGTCTCCGGCCGTCCACGGGACTTGTTCTGCAGGTCGAAATTTCCAGAACGAAAACGTTGGAACCAAAAACGCCAGTGTTTTCTTTCGCGGCACCGTCGCCATACACATCATTAATCCTTCGAGCCGTTTCTGCAGCACTGGTGCCACGGTGGAACTCGTACTTGTAAATAACGCGATATTTCAAGTTTTCCATTTTGTAAACTAAGTGACGCAAAGAAAAAAAACAATTAAGGAAAGCGCAAATGAATTATAATTTTCAAAACACAATTCGTAAGTAAATAGCTGTATAAATTTGAATTTGGAATTCCTAACCAAAGAGAAAATATTTGAGATCAAAGTAGCCAGTACGGCAAAACGCCAATTTCGTATGTAAGGACCTAATACAATATAAAAATAAATTATTTTAAGGAAGCAATGGCCCCAAGATCGATCAAAAAAGTTTTGGAAATATTGGAATTTATAATATTATTAGAATTTTCTTCGAGTTTTTTTTACGAAAAAACGTTAGCACTGTTCTCCTTACGACTGTTTTCAATTTGCCGCCATACAATGTAGAGCTTTATTACATTTCGGAAATGAAAGCAACATTGTTCCAAAGGAACATCGCCGGGCTCTAATATTTTGTACGGGACAAATTTAATGTGCAAAAAACACATTTATGTGTTTTCGGACGGGTTCGCTTCAAATGTATTGGATCCTGTCTCCAATATTCAATTTATTATTAGAAAGGTAAGTGTTCCGATTTTAGTGACAGATTTTTGTTACTACACGCACAGCTTGCTATATAAATCTTTAAAAAAAAAAATTAAACGCATAAGGCAATCTACATTGCATTAATATAAGCTTACTATTATTTATTTATTTATTTATTTTATTTATTTATTAATTTTCAACGCCCTGATGGGCTTTTACATGACAAGATTATAATACAGAGACAGTTTTTTTTTTTAATAAAAAAGATGAACTATAAAAATATAACTAGTAGGTAAACATCATACAGATAAATTTAGGAATGATAGTGCATTACAATAAAAGAGAAAGTTTCTAAGTTGTAAATGACATAGAAATAAACTAGTAGGTATGTTAGCAATTACAAAATTTACAGGTGACTGATTAAATGTCATGAATAATACATGACAAAATGCAAGATACATAAAACGAAAACGTTAACAAGTTTTTACATTGTAGATTAATATAGAAATACACAAATATATGCAATAGACCCTAGGTGATGCTCCTTAGATATCAAAATATTCTACATAAAAATATTGTTTAGATATTTCTTGAATAACGGTAAACTTATATTAAATACATCGATATTTGAGGTGTATTTGTTCCCTAGTGTGTGAAGTCGAGAAATTGATGCATGTGTGTGATAGTTGGTTAGAGAATTATTGTTACAGAATAATATGTTTTGCCTTGTCGCTCGGGTTGGTACCTTAAAGTCAATGAGATGCAGAAGTTCACAACAGTTTAATTCGGAGTGAATAATTTTAAACAAAAAAGTTAGGTCAATTATTTTTCTTCTGTTTTCTAGGGAATGCAATTTAAGTGTATTTAGTAGGAATGTATAGTTAATGTGTTGAATAGGTATATGTAACTTGAAGTTAATAAATCGTAAAAATTTGTGCTGCACTCGTTCAATATTTTTTATATGAATTTGATAATATGGGGACCAAACGATGGAATTGTATTCCAGCAAGCTGCGTACTAGTGACAAATATACAATTTTAATAGCTTCTAGTGAATCAAAGTCTTTGATGGTTCTGATTATAAATCCTAGTGTCTTCATGCCTTTGTTGGTTATTTCTTGTATGTGGTTTATAAAATTTAATTGGGTGTCAAATAAAACTCCAAGATCCCTGATTTCTTTGACTTTTTCTAAGATTTTGTTATTTATTGTGTATTCAAAAGATAACGGGGTCTTTGTTCTACAAAATATTAGTGTCTTACATTTATCGATATTGAGGAATAAGTTATTTGCAACACACCAATTGTGTAATTTGTCAATGTTTGACTGTAGGATAAGGCAGTCTCTTATATTAGATATTTGTTTATATAATTTGATGTCATCGGCAAAAAGCAGAACTTCTACATCGTCGAAACAACTTATTATATCATTTATGAATATAAGGAAAAGGATGGGTCCGAGATGACTCCCTTGCGGTAGACCACTAGTTGCATAAAATAACTTAGATTTGGAGTGTTTAATTTTGACAAATAAGATTCTGTTAGACAAGTAACTTGAGAACCAATCCAACAACTTGCCTCTCAGCCCTATTGCATAAAGTTTTCTAAGTAATAATTTATGTGATACTTTGTCGAAAGCTTTGGAAAAATCTGTGTAAATACTGTCAACTTGTTTTTTTTTTGTAAAAGATTCTGTAATATAGTTATGGTAAAGTAACAGGTTAGTAGCAGTTGACCTACCAGAAACGAATCCGTGTTGGTTTTTATCTATAACTTTTAATATTGACGGATAAATTAAATCGAGAACAAGGGATTCAAAGATTTTCGGGAGCGCTGATTGTATGCAGATTGGACGGTAGTTTTTAATGTCTGTGTCATCACCTTTTTTGAAAATCGGAGTAATATAACTAGATTTCCAACGGGTTGGAAAATGTCCTGAAGAAAGTAAGTGGTTAAATAGTGTGGTGAGTGGACCGGATATTGCAGATGCGCATTGTTTGAGAAATATTGGTGGGATGTTATCTGGGCCTGCAGATTTGTTGGGGTCAAGGGAAATTATTTTATTTAAGCATGATTCCCGTGTAATGAGGTAGTTCTGTAAATGTATTGTGCTTGGGTATATGTATGACGGTACGTTGTTGTCAGATATTTCGCTTTCATATACACTTTGGAAATGATCCGCAAACAAATTAACATTATGATTAATATTTAATCCACACAGGCCCTGACTGACGGCCGGCGTAATCCAGCGGTAAGGCTCTTGAATCGCATTCCTAAGGTCGCGGGATCGAATCCCGGCGTGGCAAATAAATTTTATTTGATTAATTTGTGTTATTTCACACTTTATTCATCTAAAATAATATATGATACATTTGCGGCACGTTCCAGAGTGGAAGATACTCTCAGTATCGCCCTGGTGTAAGACCACCGTCCAGAATTGAAACGTTGCTTGAAATGGCATTAGCGTATTTGTAGTGCCAAATGCCAAACTAGGACAGCATTCCCACCGACAGCTGTGCTCTAAATATTACTTTTTTTTACATGGGCTCCACACAGGAGGCCCTGAGGAAATTAATTTCCCTCAGGACCTATGCCATCTTTGGGGATGCTGTATGGAGGTTTTTTTTAGGAAGAAGGAGAAGAGAGTTTTGGGTAGGAAAGGGGTTTAAGGGGTGGGTAGGAATTCAGGGTTCCGTGTTTTCTGGTCATATGCCTCCAAGACCTAGACAAACCTCACCCCATGAATACGGACACCCCTGCTAAATCACCAAACTAGCGAACCACTTGGGGTGACCTATGGCAGAGGTGTTGGATGTTGGTTGTCTAATATAGATGGAGCAGAGATGGTTGCCAAATTCAACGGTGTGGTGCACTTGCGATTTGTACAGGGTTAGCAGTTGTGTACCTACTATTAAAATATCTGCGGGTTCTGCACAGAGAAGCTAACTTAACTCTGGCTTCGATGGAGCCCCCGTGCCTGAGCTGGTCACTGGGGGTCATACCAAGCACATGAATGGAATAAGAACTTCTCAGTGAGAAGATTGATTCCGTTGAATGAGACTAGGTTTTCATTTCGATCCCTTTATTTTTCTCTGACATTACTGACTTTAGACATTACTGACTTTAACATTACTGTGTGTTTGAAATTGGCTTAAATTTTTTATCACAACGTACTTCAAAATTCTTTGGATGGAAGAACAGAAACGTATTCGTGAATTATGTATCTATTCATTAAATTAATTGATTTTTAAAAATCTGTATTCGACTTCGGCTTAAACTATTCAAATCTGTGGAACAAAGTCTTTTACCGAAATCAATTTATCTTCCTTCTATGCTTACTTACTAGATATAAAAATGTGATTTAGAACACTTAACAGATAAATAAATACAATACACGTCATCGGTGATCAATGAGGAGAACTTAAAAGAATCATTAAATCCTTATTGCATTCCCTATTCAAACTTCACAGAAGCAACTGTACGTAAGTATGTACATATATATGATTGCCACTGAACAGTAAAGAGTTGGTAATAATATGGGGTAAATTTATTGCCACTATGTGGCGTAATCTCAGAACTCCAATTCCTTATATGGGGGCCTTTATTCGATCCTAAACAAATCTTATTTATAAAGATTTTTTAATATAAATACGCACTGATTTATTATTATTTAAATATTTAACTATTATTATAATTAGTAAGTGTACCGTTTAGATCAGAGGTTCCCAAACTTTTTTCTCGTAGACCACTTTTAAAATTTTTACCTTATTCGCAAAACTCTTCAAAAAATGTGAAGATTAGATCTAACGATGGAAATTTGCATTGGGGCTGAGTTCCAACCCTAAATTCTGAGTGGTAAAATAAAAAGAAATCTTGTATTCTATTAATAATATGATTACAGACTAAATAGAAGGCCTAACTGAAAAAAAAAATTCAAGTCCGTGGACCAAAAAAAGCGAAAAATTAACAAAATTATTTTTTTTTACATCTGTTAGGATTGCATGAGAACCGTAGATCTTAATTATTAATTAATCTTAATTCAAACTCTTTTTTTAAATTCTCAATACGACCATATTTCACCGAAATATAGTCGTATCATATAAATGCCTGTCAAAAATCACCGAAAATTTTGGAATTTTTTGCCACCTTAATTTTTTTGAGTAGAGTATTAATTATCTAATAGGTAAAGCCAAGCCAAAATGTTTGTGCATTACTATCGAAACCAGATAAATTTTCGTGGACCCCCATTTTTTACCATGCCAACGTAGACCCCTGTTGAGTCTCCCACGGACCCCAGGGGGTCCACCTGGACCACTTTGGGAATCACTGGTTTGGTTTCAAAGTTTACTCTACGTGGGCCCCTAAAGCCCCCTTGTAGGCGTTTGAGAAGTTAAGGGGTCAGTAGAAGACCCAGAGAAAATTAGGGGGCGTTGAGATGTCACAGTGAGGGCGTGAGCAGTTGAAAAAAAAATGGATTAAAAAATACAAGAAAAACGTGCTAATCACGTACCAATAATCTTAAGTGTATTATTATTATAAGAATTGACACCGCATTATGAATACAAGAAGGAAGGGGTTGAGTTCAACAAGTTGAGCTCTCCCCCCCTCCCCCATAAGAAGTTGTGGTTAATATTATCGTGGCGATAGCTGTTTCAGATTCGCCACAGATGGTAAGCAAAAAAATTGGGGGGCTCTAGAAAAAAATATTCTTAAAGTGGGCGGTGGGCAAAATGTAGTTGAGAACATGTGGCTTATGGCTATGGATATATGATAGTATGAAAGACAACGATTTCTTAAGACCTGTGTGAGCTGGGACAAATATGGTCTTCTGTGATTTGATTAAACGGGTTAATGTACCTACTGATTATTAATATTTGAAAATTTACATATTATTATTTAGTGTACCGTTTAGATCATACTTCTCACTATGATAGTAAGAGAGACACATCAATTTCTATGAGACCTATATGAGCTCGTACACAAATGGTCTCCTGTGATTGAATGCGTTAATATACCTACTATTATTTGGTGAATCAAAGAAAACCTTTCAAAATTTAAATAATTTTTTGGTATATTTTTCAAATTAGGTCGATGATTTTTACGTAGGAGAGATCCAATGAAATACGTCACGTTTCTTCTACATATAACTATCAATTTTTTTTGAGTAAATGCATGGTCCTATATCGGAAGTCAATAAAACGTATAAATTTTATATTTTTTTACTAAATATCATACTAATAGTAATTGTTGACTTCTCGACTTCTCGTGAGTAATCTTGAACATCTCGATTTGACCTTCGTTCGTCACAGCGCATGAGTGCGCTCTGGCGGAGTAAAAAGTTACTATTAAACACGGCTACCATCTTGACAGATTTGACCGCACCCTCAAAACAAATTCACAGAGAGACACGTGGTCGAGTTAAAGCAGGACTTGCATTGATTGCCAAAATATATTATTTATATAGAAGAGAAAAACGTAAGACAAATCTGTTTCATTTATTTTTTATTAATGTTTTTATTACCTAATAATTAAAAAGGGAAATAATGTGGTTACCCTGTTTCAACATTTCTTTGGAAGCCACATAGACCTTTTACCACTTTCCTTTCCTTCTAATTTCCCATCCCCATACGGTAAACGAAGAGTTGTACAATGAGAAACTGATAACTATAGCGCCCATCGCTTGATTTTTCACAGAATCGACGCTTTACAAATTATCCAATTCATATTATATTATTATTAATAATGACAGTAATGGCGATGACTTAGAACAGTAGAAAAAGTTGTTGAATAGTTAAGCTTTTGCCTGTCATCTCTGGAATCGCCCCCAGAGTTCATATTTCACGGCGGCGATAAACTAGCGCGCATTATGAGAATGCTCACCGAGTTTTTGTGATATGCCATTTTAACTGTGGGCCGACCAATGGCAGGCCGGGACCTCTCCTCGCCTCTCGTCTCTCGCTACCGGGGAGTCCGATGACATATGTCCCCAGGAAGGTAAAAGGAATCGAACAACAAACAGGATTAACATTTGACAAACGTTTACGATTGGGTCATAAAGTTTCCCCGCCACGCCGGGACCGGGTCATTACCGTTAACGAAGGAATTTCACCGTATGGCTTTCAAAATCCAGCGGATGACTTATGATTGACCAGCGATTAATTTCACAAATCCTTTTCCATTTTATTGGACGGCAGCTAGTATTTATGGAGCCTTTGCGAGTGCTAATCTAAAAGCTTTCGATATTGTCTGATGCTTCTCTACTGGACACCATACTATTGTAAGATTATGGAGACGCCAAATATTGCCGCGGGTGAGACATGTTGAAAGTATGCCAAATGACCGGACACCAACAACGGTGACCAAATAAGTGCCCCACCAGTGGAAGCGATCCACAGACAAAGTGAGGAAGAGGTGGACGTACTTTGTGGAGGAAGACTGGAGCAGAACAAGAATGACTGAGGACCGTAGAGAAATGTTAAGAGCAAGTGGAAAGCCTTTGTGGAAAATGTCAAATTACACCCTGGATGTAACGCAATGTAGTATATTGAGCAGTATTATATTTCCTACTTTTTGAGTCAGTATTCGATCAATAGTACAACTGTGTAACATAAATAGTTGTACCTACCCGGGCTACCAGTCACTTCTTGAAGCCGGAGCCGAGTACCGATAAGTGTTAACTCATTATCCCTGTGATTGTTATTCGGGTTCCAAAAGTAGAAGAAAGATAAACAACCTCAGAAGTCAACCAATATAATGCTGTGTTTGTGTTTGCGTTACTACCAAACCAAAGGAATACAACAGGGGCGATGTTTAATGCCTCCCTTATTATTGTCTAATACGCGGAAGACATCTGTTCTACTATTTAATCATCAAAGCAAAGCAAGGTAATACGCTTAGCTTTGGACACTGAGATCAAGATAGTGCGTTAAAATCACGTCGTTAAGTAAATAAAGTATACATAAGTAATAACATCAGAACCAGAAAAGTATTCTAGTGCAAAAATTATAAAAAAATGAGAGTCTTTGTTTCCAGAGTAGAAAATACTTCAACGGGAATATGTTATGGTGAATTTAAGCCATTTAATCCTGCTGTGTAAACCGAATAGCTGCTTGAAGTGGCTATTACTACAGTAATTAACTTAGTTTTACCTGATCTTTCCTACCATTTCAACTATTTCCTCCTATACACTTTCACCAATTCTGGTAAATGTGGTCCCACCAGTTTGTTATACTGTGACCTTTTTATCGCATTCACATAAATAATCAAACAGCTCTTTTCATCAGCCGTCAAAACATGGAAGACTTCACAATTTTTTCTATCAACTTCTCATTTTTTCCGGATGTCAATTACGTCCAGGAGTATCGGAACTTTGAACTGTTGTGATTTAACTGGTTCGTTGACACGTCGCAACGACGCGTCGTTACGACTCAAACTTCTTCAGCACACATACACGCTGTCAGTTGCACATAAAGTATAAAGTATAAAGGGTCGGCCACACGTGTGATTATTATGGTTACTTCAGTTGGAAACTTCGCCGGAGAGTTAAATGTTTATTTTGCCCTTTGTTTGAGATGAAAGGAAACGGGGCTTAGCTGTTTGAATCAGTAATCATTAAGCTCGTCAGAATAATAGTGAGAAGCCGGAGACTGACGACTGAAGTGTTTCATCACATTTCCTCTGTAAATATACTATCGTGGACTGAACTGGATTGCGGTGGTAGGCGGAGAACGATTTATGAGTAGGACCATAAATAAAAGACTAAAAATTGGAGCAAAAATTATAATTAAAAGAAAATACAGCTTGCGTTTGTGACATTTACCTCTTTTAACGATAATCATTATGATTTCAGATAATACATTGTTAACTTTAAGATTTAGACAAAATTTAATGTTAAAAGCACTTTAAAGGTTGTGTGCGCACTGCGCAGGTAGTAAGTCTGCGCAGAAGTAAAGATAAATGTTTCAAAGTGAAGAGAATTGATGATAATGAATGTGATGAATCTTCGTGCGCTTAAAGAAGCTAAAACTATACTATAACCCATATTTAAAATTATTTTTAACTCACATAAAGGTACCATTATGATGTTTAATAAAGTTTTGTGAAATTTAATATAATAATTGATCTTCAGAAATAGGCACTTATTTTAAGAAGTCGGATAAACAAATAATTGGTACCTATAAGAAAGCTATTATTCAATAAATACATTTAAACAAACCTACCTTTAAACATGAAATGATAAAATATCAAGAGGCCAAAATATCGACCTCCGTAGTCCAGTGGGTAAGACTCTTAACTCACAATCCGGAGGTCGCGGGTTCGAACCCGGCATGCGCAAATAAATTTTATTTGATTAATTTGTGTTATTTCACAATTAATTCATTTAAAAATAATATATAGTATATTTGCGGCATGTTCCAGAGTGGAAGATACTATCAGTATCGCCCTGGTGTAAGACCACCATTCAGAATTGAAAAGTTGCTTGAAAATGGCTTTAGCAGTGTTTGGTGACCAGATCTGAATAGCCAGGTACTTCCCAACCTTCCTCTTCCCCACCTCCTTCCCCTCCCCACTACCTTCAGCCTCACAACATACCCCAATTGGGGATGCCATAGTCTCACTGGCTCCAGACGGGAGCAGTTGAGATTCTTGTGCGGTATTAAAAAAGAAAAAGAGGCATGGGAATAATCAGTTAACATCGAAAATAATTTAGGGTTTATAATATTTGGTAGGTCTTTTTTTGATAGTACGTATGAGCACCAAAATATCGCAAAAACGAACTAAATAAATGTTTGCGTCCAAATCCAAAGCTCAGAAGCGCTGCATTGCACTCGAATAATGAATGCAGACCAGTAAGGATAAATAAAAAGCGCATAAAACTTCCAAATAAATGAGACTCGAGCAAGGAAACTCGAAACACGAGCCGCTGTAATAAAATCCGAATATACACCACCAGCTCTATTGAAGCCTCCACCGTCATCCCCCTCCCCGACTGCCAGTCGCCCTTCATTAGCGAAAAAACCGGAAAATTTTAGCAAATAATAAAAAACGCGAGGCTTTGCCACGTAGTCCGATTCTTAATGGGATCGTTATCGGATCTTTTGGGTGAATATTCGGAAATATAAGGGTTTCTATGGACTCACTACTGCGACTTATTGATATTGTGCACCAGTTGAATTTGAATACAAATTGGTATTGGTATTCTATCTATATGTATAAAAATCAAAATATGCTTGCTTGGGTGTATATATATGAGTACATACGATGTCTATATATTGCTATAGCATAGGAAATATGTATAAATAAACTTTCAAAATATCTTTTTTAAACCCCCGCGAAAGTTTCTGGATTATTACAACCACATGAAAGTAAATCTGAAAAGTTTTTTAATCATCACAAAAACTCTTGCAAAATGTAAAAAATAAGTAATAATAACTAGTAATAGATGCGTTTTTAGCTAGTAATATTATAAACACGCGCTAACCACTAATAAAAACAGATAACAAATTGATCCTTCGCTAAACAGACGCGATGTAGTTTATCTATTTTTAACTTGTAAGCTTTTTAAGGTGATCCTATAGTGCAGGAAAAAATCGAAATCGGAATTCACGCCCCTTTTTGGGAGGAGTTTAAAAATACTTGAGAAAAAGCTTTTGGAAAGGTTGGAAAAGATATTTGAGATTTTTTTACAGGTTGATTTTATAAAGGCCTTTACAAAACATTAACTCCTTATTTACGAATTATTAATTTGATTGACGGAATTTGACGGAACCAAGCCACGCAGAGTCTGAGACATCTATTCCCCGTCGCGGCTGGGGCAGAACTGATACAAAATGGGTGTGGCAAGTCTGTAGTCCTAAGGTGGACGGCATAGGGTTCACTTTGAAAATCCAAATTCATCAACTGCCGGCCGTATTGAAAAATAACAACGCGAAAATGTATATTGATATGTTACTCAAATAATTTTGTGAAGTTCTGGCGTAAATATCAATTTTTTTGCGATTATTTTAAAAGAAACTGAATTTGCCGCATTAAACAATAAAATTATATCCGAAAAGGGATTTATAAGGAGGAGAGTTTGCACTTGAAAGTTTTTTATAGACCTAAGACTTTATTTTTTTCTAGGCTTTTTAAAAGACTTATAAAAAAATTATCCATATTTTTAAGGACCAAGATATGTTCTACACGCAATATTAAATTGAAGCATCTATTTCTTCAAGGCGATCAAATTTTCAAAACAAAAATACATGATTTTGTATGATTTTGTATGATTTTGCATTATTTTGTATGGCTTCATTTTCATTCCTAAAGAGTCCCAAATTCTCCAGTCTTTCAAAATAAATACCAACTCTATTTTTGGCGCTAATCTTTTCATAAATGTAATATCAAGCGTAATACAGCGCTCTTGAGGCGATTTTTCGCAAAAACAGCGCTATATAAGTTGTCCAAATTTATTATTATTATTATCAACAGTAATGGGGGGTAACGGATGTAAAATCAAGCAATGTCCTTTGATGTGTTTTGAATATAGTGTCCTCTGCTTGCAAAATCGTATTTTTTCTGTATTTGTTTGTAAATAATAAAATTAGATTAAGCCTAATAAAACACAATATATTCGACGGCGACCTTGTAGTGATTTTTTAACAAAAACAGCGCTACATACATTATTATTATCCTTATCTATGTAAATAAGAACGTCGTGTAAAGTTATAGATGAAACTTATTTTTTTTTAAATTTATATTAGCTCCACACACGCTGTGTTGTTTGGGGATGCTGTGTGGAGGGTATTTGTACGAAAGGAAGGAGAGGAAGTTCTAGGAAGGAAAAGGGTAGTAGGGGTGGGTAGGAAGCTGGGGGTCAGTGTGTCCAAGAGGTTGCGAGGCGATGTTTCGAGAGAGTACAGCTAGAGAAGTCAAAGAGGACTCCCTCAACCACTCTCTTCCGATCATGCAACTGGTGGGCAGACGCATCCGCCGCCAAGACCTGCACAAACCTCACCTCATCAATAATAATCATAATATATTCCAGGTTTTGGGAGGATAGTGCGATCCCACACATCCCGTATAATAGTTGATTTTTGTTTTAGTTTTTAGTTTTAGCTTTTGGTTTTAATGATTCTTGTTTAAATTGTCCTGTGCCAAAACAGCACTGTTATTGTTAATTTTGTTCTCTTGTCATTGCTTTGCATGTATTGTATATTCTTTATTTCACATTAATCAATTTTTGTAAGGACTCGTAAGGAACACTGTAGGATTAGGTACGTTTAATAAGCGCACTTGAAGTGAAATAACACAAAACAGAGTTACACAAATACTAAGTTATTATTATTATTATTACCTACCTATACATATTTACACACTAAATTTAAAGTCATACTAGTCCGATTAATATAACTAGTCCGCCGTATGGTCGTTCTTAAAAATTAAGGGTGAATTTCGCTGAGAAAATCTAAATCATCTGGTACAAGCCATGTCTGCTGTAATCAAGAATTTGTAATAGGTACAGAGAACGAAAATAATTTTTTCATTCTTATCTTTTTACAGATCGGCAAAGTGATATTTAAATAATGACGGTGTTATCTTTCGAACAAGATATTCACGTTTCTCGCATATTCCAATCGCACAAATCAATATTAGGTTACATAGTAATTTGTGTATTACAAACATTTTTATCATAATAATATGGAAATATCATGTTTTGCCAGACTCCCACTCAGAAAACACCACACCATTTATTTTCCCCACTTTTTTCAATGCTTCATTTCATTCTCCACTCGATTGTGATTGCTGTTTTGTTTTTAAACAGGGTTGGAAAACAAAATAATCATGCCTCCCTCGTCCCTGTTTCAGTGTAATCCACTTTTGATTAATAACATCGCAATGCTTGGATGCATTTACAATGTTTTCTCAAATTTCCACTTACTTGAAAATTGATGAACATTGACAGATTGTGTTGTTTATTTATTCGTGTTTTCTTAACGGATTTTGAAAAACAAGATAGATTTAAGACACCTCCCCGCGCCGGAGGACAGGGCGCATCAATCAGGCGCCGGGGAGTGATGAATTGTGCATACAACAGACTAGACTTATAGGATGCTCCAAACAAAACTCTAAAACTAACTATTACTAATGAAACGCTTATTATCCGGTATATCAGCCAGTTCATATCCTCGCTATGTGATATTCCTAAATTTTAAGCGGGCTAAATCTGCCGCTCATGCCTTGATAAGCCGTAGAATAGTTCCTATTTTATACGCCGAGGCGCTAGCGGTCAAACGCCAAATCCGACATGTACGTAAATAATATTTGAATACTTCACACCGAAATTTCAATTAAATTCCTTATTTTTATAAGTGTGAATTACTAATTTTCAAATTAATGGTGCTCTTCACACGTTCAATAATATTTGCCTAAATAGTAACATCGATATTTTCTCCGATTCACAGCCCAAATTTAAAAAGAGCGTCATGTCAATAATATAAACTGTTCAATGCACATCCATTTTCCACTTCACACATCTACATTTATAAACACACACACCTACCCACTACGCACATCACCCGGTAATTACTAAATATACACAATACACACCATAAATAAGACACTCCAAAGAAACATAGCAGAGTTTCCCACTATGAAAACTTATATCTGTAAATATTTTCATCACTGTTATCAATATACAGTTTGTTTCTATTTAATAAACAACAAAATGAAAATAAAACCATTGTATTTATGGAGCGGTGAGGATTAACGATGTAATTAATTGATAATCAATCGAAAAAAGTGTGATAAGGGAAATTAAAATTTTCAACGTCAGGACAGTTTGTTTTCAGCGGTTAATCTCATGAATAGTGAACAAAATAAATAATATTTAAAAAAGTGTATTCGCATATGCTGATTGACACAGGGAACTTTATAAAAAATTAACTCGTGAATTGAAACCACTTAAAAACAAAGTGCTATCGTTTTTGAAAGATCGCGATCATAATATCGTAATTTCCCGGTGCATAAAGATGTTCTGATTAAGGTGACAGTAGAAAGCATAGCTTTACCACACATGTAGACAGTAGATTTGTTTAACAAACAAAAATGAAACACATACAACCTCCAATAAATTCGTAGACAATACAGGCAATTTCTGTGATATCTAGGTTTCCGACCTACATACGGATTATGTTCCACGTTCCAGGCTGTGCTAAGCTCAACATTCCAACCAAGACAAGCTTATAATCAACTGATATTCCCGGCCTATGTTGTATCATTATGTTGGATAATTGTGTTTGTGATACGTTTCATTATTTCACTTGAAGCCGTTTTACTGTACTTGGGAATGTTCTGTCATCGCATCGTTAAAAATAAAATGTTTAATTATTGAATTTATAATACAAGGCAGGTATGTTTAATTATTAAGCCTTCGAATTGAGAATTCGACCATGAGTGTGGAGTTTGTGGATTCGATTCCTGTTTTCTAAATTCGGTTTTTTAAATTTCAAAATTGAATGCCACCAGGCCAAAGTTAGATTTTTTTTAAATGGCTTTGTGAACGAGGTAATTGAAAATTAATCCGGAGGTAATTGAAATCCGCAATATTCCCATTAATATTAAAAGAAATGACACTGCTGAGCTTGATATTTCTTGGTATCCGGTACTTAACGACTACACCAAAAATAAAAGCTGCAAACCATTTTAATTTGAATTATTATTCCGAAGTACCGACCCTAAGAGGATCAAAACGTTCATCACAGTCCAAAACCTTGCCTAAAGAAGAAGGATGCGCAATAAGGCATCATAAGGCATAAAACCCAAAAATTAATTAAGATAAAGCTTTACGAACTATCTAATTAAGCCGAAACAATTTCTCCGTATGTTGTGATGCTGGAAGAACTGGAAATGAAAAATAGGAGTGATGGTAAGTTTCAAACACAATATGCAATTAATTTAAAGTAAATTTATATCATCACTATTGGCTCTACAACCCCTGGTGGGTCTTGGCCTCCTCAAGAGTCTTCCTCCACTCATCTCGGTTTTGTGCCAGCTCTCTCCAGTTTGGAAGCTCCAAGATAGATATGTCTTTGAGGACGTTGTCGCTCCATCTTAGTCTTGGCCTTTCCAGGCTTCGCCCTATTGGTCTTGAGTTCAGCGGGGACTTTGGTGCTTGATGCTCGGTCATTCTCTCCACATGACCCAGCTACCGAAGTCTTCCCAATTTTATAAATTTTGCGACGTTTAGCTCCTTAAACAAAGTATAGAGCTCATTGTTATAGCGTCTGCGCCAAAATCCATTTTCTAGAACCGGTCCGAAGATGCGCCTCAAATTTTTTCTTTCAAAAAAGGCCAGTGCTCGCTCATTCCTCTTAGTTAGTACCCAAGTCTCAGCTGCGTACGTAAGTACTGGTCTGATAAGTGTTTTGTACACTAATATCTTCGTGTAAATTTATATAACTACCTAAAAATTATAGATAGAAGTTGACTACAGTTAGGTAGGTAGGTAGACGATGAATTTGATACCAATATAAAAAATCCTTACCTACTGATTATTTAGAAGTAATGACCTGTTTTGATATTCGGAAGTTAAACATGCAAGTTAAAATTTTAGTTCTCTTTAATGACCCGGCAGAAAACACTTATTTTCGCGTATGTCGCTGGTGATAGGGAAGAGCGTACCAAATCCCGCTGTAAAACCTGCTGTAAAATATATACATATCAAAATTTGAAAGTAACGACGAGCTGATAACGTGTCACCAAGTTACCACGCCACGTCAATGGTTTATGATGTGTTTAGGAGCTCGGTTTATGTCCCGTAAAGAAACAGAAGGTGGTTCGTGGTACAACTTTAAAGGATTCTAAAATTATTCCGCATACATTCTAACCTTGAGAAATGTATTCGGACTAGAATCGAAACCCTTGACAACACAGTAAAATTTATTTCTAGTTCCAGAGTTAATTTGGGATCAATAACATATTCATAGAAATAGGAGCTAGTCGTATTTACTAATTAATTATCTTATTAGAATTAGGAATGCATGTTTTTTGTCCGTTATCTCCACACAGGATGCTTTGAAAAAAATTCCTCAAGGTCTAGGTCATCTTTGGGGATAGTGTGTAGAGGGTCTTTTTAGGGAAAGGAAGAAGGAAAGAAACATGTATGAGAAGTGTGTAAGAATCCGGGGGTTGATGACGGACAATCAAAAGATATACAAACTTATGAATCTGTCCCTACCGCTGCGGTGCAAGGCAATGGGTCGAGAGAGAAGGCTGTCAAAAGATCTCCTTCAACCAGCCTCTCCCAATCCGGCCATCACGAAGTATGTGGATGAAGATCATCCGACGCGAAGACCTTGATAAATCACACCCACGAATCCGGGCACCCCTGCTAAGTCATAAACGTAGCGAATCGGGGTGACCTATGGCAGGGGTATTGGTTACACAAAAAGATTTTAGCACTTTTTTGGCTCTTTTACACCTTACACCTCACACCTTATAACTCATTTGAGGTGGGACACCTCAACACCTCGTTTCAGCAGTTAATTACCTTAAACCCAACCCTTCAACACTACAGACTAGGCTGAAGCCATTTCAATCAGCGTTTAGATTTTGAAGGTGGTGTTTACACCAGGGCGATACTGACTGTAAAAAATACACTATTTTTAAACGACTTCAAAAGGAGGAGGTTCTCAATTCGACGGTATTTTTTTAATTTTTTTATTTTTGTTACCTCAGAACTTTCGACTGGGTGAACCGATAGTGATGATTCTTTTTTATTTGAAAGCTGATGCTTCCTTCCCGTGGACCACATGGGAAGGAAGCATTTCAATTAGGTCCAGTTCTGACAACGGCATCCATGAGAAAACCATATAAGTCTTAAATTTGCATTAAGTATGTGCGCGGCAAATGGACGAATATCACGCCAACCGATTTCAATGATTATTTTTTTATTGTAAAGGATAGACTTCAAGGGTAGTTTGTCGAGAGTTTGGTTAGGTTCTGATTATGAGATCCAAAGAGAAAGATGACAAAGTAACGGAACTCTTCAATTCTTAGGAGCAAATTAACGATACTCGGCCGAATCTTTTACAGGCTATCGGGATCTTCGAGTCACCTATGGTCGTTATGGTCAAGTAATCTCATATGAGCAGCACGTTTAGTAGGTCTACCCATGTTCAGACAAAAGTTAGCATACTTCAGATTCACTAAAAATTCAAAAATAAACAAAAATTTTAACAAAACAATAAAACGACTTCAAAAAATGCACTAAAAAGTAAAAAAATTATTTCGTATTCTTCTACAACTTAATAATGAACTTCTACTCATCAATATGTAGGTACGATTGTTATTTTTGGAGTCGGTGTCAGCCAAGGCACCCGGCCCGGCGTGTTCACTTGACAGCTCCCCTCCCGCCGCGGCCCCGCTCTCGCCTCGTCTAGTCGCGCGTGCGATACAAACACAACTCACCTATAACCTGTACCTATGAGTCAAAAAAGTAAGTTGATTAATAAGTTGTTGAAGAATACGAAATTATTTTATTACTTGTTAGTGTATTTTTTAAGTCGTTTTTTATTTTGTTTAAATGATAATGATTCAAATGAAATTGATGAAAATTGGTACGCTGGAACCAGAACCCGCGATACCTGAATTCGTATTCGAAGATCTTAACCGCTCGACCACGAACTTTGGAATAATGGCTGTCAATACGGATTTAGTTGACGGTAAACTAAATGGTTAATAATAACTAATCGTAGATATGAATTTAAAACATTTAAATCACCCTTAATGTAACAAGTAGTATCGGTAACGGAAAATCGTGATAGGCTTGCAAAAAAACAAAGCCATTTTCCGCTGAGTAGTCTGTCTGAGTTGGTACCTACCCACCCCGTCCGCCGCGATTTGCAAGCCGCTTAGCTCCTCACTCGCCCACGAGGCGCAGCGAGCGTCCCTCTCGGGTACATTGTACTGACTGTACCTATACTACCCTGTACATCCAGCGCATGACTCTGCATCTTGAAAAGGTCATATTATGGAACTGCGGTAGTGCAACTACCAAATTGGGTATCTACCACGCCAAAGTATTATAAGGTAAACTCTGCAACAAATAGGTTGGTTCCCTTCGTATATCACCTATTATACCAAGGATATACTAGGTCAATGTTGGTACCTCAACAAAAATGCGAAATATAAAATTCAGTGTACGTCACGTACCTACCTACATTACAAATATATACCCTCTCCTCATTTGTAAAACTGTCGTACAGCTAACATTTTACTGTTATCGGCATGAAAAAATTTAAGATTTTAAAAAATATTTCGCTCATTCCTGGGGAAATGTCTTCTTTGGGGATGTTTCTCGTCATCTCTAGGGATGGTGTCTGGAGCGTATTTTTATGGAAAGGAAGGAGTTCTAGAAAGAAGAAATTTGTGAGGGGTGGGTAGAGGGCCTCCCAGGGCCGGATTAACCATGTCGGGGCCCCTAGGCAATGCACGTCTCGGGGCCCCTTTACCAATGGCGGACTAACGGGGGAGGGGGGGGGGGGGGGGGGGCTTCCAAACGCCTCCTTGTTCCCTTGATCAAATCCTTAACAAGGCTTTAATGGGGAAGGGGGGGGGGGGTAAGGTTTTAAAACTTTTCATTTTTTGCTGAATGTAAAACATATCAGTATATTGAGAACTGTGTCAAAATTTCAAGTAAATCGGAGCAAAACTAACGATGGTACGGCGTTTCAAGCGACCGGCCCTCACTTTTATTTTCCTGAGCAGATAGGTAGTGCGTACCGAAGTTTGTATAACATTTATATTTTAAACATATGTATGTATAATTAAAAATAAAATGAAAAAAATGCCAATGTAAACCACAATCACTTCAGATACTAAGTAATGTTGCAACATATAGAAGGAAAGGAAAGTAAAATACAAGTATGTTTACATATTTCTTTTAATTACAGACTTTTTATTTAATATTTGTGCATGATGTGAACATTAGTTATTTATTGGGTTATAACCTAATTATTATAATTTATTGTTTTCTTTAATGCGTGTACCTAATGTTATTAACCAGTAAATGTTCCTAATAAAAATAAAAATAAAACATCTCGAAAGCTGACTTTTTCCAAAACTTCGTTGCTCACTAATTGAAGCAAGTCATTTTTTCCCGGGACGCGGGGCCCTTAGCCGATGCGGGGCCCCTAGCCGATGCGGGGCCCCTAGGCAGTTGCCTACTCTGCCTTAGGGATAATCCGGTACTGGGGCCTCCGTATGAATCCATCTCTCCCACTGCGATGCAAGGAAATGGGTTGTGTGAGTCTGGCTGGAGAGGTCTAGCTTAGGTATGCCTCAACAAGTCTGTCCCCGTTCGGCCCACCATGCAGTAGATGCCGCCAAGACCTAAACAAACCTCACCCCATGAACCCGGGCACCCCAGTTGAGTCATCGAACATAGCGAACCACTTTGTATAATCTATGGCAATGATGGTGCTTAGCCAACAAATGGTTCCCGGGGTGGCGGTACGCATACCGCCTCCCAAATTGAATCGACTGCTAATTTAAATGTGTCGGAAGTGGTTTTACCACGCATACTCGTTAAGCATCTCATATATTGGAAACAATCAGAGCTTTCGTTTAGGCATTTACCTACTCTCAGTATCTCCTATTTACGTTAAAATTTACACCCTTTAAATACTCTCAGATATCACCTTTCGGAATTGAATATTTACTTGAAATATTTTTTATCGCATTTAGTGATTAGATCTGAGTAGTCAAGTAAGTAGACCTGCCTCTTGCCCGTATCTTGCATTTAGTGATTAGATCTGAGTAGTCAAGTAAGTAGACCTGCCTCTTGCCATTGGCCACCCAATGGAAATGCCTCCGGGTAGTTGGGACTCAAATCCTTGTGTAGTATTCATATAAAACAAAAACACGTATTAGTTTATTTATTTATTTCTGACACTTTCAGTTATGGAAGAACGAACTGTGATATATGAAAGAACTTAGAACCATGGACCAGAGCAATGAAAGAACTATGAACTTTATTGAAATCGAACAGTATTAAGAGGGCATTACCAGAGAAAGCCGGAAATACGTCATTTTCAAAAAAGTTTTTAGACGTATTGACTCTTTTCCACAAAAAGTTATAAATGGATTTCGAAAGATTGTTCTTTTATCTAGCATTCGTATGTAATAAATTTTTAGATTTTTTTAAATTTTTAGTATAATAAGGTTATTCCATAGGTCGTTGGCAGATTTGTTAAATTTTCAAAAAAGTTTTTGTATTATACCACACCCATTTCAAATAATGTAATCATGCAGTAAAATAAATCAATACATTATCTAGCAGAGTTATGTATTAGAATTTTAATTTTAGTTTCAATAAAATCATTAAAAAATATGTACGTACATGTGTTTCTTGACGAAAATTGGTCCATTTGTGTATTTATTTGCGCACTTACAAACTAATATATTTCAGATTTTTTTAACATTCTTATTAAATTTAGACATTATTGAAAAATGATAAATACTTATAATCAAAAAATAACTACAAAAAGTACACTATTTTAATAGTTTTATCATCACGCCTTTCAGCATTTTTGGATGAAGGTATAAATTAAAGCTAATTTGGATTGAAATAAATTCGATATTTAGTTATAATTTTAAAAAGCTGGTACGGAGAATAATTAATCTTTCTCATTGTAACCGCCCTGCACGATCGGAAGAACAACTTTCGACGAAATGTGGATTTTCGTCCGCTGGCTGGTTAAACGTTCTTAACACCGTAGCTTCTACGTGGTTGAATTTCAGAACCCAGCTACGAGTGCATGTCGGACGCCACGCCATACGCCCCGCGCTACAAATAACATCTGTGTACGTGGAATTTCACACAAAGCTACTGTTATAATTCGGTTTCGAATTCAAGAATTCGTACATCCGTCTGCAGGTCGGACGGGGACGTCTCCCCCCTAGGTATAACTGCTACGAATTTGTGAAAATGTGTATCTCTCCGGACATGAAAAGATTGACGGTAATACATGCCGTATCAAGTGGCTATATATTACATATGACGTCATTGCTCTGTCTCGGTTACTTTGTCCCGGTGACTAGCTACAGTGGACCCGAGGAATGGGCTGTTTTTGGAATCAGCTCGTATTGGATCTATAAAATGGTCACCAACACTAACCGGGCGAAGCCGAACCAAAAGTCACCCGCAGGACCTAGCAGTAAAAAACCGCGGAGCGGGTTTTGAACAGCTAGTAATTACGAATGAGGGAAAACCTAGTATTTAATTTCATGTTTCTCCGGTTCTGGATTCCTGAATGAGTTCTTTGGTTTAATTTCTTACTGTTATTGTGAACGTACTTAAATATTATAAGTTTCATCTCATAGTTAAGATTCAAAATTCTGCAAGTTCTAACATCAAAATATTATTTCTGAGAAAACATTCCTCGACTTTAAAGATGATTTAAAACAATGTTTCAATTCTGAGTAAGGTCGTGAAAACCAAAGTTATTCTTTTGCCGTAGATCAAACATGAACCGAAATACCTACAATTATCTCATAGCTATCAAAGCCGATCAGAGAATTTAGTAATAAAAACATATAAACGAAGGTTAAAAATTTTATGGACACGGAAAGCGTAAAAGCGATGTTTTGAACGTGACAATGTATGTCTGATAAAGAAACCAGGCGCGATTTTAAAGTCAAATGTCGAAACTTAATTCTGTGAAGCCATTAATTCGAAGTTTGTGTGTTGGTTCTAGAAATGATTATAAAATGTTCTAGAATTGATTTGATCTTTTATGCCTGCTGATCTGCTTAATGACCTTCAAAGCATTGCGAGGAATATGTGCGTCCAGCAAAACTTAAGCGATAGACAACTTACTCTAAGGTCAGCAGATCTAGATGTTACTATGATCGATCGAGCCGTTTACTATGATCGATCTTTTCGTGTAACTGGCCCGCGCGCTGGTTTGGAATAAACTTCCCTCAACTTTTACTAATATCCAGAACTTGTCTGAATTTAAAAGGGCTTTAAAAACAAACTAATTTTAAAAAATAATACCTTTTATCAATAACTCCTTTTCAATATACTCTAACAAGCCCTTGAGGTGATTTTTCACAAAAACGGCGCTATATAAATCATCCAAGTATTATTATTATTAAGCCATGTTTCTCAAGTTTCCGGTAGTGGTTTGATTTCGATTACCTCCTTACTGTACTTTTATGTTTAATGTGCACTCCGAATTTTTCTTATCTGTAAACATTACTGCTTCCGAATTTGTAAACATTACTACCGAACGCAACATCAGATGAGAGTAGAGATGTCAGGAGTTCCACTAAAGAACACCAAGGAGTTTGTCTACCTCGGGAGCAAAATATGGTCGGTCTATGAGCGAGGTCGATAGCCGTATACACCAGGCTAGGCTTGCATTCAATAAAAGGTCGAAAATAATAGAATCGAATAATATAGACCTAAAACTGAGAATACTCCTCATCAAGACCTATGCATGGAGTATCTTGATGTACGGCTGCAAAAAATGGTGCCTATCGAGATGTGGTCCTATAGAAGACTATTAGGATTTTCCTGGAGAGACCACATTACAAATGAGGAGGTTCTCCAAAGAATCGAAGGAGGAAGGCACCTGCTCAGGACCTTGTCCGAAAGGCGTGCAAGATGGATCGGCCATGTAATAAGACAAGAAGGCCTTTTGCATGCCATAATGGAGGGTGTGACCGAGGGGACAAACTCTAGTGGACGCCCACGCCGAGAGTACCTGGAGGACCTGCTGGTGGACGTGCGCTGCTCATCATATGCAGACTTTAAAAGAGCCACACAAGACAGGGAAGAGTGGAAGAGACGAATAGATGAAATTGCTGCAAACCAATCCCAGGATTGAAACCAGAGAGAGAGCCTGCCTCCTGATTTATATTATATTTTAGTTTTAATGATTCTTGTATTAGGGCACCATTATTGTTTTATCATTATCAATTGTCCTGTGTCAAAACATCACTGTAGTTATTAATTTTGTTCTATTGGCATTGCTTTGTGTACCTACACTGTATATTCTTTGTTTCATATTATTTGTCAATTTTTATAAGGACTCGTAAGGGACACTATAGGATTACTTTTAAGTTTATTATAGTTTACATACATATATACTTGAAGTGAAATAAAACAAAATGCTCTATATAAATACTTTTTTTTTATAAATACCAGATTTAAATGTCCGGGTTAAATTTTCCCCCAAAAAAAAAAAAAAAAAAAAAAAAAAAAAAAAAAAAAAAAAAAAAAAAAAAAAAAAAAAAAAAAAAAAAGGAAAAACTAAACCCTTTCATACACTTCCCCAAATGATCATCTAGTGAATCCACGTTATGTAATTGCACTATATAAGTATTATAAATACAAAACAATACAAGAACAACATGTCAACCTACTAGAGACCAAATGGGAATATAATTCACCGACTCCAGATATTTTCATATCAGAGGGTTCGGCTCTGTGGCATTTCTAATTGAACCTATAAATCCTACTGATCCCTCAATATAAATATTTAAAAAATCTTTTGTAATCCTACATGTATTTAAAATTACTGCTTTTTGCATTTTTATATACAAATTCTTTGACAAATCTAATATGCTTAAATTTTGAATCAGATTCCTAGGTATTATGCCAGTGGCCGAAATAACAAATGGTAATATTTTTATAGTCCGAGAATGCCAAATTCTTTTAATCTCATTTCCTAAATCTGTGTATTTTCTAATTTTTTCAGAAACAGTTTTTTGAATATTACAGGAATTTGGAATAGCTACATCAATGATATAAGTTATTTTTTTAATTTTGTCATGTAAAACTATATCAGGTCTATTATGACTAATTGTTCTGTCTGTTAGTATAGTTTTATCATAATATATTTTATAAAATTCATTTTCTATAAATGAATTTGGTTCATATTCATAATAAGGTACTACATTACGGCAATCAATCAAGTTATGTTTAATTACCAAACTTTGGTGAATTATTTTTAAAACCTGATTGTGCCTAAATGTATACTCAGAAGGCGCTAATATAGAACATCCCGATATAATATGTTCTATAGTTTCGGGAAAAGCCAAACATTTTCTACATAAATCATCAATTTGATTTATATCTTTGATTATATGCTTTATTATTATTATTATTTCTGTAATGTTCCTCAGGTATTAAAAAACGTATTTGTCAATACACTTACGTCGATTAAAAATTTTACCGTGGCGTCTAATACTCGTAATGATCACAGGTAAGTTATGAGAAAAACGGGATACATTTTCTATTAAAATGTTGTGCTTCTACTGAATAAACACACCGTGGGGACTCGTTTGTTTGTGAAGTAGACCATTGCAAGGTTTAACCGGAAATTCACAATGAAGTACGATTTTTAGCTAATGAATTCCAGAAGATAAGAGTTATGATATACGAGTATGAATATTTTAAATTTCTAGATTATTGCTAACACGTAGAAGAAATGTTTTTTTGAAAATGTGTCCAAACCGAGTAATGCTGGGTAAGTTTACAAGTATTAGCAGTGTTTACCTGATGATGGAATCTTGTGTTACGAATTCACATTAAAGAACTCTCGTTTATCCGACCCTGAAGTCTCGATACATCATCACGACTGCGGCTTCCGTTCACCGAGATAGATTATAACCATCGCTGTCTATAATTCACGAGTCTACATGCAGAAGTATTTACATTAACCGTGGGCAGCATTTAGGGAAGTTTTGTGATGTTTCTGTAACAATAGGCTATTTTTGGCAGGGAAATGATGTAGGAAGTTTGACGAAGTTGGTATTAGTCAAAAAATAACCTCAGTTTAAAATATTCGACAATTATTATGGTGAATAGAATCAATCATGTAATTTCAACATTCTTCAACAGATGTCGTTAGTATAATTGGTTATTATGTAGTTTTGTGGCGTCTCAATAGATGTCGGTAAAGTAGTACCTTAGAAGAGTATCATCTATCATCGTTCGTGCCTATTGATCGAACGGTTTTTTTTTACATTAGCTCCACACAGGAGTCCCCGAGGAAAATGATTCCCCTCATGTCATCTTTGGGGATGCTGTGTGGATGGTCTTTTTAGGAAAAGGAAGGAGAGGAAGTGCTGGGAAGGAAAAATGTTAGAGGGCTGGGTAGGAATATAAGGGTCAGTGTGTCCAGAAGTGACGGACGAATGAATTCATCCCCTTTCACTGCGGTTCAAATCCTGCTTGGAGTCCTGCTGGATAGGTCAAAAGATCTCCTTCAACCAGTCTCTTTCGATCCGGTCTGCCATGCAGTTGGTGAGCAGACGCATCCGCCGCCAAGATCTAGACAAACCTGACCCCCGTGAACCCGGACACCCCTGCTAAGTCACCAAACGTAGCGTCCACTTGGGGTGACCTACGGCAGAGGTTTTGGTTATCCAATAATACGGATACGCTTACGGTAATAGAAGGTAAAGGACTTCATAATTGCAGAATATCTTAGAATCCGCTATAAAAAGGACGTCGGCTCCAGTTAAAAATTCATTGTAAACTTTACTTTATCTTATTTGGAAGTTTCCGAATACAATTCAAGTAAAGTAAAAAGATTAAAGAACATTTCAATTATTAACGCAATCTATGCTCTCGTCACAAACCTATTAATTTTTCATAACATATATTTAGCAAAATATTAAAGTGTAATATTCGTTTTCCCCGCTTTGCAAAAACTGACTATGATACAAAAGAATATTGATTTACATTAAATAACGTTTCTGAAAAAAAAAAATAGCTCGATAAATCATTCTAGACAGTGTATGTATAATAATTTATTAGACAAGAAAATACAGTTAATCTGCCTCTACCATAATGGCTCTTAGATGCAGCTGAAATAATATATAACCCGGTACAATATGGTATCGGGTTAGCTGAATTTATTCTCGTGATTAAAAAAAACGATCGTTATATAAATGGATACGAAGAGCAGCCGATAATTTCAGAATCGTGACGCTCCAAATTACCGAGGTGTTTGCGAAACAGTAGATTTATCTCCTGGGCGTGGCAACAGCCTCAAAGCCGCTCAATTGATGGATGTATTGGCTGGAATATATGGAGAAGCTATTTTCTAAATGTCAAAGGTCAATAATGTTTCTAAAGCACGCATGATGCACGGCCTCGCGAGCTCACTCCCTCACCTGTACTCTGAATTCTACCAGGAGACGAGAAACGAAAACAGTAATTATTACTAAAACAGTGAAGACATTACGCCCGCTATAAATGAAGTTAAGTATAATGTTGGGTGGATACCAGATTATAATGAGACGGTTATTGCCTGTTTGCTCGGTAAATAATGTCAAGCTATGAACACACAATTTAAAATAACTGGGAATAACATTGTAGACATTGCGATGATTCCAGGAGTGTGGATGTCAGGAATTCGATGATCTCGATAATCATATTATGGTTAGTGGTCCTAACTACAAATTAGTAGGTAATCAAAGGAATCATCTCGTTATTAGTATTATTTATTTATTATTTATTTATAATATTAACGCCTTTCGGCTTTTACATAATATAACATAGTGTATAGAAACAACATGAAAAATACAGCTCTAGTGAGTTTGAAAAACAGAAAGAAATAGTTAAGAAAGACATATGTAGATATTTAGTTTCAGTTTTAGAAACGAAAAATAATTGCTACGATATTTAAATATTAAAATATTGTAATAATGACAAAATACATTTGTATATAATACATGCAAATAACTTATCTTACAGAGGATAAATGATTTATTATTTCATACATATATTTTACCAACGACACGTTCCATACATCTATGTGCGAAAACATATTGCCAGTGTAGTGCTATATTGAAATGGGAAGTGGTCGTAGTATTGTCACAATAAAACGGTGGTACTGACCTTGTGTTTCTGACTGGAAAATTAAAATTTATGAGCGCCAAGACTTCAGGGCTGTTAATTTTATTACGCAAGATTTTAAATAATACTAGATCGAAAACAGTTCTTCTGTCACTCGATTTTAACAAATTAGATAAACTTAGAAGATAGGTGTAGTTTAAGAGCGTTTAACCAGCCAGCGGACGAAAATCCACATTTCGTCGAAAGTTGTTCTTACGATCGTGCAGGGCGGTTACAATGAGAAAGATTAATATAACTCAATATCGAATTTATTTCAACCCAAATTAGCTTTAATTTATATCTTCATCCAAAAATGCTGAAAGGCGTGATGATAAAACTATTAAAATAATGTACTTTTTGTAATTATTTTTTGATTATAAGTATTTATCATTTTTCAATAATGTCTAAATTTAATAAGAACGTTAAAAAAATCTGAAATATATTAGTTTGTAAGTGCGCAAATAAATACACAAATGGACCAATTTTCGTCAAGAAACACATGTACGTACATATTTTTTAATGATTTTATTGAAACTAAAATTAAAATTCTAAAACATACGTTTGCTAGATAATGTATTGATTTATTTTACTGCATGATTAATAATAATAATAATTGGATAATTTACAAAGGGATAATATATTATATTATTTGAAATGGGTGTGGTATAATACAAAAACTTTTTTGAAAATTTAACAAATCTGCCAACGACCTATGGAATAACCTTATTTTACTAAAAATTAAAAAAAATCTCAAAATTTATTACATACGAATGCTAGATAAAAGAACAATCTTTCGAAATCCATTTATAATTTTTTGTGGAAAAGAGTCAATACGTCTAAAATCTTTTTTGAAAATGACGTATTTCCGGTTTTCTCTGGTAATGCCCTCTTAATACATTTTCAAGATAATGAGCAATGTTCTAGGAATCCGGGGGTCGAATAACTCTTAACAAACATCTGAAATTAATATTTTTTACCTGGCCATTTCGATGTTTTCACCAAACACGTATAAAGCCAAAGATTTCGAGCAACGTTTCGATTCTGAACTGCAGTCTTTCACCGGGGCGATGTATACACAGGACATAGAGTATCTACCCCTATTATTTCGTTTACACAATGAGCTTTTTTAATACGACGATGCGAATGTCACACAACAAAACGCCGTTGATTCTGTGCTTAAAATAAAACAATAATAATAAAACCATAAACAGGACCACGCACCACAGAAGGCTTTAATATCACTGACATAAAAAGTTAACGGTTTTTATTTACTCACACAGAATTTAAGTAAAAAGTAAAAAAGCATGGAAGTCCGACCAGCCGTCCGTGGGTCCATTTGAACAACGACATGACAAAGGGCTCAGTTTAAAAAGGGTATACCCGTTCGTTGCAGCAGACAACAATGTTTCAACGAGATTAAAAATGGATAGAGCCGTACAAAAATGCGTTGCTACGCCAATATGATGATTCACTAGGATGACCGTCACTCGATTCACGTCCAAACATAATTTTTCATTTTAAAACTTGTGAATTTTTTCTTCACTATGTTTCCAGTTGTTGTCCATTCATGTCCAATTATAATTTTTTGGAGTAATAATATAACTTGCATTAAACGTTTCACTATAAACAGGAACTCTTTCAAATAAGGTTAAATTTCTCGGCCTTGTATCTGTAACTCCGGTTCAATGCACTCTAGAACTAGGATTTTCTTTGAATTTAAGTTCAAAATAGGATCTGTTTGTTTGAACCCAGAACGATGAAATATGTTTTTATGTTTTTTTATTAAATCTTTTATTTTTTAAAATTTATTTACACAAGTATTCAATAACATTATAATTTAATAGCTGGGTTACCCGGCTTCGCTCAGGACAACATTCGAGTGTTCTGGAATGTTCCCGATTCCCTATTCCCGAACATTCCACAATTTTCAATTTTGTTCTGGAATGTTGTGGAATGCTCGCAAACACTCTGGATGGGGTGCCCGGCTTCGCACAGGGAGTTGATATAAGATTGATCTGACGTTCAAACCTACAACGGATCTTGCTTAATATACCCCTACCAATGGGTAGCCCTACCCATACAAAAAAAGGCTTCAAATGTTCCAGAATAATGATCCAGAATATTCCATAACATTCGGGACTGTTCTGGAAAGTTCCACACTGACCTGGGTCGTTCCGGGATATTCCCGAACGTTCCAGCCTATTCCTATCCCTAATCCCGGAATATTCCAGAATGTTCCAGGCTGATATGAATGTTGTGGAATGCTCAAGAATACTCTCGAATGTTCTGGACTGTTTTTTTATAATGTATATTGAAGATTAAGATTATCCAACCTTCTAGAACTTTCCAGACACACTCCGCCACTCATTTATGAAAGCTTCTAGAACTTTCATCTTCCATAACTTCCTAGAACATTGGGTAACCTTCCAGAATATTCTAGAACCTTCTAGACTCACTGACACATTCCATCACATCCATACAAGTACTACAAAAAAGAAATAAAATCCGCCAAAAATGACCCCAAAAAAATCTGGAAAATCGTCAAAGATATTACTTTCTCCAATACGAAAAAAGACTCGAAGATCAAAGTACTGTTAATAAATGGAAACAAAACCCTTACAAAAAATGAACCTGGTAAAATAGCAAATTTTATTAACTCCCAATTTGCAAAAGTTGGATCTAACTTGGCTGAAAAAATTCTTTTAAAAAACGGCACAACAGAAGACTCTTTAACCAAACTATCCTCTACCATGCAACCAAATCATTCGTTTTATGCTCACAAAATAAGTACAAAGGAAATATCGGATTTAATTATTTCTCTCAAACCAAATTGCGCTGTGGGCCCAGATAACCTCTCCAATCATATACTGATTAGTCTCCGAGAACATATACTTATACCACTTCAGCATATTTTCAACCAAAGTTTCAGCCTCGGCTTTGTCCCCGATCATCTAAAAATAGGTTGTATTACTCCAATACATAAATCGGGAGACAAAACGCTGATCTTAAATTACAGACCAATCACTCTCCTAAATTCGCTATCGAAACTACTAGAAAAAACTATGAAAAAAAGACTGCTCGCATACCTTGACAAACACAAACTGATCTCCACCCGTCAATTCGGGTTTCGAGCGAAAATGGGAACAGAAGACGCCTTATCGGAACTAACCACCTACATAGTGAAAAACCTAGATGGCGGTTCAAAGGTGTTAGGAGTGTTCTTAGACCTAGCAAAAGCTTTCGACACCATCTCACACAAATTACTCCAACAAAAACTCAAAAACATTGGCATAACAGGTCCACCACTAAAATGGTTCATCAGCTACATTGAAAATAGACAACAAATTGTAAAAATCAATAATCAAGAAAGTGACAAAGTAGGCAACAGGTATGGAGTACCCCAAGGCAGCGTCTTAGGTCCCATACTGTTTCTCATCTACATTAACAGTCTAACTGAGATAAGCCTAGGGAACATAGAGTACAAAGTTATCAGTTATGCAGATGACACTGTAATTTTATTCAAAGCCCAATCATGGGAAAACGTCTTCAAAAACACGGAAGCAGGGATGACTGAAGTAAATAAATGGCTAATAAATAATCTACTGACACTAAATATTTCTAAAACAAAATACTTAACTTTCAGTAAAACATTAGCTGGTCAGCCAGATAGTCGCCCACAACTACATCTTCACCCCTGCACAGTTACCTCATTAACTAACTCACGCTGTGTTTGTGACAAAATTGATTATGCGCAAAATATTAAATATCTCGATTTAACTGTTGACAATAACTTAAAATGGGATCTCCAAATTAACCTAATTACAAAAAAAATACGGAAACTCTCTTACATCTTCAAAACAATTCGAAACATTATGTCACTACCTCAGCTAAAAATATATATTATGCACTCTGTCAAAGTATTCTAATGTATGGTATTTCTGTATGGGGAGCAGCAGCAGAGACTCACCTCAAATCACTTAAAATTAATCATAAAACAATAATCAGAATTATGTTTAGAAAGCCTTATCAACATCCGACAGAACAGATAATGATCAACAATAACCTATTAGACATAAATAAACTATTCATAAAGAAGATCATCTACAAAAACTGCATAAAAATACCACCACACTTCATAACTCACTCGCAATACACAAGAGCAAACACACACAATCAATTACAAGTACCATATATCAAATCAAATTTTGCAAAAAAACATGAATCTTACTTGGCACCATATATATTCAATAAGTTTGTAGCCCAAACAAAGACCTACGTCGCATCTAATAATTTGAACTGGGTTTTCAAAAGATTTTTAAACTGGTTGAATGTCAAGGAAAGAAGAGAGATAAGTAATATTCTTAATATCTAATATTATATATTTTCTATTTTCTACTCTGTTTTTAAATTCTGATTTTCCTCTTATTTTATTATTATTATTTTTACTATAATATATATATTTCTTTTTTTTTACCACTTACTTGTTTTTATGTAATTAGAAATTGTTAGTTACCAGCCTCAGAACAGACTTTAGTCTAGTGAGGAGGGTAAGGAAAAAAAATCATGTTGTACATTACTAATAATAAATAAACGCCCGGGTTGCCGGCACTGAATAATAAAGAATAATAAAATCACTCCTTCTTAAACTTTCCAGAACCTTCTAGACTCACCGGCACACTCCGCTACTATTTCTGAAAGCTTATAGAACTTTCTCCTTCCATAACTTTCCAGAGCATAATCGAACGATCCACAACGTACCGGAATCTTCTAGACTCACCAACATACTCCGCCATATCTTCCAAAACTTTCTACAGCATTATCGAACCTTCTAGATCATTCCGGAACCTTCTAGACTCACCGACTTACTCCGCCACTCCTTCCAGAACTTTGTACAGCTTTATTGAACCTTCTAAAACATTGTACAGCTTTGTGGAATCTTCTAGAATTTCTGGAACCTTCTACACACACCGACACACTCCTTCACTCCTTTCAGAACTTTCTACAGCTTTACAGAACCTTCTAGAACTTTCTACAGTTTTATCGAACCTTTTAGAACTTTCCGGAAACTACTGAACCCACCGACATATTCCACCATTCCTTTCAGAACTTTTTATAGCTTTATAGAACCTTCAAGAACTTTTGGAATCTTCTAGACTCACCGCCAATTATTTCTGAAAGCTTCTAGAACTTTCTCCATCCACAATTTTCTAAGCATTTGAGAACCATCAGATCCTTCTAGACTCACCGACTTACTCCACCACTCCTTCCAGAACTTTGCACAGCTTTATCGAACCTTCTAGAACTTCTTACAGCTTTGTGGAATCTTCTAGAATTTTCTGGAACCTTCTAGACACACCGACACACTCCTCCATACCTTTCAGACTTTTTTAAAGCCTTTGGAACCTTCTAGAACTTTCTATAGCTTTATCAAACCTTCTAGAACTTTCCCGAACCTTCTAGCCAAACCGACACACTCCTTTTAGAACTTTCTACAGCCTTATGAAACCTTCTAGTACTTTCTATAGCTTTATCGAACCTAGAACTTTTCACAACCTTCCAGACTTACCGACTCACTTTCCACAACCTTCTAGAATCACCGACATACTCTGCCGCTCCTTCCAGAACTTTGTACACCTTTATTAAAAAGCAAGCCCTTTAGGTAAAAACGAATACCCTTATTCCCTAGGGGGGACAGAGATCTGCCATACCATATAACTCTCTTGATCGTACCGGCACTCGTTTCTGAGTTTTTGCGTTCCGCACGTTTTTTTGGACTTTCTTTTATAATATATATTGATTTATAAAAACAGTTTAGTTATAAATATGTTCTGCTTTGTTTTGCTTGACAGTCATTTCGCCTTCTGAAGGCATTATCAAACTATGGGTAGGCCACTTAAGACGATATTTTTAAACTATTTCTAGATAGGTACTGCTGCCTTACTTTTATTACCTTTATTGATTTCTGAGTAAAATGACGGAAAATGATAATGAATTATTTTTTAATTAATGAATAATTTTTTTGACAGTGCCTTCAGAAGGCGAAACAGCTGTCACGTGTTGTAATAATTACATAGCGGAACTTGCTTTTAAGTCAACTGTTTTTATAAATTGAATAATATCATTTAAATAAATGAAGACAATGTAAGCGAAACTCAATCGAAAATCTGGAAACAGAAAAATCAGAAAAGCATATTGACACCTCTAGGACTCGAACCCAGGACCTCTTGCTTTCCGGGCAAACGTGCTAACCACTGCGCCACGGTGTCGATATGAAATTCGGTATTCGGGCATGTTTAACTGTACCATACTTCGACCAAGAACCACCTACATTATCTTCACTTTCTTTAACGCATATATTATTGGCAACTATCTTTATGTGCCCACTCTCCTATACAACGATTTCACAATATTTCCTATCAGTACTTAGGTGATGTCGACAAATTTAACATCAACTTGACGAATTTTGTGGATGTTGTAAAAAACATATTCCAAAATTATTACTAAACATATGCGTATTTTTGTAAACTTATCAAATCGCTGTATTTTTTTTTTTGTATTTTTGTGACTTGTGTGCATTTTTTATCTAATTTTATTTTTGTTATTTCATTATCTATTGAAAAAATCATCTGTCATCATTGTACTACCAAACATGTAAAAGCCCTCTGGGCGTTGAATAAATAAATAAATAAATAAATATGTATGATTGCAAGATTCAAACCCGCACTAAATGCTCTCTAGATAGTCTCTGGATAAATCTTTATCCATTGTATTTAATATGCGACATCTATCGACTTTTCTGCAAGTCTAGGATGAATATATATATATTTTTTTATTTTAACTTTATGAGTTAAAAACCTCAAATTGCAATATTTAAATAAATGAAGACAATATAAGCGAAACTCAATCGAAAATCTGGAAACAGAAAAATCAGAAAAACATATTGACACCTCTGGGACTAGAACCCGTTAGCGCATTTGCCCGGAAAGCAAGAGGTCCTGGGTTCGAGTCCCAGAGGTGTCAATATGCTTTTCTGATTTTTCTGTTTCCAGATTTTCGATTGAGTTTCGCTTACATTGTCTTCATTTATTTAAATATTGCAATTTGAGGTTTTACTCATAAAGTTAAAATGAAAAAAAAAAAATAAAATGAATAATAACAGTATTGAATATATAAAAGTAATAAAAATTAAAATGAAGTTCTAGAAATTAAACTTGCAAACAATAAGTAGATGAAGGAAAATTATTTTAATTTTCTTTTTTAAAATTAGAATTATGAAATCCCATGAATTTTCACGGATCTGCGCCAGGGAAAATACTAATTTGGATTGTGATTCAGTCTGTAGTTCCAAGTGTAATATTGGTACGTTAAATTCACGCCTATCTAATTTCGTCATGTATCCGTCTATTTGTCAGACAAGCAAAAAAAAATTAAAAACACTTGGTATTTGTCAAAAAAACACCATAAAAAAGTATTTCAATAGGCCTACAAATTATAGACAAACAGACGACATTAATTTTAGATAACATATTTAATTATATACGCATTGTATGGCTACCCTGACCTCCACTAGAACCTTATGACCTCCCAACCTCCGAGCTCTGTCAAGGTAATGTCACTTTAATACGAAGCATTTTCGTCGACATTTCTCTCTGTGAAAAAATATGGTCACATAAATATTTTAGTGAGTTCTAAGAGTATTTCATTAAAGCGGAATTTTGTTTGTAGCACTTTGATCGTGGATTTTTCAAAGAACTTTTTATAAAGCTTCCACGGTTCGCGTTTCAGAATTTTCTGATAAAAAAACACAACTTTTTGCTTACAAGTCTTTTGGTGTGCAGTATTTTTTATAAATACCTTTATTATATTGGTTCCGGAATGTACTGCAATTTTCGTTGAGTTGTAAAATTCGGTCGTAAAAGGCTAAATGTATTGAAAATTGAAATGAAACTTCGGCCAACGAGAAATTGGTTATTTATATTCAAAGGAGTGAGAAGAAAAATTGAGTGATGTAATTGTTTTGCTATTGTAATTTAAATTTTTTAATTTATTAATTTTATTTTAGTAATTTGTACATTTAAGTTTACAAATTTCTAATTGATTATAATATTATTTCATATTGCAAACAAAATTTTAAGTAGTTTTATGTAGCTCCTAGAATACATATTGAACTTTCCAATTAGTGTGGACTTAAAAGTTTCTGGTAGCATGTGATATAACTTCATCCCTTTGTACAGTAAACTGTTCTGCGTATTCGTCATGTTCTTTTTTTGAAGCCCGATTTCCTTGCACGTCCTTGTGTTATGTCTGTGAATGTCCTTGTTGAATATAATTTTATTTGAGAAGTATTTTGGTAAAATGTTGTTGATTATTTTATGTATAAATATCATCGTATACAAGGTCAGCATCTGTTTCACGGTTAGCCAATTCAATTCCTTTAACACTTTGTTTACTTTTGAAAATCTATTTCGCCGAAGAATTATTCTCATTGCCCTGTTTTGAAGAATTTGAAACTTATTTTGTTCTCGTTAGTTACATAGGAAAAGGATAGTTGAGCAATAGTTAAAATGTGGAGCAATAGATTTATCTATTAATTGTATCCAATAAATAATATAATTTTGTTTCTCTTATCAATTTGACTGAGATGTGATTGATTTGGGTCAAGAAGTCACTGACGTTAATCCCAGAAAAGATCAATGCAATCTTAATTTAAGTTTTATATGAAAGTTATCGGTATCTATCTGCGTATTTTGGCTCTAATTCCCAGTACTCTCAGTAATGCTCTCATAAAAAAACTATCAGCAATATGAAAAGCGCTGTATGCTGCATAATTGACTAGATTTGTATTTTTTGTAAATGAGTATATCGTACAAGAGTCCCAACCGCTTCCAAACATCAGGTACCAGTGAGACTACGGCATCTCCAATTAAGATATGTTGTGAGGATGAAGGTAGTGGGGAGGGGAAGGAGATGGGCAGGTGTAAGGTGGGGAAGTATCTGACTATTCAGATCTGCTCACACAAATATGATTTTTTCAAGTAACGTTTCAAGGTCATTTCAAGTAACGTTTCGATTCAGAATTATGGTCTTTCAACAGAGATATACTGAAAGTATCTATCACTCTGGAAAGTTCCGCAAATATATTCTGAATTATAATATATTCTGAATTCTGAAAAAAATTACTTACGCATGTCGGGATTTTTTTAATTTAATGTTATTTTATTTAGTACAAGATTATACATTATTTATAAAATGTTTTGACTGCCCGACTAGGAGGATTCCCGTTTTAGGACAATTAAAACAGATTGAAACAATTTAAAACCGCGAACTCCGGATTCGTACCCAAGGATCAAATCAACTCAATCACGGAGGCTGTCAAAGGCTCCCTTTTCAAAGTTTTCCTGTTATCTTACACCCATCTTTCCTATAAAATGTTAAAAAAATAAATTTAAATTTGAATTTTGACATTTTATATCTTGCTACAAAGCAATCACGATGAGTTATGCATTTTAGGAGAGGAGAAAAAATTTACAACATTTAAGTGATAGTTAACACAATTTTAGACTTAGGATGTACGAGTATATTTTAAAGTCAAATAATGACTTAGTAAACATCACTTTTTCATATACTCGTACTTAGACCGGGTTTCGCTAGAATCGTCATAAGACTCATAAGTATAATGGTCTACTAATATCTAGCAGGGTAGTAACATATGTGATAAATAATATTCTGTATAATATACCTTACCGTAAAAATGTTTTTTGTTTGTCTCAAGGAACATTGATAAAAATTTATATTAACTTATTACAAATAATATGAATTCACTCGAGCGAGATATTATTCAGGTAGATGATTTTTATCAATTAAAATAAATTATAAATTTAACATTTTTTCAGTTTTTAAACCCCAAAAAATATGGGATAAACTATAGAAATCCTAATTAGCGTAGTTTTTTTTTTTTTACATGAGCTCCACACAGGAGGCCCTGAGGAAAATAATTTCCCGCAGGGCCTATGTCATCTTTGGGGATGCTGCGTGGAGGGTTTTTTTAAGGAAAGGAAGGAGAGTTCTGGGAAGGAAAAGGGTTTTAGGCATGGGTAGGAATTTGGGGTTCACTGTGTCCTGGTCATCCACCTCCAAGACCTAGACAAACCTCATCCCATCAACCCGGGCACCCCTGCTAAATCACCAAACGTAGCGAACCACTTGGGGTGACCTATGGCAGAGGTGTTGGTTATCCAATAAAGGTTCCCGGGGCGGCGGTACCCATTTCCGCCTCCCAAATTGTAGTGAGAAATTTGATCTAAAAAAAAACAATACGCTATATATTCAATTCTAAAAGTTAACCAATGTACCCATTTGGGAAACCAACGTTTCCGACCGCAGTTTAAAAAAAATATATTATGAATCTTTTAAGAATTACTTTTACATGAAATGACAAAAAAGTTAGATGACGATAACGTTTACAACGTTTGAAGAATTAATATATAAAGGTGTACTATTAATTAAATGGAATGGCCAATTCATCGCTCGAGTGGTTAAATTAAGTGTCGCCATATTGATGCTAAAGTAATCCTACAAATAAAAATGAATGGTTCATTCTCTTATGTTGTACGATCTTAATAAAAAACATTAGGAGATTAAACAAAACATTTGTAGGAAACACAAAACATAGCGCATTTTCATGGCTTTCAAATAACGAGTGTTTGTGTTCACAAACACAAGTACTGCTAACCTTTCCAGTCGGAAAAATAAGTTAAACGCTTTCGACTTGAGAGAGGCTGGTTGGTCGGCGGGGAGCAGGACCTGGGAAACATATGGTTCTAGCAATAAGACACGGCCAGCACACGCTGCCGCCGCACTGTATCCGTGACTTCTAGTATGCAACGAGCAGACTGCAGGGAAATGTAACCCACTTGTTTACAGGCGGGAGCATATTATGTTTTTCTTGGAAATTTATAGCAAACATGGCTAAGTTTTGAAGAGGCTTAACACTTTTGAAACCAGTGTATTAAATATATATATATATTTTTTTTTAAGTTAAACTTCTTTACGCTCGCTTATCTTGGGGAGTAAGCTGGCGAATACGTGGCGAGAGCGTTGCTAATTTTAGAATTAACAATATTATCTTCAACTAATTATTTTTCCATATTATGGGCAAATACTCTTTTTTATTCGAAACAGTCATTATAAGAATTGGTTTGTATCCTGGATAGCGTCTCGGATAAATGTATCCGAATTTATTCATATGGAACTATTGACTGTTTATAAAAGTTTAAATGAATATTCAATTTTTTTTTATAATATTGAAAAATAATTAGTTGAAGATAATATTAGATTGAGAATTATGACGGTTTGACAGAAGGTGGCAATAGCGAAATTGCACGTCCCGGTTAGACGAGAGGTCTGGTTCGGGTCCCAGTTGCGACCATTGTCTTTTTTCAGTTTTTCTGTGTCTTGTTCTCTTTTATATTTTCGTTTAGATTATTATTGTTATCTTCTTCTTCAATGATTTTATTTATAAGTCCATCATTGCTCTCTCTCCTTCTTGCCTTGATTCAAGTTTGCCTCCCTACAGCCGATAATGTAATATTAGTTAACACTTTTGTGAAATAATTAACCAAAGATTTAATGACAAAATAAATGTTTCCTTTCATCCCCTACATACCACCCCTACCCCACTACTTCACTCCACTATTTACTTCTAATGAGCAAACAACGGCCATGTCTACATCCATCATTTATTACCAAAAACTATGATCTTTTGAGTATTGCGGCGGCTTTGAAGTCTGATTTAAAAATAGTTTGTCAAACACTGGCTAGACTCATTAAGGATGTGAGTGAATAATTTAACTATGTAGAAGAAAATTCTGTCTACAAAGGGTTGAAGAACCTCGTAGAACTGACATACCAGCTCCTGAAGGTAATATTCTTTTCTGAAACCTCGCGATCAAGAGGGAATTGGTAAATATTAGTTATCATTATGGACTCCTTATTCATTATTCAACCAGCTTTACAAAAAATGATTTTGTGTGAACTAAAAAACAATATAGTTTAGATTTTTAATTCCGAATTATCACCGGGTATCCAATCGCACTCAGCTCTTATCACCTAGTCTTTCATTCCCTTGAGTTAAATTACGACCACATGTTGTCTATAATAATTACTCAGAAATGTATATTATACTAGCTGACCCGGACACGCGTTGCTGTGGCTAATAAAACACAACGTCATCTACTGGATGGTTATCCAACCTTTATAACCACCGCCGTCTTTGAGTTTATCGCGAAGAGACAGACAGATGCTGCGAAGGACTTTAATTTATAATACGTAGAGATGGCGTGAAAGATTATAATAATGTGCATGAAATGCTTGGAGAAACTAACGTATTTAAGTTTTAAAATAAGGATTAATACTGTATCACTCGTACGTGACCATTTTTTCAGAAGATAGAATGGGTATAGTAAGCTATCCGTATAAGATAGATATATGCCATCGCGGACTTTTTTGTAGATCTATAAAAGCGGAATATTCCACCATGCATTGTTTTGTTATATCCCAAAAGGATTAGGCAGCGTTTTCGATGAAAGCTACAAGGCAGCTTGACTTTTTCCGACACTTCTAACAATTTTCGTTATGTTTCAACCAATTTACACAAATCATTGACAAATTATATACTTAAACCTTCCTCACTAAACACTCTATCTATTGGTGAAAACCGCATGAAAATCCGTTCAGTAGTTTGTGAGTTTATCGCGAACAGACAGACAGATAGACAGACAGACGACGCCGGGGACTTTAATTTATAATATGTAGAGATAGAGATAGAGATGTAGAGATTAGGATTTTTGTAAAAAGCATGAACTTTGTGGCTCGATGTATTTTACAATTAAAAACACATAAGTACGAGTATATTTTCGTTTTAAAACACCTTAACTTTCAAATTTTGATTAGAATAACTCTCTTTTTATAAATGTTGAAGGTTATTCCCATTAATGTAATATATCATTGAAGAAGATATCACTAATAAAATTCAAAAAATTAGTCGAAGATAATATTGTTAATTCTAAATTTTTAATATGAGATTGACAAATATGATGATCACATAAGAGATGGCAGTAACCGAATTGGTTAGACGTTTGTCCCGGTAAAACGAGAGTTTATGGGTTCGAGTCCCAGTTGCGACTGTTATCTTTTTATTTTTCTGTGACTTGTTCTCTTTCATATTTTCTTTTAGATTATTACTTTATTAGTGTTATCTTCTTCTCCAATGACGCTTTAATTTCATTCCTACTCTTTCATCGGTTTCACAAAAACTTTCAAGTTAAATGTTCACAAGATGTTTAAAATAACAATAATAATCATCTCATTTCCACAGATCATACTTTTAATAAGGACACATGGGTTAAAATTCTTCATAGTAATAATAAAAAGAAAAAATTGGGTAATTTGAAATTAGAAAATCCCTGTGTAATAAATCTGGCACATCGAATAAATAAATAAATTTATCTTTTAGTCCTATTCGAGATATATTTCAATTCTAGTAAGGAAATCCAGTAATTAGCCCTTCCCATTTGTTCACCTATAATATATGTATAATTATCATTATTTTGTATCGTAGGTTAATTTTTATATTCTCCCGAAGAAGAAGGGTTATTCTGAAACCGGTAATGTCAATAAAATTAAAATTAAAAATATGTCAAATTAATAATCTAAATAGAATTATGTATTTTTCATTGTAGTATATTATATTTATTGACTGTAGTAGGACAGAATGCGTATATTACGCATATATTGTTAAGAATTATTATTTTCAATGAAAAATTCACAACGCTGTCGAATATGAATGTAGGTATAAATAGACCGTTTATAACAACAAAAAAAATTATTAGTGTGCAATTCGCAAGCGGTAGAAGCGCAACTTTAGAAAACCAAAGTAGAGAAGAGTGGGGAGGCTACGAAGCACCGCACAAAGAGGAGACCGATTATACTATCCTGTTCTATCGCATCCTAAATCCTATAGACGTATGTGCTTGTCTCTTTTTGGCGTCGCTATTTTTCTTTTCATCGAGTTTCAGCTCACAACGGTGGTAAATAAGTTTTCATTTCGAAAATACAAGTCTGCAATTAACACGCGGTAGAAGTGAAATCTTCAGAAAACTAAAGTAGACAAGGGCTACGAAGCATCTCACAAAGAGGAGACCGATTGTACAATCCCAATCTCTCGCAGGCTAAATCCTAAAGATGTATGTGTTTGTCTTTGTATTTCAATATCTTTGGTTTATCTCTTTTTAGTGTCGCTATTTTAGTTTCATCGTGTTTCAAATCACAACGCTGCTAAAGAAGTATTCACTTCAAAAACACAAGTCGCAGTTCACATGTGGTAGAAGTGAAAATTTCACAAAAACAAAGTAGACAAGACTGGGGAGGCTACGAAGCACCGCACAAAGAGGACACCAATTGTACTATCCCAATATCTCGCAGGCTAAATCCTAAAGATGTATGTGTTTGTCTCTTTTTAGTGTCGCTATTTTAGTTTCATCGAGTTTCAAATCACAACGGTGCTAAAGAAGTTTTCACTTCACAAATATCGTACATATTAAAAGTTTTACAAACTAACATGACAAATTTTTTTAAAATTCATTAGCTGAGGTATTTCCATTTCCAACTGAATAAAACACAAGTACTCAAAAGTACTCCTTCAACAAACAACAACCACATCTAATAAAACATTACGAGTATCTTTGCCGTATTTTCTTAAAAAGGGTTTCCTTATACAAATGTAAAAATATTCAAGATGATTTCAACCAAAAATAAGCACAATACAGCGTTTTTCTTGGAAGCGTTCACGTGAGTCTGTAGCCGAGTCCTTGCGCTTCGAGTCCGAAAAGCCCTCGACTAAAACTTGAATATTTTCAAGGGTAAATCCTGTAGGGGCTGGAGAGCGTTTACCGCAGTCTGGGATACAGCTTTCTTTTTGTGCGGATTTTCCTGCAAAACTCTGACGAGGTAGAGTGACTACTCCACTGGAGGGAGGTTCGTATCTACCTACCTATTCGCTATCCTCTCATAAAACATGCGAATGGAAAGTAAAACTGTTTGAGAAGTGTTTTAATATGGAATAATCTATTAATAAAGCTTTCTGGTACTTTTAAATATGTAAAAAATATTTGCGTTATTGTCGTTTGTATACCAGGATGGAAGGACATGAAACGATTTTAACTGTACCTATCTATTAAGTGTAGTCACGCGGGGTAACCGGACTCTATTTTCTTCTTCAGATTTTTTCGTCTTGAGTTTTTACATTAGGAATTTTGTATTAAAAAGCGAGATATTTTATTCCATTTTTTGTTTGATATTGTGATTAATTTTCAAGGTATCTCAAACAAATACGACAATCCCATACGGTCCAAGTAAAAAAGTTGTGTTGAAGGTTCACAAAGCCCACATAAAGATAGCAGCCAATAATACACGCGTTAAGAAAAATGAAGATAATGTGGGTGGTTCTGAGTCGAAATATGATACAGTTAAAAATGACCTAATTTGATATCGACACCTTGGCGCAGTGGTTAGCGCGTTTGCCCGGAAAGCAAGAGGTTCTGGGTTCGAGTCCCAGAGGTGCCAATATCTTTTTTCTGATTTTTCTGTTTCCAGATTTTCGATTGAGTGTCGCTTATACTGTCTTAATTTTATTAAATTTTAAAATTTGAGGTTTTACTCACAAAGTTAAAATAAATAGTAAAAAAATACAAAAATAATTAGTTATGAATATAACTGTTGTATTTATAAAATGATGAGTGTTAATTATATTGTTGTGTATTATATGTACGAATTGATCAGTTTGTAAATGATCGACATACATTATGTCTGCAAGAGCCCTTCGGGCGTTTAATAAATAAATGATAATCATTAAATGAAATTTATCGTTAAACGGATGAAAACATTTTAAAGCCCATTTACGGTGTTAGTTACGTCCCAGGATCCGAGCTTTTGACAAGGCTGGTTCGGGTATTAGAAGTGGAATCGAGCCTGCTAGACACGCGGTATGTTTGCCCGCAATACCTATGTAATGCAACACCATAACGGCGTCACATATCGATGGAACCGCCACTCGGGGGAGGCAAATTTGTGCAGGGTCTAGACATCACAAGTAGACTTAAAAAGGGGCTTGATTAATACAACCCCTCCCCAAACACCCACCTGCCACTGCACAGCACCAACCCAACCCTCACCTACCCCCCACAGAGTGCCCCCCTCCTCTTGACCTGGGGGGATGAAACTAACGACAAGGAAAAAACTCTTGATGGTTGGATGTTAAAAAAAACGGTGACGAATAGAAGCAGTTTGTTGTGAACTGGTATTGGTGTCACTTAGATTATTCGCGATTAGATTTAGACTGGCATTGAAAATCAGTTAACAATGTTAAAATGGTTCATTTTGAAAAAAGATGATTAGTTTTCGTATGTATAATAATATTCCCGCGATAATGTACGGCTCCGAATGCTGGACTATGTACAACTCCTACTCTAGGCAACTCGAAACAACAGAAATGCGAATGCTTAGATGGTTGGCAGGAGTATCACTGAAAGATAAGATTAAAAGTTCACGCATTCGTGATAGCCTGGGTGTCACAGACATAAACAGTAAGCTGGAGGAACGACAGTTTAGATGGTATGGGCACATAAAACGGAGACCATCAGACCACACTGTGAAGTAGGCAACGTCTATGGAGCTTCATCGACAGTAATCCAGAAGAACTCCTGGATGACTCAATGCTCCAAAATACTTCAGAGAAACGGCCTGGATGAAGGCGATACTCAGAACAGAAGAAACTACAACCTGAGAACGAGAAGAGCCAACCCCAACAGCCTACCTAGGCAATGAGTTGGGACAGCGCAAGGAAGAAGAAGAAGTTTTCGTGTTTAGCGATATTCTATAGTCAGATATTTCCGAAATATCGTAATTTGAAATGAGTATGCAATTATATGTATGTAAAAATGTACCCTCTATCTGGTTCATAGACACCACCAAATCAATTATTTGTAGAAAAATTCGTAGTGAATTAAAATGTTGATGTTTTCTGGATCACTAGTAAAATATTTCAAATGTCATACTAATGTACCGGAACGTTATGCCTCCCGTTGTTATTTTATAACATGTTTAATATGTAAAACATGTTCACTTGTAAATAACATTAGATTTATGGTGAGCATTCGAACATTGTTTTCCTCGTAACACCTCAAAACTTAGTACTTGGAGATGTAACTAATATATATGAACTAATTAACGGACGATCGATAGAGGCAATTTCCCTTTTTTTTTAAATTTCCAATAGCATTTTTCTAAAATTTATTAAATTAAATTTTTTCAAAAATCTAGATACTTTACTTTCAAACAAAAAACCTTTTAATAAATAAAAAGAAAATACTTTGTTTCACGTCACTTTATTGTTATTTTTTTCCGTCTACCAGTTTCGGTACCTAAGTACCATCATCAGGACTGAACACAAAAAATACTGACAAATACAGGAGAATACACATATATATATACAAATTGTGAAAGAAAGAGACAGTAAATTAGAGTGGGACAGTGCATCAGTTGTGGGAGGGAAGTGGGGGAGGAGCGAGTGGGATAACGGGAAACTTATAATAGGGCTGAATGTTAGATTTAGTTGATCATGAAAAATAATAAAAAACCTTTTGGTTACGTTTTAAGATTTTCACGCCAAAAGTATTTTCGTTATTTGTTTTTGGGGTGTTATGCCGTGTCGCGCTACCTCCTTCTTTAGCCAACGTTTCGGACAGTGTTTCAGTGTCCATCATCACACATGGACACTGCAACGCTGTCCGAAACGTTGGCGAAAAAAGGAGGTAGCGCAACACCGCATAAGACATCAAAAACAAATAACGAAAAAAAAAACCTTTTAGTTGTACTTATTTATTACTACAAAAATAGTTTCGTAGATTATTCAGGTAAATCCAAAATATTTATTTTAAGAACTTCTTTTTTGCGGTAATATTAATTTAAATAAATAATCAAACGATATTCATATTACTTACATAATCATACATATTTTTAAGAAACACTGATATACAATCTACGAGGTTTTGAAATTGGTTAAAAATAATGCAAACCTTATGCATATCTACAATAAAATTTTAATGATAATAACGCACCCCATATTACGAACGCTTAGCCATAAATTAGATAGATATTAAACACATTTATGTAAATCAAACTTCAAAAAGTTTTTCTTTTTACATTAGCTCCAGGCCTCCAGGAATATAATCCCCCTAAGAGCATATTATGTCATATTTAGGATTGGTCTATTTAGGAGTTGAAGTTCTGGGAAGGAAAAAGAAATAAGGGGTGGGTAGGAATCTGGGAGTCAGTTTGCCCAGTAATATAAAATAACTTCTTGTAAAATTATTCATCTTGAACGAATCTAAAATATTCATTTTTATTAAAGTAGATAATGTGTAATAAATTTTACTTAAGAATTTTAATCTGATCACTTTCTGAGCGACCGATGAACAGTAAAGATAGATACTACCCCTAATATCTAGAATTAAATTAAATTAACTTTAATTACAAAACTTAAATAATTGGACGGTGGCCAAATCTAAATTGCATCTAGTCGGTAATACTACGAGAGTATTGTCCATATAATTCCTTGACGTATGCAGAATTCCAGTTTGGACGTATAAAGATGACACGCGACAAGCTGGATTAGCGATGTCTAAAATATATTATGCCAAAATGTCACGAACGTTACTAATTGGATAGTAAACCACGATACAATTGAATACAGCTTCGGTACTTCGAGAATAGGTAAGATTGACTTTGCTATATTGTTAACTAGAGAAGCCCTTAAGAGAGAGAGGTGCGAGCACACATTTTCTTTCTCTCTTTCTCTCATAGCCAGTTACGTTGCACAGTGCAGGCCTATTGTCTGTATCACACTATAGGAGCAAGAGAAAGTAGTGCGCGCGCACATTTTCTATCTCTCTTCCTATAACATAGATGGAGCAGAAATTTTACTTAAGTTGTGTGGTCTAAAGCACACTCGTTTTTTTTACATTAGCCCCAAACAGGAGGCCCTGAGAAAAATAATTCTAATAAATGAAATAAGATGCGTGGAGGGTCTTTTAGGAAAGGAAGGAGAGGACATTCTGGAAAGAGTATTGGGATGGATAGGAATCTGGAATCAGTATGTTCAGGAGTGACGGACATATGAATCCATCCCTCTCATTGCGGTACAAAGCAATTATCCGAGAGAGTACGGTTGGAGTAGTCAAAGGGACTCCCCCAACCATTCTCTCCCCATCCGGTCTGCCATGCAGCTGGCGGGAAGACGCATCCGCCGCCAAAACCCGGACAAACCTCACTCAATAAACCCGGGCACCCCTGCTAAGTCACTAAACATAGCGAACCACTTGGAATGACCTATTGCAGAGGTGTTGTTTAATCAAAAATGGTTTCTGTGGCGGCGGTACCTAGACCCGCCTCCAAAATAAAAGATGAAAAAAAAATAAGGCAAGAGACAAACTAGACAAAACAATACAAAAGAGGCAAACTCTGTAAGTAGGTATAGCAGCCTAGATACGAGTACACCTTCAACAGTTTTACAGTGATTTTTTTTTTCAAATGCTTCATTCTTTGATGAATTTAGTTTTTGTACCCGACTTTGAACCCCAATTAATTAATAAAATATCTTGTGGTAGAAACAATTATCATTTATTGGAAAAATTTGAAACTGCCTACCGAATCGATTGTTAGCGTGACACTTTAAAGACCATGTCTTTTATCTTACCACGAAGCCGGCCTGTTGTCGATTTTACACATTTAAAAAAATAAATTATATTACTTATTTAGAAAAAAATCGTACCAAAAGTATTTCTGGTTTAGTCTTGTTCTTAAACTGACTAGACTAGTCGTTAACGATTTTCAAATGTGTGTGTTCTGTACCAACGAACAAGGGGCATTACAGAAATAGTTTCAGTGCATTTTCATAATTCAAGAGTTGTATTGGCTAGGTAATTTTAATTTTCACACGTTTGGCTTACATCCAGGGAATCATCACGCTTTACTTGGAAGTTTAATGTTTGCAAAACTATTCAAAATGAAAATAGATTTATTCGACACCTTAGACACAACAACGCAAGGAAAATACACCAAGGAAGTGCCGACAGAAGTTGAACTTCTTGGTATTCTTCAACCAAGAAGATCAACTTCTGTCGGCATTTGCTTGGTGTATTTTCCTTTAGAATAATAAACAGAATTTTAGTCACTTAGAAGAGCGTATCTGTTACTGGCTGATAGGCAATACCAGAGCCTACGTTAGTAGAGGAACATGATTAGCAACCTAAACCTTTCATCTTTATCTGTAATTCTAACCAACAATAACCCTTCGCTCGCATAGTATTAGGGGGGTTCCCACTCTGACTCCTCCTGCCTCCCCCCTCCCCCTCCCCCACCCCTCCAACTCCTCCTCCCGTCCACCCTCCCCCTCCCCCCTCCCGCATTTATTTGAAATACTCCCCTAATAATTTGAATCGAATAAATAATCATAGATGTCTTACGAATCATGCCACCTATTGCAATTTTTTAATACAAATTTCATAATACCAGAGCTCGCTATAGCCTTTTTGTTAAAGAGTAACAAACATACATACATCCATACAAACTTTCGCCTTTATAATATTAGTAGGATTTGAATCGTCGAAATATATGTACGTGCATAACTTCCGAACGACTGCACCAAATTTGATAATTCTTTTTTTGTGTTTGTTATTGTCAGGACAAAGATTGTATCAAACTACTGGTGAGAGTGGTGAACTCTGGTATTACGAAATTTCCAATAGGTGGCATGCGACGGGACTGAATGTATGGAAAGCGGGAGGTGGGTGGGGGGAGGGGAACCAGGGAGGGGGGAGGGGAACTCGGGAGGGGGGTTCGCGGGAGAGGGAGAGTGGAGAGTGGAGTGGAAAGGGAAGAGGACGCGGGAGGGAAAGGGGAGGTGGAAGGGGAACGGGACGAACGGGAAAGGACATGCAGTAAGGTACCAGCTAGTTGTTAATAATTCCTTCTTCGAACACAACAATTTTATTTTATGGCTCCATTTTGCAAAGCTACACTGTAATGTAAGTGATATCCATTTTGACAAATTCGAAATCTTGGAAATTATAAAGAGTGCAAAGATGAGTTTAAATAATATCAATAACAAAAAAATATTTTAAAATGAGCCGTTATTATATTTCTTCTCTTTGTAAGAGACGCTCTACTACCCCCTTCCCCCTTTCCCTTTCCATTCCCGTTCATCCATTGACATCTTTAAGTCTATTGTTGTGATTAGTTTTAAGTAAAAACTGGTAAGCACAGCTTACGAAACATCTTATCTTTTTAAACAATGAAAGTGGTTAAAACTAAGTATTTATTAATTTTGTATTAATAATTCTGTAAAATTACAGCTTATATCTGATGCTTAATTCAAAGTAAGGCTTTGGTTAATAATCACAGAAGCTAAATGTTTGTTTTCATAAATACTTTCTAAAATTAAAATAAACAAATTGGTTAGCCGTGTCCACCGGTAATCGATCCTAATTTGCCGATAACAATGTAATTAGGTAATTACTCGTAGATAATCGTAAATTAACAGACGATCGTATCTATAAAGCAACGTATTTAGTGTCAATGCCTCCCCATAGCCCTGCGAATATAATCCATAATCGTTATCTAAATAATAGACGCCGGGTACAAGTATCTATCTATGTGTGGTGGGTACATGAACTTTGAAGGACTTCAGAGGTGAATCGCTAATAAACAGTTCGATTATATTGGGTAGACGAATCAAATTTGTTTTTACAACACAATCAGTTATCCATTACGACCTTGACCCGAGCTATCTGCGTCAGAAGCCGAAATAAACTATGCATGCGTTTACAGGTAAATGCCGCATAAACATAAATTCATATAACTATAAACTCACCTCATCGCATCGACTCTATTTTTAAACGACTTCAAAAAGGAGGAGGTTCTCAATTCGACTGTATTTAAAAAAAAAATTATGTTCGTTACCTCAGAACTTTCGGCAGGGTGAACCGATATTGATGATTCTTTTTTGGTTTGAAAGCTGGTGCTTTCCGTATAGTCCCATTTCAATTTGGTCCAGTTCTAACAATGGCATCCATGAGAAAATCACATAAGTCTTAAATTTGCATTAAGTATGTGCGCGACAAATGGACGAATAACTTAAAATCACGGCAACCGATTTCGATGATTATTTTTTTATAGGAAAGGATGTACTTCAAGGGTAGTTTTATGAGAGTTGGAGAGTTGGTTTGGGTCTGATTTTGGGATCCATGACAACGTAACGAAACTCTTCAATTCTTAAGAGCAAATTAACGATACTCGGCTGAATCTTAATCCAATTAGTTAGTGTACTTCAGATTCACTAAAAACCAAAAAATAAACAAAAATTTTAACAAAACAAAAAAACGACTTCAAAAAATGCACTAAAGAGTAAAAAACTAATTTCGTATTCTTCTATAACTTAATAATCAACTTTCTTTTTCTACTCATCAGTACGTAGGTACGATTGTTATTTTTGTAGTCGGTGTCAGCCAAGGTACCCGGCCCGGCGTGTTCACTTGACAGCTCCCCTCCCGCCGCAGCCCCGCTCTCGCCTCTCGCCTCGTCAAGTCGCGCAAGCGACACAATCACATCTCAACTATAACTATGTATGTAGTTACAAACCTACCTTGGCTGACACCGACTCCAAAAATAACAATACCGACATTCTGAAGAGTAGAAAAAGTAAGTTGATTATTAAGTTGTAGAAGAACACGAAATTATTTTTTTACTTTTTAGTGCATTTTTTGAAGTCGTTTTTTTTGTTTTGTTAAAATTTTTGTTTTCTACTATTGTGTAAGTGGTTTCCCAAAGTTAAATGAATGACGAATTAGCAACAATTTACAATTTTGTGAGGCGGATATGAGACGGAACTTTTTATTGGATTAAACAAAAAAAAAAAAAAATCGTGGTGAATGAATAGAAAGTTGTCTCTAAAACCTGGAAAATAACTTTAACCACGGATTCAACGCATACACGTTTAAGTTTTGTTTCCCCGCCAAGACAAGGGGAGTTATCCCGCTCCTTGTAAATGATTTTAAGTCTTATTAATTACTAGAACTTTGAGAAGACAGAAGAATAAATAATTTGAGTAATAGGAACTTGACTTTGTGGTTGCTTTGGAGTTTCAAGTGATGTGCGGTTGGCACAGTCTCGGCAGGAACATTAATCAATAGATAATCCTTTTACTTACTAAAACCGTTTGTGATATTATGCACGTTTAAGTGCCTACCAACAAACCGTAACTACTTCATCGAATTTCTTCGAATGAAAGGGAGAGATATTTAAGGATTGTTTATTCACCCTGTGTTACGATCCTTTGAAGTTCCTGTTAAATTATACAAATATGTTGGTTTGAGTACAATTCTTTATCGAAATCACCATTTCCACCAATCACCAATCTTTCATGCCGTTTCCCTGCGCAAGTAGGCAGAGAAGAAGGACCGCCGCATAGTTTTGTCGTTTCAAATTTATACAATTTTCTTTTTTTTTACAAGAGATCCACATAGGAGGCCCTAACGAAAATAATTTTCGTCTGGGCCTGTATCGTCTTAGAGGATGCTGTGTGGAGGGTATTTTTAATGAAAGGAAGGAGAGGAGAGTTCTGGGAAGGAAAAGGGTTTAATCGGTGGGTAGGAATCTGGGGTTCAGTGTGTCCTGGTCATCCGCCTCCAAGATCTAGTCAAACCTCACCCCATGAACTCGAGCACCCCTGCTAAATCACCAAACGTAGCGAACCACTTGGGGTGATCTATGGCAAAGGTGTTGGTTTTCCATTAAAGGTTCCTGGGGCGGCGGTATCCATTCCCGCCTCCCAAATTACAAAAGATGAAGTTCTGAGAAGAAAAAGGAATGATGGGTGGGTAGGAGTCAGGGGGTCAGCGTGTCCAGGAGTGACGGACTTACGAATCCATCTACCTATCTGCGGTGCAAGGCGACGGGTCGAGAGAGAGAGTGTCTGGAGAGTTGGAGAGGTCAAATGTCTCTCTCGATCCATGCAGGAGGTGAGCAACAGCATTCGCCGTCAAGACCCTGACAAACCTCACCTCATGAACCTGTTTCATTGTAATATTATGTTATTCTGACTCTTGACGAGACCCGACTCGTGTGTTCGTTTTACAAGAGAATTAAGAAAAATCAGGCAAAATAATAAACATTTTTTGGACTCCGTACATAAGAAATAATACATTTTGCGGTAGTAAGTGTATTTTATCTCGAAATTTTTGAATTAATTTATGTATTTAATAGGTATAAATATACCGTAAACACCGATTAAATTGAGAAGCGACACCAGAACAAAATAATATGATTAAAATTATTATTGATTAAAAAAAAAATTACAGTATAGCCCTCTTGTACTGACCTTCCGTGTAGATAGTTCTGCCACATCTGTATATCTATTAGTACTTTCATGTAACCTAGGTATAAGCAAGTGTTTCGTATACTCAGTCCTGTTATTGTTGCATTTAAACGGGATTTTAGAACGAGTGGCTGTTGTGGGTGCTTGAAATTCAAGATGTTAATAAAATCAGGACTGTCTATTTGACCATTTACAATTTTGAACATAAATATTAAGTCGGATATAATTCTTCGATCTGAGTCTTAATAAATTTATTTCTTTCATCAAGTAGGTTATGTTTCAATAGGAATACCAACTTTAAAATTAGTCTTTGGAATTTGTATTGAATTTTTTCGATTGAATCTGAATGTATTTAAAAATGGGGGACCAGATCGAGGAGTTATATTCGACCTGACTATGTACTAAGGATGCATACACAGATTTTAAAAATTTGAAATATTTCTAAAACCTCTGGAATTTCGAAGAACGAAGTCAAGCATTTTCATTCCTTTATTATTGATTGTGTTTATATTATAATTCAAGGAAATAATAATCTTCCTTTAATTGTGATAATTTACGATAATTGATATTGATATTCTTCATTTGTGATAATTTACGTAAATCGTAAATTATCACAAATGTGTAAAGATTGATAAGATTAAAACATGCAAAAGTGAGAAAACAAGTGAATAGTTCTATTCCCGCGTTGACTTCAACCCAACTGTCCAAATTTACAATTTCACTTCGAAGCGCAGTTATTCGATCAGCTGTGTACATATTTGAGTAAATTTAACCACCACAAGAAACAGTATCCCAACTATCCCATCCCAGCGGGAAAATACCTTCCTTAAACCTAAATGGATGTGAAATTTCAATCTAAAATATAAAGTGTCGGTTCTTGAGCCCAGACAAGTTGTACAATATATACATACAGAAGTTGCCGGCGCGGCGTCTCGGGCCGTGTGCCGCAGGTTCGTTGGCCCTGGAAATGTGCAAAGAAACTATCTATTTAGTGGTAGATTACGGGCGTATTATGAATACCGTCTGCGCCGGTACAGAGGTCACCAACTCGAGAGCCGCGAGCATGTGAAATATAAATGATATAATAAATCATGCCTACGCCTACAGTAACCCGTAGGAGAGGGAGGCGGCGGTAAACGACCGAAAGGATTATTTACTTTTGTTTTAGCAGGTGTAAGCTTCGGTATAGTTTGCAACTACTTATACATATTACATACACACTCCTGTTGTTTTAAAATAAATATATTGTCAGATACGTTTTTAGATTTTCACGGGCAAAAATATTTTCGTTATTCCTGCCTGCTCGGTTACTTTGTACCGGTGATTAGCGATCACCAGATGACAGTGGATTCGAGGAACAGGCTATTTTGGAACCAGTTCCTATGCCATTACCTGTCTCGGTTACTTTGTACCGGTGACTATCGATCACTGAATGACAGTAGATTCGAGGAACAGTTTTTTGGAACCAGTTCCTATTGAAGCATGCCTGATTACGGAGGCAATTGAAATCTACAACCATTTTGAGGCATACTTTAATACCAGCTCGTAGTGGAGTGGACTGGCAACACGGTATCGCTTTCAAGTGCATAAGCACATATTTCACCACAAACAATTACACATCTGCCCTGACGATGGATACTGTAACGCGTCCGATACGTTGGCTAAAGAAGGAGGTAGCGCAACACGGCATAACACCCCAAAAACAAACAAAAAAATCCCATACTTGGAAAATATCATGGTTTGCAATTCACACGCGGTAGAAGTGAAACCTTCAGAAAACTAAAGTAAACAAGAGTGGGAAACCACTATGCATTTCTCTTATCTGTGTGAAGAATGATTTCTATATTTTGTTCTCAAATTCCAACGCACCTTTATCTGAACATTTGGTCATCTTATTAGTATTTGTGTTTTCTTTGCTTGTTTATTTTGGAGAAATTTGAAAATTGGATAATGATTTTACAAGAATAAACATAAACATATTTTTTGAATTTCACAGGATTCGATCCTTGGTCTGCTGATTGTCTGGCCTCTAAGGTTCGTCAGGCGCTTTAGACCACTGGACCAATAGGAGACTTGCGTGGGAGCTTGGATTTATCGTATTATTTTGGAAGTACCCGTGAAATAAATAAACATTTTATTGCTACCTCATAGATGTACGTGTTTATCTCTTTTTAGTGTCTCTCGCTTCCGTTTCATCGAGTTTCAAATCATAACGGTTCTAAAGAAGTTTTCACTTCAAAAAGTTTCTTATTCAATAGGAGAAAATTATTATATGGAGAAGGGTCTCTGTTGCGGGTGGCAACAGACCATAACTTTTACATTTATCTACAGTTTTATTCAGAGATGACTATTGCACAATTGACGGTAGGAAGGTCACTGTTTATATTAGATTTTGAAAAACTTTGTGTGTAAACACCGGGGACATCAGCTAGTTTCATAATAAATATTAATGTGTTTCAAAACCAATGGTTCATGAACTGTACTAAAAAACTAGAATGACAAAATATGTTACACCTTTAGTCAATTTTATAACAGTATTTAGGGAACGTACCCATACTACGTGACACGTTTAGGGGGGGGGGGGTCTTCAAAATGTCACGCTCCATACAAATGAGCGGCGGGTTGCTTAGGATTTTGGTCACCGGGGGGGGGGGGGGGGGGGGGTTAAAAATTGCAAAAAGTTGTTGGTCACGTAGTATGGGTACGTTCCCTAAGTGGTGGAAGAAAATAATTAATTCAGTATTATGTAAAAATAATTATACAAAATAATTAAATGACGTATTTGACTTACTGACTAGTGCTGACATTATTTGGAGTAAAAATATTAATGAATTTGGTCTCCGGTGACCTTTTTATGTAATTTTTTTTTATACAAACAAAAAATCTCCCACATATCGTCACAACTAACCGCCGTGCCGTCGTCGAGTATGTCGCTGAGCCCAACCCAATATCTATTGATTTTTTTACTTTTTTTGTTAAAAACATCAAAAAAACACCGGAGACCAAAATTTCATTTAGATTTTTTACTCCAAATAATATCTCGAATCACGGGTTAAATAAAGTAGGTCAAGTAAGTCTCTTAACACCCTGAATTAAAAAAAAAAACTTCTTGAAATTTAAACGTACTCTAGAGGCAACTATGGCGCTTAAATAACAATAATAATTCTGAATATACTTAGGTATTAATGTGAAGAAAAAAAATATTTGGCTATGAAATATTTGGTTTTTTAATAATTAAACTTTAATTTTTATATTTTGATGCTGATAATACTTCCATTGTAAATTTATTACAACAATTTAAAATTTGTATGGAGTTCTTTCAAAAAGCTGATAAAACTTTTAAATTGAGCGTATATCATTGGAATACCGGTAAGGATCACATTACCACCTGATATCTGCGTCTGTCAAACGGACCGTCCGTTCTGGACAGAGTCAAGGGTTTTTTCACTCTTTATTTATTAGTATTTTGTATTTTGGTTTTTTGATGCTCCAGGCCACAAGTGTACAGGGTCAGCGGCTCATTCATGTTATTATACACAGTATCCAGAAACTCGTAGAACAAGTGGCAAAATGGCGAATCTACATCATCAGATAACAAAAATAAATTAATCGGAGCACTTCGATATTTTTTCTGCAACTAAATTAACAATTTTTTTTGAGACGGGTCAAAGCTTCGGTGCTTTTTGAAAGACAAGACAGCTTATATCAATCCTCTGACGGCAGATTTTTTCAAATTTCAACTAAAATTTTCAACTATGGACCCGATTTACTTGAAAATGAAAGCTCAAATCAAAAAAAATGTACTACATTAATTAATATCCGATAATGTACAGAATTACACGAATAACTAGACTAGTTTCGTAGTCTTCGAGTCTTTCTGATTTGATCAGTGCATATTTCATGACCCAGCCAAGATTGAAGTCATTCTCACCGTATCGGTTTAAACTCTCCTTCAACATTTCGCTCATAAAATATCCATTGGCATTTACTCCGAAGGATATAAATTCATCACGATTAAGGTTTTATTTGCACTAAAAATCGGTAATTTACTGCACACATAACAATAAATCAATTCAATGTATGAAATCTCATGGCGACTCACATCTGTGCCAGTCTTATCAATCGAACCATACTAAAACTTTTAAAGCTTACGATAAATTTCCTTTCATTCTCCGCTACAAATAATGCCCTTTATGGCACTTTAAAATTGACTACCCTATTGAACCGACTTTCAACCACTCCGTCCCTTATATCTCAAAGGAAGAAAAGGGACAAAAGGATTGGAGGCACGTCCAGAGGATACTGGACTCGTACCTATAATACCATGAGAACTAAATTGGAGTTAAGCACGGTTCCACTTGTGATTTTCCAAGTCGGTTTGTGTTTTTATTGATGGAAAGAAACATTTTCGTTTAATTTAATATAGTACCTACCTTCTTTCTTCGAAGGGTATCTCAAGGAGTGAATACGAACTTATAAAGGAAACGTGTATTCGTATATAAATGATTCTTAGCTCTTCTTGTTCATCTCAAATTGCATTGCTACTTTCTTTAGTGGAAAGGCTTTAGGTAAGGGCCTCGGTCTGTCTGGGTTTTACTATTACAATCCACCTGGAGACCTGGACAACGTAGCGTGGTGAATTATATTGGAAATTGCCCAATCGTACCGAGAACAGTGGCTGCTTGCGGCTTTGATCACGCCGAAACGCTTTGATTGAAAAATACTTACTTAACGTATATCGATTTCGTTTAATCTTTTTTTTCCATATTCCGACCTCCAATATCTTCGCAATCTGAGACAGTAATATTAAAAATTAATAATGTTTCTTAACATTTTAGTGCACTAAAAGTTACAGGCCAAGTATGTTGAATCACGTACGAATTTTATTCTCGATGTAAATTCACATGTGCACCAGAAAAATATCATTATGCTTTTCTCTGTCATGGGCCGTTCTTAACCTATAATACTGAAAGGGATTGTTTTTCTGGCATTGTCCGCAAGGTATCATCACAATTCTCGCCGTGGTCAAGAGTTCGAAAGATATTCGGTCCCGCATATGGTATTCTTTTTTTTTTCAGAACAGAGAATCATGTTGACACCATCGAATTTAGTTCACTTTACTGAGTACGGAGATAAAGACTTACTAGGGAAGTAAGTGTAAATAAGGGGCGTTGAGAGTTGAGTTTAAATTATATTAAACACTTGTCGCCTTACATTTTGTGAGTAATTTATATTTCTTCAGTAGCAGGGAATCATAGAACAGATGGAGATATCACTTCTTTATTAGGGTCATACCTTCTCAGTTTTAAACATTTTAACTTTCGCCAAAAGTAAAATTATTTCCAATCATCACCGCCAGACCCACATATGAAGCTTGTGTGGTTTTTCTACAATAATAGAAAGAAAAATCACAAGCGTTGATGACGTAGTTTAAGCATTAAATAATAATACGCTCGTTCAGTTTTTTTTTTTTTTTACATTACCTCACAGAGGAAAAAAAATTCCCCTCAGGGCCAATGTCATCTTTGAGGATGCTGTGTGGAGGGTCTTTTTAGGAAGAGGAAGTTCTGGAAAGGAAAAGGGTATCAGGGGTGGTTAGGAATCTGGGGGTCAGTGTGTCCAGGACGTATGAATCCATCCCTCCCACTGCGTGCAAGGCGATGTTCCATGAGAGTACGGCTGGAGATGTCAAAGAGACTCCTTCAATTATTCTCCCCCGATCCGGCCTGCCATGCAGGTGGTGGGCAGACGCATCCGCCGCCAAGACCCGGACAAACATAACCCCTTGAAAATGCTTTTAAAGGGTCAAATTTACGAGAATTTTTTAATGGACCAAAATTTTCAGGAAGCCCAATGTCGGTATGAACCTATGAACAATCAGCACATAAACATTGTAGGTTGATGCCATTGGCGTGCGCGGGAGAGCGCTGCACCGGCACAGATTGTCGCTGGTCACGTGCCCCCGTAATGGCCGCCGAGGGAACTGTGTCCGCGTCGGACTCCACGGGAACACGTCGGCGTCGCGGCGGTGGTAATCGCTGGCGGAGAACAACTTCGTCTTGAGTGAATACCAAACCTTAAACAAACCGGCATTTAAAGTTGAATGCTTAATTAATATTTAAGCAGACACCAATAACTTTTTCGCAACGTTAAATGTGTTTTCGTTATCAATAATCACTTCTATAATAATTATCGTGAAGATTCACGGTGACGGTACCACGACGGCAAAAAAATCAATAACATACGTTCCTTATCGTTATAATGCTGCAGCTCTTTCTTGTACATTACATAATAGTATGACAAAATATGAAAAACACAAAACACGTGTATTTGTCCCTTACAAAGTACCTATTACTTTTTTCCTTTATAGGAAACAGATATACGAGTATTACGGCCCGGCCACGGCGACGGAAATTGCATTTCTTTTTCTTTAACCGTGTGAGGGAGACGTATGATAATGATTGTGTGTTTCTTATGGGGGAGGGGGGTGCAGACATAATACGTTCACTGTTTGTCTCATTTTCGACAGTTGTTATTTAGTGTAAGAAAGACCTGCAGCACTATATTTTTAAGAACAAAAGCAAAACCATCAGCGCGTTGATTTTTGACGTTTTTGAACTCACTCACACTTCATTTTTATCGTTGTAACTATATTCCATACTTTCAAAATTATCGTCACGGCATAGTAATATAGGGTCCACGGTGCGGTGTGTGAGAGAGATGCAAGAAAATTATGACTTTTTCCTTTGTAGGAAACAGACCTACGTACATTGGGTATCTTTTATTTTGAAAGAGCTGCAGCATTATTGTGTCAAGGAACTTGTTTACTGCCTTTTTTGCCGTCACGGTACATTTATCGTAAATCGTCACGGTAATTATTAAAACATCTAATTACTTTAAAAACGTTGTAAACTTTAAGGCAATTGCTGAAAACAAATACAGCATAATTCTGTCCGCAACATTACAATTTCATATCTTTATTTAGGTATTTATTTATTTACTAGCTGGTTCCCGGCATGCGTTGCTATGCCATTTAATAAAGAAATTGTTTCTTCCTGCGTGTCCTTTCCCAATCGTCCCGTTCCCCTTCCGCCTCCCCTCCCTCTCCCGCGTCCCCTTCTACTCCGATTACTCCACTTTCCCTCTGCCTATTCCACTCCCCTCCCTTCCCCCGTCCAGCGATCCCCCTACCCGAGTTCCCCTCCCCCCTCCCGTATTCCATACATTCAGTTTTCAAACAGCTCGCGTGCCACCTGCTGCGATTTTTTTATACAAATTTCGTAATGCCAGAGCTCACCAATAGTTTTATACAAACCTTGTCCTGATAATAACAAACGCCCAACAAAATGAACTATCCAATTTGGTGCAGTCGTTCGGAAGTTATGCGCGTACATATATTTCGGCGATTCATTTTTATTTATATAGATTTACGCCCTTTTCGGGGCTTTTACATATGGATAGTACGAAATATACAGTATTTATTGTACATAACTGAACTGCCTTCGTAACAATATTTTATATTTGTTTAAAGATAAATTGAAGATGTCCACTGACTGACTCCAGATACTAATATCTACAGCCTGTATGTCGGACGAATATCTACAGCTCATATGTTGAACTAATATCTACGAACTTCAGAGTGTTGATTAATATCTACAGAGCGTAGGTTGAACTAATATCTACAGAGCGTAGGTTGGACTAATCAGCTAAATGTGTCCAATAGTCCGATATTAGGGATTTTTACATACATACTTTGATAAATTAAGTTTTTTAAACTGCATACGCAATATTACGTTATTCCAATATGCTATACATAATTGCAAATCCAACCTCTGCCAGTGCTGTAGATATTCGTTAACACTTTGGTTCTCATAGATATTAATCAAAGTTTGAGCTATAGATATTCGTCAACTCTTTGATTCTCATAGATATTAGTTCGATTTTTTAAGTTTTTGGAATTCCTTTAGATATTAGTAGACGCCTCCCACTGACTTGGTATAATTGTTTCCCTCCATTAGTATTTTGGGCAAAGAGGAATACATATGGTAGTTAGTTCCAGAATTACTGCACTGAAATAAATCCTGACTTCTAGTATTACGTAGTGGAATCCGGAAGCTTATCAATTCGAGCAATACCGGGCTGTCAACTAAATCATTTAGAATTTTATACAGCAATACCAAGTCTGTGAATGTTCTGTCTGACAATTTGAGAATGTTCATATCATTCAAAATAGTATTGTAGTTCAACATAATGGCTGGAATACCCATTTTAAAATTAAGAAAATGTAAGAATTTTTTTTGTATTCTTTCAATAGCTTGTACATGTATATTGTAATATGGGTTCCAGACGGGAGAATTGTATTCAAGTTCACTTCTAACACATGCAAAATATAACAGTTTAATACAATTTGTATTGTTAAAATTTCTAGTTATAAATCATCATTAATGCGATAGTCTTCCGCTATCATATGTGTCTTAGGTACTTTTGTGGTTGAGTGATAATTAACCCGTCTGCTTGGTTCAATATATTCGCACCTCACAATCCGGAAGCCTCAGTTTCGTCCGTAAATTCTGAATCCGTCACTTTGGGATCGAGATTGTAAAATATCTATGCAAGATAGCTTTCATATTTCAAAGACAATAAGAAGCATTATTTCGTTCTCTTTCTGGTTAAAAGAAAAATACACGAGTTTGCATGAGAGGAAGAGAGATATATAGCTTTTAAAATGTAAGGTCGCTCGGGACGTTTTTGGTCTTATGAAAGTATAACGCAATTACGTGTTTTGGGATGTATTTATTCTTAAACAAGCAGACGGGTTCTTTGCAAAAAGTTTCTTGCCAATCGTTTTTACTTTAGAGAATTGGCACTTTGAACGCGCTGAATAATGATTTAGATTCTGGCTACCGAACGGAACAGGTTCCCGACCTTATACAGTTATGGGTTAAAAAGTTAGGTAATTTGCGGTAGTTTAAAAAAATAATATTGAATTGGGAGAAATGGGGGAAAATATAGCAGTAATCCGAGTAATATTGGTTTTCTGTACAAATCAATGATATCCGATCAAATGGATCGGTTTTTTTATTTTATTTTGCGAGGGTCCTTGAGGATCCATTTTCGAAGAACGCCACTGATTTTTTATTCATATTTGAATTTGCTAAGAATGTAGTTTGTGTGAGAATACCGCACAAAATCCAAAATGCTCCCAACCTTCTGGAGCCAGTGAGACAACGGCCTCCCCAATTGGGGCATGCTGAAAGTAGTGGGAGGGGAAGGATATGGGAAAGAGGAAGTTGGGGAAGTATATGGCTACTCAGATTTGATCACAAAACACGGCTAAAGCCATTTCAAGCAACGTTTCAATTCTTAATCGTGGTCTTACACCAGCGCGACACTGAGAGTATCTTCCGCTCTGAAACGTGCCGCAATATACCTGATATTATTTTAGATGATTAAATTGTGAAAAAACAAATCAATGAAATAAAATTTTCTTGTGCACGCCGGGATTTGAACCTGCAACCTCCGGATCACTAGTCGAGAACCTTGCCCCTGGTCCACGGAGGCTGTCAGAATCGAGGTAAGAACCGTCGTGGTAATTGAGAAGTGTTAAATAACCTAAAACTCCCTCATTCCAGAAAATACTTATACGCATGGCAATTTAAAATATTTAATAAATTTATAAATTCTCATATAGAATGTTGTCAACAAGGAATACGTGATTCTACCTTTTTACAGTCGATATAATACGTAAATCTGTTCCTTACTTCCCGGTCTCCTTTCATAAGGTTTAGTGGGTCGATTAAATATTTTTCCTATTTTTATCGTCGATGATATTGCAAGTCCAGCATTACGCACAGATAAATATGAACTAATCGGCCGACAGCTTCTAAACACTGATACCATAAAAATACCATAGATAAATTTGTTACGATAATCGCCGACGTAAGTTTTTGTAACGCTGATTTTAATAAAATTTGTGTCATTTGATGGTAAAAATCAGACAATTCCTACTTAAATATCCAAAATGTCCCATAAGCCAGACGCTTTCAACTGGAATAAAAAAGCAGATTTTGATCTCACAATTGCTATGTGTGTATAAAAAAGAGTATTTTGGTGAGATTTAAAATAAAATAAAACAATTTTTATTGAGGCGATAAAAGTTTATGCCTTCATATAAAAGGGATTTTAAAAACTAGATTCGGGCAAAGCGTCGTGAGGGGATGCCACAGGGAATGATCCCTTTTGATGAAATTGCGTATTTACCCCCAAGGTGGTTGCTTATTTGACTATTTTATATCTTTATAAGATCATACAATGCAAAGGAGATATTTAAAAAGGCTATCTGAACATTTTTTACGGCCTTTCGTGAGATAAATTATTCAGACCATGTCACATTACTTCTATCTCACATCTTCCTATCTCCATTGTGTTGGCTCAGCGTCGAAGAGAAAAAAAATTATGAGAATTTAGACAAGCTACTTAGTGGATTAACCAATAATTACATGGCTTTCAATTTTTAAACGATTTCAAAAAGGAGGAGGTTCTCAATTCGACTGTATTTTTTTTGATTTATTTTTTTTATTTTTTTATGTTTGTTACCTCAGAACTTTCGACTGGGTGAACCGATTTTGATGATTTTTTTTTTTTTGAAAGCTGGTGCTTTCCATGTGATCCCATTTTAATTTGGTCTAGTTCTGACAATGGCATCCGTGAGAAAACCATATAAGTCTTAAATTTGCATAAAGTATGTGCGCGACAAATGGACGAATAACTCAATTCACGCCAACCGATTTCAATGATTCTTTTTTTATTGGAAAGAATGTACTTCAAGGATAGATTGATGAGAGTTTGGTTAGGTTCTGATTATCGGATCCATGACAAAGTAACGGAACTCTTCAATTCATAGGAGTAAATTAACGAAACTCGGCCGAATCTCTTAATTTGACCCTAATATCGTTATGGTCAAATTATGTCTGTCTCATATGAGCAGCACGTTTAGTATGTCTACCCATATTCAGACAAATTAGTGTACTTCGGATTCACTAAAAATCAAAAAATAAACAAAATTTTTAACAAAACATAAAACGACTTCAAAAAATGCACTAAAAAGTAAAAAAATAATTTCGTATTCTTCTACAACTTCATAATCGACTTACTTTTTCTACTCATCAATATGTAGGTACGATTGTTATTTTTGGAGTCGGTGTCAGCAAAGGTACCCGGCCCGGCGCGGCGTGTTTACTTGACAGCTCCCCTCACGCCGCGGCCCTGCTCTCGCCTCGTCAAGTCGCTTGTGCGACAAAAGCTCATCTCACCTATAACTATGTATGTAGTTACAAGCCTACCATGACTGACACCGATAGAGTCCCTCGACTATGAAATTCTCAATATAAGGAATCTTGTGAGGTTGTGAAATGGAGATGGTAAGTAATTTCAAGCAAATTTTCGATTACGAATGGTCTTTCACCATAACGATGTGAATGCCGCATAAGTGTTCTCAACCGTCCGGAGCCAGTGAGACTGTGGCTCAATAACTGGGATACGTTGCAAGGCAGAAGGACGTGGGGAGGGGAAGGATACGGGTAAGAGGAAAGCTGGCAATTAATATGTGGTCACCAACCAAGACTGAAGCTATTTTAAACCATAAATTCTGAATGGTGGTCATTTACCCGAGCGATGCTGATAGTGTCTTCCACTCTTGATACTATGAAGTGAAATTTGAACCCCCCACCTTCGAGGACCACTCGGCAACGGAAGCCGTCAAATACTTACAATGGTTTTTTTTGAAGCTCTACACAGGAGGCCCTATGGAAAATAATTCCCCTCAGGGCCTATATCATCTTTGGGGATGCTGTGTGGAGGGTCTTTTTAGGAAAGGAAGAAGAGGAAGAGGAAGGAAAACGGTATTAGGTGTGGGTAGGAGTCAGTGCGTCCAGCAGTGACGGATGTATGACGATGTTTCGAGAGAGTACGGCTGGAGAAGTCAAAAGGACTCCCTCGACCATTCTCTCCCGATACGGCCAGCCATGCAGCTGGTGGGTAGACGTATACGCCGCCAAGACCCGGAAAAACCTCACCCCATGATCCCGAGGAGCACCCCTGCTAGGTCACTAACGAACCACTTGGGGTGATCTATGGCAGAGGTGTTGGTTATCCAATAAATGGTTCCGAGGGCGGCGGTACCCATACCCCCCTTCCAAATTTAGTTACCACTAAAAAAGGTTTTATTTTCATTCAATATACGTGCCCATGGCATTACATTCTTTCTAACTCATTCATTTCGCTCCCATTAATGATTATCCTTACATTGTTTTCGATTTGTGATTCGGTTCTACACGGTTGTACTACATAATGATGAGGTGTTCAACGAGCTGGTTGGTAAAAAGATCGACTGGCATTTTGACGGGCCGGGTTCAATACTCAAATATGGTAAACATTTTTCACCCGTTTCAACACGAGTAAAGTGATCTTACCAAAGTTGAAAGGTGAAACCAATTACATTACCACCTCAGACACTCTCATTCATATTCATATATTTTTAGACTGCCGAAAATGCCAGAAGCTGTAGGATGCCTTAATATTTGAAGTAGCCTTAAGTCGAAGCCATGCAAATAAGGGTCTCATCAGAACTAGTGTTAGTCCTGGCGCCGGTAGAGCCTCCGTGCCCTATCAGGAACTGGAATAATCAATAAGTCACCCCACTACCCCACCCAATCCCCCCCACTCAACAAATCTCCCAACTGTGTTGGCGAATAAATATATCAGATTATTCAAAGTCACTTGTGCTTATTTTGAACTAGTCTATCATGATTTAAAAAGTTTGGATTTGTTCGGTCGTGTTTTATTAAATATACCAAACATAATATATTTAATTTCCTAGTAGATACTGTAGTAAAATAAAAACAATTTCAAAAATGCTGATTATTTATTTTTAAAACAAAATGTATCTGAAGTCATAATAGTATATTAAAATATAAGTGGATAAACAGGTCTTTAAATCACGCGCGATTTTTCGAAAACGACGGCATAGCCAAGTGCTCGAAATAAAGCAAGTGTTTTAAAGACCAGTTATCCACGAATACTTTAAGCTATTTTTTTTATTGGTACACTTTGAAAACATAAATATTGATATTATTATTAAAAATTTGGAAATAAGAACTATTAATGAATTCGTGATGTGACATCACAATATCTTGTTGTCATGGAAATGAAAAACACAAACATTAATTTGCAATCTGTCACATAAGATTAATAGTTGACATCACAGTTTTTACTAGTTATTGTGTGTTGTAAAATGAGTTCTAATATTGATAATTTAAATACCAAAGCAGAATCGCACTTAATACCTGAAAAATCCAAAGACGTTTATAAAAGAGAATATGAAAGGTTCATAACATGGATGGAGGAGCAAAATGTAGTAGATGTAGATGAACGAGTAATGTTTTATTTGACGTTTAAAATATTCCTGTCAGATTTATAGTTAAAAGTTGACATTTAGACTTCAAATTTTGTTGATTTTGCACATAAAGTGCGATTTAAACACGCTAGAGCGTACTTTAAATGAATAAAAAAGGGCACCAATAAAAAAAAAAATTTCAATTTTTTTTATAAACTAGCTGGTACCCGGCAGGCGTTGCTATGCCATTTAATAAAGAAATTGTTTCTTTCCCATTCGTCCCGTTCCCCTTCCGCTCCCCCCCTTCCTCTTCTGCGTCCCCTTCCCTCCTCGCATTACAACACCGCCTCCTCCACCTTCTTTCTTCCCACTCCATTCATCCTCTTCCCCCGTCCCGCGAACCCCCTCCCGTGTTCCCCTCCCCCCTCCCAGGTCCCCTTCCACCTCCTGGGTTCCCCTCCACTACCTTCTGCGCACCCCCTACCCGAGTTCCCCTCCCCCGTCCCGCTTTCCATGCATTCACTCCCGGTACAACCAGATTTCAAACCTTTTGTATTTTTTTTATACAAATTTTATAATGCCAGAGATCATCACACTCACAAGTAGTTTTATACAAACCTTTTCCTGACAATAACGAACACAAAAAAAAAGAATTATTCAATTTAGTGCAGTCGTTCGGAAGTTATGCGCGTAAATACATTTCAGCGATTCATTTTTATTTATAGATTAGTTGTTTCCAGTTTGCACCGTGAAGTTTAACATAGTGCATGATTTAGCAATACAAAATCATGGTTTTACACTTTCTGAAAAAACAATGATATTATCTGTGGAAAATTAGGAGCATCATTCAGAAGGCTTTTTTGTCAACATCGACATGATATTGCGAAGAATGCATTTGGTTTTGAATCTAATGCAGTATATAAATTTTACGACTTCAATGTCGTTTCGTGCATCTGCTGAAAGATTTGCTTGCATTTTTTGGTTTGATTCCTAATAAAGATCTAACATAATTATGTCATAAAACATTAGAAATAATAACGAGAAATCAACACCTACAATGTATAAATAATTAAAAATAATTTCATATAATGAATAAAAAATCACTTTGTTTAAACCACTATTTTTAAAACAAATCAACATGTTTCGACAACAATGTTGTCTTCATCAGGATATGTTACTATAATAAATGACAAACAAGTATAGACAAATTAGAATAAATTATAACATAGACAAAATATTAAAAAGTAGAGGTGATTAATTACTTACTAATCATAAAAATAGTTATACAAAATTAAATATAAAAATTATTTAAGGAAAAAATTGCATTTAGATAATAATTTTTTTTTTAAGAATAATTAATTAAAATAATTAGTCTAAATCAAAAAATAATTATAATTAATTGTAACTATTAATAAGAAAATAAATTTAAAAGATGGCTATTTTTAAAAAATGTTTGGTTATTTATAATATTTAATTTACTATTAATGCTTTTTCTAATTTCTAAAATTTCTAAATTATCCAATTGTATGCCCGTAGTGTTAGTATGTAAAATTTTAAGACCTGTATTAATATCAAAAGAATGACTTGTTTCCAAAATATGGTTGGCAAATTCAGAATAATTATTATTATTTAAACATCTTATATGTTCCTTAACTCGAATGTTAAAATTTCTAGAAGTTTTTCTAATATAAAAAAAGTTACAATCATTACAAATTAATTTATAAACACCAGATTTGTTTAAAAAATCACATTTATCCTTATTATTTAATATATCATTTTTTAATTTGTTATTTGTATAAAAAGCTGGTTGTACATTATTTGGCATGTTTTTAATTATTAAATTTGAAATGTTATTATTTAAAAATAAAATTTTTCTCCAATTATTATCATTTTCAAAAACTTGTGGATAAACAAAAGATCTAAAAAACTTTTTCTTAAATTTTTGTTTAACATATTGTCTATTAATTTTGAATTATAACCGTTATTAATTGCAATTTGTTTAATAGTATTTAATTCTGTTTTAAAATTACTCAAAGATAAGGGAACATTAATTAATCTACTTAGCAAGGTATGAAAAGCTGCTAATTTTTGTGAATATGGATGATTAGATGTTTCATGTATAATAATATCTGTATATGTATCTTTACGAAAAATGTTAAATTCGAATTTATTTTTAATGATAGAAATATTTAAATCCAAAAAATTTAAGCTGCAATTATTTCCAATTTCTAGGGTAAATTTAATTTTTTTTTTGTTGAGTTTATTAATGAAATTTAAAAATATATTTAATTGTCTATTAGTGCCAGTCCATATACAAAAAATATCATCTACATATCTTTTCCAAAAGTAAACATATTTTAATAATAACGCACGACTTTTAAAAAGTTTATCTTCAAAATTGTTTAAAAAAATATCTGCTACTAGGGGACTGGTGCTTGAACCCATTGCTAATCCATCTTTTTGTTTGTAAATAATATTATCAAATTGAAAATAATTTTGTTTTAGAATAACATTAAAAATTTTATATAAATCCTGTGAAAAGTTTTTGGAAATGTTTGAAGAATCTAGTAATTCTTTAATAATATATTTAGTTTAAAAAAGAGGAACACTAGGAAATAAGTTAACAAAATCGAATGATATTAACATAGCATTTTTAGGTACATCTAAAGATTTTAATTTTTCAATTAATTCAAGGGAATTTTTAATTGTGTGTTTAGGATTAAAAATTTTGTTATCAAAAATTAATTTATTGATTGTAGAAGCCAACTTATAACTAGGGGCACTACAATTGGATACAACTGGTCTAATAGATTTTTCAATTTTATGAATTTTTATCAAACTGTACAATTTAGGAATTTGTGGATTATTAATTGTTAATTTTTTGTTTTTAAATAAACTAATAATTTTTTTACTTTTGCAAGATTTTAAAGTATTTAAAATTTCTTCCTGGCATTTATTTATAGGATTCTTATTAATAATCTCAAAATTATCAGTTTTTAAAAATCCAAAGTCTTTTTTATGTAATCAACTTTATCTAAAATAATTATAGAATTTCCTTTATCTGCCTTCGTTATTATAAGGTTTTTGTCACGTGTAATTTTAGAAATATTGATAGCATGCTTTTTTTCTTCACATTGATTATTATTTTTATTATGATTATTGGATTTAATGTTTTTTATAATTTCACCAAATTTGTATTGATATGAATTATCGTTTTGATTTATTGCACAATTTATATCAACAGCTAATAATTCAATTTGTTTATTATTTTCAACTTGTATATTGTGATTTAAACCTTTTGATAATAAATTTAACTCTTCTTTTTTAAAAATATGGTTTGATAAGTTTACAACACGATCATGAAATATGTTTGAATTATTATCAATATTAAGTATTTTTGAGCAAGTATTTTGGATTGTATTATTAAAAGTTAAAACTTGTTTTACTTTATTAATACTATCACTTTCAAATGGTAAAGAATTATATCCAAACTTATTTTGTTGTTTATCGTTAATAACATTTAATTTATTCAATTTCTTCATCAATTCTTCTTTCTTCTTAAAAGCTTTTATGCTCGCAATAAATCTTACATGGTCATCAAAAGAGTCCCATTCCAGAGGATGTAGAGAACTAGCCAATTCCATATGCAATACTTTAATTTGCAGTTTAATATTATTACGTTTTTTAAATATATTTTTTATGTCTTCTTTGAGCCAAACCATTTTTGCTATTCTAGCAGAATTTGAGATCGATTTAAATTTAAAATTTATGTAGTTTGGAATTATTTGACGTTTTTGACATTCACGTAAAAAATATAAATTTAAACAAATGAGTCTATACTTGATGGTTAATTTTTTGTACATTTTTGCTTTTGTAGCCAAAAATGTAATAATTAATTAATTAATTAATTAATTAATTAATTAATCAAAAAAAAATTATTATCTAAATGCAATTTTTTCCTTAAATAATTTTTATATTTAATTTTGTATAACTATTTTTATGATTAGTAAGTAATTAATCACCTCTACTTTTTAATATTTTGTCTATGTTATAATTTATTCTAATTTGTCTATACTTGTTTGTCATTTATTATAGTAACATATCCTGATGAAGACAACATTGTTGTCGAAACATGTTGATTTGTTTTAAAAATAGTGGTTTAAACAAAGTGATTTTTTATTCATTATATGAAAAATGATACCACAAAGTTATTTTGCAAAGTTCGAAGAAAAAATAATTTCTTTTATAAATGATTACGTAAAATCATATAAAGGTTTTATTTTATCCACTAGACAGTATTAATCTGAGCAACTGAGAACTCTCCGAGCAAACACGTGTTTCGGGGTTCAGGGGTCGTGGATACTAGACGGCACTTCACAACACGAGCCTTCTCACTATGCAAAACAATGACACCGCCAACGAAAGCTAAAATAGAAGCCTTGATATCATAATTCGCTTTTACTGAAATTACATAAACATTAACGTCAATATGAATGTAAACACATAAATTGATCACTAAAGAATGTCACCTAATACTGTCTGAATTTTGAATTAACCGCAATTAACACTTTACTGCGATGTTCTGATCCAATTACAATCGATTGTTTTACTTTTAAATGATATTATTAGTTCAAATAATGGCAAAAGATATCAACCTTTAATTAGCTTATCTTCGTGACAATGACTCTGCTTGACATTGATTGCCAAGTTCGTCTTCGCTCACCGAAGCCTACCGCTAAAGCCTTTCTGTAGGCTCTAAGGCTTTGCCTCGAAAGCCTTTCCATTCCGTGTAAATGCATTGAACTCCTAATTAGGATTATGAGGAGTTCGGGGGAATGGGAAATTGAGGGGGTGTTGCGACGAAATGTTCGATAGAGAAGTGTAAATTAGGCAGAAATTTGCTACGCCTTCTAGCACAATATGGGTGGGGAAATTAACAGTATTACATTTTTTTTGTAAACTCTAGCCCTTCAATATCGATGTCTCTCTGAGTTATTTGTAAATTTTCAATGTGCAATTTTATGTGAATTCCATATTCACAATGTTGTTTCGAGTTTTAAAAAAATTAAAAAATGGTTTTTCATTTTATTTTCAACTTCAAGCCATACGATTTAAAAAACAAACCTAATGTATACCAATGGCATTGTTTTAGAAAGGCGCCTATTTTCCTGCTAATTAAATGTTTTCTGTTTTCAAAAAGAGCACATTCAAAATTAAGTATCTCACGTAGATATAGCTTGGCACAATATTCTAGCTAGAGGTTAACTCAAATTGTACAAAACTTTTTCGTTACTATAGAAACACTTTGTCTTTGGAATTTGTTCTCATATTAATTTGACAGTTCTTTTTTACAAACCTCAACGTCCAAAGGGGAAAGAAAATTTACTGAATTTAACCCTTTTCAAATTATCAATTTTATTGTTTATTAGACTAAATTTTCATTTCCATGCCTTAAAAACCTTTAAAGTCTATTTGACCCCTTTTGGGTCAACTCATAGAAATGGTTTTATCTCCCTTATTATCATAGTAAAATAATATGATATAAACGGTGTTAGAAAGAGGAAAAACCACGCTTTATATACAGATACAAAAACAAACCACAAAGGAAGTAAAATGTAAACCTTTATGAAACCAAAGTTTCGAATCGCATTTTGAAATAAATTCATGAAACTTTTTATAACATGGAATGACAAAAAAGTGACATAAATAATAATATTTATACCTTTGTCCAAAAAAAAATGTAAGTATGTGTTTTTATTTTGTTTCCTTATCAATAATTTTAGTCAGAAAAAAGTAAGGTGTGCCATTTTACAAACTTTTTTGTGTTTGCCTAAAAAAAATTGTATATTTTAAAAATTATATGTTTATGTTGATTTCTAAAACTTGAAAGCGTATTTTATCACCTTTCTAAAACAGACCTTCGTTTTCGGATACGTTCAGAAATATTTCATTTAATTGGATTTTATTGCAAAGCGGAATTATTTTGACCCTCTGAAATAATACGGTCAAGGTTTCAGGAGTTAAAAACGGTGACCGGCCAACTCAGAATGAAACCAACTCAGAACCACCTGAGAAAGGTGGTAAAGAGTGATGATAAAAAAATTTAAAAGTTAACGGCTATTTTAAAAATTATTTTTAAAATATCTTTTAATGACTTTTCAAAGAGTTGTTGAGTTGACTTGAATCTGAGTTGGCATGGAACCCTTAAAAACATCTCACAACTTTTTTTGGTACATGTTTTTTTGATGATTCGGGTTTTGTCTTAAATTATTTGTGAAGGTTTTAACCCTCAGTGACCTGAGTGCGAATGGACCGGAGACGGGGATGGGGAAGGTTGAAGGAGTCGGGGGCGACGGAAGGGTGAGGTGCGTACTGTGTACAGGCCCAACCGACAGCTTACGGGATTACACAAGTGACTCCGGCTTCAAACTAATCCGGGATTTATAACTTTACACTTTCGTTTCACTTTTCATTCGGCCGTATCGATTTTTCGCGAGCGGGGTCGTATTTTTTGGGCGGAGGCAAATAATCAGTTATTAAGATTTATGCCAAAAACAGGTTCGCGTGTTAATAAGTTGTTAATGTTACGGGTTGTTTTATAACTGTAGATGCCTGAACCCTGAACAGGTCGTGCGATTAGGCGGAATTACATGCAATTAGTACCGACCCACACATTATACACTAATACGGCCTGTCTCCGATGGAGAAGGCAGTGATTATAAAAAATATGTATTTCTACTACAAAAGCTGGAACACATACGCAAATTCTTTTTTATGACATTAATTTATTCTCGACAACATTCGGGCATATCCTTTTTTACAAATATGCAAATGGTGGAATAGGCATTTATCCCTGCCTTCCAAATGACGTAGGTGCCAATTCAACATAACTCAACGTGAGGTACTTCAAAATTATTTAGTAAATCTTTTAAATCCATAATTTTTTTATCGGGAACATAGAACGTATGCGTATGAAACAATAACAATATGTTTATATGTATACCACAAATTTTATTTATTTATTTGGTACAATAACTTATATTTTAAAACATTATTTGATAATGTAGACCTCACAGGGTGCCTTACCCACGCTGAGGCCTCCATTTTACATTGCGAAATCACAATGATAAAAACAACGGCAAATATTGTGATTGTACAAATATAAAGATGTATGTTTTATAAAAAATTGAGTGACATCGGATTCTCTCAGGATTTTCTCGCTTTCGTAGCTAGCTATTTACACAATCGTCGTCAGTATGTCAGTTACGGTCACCAGCTTTCTCACGAATACAAAACTAACTCCGGGATTCCCCAGGGATCGAACCTAGGACCCCACTTCTTTCTTTTATTCATTAATGATATAGGCAAGACCATTAGCCGCTCAAAATTTCTCGTCTTCGCTGACGATATCAAACTTTTCAGAGCTATTAAAAGTCATATAGATTCCATTCATATGCAGAATGATCTTGATTCACTTGTCAAATGGTGGGAACTGAATAACTTACCCTTCAGCATCCAGAAATGCAGTGTCGTTACATTTACAAGATCAAAAAACACATTTCTATTCCCATACCTAGGGGTACGTAAATTTCGTTTTTACGAAATAGATGCAATAAAAACGAAATCTGCATTTTATTTGCGATAAAAGCGAAATTTGAAAATTAAATACTTTCGCACCTTTTTACGTTACGTGCTTTCAAATGCACGATGTTGAAGACAGCAGCTCAAAAGAGCTTGGAAAAATTGTTGGTACACATGGGGCTGAATCCAACAAATGAGTGCTACAAGCACATTGGCAGATTATTTTGTCCATCGGAAGCAGCAAATGTGCCATCTTCTTCTGTCAATTCAAATTCCATAGTGGAAAGCTTCGCAAAAATTCCGTTTTTCAAAAGTGTACCACAAAAAGAACTAATTGACGGATACTCTCATTTTCACAGACAATTACTTAGATTGGTCGGCCAAGAAGCTCCTGTGGATGTAATGCAAGTTTTAGTTACATCAAAATCTTGCTACCCTGGATTTGCAAAAGCAGCTATTCAATGTCTCAATTGCCCTGTCAATAGTGTTGATGCCGAGAGGTACTTTAGTATCTACAACATTGTCGTAACTGATCGCAGGCAAACAATGAAACATGAAAATGTTGAAATTACAACAATGCTAGCCTTTAATTGAGTTTTTAAAATTGTATTTTTTTTTGCGAAATAAATGCGAAATTATCTATTTTGAGTTTTTTAAATGCGAAATCACGATTTTTTATTTGCGAAATTTATGTACCCCTACCCATACCACATTAATAAAATTATACTGCCTAAACGAGATTCGAGACCTTGGCGTGATTTTTTAAGCAAATCTCTCTTTCAAATCTCACATATCTGACATTGTCTCCTGCGCCAACAAAATGCTGGGATTTATTCTTCGTAATGCGAGATCATTTACTAATTGAATTGGAATATGAAGTACCTACATATGAAGCGCTTGTCCGCAGCATGTTGGAAAACAGCTCCATTATTTGGGCCCGCTCCGAACAAAACCAGATCCTAGAAATTGAAAGAGTACAAAAAAGGTTTATGCGTTACCTGTACAAGAGGGAATATACATACTACCCATTCCTGTATCCATCGTTGTTCTTAACAGGAATGCTCGATCTTAATACCTTAGAATTAGAAGCCCACCGAAAAATATTTTTGGGGAAAAATTTGTTTAAACTAATTTTCGGTACTGTACTGAATCCACCTATGTTGAAGTAGATTAACTTATATGTCCCTAACGCGTATACTCGTGGGAGATCCCACGTACTTTTTATGCTCTGAAAGCGAGAACTTCTCCCTTTCAGAATGCGCCATTAAACAGAGAATTTCAACTGCCTAACGATTCTGCATTGAGCATCGACGTCTTCAATGTTATATGTAGAGAGTTCAGTAACTATCTTTTGACATACATCACAACATAGTGAAACTGCCTCCATTGACTTTTTATTTTTTTTCTCTTCTTTTAAATTTTGTAATCTTCTCCATAATAATTTGGCGTATAATATGTTTTATGGAGAATTACGTGTATGTATATATGTTTTATTATTTAATGTTATAAAATTTTTGTTACATTGCCTTTTTGGTTCTATAATCCATAATTTAAATTTGTATCTGGTCCGTCCTCTCTGCCTACCCCTGCGGGGAAACGGTGTGATGGTTAGTTAGTTCATTTTTATCATTATTTTTAAAGATTAAAATCTGGCAAAAAGTTAAACGCAAAAGAGTCTCCGTAAGTGAGAAATTTCAGAGAATTATTAAAATAATCAATTGAAAATGCCGTTTTCGTCTAGCCAGAGAAGAGCAAGTATTTTGTACCAGGGGTAATAAAGCATTGCGCCTTGCAGCATGAATAATTACTGCAGCGTTCTAAATAATAGCCCCTTCTTGGGAACGAGAAGAGAAGCACTTCGACTGCATTATACGTTCAAACAGGCGACGCCGACCTTTTGTGATCCAAGGGCCAGAAATGAAACTCAAATAATTCAATCAAAAATGTGATATGCTATTTCTATATATCGATAGCGGAAATTTTAAATACTGTACGGACAAGAAATGGTGTTAACGGATCTATTCAATGTTATTTTTATAATAAAAAATCATAATAAGAGGTCTGCAAAAACTATAAACATGATTTAGGAAACAAAAACTCGCTCTCCTCTTACATCATTTGAAATTACTCTTTTCGATACGACATGCGACATAACGTTTTCAAATAAAAACGCTTTCTATTTTATCTTAACATTTCAATGGTATAAGGTATAAGTTTTTGATTGTCGTAAAGAGTTACTACTCTTTACGACAATCAAAAACTTTCTAACTTATTTAAGCTAAAACATTAGTGTTACAAGATGATGTGCAATGTACAATACTTTTTATAAAAATAAGCCCTATAATGGCAGATAATTAATGGAAATTATCAACATTTTCGGTGGTTTTAATTGTTTACAAATTTTTTTTTTGTGTAAAAACCCGTGCTCTTCTTCCTCTTCCTTCTTTAGCTAACATTTCACCGACGGCCTTGCAGTAACCAGTTTGAGGGCAAATTTATGTACCTACATCAAATTTTCGTATCTCGGTGTCTGTGGTCGAACTCCTCCGAAACGGCTAGACCGATTTTTTTGTGTATATTGGTAATTTTGGTAGGTATGAGAATAGGTCGTAAAGAATATATTATACCGCTAGGTGATTAGGGTGTCCCTATCCAGAATTTTTTTCTGTTTTTTTTTGACATTTTTTTTTGCATTTTTTTTATATTTGGCATCAAAAATACCTATAACCCCAAATTTTACACCCTTCCACCGCCACCCTCCCATTTTTTAATCGCGAACCTCCCATTTTATAATCACGATTTTAGTATTTTTGAGTGAACTAGTTTAACCGTCGTTCGTATTTCAAACAGAACGAAATTATTTATGTTGTTGAGTGACAGATGGCGCTACGTCCGCCTCATCGAACTTTCATCCACACAAGCGCAAGTCGTTCACGGGAAGCGTCGCGTCGTTATGTCCGTTACTTTTATGAAATACATTGATTTGAGAAAATGAATGATTGTTGTTTATGCGTTTTATCGGCGGGCACCGTCACAGCGCTCCATTCCTCTTTCTAGCAAAGATCCCATCCCTACACACTTACAATTCATTCGTTATTTTTTTTATTTAACAACCAAAATATCCACTGGAAATAATTTATATGACGGAACAACGTTTTCCGGGTCAGCTAATATTTATAAATATTAATCCCAGGTTTGCAGAAAAGTCAAAAGATGTCGCGCATTAAAATAAAAATGTATATATTTACGAAAGACACTATCTAGATTCTAGATTGAACTTAATTCGGAATGAAACTAAAGTAGTTATTAATAGAAGTATGATGCAGTTAAATAATAAATAAGGTTAAGATTATGGTTCAATTCCTAGATGCGACCGTATTTTTTTCTAATTTTCATATTTTAGATTTCTAATTTTTAGATTTCTGATATCAAATTTTCGTTTGGGAGTCGCTAATATTGACTTCAATGGTTAAATATTATAATTGGATGTTTTATTCATAAGTTATTCCAAAAATTATAAAAAAAACACACAAAAATAATACTTTCAAAATTTAATCATTAAAAATAGAAGTTATATTTCCAGAGTGGAAAATATTCTCAGTATTGCCCTGGTGTAAGACCACCAATCAGAATTGATATATTCCTTGAAATGGCTTTAGCCATGTTTGGTGACTGGATCTGAATAGCAAGGTACTTCCCCAACTTCTCCTTCTCATCTCCACTAAGCTTCAGCGCCACAACGTACCCCAATCGGGGATACCAAAGTCTCACAAGTTTCAGGCGGTTGGGAGCAGTTAGAACTCTTATGCGGTATTCACATGAAAAAATATAAAACAATATATATTTGGACGATTTGTACAGCGTCGATTTGGAAAAAAAATTACCTCATAATGATAATTGGAGAGAAAACTTCTTCAGCACCGTTGTGATTTGAAATTAGCTACAAAAAAAGACAATCACATACATCTCACATATCAATCACAGTTTGAAGTTTTAAGTTTTAAGACCCGTTCATATCTCAGGCGTAACTACCAAATGATATTCTATGGACTTACGTAATAGGTACATAACCATGTAATAATTTAATTTAACATACCTTATAATCTGTATTATATGTACTGTGTATGTCTTAATAAACAAATAAATAAAATCTACAGGATTTAGCTTGCGAGAGAATGACATAGTTTAACAGGTCTCCATTTTGTGCGATGCTTCGTAGGCTCCCCACTACTGTCTACTTTAGTTTTTAGAAGGTATCACTTCTACCGCATGTGAATCGCACACTCTGTTTTTTATTGATAAGTTCTCTTTTTAAGAAATATCACGTTAACCGGTCACCAACTTAAGCAGATTTATGCGTTAGAAATACGACAGCAGTCAAGTACAATAAGCGTGTTTATACGTCAACGCGTGTGTCTCCATAGAAATCGTTCTAACTCCGTTATTCTTTTAGTGACATCCCTAAAACAAAAAGTAAAAGGTCGATAGTACATCAAGCTGTACATCCCTATTCAAGTTGTCCATAGAAATACATAACAAGAATATTCTGTCAGTGGCGCGGTTGACACATATTTTTCCCGCCAAATTGCAGGGTAGAAATTGCCGGGACGCTCGACATTGTAAATTTTTATTAAATATTTTTATATGAAATGATAAAAAAAGTGAGGTGACAAAAGTGTTTATTATACATTTATACAATAGAATAAGTATGGTTGTTTACCCGATTTTAGTACCGTTTTCACATAAAAACATCACGTGAGTCATTTTTATTTTTTTTTTAATGTTTTTTTTTTTAATTTCAACATTTACAAATGATAATATTTATTTGTAATATAATAATTTGAAAGCTTATTTTATAACCTTTTTAAAACAGTTTTTACTATTCGGCTAGGTTCATAAATGTTTCATTTATAGAGCTTTAATTGTGAAGCGGTAATAACACAAAGTTTTCGTAAAATGCCATTTTGTTTGAGACATCATAAACGAATATTCGTGAAAATTCGGAGGGGTTAAGGGCGCTAAAATAAACTTTACCACAAGTATCTGTGTGTATCTTTTAAATAAGGCCCGAAACGTTCACAACTATTTAAAAATTAAAATCCTGCTCCTGGTTGGCCACGGCTGCTAGGAAAGTATTATGGACAATATTTACACAAACTTGTCGTGAAATATGCGTGCCTTTAAATAGTGAATAGTGATACTCTACAAGTGTTTACGGTCATTAATAATAACGAGATTTATTTATACCCGAGCCAAAGCTTTGCAGCGTTTTATGTAAACCTAATGATTAATAATTTACTGTCTCCATCCCGGTGTTGACGGAGGTCTGGATAAACAATGTGAAATTACACGAAGCTTTTTTATATTGGTGCAATGATCCATCACGCATCACGTTGTGTCAAGTATAGCAAGAGAGGAAGAGCACGAACTGTACAATAAAGCTCAATGAAAAGCTCTACACTTCTTACACACTAGCAAAACGATCCTAATTTAGTGGTAGGCATTAGTTTGTGGATCCTCAATGGGAACTGGCCCAGAAGGGTGATTTTGATTGCGACATCGAAACCCGTGCTAAATCAGCCGTACACGACACATTTTGATACTTTTCTTAAATAGAGAATTCCGTATCGCGCTAACGAGTTAAATACTGTGCTTGTGTTAGGACACTAACCCTAAAAAGTAGTTACTCTACGGCGCGTTTTTCCGCGCAATCCTCGTTAAAGGATGTCAACTTGGGAGGCGGGTATGAATCCACCGCCCTGGGAACCATTTATCGGGCAACCCACTCCCCTGCCATAGGTCTCCCCAAGTGGTTTGCTACATTTGGTGACTTAGCAGGGTTTCCCGGGTTCACGGGGTGAGATTTGTAAAGGACTCGGTGGTGAAGGCATTCACCTATCTACTGCGTGACGGGCCGGATCAGGAGAATCTGGTTATTGGAGATATTTTACCTCTCCAGTTGGACGCTCTCAACCCATCGCCTAGTACCGCAGTGGGAGGAATGGATTCACACTTCCGTCACTCCTGGTCACATTGATGCCCAGATTCCTGCCCCTCGTATATTTTTTCTTCCCAGAACTTTCATTTCTACCTTTCCCCAAAAAGATCCTCCAAACAGCATTCCCAAAAATGACATAGGCCCTGAGGGGAATTATTTTCCTTAGGGCCTCCAGTGTGGAGCTAATGCAAACGTCAAAATAATGCGAAAAACGTTAGTCATTTATGGATGTGTATTAGGCGTATATGTATGTAGTTTTAATTACTAATAAATAGTAATTCGTGTTTCAGCCGGCGACGGACGCGTTTAGATATCCGACGGATTTTGACTTTTTATCTCAATTGTCTCGTAACGCTGCCTTAACGCAAAATATATGAAAAAAAAGATTACTCGGAAAAACACAATGATTTCATTGATAAGTATTGTTTTTTTGGTATTTATAATATATTTATATTTATAATTAACTTTTTCCCGCGGCTTCGCTCGCATGGTGTAAGGGAGGTTCCCACTCCGGCTCCTCCACCTCCCCCCCTCCCCCCCCCTCACCGTTCTGCTTCCCGCTCTCTCCCCCTCCCACCCCCTTCCCCCTCCCCTCCTCCCCCCTCCACCTCCCCCTTCCCCCTCCCACCCCCTTCCCCCTCCCCTCCTCCCCCCTCCACCTCCCCCTTCCCCCTCCCGCCTTTCCCACTACCCCCCCCTCCCCCTCCCTCCCCTATCTCTCCCTCCCTTCCGCTTTCCATACATTCAGTTTTCAAACCTCGCGTGCCACCAATAGCAATTTTTTTATACAAATTTTATAATGCCAGAGCTCACCGGAAGTTTTATAAAAACCTTCTCCTGATAATAACAAACAAACAAAAAAAAATTTATCCAATTTGGTGCAGTCGTTCGAAAGTTATGCGCTTAGCAACACATTCAGCGATTCATTTTTATATAATAGATGAATAATGTGGAATAATGGAAGAGGACGTAATTGGAATTATTGAATGTTTTAAAATAACAAATGAACTTGCGTTCTAATTAATGAGCATTGTTATCCATACTTCCATACTAATATTATAAATGCGAAAGTGCGTGTATTTGATTGTTACGTTTTCAGGCCTAAACCACTAAACTGATTTTAAAAATTCTTACACCAATAGAAAGCAACATTATCAGCGAGTAACATAGGCTATATATAATGGTAAGCTCTTACGTTATGAAATTTGTATAAACGAAAATATGTGTATTTCATATATTTTAGCGGCAGGGAGAAAAGGCAAGTAAGGTGGGGTTCGCGGAGAGGGAAGAATGAGGGAGGGAGAAGGCGGGGAAAATGAAAGGGAACGGGGACGCACGGGAAAGGACATGGGGGAAAATCAATTTATTTCTTTGAATGGCATGCAACGCATGCCGGGTACCAGCTAGTTATTAATATTTCTATTTTTGAAACTGACAATTCATGGTGGAATATGATTAATTGTAACCAATCTGGAGATGGCCTTAACAAGCTGAAATCGGTTAATGTCAACTAAATTAAGGTGAAAATAAGTTTGATATGTATATTTTGATGGAAAGCTGTCACTTTGTGGTTTGCGATATTTATGTATTTATTTATTTACGCCTATTTAAGCTTTTACATACACATATATAACAATATTAACGAAATTATACTAGTAAATAGTGCAGGAAACTACTGTTTAAAATATTTGCACAAAAATAAATACAAAGTAAAAATATTAGGTATTGAATTTGAACCACACAGGATGTAGGTACAAAATACAAAAAAATCCGAAATAGTTTTTTTTCTTTCAGCCAACAAAATACTGTCAATGTGTTAGTCAATTTTAATAGCTTTATCAAAATATTCCACTATTTGATGAAAAAAACTTCAATAAGATATGCTTATATAATAAAATTGATGTACTAAATATATCAACAACATCGGAGTATTATTTGTTTCCAAGCTGTTGAATCCGTCGCATAGGAGTATAATATTGACTTGTTGACTTAGAATTGCTACAATAATATGGTAGGTACTGCCTTGTGACTGACCTGCCTGGAGTATGAAAAGAAATTACATATAATAAATCAGGGGTATTTTTTTATTTTATTTTCTTTATTGGGAACATTTACAGGTTTATAACATTACATGCATTAGAAAACCACAAATTACAATAATGAGGTTATAAACCCAATAACTAATGTTCACATCATGCACCAATAATAATGAAAAAATCTATAGTTATTAAGTTTTTTTTTTTTTTTACTTAATATTATATAGTAAGGAGCTAGATAAGCTGTCTAGGGATAGCCTAGCTATACTGTCTAATAAATAAAGATACAGACAAGATAAGATAAGATTAAAAAAAAAACAGAGAAAAGTTGAAAAAATAACTAAATATATATATTCAGTCATTCCTTCAACCCTTTCAATGTTTTCTATATTATCTATAATAATTATCAAACATTGAATTTATGACTTTATACAAACAGGTTAAATCGGAAATGATTCTACGATCAGATAATTTTATTAAATTTAATGAACAAAGTACGTTATCGTAATTTAGGCATTCACTAGGAATGCCCATTTTAAAATTCACATATCTTAAAAATTGAATGAAATAAAACAATAACCTTGATTGTAACCACGTCTTATTGAATTTTTATAATACCGACCGGTTTCGCTTTACTCAAGCATCTTCAGGGTATAAAATCATCATCATCAGTTTAATTTTATACCCTGAAGATGCTTGAGTAAGCGAAACCGGTCGGTATTATAAAAATTAAATACATCGTGGTTAAAAATGAACTTATTGTTTTATTTCATTCAGTTTTATATTTGTTTTATTGTATTATTGTTGTAACAGACGTCTTGATGCATGAGATCTTGTTTACGTGAAACTTTTGTAGCTGGTCGCCACACCTGTATTATTGTCTATCAGAGAACAGTAATCAACTTATTGACAAGTCAATTCTTGCGAAATGTTACATGAAAAAACTGCAAGTGTTATTTAAAAACCAAAATACTTCGCATTATCACAAACAACAGGTGTGAAATAAGGTCAACCCATGCAAGAAAAACACTTCGTGTCTAAACTAGTTCGTTTACGTGAAAAATCACAGCTGGCCGCCGCACGTGTTATTAAAGAACTAAGCACTTAGCAACCAAAACGCCTTACATTATATTGATGATAAATCCTGCATTTTAAGCAGGTGCGTTCATCCACCTGGAGAAATCAGGTCAACTCAGGCAAGAAAACAATACGCATGTCCAAACCAGTTTGTTATTCAAACGAAATAGAGCACACAGGACACCTGCCTCAAACACCTGGAGTAATTAAGATAAACAACAGATGCAGAAATGAAAACATGTTTACGTTTTTCTTCAAAGCAGGTGTACGCAAAATTTAGTATAAAAACCGTCTGAAAATAAATATTTTATGTCATTACCCGAAAGGTCTTTGAGTCGTTATTTATAAACCATCTCCCGAAACTGAAGTGACGATTGGAGTCCAGCGCCCTATTGTTTATAGTATTTGTATGGAACAGAAAACTGGTCTCATACAATTGTTATTATTATTAATAGTTCACGGAAACACAGGTAAATCAAGTAAGAAAGAAGGTACGTACAGTTATAGATTGAACTCACCAGAAAGGTGCCTTTGAGGTTTTCCTCAAAGCGAGAAAAATTCTTAAATTATTTTCGGCCCATTACCACATGTTGTTAATTTTGATTCAATCATCACACATCGTGTCACGGAAAAATTAAAAATATATGTGTTCTAAGAAAAGGAAAATTTTGCAAAGACTCTTCACACGAATAACATGAAATCTTAATTCTTGGAAAATAAGATCAAAGAGTACTCAAAACTACTTTTCATTCCGATCATCCAACGATCATCGATGTTTGTTTGCGAATTCACAGCAGATTCCGAGTTCTTTTAACGATTTCTTTCGTTTAATACGAGTAATCAGAGATATTTAAGTTAAGTATACCTACGTTAAGAATGGATCTTAAAATAACGACAGCTTGACAAATTATACATTAGTCCTTGTCTTACTCTTACTTCCCACTCACACTAATCTATTAGTCAGTACATTTCGATTAGTAATTAGAAACTGTGGAAGTGAGAAGTAGAAACATTCTAAAACATGGGTAAAGCAATGTTTCTGAAAGGAACTTAAAGGAAATTTATTTCCTTCATCCCTCCCTGCCTCTTGTTTACATTTATTGTAACAGTGACAGATTATCTCCTTCTCAAATTACACGTGTTACCTATTTCTAAAACAGATTCCCGGCTCAACACAGATGAATGAGATGGGAACATAATGGTGTATTACGGTAAGAGGACCTTTTCGTATTACTGTGCCTTTGGCAAATGATGTAGATGCACTTTAAGAGAAGTGTTCATAATAACTCTTGGTGCCTATTCTCACGCTTTGGTCTGGTATATATTTATAGTCGAAGTAACGAAGGCATCTTGCCGACTTTTATAAATTCAAAGTTACTTTTATTTCGTACGGCAATTACTTTATCTAGATAATTCTGAAATTAGCTTTGTTGGGAAATATAATTAAAAGATGGTAATAACTAACTAACTAACCATCACGCCGTTTTCCCGCAGGGGTAGGCAGAGAGGACGGACCGCCAAACAACTCGACCTTGGTACACACTCCTTGTCTCGTTCACATACACACATCGGCTCATACACGCTCTTTTATTATTCCGACTCTTCACATAATCTAACGCAAGTATTTTTATTTTTTTTTATTTTTTTTATTTCATATATTTTTTATTAGTAACAGATATTTGGGTTTTTTTTTTGGCTACCACACTAGGCTAATTTGATTCACTTGATCGTGCCATGTTTTCCTCGGGCATCCCCGACTTCTTTTAACATTCACATTCATATATTCTCCTTATACACCTTTCCTCGTACATTCTCTCTACATGCCCAAGAGCGTCCCTTTCTTAATCTTACTCATCAGGCTCACATCAGCTTTGCATTCTTCGCGGATCTACAGATTTCTCACACGATCGTACATGGTTTTACCGAACATATGCCTCAGGGATCTCATTTCTACAGCATTCAGTCTACTTTCATCCTTCCTCTGCCAGTTCCATGCCTCACTGCCATGCACTAGGGTAGGTACCAGCACTCCATCATTGACGGCTAACTTCGCTTCTTTGGACAGTTTTTTGTTGGCGCCAACGGCGTTCAGTCCTCCATTAATGGAATTGCCTGCATTTACCCTTCTTTCGATATCTCTGTCAGCCTTCCCATTACACAAACTCATCCACCTGCTCCAAGTATTCACCATTCACAACTATATTGCACATTGTTTTCATACTATCTCTTTCAAATACCATGATTTTAGACTTACTTACATTCATCATTAACTCATTCTTCATACATACTTCGTTCATCCTTGTCACGAGAAACTATTGATCTTCCATACTGTTAGAAATCAGCACCGCATCATCAGCCTATACTATACGCTTATTATTATACTCCTTGACAACTTATGTATCTATAATAACGTATACATGTAAAATCCTTGTTTGGGGTAGTTAACAAATTTTGATTTGAATATATATATATACATATATAAAATAGGTAGGCCGGCTTCTTCTCTCTGCCAAGCATTATATGTATAAATAGTTCAAGTACACACATTTTTACACAGTGAAACGTTATTCAAAGACCTAACGAATATTAGTCTTCCAATTATCTCTATGGTACGGGGGATGCTACTACTAAGGAGTTATTTTCTCAGTCAAGAACTTTGCATCGTTTGTGCTTTTTTTGTTACACTTACTTTTGAAAAATTGTTTTTTGGCAGATAATGAAGATTAGGCGTTTGTGCGATTTTCGTGGCATTTAAGAGCGTTTAACCAGCCAGCGGACGAAAATCCACATTTCGTCGAAAGTTGTTCTTCCGATCGTGCAGGGCGGTTACAATGAGAAAGATTAATTATTCTCCGTACCAGCTTTTTTAAATTATAACTCAATATCGAATTTATTTCAATCCAAATTAGCTTTAATTTATACCTTCATCCAAAAATGCTGAAAGGCGTGATGATAAAACTATTAAAATAGTGTACTTTTTGTGGTTATTTTTTGGTTATAAGTATTTATCATTTTTCAATAATGTCTAAATTTAATAAGAATGTTAAAAAAATCTGAAATATATTAGTTTGTAAGTGCGCAAATAAATACACAAATGGACCAATTTTCGTCAAGAAACACATGTACGTACATATTTTTTAATGATTTTATTGAAACTAAAATTAAAATTCTAATACATACGTTTGCTAGATAATGTATTGATTTATTTTACTGCATGATTATATTATTTGAAATGGGTGTGGTATAATACAAAAACTTTTTTGAAAATTTAACAAATCTGCCAACGACTTATGGAATAACCTTATTATAATAAAAATTTTAAAAAATTCTCAAAATTTATTACCTACGAATGCTAGATAAAAGAACAATCTTTCGAAATCCATTTATAATTTTTTGTGGAAAAGAGTCAATACGTCTAAAACCTTTTTTGAAAATGACGTATTTCCGGTTTTCTCTGGTGATGCCCTCTTAAATGGAATTTCGTTTACTCATTGGCAATTAATATGATTTTAAACGGTCATCTTGCTTACTTTCGGCTGTCGTTTGATGTCCTTTGTGGTCATAGAACTAAATTGACTTACAAATGTTAAATCTACCATTAATTTGGACATTGATTGTTTGGGCTCACCTGGCTCTGGATTTGGGCATTTAAAAAAAAATGTGAATTCCTCACAAGAGTCCCAGCTGCTCCCGTCTGGAGCCAATGAGACTATGGCATCCCCAATTGTAGTATGTTGTGAGGCTGAAGGTAATGAGAAGCGGAAAGAAGTGAGGAAGAGGGAGTTGAGGAAGTACCAGGCTATTCAGATTTTGTCACCAAACACGGCAAAAGCCATTCCAAGCAACGTTTCTTACACGTAGTGGGAGGGATGGATTCAAATGTCCGTCACTCCTGGACACGCTGACTCCCAGATTCCTCCCCACCCCATACCCTTATCCTTCTGAAAACTTCCGCTCCATCCTTTCCCTAAAAATACCTTCCACTCAGCATCCCCAAAGAAGACATAAGCCTTGAAGGATTTTTTCCATATGGTTTCATGCGTAAGGCTAGTGTATTTTTTTTATAAAAAAGTATACCCGGAGAGGATGTATGACCGCATATCAAAAATCTGCGTATTTATAAGGTTTCCAAAATTATAATTAGCATACTTATTGACCTTTTGACCCTCTCCAGTCTGACTCTCTCGACCCATCGTCTTGCACCGTAGTGGGAGGGATGGATGCATACGTACGTAATTCTTTTTTGTACCTCGTAAACGTAAAAAAGGAGAAAAATCATTAAATGCCGTCGTTTAATAAAAATATTACATTATATGGCCAAATATGACACCAATGATCCCAAAACACATGATTAAGAATATCTTTGTTTTTTTCTTCTTCAGAAATCACAACTTCCAGAAAACTGGTTGCCATTAAGAGGTATATTCTACGCATCGTTGTGTTCAAATATACGAAAACATAATATTATGACAATTTGAACCTTATTTTTTTGCGTAAAATTTGTAAACGTCCACGTATGTTTATAATAAATTATCGAAATGTTTCTATATTCTTAACTCAAAAATTCATCTCCAAAATAGCGTCAAAGACAATAAACCCGCCTCAAACATTTCATTATCAGCAGCTTATTTCACTCTAAGCAAGTTTAGCTTCTGTGGACTACTCCCCCTCAAGGATAGCTCCATTGCCGGTTCTTGAATTAATTAGTACCTAGTAACTTTAGCATAGCAACGCTAAATTATCACAAATTCTCTGTCTTATTATTTTAACATTGATGTATGAGAAATAATTATTTACTTAAATAGTTAAAGACGGCTGCCTCGACTTGCTCCCACACAAACATATCTTGTCGATACGCCAAAACAAATAATACTTAACACTCCAGCAGATATTATAAGTAGTGCGTACACCATATCAGGGTTGTGCTCAGCATCGTTAAGTCAATTTATATGTACATATTGTTAGTTTTTTTAATGTGAATATTGTTCTAACTGCTCCCAACCGTCCAGAGCCAGGGATAGAATGGCATTTACAATATTGTCATTTTTTGTCCTTTTTATTTAGCTATTTAATTTTGTCATATCCATGATCTATCTTCTAAAACTACTATAATAATATACAAATACCTATGTAAGAAATACAGCGAAAGAACGCGGATGGACCCCCTCGAAATGTGGTGCTGGAGAAAATGCTCAGGATTCTAAGGACAGCCAGACGCACAAATGTGTCCATTCTGGAAGAGCTAGGATCCACAATAGGCTTTCAACGATCTGCCCACAATGTATCTTACTCATCAAACTTAAGACTCCAACTTGGAGATAGTCATAGTACCTGGAAAAGTGGAAGGCAGAAGAAGCAGAGGAAGGTCACCAATGCGCTGGAGTGACCAGGTGTGGCTGGTGTCTGTTACGTCGGTGTCTGCAGCTCTCCACACAGCGCAGGACCGCGAGAAGTGGAAGAGCCTATTCCACCGTGGAAACTGACGAAGGGGTCACGGTCCAAAGCAATGAGGAACCAACTTGAGAAAATCTCATACCTACTAACTTTTGGCCTTTATAACATTCATTAACATTTAAAAAAATTGTAAATGTTCAAGTTCGAACTTCGATAAAAGTTATTTGTCTTTTTCCGATTTGAATTTCCGATTTAAAATACGACCTCGAACGGAGGCCGTCCAGGAGCTCATTTCGAATGGATTTATGACGGAAAAGCTGAATTATCTCTGTAACAAGAATATTATTCCCCTTACTAGTATAAATAGTTCTTTGCGTAAAAACAGGATTTTAATGCGACTCTCTACCGTTTACTTAATCAAAAAAAATTATAATTAACATTTCTCTTCTACATTCTTGAATAAAAATTGTTGAATGTATTCATGATCGAGATTTTGTTATAATTGATCCGTTTAACTTACTTCCGCTAAACTAATAGTACATATAAAAATAAAATAAATCTTCTGTCATATATGTACCCTCATAATGAAATGTTATGACCGTAATAGTGGGTATATCGAATATAAACCACATTTCATTAGTGATTATTAACGATAGTTCACTCTGGGTAAGATCTCTTTATTTATTTAGCAATGTTTATCTAGCTTGGTAAGTGAGAATACTAAGTATAATAAATACTAATCACTGGACAATGAAGGCATTGATCAAAAACGATCAAATTAAAGGACCCCTGATCGCTTTAATTTATGAAGTAACCAAATCTCATGAAAAAAAATCTTAAAAAATACCCAGTCTAATCGAACTTTTCATCTATTGGATAATATGATAAATAAACACGACATTCAGATTTTTTCAACCGACTACTTCGAATTATATAAAATTTAGAAATCTCGAGACATTTCGAATTCTCGAGACATTTCGAATTCTCGTTGACTTTTGCATAGCCCTGAAATACACGTCCTTATTACATTGTATAAACAAACTTGTGTTCTTTCATCAATGTCTCTTTTTGTATTAGGTACTTGGGAAAATGGAGGCCAATTTACTTCCAAATAAGATTGTGAAATGGTAGCGTGGGTGTGAAGGGAAATCTGTTCTCAAATTGACTTTTATCTTTGCTAACTGCTAACGCGCTTCATTTTTATTTACATAATAATAATATATGTTTCTCTCGAGAATTTCGTTACTTCAGATAATTATTTTATTTCTGACGCAATGAGAATAAACTGTGTTTCCATACCAAGGATATTTCTAATGATTGTTTTAAAGATTAAGAATTGAAGAATGTTCTTTAATCTGTGGCTCACTAGCCTACAATAATAATGATTACAACGTAAGTTCGTTATCTTGGTTTATTGTGAATAACAATTATCGCAAGTAGTATTGTATTTATGTCAACGGTAGCGACTGTTTACTGAGGCTTCTAGAATAGATCTAAAGCGCAGCGGAACACGTCAGCTGTTCTCTTGTAGATACTGTGTGCCCGCTCGTCAATCTCCGGAAACCCGAACCTTTCCGAGCGGCGCGATGTGCGAATATACCTATATTCACATATACTACAGTTAGTGATAAGTAATATTTTTAAGCAATGGAAACAAAAATAATATTGTATTCTGCTTATAATTTGTCGTTGTTCCAAAGAATGTATTTTGTATATAGATTAACTCCTTACCTCTTGACTGCCTGCGTGGTAGAGGGGTATGATTTTTGACTAGCAAATCGGAGGTCGCGGGTTTGAAACCCGGCATGCGCAAGTAAATTTCATTTACTTTACAGGCTTTAGACGTGTTTTGTGACCAGATCTGATAGCCAGGTACTTCTCCACATCACTATTCCCCATTTTCTTCGCCTCTCACTAGCTTCAGCCTCAAAATCTACTCCAATTGGAGATGCCATAGTTTCACTGGTTCCAGACGGGAGCAGTTGAGGGTCAGAATGACAGATTATGAAAGCTTAAAGAATTTTATTTTATAGCAAGGTACCTATTCATTTTTTTAATCTTCATTATAAACACCCGCTAAACTGCCAAAGCAGTTTGTCAGCAGGTCAATTTCACAATATTAATAAAACATTAAAGCACACTTATAACAATAAACCATAATAAAGAAAAGAGATTTAAAAGAAAAACATTTAAGTGACTACAATACTGAGTATAGGCACAACATACATAGACGGATAGATAATAACACAGGCGACACACTCAAAGGCACACAACATACTCATAGGCATATTTATAAATAAGATTACAGGCGTACAATAAATTATACTAATGTATAGGTAGGTGCATGGAAACTATATCAATACAAAAAATCTTAATCTACCATCCATTTTTTCAGTGTTTTTTTAAATTACCTCCACATGGGAGAGTCTTGTTGGAGAGATCAAAAGTCTCCCTCAACCAGTCTTTCCCGATCCGCTTGCCACGCAGTTGGTGGGCAGACGCATCCGCTGCCAAAACCCGGACAAACCTCACCCCATGAACCCAGGCACCCCTGCTAAGTCACCAAACGTAGCCAACCACTTGGGGTGTCTTGTGGCAGAGGTGTTGATTGTCCAATAAATGTTCCTGTGGCGGCGGTACCTAATCCCAACAAATTCGGTGGTGCAATTTAATTCGCTTTTTATATGCATTGCCATCTAATCAAATATATTGTGTACAAGATATACGAATTGCCTAGCCCATTAACCCATTACCTCCATGACGATGTCTACAGGCATCAAAAAAATTGATGAAAAGTATGATTTTTTTTCACTATGAATAAAGCCAAATCCCACCAAGTTGTTATGCAGCATTTACAGATTGGTATGTTAGCTTTCAATAATTAACATAATTTGAAAAATTTTATGAATTATCCTATTTTTAATTATTTTTTTACTAAAGCCCTGAAACTAGACCCATTTTGAAAAAAAGAAAAAAAATTTATATCGGAAAAAAATAAAACATGTGTGAATCACATATTGTTATCAAAAGATTAAATGGTCGGAAACACCGTTTCAACATAGTATTATATGCATAAGATGACAGCTAGATGTCACTGAAATCAGGTGATGCCTGCGCGCAACCTTTGGAGGTTAGCTGTGACGGTGTTTACATACGTTTTTGGTTAGCTTGCCTTCAAATAATACGGTTTTGAAGTGTTTTTATGAGTGATTTTTATTGAAAACAATAGTTTGTTTGCAGTTTTCATATATTTTTAATCATGTCGAAAATACCTACTTCTCCTATACCTACCTAATTCGTCGTTATAAAACGAAATCGTTGAATCACGATGAAATGATGGCAGAATTGGAGCGCTCTTTTAGCGTTAAGTGAAAGTGATGACAATAATGTTGTTAATAACGCGCTATTGTTGTGATTCCTCCAGAGAACGTTGATAAACAGATGAACGAAGAGCATATTGACGATAATTTGATGACATATAACGAAGGTGCGGAGGTGGATAACTTTCGAGATACTGCCGGCACATTTGTAATCGAGCGCAACATCGAAATTGAGAAAATTGATGAGTCATGCCTTGACGAGCATGATGACTTGAACCAGATGAATTCGCTAATGATCTTCACTGAAGTCAGCCTTCGACATCGTCCTGTATGAGTCGTAATACCTTGCGAATATCTATTTCAAATGCACCACCGGCCAAAAAATCAAAACTACAGTACAAAAAGAAGTCTCACTATAAACAAAAGTGGTCTAAGGCTACCTGTTCCAAGCAATGCCATATTCCGGAGCATCTGATACATATAACCCCGAATTAGATCAGGGATTATCCGTCCTACTTCTACGATAGAATATATAGAGTTCCCCACACGCCATGAGCTATTTATGGACAATTTCTTCACATCTCACCATTTGATGTGTATCCTGAAGGATAAGAGAATGCGCGCTACGGGCATATGTAGCTTCTTAACCTTGAAGCTTCAGGCAAGTTGAAGACAGGAAAGCAATTGCCTAAAGGTATCATTTTCTTTTATATATTCCCTTGAGCTTAGCTTTCATTTACCTAGCTAAAGTGTAACTCTCATCGCTCTTATAATTATAGGTAAATTTGATGCGGTGGTAGACGTAGAAAACCAAATCCTCGTATGCCGTTAGTAGGACAGCCGTGTAGTAACAGTGGCCATGAACTATGATCGAATGGAGCCAATACGTCAAGTGCAGCGTTGGCAGATGTCGAATAAAGACAAAAAAGGCAACAATTTGGAGAAAGCATGCAAAAAAATCGATTGCCCGGCGCCAATACACAATTATAATTTGGGAATGGGTGGACCTCCATGATAATAGTATACAAAATTATCGGGTCAACGTTGGGTCAAAGAAGTGGTACTGGCCTTTATTTGTATCTTACCTCAGCAGCGCTCTTGTCTCTTGTAAATGGATGGAAGTTGCAATGCTTCTTGAGGAAGTACGAGCATGATATGGGAAACCAGAAGACGACTAGGCAACAGAGAGACCTTTCCCAGAAGGCATTCCATGTGGAGTTTACCCGTACTCTTTTATTGTCTTTTCAAAATCAGGTCAATGATGAACCTCCTGTGAAGGAAGGCCATGACGCAGAAGATGGGAATTGTGTGCGTCGAATGCAAGAATTTCATTTGCAATATCGTGGCAAATCTCATATTCTTTATGCTCTGTGTAAAAACAGGCTATCGGTGCCGGGCCTGCAACCGAGCCCTTCATTTTGACAACTTCGAACAGTATCACTTAAAGAATAATTTGCTTAGATTTGGTTAGTTTCCTCATTCTTGAATGTTTTTTTTTTTAATATTAATTTTTTAATTATTTTGCATATTTTCCTTTAATATTTTTTTTCATTGAATTATAAACAAAGACAATCATTTATTTTATATTATCAATATAAATCACACAGTAGACTGCACTTAACCCATAGTTGACATAAATTTTGCTTAGAGGGGTTACCTCCAAGAGTTGCGTTTAGGCATCAATTTTCTAAACGCTCTGGTGAGAGGGTGGGCGGGCGGAAAATTCTAAAACTGATTTTGGACTCTTCTTTAAGTCTATACTATCGGGTTATAATGATGATTCAAGTTTATAAAAATAAAAAAAAATTCATGGAGGTAATGGGTTAAGGCTCCGCAACCGGGTTCAAAAAGAAGAAGATGGAGAGTTTCGAAATTACGAATGCTAGAGGAGAGCGCTAACATTTACAGCTACAAAATCGATGCGAAAATGTTTAATAAAACACGACTCATTTAAAATAGAGCAAAAATCTCGCGGGGAGCATCTTAAGTATCATTTAAAGAAACATTGTGAATTTTTTCACAAATATAATTTACAAGATAATAGAAATAGACTTGATTTTAATGATTTTTGGAGCATACTTTGCGATTTTTTTCTATCGAGGTAATTTCATATAATTTGCGTTTCGGCGCGGGAAGCATCTAGATATTATCTTAAAAAATAACGTACATTTTTTAAGAGCTTAAAAACTTCAAATGTTTGAGGGAGATATGTAAGAAATCGGTAGAAATTCGGGTTGCGGGCCCTTAAGATGCCAAGTACGAGTATATGGTTCTTTATCGATGTTCCATCCGTTTCAACGTAAAGTTGCGCAAGGTGAAAGATTATGACGTTTATTTGTGTTTAGATAATCTTGAAGATATTAGTAAATGATATTTCAAAACATCCACATTTGACTAACGATAGCTATGTTAAGGTAACGTAATAAGCAGCCATGTGAGGTTGATTACATAATCACCCACCCTTTTAGCTTGGCACTCCCACCCGGCTCCACCCTATTGTCAAAGCAGGCACTGCGCAGTGGAGTAGCCAATTATAACTAAACAAGCAGGAAATTTAAACATATTTGGTATAATATGTTTTCATCATCTCGTCAATAATGTACCTACTATGCTGTTGATTATTTTGTGTGTTTCGCAGATCTGGTTAGAAAGTATTTATCTTAATTTAGCTCATGTCATTGTGTGTGCTAAAAATTTAAGAAAAAAATATACAGGGTGTTAAGGGATGTACTTCACTTTATTACTTTAACCAGTCATTCCTGACTCCTGACATCATTTGGAGTACAAAGTGTAAATGAAATTTTGGTCACCGGTGACATTTTTGAAGTTTTTTTCTATACCTACATATTTCCTAATATTTATATTGGTACCTAACCAAAGATATTGAAATATAAGTAGATGTGCTATCTGCTATTTTTACTATGTGGGTCTGCGCTTCCGGGTGTCGCCGATATTGTTTACCAATTAACAAATAAACTAAAAGAACAAATAATTACGAATAAACCAAACGAACGTTAAACTAAATGAACGAATTTTTTCCTTATTCAAAATATATTGTTAACCAATATTAATGCACATTTTCAAAAAATCAACGAAATGAACAAATTCTTTTTGTATGAAAACTACGCTAATTAGCGCGTAGTCCGGCGACAGTTGCATAGCATATCTCTTCTGAATTTGAATATCTTTGTACCTAACACTATTTGGGAAACGTACGTATCATTTAAAATTTAAATATAAGCAAACATAAGCAAAATAAAAGCATCAGTGTTTATGGTAGACATACGAGTACATTTTGAAATTAATTGTATGTATTTGTAATCTCAGAAATTTCATTCAGGATTTTATTATTATTTTTAATACAAAGTTGGACGGCCTGGTTGTGATTTCTGGGTGCTGATTTCTTCCATGTTGGCAATCCGATTTGCTTTGAATTTCTCGTCTTATGTCCGTATATCTCGTAAATGTAATTTATGTTTCTTTGCAGTTCCTTAGACATCATCCCTATGTAAATTTTAAATATAAAAATAAGTGCATTCAAATATGTGGTTTGCTTCACCGTCAAAAATTCAACTTATTTTATTTATTAGAGATAATATATTACAAAATTATTACATAAAATTTATAATACATTACTCCCAATGAGTTTAATAAAACTCATTTCGGGAAGGACAACATTATACATCTAAAGGAAAATTATTTTTACATAAAATCACGGAAATCAATGAACAATACATAGATTTTTAAATGGACTAGACACACTTGATACAGGTAATTGAAGAATATACAAGAGTTACAAAGGAAGACAGATAAATTCGTCACTGGTTAATAAAGTTGCTGAGAAAATATCCTTTTAGAGCCTTTGCCAATATTTTTTTGTTTGATTCTGGTAGTTTTAGGACATTACTTCTTTAACATGTCTGCTATCCGTGTGTATATGTTGCGCTTAAGTTATTAAAATTAAATTATTCACATTTGCTTTATTAAAAATTGTGTACTCTGCAATTTTTGAGACGTTCAGTTTTAAGTCTATAACACCTAGATATATTTCTTTGACTTTTTTGAATGATTTTATCATTAATATAAACCTTTGTATCATGGTGCCAATTTTGACTTCCTATATTCATGTATTTGGTTTTATTAAAATTTAGTTTTAATATATTTAATTTGAGTTTTGATATTTTGACATGGTATCCAAGTCACTATTGATGTTTTTAAATCTGAACTTGCTCAGTGCAATCATATTACCAACTAACTAGCAGATTTTAAAGAAGGAGATTACTAGCAGATAGTGAATACGCCGGCTAGTATCTTGTAAACTAGCTTAATGTAATCGAGGCTTTAAAAGCACTATTCATCAAAGTCTCTCTCATGAATCCCATTTTGTTATAATGTTGACGGTCCGGCGAGTCCGACTGCACTGACCGATGTCGCGCTGAAGCCGATTCAAGTAATCGCATTTATAGACCACTCGCCGATTTTAATGCGATTTGAACCTATCAGCTAACCTCATTTGCAATAAGGGGTATGATTTTACAGAACGGTGCTGAACATTCCAGTATCATGTCTGCCTCGGGTTGTAGATACAAGATTAATGTGCTATATCTATCTTCTTAATATATAAAACAAAGTCGGGTTAGTTACACTATTTATAACTCAAGAACGGCTGGACGGATTTTTATTATCTTTGATTTGTTAGATTTGTCTCCGCCCCAAATAGCAGAATAGCTAATAAAACATCGGGAAAATTCACGAAAAAAAATTGTAAATAAAATTCTTTTCCTCATACATTTTGCTACAACGAATTCTCAGCTTTTGAAAGAGCTGCAGCAGTATTGTGATAATTATAGTATTGAATAGTGAGTGAATTCCAAAAAATCAAATGCCAATGCGCTGATTGTTTTGCTTTTTTTTGTTCTATAAATGTAACATTTTCGCGGTGCACGGAATCAAACCAACAACCTCTCAAAACAAACACAATTTTGTGAAGAAATCCCGTTGGGAATCGTAGGCGTAAATTTAAGATTTTATTGTCTGATACGACAAACCCAGATTCTACATAAAATTAAAACTGTTGAAACCGTATTTCGATTTAGAATGGTGGGCTCTCACCAAATCGTCATCTATCTAAAATATTGCAAAGTTCCATGCAGCACAAATAACGCAGGTGTCTTTGGTCAGACAAAATCAACCTCACGCTTTCTCACAAAATTACACCAAATGTATTGCTTTGCATAACTTTATTCGTTAAATACATTAATGTTACAAACCTTTAATATTTAAAAAAAGTACCTAAACAGCAAGCAAATAAAAATCTTGTATTAAAAAAAACCTCAATGTTTTAATATTGAATGTACTCGTAGGCAATTAAATACTGGGAACTGAATTATGAAACTAAATCATATTTAACTAACTGAAGTCCCCTGCGATGCCCGGGCTTTATATATGGTTTTCGAAATCAAATGTAGACAGTGACCTTCCTTTGCATACAAATCAAATCCACATCGCCCGCTGCCGGCCCGCTCATCCACCACATACAGACAATCTCCTTTATATGTTACTAGCTGACCCGACGCACTTCGTACCACCTCTGAATCAATAACTTGAATTAAATTCAGTTTTTCATTAAGATAAAAATTACACATTGAAACGATTATCGATGAGCAAATGTCCGTGTTTTGTTTTTGTCAGTATCAGAGATCCGTGCACAAATTTATATTTTTTGCGATTTTCTTACTTTTCCAATTACTTACAGGGATTTTTGAGGCGGGTACGTGTGCCGCCGTCCCGAGAACCATTATTGGATAACCAACACCTCTGCCATAGGTCACTCTAAGTGGTTTGCTACGTTTGGTGATTTAGCAAGGGTGCCCGGGTTCATGGGATGACGTTTGTCCGGGTGTTGTCGGCGGATGCGTGGCGGGCCAGATCGAGAGAGACTGGTTAAGTGAGGCCTTTTGACCTTTCCAGCCGGACTATCTCGACCCATTGCCTTGCACCGCAGTTGGAGTGATGGATTCATATGCCCGTCACTCCCGGACACATTGAACCCCAGAATCCTACCCACTCCTCATACCTTTTTCTTTCCCAGAACTTCCTATCCTCCCCTTCCTTAAAAATACCCTCCACACAACATCCCCCAAGATGACATAGGTTCTGAGAGAAATTATTTTCCTCACGGCCTCCTGTGCGAAGCTTATGTAAATAAAAAAAATGCGTTTCATTTTAGAGATTTATTAAAATTCTTGTATTTTTTCTTTGGAGGGGTGCAGACAAACGTTCACCGTTGGTCTCATTTTCGACTATTGACATTTAGTGTGTAAGAAAGAGGGGCAGCATTATATGATTAAAAACAAAAGCAAAACAATCAATATGACGTTTTTGAATTTTTGGAATTCACTCACTATTTAATATTATATTTATCACAATATTTCTGCAGCACTTTTAAAGATGAAAATTCGTTCCAGACAAAATGTATGAAAACATAACTTTTTTTCATTATCTTTTCCGATGTTTTAATAGTTATTCTGCTATTCGGGGCGGAGAAAAATTCAACAAATCAAAGATCATTAAAATCCGTCCAGCCGTTCTCGAGTTATAAATGGTGTAACTAACCCGAATTTTTTTTATATATTAAGATATATTTCATTTTTTTTTATATTTTTACACAAAACCTTGATAAATTATATACCCAAACCTTTATCATGAATCACTCTATCCATTGGTGAAAACTGCATGAAAATCCGTTTAGTGGTTTTTGAGTTTATCGGGAACGGACAGACAGACGCGGCGGAGGACTTTAATTTATAATATGTAGAGACATGTAGAGAAGTAAAAAAATATAATATTTATTGATACACCTTTTTTAATTTTTTTTATTTAATATATAGATATATAATTGTACAGTCGAGTTATATAAATTACAAAATATCGGTACAGAAATTATTTAAAAATTGCAATCTCACCAAAGAAGAATTGTGCTTGATGAGCGAGTAACACTAATTATAACTGAATTAGAATAACATTATGCAATAGGTAAATATATAATAGGATCAATTGAGACTTCTGGATCATCTATATGTGTAGGTGTACATACATAAGATACGTTTTCATACTAAAATATTGTGCCCTTAGGAGAAATTCGAAAAATCTAAATAAAGTAGAGATTAGAAAGAAAGAGAAAAACAGGTAATTATTTAGTTAATTATTGCTGATGAAGTGTAGCTTCAGTTTAAGTTTCAGTATATTGATGTCTTTGGTTTTTTTATTTCAGTGGGAAGGTTGTTGAAAAACTTTATTCCTAAATAGATATATAATTGTTTTGCATTATTTTGGTATTAAATTCTGGTATTTTGATGTTGTTTTCATATCTTTTTGATTGGTGAGTTTCAAATTTTTTGATGATGTTATCTTTGTAAATTTCGATAATTGCATTTTTCTTGAAGATATTCTTTACTCGAGGCACCGTGAAATCTGCGAAAAGCGTTTCTGTTGGATAAGTGGAGGGTTTCTTTAGGATTACTTTAATGAATAGTTTCTGGATCACTTTGATCGGGGTTAGTACATTGTTGTATGACCCCCCCATCCAATAATTCCATATTGAATTAATGACTGGATTAGTGCATAGTATACTCTTTTTAGATTGTTGAGTTTTAAAATATTTCTTAATCTTATGAATATATATATACACTTTCTGATACGCTTAACCAATTCACAGATATGGCTCTTCCACATCATATGTTGTTCTATTATCACTCTTAATCTTAAATCTAATTATTGAGGAACGTCATTTTGCGAACGCTTTTTGCTAACTTGTAGATTACGTATAGAATGGACATGTAAAAATTAATTGCCAAGGGATTAGCACCGAGAATCCCAACGACTGCTATTGCTATGCAGAATGCAGGGGTTGTCAAACTGAGCAACGCAATTGTAAAGGATTAGGTACTTAGAAATACCAACAAATTTATCAACTTTATGTATTATTTCTGGATGTTAATAACAATATAGAAAGAATGATAATACATTAAAACACATAAAAAACTTATTTCCACATAATTTTTTTTTTACCGTAATCGGTTCCAACTTGTTAAAGCTATCAAATAATTCTTAATCTTGTTGCGACCATTATTCTTTCCCGCTTTTCTTTGTCTTGTTCTCTTTCACATTTTCGTTAAATTATTATTGTTGTCTTCTTCTTCAATCTTAATCTTCAGTTTGTATACATAACACATGGTGGAGAGGGTGGGGTCTACAAGTATTTTATTCAATATACCTATATGGTTTTTCCATATTTGTTGTCATGTCGTCTTTGACGATTGGATTTTTAGTTATTTGGCTATTAGCAGTAGACATGATGTTATCTTGGGTTTATAGATTAAATAAATGTTGTCTTGAGGAATACCTTACGTATAAATAATATGAATTATTAACAACCTACATTATTTTTGCCATATTCAAGGGCTATAAAAATGTTAATAAGTTTATGGTATTCTGAAATTATTTTTTTGTGATTGATAGTTAAATTTTAAAGGGACATGTGTATTAGATTAGAGTAGGAATAAAATTGACTCTAACTAAAATATAATTTACTCTACATAAACAAACACATAACGTCGTCAAAGACATGACAAAAAATGTGGAAAAACCATATAATTTGAATAAAATCCTTGTAGACTACCCGCCTCCCTCTCCCCGTATGTTATGTACCTATACAAACTGTAGTTTAAGAATTATTTGTACCAGTCTGAAGATGGAAACCCGTGACGGTAAAAAATAAATTAAGTAGAAATAAGTGTTTTATTATATTATAATAGTGGAATTCCAACACGAATTGTGGAAAAAGTGATTGCAATTATTATAAAAACAGATTTTCATCGTTGTATTTTAACTTTGATGCTTACATTTTGTAAATCGCTTTGTTGTGGTGTTGCTTCAATCGCCTTCACTGTAACAGGACTTATAATAGACGATTCAATGGAACCTCAAATTCTAGGTATTTCATCTATAACCCTGGCACCGTTAGGCCAGACCCCTTTGAAAATGATTAAAAAAGAAGACACCGAATTGTTTGTTTGTCGTTAACCTTAAATACATACTTAGGTATCACCAGAAATCTTTATTTACACCCCCGACCCACTTTCGGATGAGTTGAGAACCACTAGTTTAGAGGAGCATTCAACGTTAATAAACCCACTTGCCTGGAAATACATTTCTTTCACGTTAAATTTAACTTAAGTCCAATTAAATGTTACCCCCACCATCAATTTGCCCCATCTACCACCTCCTACCCCACAGGCGTGCCATTTAATTAAATGGCTTTATTTTTACTTTCTTATACTGGAAACCCAGGAAACAGATGGCAAACACACGCATAGATTAAAGCAACGAAAACTTTGAATAATATTTTTTAGTATACTCGTATTCTATTTACTTATAAAATTTTAACATTTTACATGTAGTATTAAAATTACTTACTATTAAAATATTTTACTATCTACGATTTAAATTTTGGACTTCACAACATTGAGTATAACCCACGAAAAGCTACAAGACTTTTAGCTTCATTAACATTTACACTTACAGTTATTTCTTTAAACAGTTTAAGGACTTTATAATAAAAATATCGTTTTGAGTTTCCGACAAATTTGTTTTAGGAAGCCTAAAATAGTTAAGTTTCTCTTAGGATTGCAATGAACTGTACTATTAACGTTATTAATAACATTATTCATCAACTAGCTAACGAAGGTGGTTAGTTTCATTAACACAGTCTCAAGTTGGATGTCTGTCAATAAACTCAAACTTAATCCGACCAAGACGGAATTTATTTGGATAGCTTCTCCTGGAAGGCAAGCCCTCATCGACTCTAATCCAATCCATATTCAGGGCACAGATATAATCCCTTCTACAGAAATAAAATTTCTAGGTTTCACTATAGACAATAGTCTTTCTCTTGAATCACAAATTTCAAAAGCTGTAAGTTCTGGCTTTTTCCATCTAAGGCAGATAAAATCAATCAGGCGTTGCCTTCCCTCTGATGGAGCAAAGTCGCTCATAAATTCGTTCGTTGTCTCACGTATGGACTATTGTAATAGTGCGTATGCTGGCTTGCCTAAAAAACAATTCAATAGAATCCAATCCGTTTTTAATGCTGCGGCAAGAATGATTTTTGGTGAATCTAAGTATTGCCGTATAACCCCGCTTCTAAGGGATCTTCATTGGCTTCGATGCCCTGAAAGAATAGAGTTCAAGATCTGCTTAATGACCTTCAAAGCATTGCAAGGAATGGCGCCAGCCTATATATCGGAACTATGTGTCCGACAAAACTTAAGCGATAGGCAGCTTACTCTAAGGTCAGCAGATCGAGATGTTACTAATCGTTTAATCGAACTTTCTAGGTCAAATCGAGCCGTTTACTATGATCGATCTTTTCGTGTAACTGGCCCGCTCATTTGGAACAAACTTCCATCAGCTCTTACTAATATCCAGAACTTGGCTGAATTCAAAAGAGCTTTAAAAACCAACTTATTTAAAAAATCATACCTTTCATGAATTTTAACTCCTTTTCAATCTACTATAATAAGTCATGTTCCTCAAGTTTCTGGTAATTGTTTGGTTTCGATTACCTCCTTACTATAGTTTTATGTGCACTCTGATTTTGTATTATTTGTATTATTTCTAAATGCTAAATGCCTCCTATTCTATATAATTTATTTTAAATGATTCTTGTTGAATGGCACCGTGATGGTTTATCATTATATATTGTCCTATGCCAAAACAGCACTCACTATTGTTGTTAATATTGTTCTTTAGGAATTGCTTTGTATATTTTGTATATTCGTTATTTCACATTATTTAATTATTTTTTTAAGGACTCGTAAGGAACACTATAGGTTAATTTTAAGTTTATTATAATCAAGCGCACTTGAAGTGAAATATCACAAAACTGCGCTATATAAATACTACGTTATTATTATTATTATTATTATTAACGAAACACCACTGTATCTAATGGTTACCCAACCTTTTAACTCACACCGCCATTTGTTAATTTGCATACAAATCAAAACGATCGGTCGCTTCATTACGACCTTGAACACGTTGATATTTATTCACAAAATATTAAACAACATGTTAACAAAATACTTCACAAATAAAATCGTATACAATAAGGACATTCACAGACATTACACAAGGACTTGCAAGGAAATAAGATTAAACAAAAAGGACAAAACGAATACGCAAAACAGTCTGCTGTACAAAGGAATTAAGTTATATAACACACTACCAGAAACTCTTAAGTCCTCACCAATTGAAAAGTTCAAGATGGATTGTAGGAGCTACATAAAACAAAAACAAAAAATTTTGTGATTTCAAAAATTTTGTGAATTTAAAATATTATAATTAAAAAAAAAAAAAAAAAAACTGCAATATGAAATATTATAATCAATTAGAAATTTGTAAACTTAAATGTACAAATTACTAAAATAAAATTCAAATAAAAAAAAAAAAAATTAAAAATTTATATTATTATAGCGAGTTCTTGGTATGCGTTGCTACGCCACTTAATAAATAAATGGTTTCTCCCTGTGTGTCCTTTCCCATTCGTCCCGTTCCCCTTCCGCTTCCCCTTCCTCTCCCGCGTCCCCTTCCCCTCTCGCTTTAGCACTCCTTCCCCCGCCCAGCAAACCCCCTTCCCGAATTCTCCTCCCCCCTCCCGTTTTCTCCACCCCTCTCCCGAGTTCCCCTCCCCCTCCCTAATTCCTCTCCCCCTCCTGAGTTCTCCTACCCCCTCCCGCGTGCCAACTTTTGCAATTTTTTATACAAATTATATAATGCCAGAGCTCACCAGTATACACAGAAACCTTCGCGGGCATGCCCACATCAAATCCCCAAAGATTTAAAGAAATAGGTACAGTCGTTCGGAAGTTATATGCGCACATGCATTTAGGCGATTCATTTTTATTTATGGTAACATTTTTTTTATTTTCATTTTATTATCTGGTAACATTTTACTTTTAACTTGTTAATAAATTCTAAGGTATTATAGACTAATCGTCGCCACACATTTAGATATTGTGTTGGCTATGCATCGTTTTTATCCTTAGTATTTCTGCTACAGCACAATATAGACCTTATACCTCTGTTCTGAATTATTTCCATTCTTTTAACTAGGATTTCATTGTTAAGAAAGATTACACTTGTGCAATAATTCTGGTATGATGCTACACAGTGGTGTTGCAGACCAATATTCTTGTCATAATTAGTATTCTTCTTCTAATTCTTCTTCAGTAAATGAAAAAAGACCAAAGAGGTGAGAGAAAAATGTTTGTCGGCAGTGTTGATATACCGACTACGAAACAATTACGGAAAAGCCTATGAAGAGAAAATGAAAAGATCTTACCAAATCAAATGAACAGGTGTGAGAAGAAAAAGCTGTAGAATTTGGTGACACTTTGTATCATTGTCTATCATTATCTTCCACGTTAACATAAAAATCATCTTCTCCTGGCGCACAATCAAGTCGGCTACGTAAAACTAATAACACCGCCTTTCGACAACAAGCAATTTTCCGTCTTTTACAGTTCTCTCCAAGATCTGTGGCAGGTGCAGTATATTGGATAGAGCTAGAGAATAGATAGAGAATAATCACGCAAGATAATTATAAAGTAATAGAAGTAGAGTAATAGTAATAGTACCAGATCTGTACTCATCAAAGTTAGGGCATAAAGTAAATGGATTATTTTTGATGGTCGAAAATAATAATAATATAATATATAAGTTTAGTCCAGAAAAGACAAAACCTTAGCTAATATAAAAAAATATACAAATACTATAAAAGTACAGTACCTGAAGAACACGTATCGATAATCTTGGAACCAGAATCTCATTTCTTGACGCATATTATGCCTAGATCAGGCACTGCTGTAAACCTAGCCAAACCAATAATGGAATATTTTGCTCGTCAAAACATTTCACTCAACCATTTAAAAGCAATTGGGTGTGATGGCACAAATTTTAATACGGGAAAAACTGGTGCTGTGATTCGAACGATGAAGAACCACTTGAGTGGACCGGTACAGTTGCTGATCTGCTTTTTTCATTGCAACGAGCTACTTCTACGTCAATGAGATGCTTCTACGCCTTTCGTTGTGCAGTCGGATGGTACAACCACTGGACCTCGTGGTTTTTCCGGCCCCGTAGGTTCGACTTTTCATAATTGCCATAATTTACCGGTACAATATTTTTTTTAAATTGATGTTGAGTATTCAACATCAAAATTTAAGCTCAGATTAAAAAACTTGCTTGATATTTTCAAAGTTGTTTCCAGCGGACGTTGTCATCCTGATATTGCTAGAAGAACCCAGGAGTGATTACTACAGCGAGTCGAATCCCACGACTATATATTGGAAGCGCAACGCCATCAGAAAATGTTGTTATGTTAGCCACGTTTATCATGAGGGCATACGTTCTTATGTGGTTTGATATCAAACTACATGGGTCGTGCAAAAAGATGCAAGGTATGTTTTTAGCATGATTAAAGTAATAATTAATCCTGCTATACAGCGAAAGGCTTACTTCGCTTATTCTGAAAATTTACTCTTGTCAATGATAACCGATGAATCACCTACCATCAAAGAACTTGGAATAAGGCGTTTATTAAAAGCCAGAGAGTTATCCGGACAGAAAACCGAACATTTAAAGTAACCACTGAAGTGTAACCAGTAAGAATTTGGATGCACAATCCTACTTTGATATGATATTTTGGCAAGATACGCCAATCACGTATCCTCCCATTTTGGAAGATGTTACGGAAGAAGAATTAGAAGAACTTAACCAAACTTCAGAAATCAGCTCTATTTTCATCAACTTTGACAGGTTCTCCTGTCTTACGCAATCTGTAAAACGTTGGGTAAAGGTTGTGACTGAAATAAAGTCGAAAGTGTGTGGCAAGAAGAACAGGGAAGGCCTTATTACTACAACAATAAACTCCAGGAAAAATATGCCGAAAATTGTAACAAACGTGATTTTCAACCGGAATAATTGATCACATTTAATTCTCCATGATTAATGTAAAAATTATGATTCACAATTTTTAATGTTGTAACTGCTTTAATAGAAAATAAATTGTTATAGAGAATTTTTTAATTGTAACTCTTTCATTTCCTTACTACTTACTACTTGGGAATAATTCACAAAAAAATTTTTTAATCATTTTTCGATCGCTTCGGGGAACCTAAAAACGATAATATTATTTTTTTTTGTTTTTATTAACACTAAAGACCTAAGACAACTTTTATCACTAGCGGTCAAGGAAATAAAACAATTTTTTTCGCCATACAGTTGCGGCCCACACTAATGTACATATACTTTTTAAATGTTGTATAGTTTTGTTTCATAGTAGGTATTTCGTAAAACCTTCATAACGCCGTACTGTTACCTTCTTCTGAGAAATTAAATAAACTTTTCATGAATGAATTCTCACGAACACTTCAAGACACATTTTAACATTGTTAGTCCCCAGTAATACAAATAATCATTGAAGTAATTGTCGAAAACTCTTTTTTGATCGTATTTTCTAAGAAATTAATTTTGTTTGTTTGATCGTATTTTCTAAGAAAATACAAATAAAAATGTTTTAATTCATCAGAAAGCTGCGTGTAGTTCATTACAGATTTTTGTTGTACATGAGGGGTGTCCCGGACACGATAAGTAAGTTTTTAATGCGAAAAGCCTCAGCAATTATAAAGCTTACACCGTATTGATTTTTTTTTATGGAAATGCGTTTGACAACTAACCAACGAGTCTCACGCACTTCGTCTAACGAGTTCAATAGGCTTATGACTTTTGACCAACCCAATATTTCTCTTCTCTTTTAAAATTTACACAATATAAATGATGAACATTGTTCGTAAATTCTTTTGTATTTCTTACGATGAAACCAAGCACTTTAGCTGCTTTATTTTTTGATTGATATGACAACGATATTGTAACTTACTATCGAGAATCACACCTAGATCTAGGTACTTACGTACTAAGTAGGTACTTACATTGATTCTAGATATTTTTCAAATGCATACACTTATATTTCTTCGTACAGTATGATTTTTATATTCTTTTATATCTGTTCTACTCTGTTTATGTTATTTTATGCTCAATTCTATTCTTTAATACTTAATTTATATTTTTGATATAATTATTGTTATTGTTAGGTATTGCAATATATGTAAAATCGACCACCATAACACGAGCGTCATCCTAGGATGGTAGTTGAAAAATCACTGGATTTGTTTTATTCCTGTTAAATCGCGTGTTTTCCAGTTTGCAATCTTTTTAGTAATAATAATTCGATAATTTAGTCAGAAATTAAATATGAAGTTATTCCGTGATGTTTTGGTAAGTGGCAATTTATTTTAAAATTCTAAATCATGATTGCAATTTTAAGAGATTTATTTTCTTTAAAGACTAATAAATTTGCACGCAGCGGGTAATAATTATAATATCAAAGGTTTTTTTAATTGATTACACTTTTGCCGGGTAATTGACCGACATGAAACACGTAGTTACAAGAAGAGTAAAAAAGCTTTTTATATTACAATTACCTTTTCATGTTCAGGAAAGTACCGGTATCGTGTAGTGACTCCAATCAGATTGTCCTCAAACCTCGTAACGTAGATATATTTATGCTTTAGAGGTTTATGTTTTCAATTCCCAACATTAAAAAAGAAAACTTAGTTTAATTGATTAGGTTTACAAAATTAATCTTATTTTTTAGGTGCATTAAACATACCTTTGCACCTTTATTACGTGCAGATTTTTTGTAACGCTTTTCATTTTAGTTTTCAGTTTTTATGATATATTACGATTTTTATACATTTAAAAAATAATTTTAATAACATTTTATTTATAAGTAAGTTTTTCTGTGTAATTTTTATTACGCGTCACATCTGTTTCGCCTTCTGAAGGCATTATCAAACTATCAGGTCACGCTGAACTTGTTTATAAACAAATTGTTTTATAAATTGATTAATAATATTATCGAACATAGGTGGATGGGTGGATGGGTGGATGGGTGGATGGGTGGATGGGTGGATGGGTGGATGGGTGGATGGGTGGATGGGTGGATGGGTGGATGGGTGGATGGGTGGATGGGTGGATGGGTGGATGGGTGGATGGGTGGATGGGTGGATGGGTGGATGGGTGGATGGGTGGATGGGTGGATGGGTGGATGGGTGGATGGGTGGATGGGTGGATGGGTGGATGGGTGGATGGGTGGATGGGTGGATGGGTGGATGGGTGGATGGGTGGATGGGTGGATGGGTGGATGGGTGGATGGGTGGATGGGTGGATGGGTGGATGGGTGGATGGGTGGATGGGTGGATGGGTGGATGGGTGGATGGGTGGATGGGTGGATGGGTGGATGGGTGGATGGGTGGATGGGTGGATGGGTGGATGGGTGGATGGGTGGATGGGTGGATGGGTGGATGGGTGGATGGGTGGATGGGTGGATGGGTGGATGGGTGGATGGGTGGATGGGTGGATGGGTGGATGGGTGGATGGATGGATGGATGGATGGATGGATGGATGGATGGATGGATGGATGGATGGATGGATGGATGGATGGATGGATGGATGGATGGATGGATGGATGGATGGATGGATGGATGGATGGATGGATGGATGGATGGATGGATGGATGGATGGATGGATGGATGGATGGATGGATGGATGGATGGATGGATGGATGGATGGATGGATGGATGGATGGATGGATGGATGGATGGATGGATGGATGGATGGATGGATGGATGGATGGATGGATGGATGGATGGATGGATGGATGGATGGATGGATGGATGGATGGATGGATGGATGGATGGATGGATGGATGGATGGATGGATGGATGGATGGATGGATGGATGGATGGATGGATGGATGGATGGATGGATGGATGGATGGATGGATGGATGGATGGATGGATGGATGGATGGATGGATGGATGGATGGATGGATGGATGGATGGATGGATGGATGGATGGATGGATGGATGGATGGATGGATGGATGGATGGATGGATGGATGGATGGATGGATGGATGGATGGATGGATGGATGGATGGATGGATGGATGGATGGATGGATGGATGGATGGATGGAAGATAGATGGAACCCCCCAACCTCCCCTCATCCGTACAATGGAAAGTAGAAGAAGGGAGTAACACAAAAGCCGTCAAATCATCACAAACCGAGTTCTTCCTAAGCGTCGTAATGGTTTTATTATTTTATTTAAATCTAAAGCGAAACCTTAGACTGTAAAGTTACTATCAAATCATAAATTTAGTTCATTATTTTTATTACGAAGACAAAATCAATATTCTTTAGATTTTAATCAAAATAGTTGATTGTGGAACGATGCAAATTTCAATTCCGAAGCTAGTAAGTCTACAACTCCTCGGGCCATAATGAATAATATATGGCCGGCACCATCATTATAAAAATATTAATTGTTTCAATTTAATTTGAATCCTTCCAAGAATAAGTGGTATTCAAATCACTAGCCGTATGTCTTAGATGTAAGTATAAGATGTAAGTGTAAGCGAGTTACATCAATTTTATTATACATTTAACTTGCTTTATTTATTTGTATTTTTATTTCATAATATTTAATTTTTTACAAATTTTTGGGTTTTTTTGGCTACCACACTAGGTGTCCGTATTGTGTTAGTTTCTATATTTCAAAATTTTCATTTTCGTTTTTATTTCCATTTTTATTTAAGTAAAATAAGTTTTTTTTCTTTATTTTTCACTTACTTTTACGTACTTCTTAAATTTATTTAGTATGTTTATTATCTGTATAGTATTATTTAATAGTATTTTTTAATATTATAGTATTAGTTAATAGTATTTTTTAATTCCTGTATAAAATATTAAATATTAATTCCTGTATAAAATATTGCGAAAATAAAAACGACAACGAAAATTTTGAAATATAAAAACTAATAATAAAGATTTAGTGTTAGGAACTCTTGTATTCCATACAAAGTAAATATACAGGATGTTAAGGGACGTGCTTGACGTAAATTTCATTTACATTTTTTACTCCAAATAATGTCAGGAATCACTGGTTAAAGTAAGTCAAGTACGTCCCTTAACACCCTGTATAAATTAAAACATATACAAATAAATTAAAACATAAATAAAAGTAGTTCTTTACAATTTGGGAGGAGGGTATGGGTACCGCCGCCCGGGAACCATTTATTGGATAACGAACACCTCTGCCATAGGTCCCCCAAGTGGTTCGCTACGTTTGGTGACTTAGTAGGGGTGTCCGGGTTCATCGGGTGAGGTGTGTTCAGATTTTGGCAGCGGATGTGCTAGCCCATAGCAGAGCTGTGTGGTGGGCAGAAACGGAAGAGGCCGGTTTGCGGAAACCTTGTGACCTCTGTAGCTGATCTTACACCGCAGCGGGAGGAATGGTTTTAATATATCCATCACTCCTGAACACACTGATCCCTAGATTCCTACCCATCCCTCATATCCTTTTCCTTCCCAGAACTTCCTCGCCTTCCTTTTCTTAGCCACCTCCACACAGCATCCCCAAAGATGACATAGGCCGTCAGCGAAATCATTTTCCTCAGGACCTCCTGTGTGTAAAAAAAAAGTTTATTTGTACAGTCCTTGAGATAATTTTTCACAAAAACCAGCCAAATACTATTATTACAAGAAAAAAATGTATTCCTTAAAACAATTAATAGCGAACTAGAATTCTGTTTGACAATTTGATTAGCAATAAAAGATTTTAAAACCTACAAATTCTTATACGAATATTCTTCATGCGAATCTTACTATTATGGTACACTGGAGATGGAAATAATGAATTTTCCAATATGTTTTTTCTATGGGTTAAATTTTGACCCCAGGTTAGGATAAAATAATGAAAACGGTTTTTTATTATGTTTAAAAGCCTCCTGTGATGAAAATCTTTCATTCAGCTTTTTAAAATCTTCTTGAAGTTGTATACCTACACAAGCAAAATCTTTTAATGCATAAAGTAGAATGAAATTAATTTTGTTTTCCACCGGTTGCTTTTACCATTGCTCCAAACAGCGTGAAATAATTAAGACGTTTGTCATGAGTTATTATTTCAATTGTAATTCGTATTGCCATTACAATAAATTCAGTTATTACATTCGACGTTCGCATAAACGCTCTGAAGGTAAAGTTATACGGAGGCAATTATTCACTCGAAAGTGCCTTCAGATAATAATTACAATACCTCATTAGAGAATAATTGGAACGGGCTCGGCAATATATTGCTTCATATGACTGTTCTAATAAACCTGCGACTTCATCATAATAGAGGCAAATTACATACATTCCTTAGTATTTATTTTCAAAACATGAAATAAGATTGTAATAATAACATCTGACTGATTCAAAATAAATATTTATGTAAACAAGGTTATTATTTTACTGTCTGACGTCAGCGTGGTAATAGCAGTGACGTGCAAGAACTTATTTTGTCGTTATTGTGCGAATTTCCAGAGCTTCTTATATATCTTATTTAAACATCTATATGATTTTTTAAGGTGAAACTTGTTTAGCGCCGTTAGTGACTTGAAATTCGGGTGAAACGGGAAAGCGTCACAAATTAGTACTATACAAATACTCCGTTCTAATATTATGGCGTGCCTTCCATAGCGTAGTTGGCAAGGTGCCTGACAAGTCTAAGCGGCCAGAGAGACAGAAATCAAGCGAACGGGCGTTCGAATCCTACGAAACCAAATAAGAACATTTTTATTTTGTGAAATCAATATCCAATCTTCAAACCACTTTAAAAAAACTAGCAAAAGAAAAGAAAGCAACAACTAGCGGCTTTCTACAGATTACAACGGCCCTTAGGAAAATGATTACATACAAGGCTTCATTCTTGTCGAGAAAATATAAAAAAAAAAACTAACCCATTTAAAAAACTTGCTACATTAAGGAATCCACAATTTTCCTTAACAAAATAGTTCATGTAATAATTTACCTCAGGGCAGATGTCATCTTTGTTGATGCTATGTGGAGGGTCCGCCACCAAAAATCTAGACAAACCTTATCCCACCCCAAGAACCCGGGCACCCCTGCTCAATCACCAAACGTAACGAACCACTTGGCAGAACTGTTGGTTATCCAATAAATGATTCTCGGGGCGGCGGTATCCATTCCTACCTCCCAACATATGTGTAATGTAGAGTAATTAAGTATTTAATATGGAAAGAATACGATAGATGGCGGTAAGCATGTAGCTTGCACCATAGCTCGCCAGATGGCATTGGCGTACAAGAAGCAGTATCAGAGATATACTTTACGAGCTCCCGTGGCAAGGCTCCAGAGATTTACCTACCCCGAATAGTAAACAGTCGTAGCTATCCAGCTAGGTTATTCAAGTAATAAACACATTTATATTTGTGGCGACACATCATTATAAATTTCGCCACCAAAAGAGGAATCGAGAAACATCTCCTAATATCCGCGCGCATCGGCAAACCTACTTGCCTAGGTACCTTCGTACCTATACTGGCCGCGATGTACTTTCTCGCCTCCCGTGCCAGCCCGACGATAATAATATCGCCCCGCCTAGAAAGGTCTCGAGACTGTACCGTAAGGCACCGTACAATATCTGTACGGCGCCGAATATTCTCGAAGTGGCTCGTATTACCTACCGCGAGGTAGTTACTCTACCGCGGCTATATAAGCAGCCGATCCTCGCCCGCTGCAGTTCAGTCCAGTTCAGTCTCACACTTACAGTCGGCCAACATCTCAGCATGTAACGATCTCTGCATGGCATCGCTACGCTCCAGGGCAGCTTCCTCGAGGTCCATCACCACGTCTCAGCTACAAGGCCCATCGTGTCTTCAGCTCCTGAGATCAGCTCCATCCCGCGACTTATAAGGTTTGACGCACCTTCAGTCCAGGGATCAGCTCACCACTTCATGGCACCCCGAAGCCCCCACCGTGCTTCGCTGCCATGGAACGCGCTCCGCCTCGCCAGGACTACCTGCTGGTGGCTCAGCTCACCGAGCCACACACCGTTTACCTCCGTGACTTAAAGCGTCGAGCAACGGCCTGGAATATAGGTCATCTCCACCGCCATGGTGTCGAGCAACTCGCTGACCTTCACCGCACCATCTCCTTCACACCGTACGCCTGCAGCATCATCTACGGCACTCCGCATTACATCATGTTACCGACCACCGACCATCTGCTACGTAGCCCAATAAATGACTGACTCGACTTTCATTTCTGTCTCCCGCTCCCTCATATTAAAAGAACCGTATTAATAATTACTATCTGTCGAGGAAAGGGCAGACATAACATTTGGCGCAGCCGTAAAAGTATAATTGTGTGGAAGTTACGCGTACAAATAATAATTGGTGCTGGAGACGGATGACTAAGTCACTGCTGGAGTGACTTGCAGTTTTGGCAAAGGAATCGGAAGAGATTCTGCTCGAGATTAAGGAGCATTTGGTTCCGTGGCTACGGGCTGGATAAGAAGATTTTTTGTTCTAGGAACACAAGTAAAATACCGCAAGGAGGCGATCTGGTTGTGGATCATTGGATTGGTTTCAAGGTCAAAACGGATCATTGGGTTAATCGTTTCAAGGACGAATCATTGGATTAATCAGAAGACAAGGATAAAACCCAGAGGGAGACCAGAAAGTTCCTGAGATAAGTATTTTTGCTTCTTTGAGAGGGATTATTTGTTATTGTTTTATTTGTTGATTGTTTTTGCCGATCTATCTGTTGGGAGTTATGGAATCGGGTAGAATACCACCGTTTTGCCATCTCTCCGGAGACTGGGGATTGTTTCGACTTCGGATAGAGCAATTTTTCGTGATCCATGATGACAAAGCGTCTGTGGAGGAAAAACGGGCTTTTTTATTGAATCTCCTAGAATCAGAAACGTTAACCTTACTAATTAATCTGTGTTTTCCAAGTAAAGTAACGGACTTATCTTTTGATAAACTTTTAGCGCTTCTCGACAAACATTGTAACAAAAATCGTTCAGTTTTTAAAGAACGGGAGAATTTTTTTTTAGCAAGACAACAACAAGGCGAGACGATAAAAGATTTCGCGGTTAGACTTCGTTCTTTAGCAACGTATTGTCAATTCGAAACGAGGCTTGAAAAAAAATCTTATAGACATGTTTGCAATCGGGTTGTTACCGGGGCGCGCGAAAGAGAAAATTTTTGTAGAAGGGCAAACGTTATCGTTTAATGAAATAGAAGGACTTGCAGTTAGTATGTCAACTTTGGATAGTGCTAATACAGTTAAATCAGAGGTAAACCTGGTAAAAAAACGAGTTACTAGCGATGGGTTCAAGCGAGATCAGCGTAGGGAACGATCGACGAGCCCCAAGGGTAGTTTTAACACGAAACCAGCTTATAGGTTAGGATCAAATTCAGGTACGAATTTTAGATCACCCTTGGGTAATGTTAAAAAAACAGTGTTTTATTTGCAAAAGGAATGATCATCTATCGTTTGATTGTAAATTTCGTAATGCGAAATGTTTTAAATGTAAGGGCGTTGGGCATTTACAGAAATTTTGCAAGAATAATCCTATTAATCCCATTTTTGAAAATCACAGGGATAGTAAAGTTTTAGTTGCGTCAATTAGTCCGATTACTGCTGAAATTGAAATTAATAACAAGAAGTTTACGGCAATGATTGATTCCGGTTCATCTTTATGTGTGATGCCGGAGGGTATTTTTAAACGACATTTTAGTTCAATCATTTTGTCACAAGACAAGCGGATTATTTCAGGTTATGGAAATAATCGTTTAAAAGTCGTAGGAAAGGCGATTTTTGATGTGAAATTTAAGGGTAGGAACAAAAATATTAGTTTTATTGTAGTAATAAAAGGAACAGAATTAATTGTGGGGAGAGATTTTATGGAATGTTTCGATCTTGGGATAACTTCTCAGGAGACAATTAATTTAGTGACGCCGCAAATGAGGAATGGAGAAAAGTTTATTCAAGATTACCCGGAAGTTTTTTCTAACTAGTTGGGTAAATTTAAAAAAAAAAAAAATTTAAGTTTTTTTTGTTTTTGTATTTTTTCTTGTAGTTTGTAAATTTTTTAGGTGTCTTTTATAGTGAATAAAGACGCGGGTCCAAATTTTTTTTTTCAATGCTAGGCCGATCCTATTAACAATAAAAGTAAGTTGAGTCTGAATTAAAGTCAATAGTAAAAGACGGAATAAATTCTTCGATTAATTAGTGGGGAGTTTGCTTCCCCGAGAGTACCATTAAGTAGGAGGAAGGGTGATATCATTTTGATATTAGAGTTGTTTGTACATGGCGTTACTTAACAACTTCACCGATCATATTTGTTTGTAGAATTTGTTTGTACATGACGATACTTACAAGCTACCCGATCTCGTTCGTATTAGAATTTGTAGTACATGGCGTTACTCACAAATTATGCGTTAATTTTTTTTATTTTGGAAATTTTAGCTTTTTGTACATGGCGTTACTTAAGTGATAATTTCAAGATACCCGTAGCTTACGTTGGTACATGGCGATACCTTCGAGCTTTAGCTATAGGATTGGGGTTGAACAAATTTTTTCGGTTTGGTACGGAAGAGAATGACATTATGGGTAGACATTTTGTCATTGATGAGAATTTTAGGTGAACACAAAAACATTCCGGTTTTAGCGGCTAACAGATTGCAGCGTTATGGAATTATATTAGCAGGATTTGCGTATAAGGTAGAATTTGTCAAGTCATGTCATAATCATGCGGATTTTCTATCTCGGCTTCCGGTAGAAAATTCTCAAGAAGAATTTGAAGATGATTATAGATCAGATTTTGTGTGTTATGTAGATAAATGCGAGCACATAGATATCAAGCTCATTTCCACAGCTACAGAGACAGACACGGTTATTCAGGAAGTTTTAACGTGTTTGCGTAAGGGCTGGCCAAAACGAGTTGGTCGAGACGATGTACTGTGGAGATTCTGGGTTAAGAGAAACGAAATGTCCATAGTCAAGGATTGCCTTTTCTGGCAACATAGAATTGTCATTCCGAGTTCCTTACAAGAACATGTGCTAGAGTTATTACACAGATCTCATTTAGGAAAAGTTAAAATGAAGGGCCTAGCAAAAGCTTATTTTTGGTGGCCATCACTGAACAATGACATTGAAAAAATGGTTCTAAAATGTAATGATTGCGCGGCTATGAGGCCGGCATCTCCTAAGAGTCACTTGTCAGTGTGGCCGAACCCTGGGGCAACTTGGAGTAGGGTTCACGTAGACTACTGCGGGCCTGTAGCAGGAAAAATGTTTCTTGTAATTTGTGACGCTTTTTCCAAGTGGATCGACTGCTTAGAGGTCCCTAGGGCGGATTCGTTTAACACGATTAAGGAATTGAGAAGAATTTTCTCTAATTTTGGTAACCCTGATTGCCTAGTTTCGGATAATGGAACAGCATTTTCTAGTGTAGAGTTTAAAGAATTTCTTAAAGAGAATAACATAGAATTGTTAAATTCACCGGTCAAATTCCCTCAGTGTAATGGGCAAGCTGAAAATTCAGTTAAAACGGTAAAAAAATTTAAAAAAAAAATTATGGTTAGGAATAATTTTCCAGTAAATTATGAAAGTAGATTATGTGATTTTCTATCTGATTATCGAAATTCGCCACATTGCACAACGGGATTAGAACCGGCAGTCTTGATGTTTGGTAGGAGACTGAAATCAACTTTCAGTAGTTTAATTCCTAAAACCACTCAGGGAGATGTGTCAGAACAGAGAAAAATAGCTAACGATAATATAAAAAGGAGTCAAGATAATCAAATAAGGAATTATGGGGGCGTAAAAATTAGGAATTTACATGTTGGACAAAAGTGTCTGGTCAAGGACTTCCGTCAGGTGAATAAAGTTGGTTGGGTTAGAGGTATTGTAGAAAGGAAAGTGGGTAAAAAAGTTTATATCGTTAGGTTCTGTGGTACTCCGTTGACTTGGAAGAGGCATATTGATCAGTTAAAGAGTTTATCTGTGAAATGGGAAGAGGAGAGTGAAGATAATAACCCACCCACCGCGTCTGAGGTCACGAAATGCGCTTCAGACGAGTTGGGGACCTCAGCTTTGTTGAAGGGGCTAACGTGGAGTTCTCTTGATTTCAGATTACCAGCAGATGATCGAGAGCAAACTACTCAACTAAGACCTTGGGAAGGAAGGCTCCGTTCAAAGCGTTCATAGAGGTCCCTCCCAGAGAAACAGAAGTACTTAAGTTGAAATATTTAAAATCTAATATTTAAAATATGTTTGGTTGAATTTAGTGTATAAAATCGTGTAAAAATGAAATATTTAAAATCCCATTTTTTGTCAATTGTATAGCTTCTTTTGAAAAGAACATGATTTGTATTTATTGTAGCCAGGGCTTGAGATTAGGTCGGGGAGGGTGTAATGTAGAGTAATTAAGTATTTAATATGGAAAGAATACGATAGATGGCGGTAAGCATGTAGCTTGCACCATAGCTCGCCAGATGGCATTGGCGTACAAGAAGCAGTATCAGAGATATACTTTACGAGCTCCCGTGGCAAGGCTCCAGAGATTTACCTACCCCCGAATAGTAAACAGTCGTAGCTATCCAGCTAGGTTATTCAAGTAATAAACACATTTATATTAAAAGAACCGTATTAATAATTACTATCTGTCGAGGAAAGGGCAGACATAACAATATGCAAAATGAATGTAATTTTTTTTTGTCTCGAACATAAATGCAAATCTTTCAAGAAAGGCTTACAAAAACAATCTGTGATTCAATCCAATGTTCTATTTTTAAGGCTTTTCTTGATAGATTTGGGTATTGTTTATGGACATGTTTGCTTATGTTTATGGATTTTCAGGCTTGACTTGAGATGGTTATGACAACGTTTATCGGTAAGTTTTGCCATATAATAAAAATATTATTATACAATATTGAGATGAACTAGGTAGGGACCCGATAAACTGAAAAATTATGTTCGTTATTTTTAGGACAAGGTTTGTATAAAACTACTGGTGAGCTCTGGTATTATGAAATTTGTATAAAAAAATTCAATAGGTGGCATGCGAGCTGTTTGAAAACTAAATATACCGGGAATGAATTTATTTATTCACATTTGTATCGCATGTGTACGAGTGCAAAAAAATAATAAATCTTATTATTTAAAGCATATCTTGCAAAAGGTGTTTTTTTTTTTAAATAATTAAACTAGCGCCATCTTCGAAAGAGCAGTTTAAGAATTATTTTAATCATCACCTTAGTTGTATTATGAAAACGCAAAATAATGTGGGCAGAAGTTAGTTGGAAGGTGCGTCTTCTATTGAGTTTATTTCATAACTATTTACGTTTACTTGAAGCCGTGAGACATATTAATATTACGATCTCCATGAACATAAAATATATCATACTAATATAATATGAACATCTTTTGCCTATTATAATTACGCAGATGTTATCAGTATATTTTATGTGCCAACTTTATCATGTTTATCCGTACATCCTCGACTCTGTCTTCCTTTTCACTGTGAAGTCATCTCGTTTATAATATAATCAGGTTTGCCTTATTTCAAATGATAAACAAATGAATACGTAAGTAAACTATTTTATTTATTTACAATCTTTAGTTGAAAAGAGCTACGACGAGACCGGTGTTGCCAACTCGATTCATTTTATTTATTTACAATCTTTAATTGAAAAGAGCTACGACGAGACCGGTGTTGCCAACTCGATTCATTTTATTTATTTACAATCTTAAATTGAAAAGAGCTACGACGAGACCAGTGTTTTCAACACGATTTTTTAAATAAAGCTAGACGTCATCCGAAAAGGAGCAAAAAAGAGCTAAAATCTTGTAAATATAAGGGGGGTTAATAATTATTATAAAAGAAATGAACCGGCTCCTGGGGGGGCGGCTAGAGTAATTCTGAGATAATAATTCAATATGAAAATTAACGGGTCCTAAAGAAATAACTCTTAAGGCCCTGTAGTAAGCCCTCAAAAAGAAGAAGGGGAGATATGTAAAGACGAATGTTAAACGGAGCGCGCTAATATTAAAAACGATAATATTTAAGCGAAAATTGTGAAAATGGTTAATAAAACGCTACTCATTTAAAAATGAGCAAACATAGTGGGAAATATCTTAAATAGCATTTAACGAAACACTGTGAATTTTATACATATAACTCGTAAAATAATAGAGAAAAAAAAAAAAATAACAGTGTTTATAATAATTTTCGGAGCAAACTTTGCGATTTTTTTTTTCTGTCGAGGGAGTTTCATATAATTCCCGTTTCGGCGTCAGAAATGTCTTGATATTATCTTAAAAAATAATACATTTTTTTAGAAACTTAATAACTTAAACGGTTCAAGAAAAATTCGTTATAAAACGGTAGAAATGCGTATTGCCGCATTTTAAATTATCATTTTTCGTTTATAAATTTTGTATAAAAAAGTAGCTAGATTATCTGAAAAAGAGCTAAGTAGCTAAATCCCCTTTTTGAAGCTGTCGGCCTCATTTTGGAACTAAATCTAGCTCTAAAGGAACTGAGTTGGCAACACTGAACAGGATGACTTCCTGGCAGAACCGTACGTTTATAAGCTGTATAATACGTATTAAATTATAAAAAAATGGCGCCATAGACATTAACAACCTCTGTATTCCATTAACCACTATCGAAATAACAATTAAAATTAGCAACCGCAGAATATTCAATGTTGTCATTATCAATAAAAAAGTAATAAAGCAGCTGTCCAAAGATAAACACTTTTGATAATTCTGGATGGTATATAATAAATCGTCACCATACTCGCTTTGTACCCACTCTTTATTTATGCCTGTTTTTGCAACCTTCCTCTCTGAATACTAATTTAATGCGTTGGTGTCTCTCGAAAATTATGTAACCTCATTGGTCAAGTTACTACAAGTTTTTATCAAGTATAAACATATTCATCTTACAAGCGCTAAGTTACAACAAGTTCGAAAACACTTTGAATTCCGAGATCTTTTTAGATTGATTTGTAAAAAACCGTTCTCGCGAATTAATGATACTTCATTTCCACGTCACCTTCTAAGTTTCTCCTTTCTTCTACCGTTTTATGTGTTTTTGCCGTTTAAAGACTAGGTATTCAGAGTTCAAACAATTATCACACCATAACCATAATTGTCTTCTATGTGTCTCTGATTTAATTTGCACGAGTATTAAAATTAATTCAATAATAATTAATAAACTTTTTATTACATGACATAAAGCAATCAACACTTTTAAGTTATGGTTATAGAGTTATAGTACATTACTCTTGGAATGCTAAGGCTTATACTATGCCTGAAAACTTCGGCCATAGTCATCACCACGATTTGTTTGATTCGTTGAAGATACACCTCTTGTCATTGCATGACAAAATTAATGCTGCTGTTGAATGAAATTTCTAAGTAGTAAATGTATTTAATTAGTACTCTTAAGTTAGAATTTTTATTTTAAAACATAGATCTTTTTTTTACATTAGCTTCACACAGGAGGTCCTGAGGAAAATAATTTTATTCAGGGTTTATGTCATCTTAGGGAATGCTGTGTGGAGGGTGGTTTTAAGGAAGGAAAGGATAACAAGTTCTGGGAAGGAAAAATAATCCAAGAGAGTCCAGCTTGAATGGTTAAAAAGCCTTCCTCGACCAATCTCTCTCGATCCAATCCGTCATGCAGTATGTGGGCAGACGCATCCGCCGCCACCAAGATCTGGATAAATCTCACCCCATGAACTCGGGGACCCCTGCCAATTTTAAAATTCAGTGCCCAAGTCACCCTGCCAAGTTACCAAACGTAGCGAACCACTTGGGGTGGCAGAGTTGTTTCCCGGGGCGACGGTACCAATACCCGCCTCCCAAAGAGATATTTCAAAAATTTGGGAGGCGGGTACGGTTACTGCCGCCACGGAAACCATTTATTATTAGTTAATCAACACCTGTGTCATAGGTCACCTCAAGTGGTTCGCTACGTTAGATTTGTCTAGGTCTTGGCGGCGAACACGTTAGCCAACCTAATGCGTAATGGGCCGTTTGTGGAGACCATTTAACCTCTCAAACTGGTTTCTCCATCCATCGCCTTGCACCGAAGCCGGAGTGATGCATCCATACGTCAGTCACCATTGGACACACTGACCCCTTAGATTCCTACCCACCCCTCACACCTTTTTCTTCTCAGAATTTTCTCTTATTTCTTTCTTTAAAAGGACTCTCCGCACAGAATCTCCAAAGACCCTGTATGTGGTTAATGGAAAAAAAAAACATCGTAAAGCTACCACAAGGCAATTTGATAGCATGTTCCACCATTTTTATTTAATTTTAAACATAACACATAATCATTTTGTTGGTAAAATTGATTAAATTCATTTTCACGATATTGTATATCTGTAGTGCATTGGTCAATATTTTCGATTCACTTATCGAAATTAGTGCAGCTACTGTCTGTATTATGTTTCCATTATTCCTTGCTTTAATATTATTTAAACAACCTTTATTAATGCTTTTTCTTGGGTTACTTTTATCTTCCCAAATTTTAAGAATTTTAAAATAATGAATTTTGAGCTACTGTAAATGGAAAATTAATCTTTCATAACCACAATAATAAAAATAAAGAAATGTTTTCTTTTACAAATTGAATACATTGGACGTAATATGTGTGGTGTACTGTTATTTTCACGGATGAATGGGAGTTACTATGATTCTCGGTTCGTCGTGTTTATTATCGTCTTATTTACAATGAATATTTAACTGGACTAAAAATCCGTTCTAATGGATGCTCTGTGTTTATCGGAGGTAGGTTAACTAATTACTAAAGATGTCCAGCTATCGATCGGATAACGTCGTCTATTTTCGTAACCGTTCGTGTATTAGAACCGAACGAGCGACAGTTGACTCTCTCATACAGTACAACTTTGATGATCTCAGTTGAGACACCTCAAAACTAGATATACACTAATGACATCTCGTCACCTCAGTTGGACAGCGTTCCAACTCACTTTACCTTGTTCTGAGAAATGGGGTACCAAAGTTTGCGTATACGATTTCTCATTATTTTTTTATCAATTTCTATTTTGAGGTTAAATCTTGTGTGAAGTATTTTATTTGAACATACTTTAAAGGAAAATATTTAAATTAGACGAGAGATTTAAGAATACCATTTTGGAAAAAAAAATACGCAATCAGCTAGGGCGTAATAATTCATTGCGTAAAGTTCTAACTTCATTTCGCTAATGCAATTCCAAGTTAAGCGATGTCCTATTCAAATGAAATAAAATAAACTATTCCACATCAAATACTTAGGAATAACAATAGACAAAAACCTAAACTGAAAAGATCAAATCAACCTTACCGTTAACCAAAATAAGGAAATTAATTTTCATATTCTTAAAAATCTGAAACTTTCTCTCATTAGAAATTCTAACATCAGTCTACCATGCTGTCTCCAATACGCTGTAGCAAGCTGGGAAGCTGTATACAAAACAAATCTATTCTCTGTTGAAATTGTGCAACGTCTAATTACAAAAAATATATTTAAAAAACCAAGAGGCTATCCAACAAATCTTATTTTTGATGAATTTAAAGTATTAAAAAAAAAGGTTAAGCTTTTTGGTATAAGCTTTCCCTGACGAAGGAACTTTTGTTCCGAAACCGGTCGGATTTGCGCATCATATAAGTGGTTTATACAAAGTTGAATTATTTCATTTTTCTATAATGGATAACCACAAAGTAATAGCTACATTAAAAAATATTAAAGTATTAAAATTGAATGATCTAGTCCGAAAAAATCTAATAATATTCAAATAATAAAAGAAATGGATGAGAAGGTCCGATAGGGAACTCGCTTGCACAGCGCGGGTGTAAACTGTGCGCCCTAAAGTTAAAGCTTAGACTTACGGATTTTCAATACTTCGTTTGCATGGAAACACTATGATATGAAAGAAAAACAGAATAATAGCTTTTTAATTAAAAGTCGTACTCGTCAAAAACATATATTTCCAACACAAAAATGTAACACTTCATTTGTACAACATCATTACACATATCTAGGGAAAAAATACGTCAATAGCCTTACCCGAAAAGATAAGAACAATCGAAGAGGATAAATGCCTACTAAACGCTATTAAAGAACAATCCAATGTAAAAATAACAAAATTATGAAATTATCTTCATAACTTATAAAGCTTTTTAAATTTGTCTATTTTTTTAAAGTTCCCAACATAATTAATTATAAGACAAAATATATTTTTCATCCCGATACTCGTCCCTCTTCTAATCACAAGCGCCTGCTTCTATTGAAGAGACGTATCATAAACTGAAAAAATCAGTGAAAACTTTTCATGTAATTTATTTTGTAGTCAAAATTAATATACTTTGTAAATCAGTTTGTCATTCAATAAATAAATTTACAAAAAATATATTTCCCTTTAAAATATAAAATTAGCTCAAATACTTTACACAACATCGACCAAAGCGACTTAGTAAGGTTCGAAGCATTTTGTAATGAAAACAAAATTTACCTAAGTTACAACAAATGTAAACAAATAAGCTTCACTAAAAACCACAACGCTATTGTACACAATTATTGTATTGGTAACTATTTACTCGAGCGCGTTTACTGTATAAAAGATCTAGGGGTACTTTTTGATTCTAAACTCTTCGATGCGCACATTGAGAATATTGTAAATAAAGCTTACTGCATGCTAGGATTTGTCATCAGAAACAGCCGCGAATTTCGAAAACCGGAAACTTATCTTCTACTTTACTACTCGCTGGTCCGCTCTCAACTTGAATACTGCACCTCCATATGGACACCACTTTACGGTGTCTATAAAGACAACATAGAAAGTATTCAAAAGAAATTTCTGCAATACCTCAATTACAGAATGAGCGCACCTAAACGGGGGTACATAAATATGCTCTCGAATTATAACGTCTCCACTCTAACTAACCGGCGAACATTCCTTGACCTCATGACTCTATATAAAATCTGCAACAACATTATTGACTGTCCTGACCTACTGAAACTAATAAACTTCAAAATACCACCCAGAGTAACAAGACTTAACGACTTATTCCACATTAGCCGGACGCGTACAAATGCTGGTGTCAGGGATCCAATCAGAAGAATGTGCGAATCGTTTAATCAAAATCAAAACCTCAAGGATTCCGACTTATTTTTTGATACAAGCATTACCTTTAGTAGAAAATTGAAGGCTGTTTTCCTACAAAGTACAATAACTTAGACATTACTCGGTTTATAATTTTAACTACCTTTCTTTTTTCAAATTTATGTATGACATTATTTTTTATCTATATTTATATATTTTTTATATATTTTTGGTCTTACCATCAAAACAATTTGTAAACTTTTATAGGGATATTGCGCACATTTCATTTTTTTCTATCTCTCTATTTGTAAAATAATATTCTTATTTATATACATACGTCTTTTCCGTATTTAAAAGTAAAAATATTTGCATATGTTTTTATCTGCTGTTAATGTTAATTCGTGAGAAATAGTTTGGATGCAGGTGAATTCTCTATTAATTGTTTTGTAAATTCTTGTCAATTGACATCTGTATCTGTATTTTCTCCTTAATAATAAAAAAAAAATAAATAAAAAAACATTGACCCTCAAAATCAAAAATCGTTGTTTAGATTACGAAAATTCGTCTTTACAAACTTTGACACCTCAGAATATGGAAAGGCGGATTTGGAACCCTATCCAAACAAAGTTACAAACCAACATTTAATAGAGATTGTAAGTGAAGTTAGGATCTTGTAAAACAAATAGAGCTTGCTTTTAGAACTATTTAATACAAGTATCTACGGAAATAAAACACATATGGTTATGGTTCTAAAAATTATTTTGGTTATAGAAATGAGCAAAATAAGTCATTTGCATTCAAGATCATTTTTGAAAAACTGTTATTTAGAACGTTTTCTACCTTAGATGACTATCTGTTGAAAGATATTTGAAACTACGTACGTAGTATGTATAATCTGTACATCTACAATGTGTAATCTAAATTTTTCATTTGACATTGTTATAAACTACAGAACAAAAAGCGTTGCTTAAAAGACATATAAAAAGTTTACAAGCGGCGATCGCGTAACTAAATCCTTAGATTAAATCAGCAGCTCAAATTAGCATGGAGGTATGGCAGCCGCCTGGGAAATAGTATTTCTGTATCAATTGAGCGATAATTCCTTAGCCGCAACAATAATTAATTCACCATTCAAGGCCTGCTAATAAGTGCCTTGACGAGGAAAGCCACTGGCTGTAATAGGTGGCAATTATTTTTTTCCTATGACCACCCGCGTTAGTTTTTTTTTTAATAAAGACGTTTTTGTTCTTCAAGTATGAAAAAAATGTTTTGATTAATTTATCAAGAAGCGTGAACTTCATAATTTGACAGCAAATTTGCAGGTTTTGTAGGCACCTACAAATATCAAATCTAGTGTCGGTAGGTAATTAAAAAAAAATTATGAAAGACCGCCGAGTGAAATTCAATTTGGGTGAACCGATTAATTGATTAATGTAATATTTATAAACAGTGGCACTAATTAATTTTGCATTGATACTTTTTTTATTTGATAACCGCCCAGAGTCGCACCGAGTCACAAATGCACCAGTAAGTAGAACAACATCATAGGTGTTTCCAATTTGAGAATTTTGTGACGAATTCAAGGATTTTGGAGCAGAAGGAGGTGGAGAAGGGGAGAGTTGGGATGTTCCTGGATATTCATATCTGGTCACACAACGTGGATTGAAAGTTATTTTGATTTACGTTTCATTTCGAATATTGGACACTCATGGGCAGAAAATATATGGAATAATGATAAAAATCTTGAAATAAAAATATAATTGAGGAATCAGTAGGATTTATAGGTCCAATTAGGAGTTCTACCGAGCCGAACCCTCTAATATGGAAGAGTCGGTGAATTATTTTCCCATTTGGTCTCAGGTAGGTTGACATGTTGTTCTTGAATTGTTTTGTATTTATTTTACTTATATAGTGCAATAGCATAGCGTGAATTGACTAGATGATCATTTGTGGAAGAGTGTGTGAAAGGGTTTAGTTTTTCCTGTGGGCAAGATTTAACCCGGACATAAAGTCTGAAGAAATTATATTATTTTTATACAAAAAAAAATAAAATTAATTTACGTAATATAATAAACACACGTATGTATATATTTTTAAATATGGATAAACATTCCCGGGTTAAGAATAATCTGACACAATTAGGAAAATCTCCTACTACCATCACAGCAAGCTAAAAATGTTGCATGTGTCGTACTGAAGGGCTGAGACAGCCAAAGAATTGAACTCACGACGCCTGGGTGGGAAGCAAACGCGATGTAGGTACTAACTCACCTATGTAGGTACTAAACTCACCTAGGTACTCACCTAGGTACTAACCGGTCAATATTCCGTCTTATCATAACAATCAAACATATCAAAAAAAATTACCAACATAATAAATAAGCTTGAGAAAATTTGAGAAAAGGAAAATTACGTTAGTATAATAATTATTAATTAATTTTATAAACTTAAGTAAATGTATAAAAACAAAAAAAAACCATAATAATAGTTAATTTTTTTAGACATAATGAAATGATGAGATTCTTATAATTCGGGTAAAATATATATATTTTATGAAAAAATGTTTTCTTTTATTTGCGTATACCTTATCCTAGATACATAAGGTTAGTAACATCAAGAATAATTTGGGAGGCGGGAATAGGTACCGTCGCCCCGGGAACCATTATTGGATAACCAACACCTCTTCCATAGATCACCCCAAGTGGTTCGCTACGTTTGGTGATTTAGCAGGGGTGCCCGGCTCACGGGGTGAGGTTTGTCTAGTTCTTGGAGACAGATGACCAGGACACACTGAACCCCAGATTCCTACCCACCCCTTAAACCCTTTTCCTTCCGAGAACTCCTCTCCTTCCTTACCTTTAAAAAACCCTCCACACAGCATCCCCAAAGATGACATAGGCCCTGAGGGAAATTATGACTTAGGCCCTGAGGGAAAAAAAATAATAATACAAATTTACGTACGAATTTTATTTATTTATTGGAACATTAAAACCTTTAGGCTTTTACATACAATGAAAGTACAATGTACGACATAAACTACAATACAAGCCATTAGAATTGTATAAGTCATAAAGTGCCATGAGCGTGTAAAACAGCGAAGTATAGTAAATAGAAGTTAATAATGTGCGTTAATAAGAAAGCAAAATGAAATCCTGTCTAAGTAAGTAATACAATAGAGGAATGTCTAAAAATGTCCACACTTAATACTTATTCTATTTAATTAAAAATATATGCAAGTAACTTTAGATGAAGATAGGGTCCACAGTAAATGCATACGGTAGGTAGGCATATAATGAATGAAGTATATTTCAAGTTGAAAAGATATCTAAATGAGTATTGTGTACCTATGTAAAAGACAGCTCTAATGAGCGTGTAATATAGCAAAGAAAAGACTGTAAAAATAGCAGTGGAAAACATGTGTAAATAGCTGCAATGTGTCATATTAGTCTATGATTTAGTTCCTACATTACTATTGTTGTCTACGGGCTCTTTGGGGACTCCAGATACTAATATCTACAGCCTGTATGCTTGACGAATATCTACAGCTCATATGTTGAACTAATATCTACGAACTTCAGAGTGTTAATTAATATCTACAGAGCGTAGGTTGAACTAATATCTACAGAGCGTATGTTGGATTAATCAGCTAAATGTGTCCAATAGTCCGATATTAGGGATTTTTACATACATACTTACATAAATTAAGTTTTTTAAACTGCATACGCAATATTACGTTATTCCGATATGCTATACATCAGGGTTTCCCAAACTTTTTCTGCAATGGAACACTTTGCAAAGCCATAATTTTTAACGGAACACTTAGCTTATTTTTTAGGTTGGGTACAAAGCATTCTTTTTAGGGTGAATTGCCTATTTCAAAAAATTCCTAATAATAGATATATATATTTTTTTAAATGTTATTAAACACATATATTTATTTCATACATAATATGTTAAAACCTCTTAATCATCTTTAAAATTTAATTTATGCAAACATTCACGTAAGGCAGGAAAATAATCAAAATGATTAGGTTGAACTGATGAAATCCAAACTTTTTTTTTTCTCTTTTTCATCAACGGCACCATGCGCGTTTATAGTTCGGCTAATTGCTGACGAAGATGAAAGAATGATTGATTTTTACATTATTTTTCTTCCAGGTAAAGTCGATATCGTAAAAAATAAGTTTGGATTCCTTGGGAACAGAAATTTTGTGAAACGCATGCAGATCCGTTATCCCGTTGTTATTGTTTCTACATCGCACGGATGTTCTCATTATTGACTCTTATTATATTATAAACCACATAATAAACTTTATAGATTTTTTTTAGTATGTAAAATGAAGACTTACTGCATAAACGGCTCTTTCAACTTCCATAAAGCTTAGTCCTTCTACCTGGAAGAGTCTAGTACCTAACTTAAGAACTATTGTGAAATATTTATACAAGTAATAATTTATTGTGAAAAATATCAGTAGTGTTGAAATATGAATATGTGTATTTTATATTAAATGAAATTCTTCCGACAAATTGTCGCGGAACCCCTATTCAGGTTCGGCGGAACCCTAGTGTTCCGCGGAACACAGTTTGGGAAACCCTGCCTATACATAATTGCAAATCCAACCTCTACCAGTACTGTAGATATTCGTCAACACTTTGGTTCTCATAGATATTCGTTAACAGTTTGAGCTGTAGATATTCGTCAACACTTTCCTTCTCATAGATATTAGTTCGATTTTTTCAGTTTTTCGAATTCCTGTAGATATTAGTAGACGCCTCCCTCTTTGGGTCACATGGTCTCGATGCCGAGTTGCGCCGAAGATAAATGTTTGGTCAGATCTGCAGGCATGGTGTCAGGTACGCAGATCAAAACTAACTTTCAGCATTCGGACGTTCGTCCTCCGAAATATTATTATAAATTACAATACGTCAATGAACCGTCACTGTTTTATAAGCCTTTACAATAAGCACCTATAGTAATAGAAAACACAGATCCCAGTACTCACTAAATTACGAATGTCTCTGGAGAGAACCTAGAGATATTACAATAACAAAGCAAACAATGTGATCTTGGAAATGATACGATATTTCAACGATGAAAATATATCTGTTTAATACTAGGGAGTTCCAAGCATGCGTTGTAATTTTTTTTTACATTAACTCCACACAGGAGGCCCTGAGGAAAATAACTTCCCTCAGGGCCTATGTCATCTTGGAAGATGCTGTGTGGAGGGTCTTTTTGAGGAAAGGAAGGAGTGAACACGGGCCTTGAAGAGACCCATGTTGTAGGAGGGAGGAAACACAGAGGCCGGCAAATCGTTCCACAGCCGAGCCGTTGAACTCAAGAATGAGTCATAGAAACGACCCGTTCTCATGTGACTAATGTCAACCATGTACAAATGTTGGGCGCGTGTTTGGTGTGTTTCCTGACTATGCACTGGTGCCGAGGGGATCAATGACGCTAGTTCCTCGGAGCATCTTGCATTGTAATACCGGTAGAACAAGAACAGCATTCTCACCTGACGCCTGTGCTCTAAAGATTGCAGTCCGTCTGTTAAGATGGGAGGATCTATCAAACGGACCGCCTGTTTCTGCACAGAGTCAAGGTTTTTTTTTAGGTATTTTGGAGCTTCATACCAGAGGTGGCTGCCAAATTCAACCGTGGGGCGCACTTGCGATTTGTACAGGGTTAGCAGTTGTGTACTATTAAAGTATATGCTGGCCCTGTACAGTACGTCCAGTTTCTGAGAGGCTAACTTAACCACTGCCACTTAAATGTAGAAATAGTTTCTTCCTGCGTGTCCTTTCACAATCATCCCCGTTCTTCCTCCGCCTTCCCTTCCCCTCCAACGTCCTCTTCCTCTCCCGCTTTCCCCGCTTCCCCCGCTTTCCCCCTCCCTTCTCCCTGTGTATGCGCACATCAAATCACCAAAGTTTCATCGCGATCGGATGAATAGTTTAGGAACGCATAAAGGACAAATACAGGAACATTAATTTTTATATATTAAAAATCAATCAACTTTCCTAACATAGGTAACTTTTTAAAATACCTATAATTCTTGATTAGATTCAAAGTATTCGATTTGGGTGAGTGAGTAGTGAGTATCATAGGTGAGTACTTCAAATAAATTAGTTAATTTAAATAGTTTATTCGAAAATTGAATTGGATTAACAACTCAGGTATTTTGCCATTGTGAAAGTTTTTTGTCACTGTCAGATTCATAAAAACTTTGTGTTGTTTCCGCTTCGCAACTAAAGCTCAATAAATGAAATATTTCTGAACGCAGCCGAATACTAAAAACTGCTTTTGAAAGGTTATGAAGTAAGCTTTCAAATTGTATTATTACAAATAAATATTAACATTTGTAAATATTGAAATTTAGAATGCCAACAAAAAAAATGCAAAAATGACTCACGTGATGTTTTTATGTGAAAACGGTGCTTAAATTCCGAATTATGTAAAAAAATACTTATTATGTCGTATAAAGTACGATAAACAATTTCGTCATCCTATTTTTTTACCATTTCATACAAGAATATACATATAATAAAAAAACAATAATGTCTAACTGCGCGTAGGTGATTTGGTGGGTGAAAACTGTTTCTTCAAAATAAGTCTTTTATATGTATTTCTATGGACAACTTTAAATGGAAACATGAAGCTTGATTTAATATGAATCTTCTACTTTTGTTTTAGGGTTGTCACTAGAACAATAACGCAGTTATAAGAATTTCCGTGGAAACACACTCATTAGCTTAAAAACAAGCTTAATGTTGATTTAATGTTAACTTGACTGCTATTGTTATATTGTCGTGTAAACAAGCTTAGGGATCGGAGTGGTTAAGAATAATCGCTGGTATGCAAAATGTCATTCAAAAAGTTTGACATGGTTAACAGTTTCGTAAGAGTTTTTGTAATGGTTAAAAACTTTTCAGATGTATTATCATATGGTTGTTATAATCCAGAAATATTCACGAGAGTGGAAAGGAGATATTTTGAAAGTTTCAAACATTTAGCAATATATAAAGGACAAACGAAGAAGCAAGCAAGCAAACATAAATTCATTTATATATGTAAATAAAGATATGAAAACAACATAACATAAAGAATTTGAAAAAGATACGTGAACGCGTCTGCTAAGTTTCCCCGGTGAGAAGGATAGCACGTAAGCATTATTACACCTTCAAATAGAAAGAAAGAAATACAATAATAATAACAAACCTAGCGCGGAAACTGACTGGTCTGCTACCAAATGCAATATACCGTGTGAAGGCTGCTGGAAATATTAGGAAATATTCCGGAGAAATGTTGCAGGGAAATATTCAAATAAAAATGAAACGCCCTATATAAAAAAGCTCTATGCACATTCTGCGGAAAAGTGGCTTGGTTCCCTTTCCTCGCCGCGCAATAAAGACTCTGAGCAAAAACAGTCTTCATCCCTTTCATATTTTACTAACAGCTAGACACAACAGGTCTGGCGGGTATTATTTTGAACATATGAACAGTTTCTATTTGTAATCGAAATAATGAATTATTAAAAACCTGCTTACACGAAAAAGGGTAATGTGAAAATCAGAAATGAAAACAATAAATAATGGGAAGATCGTCGAAATGTCTTTATTTATTTACGTGAAAATAAAATTTTTTCAGAAACAATGTCGATTTATAACTGTTTTAAATTATTTCTTCAAACTTTGCAAAATTACTTTGTGGCATCATTTTTCATATAATGAATAACTGATTACTTTGTATAAACCACTATTTTTAAAACAATATCAACATGTTTCAACAACAATGTTGTCTTCATCAGGATATGTTACTATAATAAATGACAAACAAGTATCCTGATGAAAACAACATTGTTGTTGAAACATGTTGATATTGTTTTAAAAATAGTGGTTTATACAAAGTAATCAGTTATTCATTATCTGTTTTAAATTATCTTTATTTAAATTTCAATTTTATTTTCTCGATTGAATGATAGTAATAACTCGACAGACAGACTCCTTGTCGATGATAGAGCATTCCGTCAGCAAGTATTTTCGTTTATATCATTATTTTTTTGCAGATTGCCGACCCACATTGTTCAATGTGTAGAAAGTTATTTAGAACAATTAAAAAAATTAGATTAAAAAATCACAAGATCTCGAGTAGTTGTGCAAACTCGAATGCGTATTTTTCAGAGGAGGTTTTATGCTTCCCTTAAAGACAGGCTAGGTACTAGGCACCTGCGCAATCATAATACAGGTCCTGAATCCTGAATACAAAACACCTTTAGGGGGCCGTAGGAGAGGCAGCCGTTCGTTCATCTTTTCGCCTTTTCCGCACCCCTTTGTACCGGGTCGTTGGGTAGATACTGGGTACCCTGGAGGAGGTATATAAATAATCCTCAAGTAGTGGAGTGTATTTTTGGGATCTATTGCAGCTGAGCGATATTATTTTTGCACACCCTGTCCCCTCTTCCCGGTGATAGATTTCGAGGAGATTTGCAGGCTATTTTTAAAGAAAAATCTATTTGGTTTCTTACTCCTACCTACAATATTGTGTGAAAGGATCTTCGCGAAGCGAGGTTTCTATTTTCCACGTACGATCAATCGAATGAAAGGATATATTATAACATATGTGTCATAGTTCTAGCAAAATACTGGCCCTTACGTTAAATAAATGTGTGGCGAAAATAGTCAACATATTAAAATAATGATTTATTTCTGGCTTTCACAATATTAACACTTAAGGACTCGCTAATCGGTCTAACGAACCCAGTTCTTCTTATTTTGTGTAGTGACTTTAAAATGTTGAAGTTTGCGACTTTACCGCTTTTAGAACCTTTCAACGATAATGTAGCATGACAGATGACGATATAAGTCGTCAGTTAGCGCACTACGTGTGAGTACTGTGGACTTAAAAAGTGTGTGTGGGTCCGCTGGACCCGGCAGCGACTAAATAAGTAAGTGTTATTTCCATAACGTCATTACTACTTATTTACCTTTTTTTTACTTTATTTGATAGAAAATAGCTACCAGCAGGTTTTTGAGAATTAACGAAGTAGAAAAATAGCTCATTAAAGAAATAGTACAAGAAGACTATTGACTGAAGACTGAAGACTATATATTTAGAAATAAGTGAGGGTGAATCGAATTCCGAACAAAAAGGCGATAACGGCTTATGTAACTGGAAAAAAGATAGAAAACCAAAGTTTTTTGCGCAAACTGTAATAAACCTTGTGGAGAGCACATGAAGCAACTTTGTTCAAATTATTATTCAAATTAGTAGTTTGTTCAAATTAGTAGTAGAAAGAGACGTAACAATTTGTATATTTGATTTTATTCCAAAGTAAATGTTTTGTTTATTTTCAAAGTTATTCTTGTCTTTTTTCTAAAATGATTGATCTCTCATTATTATTTTGCCTAAGCGGGTTCATTACAGTACTGTAAGAAAATGTAGAAGATTTTCCTTAAAACAGATAATTACAGAAATTATAACAATTAGCCTTAATCTTGTCATAAAAATATGTTAAAATTCTAATTTGTTTTTGTAGTGACTTTTCGATTAAGTCAAAACAATAAATAGTAGTATTTGATTGAATATTGTCTTTTTTTATTCACTAATTATCCTAATAAGAAAGTAATATTACCTTTTTTTTATTGAGGAGTTTTTGAATAAACATATGATATTACACTGGGTCCAGCGCACCCGGTAGTGAGTATTTGTGTTACAAATTGACGTGCGAGTCCCTAAGTGTTAAATAATAATATTAATTGACAAAAAAATTTATGTTATAGTGGTCATTAAATTGCCTCTATTTACTCAATTTACTCAATACAAAATTCAGAAAACTACGGTAGACAAGAGTGAGGAGGCTACGAAGCCCCGCACAAAGCGGAGACTGATTATTCTATCCCATTCTCTCGCATGCTAAATCCAATAGATGTTTGTATTTGTCTATTTTTAGTGTCGCTTTTTCATTTCATCGAGTTTCAAATCACAACGGTGCTAAGGAAGTTTCCACTTCAATAAAAGTTAATTCACGTAACTCAGTTTTGTGAACGATCACCTCAAGTGCACATTACACAAAATAACTTAACCTGAAGAGAATGAACAAAGAAAGTAGCGTAAAAAGAATACATGATGCATATGTGAATTTGAGGACGCCTGAAGAAGACGTGGCATGATCAAGTGAATCAGATACTTGAGTCGGGCCTTGTCACAAGCCAGAATAATAGAAGAGAATGTATGAAACGATGTATGAAGTGAGTGAAGAGTGCGTGCAAAAACCGAGTAGTTGCGTGATGGTTAGTTAGTTAACTTAATCTGTAAATAACAGATACGTGTACCAAAATTTGATACTGCCATCACAACCTCGAGGTAAATTCGAGACCTTCTGGGGTCTGAAAAATCATTGTTCCTTGAAATAATGTATTCTGTCTATAGTATACCTACAGTCTTATCTTTTCCAAATGTGACAAGGTATGTGATCAAACAAAAATGCGAACGGTTGTGTGCCAAATTATTGTCGGTTGCGTGATAGATAACAGATTCTTTTTAATATGCTGACCCCTACTTTGAATTTGGGCCTTGTGTTTCGAGAAGGCCAAAAACCCATCCTATAATAATTACAAAGATGATTTAAATTAATAAGGACCCGAATTGCGCTACGAAGGACGGCGGGCTTACATTCAACACCTATTGTACACAGCTTCGAGGGGTATTTCCAAGAATTTCCAACCGATGTAACCCACATTAATGATAATTGATGTGACACAGTATCAGTGACGTTTGAATAAACTTAAAACTAACTAAATAGTAAGTAGGTACATGCCTTGACGATGATGATGGACGCTACTGGTGAATCTAAATTGTTCGTGAGGGAAAAAGTATAGGCTAACAAATGGGTTTATTTGTTCATGGGTTAATGAAAAATAACCAATGTAATGTAGATGTGTATTTAAAATGTAAATTGTCCCTATCGCGACTTTCGGTATAGGTTTTGGAAATGCGCACCCGGGCACCCCTTCTAAGTCACCTAACGTAGCAAACCATTTGGGCTGACCTATGTCAGAGGTGTTGGTTATCCAACAAATTGTTCACGGGCGGCGGTACCTATTCCCGCCTCCCAAGTTGAATATTATTTATAATCAAATTAGTGTTTAAATTATCTAATTAGATCATTCTGTACTGGTATTTATTGTGGAGCTGCCTTACGCAAAAGAGGACGAATCTAGCACGCATCGCCTTATATAGATTCGCGCAAGCATGCTATCTCGCTTGCACTCATACAATTCACACAGACATTACAAAATATTGTTAGGGTTGTGTACCGCCTTAAAATATAATATGTAACCTTGTAAGTCTCAAGCAAGGTACTGCATTTTTACTTATGACGGTAGAATAACACTTCATCCAAAACATGCAAACACCTCAGCACACGTTCCCAAAAACCCACCACTAACCCCTTTACACACAATTACTGTAATCATCTGTAAACTGTACGTAGAGATTTTCTTATTTTTTATTGTTAGGTATCAAGTTAAATTTCTAGAACCACATTTTAATTTTTATTTATTTTATACTTTTTTTATTATGCACCAGATTTAAATGTCCGGGTTAAATTTTCCCCAAAAAAAAAAAAAAAAAAGAAAAAAAGAAGGAAAAACTAAACCCTTTCTCACACTTCCCCAAATGATCATCTAGTCAACCCACGCTATGCAATTGCACTATATAAGTATTATAAATACAAGAACAACATGTCAACCTACTAGAGACCAAATGGGAATATAATTCACCGACTCCAGATATTTTCATATCAGAGGGTTCGGCTCTGTGGCATTTCTAATTGAACCTATAAATCCTACTGATCCCTCAATATAAATATTTAAAAAATCTTTTGTAATCCTACATGTATTTAAAATTACTGCTTTTTGCATTTTTATATACAAATTCTTTGACAAATCTAATATGCTTAAATTTTGAATCAGATTCCTAGGTATTATGCCAGTGGCCGAAATAACAAATGGTAATATTTTTATAGTCCGATAATGCCAAATTCTTTTAATCTCATTTCCTAAATCTGTGTATTTTCTAATTTTTTCAGAAACAGTTTTTTGAATATTACAGGAATTTGGAATAGCTACATCAATGATATAAGTTATTTTTTAATTTTGTCATGTAAAACTATATCAGGTCTATTATGACTAATTGTTCTGTCTGTTAGTATAGTTTTATCATAATATATTTTATAAAATTCATTTTCTATAAATGAATTTGGTTCATATTCATAATATGGTACTACATTACGGCAATCAATCAAGTTATGTTTAATTACCAAACTTTGGTGAATTATTTTTAAAACCTGATTGTGCCTAAATGTATACTCGGAAGGCGCTAATATAGAACATCCCGATATAATATATTCTATAGTTTCGGGAAAAGCCAAACATTTTCTACATAAATCATCAATTTGATTTATATCTTTGATTATATGCTTTCTATAATTTTTAGTATTAATGACTCTATCTTGAATGGCAAGCATAAATCCTTCTATTTCTGCGCTCAACTCTCCAATACTCAACCATTTGTTTGACGAAAGTTTGTCAACATACGTTTGGTTGAGATAATTGAAGTGTTTTGCGTGAATAATTTTATTTGACCAGGAATCTAATAATTCCTGGTTAGTATTTATAAGAATGTTGGCATTCTCGTCATATAAATTTAAAGGTGTAATATTTCTATCTGCCTTGCAAATTATTTTGTGCATTTCTGAGCTATTAGCTTTCCTATGGAAAAAATTTCTAAGCATTAATATCAATAATATTATTATTAAATGAATAAGTTTATTTCTTAACAAATTCTGCTGTGTAATTATTATTACGCGTGACAGCTGTTTCGCCTTCTAAAGGCATCATCAAACTGTGGTCATGCCACATACAGACGATCTATTTATACTATTTCTAGATAGGTATTTACTATGACTAATTTCTAATTTCTGATGAAATATGGTTTCAGTTATTTTTAATCAGAAATTAAAAATTAGTCATAGTAAATACCTATTTAGAAATAATATGAATAGATCGTCTGTATGTGGCTTGACAACAGTTTGATAATGCCTTCAGAAGGCGAAACAGCTGTTACGCGTAATAATAATTACACAGCAGAACTTGTTTAAAAATAAACTGTTTTTATTAATTTAATAATAACATTACTGAACAAATAAAATAAATAATAAAAAAAAAATTTTTAGACCCCCAAATTGTAAAACAGAACAGTGTCAAAAGAATAGGCTAATTAATGTTTCTTTAAATTAGGTTAATAAGTTATTATTATTCAATTTTCTTAGATGTTCCATTTTATCATGGAACCAATTAAATACATATTTTACTTTGACTAAATTATGAGATGCCATGTAAAAAAAAAACAATTTTTTCGAGAAGCGTAAAATTTTGTTTTGCAAAGACTTTGCTCGGTTTTGACTGCTGAAAACGGCTATGACTTTTCCTCTGTGCTTTTACAATAACCATCCCCTTTCAAGTCTCAACCTCTCCCCTCCCCCCCCATCTCCTACCCGCCAGGAAGTGCGAACTTAGGAATTCCGCCATATGATTTGTGATGGCGTTTATTGGACCAAGGCAGTCGCGACTAGTAGTGTGTAGGATATATTTTTTGTAGCCAGAACCTCGTCCTTTGCCAGAGGTCCAAAGAGACCAGCGTGAATTATTAATATTATTTTGCACGGGACACGGAAAATAAAATGCTCTCGTAATAATGTGCCGTTAAATATAAACTGGTGCTGACATATTTTTGCTCTTGGACATGAACAGGAAGCAAGCACACTATTGCCTACCTCTAAATATACCAAAATTCAGTTAGTGTAAGAATTTCACTTATGACGAAAAATATATAATGCATGTAGCTACTTATATAATAATAATATTGTATGGATGAGTTGTACAGCGCAGTTTTTGTGAAAAATCAGCCTAAGGATGCGGAACAAATTGATATATTTCTGCAATATTACTTGGACTAGGAAAACCATTATAACAACTTATGGCTAAAAGTTTGCATCCATGTTCGTCGGTCACTAATACAAAACTATATGTACAGTGTATTTGACCAATGAACGCGATGCTACGTAAACGTGTACATGGTACATTGTTTTATTTATACTCTACACAAAATGCACAGGCAGAAATTTAACAGATCCATACTTACCTGGAAGGTTATTTGAGATTAACAGTATTTCTTATTATTAGAGTGAAAAACGTTAATTCTAGAATTGTTGTGGTTTCGTGTGGTGAAGGATGCAAACGTGTATGCTTGTTAAATGTGGTTATATTTTTTTTTCAATATCGTACTATTGATTAAGTATCATACAATGTCTAAGTATCATACAAGAAAAAAATTGAGGCGCATCTTCGGACCGGTTCTAGAAAATGGATTTTGGCGCAGACGTTATAACAATGAGCTCTATACTTTGTTTAAGGAGCTAAACGTCGCAAAATTTATAAAATTGGGAAGACTTCGGTGGCTGGGTCATGTGGAGAGAATGACCTAGCATCAAGCACCAAAGTCCCTGCTGAACTCAAGACCAATAGGGCGAAGGAACCTGGGAAGGCCAAGACTAAGATGGAGCTACAACGTCCTCAAAGACATATCTATCTTGGAGCTTCCAAACTGGAGAGAGCTGGCACAAAACCGAGATGAGTGGAGAAAGACTCTTGAGGAGGCCACGACCCACCAGGGGTTGTAGAGCCAATAGTTATGATGATGATGAACTGCGGAATGACGATAATTGGGCCATAGATATCGTTGAAGTGTCCAAGTGTTATGACAAAACGAAAACTGCCTAGTCATTGTCATTTGAATCCTTGTGTTGTATTGATTTCTTTCCGGATCAACTTAACCTAATCGGTGTCCGTCGTAAAATATTATTAAATTGTGCAGCATTTTCTCACATGTGGAAAATAACCAAAAGGCCGCCTGTGCAGCAGACGATCGCTCTGTAAGGTTAGTGTTTTTTGTGTATATTTAGATCTGCTGGTTGTCATTCCATTGGTATAATTTTTGTGCGCGAGTAGATTCATTAATCACAAATTTTTAGGTTATTTACTCATCCCAAGCTCACATATTAAGATCAACTATATTACCAAACATATTGTTAATGTTCGATTGTCGACACTGTTTAGAGGTTTAGAGAATAATATATGGTTATGGTAGAGTCAATTCGTTTAAATATTAGTTTTACTTTACATTCAAGTCCTGGGTAGGGGATAAAATATGTTACATTGGATGTATTTGGCTTATATGAAAAGATGAACATCCAAATCAAAAGGAAGAAACTGCAATCCAGCAAAGTATATCGACCATCGAACAAGAACTTCATACATCGATGGTTGTGACATATATAGATAAATATCCTCTCAGGCATACACAAAATCTCAAAAAATATAATAAAAAATAATAAATAGTAAACCATTTGGGTATTACGTTCTTCCGACACTATTCTTTCATAATAAATCTATGTGTGAACATTAATAATTGGTCTGTTTTTTGCCATCCTCTAGTGTATATTTTGTTAATAAGACTGTTTATGTTCCTTAAATAAATAACTTAAAATCAAAAGAATATTAATACAATACGAAAAACAATGAATTTTAGAATATTAAATATGAAGTGTAGATAACGCTTTCTCTGACCGCGGACGTACACAAAGTATAGTCCCTGCTAATAAAAGATCCCACCCGCTGCAGGGCGCTTCTGCAAGCGGCAAAATGTTTGTGATTTTGAATTCTTTCTATTTAGAAAATAATATTTTGTACGATGCTTCGCCCCCTCACCCGGGCGTGTTATAAGCAGGGTGGTTTATTTCAGACCATTGATAATATTTATTTTTAATAATACCAAACTAGTATAAATACAGTCCGTAAAAATAATTTTGTGGTAGTTTCTAAGGATCGGTATGAAAAAAAGCTTCGAAGTTAAGCTTTCAATGGGTAAAATGTGTTAAAATGATTTTTTATTTATTTAATTAAATGAAGAAAATATTAGCGATAACTGAATAAAAAAATCTGAAAACAGTAAAATCTGAAAAATATGGGGTCACATCTGGAAATCAAACCCAGGACCATTGCCTTGCCGGGGCAAAGTTCGATTCGGTCATATTTAATTTTATCATACTTCGACTAAGAACTACCAACTTATCTTCATTTTCTTAACGCATATTTTTATTGGCTGCTAAATATGATCGACTTTCGCTAATATTGTCTTCATTTAATTAAATATTGCAATTTGAGATTTTACTCACTAAGTTAAAAATAAAAATAAATAAATGATTTTTTTCTGTTCCACTGTAATATTATGATGAATATATATAGTCGACTACTTCATACAAGTCCGAACCAGCTGCGTATGTAAAAAGTGTTTTTTTTTTCATTGACTCCACAGGAGAAGGGTTACCATTTACTTGTTATTTAAGGGATGTGTTTAAGGTGTCCTTTTGAGGAAAGAAAGGAGTGAACCTAGGTTTTTTTTTTTTTTTTTGAAAATTATTTATTCCCCACTACTTAGTATGTTCACCAAATCTAAACAATATAATGCACTTAAATGAGTCATAGCAATAACGTCATTCTAAATCAATTAAGAAAACCCTTTCACTTAGTGCAAGGCAAACCAAAAGGAAATACTCCGATTCCCACATTAGCACTCTCTTAATTAGTGTCTCGACAAATTGGTTTAACCGGTAATAAATCAACTTAGACACCTTAAAAAATTGACATTTAAAATCTTATAAATAAGTCGTCCGTACGTGGCTTCACCACAGTTTGAAAATGACCTTATAAGTCGAAACAGCTGTAACTAAAACACTAACCAAAAACTTAAAACACTAACCAAAAATCAAATTTAATTTTAATTAAATTTCTAAAAATTAAAATGGAGTTCTACGAATTAAACACAAAAACAATTAATAGTGAACCTAGATCTTGAAGAGACTCATGTTGTTAAAGGGAGAAAACTTGGAGGTCGCAGAAATCCAACTTTGTGTGAAATTGTTAGAAAAGAATGTAAAATAAATAATGACTCATTTAAAGCCGTTTTCGGTTTGTATTTTTTTTTATTATTTATTTATTTATTTGTAAGAAACAAACAGCTTGTACATAATTAGAGTGATAATATACAATATAAAGTGAACTGAAGTCAAGCCACATAAGTTTCTTATGCTAAATTAATTGGCAAATAAGTTTATTATCTTAAAATTAATTTTGGGTTATAGGAAAGATAGAGGAAGAGGAATATAGGAAAAGGATAGGAAATGCTCCTGATACATTCCATACTCTCATATTAATAATTATTAATGATTATAATCGATCGTACGCGTTACTTCATATCGGTATTTATAGTTAGTACTAAAAATGTCAATTCTGTTAAATTTTGTATTATATTGTGCACATACACGAGGAATTGTTCTACACAAGGGCAAATAAAATAAATCGGTTTGTCGGGTTGATCTTGACGGAATATGAAAATTTATTAAATTTGTGAACTCTGTTGAGTCTAGGCCATTATTTAGAATTTTAAACAATCGGATTTGATCGAAAATTAGACGTCGCGTTTGGAGGGTGTTGAAATTGTGAAATTTTAAGTTAAGTTTATAATTTATGCGTTTAAAATTTTTTGTTTGAATTCTTTCTATTCTTTCAATAATATATGGGCTTGGTAAAAAGGAGTCCAGATCGGTGTACAGTGCTGCAAGTGCGGGCGAATATATGAAGTGTAAAGGGAATATAGAGTATTTATGTTTCTGAAAGGTTTTGCTATACGAATTTTATTTATCCCAGCATTTTATTGGCTTTATTAATGACTTCATCAGTGTGTTAGATAAAGTTTTATTTAACATCCAGTCTTACTCCAAGGTCCCAGACTGTATGTGGTTATATCAGCATGCACGTTCCCGTATTGTTCTAAAAAAGTGTCCTGGTTTAATCTTACAGATTTTGAAAGAAGTTCAGATTGGTTTAGGTTATAGTGTTATAGGTACATGGTAACGGAAACTTTTTAAAATATGGCAAACTTTTTAAAGCACATCACATTTTGAGTTATAACTTTTTTGATTTGAGCTTTCGTTTCCGGGTAAATCGCATCTGAAGTTTGAATTCTTTGGTCTATTCGAAAATGCGACGCAGCCTGAGAAGACCCGGCTTCAATACTCTAAAGTTTTATAAAAGATAGTTTAAATAAAAAAAAAATCGAGTGTAGTTTACACGCGGTATAAGTGAAACCACCAAACAATCTTAACCAATACTTGAAAAGTGAGGTCATAATCAAAGCGACCTAGCGTAATTTCCGTTTCATATGTCAACCAATAGGAGCCTTTAAAAGTGACATCATAATCAAAGCGGCCAATTGGTGCGTCGCAGGTGCAGTAATCGTCATTTACGTTTCATCCGAAATTCAAATAACAGCAGGGCTATAAAAGTTTCACTTAAAAAAATCAAATTATTACATTACAGTGATGTAGATTCACCAGATTCCCATTTGACCGCTAGTTTCCGGACGCCTTCTTATGTATAGATCTGATAATGCAACGTAATCTGATAAAATAATATAATTCCACAAGAAGAGGATCCAAAAACAAATTTTTAGATTTATACTATCAGACGTCGAATCTCAACAACCCTGCAACATTGTTGGTCGGTTGCAGGAGAGATATTCAAGTAGGAAGAAATGCTTAAGATGCTGAAGCCAAGGGCCCTGTTCCCTCTCAGATGGAAGATACAGTACAGACTACAGATACAAAAAATTCCGCACGCCGCTAACTATGGCCGGAGAGATTTTTCATATTGCCTTGGAATGAAAACATTTCACGAAATTACATCAAAGTCCTACAATGCTATAAATTATTTTTCAGATTAATGTCCATAAATAACGCTGCAGCTGAAAAATGGATGATGCTCCTTGTGAGAGAGAAAACATGAATCATGAGCACAATAAGCGTAGGTATTCAGGATGCTTGCTTGTTTTCTTGATGTTTCTTGGCAAATTATTGTACTAAAATAATATATTGTGGAAATTTTTGTGAACCCCTCTCGACTCGGGATCTCACTCATATTCTGTCAGAAATATAAATTTTCGCTTTTATTACATTAACTTTACACAGAAGGCCCTGTAATTTCTATCAGGGCCTATGTAAATTTTGAAGATGCTGTGTGGAGGGTAATAAATGCAATAAAATCCAAATAAATCGAATATTTCTAAACGTTTTTGAAAACAAAAATTATGAAATACCCTTTCAGATTTTATAATTAGAAATAAATAAATATTTTTTTTAAATACAATTTTTTGTGACATTGTCTTGGCTTGGCTCTGCAGCACCTTAAAACCACAGCACAGTGGAGCCGCAGTTTCGCGGCACCAAATCTATATAAATCTATATCTATCTTCTATGTATATTGTATAAATAAAAACGAATCGCCGAAATGTGTGTACGCGCATAACTTCCGAACGACTGCACCAAATTGGATAATTCTTTTTTTTTCTGTGTTCGTTATTTATTTATTTACGCCTATTTAGGCTTTTACATACATATATATAACAATATTAACAAAATTATACTGGTAAATAATGCAGGAAACTACTGTTTAAAACACTTGCACAAAAATAAATACAAAGTAAAAATATTAGGTATTGAATTTAAACCACACAGTATGTAGGTACAAAATATAATAAATCTGAAATAGTTTTTTTTTTCTTTCAGCCGACAAAATACTGCCAATGAATTAGTCAATTTTAATAGCTTTATCAAAGTATTATTCCCTTATGTGATGAAAAAAACTTCAATTAGGTGCGCTTATATAATAAAATTGATGTACTAAAGATATCAACAACTTCAGAATATTTGTTTCCAAGCTGTTGAATCCGTCGCATAGGAGTATAATATTGATTTGTTGACTTAGAATTGCTACAATAATATGGTAGGTACTGTCTTGTGACTGACCTGCCTGGAGTATGAAAAGAGATTTCATATAATAAATCAGGGGTATCAAAAATTGAATTAATGATTTTATACAAACAGGTTAAATCGGAAATGACTCTACGATCACATGATTTTATTAAATTTAATGAAGAAAGTACGTTATCGTAATTTAGGCATTCACTAGGAATGCCCATTTTAAAATTCACATATCTTAAAAATTTATTTTCGATTCTTTCAATCGCATGTGAATGAACCTCATAATTTGGGGACCAAACCGTGGAATTGTATTCTAAATGACTCCTTACGAGTGACATATATAATGTTTTTACAGTATTGACATTATTGAAATCACTAGATACCCTTAAAATAAATCCCAACATTTTCAAAGCTTTATTGGTTATTATTTCTATATGCTTGATAAAGTTGAGTTTCGTGTCAAACCAAATACCTAAGTCATTAATTTCCGAGACAGATACTAACGACATATTGTTAATGGAATAATCGAAAAATATTGGATTCTTTATTCGATAAAACCTCATAATTTGACATTTGCTTATGTTAAGTTGCAAGCGGTTATCATGACACCATATGATAAATCTCAACAAGTTATTTGACAATATGTGGCAATCATTAATGTTTCTGATTGCTTTGAATAATTTCAGGTCGTCTGCAAACAATAATACTTGATTATTGCTACGACAAGGTTTGTATAAAACTACTGGTGAGCTCTGGCATTGTGAAATTTGTATAAAAAAATTGCAATAAGTGGCACGCGAGCTGTTTTAAAGCTGAATGTACCGGGAATGAATGTATGGAGGAGGGGGGAAGGGGAGGAGAACTCGGGAGATGTATTCGCGGTATGGGGGAAGGGGGGGAGTGGAGTGGGAAGAGGGAAGGTGGAGGAGGCGGAGTGGGAACGCGAGAGGGGAAGGAGACGCGGGAGAAGAAGGGGAGGCGGAAGGGGAATGGGAAAAATGGGAAAGGACACGCAGGGAAAAAAAAATTCTTTATTAAATGGCAGAGCAACGCATGCCTAGAACCAGCTAGTATTATATACGCGCGGATCAATTAATCTCTCCGAAATGGGTATCTCGAAAATCACTACCCTCTTCTGATAACGTAGGTGAAAAGTTCTGAAAGGAGTAAATAATTATTAATTCCTCCATTCAATACCAGGTCATACAAATGGAAACGAGTATTTCATTTCATGATAATAATAATAATTTGAACATGGGAATGCATACTGATAGTATGTAAATAAGTAGGGAAGCTGAATGTACCTACGTCCCTGTATTTGAACGTGTGTATTTGAATTTTGAATTTGAATTCCCGGAATTAGAATTAGGATTCGATCCTGTTATAACCGGAAGCGGATCCGAGCTATAAGGGGACACGCATATGCCATTAATACCCCCACCCTTCCCTCCATTCACCCTCTTTGCCTCACCCCTTAGAGAAGGGAGAAGAGGAAATCCTCTTGTATATTTGGTGACGAAAAAAAGAAAATAATACGAATAAGTGTGTAATTAATTTATTTGTACCTCATCTATGTTTGTGTACTGGTATTTAATAATGTACTGGTATATAATGCTAAATAATCTCATCTGCGTGATGATATATGATCTAAATCGTGTTAGAAAGAGAAAACGCCACGATTTATATTCAATTCTAAAAGTTAATCACACTATAACAGTTAATAAGTTTCGGACCACAATTTTAAAAAAGAGAAACTTTTTTATTTTTAGAATAAAACACTCTTTCAAAAAAGGCTTAATTCATAACCTTTTAAAAACAGTTTTTAGTATTCGGCTAGGTTCAGAAATATTTCATTTATTGGCTTTAATTGCGAAGCGGAAACAACACAAAGTTTTTGTGAATCTGACAGTTTGTTTAAGACAAAAAACTTGCACAATGGCAAAATACGTAAGTGGTTAAACTCCATTTTACTTATTTGATGCTTATGCGCCGATTTAGTGTTGGTGTAATTAAACGAGGCCTGGAGCCTGTTTACCTCTGTATATCTTCGCCGTGGTTTTAAGTAAAACAATACTACTCGTATTCCGACTTTACGCGTCGCATTATATTAACGCCATGATTATAAGTGAAGCGTTGAAGTTTATTTAAACTTATACCTAATTTGAAGCCATGTTAAAACGATATTTATTGTGAAAGAATAAAGATGCTAGTATATTATGATTGGTAAAAGCTGGCGATTAAAAAAATTACAAAAATATTTTATCGCGTCTTTTTAAAATAAATGAAAAGAATTAACTTTGTTTGCACCACCATTTCTTAATATTTTGATAATTTATGTTAAAAAACGGCGGTGTAAAGAAAGTTGGTTATAATCATTTAACTTGATTAAATTTTTAAATCAAAGAATTATAAAAACTGGTTTCTGGAAACTGCTCCGACGCTGTCCAGGGATCTCGACCAGCGATCCGGGGGTAGTGGGTTCAAATCTCGGCGTGCGCAAGTAAAATTTTATATTTATTAATTTGTGTTTTCACAATTTAATCATTTAAAAATTTAAACTATTACAAGAAATATTTGCGGCACGTTCCAGAGTGGAAGATTCTCTCAGTATCATCCAGGTGTAAGACCACCAGTCAGAATTAAAACGATGCTTTAAATGGCTTTAGTCGTGTTTGGTAACTGTATATGAATAGCGAGGTACTTACCACATACCTTCACCACATATCTTCAGCCTCACAACATGCGTTAAACGTGGACGCCATAGTCTAGCTGGCTTCCGGGTGGTTGGAAGCAGTTAGAACTCTTGTGCGGTATTCATTTAAAAAAATTGCTTCGTTAAATTAATAAAAATCGTATTATTTTTTTATTTTTTTTACATGAGCTCCACACAGGAGGCCTATGTTAATATTAATAATTTCCCTCAGGGCCTATGTTATCTTTGGGGATGCTGTGTGGAGGGTTTTTTTTAAGGAAAGGAAGGAGAGGAGAGTTCTAGGGCGGAAAAGGGTTTAAGGGGTGGGTAGGAATCTGGGGTTCAGTATGTCCTGGTCATCCGCCTGCAAGACCTAGACAAACCTCACCCCATGAACCCGGGCACCCCTGCTAAATCACCAAACGTAGCGAACCACTTGGGGTGACCTATGGCAGAGGTATTGGTTATTGGTAATTTTTCAATTTTGGAGGCGGGAATGGGTACCGCCGCCCCGGAAACCATTTATTGGATCACCAACACCTCTGCCGTAGGTCATCCCAAGTGGTTCGCTACATTTGGTGACTTAGGGTTCAATGGATGAGGTTTGTCTAGGTCTTGGTGGCGAATGCATTTGCCCACAAATGCAAAGTGCTGTACTGCGTGGCAGGCCAGATCGGGAGAGACTATTTTCCTAAACATAGCCCTCTCCAGCCGGACCCGCTTGACTCATCGCCTTGCGCCGCAGTGGGAGGGATGGATTTATACGTCCGTCACTCCTGGACCCATTGACCCCCAGATCCTACCCACCCCTCATACATTTTTCCTTCACAAAACTTCCTCTCCTTCATTTCCCTTATAAAACCATCCACACAGATGACAGACTCCAGAAAGATGACAAAGAGATAGACCATGTTAGACCCTGTAGACAAGATAGGCCCTGAGGGATTTTTTTCCCCAGGGCTTCCCGTGTGGATCTAACGTAAAAAAACAATTTTAATTAAATTGTAATTCACACGCGGTAGAAGTGAAACTTGAAAGTCACTAGATGTCGCTTTATTTTCTTTTGCTTATTTTTTAAAGTGGTTTGAAGATTGGATATGGATTTCACGAAATAAAAATGTTTTTTTTTCTTGGATTTCGTAGGATTCGAACCCCCGTTCGCTTGATGTCTGTCTCTCTGTCCGCTGAGACTTGTCAGGCACCTTGCCAACTACGCTATAGAAGGCACACGCCGAGGTGCGAATTTATAGCACTATATTAGAATCGAGTATTTCCGTAGAACTGAGTTGTGACGCATTTCCGTTTCACCCGAATTTCAAGTCACTAACGGAGCTAAAGAAGTTTCACTTAAAAAAAATTTACAATTCAAAATATTTACAAAATCTAAAGAGCGTGTAGTCGATCGTCGAAACGAACAATTTCCTGTTTGCCCTGATCGGTACCGACTTCGCCGTCGAGCAAGTTTTCAATACGTCAAAAAAGAATTTTCCGCTTCCTTCCAAGTTATCTATCTCGGGTTTTTCGGTTTATTCAGTCTATTGTTTCGGGGCTTATCTTCCAGCCATTTTCAATTTATTTTTATTTTTTCTATGACCACATAGATGGCGCCGTATTCCGCTCACGTGCCACCCCTGGAAGTGACTATGAACCTCTATAGACAGTATAAAGTATAGACCGAGTATAGACAAAGTATAGACCGAGTACAGACTATCGGCGGAAACCTAAAGCTGATGGAACAGCTCGATTGAAAACATAAACGATAATAACGTAGGAGTAAAGACTTGCATTTTATTTACCAATATTACGAGTGAGGAAACTATTTATGATGAAATATATATTTTGATTTATGTGGGTTGGTACATAAAATTTGGTATGGAAAATCGAAATATTTAACTCGTGTTTTATTTAGAACTGGCGAGTTCTCGGCACACGTTGCAATGCCACTTAAATAAAGAAATGGTTTCTTCCCATGTGTCCTTTCGCATTAGTTCCCGTCCCCCTTCCGTCTCCCCTTTCCATTGCGTCTTACCTTCCCCTCCCCTCCCTTCTTCTCTCTCTGCTAAACTATAATGAAATACACCAATTTTTTCAAAAAACTCGCGTCACATATAAAAAATCTTGTGTCACGGTGTTTGTGGTCGCACTCCTCCGAAACGGCTGGACCGATTTTTATGAATTTTTTTAATCTATATTTGGTAGGTATGAGAATAGGTCGTAAAGTATATTTAATGCCTCTGGGTGATTAGGGTGTCCCTATCCAGAATTTTTTTTTTTTTCTAAAGTTTTTTTAAATTTATTTTTTTTATTTGGCATTATAAAATACCTATAACCCCAAAGTTTTACCCTCCTACCCCCACCCTCCCATTTTTGAGCCATCGGCGTGGTTTGAATTTCAAACAGAACGGAATTATTTATGTTGTTAAATGACAGATGGCGCTTCGTTCTCCTCACCTGCCCTGATGATGGACATTGTAACGCTGTCCGAAACGTTGGCTAAAGGAGGAGGTAGCGCAACACGGCATAACACCGCAATAATAAGTAACAAAAATACTTTTGGCCATGAAAATCTAAAATCATATCTGGATCTATCCCATTTCTATATAGTGCATCTATCTCCGAAAATTATACAAATCACTCGGAGCCATAAGCTTGTTTACACGACAATGAAACATTACTAGACATGCGTATGACGTATGAGGCGAACCTTAATTATTTTAAGTATGTTGAAAAAATCTGTTTAGGTACGTAAATTATGCAACCACTTTATTTGATATGTTTTTTAAAAACCCTGATGAAGGTTCAGGTTGAACCGAAACCGGTTTGATGTATTAAAGATGTAGATAGGAAGATTGGAAGATACTCTCAGTATCGCCCTGGTGTAAGGTGTAAGACTATCATTCAGAATCGAAACGTTGCTTGAAATGGCTTTAGCCATGTTTGATGAGCAAATCTGAATTGCCAGGTTCTTCCCCATTTTTTCCCATCTCCTTCCCCTCCCTACTATCTACAGCCTCACAATATACCCCAATTGGGGATGCCGTGGTTTAACCGGCTCTATACGGGAGCAGCTGGGACTCTTGTGAGGTATTCATATAACAAGATAGATATATAATGAAGTGATATTCCAACTAATTTATTATATTTTAAATATTATAATATTATTTATATCTATTTGAAGATCTTCGTAGCGTCGTAGAAGAACGTTGTAATCACCGGTTAATTACAGGATTGTTTAAAGGCTTAGTACAGATAGAAAATTAAGAAAAACAAACTTTTTTTTTCTGTAAATAAAACAATTTATTGGTTATAATATTATTATTCTCATTTTCAAAGAGGAATAAACTGTCAGTATCACTCTTGTAAAATAAATTGTAAAATACATTGCTCGCGCAGAAAGGTAGGTATATACAATGAACAAATTTAAATAATGAGATAATTTACTATCTCCTACACCCTTTTTCTTGTCTTTAATCTTGCACCTCATAATATTACACACTATTGTGATAGTTAAGATCAGAAAAGAGTACCTACCTAAGGTAGCATTTTTATATTATTTCTTCAACCCAAATATCTTATAGGTCTGAAATAATGTCAAAACCAGTAATGGTGACTTTGTAATTTGATCGTGCTTCCAAACCAAAAATACCGCTGTTTTTAGCGAGAAGCGAACAAATAAAAATAATTTGCCTAAGAAATCCTTATGAAATCCATTACGAATTCTACGTAATTCGTCTTACACAAATAAATACTGGATAACAGTTGGGGGAGTAAAATCATTGTGGATAAGCCGTAAAAATATTAATTTCATTTTACGAGGAATTTTTCAGTCGTGTGTTATTTTGAAAGCATTTAAGATTACAATACGATTCCTTATAAGAAAAATTTGAAATTCAACCAAAAAAAAAATCGTTTCACCACTGTTCTGAAGAATTAAATAAAGAACATGTGTAACTACTAGTGTATAAATGCAATGAGTAAGAGAGAAAATGAGGATTCCTCAAAGAATTCTTAGCTTTCATCTCGAAGGATGTACAAGGCGAGGTCTAACGTAATTTAAGTAATAGCAGAAGTATATTGAATATCCAAATGGAACGGATGTGGGCATCTTCCAGATCAAATTGTGTGCAGACTCTAAAAGGTTTTCGCAAAAAAATACTCCTTACACGCTTCTCACGAAATTTTCTCGAAATTGATTCCTGATACGCTTCGCCGGTATTTCGTATCTACCGAAGGCATTTTGGCAATGTCATAATTATTTATTTACCCTCACTCGTCTTTTGACAGCGGAGTAAATGGAAATTTCTCATTGTAACATTTCCCACACATCTGTAACGGGCGCATTTTATAATGAAAATAAATAAATGAGGGTTTTAAAGCAGAGTTTGTTCCGTGATGGTAAACAAATTTGTAATAATGTAAAATACACTTCATTTACTTAAATGAGTTTGTAGGTCAAATAACCAATATTTCTCGCAAGGAATGAAACTTCCTTTGTGTATTTTTAATTATGATTTATTCATCTTTATTATTTAAATTACGCTGGCGATGTGCTGCGCCTGTCTCAGTACAAACTACAGTGATAAGAGCGTCAGGCACAGTTTAACATAAGCAGTTTACATCGAAATAAAAATATTTTATTTTAAATTAGCGAGTTCCCGGCATGCGTTGCAATGCCACTTGGATAAATTATTATTTCTCCCTGGGTTTCTTCCGCCACTCCTTTCCCTCCCGCGTTCCCCCGCCAGTACTCACCAGTTTATATATAAATCTTCGCGGGCGTGCGAACAACAACTCACCAAAGTTTCATCCCAATCGGATGAATAGTACAGGAAATAATTTCATAACGCCAGAGTTCACTATTATAATATATAATAGTGAACCAAATCACCAAAGTTTCATCGCAATCTGTGAATGGTTTAGGAGCGCATATGGAACAAACAAAGAAACATTCATTTTTATAAATTAAGATAAAAGACAAAAGACAATCAGTGTCGTACCATTAGGAATACAGAACTATACATAGGTTTTAATAAAATCGGTGATCATCTTTATAATCTCTAGTGCTCATCCAGACTGGAACCGTACTTTAATAAAATGAAAAAATGAGGTTTTGGATTAAACCATTAAATATTTTTCAGATCCTGATGTACGGTAGTGAGGCATGGAACTGGCAGATTAAGGATGAAAGTAGACTGAATGCTGTTGAAATAAGATCCCTGAGGCGTATGTGTGATAAAACCATGCATGATCGTGTGAAAAACCCCAAAGAATGCAAGGCTGATGTGAGCGTAATGAGTAAGTTTAAGAAAGGAACGCTCCGATGGTTTGGGCATGTAGAGCGAACGAACGAGGAGAGGTGGGTAAGGAGAATATATGACGCAAATGTGAATGGTAGAAGAAGTCGGGGACGCCTGAGAAAGACATGGCACGACCAAGTGAATCAGATACTTGAATCAGGCCTCGACATGAGTCAGAATAATAGGTAGAAAAGCATGTATGAGACGATGTATGAATGTGAACGAACAAGGGGAGTGTGCCAAGACTGAATTGTTTGACGATCCGTCCTCTCTGCCTACCCCTGCGGGGAAACGGCGGCGGCGTGATAGTTATATTTAGAAATTAAAAATTAAATCATTCTATTTATGCATGTTCCCGTAGCATGCAGTATAATGATCTGGTGAACATTAGGCCATACCTTTAACATTCGAGAATACACGAGTCAAATAAAATTAACATTCGTACGAAAACATAAATAGGAGTGGGTGCGAGGTGCGATGGAAAATAAGAAACAATCTAGAGTATGTATAATTAATCAGAGTTAATGGACCGCGGACACAATGCTAGATTCTTGATCGCTCCTCCGGAACGTTTAAATTTGAATATAAAAATAAAACGGATAATTTAACTGATTCGTTAATTCTTCACGGTGCTTTTTAACATTTCAATTTCACCAAGCGCAACAGTCGTTATTAAAATAGATATAGCCGTAAGTTATTGCTTTTTTAACTATGGGAAATGTGCCATGGGTTATGAAACAAATTGTGTAACTTGCAAATCTTTCAATTAGGTAACATGACTATTGCAAACATAGAGGGTAAAAGATATTGCCATGTATTTATTACATTAATTGGATGGAAGTCAAGAATTAAGGACAAAAAAAAGCTTAAGGCTCTGCAACCGGGTCCAAAAAGAAGAAGATGGAGAGATACGAAATTACGAATGTTAGAGGAGAGCGCTAACATTTACAGCGACAAAATTGATGCGAAAATTGCGAAAATGTTTAATAAAACACGACTCGTTTAAAATAGACCAAAAATCTCGCGGGCATTATCTTAAACAGAATTTAAAGAAACACTCTGAATTTTTTCATACATATAACTTGTAAACTAACTGAAACAAACGTGTTAATAATAATTTTTGGAGCATACTTTGCGTTTTTTTTCTATTGAGGGAATTTTATATAATTTACGTTTCGGCGCGGGCAAAGTCTAGATATTATCTGCAGGAATAACATATATTTTTTAAGAGCTTTAAAACTTACCGTGTTTAAGGGAAATATGTAATAAATCGGTACAAATCCGGCTTGCGGGCCCTTAAGGGCTTAACCAGCCATGTTCTTACGATCGTACAGGGCGGTTCCAATGAGAAAGATTAATTATTCTTCGTACCAGCTTTTTAAAATTATTACTCAATATCGATTTTATTTCATTCCAAATTTGTTTTAATTTATACCCACATCCAAAAATGCTGAAAGGGGTGATGATAAAACGATTGAAATTATTTACTTTTTATAATTATTTTTTGATTATAAGTATTTACCATTTTTCAATAATGTCTAAGTTAAAAAAGATTGTTAAAAAAATCTGAAATATATTCGTTTGAAAGTGCGCAAATAAATACACAAACCGACCAATTTTCGTCAACAAACATATGTACGTATATATTTTTTAATGGTTTTATTTAAACTAAAATTAAAATTCTAAAACATGCGATACCCAGATAATTTTGTGATTTATTTTACTGCATTATTATATGATTTGAAATGGGTGTGGTATAATAAAAAATCTCTTTTAAAAATTTAACAAATCTGCCAACGACCTATGGTATAACCTTATTATACTAAAAATAATATTTTTTTCTCAAATTTTAAAACATGCGTTTACTAGATAAAAAGAACAATCTTTCGAAATCAATTTATGATTTTTTGTGAAAAAGAGTCAATACGTCTAAAATCTGATTTAAAAATGGCATATTTCTGGCTTTCTCTGGTTAAACCCTACTAAGCACTTTTCAAAAATTCGTGACATCAAAAATGACGGACGATACACCAGAATTATTTTTCGTGGTGACCCGAAAGTTGATAATACTTATGATAAAAATATACTTTTTGTGAAAGGAGATCCCTGAGGCGTATGTCGGGTAAAACCGTGTATGATCGTGAGAGAAACGTGGAGATCTGCAAAGAATGCAATGCTAATGTATGCTTAATTAAGAAAGAGAATCTGAGATGGTTTGGACGTGTAGAGTGAATTAACGAGGAAAGGAGAATATATGACGCAAATGTGAATGGCAGAAGAAATCGGGAACGCCCGAGGAAGACATGGCACGACCAAGTGGATCAGATACTTGAGTCGAGCCAGAATAGTCAGAATAATAGAAGAACATGTAAGAGACGATGTATGAATGTGAATGGGCAAGGAGTGTATCCCAAGGCTGAGTTGTTTGGCGGTCCGTCCTCTCTGTCTACTCCTGCGGAGAGCGTGATGGTTAGTTAGCTAATTTTTCCAAATTTTAAAATCCACTTCAAAAATACCTTTCGTAATAAGTTGGTATGGACATCAAACAATATTATTTACGGTGTCTATATTTTGTACTTATACGCTGGTTTATACAGTATATGGACAAGTAGTTTTAATCCTGGTGCATTTAAATGAAATTTTGTTATTCAGCTGAACATTAGCGTGTGTCGCTCTCCATAGAGATGGCCTTATATTTAAACGCCCGGGGTCTCAAAAGTTTCGTATGATCTGTAGCTATTCGGAAACGTAAAAAAAAAATGAAATTATTGTTCACTATTAGCCCGCTAAAATGGCCGGAAGTTTCGAAAAAAAATAGATTTCGTGATTTGGAAAAAAGTAAAACAAAGGGTTCATATTTTATATTTCGTACAAAAACTTATTTTTCATTACATAACTGCAGTACAAAGAATCAAAAAAATACATTTTTTAAGCATATGTGATGTGTTGGTTAAAAAAATAAAAGGGGAAAATAACACTTTTTCTGGATAAAATCAGAATTCTTGTTGACTTACTTGTATTCATAAAGTTGAACTCTTTGTTTCATTTGTGTCAGTTATACGCATTTTTTAATAATAAACAAACGTTAAAAGGTTAAAATACTGAAAAAAAATAATTTAGGTTTGTCTTCTGATTTTCAATGCATTTTAGCGGGCTAATAACCATTTAAAAAAAAAAAAAATAAATGCAGTTCTCATTTTCTTTGCAAGACGCAACTTTTGAGACCCCGGGCGTTTCTGAATTCAAAAGTTGAAATAATTGACACACGCTACTGTACATTCTCTCCGCAAGCCCCTTCGGGGTCACTTATTAATATTTTGTTTAAGTAGTTGTACTGTATTTTCTCTAAACCGACTGCATATTGCATATATGCAAGTATGGCGAGGGGCAAACTGTCAAGCGATCAACTTCATGGAATGTTTTTTCTTACATATACGTACGACACAGCTAACAATATAAGAAATATCTAGAAAATATTATTTTACATTTTACAGGTACATAACGCTAATGATTCTCAAAAATTGATATCTAATAAAATAATATATTTACATGCGCAACACAACTAGGTGTTACAAGTAGAAAAATATCATACAATAGGCATCTAGATACTTGTATTTCCATATTTATTACATGTTAAATCACTTTCTCCTCAATCTCTTTGTCACAAATTATGGTTGAAACCTTAGGCGCCATACGAGTCGTTCAAATGACAGTGAAAAGGAAAGGTAAATTACAATATCACGAACAAATCACAGCGTCATTATGTATTTGGTTACAAACATTTTATGTTGTCACTGTCCTACTTATGAACACAATCATTCCAGTAGAATGACACTTAAATACTCGGGGATAGTAAAATAAGGCGTAAAATAACGACTTAAGAGAATATAATTTATTATTACCGCGAGGATTTTAAATTCTTTAAAAATAAACATATTCTGGCTTATCGGACACGCGCCAGTTGAACCAGACCACCCGTATTTGGTAAGATACTTAGAATTTTTCAATAAAGTAGAACACTCTCACAATATAATTTTAATGATAAAAAAAAGATATCAGAAGTCGATATCTTCAATTACCAGCTGATTAATTATAAAATTTCATGATAGGGTGTTCTTCTGCCATGTTCTATTTTGAATTTAATTTGAAACTAGCAGCGGTACCCGGCTTCGCTCAGGGAGTTCATATGATATTGAACTGATATTGAACTACGGCTCTTGCTTTGTATACCCCTACCAATGGGTTGCCCCGCCTACACGAAAAACGCCTCGAATGGTCCACATGTTCCAGAACATTCTACAACATTCAAGAGTGTTCTGGAATGTTCCACAATGATGATAGCGATTCCCTATTCCCGAACATTCCACAACATTCCAGGTTGTTCCGGGATGTTGTAGAATTATCTCGAATATTCTGGACTATTCTATAAATGTCTAGAGAGTGAAACTTCCAGCCCTTATACCTTCAAAAGCAAGCCCTTCAAGTAAAAACGGGAACCTTCTTCATGGAAAGGAGGAAGAGGGCTACCAAACCATATAACTCCCTTGATCGTACCTGGACTCGTTTGTGAGTTTTAGCGGGACGCATACCTTTGTACACTTTCTTTTATAATATATATATTGATTATGTACGTCATAACCTTGTGGTTTTTATTATGTGTTTCTGTTCAGTTCTTAACACAAGGAAGAAATCGATAATTGCTTTTATTTTGCCATAATGAAAAAATTATTAAATTGAGCTGATGAATTCCCCGGAGATTAATAAATAAATAAATATATTTTCTTCTTTCATTGAAACCTGATTCAGTAAATCGATATTGTAATAAGTATGCAAAAAAAACAATTACATATTTAATAAGCCAAAACCTCTTGTCCTAGAGTTATTAGAGCAATAAATTGTTAAATTAAATTATTCTGATGAAGATAACATTGTTATCGAAACATGTAGATATTGTTTATAATATATTGGTTTATACAAAGTGATCTGTTATTCATTATATTGTTAAATTAAATTTATTTATAAATCAAATTAATAGATAACTTTGTATTAACCACTTAATTATTTACAAAAACCGACATGTTTCGTCAGCAAAGCTGACTTCTTCAGGGTTTTGACAGAACTAATTTTAAAAATAGACATACATAGGTAATAGAGAAAAATAATAGACATAAACAATAATAAAATTTAAAAGAAAATAATGTGTAAGTGTAATAATGTGTAATTTTGCACTATTAGAAGAAGTCATTATTTATAATTATTTTATTAAATAATTGTTTTATTTACTAATTATTCAATTTTCATATTTGCGAGGAACTTTCCAAACTTCTAAAACCACTACAAACTTTAAACGTACTTTAAAATAAAATATATAGAATTAAAGGACTCTGTGATTGTTTACAGTATTTCAAATTGGATTACGGACAGTTGAATGAATGATAACGCCTTTTAAAAAAATCATTTATTGTAGAATATTTTTGCATGTGTATCAATCACACTGTTCAGTAAAATTAGTGGTATTTCCTTAAATAAGACAATGCTGTATCAAATTCTGTAAAAAAATGAATTTTTAGGATTAGGTACTTTTAATTTCATACCGTACATATACATAGCTATTTTTCGCATCACACACCAGTAAAATAATTTATTATTTTAGATTTAGAACTATTGCCGCTCCAAACCAGTGTTGCCAACGCAGCTCGATTTAGTTGCCGTCAGCTCCTAAAAAAGTGGTTTAGCTCGTTTTCCGATAATCTAGCTACTTTTTTTATACAAACGAAATCATGAACGAAAAATGATAATTTTTGGTCCCAACTTAGGCTCTGGAAGATTTTCTGCTCTGAAGCTCCTTGTTTAGCTCCTCTTCTGTTGAGATCTAGCTTTATTTAAAAAATCATATTGGCAACACTGCTCCAAACATGTCACGTGGTGATGCGGATGAAAATTTGTTAAGAAAATAGGAAGTTCGGAAGGTATTAGACTAGTTACATCTATTCAAAGAACCATTGTTTGATTAGTAAATGGTGATCTTTTCAAGGAAATGAAGTTCAATATATTTATAAAAGGTAAATATATATGTTTTGATATTTGTGTGCATAAATATCTGAGAACGGCGTCAAAGTTCTTACCGATCAGTCAGTTTATGATGTTCTTTTTTTTTTACATGAGCTCCACACAGGGGGCCCTGAGGAACATAATTTCCCTCAGGGCCTATGTCACCTTTATGCTCACTTATGACCTATGATGCTGTGTGGAGGGTTTTTTTAAGGAAAGGAAGGAGAGGAGAGTTCTGGGAAGGAAAAGGGTTTAAGGGATGGGTAGGAATCTTGGGTTCAGTATGTCCTGGTCATCCACCTCCAAGACCTAGAGAAACCTCACCCCATGAACCCGGGCACCCCTGCTAAATCGCCAAACGTAGCGAACCACTTGGGGTGACCTATGGCAGAGGTACCCATTCCCGCCTCCCAAATTAAAATTGTTCATTAATTAGTTAAATTAAATCGTCTCTCATGAGACCTTGTGTCGAACAACGATACCCATTCGATTAGGTCGTTTGCCCAGCATTTTGGAACATTATGAAAACACAAATACAAAGTCCCAACTTTAATACCACATTACGAGCAAAACACGTATTATTTACAATGCTTGCAAAGAAATAACAAATACATAGTGAATAAATAACGCATCATTGATAAATCATAGTCTTCCTTATAAGAATTCATATTCATCTTGTACCTAAAATGACACATTGCAAGACAAGATGTATGCATTACGAACGCGTGAAGGAATGCGTAGGTATGCCATGAGAAGATTAGGTACTTTTCTAGGTCACAATATGACTGGACTGCCAGTAACATTATTGGTGTTATCACACAACACGTGTGTAGAGATAATGCACTAATTGCCAGTTTCATTCCGTGTAAAGTGTGTAAACAATCCGAGGAAAAAGCCATAGATGACTTCTAACCAGGAAATGAGCGTTGCACTTACACGAGTTTAACCCTGATGCGCGTGACCTCGGGGATGCCATTTACATATTATTATCTTCAACTACTCATTTTTGCTGCGATTTAACATGCCTTCTGACTGTATTTTAACATGTGGTGATACATGAAATTGCTTTTATGTGGACTTGTGAATTACGTACGATGGCTTTTGCATTAATTAGCCGTATCGTGTTTGTTAGTAAACGATCCGTTGTTGGTACCTAATCATTTGAATACATAAACATGTTGTTTCTTTCACTGTGAATCAGCAAATTATGATTTTCAAAATTTACTTAAATATTCTGGAGAGTGTTGCATTAGATTGAAATGCATTAGATTCAGTAAGTTTGTTTTAAAATTTTTGAAACTCCCCGAGAAATGCGACCCATTAGATTTAAACGTTTTTACGTTAATAAGTGAACAAGGCATAGATTGTTGTTTGGTTTTAACCATATTAAACAATAATTCAACTCTAGAAGGATATTGCTCCGTTCCAACTCACCCTTTGAAGTCACTTGCTTGACTCCCCAAATTGTACTTTCTGTGTTCCAGAAATGGGAACTTTAGGTCACACAATGCCTTTTGGAATGCCCGCTGCTGTAAATAAGAATCCTCTCTTCTGTCAAGCCTTATCTAACATTGATCACTCTCCGTTTAATATCTCATCATTTCTAAATCTGAACTCGACTGCAATTTTCCACATATTTATACAGGAGAAGTACCAGTGTTTTGTCAAATATGATTGCCCAAAGATTCTTCCGATGCAGCAATAATGTTAAAAAAACATTATTTAATGCATTCTGCACTAGCCTGTATACGTGTGATACATCGTGTCAATACCGAGTAAGCTCAATGGAACGTCTCCGGATCCAATATAATGATGCGTGCAGAATCATATTTGGATTCAGAAGGTATAGCAGCGCTTCAACAATCTTCACAGAATTAGGACTCCATGGTTTCGCCAGTCTGAAGAGACACCAGGTCACTGGAGCCAGGATGCGGCTAATGGCCTCCGACAACACGTTGGTGACCGCAGCCTTCTAGCACCAAGCTCCTCTCCTGAGTGAGGGATGGGCCCGAGCGCATGCAAGATCACGCCGTGCATAATAATTTGTTTATTTATTTTTGTTATTATTTATTTTTATTACTATAAATTTTTTTATTTTTTTTTCTATTTATGTTCTTATTTCTCTACTGTGTAAATATATAAATATGTATAACTATATGGGAAGTGTGGGATTGCACTATCCTCCCCACATCCTGGAATAAAGATTATTATTATAATTATATTATTATGAAATTTGCCCATTTGAATCGAAACAATATATGTACACACGTAATACCCTCTTTCCACAATTTGACATGATGGCCTTCAAAACTCTTATTTGAATTCTTTAACATGTTGGCACATGTGGGTAACGACATCGCAGGTTCCTTGGCGAAAAAAGGATCATCCAATCCAATAGATACCCTCGTAAACCACATTCCCGTATCACACATTTTTTCCATCTTCAAAGATAGATTCCCAACGATTGGAACATTGCTAGTCAATCCAAGGAACCTGCTATGCCTCAATACAAATGACTACTATCCCATCAAAACCGTGGTTTTAACAATTTCTGCATTTTTCCAAAAAAAAAAAATCCACACTTATTCGAATGAGAATTGGACATTGTTCCGTCTCTTCTCGCCTTTTTTAAATTCACGTCCTTGACTCCCCAAATTTTACATTCTGTGGTATAGAAGTGGGAGCTTCAGTTCACATATTTTTTGGTTGTCCCTCTCTAAACAAATATCCTCTCTTCTATCAAGCCTTATCTATAATTGCCTCCTCAATTCAATATCTCATATCTTCAAGAACACGACTCCAATCTTCCAAAATATAATTTTAAAATTTACCCATTTGAATAAAATTAATACGTAAATTCATCTTTCCTCTCTCCATAAATTTGAAATGATGGCCTAGAATACCCTTGAAGGGTGAACGCAAGAAGCATTGAAAAAAAAGACTTTCGATTAAAGTGAAGTAATCCGATATATCTTGCATAGACAATTGAATATGAAGATGTTCCAGTAGTTTTGAGTGGTGTTACACATTACTTAGTGAGAGGTTCCATGACAGTTGATCCGCTAACAATTGGCCGTACTTATATGCAATGTGCAGTCGATTTATGGAAAATACGTTATACCCAATTACACAAAATATAACTAAGTGACCACTTAGGGATGTGCAGAGAGGATTTACCGCCGAATAGCAAAAGAATTAAACATATTTCATTCAAATGCAACAAGGAAAAATCTGCTTCTCTATTTACCGTATGTACCAGCGCATAAGAACAAAAAAATCTTTTGATTTGACACTGTGTATAAATTTCTTTGATATATTTTTTTTTTGGTTTTAGGCAATTCACCCTGAAAAGAGTGCGTTGTGCCGGTAATAGTTAAAGTGGATAAAAAAAATCGGTTAATCCATTGGGAAAATAATAAAACAAATTAAACATATCAATTTATTATTAAGGATATTTTGGAGTCGAATTGAATATCTTTTACGTTTGAAATTGGTAAATAATTAAAAAAAATATATAATTTTGTAGTAAATATCATCTTGGGGGATCAACTGTCAGTGGATCAACTGTCAGTGGATCAACTGTCGGTGGATCATCTGTCGGTGGATCAACTGTCGGTGGATCAACTGTCGGTGTATCAACTGTAGGTTGATCGACTGTCGGTGGATCAACTGTCGGTGGATCAACTGTCGGTGGATCAACTGTCGGATCAACGAAGTGAGTAAAAAAAAGTCTCAAGGAATCATTGGCGTTCTATAAAAAATATAACTATGTACAAGAAGGGACTAAACCTCCCTATAGTGGACAAATTTTCATATCCTTAAAATTGTTTGGGTGATCGTTTGTTATCAGATTAAGGAAGGGGTATTTATATAGCACCGCGCCCCGGTGGCCCATGTTATTTAAATCAACCCTTTTGTGGAAGGACCGAATAAATAAACATCTTAAAAGCCGGCAAAACGTTCCTCTTGTGTTGTATTCGACGTTAATTATATTCATAAAAGAAAATGTATGGCTCTTTGGGGCAAGGCTAATGTTAGCGAGGCTCGTTTTTGATAATGAAAATGCGGTCAAAACGCCGTTTTTCTAAGCAAACTGTATTATTATGTCTCAAACTGTATAAATAACAGAGCAAAGTAGCAAAGCTTACCAGAACTACATTAATTAGTATACTCCATTTACGAAGATCCTCATATTATGCGAATTCAGAAAATATTTATATTGGGAAATTTACTTACTTCAAGTCTCGTCCTCCATATTTTGTTTTATGAATATATTATGTTCGAGACAACCCTTCAACGTCTAAACCCTTCAACGGGTAAGGCTCTCTACTACCAATCCGAAGGTCGCGGATTCAAAACCAAAATTATATTATAACATCTGCTTAATAGGAGATATGAATATTAACATTTTAGAATATAAAAAGCATCCTCAAAGTAACGACTACTTAAACCTATAATTGTTTCATGGACTCATCAGCACCATAAATGAACCCACAAGAGTCAACTTCAATCAAATCAACCTTTTACCCACCCAAACATGTATTGACCACATTATGTTAAAAACAAAAAGATCGTACAAATCCATAATCCATCACTCGACAATCACTGACCACTACTCACTTATCCTAAAAATAAATACCACAAATAATCCTCAAGTTAAATATTCCAATACCTCAAAAACATATAATAAAACCGAATTTTTAAAACTAAATGATAGTTTACATAATAAAAAATGGGAAGAACTTGTAGAAAATAATACAATTAATAGAGCATGGTCACTTTTTATACAATGTATTCAAGACGAATTTAATAATAATACTGTCGTCACCGAAAAAAGTTCTCCAACTAAACTTAAATTTCTAAAACCGTGGATATCAAAGGGACTTTTAACAAGTTTCAGTAAAAGAGACACACTTCATAAACAATGTAAATCAAACCCATATGATATCTATCTTATAAATTTCTATAAACGATACAGAAACTTATGCACACGGCTTGCACGCATATCGAAAGAAATATATTATAAAAATAAATTAGTTAAATGCAACAAGGACCCCAAAAAGATATGGCAAATTCTAAAAGAAATATCCCACACAACTACAATGAAAAACGAAGCCATAACTGAGATTAAAATAGATAAAGAAATTATTAAGATATCGGATCAACCACAAAAAGTTTGTAATTATGTAAACAATTATTTCGCTAATGTAGGCAAGGTCTTAGCGAGTAAAATCACAACAAACTACGATACCTCTAAATCCGCAAACCACCAAACACACACAGGTATTGCTCCATTTAAAATACCATACATTACCCGAAAAGAAATACTTAAACTTATAAATGACCTAAAAAATACAAACTCACAAGGCAGTGACAGAATTTCACCGATAACACTAAAAATATTAAACTCCGCACTTCATATCCCCCTAACTATACTCATAAATCGGTCCATTAAAGAAGGCATTTTCCCAACAATTTTAAAAACGGGCAAAGTGATTCCAATCCACAAAAACGGAAACAAGGAAGAAATAAATAACTACAGACCAATTACAATTTTAAACACACTTTCAAAAATTCTTGAGAAACATATCAAAAACAATCTGTTAACTTTTCTTAACAAAAATAATATACTATCACCCAATCAATATGGATTCAGGGAAAATATGAGTACCTCACATGCGATAGCCTCTGTAACAGACTTCCTCAAAACAAATATAGACCAGGGCAAAAAATGCCTTGGAATATTCCTAGATCTGTGTCACCTCCAAATAGACGGAGAAATTATAAGTTTTGCTGATGACACTGTGTTACTCTTTAAGGCCAAAGACTGGAAAACATTAACCCCAAAAGCAGAACTTGGTTTAAATATTACTAAAAAATGGCTCGACTCTAACTTATTAACTTTAAATATAGATAAAACAAAATTCATAACTTTCAGCATAAATTCGAGAGGCCAACCCTCCAATAACATCCACCTTAAAATACATTCCTGTCAATCTACCATTGATATATCAACACAAACTCCATGCGACTGTCCCCCAATTATACAAACGGAAAATATTAAATATCTTGGTATATACTTCGACCGTTATATAAAATGGGATAAACATATAGATTCGGTAATAGGAAAACTAAACAAGTTGATTTACTTTTTTAAAAACTTGAGAAATATCTTAAACATATGTGATATAAAAAATATATACCTCGCACTTGCACAATCCATAATGGAATACGGCATTATTGCCTGGGGCTGTGCCAGTAAAAAATACATTAATACACTGTTTAAAGCTCATAAAACCCTAATAAAAGTAATACTTAAGTTACCAATACTAACACCCACATCAATCATATTCGAAAAATTCCCAGTGCTGAAAATTCAAAAATTACATTCAAAACAAATACTAACTTTCCTTTACAAGAACTTATCCACATTTAACATTTCACAAAACTCTCGCAATACTAGAACAAGACATGCTCTCCAACTACAAATACCAAAAACAAACACATCTTTTGGACAAAAACACTACAGATACCAGGCTATAAAACTATACAATTCTCTTCCTACACAATATAAAACAACTAATATTATTGAATACAAAAAAAAAACATAAGAAACTGGCTACAATCTTTCTAACATTTAATTTATAATTTGTGTCGAATTGAAGTCGATTTTATATTTTGATTTTTATTGTTTCTCTTTTTTATATTAGCTATTAACGCTCTTTTGTTTTACTATTCACAATTTATAATTTAATCTGAAAAATGTCCTTCACAACACAGGTGAACTCCTAGTGTGGAGGACAATATATTATACCTTTGTAATGTAAATGTACTAAGAATAAATAAATAAATAAATAAACAGTTATAATATTCTCCTGACGAAGGAAGGGTGCTTCTGAAACCGGTATAGTGTTTATAAAATAAAAGTTGTCTACAACAAATTTATATGTGTTTTTATTGTAAATTATGGCGAGCCACAAAGTTAATGCTTTTTACAAATATGAAAAATTATTTGATTAATTTGTGCTATATCACAATTAATTCATAGGATATTTGCGGCAGGTTCCAGAGTGGAAGATTTCCCAGTATTGTCCTGGTGTAAGAACATCATTCAGAATTTAAAACGCATTTGAAATCGCCTTCACCATGTTTGGTGACCAGATCTGAATAGCCAGGTATTTTCTCATCTTCCTATTCACCATCTCCTTTCTCTCCTCACCACCTTCAGCCTCACAACATTCCTGATTTGAGGATGCTATAGTCTCTCTGGCTCCAGGCGGTTGGGAGTAGTTAGGACTATTGTGCGGTAATCACAAATAAAAAAAAATAGAAATGTGCAGTTCACACGCAGTAGAAGTTAAACCTTCAGAAAACCAAAGAAGACAAGAGTGGATAGGGTACGAAGCACCGCACAAAGAGAAGACCAATTAATCTAATTCATTCTATCGCAGGCTAAATCCTATAGATGTATGTGTTTGTCGCTTTTTGTTGTCGCTTTTTCATTTCATCGTGTTTCAAATCTCAAAAGCTAATGCAAAAGAAGTTTTCATTTCGGAAACAACGGCGTTCTCAGTTGTTAATATCACAAGGCATACGTCTATTCTAGGGTGGTAATAAAGTGGACATAAAAGTACAGAGGTAAATAGGGCTAAAAATGCATAATGGGACACAACTTCTTCCTGCAATATAACCCTCCTCGTGCATGTTTTAGGTAAATTCACTCTTCAAGTTTTACCCCTTCAGAATAACCTCAAGTTGAGTACTCAAGGATCAATAAGAACGACCTCTACACTTTGAAGCATCAATGCTCTTCTACAATTTCCTATGTACGACACATGCATTAATAAAAAGAGATAGGTGTTAAATTTTCATGAGTTTCCGCCAAAACTCCATTAGCAATCTAAGCCGGAAAACAAAGCTAAGTGTAAGTGTCACCAAGAAGTAGATTAGGTAAAGGAAGGTTCACGGTGGTACAGGTAGAGAGGGTACAGAGCACAGTACACCTATTGAAAGCAACGCGGTGTAAGGCAGCCAGTGTATCGCATCGGCATTTGAAGAGTCATCGACCTTTAAATATCACGGCTAATTCATCAGGAGACAAATAGCCGCAAGATAAGGGTAGGGTAATTAGGCCCGGAGGTCGCCTGTTCTACCGACCAGCACGTGGAGTCGCTAATGAGGGGCCGCGCCGGCTAACTGTTGCGAGAGGGGAACTGGCATTACCGGATTTTTATACAAATTAGTCACTTTCAACAGTTCATTTAGATAAGCGAGGTGTTCCAGCATTTACAATAGTTCATGCACTCCGTTATAAGTGTGTAGACATACCCACAGTGAATGTTACTACCAAAAATGATGATGTATCTAACATCTTTCTGATATACTATTACATAATTTAGATTGTGTCTGAAATTATTTAGAATCGACAATGTGAAACTTATATTGATCCTATTGAAATCATAAATAATTCGTCCGACACATGGTACCTAATCATCAATTTACCACCATTGCTGATGGCAAATCATCAATTTACCCCGTTGAACGTTACTACCAAAAATGATGATTTATCTAATATCTTCCTGATATACTTTTACATAATTTAGATTGTGTCTGAAATTATTTAGAATCGACAATGTCAAACTTATATTGATCCTATTGAAATCATCAAAATTACGTCTGACACATGGTAATCATCAATTTCCCACCATTGCTGCATGTGTCAGACGAATTATTTCGAATGATTTGCCATCAGCAATGGTGGTAAATTGAAGATTACCATGTGTCAGACAAATTATTTCGAATGATTTGCCATCAGCATTGGTGGTAAATTGATGATTACCTTGTGTCAGACGAATTATTTCGAATGATTTGCCATCAGCAATGGTGGTAAATTGATGATTACCATGTGTCAGACGAATTATTTCGAATGATTTGCCATCAGCAATGGTGGTAAATTGATGATTACCATGTGTCAGACGAATTATTTCGAATGATTTGCCATCAGCAATGGTGGTAAATTGATGATTTGCCATCAGCAATGGTGGTAAATTGATGATTACCATGTGTCAGACGAATTATTTCGAATGATTTGCCATCAGCAATGGTGGTAAATTGATGATTTGCCATCAGCAATGGTGGTAAATTGATGATTACCTTGTGTCAGACGAATTATTTCGAATGATTTGCCATCAGCAATGGTGGTAAATTGATGATTACCATGTGTCAGACGAATTATTTCGAATGATTTGCCATCAGCAATGGTGGTAAATTGATGATTACCATGTATCAGACGAATTATTTCGAATGATTTGCCATCAGCAATGGTGGTAAATTGATGATTTGCCATCAGCAATGGTGGTAAATTGATGATTACCATGTGTCAGACGAATTATTTCGAATGATTTGCCATCAGCAATGGTGGTAAATTGATGATTACCTTACGTCAGATGAATTATTTCGAATGATTTGCCATCAGCAATGGTGGTAAATTAATGATTAGATACCATGTGTCAGACGAATTATTTATGATTTCAATAGGATCAATATAAGTTTGACATTGTCGATTCTAAATAATTTCAAACACAATCTAAATTATGTAAAAGTATATCAGAAAGATTAACATTTTTGGGTTATATTCTTGTCTTGATGATTCATTATGTTCTCTTAGAAAGGGTTGCTATTAGCTAATTTCAATTGCCCTGAACGCCACTCCTGATCGAATGATTTATTCAGTGCACAATATTGTTGAAGTGAATACTTCTTTAGCAGTTTTAGCACCGTTGTGATTTTAAACTCGATGAAACGAAAAATAGCGACATTAAAAAGAGACAAATACCTACATCTATATGATTTAGCCTGCAAGAGAATGAGATGGTATAATCGGACTCCTCTTTATGCAGTGTTAGCCTATCGGTCTCCTCTTTGTGCGGTGCTCCGTAGCCTCCCCACTCTTGTCTACTTTAGTTTTCTGAAGGTTTCACTTCTACTGTGTACAAATTCTGATTTTTAATATAAGTACGTGCAAAACACCCTTATTGATGTAAACATTTTCCACCGTAGGTACCTTGAAAACACAATCATAGGTATACATAGTAAAGCTATATTTTAACCAGTGATTGCTGAGCATATTTTCCAATAATATATTTTTCAAATAAAAACAACAAAAAAAGTGTTTCTATCATATGTCATCACCATCACTGATCACACTGCTAGGCGTGGTGACGAGATCAAGTGATATGCGCTCTCTCTTCTCTATTACGGTGCTGCTGGAATGAGACAAAGTGCGCTTTGTACGACACGTGCTAGCTGAACCCAACTACTCTGTTGGGGCGTATGATAGAAAATATATATTTTTTATTTTAATTGAAAAAAAAAAATTTCGGACAGCAAAATAACATCTACATTTTTTCTTCAAAAATCCTTCGGGTAGGTGCTTTAACACGCTCTATAAAGTCAAACCAGCTGAATCTATGCTCGTTTTAGCTGTTTCACCGTACTTATAATATCGTATTATTCATTTCTATTTTTGGTTTTGTTTATATTGCAATGTGTATAATTAATTATGTACCTACTTAATTAATAGAAGCTTAATTCATTTACAATATTATTGTCACACATTGTTGAATAACTGTTTGATTAAATATAATTTTCGAACTGAAAACTTCTTTAGCACCGTGGCATTTTAAAACTCGATGAAACAGAAGCAAGCGACAATAAAAAAAGACAAACATATACCTACATTCATAGGATTTAGCCTGCAAGAAAATGAGTTAGCAATAACATATTTATTTATTCCACGGGTATTCGATTCCAATATAATACGATAAATCCACGGTCCAACACAAGTCTCTTTTAGTCTAGCCACTAGCGGTATAGAGCGCTTGACGAACCTTAGCGGCCATGAACGAATCCCACGAAATAAAAAAAAATACATATTTTCGTTTTTGTAAAATCAATATCCTATCTTCAAACCATTCCAAAATGAACAGGCAAAGAAAACACAAAAGACAGCGACTCCTAAGAAGAAAATGCAAATACTAATAAGATGATCAAATGTATAGGAAAAGGTGCACTGGAATTGGACGACAAAAATATGGAAAAAATCATCGTTCTCATTGACAAAAAAAAGTGCTTCGTAGTCTCCCCACTCTTGTCTACTTTAGTTTTCTGAAGGTTTCACTTCTACCGCGTTTGAATTTTTCTTTACTCATTTCATTGCTAATTACGTAAGTTGATGGGTATAATAAAAAAGGTGGGTGTTGTGGTGGGTATAATAAAAAAATTAAAATAAAACGTAAAACACCTGTTTCAAGAACGTAGATCCCAGTAATCTATCTTCAAATTATTTAAATTTGCCAAGATTTTTCTCAGGGTTAGTAGGTTAAATTCATAGAAAAAGCTTCTAGTACCTACATACCGCAGATTGTTTTAAATCTTTTCTTAAATAATTTGAAAAAAAAAACATTGACAAAATAACAAATATTTTCGCCAGACGATCTTGTTCCCAGCGTTTATTTTTTTCGATGTACGAATACTAATTGAATTTTTTTCGGTCTTCAATTTTCCACCTGAAGCGATGTTATTATAATAATATAATGCTGATTTTTTTATTAATACGAAAATGAAGAAATTTTACGAATGCGTTATAAATTATCATTATTATAAATACGATTTTTTTTAAATATTTATATAAAATAACGTAGGATAAAGTGCGTAACATTATATCTTAGCTAAGTACTCGTATATAAAAATAAATAATGTTTACTGTCTTGCTCGTTTGTTTGTTTGAGCCTTATTTACCACCATTTCCTAAACCATTCATCCGATTGTGATGAAACTTTGATGATTTGGTGAGAGCATGCCTGCGATGGTTTCTATGTATGTAATAGTGAGCTCTGGCATTATGGAATTATTTCCTGTACTACTCGTCTGATTGCGATGAAACTTTGATAAGTTGTTGTGTGCACGTCCGCGAAGGTTTCTATATACACTAGTGCTCTGTCGTTATGAAATTTGTATAAAATTTTTTCTAGATTGGTGCGCGAGAAAATGAGAGTATTTCATATAGTTTAGCGGCATGGAGAGTAGGTGGGATGGGGAAGGGAATCCGGAAGGGGCGGAGGGGAAGGAAGGACGGGGGTTGAGATGAGGGGTCTAGGGAAGAGGACGGTGGGGAAAGTGGAAAGCGGGGGGGGGGGGGGTTCGCGAGGGGGGGTGGAAGCGTAAAAGGGGAGGGGGAAAGGCGAGGAAGGTGGTGGAAGAACACGGGAAGGGAAGAGGAGGTATGAGGGGAACGGGGACGAATTGGAAAAGACACGCAGAGAGGAACAATATCGCACACCTAGATAAAGAATAGCACAACTCGAAACAATCCAAAATCGAGTTATTGCTATTTTCGGAATCTGCGTCGAAAACTACACAAACCACAAAGACACTTGTTTAAAAATCTCCATCAATAAAATTGTAGATGGCACTTAAGTTAGTCTTTCTGAATTGCGCTACGAAAACCCCCACCAACAATAGTAACGCATCACCAGTTACGACATACCAGCTGTAGGGGAAGGTGCTGTCAATACGCACAAAGACTGGATTATTTCGACTTAGTCTTGTATTCGTGATTAACCGCAGTCATAGTGCGTGAATATTTTGAGTTGATTTGGTATTCGTGATTGAACTTGTCTTGTTTCTCGGGCGTTTTACATATCAATTCCACTTACTCAGGTATTGTAAAGATTATAAAACAAAATATACAGAATAAGAGTGCATTAATTCAAAATTTATCACTAATATGGAATCAATTTGAGTTGATAAAATTATTAAACAATGATTTGGTCACAAATACTAAAATAACACGAAATTAATTAATAAACGCGTGACACGTGAATTTGATGGTTAAGTAATTAAGCAAATAAATATCCTAGTAAAATAACATACAATAGCATAAAACAATATTTTTAATCGGTCAAATAGAAATCGAGTAAAACGTTTTTCGCTGTTCCTGAAAAAAGAGGTATTTTGAGTTGTACTACTCTTTATCTAGGTGTGCGATATCTTTATTTAAGTGGCATTGCAACGCAAGCCGAGAACTCCCTGGTGTCATTATAAAACAATTATTTTGAAAGATAAACTTGTGGTTACGCAGATAATGTAATTAAAAAATATGTGACTATAACCACTCGAGCGTCAGACCAATTTAAAACTTTTTCCTCGAATTGCCCGTGATTTTTTGGTGATCATTTTGAATATTTTGCGCCCACAAAAAAAAATACCTTAACTTAAGGCTCTGCAACCGGGATCGAAAAGAAGAAGATGGAGAGATTCGAAATTGCGAATGTTAGATGAGAGCGCTAACATTTACAGCGACAAAATCGATGCGAAAATTGCGAAAATGTTTCGAAAAATCTCGCGGGCATTATCTTAAACAGCATTTAAAGAAACACTGTGAATTTTCATACATATAACTTGTAAAATAACTGAAACAAACGTGTTTATAATAATTTTTGAAGCATACTTTGCGATTTTTTTCTATCGAGGGAATTTTATGTAATTTGCTTTTCGGCGCGGGCAAAGTCTAGATATTATCTTCAAGAATAACATATATTTTTTAAGAGCTTTAAAACTTACCGTGTTTAAGGGAAATATGTAATAAATCGGTAGAAATCCGGGTTGCGGGCCCTTAATAAATAATTCAAATTATGTACAAATGAATCTACGGAAAAATTGACTAAAACTGACAGCAAAGCAATCCAAGGTATTTTAAAAAGTGCCATATTGTGGCAAAAAGCGCTCCAGTGGTTATAAGGTAATTTATTATTACTTGATGAAATGCATTCGTGCAATGTGTTCTCTATTTAAATCGAAACATTTGCGGTTTAAGATTGAATCTACCCACGGCTGGTGGTAGATTACCCAAGTCCAAGTCCTTACAATTTATGGTATCTCTCCAAACCAACAGATTGCAATAAATAAAATCATAATTCAATTCAGATGACGCCAATACGACTTAATCCCATTTATTAAAAGTCAACACAATTGTTGCTGCTGAAATTTAAATAGACTCAGGCAATTATTTTGTGTAGGGACATAATGGACCATTAATATCAATCAGCACTTCCTATAGAAACAAAGTTTCATCATGTATCACTTCTACCGTTTGCAATAATAGTATTTTAGATATTTTTTCGAACCTAAAGTTGGCTACAATATGATAATCTGAAAAGGTTCAACCAATCATTGAAGTCCTCCGTGGTCGAAGGGTAAGGCTCTTCCCTCGCAATACGAAGGTCGCGGGATCGAATCCCGGCGTGCGCAAATAAATGTTATTTGATTAATTAGTGTTATTTCACAATTAATTCATTAAAAATAATATATAGCATATTTGCGGCACGTTCCAGAGTCGAAGATTCTCTCTGTATCGCCCTAGAGTAAGATGATCATTCAGAATTGAAACGTTGCTTTTTTTTTTTTTTACATTAACTCCACACAGGAGGCCCTGAGGAAAATAATTTCCCTCAGGGCCTATGTCATCTGGGATGCTGTGTGGAGGGTCTTTTTGAGGAGAGGAAGGAATGAACATTGGTCTTGAAGAGACCCATGTTGTAGGAAGGAGGAAACACAGAGGCCGGCAAATCATTCCACAGCCGAGCTGTTGAACACAAGAACGAGTCGAAGAAACGACCCGTTCTCATGTGACAAATGTCAACCGTGTACAAATGTTGGGCACGCGTTTGGCGTGTTTCCCGACTATGCACCGGTGCCGAAGGGATCAATGATGCTAGTTCCTCGGAGCATCTTCCATTGTAATACCGGTAGAACAAGGATAGCATTCCCACCCGACGTCTGTGCTCTAAAGATTGCAATCCGTCTGTTAAGATGGGAGAATCTATCAAACGGACCGCCCGTTTCTGCACAGAGTCGAGGGTATTTTTCAGGTATTTTGGAGCTCCAGACCAGAGATGGCTGCCAAATTCAACCGTGGGGCGTACTTGTGATTTGTACAAGGTTAGCAGTTGTGTACTATTAAAGTATCTGCGGGCCCTGTACAGTACGCCCAGTTTTTGGGAGGCTAGCTTTACTCTGGCTTCAATGGAGCCCCCATACCTGAGCTGGTCACTTAGGGTTACACCAAGCATATCAATGGAGGGCCTGTTCTGTTGCTTGAAATGGTTTAAGCCGTGTTCGGTGACCAGATCTGAATAGCCAGGTACTTCCCTACATTCCTCTTCCCCATCTCCTTCCCCTTCTCACCACCTTCAGCCTCATAACATACCCCAATTGGGGATGGCGTAGTCTCACTGGCTCCAGATGGGAGCAGCTGGGAGTCTTGTGAGATACGAGTAAACATAGTTATATTTTTTTATAGATTTTCCATTGCAGATACCTTCGATAAGATATTTTAACTGTCACGCAACGTGATGACCTACCTGTATAATAATGATATTTTATCTGTCACGCAACGTGATGACCTACCTGTATAATAATGATATTTTATCTGTCACGCAACGTGATGACCTACCTGTATAATAATGATATTTTATCTGTCACGCAACGTGATGACCTACCTGTATAATAATAATATTTTATCTGTCACGCAACGTGATGACCTACCTGTATAATAATGATATTTTATCTGTCACGCAACGTGATGACCTACCTGTATAATAATGATATTTTGATGATTTGCTTAGGGCCGATTTGTAATAAAATCACCTCAAGGACGCTGTATACAATTTTCTACAATGTTCTATCTTACACCCAACTGCAGACCAGACTGGACAATCTATAATAACCTAACAGATTGCATCCACAAATTCGCCGATCAAATATATTCATATGTATAAACTACTTGTACAATACGTTTGACCAATGAATGTAATGCTGCGTTAAAATGTAGAAAATTTATAGGACCATACTTAGGGAAGGTACCCATACTACGTGACCAACTTTTTGCAATTTTTAACCCCCCCCCCCCCCCCGGTGACCAAAAACCTAAGCCCGCCGCCGCTCATTTGTACCAAGCGTGACATTTTGAAGCCCCCCCCCCTAAACGTGTAGTATGGGTACGTTCCCTTACCTGGGAGGTCATATCAGATTTACACTGTTTATAATTTATTAGAGCAATTTAGGTGTCTACAGTTAGCGGCATAACTGGGAACATATGTTATTGGAAATGTTATTATTTTATCCAGGTTCATGGTATTATTATAAAATCTAATCCAAAATTTTATGAGATGCGGTACAAGGAATTGATTAGAATATTTATCTTTCTAAATATGATTCTCCCTCGGTGAAAAACAGATTGAGGTGAATTTTTCGAATAATATTGATCCTATAAGAAAGGTGTGATTAAGACATTTAAAGGCAATATTAGATTGATACTCCCCGGAAGGCTACTTTAATTTAAGGTTAGTCTGAGCCTATATAAAGGTAAGTTTTTAGTTTGGACCTAAATTCCATTGGGTTTGTTATGCATAACTTATGCATCTTAGTTCCAGAGGGAGTTTATTCCGAGCCTTAGGCTCCGATATTCCGAAAGCGCGAACTCCAAACTTAGTATTTATTCGTTGTAATGGGTTCATGATGGTGTCAATGGAGTCCTCTAGCTTCTCGCTTCTTGCTTAATGCTTATTGGTTATTGCTTCTTGCTTCTTGCTTCTTGCTTCTTGCTTCTTGCTTCTTGCTTCTTGCTTCTTGCTTCTTGCTTCTTGCTTCTTGCTTCTTGCTTCTTGCTTCTTGCTTCTTGCTTCTTGCTTCTTGCTTCTTGCTTCTTGCTTCTTGCTTCTTGCTTCTTGCTTCTTGCTTCTTGCTTCTTGCTTCTTGCTTCTTGCTTCTTGCTTCTTGCTTCTTGCTTCTTGCTTCTTGCTGCTCGCTTCTTGCTGCTCGTTTCCAGCTTTCCGTTACTTCATGCTTTTTTATACCCGTTTCCGTTAATTTCGTTCTTTCCGCTTCTGCTACTTCTTGCTTCCAGCTAGCTACTTCCTGCTTTCCTCATACTTACTTACTTAATTTGCTTATTTTGTGTTAACTTAGGTAATACCAACGATCACATTTTTCGAAGCCAGCTTTAGATTATTCTGTAGAGGTACTCGTATCATATCCAGCAAGTAACCAGAGAGCAATACCGTGGTAATAAATAACGATTTCCAAATATTTTAATACGTCTAACCGATTTGTAGTCTAATAATTGCCATTTGTATCAGAGATTCGTGGTACGGTTAATGTGATATTATAAAGATATCATAAAATGTTTACGATAACGCAAGAATATGTTGATTTATACCGTAATATGAGTTTCTCAATGTGCCCTATGCGGCGGACAACACAATCAAATGCATTCTTCTCTATTTAATCTCCATTCTCTTTACTTTTACAATGAAGTTTAGTTGAACAGATTACGTCAATCTGTTATATTAGAAGTAGAGTAAAATAAATTATATACCACAACTACACATAATTTTATATACCATAAAGAAAGTAAGATTAGATTGACCGATATAATAAAATTTATTCATGTAATAATATTTTGAAACTAAAGAGGCCATGGTATGAAGTAACTTATTTTATATACTTAAGTAATATCATTTTGAGTTTATTTCTAATGATTTTTCTGAGTTCAGTCTGCAGATTTCAGTCGGGATCAATACAAAAACTTTTTTGAAAATTGAACAAATCTGCCAACAACCTATGGAATAACCTTATTATACTAAAAATTAAAAAAAATTCTCAAAATTTATTACATACGAATGCTAGATAAAAGAACAATCCTTCGAAATCCATTTATAATTTTTTGTGGAAAAGAGTCAATACGTCTAAAAACTTTTTTGAAAATGACGTATTTCCGGTTTTTTCTGGTAATGCCCTCTTAATAAGTTTAGTAATTAGAAAAAAGTTCATGATCCGTAACTGTATGTAAGAAGGTTAGTAGTAGTATTTTGTGAAAACCTCACTAGGCGAACCTGTGCTGAGGTGTTCCCATGTTTGGGATTAAGTGCTATTCTGTCAAAGTAAGTAGAAACACAGTATACTCCTTGACATTATCAGGAAGGGCACTGTGGGTCGAACCATGGCTGCAGTATCGTATTTGAATTGGTAGTTCGGTGAAATCGCACTAGCGGTGAATGATAATGTGTATAATTAGTTTTAAGGTTGTCACAGCGGCAAAGACGGTAGAGTCGAATAGATTTAAAAGGAATATTTATTAAAATTAATGTTTGAGGTTTATGAGGTTTAATTTTAAAAGTCTAAGAATATCATTAATATTCCTCCGGGCAGAAAGCAGCTTTAGTTTTAAAGAAGTTATCAATTACAGGTTGTTTCAAATTACATTGAACAAGCTAAGAAACATCTTTTGAACTTTCTCCAAGCGGTGTAAGTTACAAGTATGAATAGGAGACCGTACAGTAGATGCATATTCTAACTATGATCTCACATGAAAGAAGTTTCATTGACGTTATGAAAAGCCCTGGTTTTACTTATTCCAAAACCTAGAATTTGCATGGCCTTATTAGAAATTATTTCGCAGTGACGATTAAAGGTGAGTTTCCTGTCGTAAATAATACCAAGGTCTTTGATGAATGGATCTAATAAAATTTAAACAACAGGAGATACTGAATTAAGCAGTAATTTAATTAGGGTGACCACTACAAATTGACATAAACATGTTTGTATTCTTTCCCCGTTAAATTTCAATGTATTAATAGTCACATTAGTTGGTTGTTAGTCGCTAATCATTTCTGTACTGGCCCTCGTTTAGTTAATCAAGATATTTGAGCCCAGCGATTCCCGTTTTAAAGCCAATTTAAAGTTAATTACGTTGTTTTTATTCGAGTAGAATAGGGCATATATTGGGGCAATAAAGCATTCATTAAAATTAATTACTTACGAGCAGATCCAGTGGACGTTGTGCAATCAGACCGCTCGGATATACATATGTTAAATGTCGTGCAAGATAATTGACGCTAATGAAAAATATACTACATGATTAGTTTAGTGTCTATAGAGATGTTATGGATTATTTGCTTTCGACCAGGTCGCTCACACCGTGATGAGAGCTTTGGCTATTTAGGTGTGGTTGCGAATTCATGTCTGGAAAAGTGCAAATAAAATATAAAAGAGTAGTCACATAACTCTATTTCATAATGACTTCTGAAGGTTATTCCCATCAATGTAATATTTAATTGAAGAGGAAGAAAGTATTGTCTTACGCGACGAACGTCTTAACCAATTCGGCCACCTTATTTTCTTAAGACCTCTTATTTTTAAGTTATTTTCGTCAACCTCATATTTCAGATTCAGAATAAACATTATTATCTTCGACTAATCGAGAGATTCTGGGTTCCAGTCGCACTTGCGACAGTTAAATTTTATGTTTTTCTGTGTCTTATTTTTTTTTACATGGGCTCCACGCAGGAGGCCCTGAGGAAAATAATTTCCATCAGGGCCTATGTCATCTTTGGGGATGCTGTGTGGAGGGTTTTGTTAAGGAAAGGAAGGAGAAGAGAGTTCTGGAAAGGAAAAGGAATTAAGGGGTGTGTAGGAATTTGGGGCACAGTGTGTCCTGGTCATCCGCCTCCAAGACCTAGACAAACCTCACTCCATGAACCCAGCCATCCCTGCTAAATCACCAAACGTAGCGAACCACTTGGGGTGACCTATAGCAGAGGTGTTGGTTACCCAATAAAGAATCACGGGGCGGCGGTACCCATTCCCGCCTCCCAAATTGAGTAGTGTTGTTTTGAAAGTAAATACAACGTACTTAAATAAGTCACAGCAGTAACGTCATTATTAAACAATTAAGAAAATATTATCATTTGGTGCGGGGAAAATAGATTTCGATATACCCCACATAAAAGAGTTCCTCAATACTATGGAATAAATAAATTTAAACACCTTCAAAAAATTTAAATTTAAAATCATATAAATAAATTGTATCAAAGTGGTTTAACCATAGTTTCAAAATGGCCTCGTAAGCCGAAACAGCTGTCACAAAAATAAAATAATTGCATAACTTAATAGCAATATAAATATCTGGAATTGAAATTTTTTTTAATTTTTTTTTTATTATTTATTGAAACATTTATTCAAATTACAATTTTACAACAAATATATATTTTTTTTTACAGGTATTTTTTTTTACTACCCTTCCATTTAAAGCATTTGCTTGTGTATGGAAGGGGAGTGTACATAAATGTTATTAGTTATTAGTTATAAGTTAGTACTTAAATAATTAATTATACATAAATATATGTGAGCTGCAGTATTTATTTGATAATGATGTGAATTTTTTTAAAAAAAGAAAGAATGTAATGGAAAACTAAGGGTATTTGTAAGATTAATTGACAGTTTTTTTCTTAAGAATATTTTTAAAATGTCTCTTGACAGAGAGCAGTATTCGGGTTTTATCGAATAATAACAAATAACTGGAGTTCTGTGAATTAAACACAAAAACAATGAATAAATGGAAAATTATTTATTTTACATCTTTAGGTGTTTTGAATAAATTAATCAAAATGAAAAAAAGGCTTCTTAAAATTAAGCTCTCTCCGGTAGCCTAGCTAGCATGGGTGGCACTTAGGTCGGAAAACGTGAGGTCACGTAATAATAATTAACATAATAATAAATAAATTAACTATCCAATTCACTTCAACAACCAATAAGTATTAATTCCCTTCACGCGTTCACGTCAATCACAAAAGAAATGAGAAAGACATAGGTGATAAGCAAGGAATATTTCAGGGGAATCCCTAACCGAGCAATAGTAAGAGCTGGGAACGAAAATATAAATAACAGTCCATGTTCATATGTAAAATATTTTCGTGACAACATTCTTCATAATTTTTTTTCTACGGTCGGGTGGCACCCGGGGCGGACCGTCCCCCTCCCAGAACCCCCCTTGCTAAGCCACTGCCTATACCGCATACCCCATAGCTACACTTTATGATATTCGTAGGCAAACTAGTCCAGGCGAGAGATGGCACGTGACGTCATAGTTCTAATATCATCTATCTTTTTCGTTTTCAAATAAGACGCCTGAGAACGAAGAGGACGAACGCCGATGACGTGCATACCAGCTCTCACTGGGACTAGTTTACCCACATATCTGCTCCATCTCATGACCATTTACAAGGCTGCTAAAAAGGTGTCGGTGTTTGAGAAAATTAGTACGCAATAAATAAGTAAGATTAACACCTAACTTTAAATGAGTTATTCAGTGAATAAAGAATTCATGCTGCAAGAGGAATATAGTACCTACACCTAAATTGGTGGGCCACGTGTAAAACTTTTTTTAATTCATAGGAAATTCTCTGGCCCTTAAATTTTCTGTTATTTTTTTATCGCAAGAGTTCCAGCTGCTCCCGCCTGGAGCCAGTGAGATTATGGCTTCCCCAATGGGTATGATGTGAGGCAGAAGGTTACGGAGAGGGGACAAAGATGGGGAAGTGGAAGGTGGGGATGTACTTGGCTATTCAGATCTGGTCACCAAACACGGCTAAAGCCATTTCATGCAACGTTTCAATTCTGAATGGTCTTACACCAGGGCGATATTGAGAGTATCTTCCACTCTGGAACGTGCCGTAAATGTAATGTATATTATGTATATTATTTTTAATTCAATAATTGTGAAATACTATAAATTAACCATTTTTTTTTTGCGCACGCCGCCGGGTTTGGACCCGCGACCTTCGTATTGTCGAAGTCGAGAGTCTTACCCTTCAACCACGGAGGTCGTCAAATATAGACATTAATAAGGCCGTTAATATAGATATAAACCCATCTTCATTGAGGTACGAATATACCACCCCGGCCAGGAGTATTTGTGTCCCGGTGCGACCATTACACCAATGGACACCGTTTTGTTTTGTGGATGTAAAAGTTGAAGTTTAATCGACGTATTGGAATTTATGATGGGCAATAAAGAAATTAAGTGAGCTTTGATTTTATTTTCTTACTTCCAGCTTCCTCTTGCTTTTGTCATTTTCTTATCATTTTTTCGCCTCTTCCGATCTTTTCTTTGTCTATTCTTCCTTCTTGGCACTTCTTAGCTCTTATATCCTTTTGGCCGGATCGGTAGAGATCGGTTGATGGAGAGTTGTCCAGCAGTGACTCTCTCGGAACATTGGCTTGCACCGCAGTGGGAGGGATAGATTCATACGTCCGTTACTTCTGGACACATTGCACCCCAGATTCCTACCTACCCCTCACACCTTTTTCCTAGTGATCGGACAACTCAGAATGAAATCAACTCAGAACCCATTTTTTTCTAAGTCATTAAAAGTATGAAAAAAATATATATAAAAAATTTGGTTAGATAGGTTACGTTAGGTTAGGTTATGGGCTTTTTTAAAAAGACTTTTTTCTTAGCTTTTAATGACTTTTAGAGAGCTGTTGCGATGAATTGATTCTGAGTTGGAATGGAACCCTTTTTCCTTCGCAATTTCTCTCTTTTTCCCAAAAATACCATCCAAACAGCAACAATTTGGGAGGCGGGTATGCGTACCGCCGCCCCGGGAACCATTTATTGGACATCCAAAACCCCTGCCATAGGTCACCCCAAGTGGTTCGCTACGTTTGGTTACTTAGCAGGGGTGCCCGGGTTCATGGGATGAGGTTTGTCTAGGTCTTGGTGGCGGATACATTTGCCCAACCACTGCGTGGCGGGCTAGATCCGAGGAGACTGATTGAGACTGGGCCTTTTGACCTCTTCAGCCGGATTCTCCCGACCCTTCGCCTTGCACCGCAGTGTGAGGAATGGATTCATACGTCCGTCACTCCTGGCCATACTGACCCCCAGATTCCTACTCACCCCTCATACCTTTTTCCTTCCCATATCTTCTTTTCCTTCCTTTCTCCTCAACCAATAGGAGCCTTTAAAAATCATTTTTAAAGAGGCCGATGAGCGGAGTAGATGCGTCGCAGGTGCAGTAATCGTCATTTCCGTTTCATCCGAATTCCAAATCGCTACGGAAGTTTCACTTCAAAAACACAATATTTTGGTGCATTTCTTTGTTAGGATTCATTGTTTGTTTGTTAATCTTCTTTCACAGTCCGCTGAGTATTATGGCCCTCCGATCAATCTACGTGACGGGCCGATAGCGGATAGCGGATAGTGGTGGCGATAGTACCAACATTATTTAGCCAGCACGGGTATAAGACAGTTAAATAAATTTGCATTATTTGTTTTTCGATAGTGCCATGTTATTTGAAGTTAGTAAATTGTGATACCTTGACGCGGTTTTTAAATCTGAGTTTAAATATTTTATATGCCATTTAAATTTTATATTTTGTACTTTTTTAATTTGTTGTTTTTGTTTATCTTAACACGTTCTAATCATGCTAGCTAGAAAACTAGTAGTTTTAAAAAAAATTTTAGAGCAACAATAAGGAATCTATTTTTTAAAGGACTTCCGGGGAGAAACCATTTCTTTATTTAATTGGCATTGCAACGCACGCCGGAAACTCGCTAGTTTTAAATATAGGGGGGGGCGGGTATGGGTAGGTACCGCCGCTCCGGGAACCATTTATTGGATAACAAACACCTCTGCCATGGGTCATCCCAAGTGGTTTGCTACGTTTAGTGACTTGGCAGTGTCAGGGTGTCCGGGTTCATGGTATTAGATTTGTCCGGGTCTTGGTGGCGGATGCGTCTGCCCACCAGGTGCATGGCAGGCCGGATCGGGAGAGAGTGGTCGAGGGAGTCCCTTTGATTTCTCCAGTTGTACTCTCTCGGAACATTGCCTTGGATACATTCAGTTTTCAAACAGTTGGCGTGCATCTTTTACTATTTTTTTATTCAAATTTTCATTTTTCATGTATCACAAATATTCATTTTTATATATTATAAGAACAATCAATCAAATTTGGTACCTAACATAGGTACTTATTTAAAATATCTATGATTTAAAAAATCCATAGACATCCACGACATTAAGAAAGTGTACTACGCTTTATGTCAATCACAAATAGAGTACCGGATAACTGGATGGGGGTTTGCCTTGAGCACTCACATGGACCGGCTCAATATAGCCCAAAAAGGAGTACTAAAGACAATTTTGAAATTACCGGTTAGAACTCCGACAGAAGAATTGTTTCAAAGCATTCAAGTCTACAACATACAAAAACTTTATGCAAAAAATATTTTATTTAAAATTAAAAAAAAAATAACAGAATACTCCACTGTCCAACATAGATACACAACCAGGGCAATAAACCAAAATATTCTAGCTACGGCCAGTTTGAAAACATCTTTTGGACAAAGAAATATGAAATTCAATGCGACAAAACTATACAACGCTCTACCAACTCAAACAAAAAAATAGCAGAAATAAATAAATTTAAAACAAAAGTTAAAATATGGTTGAGAGAACAAAGTGAAAATGAACTATCAAACATTCTGAAGACCATGTAAAGACAACTGGATACTAAATACAAATGTGGAAAAACTACAGGCCACCTCAGAACAGGAAACCCTAGTGAGGAGGACTGTGAAAAAAAATAATGTACTTTATAATACCGTAATATAATACCGTATGCTATAGATACTAATAAAAATAAAAATAAATTATTTAGTTAAAAAAACAAACAGCTGCCTGCTAACACAGTCATAAAACGCGCGAACTGTCAACGTGCGAAATTAAAAATAGTCGTTAAGTTTTCTGAAATTATCCAATTTTCTGCACAATTTAATTAATTTTTCTTTAGATTCTCTTTTTTATATAGATGTTGTATCTGGGCACTTAATATCTTGTCTGAATTCTTCAAACATACAGTTCCAATTTTGAAAATTTTGGAGTTCATTAAACAGAGTTACGCAGGATAGACAAACAACCGAAATAATATTTTTGATTCCTCGAATGAAAAATGAAAAAACCTCCTTTATGACAACGTACCGAAAATCTAATCTTAGATACTTACCGCTATTACATAATACATATGCAATATTATTTCAATAATATTAGTTATACCTGGAACAAAAGTAAAAAAATATATTGAAAATTTAATAACCAATGATTTAAACTATCATAGATTTTCCTCTCATTCGCTACCAGAATCTTGGAAAGTTTTTATGTGGACAGAACTGAAAAGCGCCCAGCGGTAATCTCTGATGGCCAAAGTCGTTAAGGTCTGGATCAGTGCCATATCTGACCATAGCACCAAGCCCAGATATCACACACCCAGCACCCAGCACCGACACCCGCTAGCACCACATATCACATCAGTAGGTGTCCGGTTCTTTTGTGCCACCGAGCGATACGGATGATTTGCCTTGCAAGTTTATTTTTGAACGTTATGTTCGATTATGGATGCGTTCTTATTTTAAACAATTCTTTCTGTGAACAAAGTCCGGAAAAGCATTCTCACGAGAACATTATAAATCGATTTAGGTGTGAAATTTTTAAATCGTCATTTAAATAAAGAAAATCAAAAATAGTAATTTCGGTTGTGCATAATTCAGGTTTAATGAACTCAAATTTCGTTTGAAATTTACGTTAAATTGAGTATAGACTTTTCGTGATTTTTGTCGGGTCTGCGCCAGCCATCAAAAATACTAACTGCGGTTGTCTGTGCGATAACGAACTCAATTTTGCCTTGTATTTAAGTACCATTTTAAAAATTGGAACTGACCGTAAGAAAAATTCAGACGACGATGTAATGTTTTTTGTAAGAAAATTGTTTTATTACCTTATATTTTAAATGTGTATTTATTTAATTTTTAATTTAATTTTTTTACAATAATATCTCCTGTTATTCCACGGGTCTGAGCTGGTCAAAAATAAAATTGGAGAAATTAAATTTGTACATATCTATATTCCTACATTCTGTGGCTTAGCTGGCGTTCCTGGGTTCATGGGGAAACGTTTGACTAAGTCTTGGCGGTGAATGAGTTTGCCCACATGCTGATTGGCGGGCCGGATCGGGAAAGACTGATTGAGGGAGATCATTTGGCCTCTCCAGAAGGACCTCTCTCTACTCTTCGCTTTGCACCGCAGTGGGAGGGATGGATTCATACGTCCGTTACTCTTGAGTCCACTGACCCTCGGATTCCTATCTATCTCCATACATTTCTCCTTCCCCGAACTTCCGTTCCTTCTTTTCTTTTAAAAGCCCCTCTACACAGCACCCCAGCACACAGCTTTATGGAGCAAAATACATGTGTGCAGTTCACACGCGGTTGAAGAGAAAACTTCGGAAAATTAAAGAAGACAAGAGTTTGGGAGGCTACGAAGCACCGCACAAAGAGGATATCGATTATACCATCAGATTCACTCGTAGTGTTTGTTGTTGTCTCTTTTTAGTGTCGCATAAGAAGTAAAGAAGTTTCCACATAATTTTCAAAAAACCTACATTACTACAACTTAGTCCTGGATCGATCGATCGTTTTACACGACCCGGGTCGCTCACGAGCGGGTCGCGAAGACCCGCTCTTTTCACGACACAAAATATGAAACTCGATTACGCTTCACCCAGCAACTTTCTACTACCTGAGTCGAGAGAGCGGGTGGCGAAATCCGGGTGTTGACAACCCGTTCGCTTTCTCATACATCTATCTATCGTCGCTCGCCGGGCCACATCCGCACCCGAAACTCAGCTTGCAGTAGTAGAACGGTTGCAAGAAGTGGGTCGCGAGACCCGGGTGCTGACGAAAAAATGACCCCGCGTACTCTTTGGTGGTCCGTGAGCAGGTTTCAATGAGCGGGTTATTCACGACCGACCTACAACTCATCACATTCTTTTTTGGTAGAAATAATATTCATAATTAATAATAATATTCATACCTTCTCGTAGAAATAAAGACCTGCTCTTCCTCAATCAGCACTCGACTAATTATGGTTATAATTCACCACTGTCTGGAATGTAGAATGAACAACTCACGTCAAGACCTTGATTTTTTTGGTATAAGCTTAAAAGATTTCTGTCGCCCTTTAAACAATTGAATTTACTCTAATTTTTGCAAAGTCTTGACTTGACTTGACACTTCTATTTTCTCTGTTTGTCTTTACTTTCATGTACCATCCTTTATCCTTACAATGTTGATTTCCAAATTCCGAGATGCTTTGTTGTAAATTAGACGTAAGTCCGTTAATAAATAAATAAATAAAAACTGTTCTATTTTTTTACAGAGTAGAGTAGGTACAAATCCAGGCACGGATTTTTACCTACTCTATAAAACTCTAAAACTGTATTCGTTGAGCAGTAATAATGTCTGCGTGTATTCTTTAAATCGTTAAAAAAAAGCAAACAATAAGCAATCAGTCTATTTATTTTATAAGTAACGTCACAGTCATGACACGACGAATATATAAGTAGATCCGTAATGTTATGATACGTGATCCGTGTTTCAGCAGGAATAAATTATGACAATATTATGGCTATTAAAAAAACTCATAATCAACTTTAATAATGAAAGTATTCGTGGCGGATGTATCCAACTCACTCCAATTATTAATATGCATACTAAAATTTCACTTCTAATTTGTACATAATTAAATTAATATTAATTAGGTATTTTATGCTGTGCGTGGAGGTATTAAACCCGAAACCGTACAATTATAATGTCCAATTGTATTGTCCAAAATTGCTGTATTTTTTACCTTCGAATAATAGTTTTTCGCCTTTCGACACGATCGGGGAAAAAATCAGCGTGCGCTCGGATCGAAATTTAAATAAACTTTTGTTATTTGATTGTGGGGCTAATTAAAACAATCGGCCGGTATGGAGGCTTTGTGTTGCGACGTTCTAGGTCACTTGCCCCGCTAGGCAGTTGAACATAACTGCAGACCATACGTTGTTACGCCAATGACTTCGTAATATTTGTAACATCTAAAAATGAGTCAATATTCTCTTGGGTGCTCCGATAGTTTGCCCCGCAAAATTATAATCTTAATATAATTATGAAACCAAGTCGGGTTACTTAAACCATATAAAACTCGTTGGATTTGGCTCCGCCCCGAATAGCAGAATAGCTATTAAAACATCGGAAAAATTAACGAAAAAAAATTATGAAGAAAATGCTTTTCCTCATACATTTTGTATGGAACTAATTCCCATCTTTTCAAAGAACTGCAGCAACATTGTGATAAATATAATATTGAATAGTGAGAATTGAATTCCAGAAAACTGGCTTGTCTAATTGGCTTGTCAACGGGTGCTTGTATTTTAGTTACATAAGTGTACATTTTTTAAATTTTTAAATTTACATCTTATATCTACAGATTCAACATTTTTTCATACATATCAATATAAATATTTTTTTCCGATAGCCAATTTTTCACCATATATTTAACCTTATTTATAGAATAACATAGGTACATTGCTTTATAGTGGTAGGTAATAAATTAAATATTTTCGGTATGATGTATTCAAACGTTCTCTATCCGTACTTGTTGTACCCGTAGTTTTAAATTTTATTTTGTTTTGCTTTTGTTCTTGAATACATAATGCTGCCCCTCTTTCTTACATACTAAAATGTTAATAGTCGAAAATGAGACAAACGGTGAACGTATGTCTGCACCCCTCCAAAGGAAAATTACAATAATAATAAATCTCCCTCACATGTACAAAGAAAATGAAATGCAATTCCCGTAAGTAAGTGGAAAAGTAAGAATCGCAAACAAATATAAATCCATACACAACGCCCTCTCTGATACTGATAAAAACAAAACACTGACAGTTGCGCATTGACAATTGCTTCATTGTGCAATATTTATTGATTTTGAGGCGGTACGAAGTTCGTCGGGTCAGCTAATTTATTATAAAATTATAATTTTTTGTGAATGATTTACGAATTTCGAAAGAAACTTAAAAAAAAAACAAAAAAAAACTTCAAAAATACCTTTAATAATAATTTGGTATGAATACCAAACGAATTTATTTACAGTGTTGATTTTTTGTACTTGTGCGCTGAAAAATACATTGTATTGACAAGTAGTTTTTCATTTTGTTATTCAGCGGTACATCCTCCTTGCACACACCTTCTGGGACACGTAATTATATTTTGTTTAAGTAGGTATACCTACCTACCGCTTTTTTCTGTGAGTCCTAGAGATATTTTTAGTCTTCTGCTATTTCTTTCTTCCGTTCTTTCATGAGTTTTTGTAGTACTATTATAAATATAATTTGTCCATCTTTTTTCTGTACCGCACGAGATTTCCAAACGTCTGGAGCCAGTGAGAGTATGGCCTCCCCAATTGGGGTGTGTGGTTTAGCTAAAGGTAGGTAAGGAGGCAACGAATAGGAATGTGGGAGAAGTACCTAAGGCTATTTAGATTTATCCACTGATCACGGCTAAAACGGCTTCTTGTGCCTTTCTGATGCTTCTTGGCTCTTGTCTTTCCTTGCCTCTTCTTGGTTCTTCTCGCCTCACCTTGGCTGTTCTTGTCTCTGAATTTTCTATTAGTCTTCGGGTATTTTACCCCAAATATTCAGTTAACATTCTTTGAGGCTTCACTGAGTGGTTGGCTAAGGGACACGGAAGCTAAGTGTAGTTTATGGTCAGACCGAAAGCCATTCACATTTTTTGTTGGTACTTGCCAATTGATTTGAGATTTATTGTATTTTTTATGTTCTCTATTTTATACAGGTGCTTGCAGGTTTTTTACTGATGCAATTCCGCGTCATGGAGTCTCATGAATGAGTTTTTCTTTTGCCCTGTTTAATTTATCTTTGTCTTACTAACCTATTTTTTGCATTTTGTTTATCCTGTTAAGCACTTGCATACTGCTTACTAACAACGTATGCATGGACACTGGAGGTCTAGATTCGTTCAAAATAAATAAATGTAGCTTCGTTTAATCAAAAAAATTAGAATCTTGCGAGAGCCTTGAAGGAGTAACCATCAGTTACTTATACCAGGGCGGGTAAGAGGTGGATTACCTCCACTGTTCTTGTCTCTTCTCAGTTCTACTTGGCTCTTCTTACTAATTCGTGTCTCTTATTATCTCTTTTTTCTATTATTGTCTCTTCTTGGTACTTCTCGCTTCTTCTTGGGTGTTCTTGCTTCTTCTTGTCGACACCGTGGCGCAGTGGTTAGCGCGTTTGGCCGGAAAGCAAGGAGTCCTGGGTTCAAGTCCCAGAGATGTCAATACCTTTCCTGATTTTTCTATTTACAGATTTTCGATTGAGTTTCGCTCATATTGTGTTCATTTAATTAAATATTATAATTTGAGGTTTTACTCATAAAGTTAAAATAAAAATAAAATAAAATTTTCTTACGGATTCCGGTGTTGGAACCCGTGGCCTACGGACTCGTAGTGTAAGGTTCTTATCTACTCATCCCCGGAGGCCATCAAGTCGTTTTACGAGTGTAGAATAGTTCTATGTTTCCCCGATAAAAAATCAGTTTCAAAGATACTTATTCTTGAACAAAATATCATTTACTAAACTCGAAAGTTTTTTTTTCATTTCTTTTTCTTTTGGCGTCTCGATTTTTTATAGAAATAACAGCGAATCCCGCTAAAGATCAAATTCCAGAAGTAACAAAAATAAACAAGACACACACAACGTAAATACCTATATTATTTTAACATGATACTTGGAGAGCACAGGATAATACATTTTCTTTGTCACGTTATCACACGATTCAGTATCAAATTTATAAACACGGCAAGGGAAAAAATATATGCACTCATTTCGTCATAAATTATTTAAATTCGTTTCGTTGATCCTTCGAATAAAAAAGCAGGTAACGTGAAAATGATTATTTTCCTCAAATTATTTAAGGTTATTTTTTATATTTAGAAGAGCATAAACCAATAGGTAAACATACTACTATTTACTACCATCTAATCGCCACTTTCCACACTCTCCCGTTTCCTTTACCACCATGAAGGAAATGGAAGAGTTTTGTTTGATTTTTTTTACAATAAGACATGCTTTTTACATTCTCCAAATAGGAGGTCTCGAGGACAACAATTTCCCTCGGGGCCTAAGTCAACTTTGGGAATGCTGTGTGGAGGATATTTTAGGGAAAGGAAGGAGAGGAAGTCCTGAAAAGGAAAGAGATATGAGGGGTGGGTAAGAATCTGGAGGTGGTCAATGTGTCAATGTGTGCATGAATTCAACCAACCTCACCCGATCCGGCCCTCCACGCAGTAGATGGGCCAACACACACCACACCCCATGAAAAGTAGCGAAACACGTGGGGTGGCCTATGGCAGGGGTGCTGGTTGTCCAATAAATGGTTATTCTATATATGCCTTCGGTTATTACCGTAATCGTTCGTACATTAGGCACGAACGACGATAGATAATACTCTTTTGAGGAACTACTTAACAAACATCTTTTGAGACGCCATAAAACTGAACCACATCCCGGGAACCATTTATTGGATAAAACCAAAGATATTGATAAAACCAACACTTCCGCCATAGGTCACCCCGAGTGGTTCGTTAAGTTTGTTGGCTTAGCAGGGGTGCCCGGGTTCATGGAGTGAGGTTTTTCAAGGCCTTGGCGGCCGATGTGTCTGCTGTGTGGCGGGCCGGAACGAGTTGAATGGTTGAGGAGGTCTTTTGACCTCTCCAGCCAGAATCCCTCGACCCATCGCCAAGAGATGGATTCATACGTCCGTTACTCCTGGAAACGCCGACCCTCAGATTCCTACCCATCCCTCAAACCTTTTTCCTTCCCAGAACTTTCTATCCTTCCCTTCGTAAAAAGACCCTCCACACAGCTTCACCTAAGATGACATGGAGGCAATGAAAAAAAAAATCAGAGTGGTCGTGTGCAATTCGCACGCTATAGAAGTGAAACAAGAAACTCTTTCCTTTTGCCTGTTTTTTTTAAAGTGGTTTGAAGATTGGATATTGATTTTACAAAAATAAAAATGTTAATTTTTTTTTGGATTTTGTAGGTTTCGAATCGTTTCGAACCTCTGTTCGCTGGACGTCTCTCTGGGCGCTGAGAGTCAGGCGCTTCATACCGTGGCGCTATTGGAGGCCCGTGCGTAGTCGTGAATTTACCGCATTATATTAGAACCGTTTTTTTTATGAATTTCCATTTCATCCGAATTTCAAATTAACGGGGCTAAAGAAGTTTTTCTCCAAAAAACTACTAACAACTAATTATATCTCTGGCATCTGTTGAAGGATGTTGAAACTTTATGTCTAATCCTATATATCGACTACAGTTAAAGGACCTGCAAATTCCAATATTCATTCCATTAATAATTACTCAAGACTTTTACGTTCATTCAAACAGTAAAAAGCGATGATTTATAGTAAACTAAGCTCGTTAACTTGTCGAAACCAAACAAAAAACAAATAAAACACACGGCAGTTTGGGAGGCACTGATTACCGTCACGCCGTTCCTCGTCTAGTGTTTTTGGTGTTTTTCATGTCTATGCCGAAAATGCGTGTCGATCTGCAGATAAGTGACGCGGGGAGCCGGCCACAGTTTACAGTTTACAATATACCTACAGGCAGAGTGTAGTGTAATAATGTAGTGTAGCCTAGTGTTGTGTACGTATACAGTACAGTGTAGCCACTGGCCACGGCCGGGCCGGGTCGTAATAATAAGTAGCGTGATGTGTGACGTGACATTAATTGCGGCCCGCTCAGTCACGTAGGTACTGCGACCCATTGCCGGATCGCGTCTTTAATTATGCATTTGTATCAACCCGGTAGGTAGGTACGGTTATTATACTCTCTGTGATAGGCGGTTTCAATCGTTTGTGGGTTATTTTGAAACGTATATTTTAACACCTTCAGTTCTCTCGCTGAAAAGTTTTTAGGGTGCGTTTAGGTCTGCGTTATAATTTCAACGTAGATACTTGATTTTAGATAATGGAAATGGCTTTTCCGTTATTTGTTTTTGGGGTGTTATGCCATATTGCTCTACCTCCTTCTTTAGACAACGTTTAGGACAGCATTGCAGTGCAATAACGAAAATACTTTTGGCCATGAAAATCTAAAAACATGTCGAAAATCTAAAACATATATGTAGATTAACAAGATGGTATTATTCTCAAATCGAACCATTTTAACATTACAAAATCTTCATGTTAATAGCTTCAATACACAACAGATAGATAAAATAGATAGATAAAAAACGGAAAGTCAAAAAAAGTGGAGATTTAAGCATTTTTTTATAAAATTATTATATTATAAATAAAAATAAAATAACACTTTGTATTTAACCACAAATTTATTATTTATATATCTACCGGTTTCGCTTCGACCAAGCTTCCTCAGGATAAAATAATAACTGTTATTATTTTATCCTGAGGAAGCTTGGTCGAAGCGAAACCGGTAGATATATAAATAATAAATTCGTGGTTAAATACAAAGTGTTGTTTTATTTTTTATAATATAATGTCTAACCACAAAGTAATTGCTTCTTATGAAAAAATAATTATTACACCTGAACTTGACAAAACACCCATTCAATAGAGTAAATTATGACCGGTCAGTGGCTGAGTTGGCATCGCGTCTGGGTCCCACCCAGGAGTCGTTTGTTCAATTTTAGGCTGGTTTAGTCATCCATAACGACACAAGCAACATTTTCCGCTTATGGTAGTTATGATGGTGGTACGAGATTTTCAAATTTTGGTTAAGTTGCTCACAATACGGGAATGTTTGGCTTTTTGAAGTGAAAACTTCTTTAGCCCCGTTGTGATTTGAAACTCGATGAAACGGAAGCAAGCGACACTAAAAAGATGCAAACACGTACATCTATGGGATTTTGCCTGCGAGAGAATGAGATAGCAATAAAATATTTAATCATTTCACGGGTATTCATTACCAATATAATACGATAAATCCACGGTCCTTTAGTATGGTGGTATAAAGTGCCTGACGAACTTTAGCGGCCGGACTTCCAGCAGATTACGGGTCGGATCAAAAAATACACATTTTTATTTTTGTAAAATCAATTTCTGATCTTCAAATCACTCCAAAATAAACAGGCAAAGAATTCACAGAAGAAAGAGACATCTAGCGACTCCGAAGAAGAAAACATTAATATTAATAAGATGACCAAATATACAGGAAAAGGTGCACTAGAATTCGACGACAAAAATATGGAAAAAAATCATTCTTCAGATTGATAAAAAAGGGCTTCGTAGTCTCTCCACTCTCGTCTAATTAAACATGTCATTTTAAGCAACATTTCCAGTGTAAATTGTGGTAAATCCCAATGGCGATAATGACAGTATATTTATCTTTGGAATGAATAGCTTATTAAATTATAACATGTTAAAATATTTGGTTAGTATATACTAATTACAATAATGTTGCATTAATTTTCTTCATTCTCATCATATTACCATTATCGGGGTGGAACAGTCACACTGCCCCAGGTATTTGGGCGCGTATAACATAAATAATGGATACGAAAAATAATAGTGGTTGTATTTTTGTCTCACACGAAAATAAACAAAAGTTTGAACAACATCCCCGTCAAACTGCATAATTAGTGATGTAATTATAAATTAAACAACGTGCATGAAAATGTGATCCGCGTTACGGCAACTCACCACGCTCTCGTTGTTTTTATCGTAAATATAACAATATTTGGTCCAGCTACCTTCCTAGCGTGCCCACCGTTGATTGACACTGAATGGAACGTTAATAAAACGTACAAAAACATCATTCAAAACAAAAAATAATACTAATTTTAATCAACGTCAACAATTTCCACGAAAAATTCACTCCAAAATACGTTTTAATAGTTAAAACGAGCGTTCAAAAATTGTTTTGCAATCTTGTGGGAGTTTTTATTTGTCTAGTCCATCCAATAGATAATATCGTGTAGAATTATACCTGCTGGCAGAATATTATTTATTCATATCACAATTCGAACCCAACTTGTTTCAAACATATAAAAGGTACTTAGTAATTTAATTTTTGAATTGAAGAAAAAGTTTTAAAAATTGTACATGTTTTCGAGTAAGTGGGTCTGACGACGGGGTCGTTATTTGAGTTCATGGATCCGAGGTTATCCGGATTCATTCGTTGAAGTTTGTCCGAATCTTGGCGGCAAATACGTCTGCCGACCAATTGATTGAGACTGGTTGAGGGGGACCTTTTGACTCTCTATCAGGACTCTCTCGGAACAGCGCTTTTCACCAGTTTGGGAGGGATAGATTCATACGTCCGCCTCTCCTGGTCATACCGACCCCCAGATCTCAACCCACTCCTCATATTTTTTTCCTTCCCAGAACTTTATCTGATTTCTTTCCTTAAAAGACCCTCCACACCGCAGAGGGGAATTATTTTTCTGAGGATCTAATGAGTGGAGCTAATGTAAAAAAAGTTAGGTATTAAACTACTTGATTTATAACAAATTAAAAGTGTTTACATACAATCAATCAATATTTATGGAACAAGATGATTGCTTTCAAATAGGTTGACGCTTTATTTTGTTCAAATTTTATTTGAACCTAAGTTTTGTGGACCAATATTACTACGTTTTAAGTTTATATGTAGTATATTACGTAAGTTGATAAGTAAATATGAGAATTAATTGTGACAAATGTATTATCAGATTCTTTTCATGTTCTATCGTATTGTACTGTGGTGTACACGTCAGTCATGTAGAATCAACATCTTTTAATAGCTATTGTTAGTATAGAGAGTTATACCTAGTTTTGTGGTATCTCAACCGATGTCAGTTAAGTACTACTTTATTGTCATTCTTGTCTAATGTACGGACGGTTACGATAATAGCGACCCCAAAACTACATACGACTAACCATATTAACGACATCTATTGAAGGATTTTGAAACCCATACCACAAGTATATTTATTTTTTTTTCTATTCTCTTACATATATTTCGGTTCCATGACAACTCAACAAAGTGGCATGTCAACACTCTACTTAAAAGTCAGTAAAAATGATGAAAAAAAATTGCTCATTCGTCAGCTATTTAACTATTCATCACATTAAATGACTTTTCTAAGGAGTGATGAAGTGCCACTTAGTTAAATTCTCTGGACACCATACGTTTTACAGATGATTACGGTTTACACAGATAATTAGTTCCAGAAATACAAAAAAATGGTAATAATCAGTTACCATTTATACTGAGGAAGCTGAGCTGAGGTTTTCGCGCGTTTTAGATAAAGTGTTGTTCTGCCATCATAAGAAAAAAAACAGCATCCAAAACTCTCAAGTAGAACACTATGAGCAGTGTTTCTTGATTTGCTTTGTTTCGGATCCTGCCGAATTTTTTTAACATTTTTTAATACATGGTCTGCATTATTTTGTACGTTTATTTTTTATGATACTACCCTTATAAACGATCTTCTCTGTTGCGTACACGAGTACATCGTCGTCAAGAAAGTAGTACGAATGAAGTGCATCGAGTGAAATGAATTTATTGAGAACCAATCGCGTTAATTTATTCGAGGGAAACAACAAGTCACTCAATCCCGTGGTTCCACCCTTAAAATAAACCAAACAAGGATATTGTTGTTAAAAGTACAACCTGCGTGTTTTATGGTACCAAGAGCAGTGAACACCGAACACTTCTGCGCCCGCTCAGGTCAGAAGGGTTGGAGGTTGCGAAGAAGGTGGACACATGAAGGGTAGTAGAGAGTAGAATATATTTTTAACACACACAGTTCACATAATGTAAGTGAGAAGGGACAAGGTGCATTATTTGAGGATTAATTAGGTAAATTATTCATGGCTTGACTATTGTATTAGGGGAAAACTTTCATTCACTAAACACCAACCTGAATAAAATTAAATTTCTATTCAGTTGGTTTCTTCAATTTTTTTTTTAATTCTTGACATATTTTTTATTCATTTTATTTATATGCAACCGGTTTCGACACAACCGTTTAATTCTCTACCTATCTAACAAGTCAGAGACGCACACCGCGTTCAAGTTTAAAGACACTTGCCAGCATTTATATAGCGCAATTGTAAGCCGAAATAAGGCCTATAATTGGACCTCGAAACATGCTCACAAGGCTCTTCTTGTGTTTTTCTTTATTCTATGGTTCTCTCTAACACGTGCAAGGCTTACCTCACACAATCCATGCTCTGTTTAAGGCTCTGCAACCGGGCCCGAAAAGAAGAATATGGAGAGATACGAAATTACGAATGCTAGAGGAGAGCGCTAACATTTACAGCGACAAAATCGATGCGAAAATGTTTAATAAAAAACGACTCGTTTAAAATAGAGCAAAAATCTCCCGGGCATTATCTTAAACAGCATTTAAAGAAACACTGTGAATTTTTTCATACATATAACTTGTAAAATAACTGAAACAAACGTGTTAATAATAATTTTTGGAGCATACTTTGCGATTTATTTCTATCGAGGGAATTTTATATAATTTGCGTTTCGGCGCCGGCAAAGTCTAGATATCATTTTCAAGAATAACATGATTTTTTTAAGAGCTTTAAAACTTACCGTGTTTTTTTTTTTACATGAGCTCCTCCACACAGGAGGCCCTGAGGAAAATAATTTCCCTGAGGGCCTATGTCATCTTTGGGGATGCTGTGTGGAGGGGTTTTTAAAGGAAAGAAAGGAGAGGAGAGTTCTGGGAAGGAAAAGGGTTTAAGGGGTGTGTAGGAATCTGGGGTTCAGTATGTCCTGGTCATCCGCTTCCAAGACCTAGACAAACCTCACCCCATGAACCCGGGCACCCCTGCTAAGTCACCAAACGTAGGGAACCACTTGGGGTGACCTATGGCGGAGCCGTTGGTTATCCAATAAAGGTTCCCGGGGCGGCAGTACCCATTCCCGCCTCCCAAATTATGGAAATATATTAGGGAAATATGTAATAAATCGATGCAAATCCGGGTTGCGGGCTCTTAAGAACTATAATTAAAGAACCATTATTTAAAACCATAGTTTAAGGACCATAGCTTAAAAACCATAGTTTAAGAACCGTAGTTTAAGAACCATAGATTAAGAACCTTAAAATGGATACCATTCAGATGGGAGAGGCATCGAAACCCCTGCTAAAACTTAAGTCACCAAGGCAGACCCAGAATTGGACATCTGAAGGCGCCTTGGCGAAGAAACGGGTTGCAGACTCAAAAAGGAAAATGTAATAAAAATATTTATCTTGGCTGCCCTTGGAATTTTCTTCACGTTTTACATGTTGCTTATCTCAAGAGAATGAATTTAAAACTTTACTTGGTCTTATTAACGAAAAAATACAGCACCGCTGTAACAATTTTCGTACCGATATCTCGTGTAATTGGTTGCCTTTCAAAACCTTTATTATTTCTAAAAACAACTTTGCTGTCCGTCTCGAGGCAGCGATCACAATATAACAATGGCACCGATTTGTAATTTGATTTAGTCGAAATAACGAAGGACCATACTACACAGACACGCAACTGTAATTATATAAGTTATATACCAAGTTATTCTGAAGTCTAACATTACCGCAGAGTATCGGAATAATTGTATTCGTAAATAATTTAAACGCGACGGGCTGTCCTCCCAGTTGTCAGTGTTGAATTAAAGCGTGAAGTTATATAATGGGAGAAGGAAGAGGGGTGTCAGACATATATAACCATGTGAATGAAGAGTCAAGTAGTTAATCTGGAATATTTTAAAGCGTAGATGTTGTAATATTTGCACAGTTAAATAAAATTATTCATACATGGTGGATACTTCCCGTTTTGATCGATTTTCATGTGAAGATTCTGGACTTAATGCTAAAAGTTCTTAAGTCGTATTTGCTTTACAATTAGTTGGCGTACAAAACGCCGAGACAGTATTTTTACTTTTACTATTATTATTTAGGTCGCAATTTCATCAATCTAGAACAGCTGACATAGGTACTCATAGCATTCAAGTTAGGGACATTTTAGAGTACTTTCTGGTACCTAAATCAGATTACCAAAAATCGAAATTACTAAAAATCACGTCGGGGTCACCATTCATAGCTGCGGAGATGGCATAACTTGTGAATGTATGAATAATAACACTTGGCTATAGTGGTTGCATGTATTTATAACTTTAACATATTATGCACAAATTAAATTTTCAACAGCGACAATTATCAGAAGGATTTAGATTGACAGATGACATGTGCTATCGACTGTACACTTTTATTAGAAAGATAAATACACTTTTATTAGAAAGTTTAGGCGTGGAGAATACACACCTGGCAAGTCACTTCAGATAAATACACTTTTATTAAAAAGTTTAGGCGTGGAGAATACACACCTGGCAGGTCACTTCAGATAAATACACTTTTATTAGAAAGTTTAGGCGTGGAGAATACAAACACCTGGCAGGTCACTTCAGATAAATACACTTTTATTAGAAAGTTTAGGCGTGGAGAATACACATCTGGCAGGTCACTTCAGATAAATACACTTTTATTAGAAAGTTTAGGCGTGGAGAATACAAACACCTGGCAGGTCACTTCAGATCAATACACTTTTATTAGAAAGTTTAGGCGTGGAGAATACAAACACCTGGAAGGTCCCTTCAGATGAATAAACTTTTATTAGAAAGTTAAGGCGGAGAAAATACGACTTTGGATGCAGAGGCCACTATATTAAAAACAATGGACATTATACATGGATGGACATACATAAATAGTTTTTATTTTATTTCAGCTTGTTTTGTGAAAATAAACAAAAGATGAGGAAATCATGATCAGCACCCTTACAACAACATACAGTCCGCCTCGGAGTAGGAATACCTAGTGAGGAGGACTGTGTACACACTGCTTTACTTTGTATTTTTACTAATTTTTGTAATTTTACTCTATTTTATATTGTCATTAAATAAAATATGATTTCACATTTTTAATTTTTTTTACATTAGTTCCACACAGGAGGCCCCGAAGAAAATAATTTCCTTCAGGGTCTATGTCATCCGAGGGAATGCTGTGAGGTAGTTTTCGTTTTAAGAAAAGAAGAAGAGGAAGGTTTGGGAAGGAAACAGGTATGAAGGATAGGTAGGAATCTGGGGGGTCAGTGCGTTTAGGAGTGACGGACGTAGGATTCCATCCCTCCAACAGCGGTGGTAGAATCGAGAGATTCCGTCTGGAGAGGATAAAAGACCTCCGTCAACCATCTCTCTCAATCCTGCCACCACACGGCAGGTGGGCAGACGCATCCGACAAGATCATCAGACTTGGACGACCCTCACCCCATGAACACGAGCACCCCTGATAAGTCATCAAACGTAGCGAACCACTTAGGGACATGAGATTACATTTGCTATTTTACCCTCCATCACTATTGATATTACATTTATTAGAAGATTAGTGGCAAAATTAGGGTTGAATTTATTTTAAATAGTATAAAATATTAATTATTCAATTATAATATATAATTTTTGTGTAAGACCTTTAAAGCTTAGAAAATCTATTTAGGTTTAAATGCGGAATTATGAATTGTTGTTTAAATTTCGTACAATTTCCAAACAGCATCCCAGATGACATAGGCCCTGAGGGAAATTGTTTTCCCCAGGGCCTCCTGTGTGGAGTTAAGGGCCCGCAACCCGGATTTGTACCGATTTATTACATATTTTCCTTAAACACGGTAAGTTTTAAAGCTCTTAAAAATACTATAATAATATGTTATTCTTGAAGATAATATCTAGATATTGCCCGCGCCGAAACGCAAATTATATAAAATTCACTCGATAGAAAAAAATCGCAAAGCACGCTCCAAAAATTATTGACACGTTTGTTTCAGTTATTTTACAAGTTATATGTATGAAAAAATTCACAATGTTTCTTTAAATGCTGTTTAAGATAATGCCCGTGAGATTTTTGCTCTATTTTAAACGATTTGTGTTTTATTAAACATTTTCGCAATTTTCGCATCGATTTTGTCGCTGTAAATGTTAGCGCTCTCCTCTAACATTCGTAATTTCGTATCTCTCCATCTTCTTCTTTTCGGGCCCGGTTGCAGAGCCTTAATGTAAAAAAAAGACGGAATTTAGGTATATCAAAACATTAAAATCATCTTTGCAGTCAGTCATATTCAAAAAACTATTTCTGAATTTAATAATAGATATTCACTTGTCACTGTTGATCATCACTTGTTGATAACCACTTCAGTCAATACATCTACCCTTTGTCCATTCGATCTGATAAAACAAAAGGATTATTTTATTACGCATCCGTAACTCGTTTTTAATTCCGGAAATAATATAAATATTTATTGTTTTTTTTTTTAATACGCGCTCCGTCAAGCTCACTTACATCTTACAGCTAAGGGATTCTTAATTTAAAACGTATAAAAAGTTGGAACCCTTCGTTAATTAAATTCTATGCTATTATTAAAATATAGACATTTAAAATGGTTTGGAGTAATCTTAGATTGCGTTCATTATTTTTTTTTACGATCGGCACAGTGTTTATTTCAGTTATTAACATTAAAAACAACACACATTATGGCTGCCAACACAGGTTCGATAAATAATGTATTTTTATAAGCTTATTAAATATAGTCGGACACGTATTAACTTTATCAGCAATCAAGTTTTATGTTAATTAAACCATAAAAGTTAAAGCAACAGCAAAATTAAGAAGTTGGTGGGATAATAAAGGGTGCCCCAATAAAGAACATGTTTTACTGCTTGTTGTTAAGACCAAGTGAACTTGGCTTCAAATAGGGTCACCATTGGAGTCAGTGTGATTGAAGGGTGTTTATTAGAACATGTGTACATTTATAAGATCTGAAAGTAAGATATCGAAACTTTGACGTAAACCTTGAGAAGCGGGGGTACCGCCACCATGGAAACCATTTATTCTTCTTCTTCTTCTTGTGTCCTGTCCGTTCAACGGACGTTGGCTATGCGGACCTTGTTTTTCTGCAGCCCGGAACAGCTCTGCCGTAGACTGGCCAAACCACTGTCTCAGGTTTTTCAGTCATGAGGTTCTCCTTTTTCCAGGGCCCCGTCCTCCGGCAATCTTTCCCTGCATTGTGAGATGCCAGATCTCGTACTTCTCTGGATGTCTCATCACCAGTGGCGGCTCGTGAATTTTGGGTGTGCTAGAGTGCTGGTATTAAAAAAAATGGCATTATTGATGTTGTTGTAGCCGAAAAATATATATATATTTTTTTTTTTGAAAATCAGTTTTTTTGTATGAAAAATTTCAGAATGTTTCAGTTTGGCGGTGTGCCGCATCGATTTCCTGAAAAATCTTCATACAAAACACCGATTTTTGAAAAAAAAAAAATATATATATTTTTCGCCTACGACAACATCCATGATGCCATTTTTTTAATATAAGCACCCCAGCACACCAAAAGTGATGAGCCGCCACTGCTCATCACATGTCCAAGATATTCAATTTTTCGGATTCTTATAGTTTTAATAACTTATTTTTCTTTATGCATCCGAACCATACATCTTCATTTGTAACCCTGTTCATTTATTGGATAACTAATACCTCTGCTGTAGGTCTCCACAAGTGGTTCGCTACGTTTGGTGACTTTGAAAGGGTGCCCGGCTTCATGGAGTGATGTTGATCTATATGTCTAGATTTATCGACTTCTCCAGCAAGGCTCTATCGACTCCTCCTTGCGCCGCAGTGGGAGAGGTGGATTTTTACATCGCATTAGTCTTGGGCATACTGACCTACGTGGAGTTAATGTAAAATAAAACCTATTTTCATTCAATGATTTATATAACTTTGGTTTTCTGCAAAGGGTTTCAGCAAAACCTCAGATTTATATTAAAATGTTCTCTAAATTAAATCACCGTCGGTATTTCTTTTTCGGTAAGCTAGTCTAAGGTCCTAATTCCGAAATCGAAAGAAACCTTGGCGTTTCAGATAATTAAAATAAAAACGTGGGCTAAAGAAGGAGCAAGCGTAACACGACATAATAACCCAAAAATTTATCAACAATGATTTTTTTTAATATCTCGCATTTACTCAGCAACAGGTGAATGCAGGATAAAAACCCTAGGTCTATGAGTAAAATACGTAATAAGTGGATGTCTTCGAGCAACATCAACATTTATCTTTATTTTATTTGTCGTAAATTCTCGTAAAAAAATATAGCAAAATTAAATATCTCTAAAGCCGAATTTAACTTGATTTTGGCTGCAAAAGTGTTCCCTGCCCATAAAATATCGTAGTAATTTTTTTTTAGGTGTGTAGCGCGCCGTTTTTACGCTTGCCACTACACCATCTCTGTTAAATACAGACTCGAGTGTAGGCGAGGTTATTTATTAATAAAGCGCGTATTGGCGATATGGATATTTATTATAATAATGGCTATGAATACGTCCTATCTAATGTGCTGGCGGTTGGAAAAAGAGAGTGAGGAGAGGCCTGCATCTCCTTTTATATGCGGGATCACCTGTCTCGCTCTTGTATGGCCGGAAACAGGTGTGCCACCCTAAAACCTCTCTCACATCCTCCCCTACTTAAACGGGAGAATCCTGGCTACATAAGTGATACCTATAGCTACATATTTCATACAATATATTTTATATTTCATATTTCACATTTAAAATTAACACATTACATTTAAAATTAACAAAACATTTGTTTTTGTTCTTTCTGTATCCCTTCTGTCCATTTCTGTCCATTTCGACTGCGAAGTGCTGTCACCTGGGCCGAAGCCTTCCTTGCCATGGGTTAGACCTGAAACATGGAGAAACAGAATTAGAGACACTTCTATTACGTAACATACCGGAGAGATCTAATTCGTCCGTCGACAATTCCAACGTGTCAGACGCGAATTCCTGGTTATCTTCCTCCTGCCATGAAACATGTAATTCCTTTAGCTGGTCTAAATGTCTTTTCCACACCATATTAGACTTGTTAATTTTTATGAAATATATTTTACTACCTTTTTTATCCACAATAACCCCAGGGACCCATAACCTATTACCCTGAGATCTGAAATCTCTAGTCATTACTTTCTGACCTATATTAAAACCTGATTTAACTCTACCCTTATATTGTCTTTTCTGATTGTTTTGGCTCTGAGTAACCTTTTTTATTACTTTGTTTCGTCGAGTAGAACCTGAACTACCCGTTCTATCCTCAATTTTCCTTGGAATCAGAGAGTCAAATACTGTTCTAATTTTTCTACCCATTAATAATACAGATGGCTCACATCCTGTTGTTGCGTGAACTGTATTCCTATAGTCTGCTAAAAAGTTACCTAACTTTTCTTTATAATCTGAAGGAAATCCATTATGTTTACAAATTTTTTTAAGGAAATTTTTACAAGTCTTTACTGTAGCTTCAGCTTGCCCGTTGCTACTAGGGTGATTGACTGGACTAGTGATATGTTCTATCCCATTTTTCTTACAAAAATTTTCAAAATCCTCAGAACAAAAACACGTACCATTATCACTAACTAAAGTTGCAGGAAAACCAAATTGCGAAAATAATCTATGAAGTATTTCGATATTTTCTTTTGAAGACAGACTGTTTACTTCCAGACACTCAATCCACTTTGAAGAAGAGTCTACCACCACTAAAAAATTTTTGTTATATAAACTACCATGATCAATATGTACCCTGAACCATACTTCAGGTTCATATGGCCACACTGCTAAAGAACTCTTTTGTGATTCTGGTTTAATTTCTAAACAATCTCTACAATTTTCCGTTATTTTCTCCAAATCTTGATTAATTTTTGGCCACCAGACAAAGCTTTTTGCAATACCTTTAGTCTTAAAAACCCCTAAATGAGATCTATGTAACATCTTTAAAACCTCTTGTCTTAAAGACTCAGGTACAACAACCCTATGTTGATATAAAACACACCCATTTATCAAAGACAATTCTAACCTTTTTTCCCAAAAAATCCTAATAAAGTTACCACTTTGTGCCTTTTTTACTGATGCTGGCCAACCTTCGATAAGAAAATTTTTTACTTGACCTAACACATCATCCTTTTCGGTTTCGCTTTTTATCACGTCTAAAGACAAATTAAACCCATTATTCTCGAAATAATTAATGTAATCAGACTCTATCTCATCTTCACAGCTAACCTTTTCAATCGGACACCTGCTCAGAAAGTCTGAACAATTATTTTTCGATTTTACATATTCAATTTTAAAATTAAACGAACCTAACATAATAGCATATCTCTGTAACCTTGACGCGGCAATCTTAGGTACTTCTTTATTTTCACCTAAAATTCTCACTAACGGCTGATTATCCACAGCTAAAATAAATTCTCTGCCGTACAAATATTGATAAAACTTCTTAATTCCAAAAATAATTGCTGTTGCTTCAATATCTAGAATAGAATAATTCTTTTCCGCTTTAGTTAAAGTTCTGCTTGCGAACCCAATCGGTCTTTCTACGCCATTTTGAAACCTATGAAGTAATGTTGCTGCTACCCCATTAAAACTACCATCTGTGACAAGTTTCACAGGTATATTTTCGTCAAAATGCGTTAAAATCCTATCCGAAGTTAATATTCTTTTAATTATCGCAAAACTATTTTCTTGTTCCGTACCCCATTGAAACTTAACATCTTTTTTAAGTAATTCGTATAATGGTGACAATATATTTGCCATATTTGGAATAAAATTACGATAATAACTAATCATACCTAATAAACTTCTTAAATTATTTAAATCACTAGGTGCTGGTGCATTTAAAATGGCTTCTTTATTCCGTTCACACGGTTGAATCCCTTGTTCACTTATTTTATAACCTAAAAACTCAATAACTTTTAAATTGAATTCACACTTGTCACTATTCACTGTTAGATTACAATGTTTCAACCTTTCTAACACGACACATACGTTTTTCTCTAAATCGTCTTCGTCTTCCCCTATCACGATAATATCATCCAAATAAAACGTCATGTTCTGTAATCCTGACAAACAATTTGCCATTGCCTTTGCAAATATAGCTGGCGCGGGAGATAACCCGTACACTAACCGCTTATACTGAAACAATCCTAAATGGGTATTGATTGTTGTAAAACGCCTACACTCCTTTTTTAAAACAAATTGACTATACGCCGATTTAAGATCGATTTTTGCAAAAACTTTCCCACCATTTACTTTCGTTAATAGCTCCTCTATCCTAGGTAATGGATATTTGTCAACTAATAACTGATTATTCACTGTCGATTTATAATCACCACATAATCTAATACTACCGTTTTTCTTAATTACTGGAACAATTGGACTTGCAAACTCACTAAACTGGACTTGTTCTATAATACCGTCTGACAGTAAACTATCTAACTCCCTTTCGACTTTTTCTTTCAAAGCGAACGGCATAACTCTGTGATTACGAAATATCGGAATAGCGGTCTCTTTTAAAGTTAAATTCACTTCGTACTTATTAAATTTTCCTAGTTTATCCGTAAAAACTTCCGGGAATTTTTTTACTAATCGCTGCTTCAAAGTATTCTGTTTTATACTGTTTACGATTCCGTTAATCCCGACGTTAAAAAGATTCATAAAATCACGCCCCACTATCGATAACGAAGCACTTGTGACAACAACAAATTTCAAATTGTGACACTGACCGTTAAATTCCACTTGTGGCGTAATTGTACCTACCACTTTCACGAGCGTATTGTCAAAACCCCGTAGACTAATGTCTTCGTGCACTAGCTTGATTCTACTGAATTTACTGAAATAACACTCCTTGGAAATTACGCAACAAGATGCTCCAGAATCTACCATGAATTTACTCTTGATCCCGTCTAGTGAAACTTCAATAAAAAATGGTTCGACACTATTAACTTCACCCAACTTTGTGTCCGACAACAAAGTATTCACACTCTTACGTGTTGAGGAACGCTTGCACTGTTTTGCGAGATGACCCTTCGTACTGCAAATTTTACATAAATAATTTTTATATCTACATTCCGTCGCGATGTGATTATTGTGACCACAAACGGTACAATTTTGTTTCACAGCGTTCGCTGGCGACTGTGACCGTGCCCTGTTGCTATGCCCGAAACGCTTCACGTCTCTGTCTTTCACACGCGAATTATTAAAAGAGAGTCGACCGGCCTTGAGCTGTACATTAGCGTAAACCGTATTATCAACTCGGGACTGCGCTTGAGTTGAAGCTACGAGGTCAATGCACTCGGCGACTTGTAAACATTTTTCGAACGAGTATAATTCACCCTCGAGAAATAATTTTTCCCTTACCTTTCCTGGTTTACAACCCAAAACAAAGAAATCCCTTAAATTTACTGATAAACTATTCCCAAATTTGCAATTAGTAGAAAGAGACTTTAACCGCACTGCAAACTCACGGATTGATTCGTCATTTCTTTGTTTAGCACTGTAAAACTTAGATCTCTCTTCAAAAAAACATTTCGTTGAACAACAATACTCATCAAGTTTAGATATCAAATCTTCTAACTTAATATCTGTTACCTTTTTAGGAATGCACAAATTAACCAATAAGGAAAAACAATCATCTTTCAATGCATTCAGGAAAATAGCCCTTTTTTTATCATCCGATGCAAACTTTTCATCATTCACGAGGAGAAATTGTCCGAGGCGGACCTTGAAGTTCTCCCAGTTCCCGTCACGCAAACTGAAGGACTCCAATCCTCGAGACTCCATGTTCCCAATGCCCAGAAGGTACCCAAATAGAGAGAAAGAAAACAGAAAAAACAAAAACTTCCCAATGAGGCTTCTTCTTCTGCCGTCTGCTCCCTGGACCCTGCTCCGGAACCTGCTCCTTGACCCTGTGAATTGATGGCTCCTTCCAGACCCGTCACACAGTAACACCGATGGCTACCCCAGATCACTCCTGCGACCTGGATCTCCGATCCTTGACCCTCAGAGATGTCGATTGACGCTGGACCTCCCGTGCTTCCCCCTTCCGAAAAGCTGGCTGGCTCCAGTGTCTTCTTGCACTTCACTCCTTGCAGTGAAGTGTTGGAATAATTTCGGTCCGGCCTTTCTTACCGACCCGAAATAATAATGTTACCGCGTATTTTTGCCAAATTTTTGTGCCAAATTTTTTTGCGCGTCGATTCTTTACGCGATCTGCCGTATTGTCAGAATCGTGTACCGTAGGCTGCGCCACTGTTAAATACAGACTCGAGTGTAGGCGAGGTTATTTATTAATAAAGCGCGTATTGGCGATATGGATATTTATTATAATAATGGCTATGAATACGTCCTATCTAATGTGCTGGCGGTTGGAAAAAGAGAGTGAGGAGAGGCCTGCATCTCCTTTTATATGCGGGATCACCTGTCTCGCTCTTGTATGGCCGGAAACAGGTGTGCCACCCTAAAACCTCTCTCACAATCTCTTTCCCCCGTACAGCGCCATCCTGCTCACCCATCCCTAAGCAAACCAGGATGCGCCGACGCCTTCTGCGCATCTCCCACCCTCGAGCCGCTAAATAAACCACACCCCGCAACAAGGAATGGGCTATATAACAGGCTGCACGCCCTAAATTAGTCAGTTCGTCTGCAGCTCGCTCTTGGCTAGTACGCTCTCTTAGTTGCGCTTCGTCCTCTGGCACGACCCTCTAAGGAGTATTCTACTACCATAAGTAAAGCACCAACCAGACCCCCGACTGCTGCCTTAGTTGCGCTTCGTCCTATGGTACGACCCTCTAAGCAGAACCACAGTCAGCTTTTGTTGTTCCCAAAGCCTAACGGCAAGGTTCCCTCCGATCAATTGCTCAGTTAATTAGTGAATTGATACATTGTGACTATTTTTACCATATTATGTGATCTGTGAACTTACTTTCTTAAATAAATAACCTTTTACCAACAAATGTGTTATAAAACTGGCGCCCAACTTAGTGGCCAGACACATAAAGTAAAATCAAAATCAGTGCATCTACAAAATTTCGTCGCTACCACGTCGAAGTCCTCGTTTCACAATGCAGGCCAAGGAAAGTGCTGGCATCTGCTTCACGCAGGAGCAGTTCACGGAACTAATTAACTCCATGAAGCGGATGCAGTCGGAACCAACACGTACGGGTACATTCACCACCTGTACGGCACGCTTCGATGGTACCAGAGACAGGAGTGCAGTCGAGAGTTTTATTGCCGCCGCATCCATCTTCAAGTGCGCCGAGAACATCGAAGACGCAAGCGCTCTGGAAGGATTACCACTGCTGCTTACGAAAGACGCCGCCGCTTGGTGGCTCGGCATAAAAGGAGAAGTACGAGACTAGGAGAGCGCAACGAACCTCCTCAGGCATGCTTTCGCCCCTAAGAAGCCAGCGTACAAAGTGTACACAGAGATATTTTTATGCAAGCAAGACGCATTAACGTCAACCGATGTGTTCATTGCTAAGCAGCGGATGTTACTCGCAGGTCGAAGGTCCAGATAGACCTAATATTCGGACAACTGAATATCCGGATACGAGACAGAGTGCCGCGCGAAGCGATCAATACCTTCGCCGAACTACTACAAAAAGCCCGTGCAGCGGAAGAAAGCCTGTACGAGAGCACGAAGACCGTCCCACTACGCGCGATGGAAAACCGAACAGACGGCCGCCTACGCTGCACTAACTGCCGCAGATTTGGGCACCGTTCCGAGGAGTGCCGTGCCCGCTACGATACAGGAGCGCACGTAAAGTACACTCCTCCAGTCAAGAAGCTGGAGACACCCAGTGATGCGAAGTTCGCATGCTACGGTTGCGGTAAACCAGGCGTGGTAAGAAGCAAGTGCCCGCAATGCAGCCAAGGGAGAATAGACACCCCTCACCCACGAGCCGATTTTTGCTCGATACATGAAGTAGGCCTTCCCCGAGCGAGACCTATACTACACATCGGGATTGGAAACTTCCTGGGCACTGCTCACGTAGACACCGGGGCAAAATTGAGCGTAGCGTCAGCTGAGCTACACCGGCGGCTAATCGCTCAAAATTTCAAAACCCAGCGAACCATCATGGACATCATATTGGCAGATGGTGTCCCTAAACGTCAGGAGGTCGAGACAATAGCCGCCACCTTGACACTAAGAGGCCGACAGATACCCACCAGCTTCATCGTGCTCCCAGGAGGACACGAGAATCGAACACTCCTAGGCGTCGATTTTATCGAAGACGCGGGGATCGATATAAACATTCCCCAGCGCGCATGGGCATTCACGGACAGCCCCGAAGTACGGTATATGCTGCATATGGAAAATGACACCATACCACCAAACCGAGGTATTCGACAACGTCAAAAGACTGGCGAGATAGGAGAAGTGAGAGCACACAAACTCCCTAAGGTTTGCCTACCCGCCCCACCAGTACAGGACAATGAATGCGAGATCTAGGTGCCGCCGTTCATGAGTCCTCTCCCGCAGACACCGCCTAAGGTTCGTCTGCCCGCCCCACCAGTACAGGACAATGAATGTGAGATCTACGTGCCACCGTTCATGAGCCCTCTCTCACAGACACCGCCTCGCACTAACATTTGGGCTAAGATGATAGCCCTAAATGAGCTGTTTCCCGAGGACGCGATGGAAGAAGACGCCCTAAGGGAGGTAATGATACGCTCCTATCGGCTCTTCGATGACTCCCCAAGAAAACCCAGAAATGAAGTGGAGCTCTGTGCCTTGGACGCCGAAATACTAAGCCTCCGACCAGATGAAGCCACCCACCTTATACCTACCCAGAGGGACCAGCTGGACCGCCTGCTGTGCGACAACGCCGCTGTCTTCTCGGCCACCATGTCATCTACGACAAAAATTGAGCACCGAATCGAGACCGGACAACACCCGCCGATTTCAGTAGCCCCTTACAGGCTCTCGCCAGCCCGCCAAGCAGAACTCCGCGCCGTGATTAACAGTATGTTAACCCAAGGGATTATAGAAGAAGCAGATTCACCGTGGGCCGCACCTGTGGTTATGGTACCCAAAAAAGACGGAAACAAGCGCATCTGTATTGATTTTCGCTTTCTCAATGCGATAACAGTACCAGACGTGTACCCCCTGCCCAGAATGGATGACCTGCTACACTCGGCAAAGCAGTCAAACTTTATGTCTACAGTAGACCTACGATCTGGCTACTGGCAGATCAAGATACTGGAGAAAGACCGTGACAAGACGGCCTTTATAACCCCATTCGGACTCTACCGCTTCTTGAAGATGCCATTTGGACTTCGCAATGCGCCCGGGACGTTCCAGCGCATGATTGACCGACTTAAGATCGAGCTAGATGAAGTCAATATCCTAGCATACCTGGACGATATAATCATACTTTCGCCCACCTTCGATAAACACCTCGCCGATCTACAACAGGTGTTCACCAAGCTACGAGAATTTAATCTCACTGCAAATCGAGTTAAATGCCACTTCTGCTGTCCAAGCATAAAATATCTAGGACACGTAATAACCCCCGGAGGAATCAGCACCAATCCGGAGAAGATAGAGGCGATCTCTAAAATGAAGGAGCCAAACAATGTCAAACAGCTACAGACATTTCTTCAGACATGCTCCTGGTATAGGCGATTTGTACCCGAGTTCGCCAAAACCGCCAAGCCACTCAGCGACTTGATAAAGAAAGACGCCACCTGGGAATGGAAATCCCCACAGCAGAATGCTTTCGACACCCTGAAAGCACTACTCACTAGCGCCCCCATACTACGACAAGCCGATGGAAGCAAGGAATTCATCATAAAGTCGGACGCAAGCAGCTACGCAATAGGAGCAGTTTTGGTCCAGGGGGAGGGACTAGAAGAACATCCGGTAGAATACGCGAGCCGCCTGCTACTACCAGCAGAGAGGAACTATTCTACCACAGAACGAGAAGCCCTAGCAGTCGTATGGGCAGTTGCAAAGTTCCGAGGATACATTGAAGGAACAGCAATCACCGTGGTTACCGACCACCAAGCGTTGAAGTGGTTAATGACGTTAAAGTCTCCCACAGGTCGCCTTGCAAGATGGGCCCTGCAGCTTCAACCCTACAACCTGAAAATCCAATACACACCTGGACGCTCAAACCTGGTGGTGGACACACTATCACGACCACCATTACTTGAAGACCCACCCTCTATTTGCGCACCATGCACGATAACCCTCGACGTTCCAGTACGCAACGCGGCTGACATCCGCAGAGAACAATTGAAAGACACTGCATTGAAGAAAATTATCGAGTGTTTTGAAGCCAACAATCCAAACGAAGACCTTAGTTACTGGACAACTAAGGGCTACCTGATGCAAAACGGTGTATTGTACCGATATGCACCCGATATCGAAGAAGAGGACGCTCAACTAGTCGTCCCCGAGCATGAGCAACACCAAATACTCATGGCCTATCACGATGCCAGACGAATTGCCAGACGATACTTTTGGAAGAATATGCGGACCTACATACAGAAATACGTCAAGAACTGTCTGGAGTGCCAGAGATACAAGCCATCAAACCTAAAACCCGCCGGCCTCCTACAGACTTCAGTAATGAACCAGAGGTTAGAAACAGTATTCTTCGACCTCTTCGGACCACTCCCAACTTCCGAGGATGGGAAGAATTGGATCTTCATCATCGAAGACGTGGCCACACGCTGGATAGAACTATTTCCCCTCAAAGACGCGACTGCCGAGACCTGCGCCCGCGTCCTGATTGATGAAGTATGCCTACGCTACGGGACCCCACGCCGACTGATAAGCGACAACGGTACCCAGTTCGTGAGTGCCGTGATGCAGCAGATGACTTACTGCCTGGACATCAAGCACACCTTCACACCAGCCTACCACCCAGAGGCCAATCCTGTCGAGAGGAAAAATCGAGACCTCAAACCCCAACTAGCCATCCTGGTTGGCACAGAACACCGAAAATGGGCCGAAAGCCTTCCATCAATACGCTTCGCCATGAATACCGCGTTCTGTCAGAGCACCGGATACTCCGCTGCCTATCTCACATTTGGACGTGAGCTAAGGTCAGCCGATGATGTCGGAAGAGACTTGAGAAGCATTATCTTATCGGAAACCTTCATCCCCGAGATAACGCCGCATCTGCTACAACTAGCCGATACCTGTTATGAAAATAAGTACGGCGAATATTTTTTTATTTTTGTCTATGGTTTCTTTTAACAACCACACTTTGAGTGCAACAGGTTGGTAGGAATGATTTCCGTTTTTGTGTTGGCTTCACTTTCCGGTAGGGCCTCCTCAGGGCAGGGAGACCTTACCGGGACGTGACAGCGCCATGTTTTAAGTTTTTAAAAGAATAATTGTGAAACGATCGCGGGATGACGGTTTGTCGGAATATTTTTACCAATCTGGAATTTTAAAGATCAAGGATCAATCTTGAGTGAATGCCGTGGTGGCTTCCGTGTTAAAAAGTCGCGATTCATGATGTACGCGCATGTGATATTATAGCCTGTCGGCATTAAATTGACTAATCCGTTAGCGACACGCGAATCCTCGCTCGCTCCGCGACCAAAGCCCGTTAAATTACGAATATAAGGATTTTAGTTGGGACTAGCCTGTTATTTGCGTCCCACTCACTTTGCCACGTTGACTGGTACCGAACTTCCCTTGGGTAAGGGCCATAAATGAACCAATCCTACGGACTACCTGGACCAACAATCGTGACGGGCCCTCTTGGACTTGGGCCGGCTACGCCCTGGCGGGCTTTGACGAGATCCTGCAGCACCCGTGGACTGGAGGCCTTGGGATGGCTCCGTCCAGATGTCTCCGAAGAACTTCGCCGTCGGCCATCCTTATGCACGTCAGTGAGATTTAGTTAGGATTAGTAGCTTATTAACGGTCTGAACCTGGGGTGAGTCTTAACATGTAAATTAATCACCATAATTTTGTCCCAAATTCAAATATAGATGTTATGCTGTTAATTTCAAAACGCAACTCTTTTATTTAAAGTTTCCCGTCATACCCTATGTCATTGCATTTTAAAGTAGTGTGCCCATGTTCCTTGAAAAGAGATCTCATATTTGCTCTACGGATGGTTTTCGTCCCCCCAACATATCTTGTTACCAAAGTGACAAGATTTGGCGCGTAGCTGGGAAGCTACAAAGTTGGATGGACGATTGCAAATGGATTGCATCACCTTCCTCATTGAAAACTCACCTGCATACCACAAAAACATAATGTTCAAAATGTTACAAACCGGGCCGTGTATCGCACGTAACATACCCTACGTCTTGTCAGGACCCACAATGATGAGAAACAAGACAAACAAAAGAATTACGTGGATAACAAGAGGCGAGAAGACCCCCATTACCAGCCCGGAGATCACGTCTTTGTCCACTCCCACGCTCTTAGCAAAGCCGCAAGAGGCTTCAGCGCAAAATTAGGACCACGCCGCGATGGCCCCTACCTGATCCTGAAGCAACATGGACCAACGAGCTACGAGATAGCTTCAATGGAAGCACCAGATGTCTCGCTAGGCACCTACCACACCTCAGCACTGACTCCATACCACGGGCACTTGACACCGCTGCCCGCTCCGGTTATTCCTCTACGCAAACGAGGTCGACCAAAGAAGAATAAGTAGCCGCCACGCTACTACAGACCTGGATCTTCGACGGGACGTTCCTCGATCCAGAGGGGGAGGATGTAGCGCGCCGTTTTTACGCTTGCCACTACACCATCTCTTTCCCCCGTACAGCGCCATCCTGCTCACCCACCCCTAAGCAAACCAGGATGCGCCGACGCCTTCTGCGCATCTCCCACCCTCGAGCCGCTACATAAACCACACCCCGCAACAAGGAATGGGCTATATAACAGGCTGCGCGCCCTAAATTAGTCAGTTCGTCTGCAGCTCGCTCTTGGCTAGTACGCTCTCTTAGTTGCGCTTCGTCCTCTGGCACGACCCTCTAAGGAGTATTCTACTACCATAAGTAAAGCACCAACCAGACCCCCGACTGCTGCCTTAGTTGCGCTTCGTCCTATGGTACGACCCTCTAAGCAGAACCACAGTCAGCTTTTGTTGTTCCCAAAGCCTAACGGCAAGGTTCCCTCCGATCCCTTGCTCAGTTAATTAGTGAATTGATACATTGTGACTATTTTTACCATATTATGTGATCTGTGAACTTACTTTCTTAAATAAATAACCTTTTACCAACAATTGTGTTATAGGTGTCAATTTTTTTAAGTAAAACTTCTTAAGCCCTGTTAGCGTTTTGAAATTCGGATGAAACGGAAATGCGTCACAAAAAGAAGCGAACGGAGGTTCAAATCCTACGAAATCCAAAAAAATACTTTTTTTTTGTTTTTGTGAAGTCAATATCCAATCTTTAAACCACTTTTAAATAAACAGGCAAAAGAAAAGAAAGCGACACCTAGCGACTTTCTAGTTTCACTTCTACTGCATGTGAATGGCACACTTTGTTTTTTTTTTACGTCACAAGAGTCCCAGCTTGTCCCGTCTGAAGCAGTGAGACTACGGCATCCCCAATTGGGGTGTGTTGTGAGGCTGAAGTTAGTGGGGAGGGGAAGGAGATGGGGAGAGGAAACAATGGGTAAGTATCTGGATATTCAGATCTGGTCAACAAACACGGCTAAAGCCATTTCAAGAAACGTCGATTAATCAATCTTTGACATGATGAAATTGATTTGTGAAATTGTTGAAATTCTCTCTGAATTGCAAACAACACAAACATTAACCTAACTTAAAGTGGTGTCCACATTTTTCTTAATCTATGTAGGCAGTAGAAAAAAAACAGTGACATTATGGATATAAAAAAGCTACAGGATTTGATCGACGTTGGTTGGGATATCAAATCTCCAAATAATTGCTTCATTTACGCATACTACAAGCAGAATTTACTGAATATTTGAAGTTTCCACATTTGTCGACCGCACAATTGTTTGATGAAAACCTTTAAAAAAGTAAGTCAAGCACTCTAAATTAAAAACAATAACGCAATATTTAAATTGGTTTGAATGACCATCGGCTCACGTGTGAATTACGTGCAGTGTGGCGTGACGTGGCGTGATGTGGTCTGTTCACGTTCAAAAGTCGATACAATTCTCAACTTTTCTCTCATTCTACTAATCTTGTTTCTGGCTTCACGCAACATTACCTGCAGCGAGAAAATGACTTTGGCCCTTCACTTACCGTACTTGTACTGTTCTTGTGCTTGTACTCGCGCCACTATAAAGGTCACAAATAATTTGACAGGCAATTACCGTAATGCAAGTCGAGAGAATTCCACGAATTTCATACATATGTAAGTCATTTTGAAGTAGGTAGTATATACATAAATGATCACTGATATGCCAATGCGAATGACATTATTATGTAAGAAACGACTGCTTGCTTTGACGGTAATAAACTTAGGTAGGTGGTACTTGGAGTGTTTGTATGAAAGAAAAGCCATGGTATATAGATCGCAGCTCTGATATAAATGTATTGTGAGCTTGTTCGCGGATCCCAAGTAAGGTATATTATATCTTACTTCAGGTGAAAATGATCAACTACTGAAATTCTTTTGCGGAAATCTTACCCCGCCGCCAAATTTTGTGAAATAAGAAATGTCTAAAAAGGAGTACCCCAAGGTTCAACTTTAGGACCAACACTAATATTATCTTTCCAATTCTCATAAAACAAATATTTAAACGTTATCTATGAGCTGATGATATGCACTTGTTAGGTATGTCTCATTAGTTTTTGGATGATGCAATGAAATTTTTAGGGCAAGATTTTTCTTTTCTATGTTTGCGAAATGATTCTGGTTTATTTATCCCCCTCACGCCAGATACAGCGAGGTATATGTAATAATATCCCATTCTTTTTATTGCATTCACAACAATACCAACACTAATTTGTTGTGTTGAAGTCATTAACAAGTAATTGTATCTAGGTGTTACCGTGGACTGTAACATGAAATGAGATGTAAAAATTTCCAATAGCTGTGAGTGCCTTTGTAGGAAGACTTTATAATATAAAATGTTATGTGCCTAGCAAAATGCACTCCAAAATATGGTATAATTTTCTGGGGATATTTGTGAAAGACCAACATCAAACATTTACAGATGTAAAGTTGCTAGTGAGCAAAACAGTTTTTAACCAAAGAAGGTATCTTTAATAGTATTATGAATGTGTTTGACGTTCGGCAGACATACGCAAAAATAATTCTACTCATCTATCCCCAAATATACATAAATACAAAAGATTAAGTCCTCGCTGTAGTCGAATCATAACAAAAACTTACTACAAATTCCTATAAGGCATACTACTTTTGGTCAACTAAACTTCAGATACCTTGCGACAAAACTTTACAATATTCTTCCAGATAAAGTAAAATAAACATAATTCACAAAATAATTTCAAAGATAGCGTAAAAATTTGGATCGAAAGTAATGATACTTTAATAGTAGGTACACAACTGCTAACCCTGTACAAATCACAAGTGCGCCCCACGGTTGAATTTGGCAGCCACCTCTGGTCTGGAGCTCCAAAATACCTGAAAAATACCCTTGACTCTGTGCAGAAACGGGCGGTCCGTTTGATAGATTCTCCCATATTAACAGACGGATTGCAATCTTTAGAGCACAGGCGTCGGGTAGGAATGCTATCCTTGTTCTACCGGTATTACAATGGAAGATGCTCCGAGGAACTAGCATCATTGATCCCTTCGGCACCGGTGCATAGTCGGGAAACACGCCAAACGCGTGCCCAACATTTGTACATAGTTGACATTTGTCACACGAGAACAGGTCGTTTCTTCGACTCGTTCTTGTGTTCAACAGCTCGGCTGTGGAATGATTTGCCGGCCTCTGTGTTTCCTCCTTCCTACAACATGTGTCTCTTCAAGACCAATGTTCAGTCCTTCCTCTCCTCAAAAAGACCCTCCACACAGCATCCCAGATGAAATAGGCCCTGAAGAAAATTATTTTCCTCAGGGCCTCCTGTGTGGAGTTAATGTAAAAAAAAAATTATAGGGCGTATGTATTACAAATTAACTTAAAAATTACTGACTCAACACAGGCTACCCTAGTGAGGCGGGTTATGATAAACCTCGACTTATATCTATACATTTCTGTTCTTTAAATATTACCTACGGTTAGGGTTGCCATCTCAAAAATTTGGCAAACAGGACAAGACGCGTGTAAACCCCGGATTTTAGAGCCCAAAACCCGAACATGTCAATAGGTTTTTTTAAACATAGTCAGTTGAAAATGTCATAAATCACCTTTTTATTTATTTTCTGACCTTAAAATTAAATTTAGTCATATTTTATCATCATTTCAAATGTATCTAAGAAAACAGAATCTTATTACAGTTTGTTACAAATAGTTTTAATAATCAGTAAGAATTTTTTATTCTTAAAATAAAACCCAAATTTTTAATATACTCTGTTATGAAAACAAAACCTTATTTAAATATTAGACCTAACAAGATTCAATTAAATTTTTAAACAAAAATCTTAAAAGTACTGAGACCATTTTACCAAAATCGGGAGCTTCGGTAACACTGCTGCTCACTGCTAGTGTCACTGGGGAGTGCGCCGAGTGCGGGCAGCGAAGTCGAAGTGCACACCGTGGCAACTGCGACCGAAAGCGGGGGCGGAGGGATGGTGAATTTAGCGAATCGGTTTGTCAGTTGATCCGGTTGATCGCGGCGTGCGGGTACAGTGGGTGTGTCGCGGGCGGCCCAAGACTTAAATTTTTTAAACCCGGACTACAAATGAAACCCCGCCCGGACGCTCCCCGGACGCCCTCTAAACTAGGACAAATCCGGGGAAACCCGGACGGATGGCAACCCTACCTACGGTTCATTTTTTTTCTGTTGTCAACGTTTTGCAATTTATGTAACTTGTATACTATTATCGCGAAACATTTACTTTTTTAAAAGTACATCATTAAAGATAGTTTATTGTTATTATTTTTATTATTCTTTTACGTGTACATTAATTAATGTGTGTATTTATTAACGACCTCCGTAGTCCAGTGGTTAAGGCTCTTGACTGACATTCCGGAGGTCGCGGGTTCGAACCCGGCATGCGCAAATATATTTTATTTGATTAATTTGTGTTATTTCACAATTAATTCATTTAAAATAATATATAGTATATTTGCGGCATGTTCCAGAGTGGAAGATACTATTAGTATCGCCCTGGTGTAAGACCACCATTCAGAATTGAAACGTTGCTTGAAAATGGCTTTAGCCGTGTTTAGTGACCAGATCTGAATAGCCAGGTACTTCCCAACCTTCCTCTTCCCCACCTCCTTCCCCTCCCCTCTACCTTCAGCCTCACAACATACCCCTATTGGGGATGCCATAGTCTCACTGGCTCCAGACGGGAGCAGTTGAGATTCTTGTGCGGTATTCACTGTAAAAAAAAAAAAAAAAAAACTCTATTATTTAACACTCTTTTGTGGCAACACATTGTACTGCACCACATTTGACTGATCGAATAAGACAGTGTGACACACAAAATAAAGGAATGACGTAATGATAGTACCTACGAATTATTTTCTAACAAAAGCTTTGTTCATTATTTTCCACACAGGAAATATATAAAATCATGTTGGAGTAAAGCGCATATTTCCCTGAAATACGAATTAAAATAAAATGTAATCCTTTCAGTTCTGAAAAATTCTAAGAATTGCTGGCGTTTAGTTCATAGTGCTTGCGATCGGTAAATTCTGTGAAATCGCTACATGTTTGACCATAAAGTGCACCACACACTTATAAAGCTTTTCACTTCGGAATGGACGCTACTCCAGCTCAGTAGTGTAGTCGGTTGATTGACCACTACATCAAACAAAGAAGAAAATGAGAAAAAGAAAAAAAGCCTTTGGTAGTGGTCAGGTTTGAGTATTACTTCTACGCACTACCTGCAGAAAAAAGCTTTCATTAGAAAAAAAGTTCGCGTCGACTTATTTGTAATCAAATAAATGATCCCATGTATGAATTGTATAAAGAGCAGAAATAATTTTATGTCGATAAATTCGTTTCACAAATATCGAACCTAGATATTGTCCAAAAGGATTACGATTAAGGAAATGGAGATAAACTAACTAACTAACTAACCATCACGCCGTTTCCCCGCAGGGGTAGGCAGAGAGGACGGACCGCCAAACATCCCGGTCTTGGCACACATTCCTTGCCTCGTTTACATTCATACAACGTCTCATACATTCTCTTCTATTATTCTGACTCTTGACATGGCCCGACTCAAGTATCTGATTCACTTGGTCGTGCCATGTCTTTCTTGGGCGTCCTCGACTTCTTCTACCATTTAGGAAATGGAGATACCAAGGCTAATAAAGAAAGATAAGGCACCCGGACACCCCGACACCAATGGAATATGAAACACTAGCCCAGTAACTGCCCAAAACTCACCCGACCCTATCTATTAATGCCTAAAGATTTTTTAATGTTTAATGTTGAAAAAAAACGAATTTGCTTTAGACCACACGACTGAAGTAAAACTTTACTAACTTATATCTCCCTCTCAACTTCCGTTCGCCTCGCCCGACCGTTTGCCTCGCCCGATCATACTTTTCATAATGCTCTACTCTCCAAACCAGCTCTACTCACTAACCAGCTTACTCCCCAAGTCAAGACCGTTCGCCTCGCCCGATCACACTTTTCATAACGCTCTCGTTACGAATTCACCAGCTTACTCCCCAAGTCAAGCGTGCGTAAAGAAGTTTTACTTCAAAAAAACGAGTGTGCTTTAGACCACACGACTGAAGTAAAATTTCTTTAGCTCCATCTGAATGATAGGAAGAGAGAAAGAAAATGTGTGCGCGCACTGCTCTCTCTTGCTCCGACAGTGTTATTTAGACAATAGGCCTGAACTGTGTCTTAGATATACGAAACGTAACTGGCTATGAGAGAAAGAGAGAAAGAAAATGTGTGCTCGCACCTCTCTCTCTTGCCCCTACAGTAATATACGAAACGTAACTCTCTCTCTTTCTATCTTCACTAACTTATATCTCCCTCTCAATAACCGTTCGCTTCGCTTTTCGTAACGCACTCGACACGCATTCACCAGCTTACTCCCCAAGTCAAGCTGCGTAATGAAGTTTTACTTGAAAAAAAACATCAAGAATGTCACCGGTGCAACAATTTCATTAATTTTTTTTACTCCAAATAATATCAGGAACCACTGGTTAATGTAAGTCAAGTGCGTCCCTTAACACCATGTATAAATGTTCAAATCCATATTTATAATAATTACTTACGACTCTTATGAGTTATGAGTTACACGATTTCTTCATCCCATCTAAAACCAATTATTTATAAAATCTGATCCATCATTTGGATCCCAAAGTACAATAAAATTAGCGGTCATTTAAAGTGTATTCACAAGTTCCCACTCTATTGACCTTTGGATTCTCTACTTCGCCGTCACCATTGGCGTACCGTTCTATATAATTTAAAAAGGGTCGTTAGTAATACAATCGCATAACGTTATCGCTCTGATCCACCAAATCATTTGTAACATCTCAAGTCTCATTTAATACGATTTGAACCGGAATGGAGTCGGGACGGAAAGGCTAACTTATACAATGTGTATTGTCCTGTTTTCGTTTTCATATGGCTATGATGGGATGGAGAGAGTCAGCTGCACGTTAGAGACGTAGGCGTGGTTTTATAGTCAAAACAATGTATTCTTGTAGCTAGGGATAGACAACATTCTTATAAGGTATCGAAATAAAGCTGATAATGAAAGAATACAATTTCACGTGGCAGCATATTATAATGTGAATTTAGGGCAAAATAGTTGTCGAGGTGTGTCAACCCTTCAAGTTTTAGAAAACTTCTTATCTGTTTCTTTTTGATACAATTTCAGAGTTGCCGATCGATCTTAGTTGAGGAAGACACTAGGGGACTGGTTCTTACAAAACTTTGTTTTGGATTTACGCAACCAGACTGAAGCCTTTAAAAAAACAACAAAAGGCATGACGTGTATCTAGTACCTACCTAAGTTCTTGAATGTATTTTATTTGGTCGATATTTGAAATAATCTGTATTTTATATCGTTCTGTTATCCGGTTACAACCAATCAATCTTTATATATATATTATTATCTATATACCTATAACTTAAGTAAGTAAGTTATAGGTATACAAGGCTCTTGTCTCGGAGGTCGCGGGATCGAATCCCGGCGTGGCAAATAAATTTTATTGATTTATTTGTGTTAATTCACCATTTATTCATTTAAAATAACATAGAGTATATTTTCGGCACGTTCCTGGGTGGAAGATACTCTCAGTATCGCCTTGGTGTAAGACCACCATTCTGAATTGAAAAGTTGCTTGAAATGGCTTTAGCCGTGTTTGGTGATCAGATCTGAATAGCCAGGTACTTCCACCTTTCTCTTCCCTATCTCCTTCCCTCCCCACTACCTTCAGCCTCACAACATACCCCAATTGGGGATGCCATAGTCTCACTGACTCAAGACGGGAGCAGTTGGGACTCTTGTGCGGTATTCATGTAAAAAATATATATATTTTATTTTATTTTATTGTCTATATGCCTATAACGTAAATATAAGGAAGATTGTCTGTGGCGGGCGGCGTAACTTTTTTTTTACATAAATCTACAGTTTTACACCAAGCTTGTCGAAATTTTGCAAAATTGATCTTTAAATCAGGGAAGATGACTTTCTAAACGAAATTTTGAAAAACCACAAGGCCTCTGCTCCTTTTCTCACTATAAAAGAAGAATTTTGATACTTTTTGATGAAAATTACTACATAAATCTGATTTTGAAATTCTGTGTGGAACCCGGGCAACGCAGGAAAATTCAGTTTTTACATAACTGCAGTATATTTTAATAATATAAAATATATAAAGAAGAGCTTCTGTGGCTTTGAGATTGATGAAATTCTGCACACTTTATCTTCAACACTAGATGAGGCTGTCTTTCTGCGAAAGATTTCGAAAAACCTCCCCCGTTCCTTTTAACACCTCTTAAAGTAGAATTTTGATACTTCTTAAAGAGGAAATAAAGGAAATAAGAGGAAATTTATAGTTAACGTCTAATTCCTAAAAACCCTGTGTAAAGCCCGGGCAACGCCGGGACGCTGGTGCTAAATAATAATACGGCTCAGACGAGTGCCAACACTTCCGCACCCCTGCTGTATTTCGGAATAACCCAACTCCAACTTTGAACTGTTAACCAGGTCTCTAAATAGACAATGTATTCTTGATGAAAGGTTATGACCAAATAATGACCTCAACCGTTGGATTCGGAATTATTATTTGTATCACTATGTACTTTTTGATTCAAATCTTGAAGAACAATGTTACGATCTCACAATTAATGCTGATCTGTTGTAACTATTGTGAATTACGAAATAGTACCTACCACAAGGCACGTGGGTGTGGAACTGTAAATCGTCGATAAAGTATTATTTAGAAACCAGTTGAAAGTTCGTGAATGACGACGTAGACAAACGTGAAATTGATTGAAGTAACGGATTTGGTAACCTCAAACAAATCTGAGGTTGTTCTAGTTTCTTGTATAATAAAGCTACTAACAAAGTTAAATGTAATATTGTTTAAATATCTAACCAGAATTTTGATATCAATGCCTAAGCAAGTAGTTGCAATAATTACTTTGATAACCTATTTACAGGAACTGCACCGGTAATAACTATAACCAATAATCGTAAATCATATTTCATATATGAACCTCTTATGAATGGACTAAAAATATGTACTAAATTTCATGCCATTCCCATGCCAATCATTCATTCCCGTTATTTTTTTTCCCTTTAATTGTAATACAGGTACTTTTATTAATTTTCTACACTATATTGGGGTGAGGTTTTTCTGAGTCTTTTATTTGCCCACCTATGCTTGGTTACCGGATCGCGTATTTATAAAACCTATACCGATTCAGTCGCGGTAACGACAATTTACATTTTAAATATACCTCTATATTGGTTATTTTTTATCACATTGCAAAAACATTGTTCTAAAATCTAGATAAAATAATCTTTCTGATGTGTATATTAGAAATTAATAAATTTATTTCTAAATATTTTAATTTTAATATTATTCCCATATATTGTAAATACACCTCTATATTGATAATTTTTCATCACTTTGCAAAAACAAAAATTGTTCTAAAATCTATATAAATTAATCTTTCCAATGTGTATATTAGAAATTAATAATTTTATTTCTAAATATTAAAATTTTGATATTGAAAATTTAAAGCGAGTGAAACGCGGTAGGGATTGTAAATACGCGGCCGGATCGGGAGGCTAGTTGAGAGTGATCTTTTTATCTCTCCAGCCGGACTCTCTCGACTCATTACTATGCACCGCGGTGGGTGGGATGGATTCATATGTCCGCCAGTCCTGGACACGTTTGCCGATAGGTTCCTAACCACCCGTGATGCCTTTTTCCTTCCCAGAACTGTCTCTCCTTCCTCTCCTTAAAAATACCCACCTGGGCGTTGACATAGGCCCCAAAGGATATCATTTTCCTCAAGGTCTCCTGTGTGAAGCTATTGTAAAAAAAAAAACTATTTGATTGATGCCTGCTTAAGCGTTGTTATGATGGGCCCTAACATGTCCCAGGCCAGCTCACAGCAGAGACAAAAGTACCCTCTATTCCAGGGGCAGGTCGCACGAATGCTTCGGAACTCTCTCTCTCCCCCACGGTCGTCCGGGAAATACACTCTAGGAAATGCTCCTGCCGAGGCAGATTAACAACAGGATTGAGTTAAATAGATTCATGTATTGCAAATTCAAAACACAGTACATAGGTTATTACAGTACAATTCAATACAAGAAATGCATATTACACAAACCTAGCTATCGTGTTTATACCTCGTGATCTCTGAAACGAAACTCTCCGAGTGATGGCTTTTCGCGAGGGTTTACAGTCTATCGTTATAGGACACAAACAGAAGAGGGAATAATTGTACAGCTTACATGATGTTCGGGGATCTACGCCTTCCGGGTTCAGCAGGGGCACTTCCCGAGTCTAGGACAGGACCCGAAGTTCACACAGGCATGGCAGAATACCAGCGCTAAAACCCGTATGTACTTCAACTAACATCGCAGATGTAATTGCGTTCAAATTGATCGACAGAAATTAGCCGCGAACTCGGTGTTCGATCCGAGGAGCGTAACGTGTTCCCGAAGCGGCTTGCAATTCTCGACTGCCCGGGAATGCAGAGGGGAGAGGAAGTAGGTAACAGGAAACAGGGGGGAGCGGGGTGTTGCTGTCTGCGGCGGTGTTCTTATGGACTCGAATTCTGTCGTTTAGGGCGTACCATAACACTTCCCCCCGCGCTTGGAAAAAAAGCGACGTGGCAATGGAGCTGTAGGAAAAAAAATCCTCTTATGCTTCCATCGGGGTTTTTGAGAGATTCGTTGCTTGAGAGATTGCCTAGCTAGAACATACAGTTTATGCTATAGTTTAGGTCACAATGTTTGTAGGGAATGGATGGGGGTACATAGAATGTTTGGAAAAGACAACTTTGGGGAAAGTACATGGTGTAAAACAACATACAAGGTTATGCAATTGAAAATAACAATACACATGGTTATGCAATTGAAAAAATGACAATACACATGGTTATGCAATTGAAAGAATGACAATACATTTGTACAAGAGAAGAGAAAAAGTGTGATTCTAAGGTTTCATTGGTCTGGGAGCTAAGTTTGCGAAGCGTGGATTTGTTTGGTTTCGGAGAATTTCGAAGAAAAGGACGTGGTTTCACAGATTCTAAGGATTACATTATCACTGCAATCAGACCCATTTGAGATAACACTCAAGAGTACACTTAGGCCTTAGAAAACACCTGGTTTGGTCGAAGACGTTGAAGTTCACGAAGTGGAGACTGTGGTTGCTGTGCCGCGACTATGGTTACAGAGGCCATTGAAGAGAAGAATCCAGTATCTGCAGACATGCCAGTACGAATCCTAAGTGTTATTATGGTAAACACGGATCGTATATAATGGTTATTGAAGCATAATGTAGCTCAAGATAACTTGTATTGGTACGCATTCAGCGAATACTGGTGGGTCAAGGTAATGATGGTTTACACATGACGATATATGCGTCACTGCATGACAGAGCAAGAGACGGCAAGGTTGGCATTGATAGCAAGAGTAAGAACAAACCTAGGAGCTAGCGTGCCCAAAAGGTAGTTTAGAGTGTCATAATGTATGGTGGGACAACTCAGCTTGCTGTGGCACGACAAGACAACATACATATGAGCGGTATGGTCTGTGCTTTCAGGAACAAATACGTAGAAAATGGCAGCAGGAGGGACCTTGTAACCACAGCGCGTGCTGTCAGGAAGTGAAGCTCAGCTTGGCTGTTGGTGATGACATCCGCCTGGGCTTCTTTTTAAATCCGGGAGAAATTATTATTAGAGCAAAATTCTTGAAGTTTACCTGCCTAGGGACCAATGAAGAAAAGGTTTGGAGAGAAACAAAATGTGTCCAGAAAATGAAATAAACGAAATTTTAACCACCGACTCAGAGAGTGACGAAGAGAGATTCCTAACTAAATTGTGATTACATGAACATTTTCCTTTTCCAGGATGACTTGGCGCTTGCCGAGTGACAATATGTCTTGGTTAAAAAACAACCGGCCCTCTATGGCCTATGTTAACATAAGATGGTAACATTTTCGTAGAATTTCAAAGAACAAGACAAAGAATCGTGAACTAGTCACGGCAAAGGGAAACCAATTCATGAATAAAGGTTGTCAAAAAGGAGACAGACGTTACGCCAAGTGCATATCGTACATATCCAACATTCATGAATGTGTTTCGTAGAATTGAGAAAGAGAAAAAAGGTGAGACATATGCAGAGATTGAGGGGGAAAACCTGTAGATAACCGGACAGTTACCTATTCGAACTCCAAGTGAGGGCGAAATATGGTCAACGACAGATTTTTCACTTCATAACATAATCTGAGAACATGGGGGAATGGGGGGAGGAGGGGAGAAGGGAGACGAGTTACGAAATTTGCTAGAGACTGGACTAATTTCCAATTCAAACTCTATGTGAAAATGAAACATAATCAACCAGCAGATTTCCTGACTCTTTACATTTATCAGACAAGGGTGAGGAGAAATTTGAATACACATTATAACAAAGAGGCTAATCTTTCGCGTGTATTGGGCAAAAGATTAGGGGTCATTTTAAAACTTCTACATGATTGTGAGAAAAGACAGACCCTTGCTCCAATTTCACAAACCTGGGGGTTTTCTTATTCGTTCTCCAGACAACGAGTTAGGTGGTTTTGTGCTCAATCGATTAACTCCCACAGCACTATGCCCCATAATTGACAGTGAAGCTGAAAACTAGTCCTTTTGGGATAGTAGATATTCCTGGGCTTCTTTCCTTTTGCAAAGAAGTAAAAAACAGGAAGTCCACGGGCATCGGCGTTGAATGACAACAAAGGGTTGTGGACTACATTTCGTAGATCGCACACAAAAGGTTTGATATTATTTCGTTCGCACGACTCATGGTAAGTGTTTTAACGTCTCCACGTATAGTGTACAAAATATGTAAGTACACACAAGATATAACTCAATTATAGACAGAAGTCAAAGAGTTTATACAATGCATCTTAAAGAAGATGGCAAAGCCGATATTATGTCGTTCACACGAATCACGGTAAGTGTTTTAACGTCTCCACGTGTAGTGCACAGAGTTTATACACAATTATACATAAAAGCGGTGCTCACGGCAAATAAATGACGCACGACCAGAACAGGTTATACAAAAGGGTGGTACTCATGGCAAATATGTCACACGACCAAAATAGAATGTACGAAACGGTACTCATGACAAATATGTCACACGACCAAAATAGAATGTACAAAACGGTACTCATGACAAATATGTCACACGACCAAAATAGAATGTACAAAACGGTACTCATGACAAATATGTCACACGACCAAAATAGAATGTACAAAACGGTACTCATGACAAATATGTCACACGACCAACTCAATAACATTTAGCTATGAGCAAAATTGATTATGACGAACTTCTCGTATTGTGGCAGGTATTTTAAGGATCCCTCCTATAATGTAACAGGGTTGCGTTTAAATACAACACAATAAACGTTAACAATGCTTGTTTTAACACAGTATATGAAGATTTGTTAGATTAACTAACTCCGTAGCCCAGGAGCGTACGATAGAATAACAAGGAGGTAAACAATTTAATGTCACTTCGTATGTTATAAAGGCGGGGTGATGACAGAGTACATTTCTGTTTAAACAAAGACAGGCCTATATGGTTTTACATACTGTCTATTGTAGCAACTTCAGTGGGGGCAAACAAAAGGGACCAATTGTGGTTTTACATACCCTTTGTGCAGTTACAACATACCAGGTTATGTGCAATTTAGGTTGCAAATACTTGGTTAAATGGCGAAACAAGAGTTGAATGCCTATGTTTGCAAAACGATGATCAAACAAAACATTGATGATTGACGTTAAACTGCGGTTATTTATGTACGGAAAACAGGGCTGCCGTTAGGTTTTATTAACCTTTTCCGTCAGGGTTGAGGCATGTAATACAAGACATACATGTTGTGAAGAGGGACAAATCGAGGACTTCTTATAACAACAAAAGACCGAGTATTTGGTTTTACGTACTTTAGTTGAAACGGGCCCAAGAAGATTTGTATAAGGGTGGAAAGACCAATTTAAAGGCTTTTCCTTTATTTGTATACATATGATTTCAAAATGGACGTGTCAAAATCCAATTTGTTAGCAAAGAGCTCGGGTAGGACGCCATCAATTTTTTAACATTTGAGAAAAATTGAAAACTACTGTACACAAGGAATGTGATTATGTGAGTAACCACTTATTTTTACCATGATGAGTAAAATATGGAGCATGTTAAGATGGTTTACTAGTCCTGGGTCGTGATTTAATGCTTTGGAGTTTACCAAATCCGACTTTAGAACGACGCTCCAGTACTTACAGAACATAAAAGAAAAAAAATTTTTTGAAGAGATTCCTTCCGATATGATGAAAAAACAACAAACAAAAATGGTGAAAATTACAATATTGCATTACATAGCAAAGCGTGCCATGGCATGAACGTTGCGTAGTGTGAGGGGGTGAGAGGCAATGATTTGGGTTCATGACTTCCCAAACACTGTGACTCGAGGGGTGTCTCTGCTCTAAAGTGATCAATTTTGGCACAGGTGAGAAAAAAAATAAAAAAATAAAAAACGTGTGGAACAAAAATTGCGGTGGTTGCCAATTCACGAACATGAACGGGGCAAACTACACCGTGGAGTGTACATAAATTTACAAAAATGATTTTTTAACAATATTCGTTTCATCAACGAAAGGGTGGACATGTAATTGACACTTTACACGCCAGTCATTGTAAGACTTGATGTGCTTACCAAAGGGTTGTGGTGATACACACTGGATCATTTTGAGTTTGCTGAGATAGTGGGGGCAGTTTTACTTGACTCCTCACTTCCAGTCTTTGCAATATCCTTAATATGGTAATTACCAATGTGCTTTCCAGAGGAGTCAGACAAAGAGTACACTAGATCTGATATCTTTCTTAGAACTTTGGCCTTCACGAAACGTGGTGCCAGCTTGGCAGAGAAATACATGGCTCCTTGGGAAAGTGTGTTGTTCTTTCTCCAAACTATGTCTCCTGTATTGAAGGTGACATGTTTCCTACGTAGGTTGTATCTGTCCGCGCTCTTTTGATGAGCCAGGAGTAAAGCATCAGTGACTTCACTGTAGATGGCCGACAGTTCTTCCAGACGATGGGCATAGTCCGCGGTAGGGTTGCTTGTGGCGGCAATTGACGTAGGAAAGTTTGTGTCCCTATGTAGAGAACCGTGAACAACTTGTTCCATACCGTGTTTTAAGAAGAAAGGTGTGTAACCAGTGGCCAGGTTAACCGTGTTGTTCATAGCAGCCTGAATTTTATCTAGGTTTTTACACCAAGTACGTTGATCTTTATCAACTAGAATAGCTAGAGCTGTGTTGATTGTCTGGTTATAACGTTCGACAGTGTTATTCTGTGGAGTATACAAGGTATTATAGTAAATGTCCTTGATTCCGTATTTGGCAAGAAAATCTTTGAATTCTCGGGCAATAAATTGTTTTCCGTTATCAACTATTATGGTTCTGGGTGTTCCGTAAGGTATAAAAATGTGTTTTTCCAGGAGTTTGATGATGGCGGACGCGTTGGCTCTTTTTAAAGGGAAGATCCAACAGAATTTAGTGAAAACATCCACTACACTAAGTATGTGCATGTGTCCGGCATAACTTCGAGGAAAGGGTCCGACGAGGTCCATTGACAATGATTGTAGGGGTCTGTCGGCACGTTTGGGATTACCCATTAGGCCGGCAGGTGCTGCCGTGCTATGTTTATAAGCTTTACAAGTTTCACATTTAGAGATGTAATTGCGAATTTGCTTAAAGAGACCAGGCCAATAATACTTCAAGGCGATTTTTTTATACGTCTTGAAATTTCCTGGGTGTATGGAGTCGGGAGCACTATGATTGTCAATGATTATTTGTTCTCTACCTTCGAGGGGAACGACAAGTTTCCACGAGTAATCTTCGAGGATGGATAGTGGTGCCTTGCAATTACGGTATAGTTGTCCTTCTTTTATGATAAAATTAGGAAACTTTTGTTGGTTAGTTTTGCAACCTTCGAAGATTTTCAAGTACCATTCATCTTATGTAGATGGAGGGGGGGCAATTGTGTCAACATTTAATGAAGCTAGTTCAATTCTTGAAAGGGCGTCGGGAACAATATTGTCCGCGCCTTTACGGTGAACAACATCAAAATTGTATTGAGACAAACGGGAGGACCAGCGAGCGAGCCTACCGGAGGGATTACTTAAAGAGATCAACCATTTCAAACTACTATGGTCTGTGACTACAGTAAATTTGCTACCGTCTATGTAACCGCGGAAATGGTGAACAGAATCCAATACAGCCAATAATTCTTTCTCGGTAATTCCGTAGTTTTTCTCGTGTTTGTTTAGTGTACGGGAAAAATACGCTACAGGGTGTTCGCCATCTGGGAATTCTTGAGTAAGGACTCCACCGATTCCTACATTGGAGGCATCCGTGTGGAGGGTAAAAGAGAGTGCAAAATCCGGGCAATTCAGAACGGGAGCTTTTTGAAGGGCATTTTTTAAAGTTGTGAACGCTTCTTCAGTTTCGACAGACCATCGGAAATTGCTGACACCTTTACGAATGCCGGTAATTTTATTTAAGGGGGCTGCAATAGTGGAAAAGTCTTTGATGAATCTCCTGTAGTAACCTGCAAGTCCAAGGAAACCTTTGACTTCCTTCGCGTTTTTGGGTCGGGGAAAATTTGCCATGGCTTCCACCTTAGCGGGGTCTGTTCTTAGACCTTTTTCGTCGACAATGAATCCCTAATAAAGTAGACGGGACTTACAGAATTCAGACTTCTTCAAGTTGATGGTTAAACCAGCGAACTTGAGTTGTTGGAAAACTTTTTCCAGCATTAATAGGTGTTTTTCAAAGGTATCGCTGACGATGATGAGGTCGTCAAGGTAACAAAACAGGCTATTATCGACTTCAGGACCGAAAAGTTTGTCCATCAGTCTTTGTAACTCGGCGGGGCTGTTTTTTAGACCAAAGGGTAATCTTTTAAAATGGAACATTCCCCTACCAGGTACAACGAAAGCAGTTTTTTCGCACGATTCTGCGTCCAAGGGTATTTGCCAAAACGCTTTGCTGAGATCGACAGAAGAGATGAACTTGGCGTTACGCAGCTTGTCTAAGGTTGCGTGAACGTGAGGTAAGGGATACGCATCAGCTTCCGTGCAAGAGTTTAAACGTCTACTGTCGAGGCAGAAACGTGCAGAGCCGTCTTTTTTAGAAACCAAAAGAGTTGGGTTGGTCCATGCACTTCTGCTGGGAACCACCACACCCATTTTTAACATTTCGTCAAGTTCGTTTTCTAAAAGTTTAAGTTTTTGGGGGGCTAAGTTGTAATAACGTTGTTTTATGGGTGGGCTATTGGTTTTGATATGGTGTTCAACCAAATTTGTCAAACCTAATCCACATTTTTCGAAAGATATTGATTCGAATTTATTGACCATTTCCTTTAGTTGGAGAGCCTGGTCCGTGCTTAAATTTTCGTGAGGTATTATTGTGCGGATCTCACTAATTTGAGCGGCAGTGGAGGTTTCGCCAAGAGTATTAAATACTTGGGGAGCAACATTGAATGCCTTCCAGAAGTCAACGCCAAGGATGAAATTCTGGGATATAGAGGGCACTATTAGAAAATTGATTGTAACTATTTTATTGTTACAATTAATTGGCAGGGCAAGGGCACCGATGACCGGCTGAGAAACATTATCTGCAGTCGTCAGGTGTGTCGATTGGGGCGAAATTCTAAAATCACTGTTAACAAAAGGCAGGTGAGCATTGTTGCCAAGACAGCTGATAGATGCCCCACTATCAAGTAATCTGGAAAAGGTCACATTGTTAACAGAGAAAGAAGCATAGGGTCTCCCATCTTTAGCTTGTTTGCAACAAACCGAAGAAACATTTAAGGTCTGGTTAAAATACTTAATGTGTGCTAACCAATCAGTCCATTCTTTAGACCTTGGTTCAGAATGGGTGCCTGAGAGGTTATTATTTAGTTTTTTGGCCTCTTCATGTAGAAATTTGGTGGGGGCTTGGAGAAATCCACCTGAGGTCTGACATCGCTTGGGTTTTGTAACCTTTCCATGTTGTGCCTTGATTTCTTGAAAATATTGCGCAGTTCGTCGCGTGGAGGAGAGCGGTCCCTAGAGTGATGCCTCTTGAAAGTTCGGGGTTCCTTGGATTCCAGAAACCTCGCTTGCTTGAAACAAGTAGTGGCCAGATGGCCTACTTTTTTGCAAAAAGAGCACACTTTTTTGTTGTCGAATTCTGGTTTTAAACCAGACGAACGGCTTGGCACAACTACATTATTTGACACATTCTTTATGTTCTTCCTATCCTGGTATGATTCCAGAAGGAGACAGACCTCGTTTAACTGGGCCAGGGATGCAATTTTCTGCGAGGTGATGATGTTCTCGTATCTGCTTAAAAGGCCATCAGTTATGACTGGTAATAGTTCAGCTTCCGAAACGGGATGTGAAAGCTTGATGTTAATGGATTCAGCCCTTTCTATGAATGTTGCTATAGGTTCATTTACCAGCTGTTTAATAGATAGTAAAGATAATTTGATCCTGTGCTGGGCTTCTGTTTTTCCGAAGCTCGAGATTAGGGCAGATCTGAGTTTATTCCAATCTTTGCATTTAGTTTTTTGAATGCGGTGCCAGGGTATCAATTCTGGGGAGATGAGTTCTATGAAGTTTTTTCGTAGAATCTCGAATGGGATATTTTTGATTGTAGCCGTTTCTTCGATACGGTCGATGAAATCCAGCACATCGGAGACGCCATTATATTTGACTTTCCAAGAGGATAAATCGTAAGTTTTATCTTGTGTCAAGGTGGGTGCGATGTCCTGTTTTACCATTACTTGCGGCATAGGTTCTTTGTTAGGAACAAGATTATCCAAAACTTGCGTAGCCGAGCGTGAATTATTTTCGCTTGAGGGGGCGAGGTTTATTCTCTTAATGTACTTTTTGTTAAATAGAAGTGCATAAGCCTTTAATGTAGATTTAGATTTGCTTGATGGCGAGAGTCCTCTATCCCTTAAAGCAGTTTGTAAGTGAGTTTTGGATAAGTTGTGCACGTTGGGAATGATACCCAAATTGGATGATGCCATAGCTTGATTGTTTTCCATTGTGAGTTTCCCGGGTGGTGAAAAAAAATTTTGCCAGGGGTTTCCTTTAGCAAACGCAAAATTAATTTTGTGAGGCACTTTTCACTTGGTAACCACTGGTTGGCACTTCTAAAATAGTTATAGAAAACTGTATTTCATACTACAATTTGGTATAAATGACACCAGAATCTTTGTCAAAGGAAGGCATACGAAAAAAAAAATTTGCGTGGAAAGACCTTAGTAGTAAAGGTTTCTGTGTTTCACTGACCACTTTTGAGAAAACTGTGAAATTCACAAGTATTTATTTATTTTCAAAAAAAATTGCCAGGACTGACCTTTAGAAAACGGCTTTTTTATTTTTTTCACTTCACTTTGCACTGAGAAAGGCACTAAAATTCACAAAAGGCACTCTTCTGTCAATAAGAACGAACTTCCGGATGAAAATAACTGAATATGGGATTCGTTACGACAACCACATTAAAATTATTTTATTTATTCATGGAATCAATCATGGGTTTTATTATTATTTCACTTTTCTTTATGTAGGAAAAAAACACAATTCACTTTACACTTATGCTGAAAAAAAACGGTACCTATAATGTAGAATGGGAAAAAAAAGTCATTATTTTGTTCATTTAGTCAAATATAAGTTGTACTAATTTGACAGACACAAGTGGGCCAATTGGTATATTGTGCAGAAACAACAAAAAAACGTAAGTCCGAAATTTTTGATTAAGGAATTCGCAAAATAACTAGGGTTCCAGAATCAAATTTATAATAATTTCCGTTGCTATCCGGTTCAGTCATAAAAAGGCGATTTGATTATAAACGCTGCATAGCAACAGTTAATTATTTCGTTCCGACGGGTTTTTTCCGTTGGAATTTTGGCGCGAGACAAAGCACTTGCGCGCGCAATCCAGAGAATAGGTATTTACCGCGTGAACTTTTGCCGTTGAGATTGGCGCGAAATTGACCGTAGCTTGGTGAACAAAAGGGTCACGCCTGCGCAGTCAAGTTCGCGGTTTAAATGTTGGCGTCCTTCTAGTAGCTTCCAAAATGGCCGTGTTTTCAATTGCGGCGTGATTCATGGTTACAATCAGATCTGTGTTATGGATCCAATTTACACATAGGTTTCTGTGGTTTTTTCACAGAATTCACTGTACACTGGGTGTAGAATATCAAGGTATAATTAATGTTTACAAAACAATTCCTATGCAGGGAGGATTTCGACAGGTTGCATTCCGCGAAGCGATCGTGATAGAGAGAAAAAAAAATTCCGAGGCCCCACGCTATGGCGACAGTTGTTATGATGGGCCCTAACATGTCCCAGGCCAGCTCACAGCAGAGACAAAAGTACCCTCTATTCCAGGGGCAGGTCGCACGAATGCTTCGGAACTCTCTCTCTCCCCCACGGTCGTCCGGGAAATACACTCTAGGAAATGCTCCTGCCGAGGCAGATTAACAACAGGATTGAGTTAAATAGATTCATGTATTGCAAATTCAAAACACAGTACATAGGTTATTACAGTACAATTCAATACAAGAAATGCATATTACACAAACCTAGCTATCGTGTTTATACCTCGTGATCTCTGAAACGAAACTCTCCGAGTGATGGCTTTTCGCGAGGGTTTACAGTCTATCGTTATAGGACACAAACAGAAGAGGGAATAATTGTACAGCTTACATGATGTTCGGGGATCTACGCCTTCCGGGTTCAGCAGGGGCACTTCCCGAGTCTAGGACAGGACCCGAAGTTCACACAGGCATGGCAGAATACCAGCGCTAAAACCCGTATGTACTTCAACTAACATCGCAGATGTAATTGCGTTCAAATTGATCGACAGAAATTAGCCGCGAACTCGGTGTTCGATCCGAGGAGCGTAACGTGTTCCCGAAGCGGCTTGCAATTCTCGACTGTCCGGGAATGCAGAGGGGAGAGGAAGTAGGTAACAGGAAACAGGGGGGAGCGGGGTGTTGCTGTCTGCGGCGGTGTTCTTATGGACTCGAATTCTGTCGCTTAGGGCGTACCATAACAGCGTCTTCTATCGTCTACCTTCCTTGCAACGTGTATCACTCAACACTCAGGATGGGCGTGCACTATGTGTGATGCAGGCCGCGCGGACAGATTTTGTAATTTATGAACGTGAATGAACATTGAAATGTTTTCGCAATAGGTAGGTTCGTTTTCCGCACGTTCAAATATCCCCCTTTTTCTACAACCAATGAGATTACATTTATGTTATATATCTACATTAGTAACTCTTATGTCAGTAAGAGTAAGCTGGATATATCCTCCTATCTGGGATGAAAAAGGTCAGTGGTCAGTGACAATGGGTTCCAATGGTATAACCCTAGATCGAAAGCATAATGGAACCCTCAGCGAGGTATTTTGACACGAAATACTGTAAAACTTATAATAATCGGAACTTTACTGTCACACAAGCCACCGTGGCTTGACGAACATAATGGTTATGCCCCTCTTTGATGAGATTATCGTGACCATTCTTTATTATTTTCAATGTCCGTTGAAGATGAATATGAAATTTAATGGAGAAACTAACAACCATTGTCTCTCGTCATTATTTGATATGGACGCTTTCACCAAATTGAGTGAATTCATGACGAATACGACCCAAACTCGTAATCTTTGTACTCGTATCACTCAGCGACCGAGCATATTTTTTGTTCAGCGGTGTTTTGAGTTTTGAGTCACCCATTGTCACGGATTTGCTCCGAAACTCGAAACTGTTATTGTAAATATGGTAGGTCACCCAAAAGTGGTTCGCTACGTTTGGTGACTTAGCAAGGGTGCCCGGATTCACGGGGTGAAGTTAATCCGGGTTTTGGCAGCGGATGCGTCTGCCCACTAGCAGATTGGGAGAGAATGGTTGAGGGAGTCCCTTTGACCTCTCCAGCCGTACTCTCTCGAAACATCGCTTTAAATCGCAGTAGGAGGGATGTATTAATATTCCGTCATTTATGGACCCAGTAATCCCCAGATTCCTACCCACCACTCACACCCTTTTCATTTCAATTTCATCTCCTACCTTTCCTAAAAGTCCCACCACACAGCATACCCAAAGTTGGCATAGGCCCTGAGGGGAATTATTTTCCTCAGGGCCTCCCTTGCGCAGCTAATGTAAAAAATGGAGTTCCGCGAATTAAACACAATAACGATAGTTGTAACTCCGGGTTTGTCTTACAACTTTTTAAATAAAACTCCGGGGTCAAAAAAATACTTTGCACCTTATTCGTTGTAGATAACAATGAGCTCTGATGAATTATTTAGCAGGCGGTACGAATTGTTCTGGACTATATATTCTGGACGAATACTCTCAATCCCTGCGTTATCGACGGTTATGCGCTATCCTTGGCAACCCCACTGCTTTCTAGTGCCATCTATGAGTAACCTCTCAAACTACTCTCTAGGATAGAATAGATTAATAAATGTCATTAATGGTTTTCATGCAGATCTGAAAATTCATATTTATACTACCCGAGTCTCCTCTTTCCCCTGACACTCCCTTCCCAGTCTTGCGCAGCCTCCCAACATCCCGACAAAGAGGATCCAGATTTGCAGGTCCGTTTGTACTATCGTGTGACAAGTATAGAAATTAGTAGTAGGTATTGACTAAGTTTTCATTTTCTTTGATATTATTGCCGCAGAGACACATATCTGTCGTATTTGATTTCTGTGGTAAATGACCAACAAATTATTGTGACGAATAAAGCCACGAATATACTATCGTTATTAGATCACCTGGCAATTGAAATGTCAGAAGGTAAAAATAAAACAGAAATCGGTAATAGAGATAAAACATATGATTACCCTCAAAATAAACAAAAAAAAAATAAAAAAAAATAAAAGAATACCTTTCTTATATTACTGCTATAACAGACGAAAATGAACAAAGGTCAATTAATTAATTATGAAAGTGATTCAAACAAAGTTAAATTGCTTCATTTATCTATTATTTTATTCATTATTTATTTATTTAATTGTTGTAAAAAAAGACAAATTTCAGTAAACAATAGATTTTTAACATCTAAAAAAGTTTCGGTTTCGACCGAAACTGAGACAGATACCGAATATTCGGTTTCGGTAGAAAGTTCTGTTTCGGTCGGACACTAATTATTTCTACCATTACTTTCTTTGATTTAACAGCTCAGCTGTGAAATGACACTCACTGCATTTTCTTCCTACAGCAGGGAATCTCTTTTCTTTTCAACACTACAAATAAACTCCAAATATTGCATAGGACGAAAGGGAAATTCTTTCCATGAGCCTCCTGTTTGAAGTTAAAATACAAAATTATTATAAAATCAAATAAAGATTTATTTAGAATTAAATATCTAGCTACATGCTAAACTATTCATAAGTTAAAGGATCGGAAGGCACGTGGGTATTATTTATAAGGATCAATATTTTCTTTCATCATATTGGTATAATAAACTAGGCCGGAGATTGGTCCTTTCAACCTTCTAGGAAAATATCGCACTTTGCGCCGTTTCGTTGGAAATAATGAAAGAACGGGCGGGTATTGAATTGTACAAGAACTCCGGCAAAGCACGTGCCCTAAATAAAGTGGGTTTGGCATAAAATCAGAAAAACCTTTGATAATGTTGCCTAATTTATAAATTTTGCGAACCACATAAATATAAATGTATGTTGGAATATATAACGCTTAGTAATTACCTGATGAATAGTTAACTTTATGAATAACCAGCTATTCGCCTGAATTAATTCTGTCCACAGACGGAAATGGGTAATAACATATTGGTATTTAAATCTAGGAATTATTCCAGTTTGTCTTTATCAGTGTACTAGGAAATACGTTCAATACGCAGGCAACGAGTAGGTTCCGCTGCCTATGAGTGTCGAACTAATTACTTCCTGGATGTGGAATTATATTTAATATTTGTTTGTTTCTACAATAAGTACACATTTTTTACATGTTAAACAGAGTTGTAAAATGAATATAATAATAAATATAATATTACTTTTAAAATATATTTTATTTTAAATGTAATGAATATAATATTTCCTCACCATAAAGAGGCAAGGAGTTTGGTGTTTGGTGAGGGAATTCATGCTCAAGTACCTGTATGTTATTATTGAGTAAGTAAATATTAATATTGCAACTAATAACAAAAGAAATATACGAAAAACTCAAGATTTCAAGATTTAAATAAAATTTTAATAATAGTTTATAACACTTACAGTTTTTTCAGGTAATTTTTCAAATTAATTTGGAATTTATATTTAATAATAATACTTGGATGATTTATATAGCGCCGTTTTCGTGAAAAATCACCTCAAGGGCGCTGTATTATATATGCTTATTTGAATATAAATAATATTACTCTTCAATAACTTCTGTATAAAACGGTGACCCGACAATTGATCCGGCGACAGTTGGTCCGCCGTCAGTTGATCCCCCGACAGTTTATCCCTCCGACAGTTGATTCCCCGACAGTTAATCCCTCCGACAGTTGACCCTTCCGACAGTTGAACCCCTGAAAGATTATTTCTTCAGGTAAGTATGCAAAGAGGACATACGGCCGTAAGCTAAAGGCCAAAGTTGATATACTTAGGTATATCTGAAGGCATCTTGAGTCTTAAGTGAAAATCCAAGCATTCTTCTATACGTACATAAAATTGGGACTCTTGTATTATATTCAGATAAAAAACAGTAATATTATATGCAAGTAGGAATCTTTAGTGGTTTTTTTGCTAAGCCGATTGTACGTATAAGTAGTATGTCGTATTTTGTTATTACCGCATGCTCCTTCGGAGAGTCGAAATTATTGTTAGTAAAAATATTTTGTGCCATTCGATTTGCATAAGAATTTATTTATTTTACGAAATAATATGTCGTCTACACCAGTGGTTCTTAACTTGGGTTCGATCGAACCCCAGGGTTTCGGTGAGTCAGTCTCGCGGGTTCGGCGGAGGTCAAGACACACCCCCGACTCATATGATTCGGTTCGATTTCCTATTAAGAAGGGTTCAGTGAATGCGCGTATGAAACTGGTGGGGTTCAGTACTTCCAGCAAGGTTAAGAACCACTGGTCTACACAATATATTAAAATATTATAAAAACTTGATGAAAACCAAACATGCAAATCTTTTTCTTACAACAAGCGTTCAAATTTCTTAATTTTTTTTATTATTATATAGTACCTAGATTAGTTCAACCACTTAACTTATCCACTATCCTAGTATTGATTTTTTATTGAAAAAATAAACAAGCAAACCAACAAAACGAAAGAAAAATACAATGAACTTCAGTGTTCCATTGAAAAATTTGTATTTTTTAAAGTTTATTTTAACTGTAAACTTTGACTAGAAAAAAAATATTAAAAACTTTTTTTGCCTTTTATTTAGTTTTTGTTTTCCCTTTAAACTTTTTGTAGCTCCTGAACTCACAAAAAGAAGTTTAAAAAATATATTGTATTTGATATTTTGTAATTAATTATCGCCATATTGTTTATCAATATCTACGAAAAACGTTTATTTTACATAATATAAGTACTTGAATTTTTTCATTTTATTTTATTATTTTTTAATTTTTTATCTTTGTCTTTTATTTTTTTCTTTTCTTATAAATTTTTACAATTATTGCTACAGTATGTAGAGCCTAATACAAAAAAACTCGTGATTAAATTTGATTCCGACGATAACATTTTTTTCTACACATTTTTTTTCGCAATATTTATAAAAAAATCTTGTTTTTTGTAATATTGGTAGCATATAATAAATTTTAATAAAAAATTTCTCGACTAGCGAGAAAGTTCATAGTATAAATATGATTGATCAATACAAATATCAATTCTTTTCATGGACGTCGTCAATAAATCATCAAATTAATCACGTGTGTTTAATATTTTAAATTAATTAACGCGTACTAATTAATGTTTCTTATAAATTTATTACCAGGAGACCAGCGGCAAGCAGCAGTAGGCGGCACCTGGCCCAACAGCCCTAATTGTCAAAGCCCCTTCGTCCCTAAGTGATTTTTATTGTTTTCCTGGACGCGATATTAAACTGAGCTGTGCAAATTTCACGGGCGTGCGAGTGTTTTATTACCGCTATACATCATCATCGTTCGCGGAGTGTTTTTATTAAAAACAATAAATTTGGAGGAGATTCTGCGCGAGGAAATATTCCTACACAATCCCCCGTCGCGCTGCGGGAGGTGCGCCCGTTACGCTATCCGTTGGGCTGGGGACGTATGAATGATCGCAAAATAGACGTAGGTATACGTAACAGGAATAATAGTAGGTATTTACGAAATATCGCCTCAAGGATGCTTTGTTTATGTGGAAGATATCCTAAAGTTGTTATTATGGTAAGGTTGATATGTGATTTATGTAGATGCGGATGTCGAAGGACCTTGAATGTTTTTTTATGTGTTTTGACCAGTGCACTTGTTGAAAGAATGCACTAACGGAAGGAAAAAAAGGACTTACTGCGGACCCTTGTGGTACTCTCTGCTATCCTGGCTGGGTTTATTCATGCACTTGTAGGAGTGTATTAGTCACAATACTTTTACTAGCGGTATGTGGGATTATTTGCGGTTGCGGCAAGCATAAGATGTATACGAAATATTTGATGTTTATGCGGCGAGGATCGATTAAAGACTGAATGTGGGTAATGTAAAATGACAGGTATACAGGGATGGATAGGAAGGAACATATGACAATACTAGCTACAAGTACAGGGTCTAAGATGTATAGGTATATATGTAGGTTCATCGATCAATCATTTCGCTAAGATAACATTAAAGTCATTAAGTTTAGGTTGTTTTTTAACATTAAAGTCATTAAGTTTAGATTATTCATCATGTTTAGGTTGGTTACTCCACCACATTTGTTGACCATCAAATCAACGTTCAGTACCATTTTAATTTTTCTCCCATTGAACGCCTATTATTGGCCCGTTTCACCTTTTGATCAGACGGTGATTAGCAGTCATACATAATGAAAATGCTATCATGCTTGTAGCTGATCGAAATTTTGTCAAAAGCTTGAAGGGACTGGAACGTTTGATGTGATGAAATCAAATTGTTACTGAAATCGATTTGGTGGTCATCAAATGTGATTTTGAAATAAACCAACCAATAACCCAGACTATTTCTCAAACATGCGCTACTCTGTTTTTTTTCAGTAAGGTGACTCTGGAAATACAATGTCATGTATGAATGTGGTTCACATCATAAATCAGTTGAAAAATGTTTATCAATGATTTGTGGTTATTCCTAACAAAACTACCTACAAACATATCTACCTGCTAAAAATAATTAATTCCATTTTATACAAACACTATTTTATTCTTGACGTAATATCTTCGGACTACTGTACCTTTGTTAATCCGCTTTTATCAACATCGTAGATTACATGATTTGATAACCACATAATTGATTAATGGAGAGCCCTTTTCTCAGGTTTAATTTTAGAAAAACGTGTAAAATATGCCATGTATTAATGGCTTTTGTGATTATTGAGAACGTTTATTAATTGTTATCGCGTGCATATTTTCATTAACATATTTAATAATATTGTTATAAAAATGCTTTCTAAACAATGTTTTTGATTAACAAAGATATAAGATGATAAACAGCTTCATTTTTCCTTATGACAGAGTTAACATGTTATTTCAATACACATAAATAATGTGTAGTCAGAAACCACCATGATTTAATTTTTTTTTTAAGTATAACTTCCATAGCTCCGCTGTGATTTCGGATGAAATGGAAATGACGATTACTTTTCAAGGCTTCTGTTGGTTGAGATATGAAAAGGAAATTACGTTAGGTCTGCTCCCACTGGTCGCTTTGATGATGACCTCACTTTTCAAGTATTGGTTGAGATTGTTTTGGTAAAGTTTCGCTTCTACCGCTTGTAAACTGCACTCTATTTTTTCTTTGTTCATTGTTTTGATGGTAACGTAATTAGTGGATTTTTCAACAACCATGCCCATGTTACGAGGAGGCGTCTATTAATATCTACAGGAATTCCAAAAACTGAAAAAAATCGAACTAATACTATGAGAACCAAAGAGTTGACGAATATCTACAGCTCAAACTTTTGACTAATATCTAAGATATCCAAAGTGTTGACGAATATGCACAGCTCAAACTGCTGACTAATATCTATGAGAACCAAAGTGTTGACGAATATCTACAGCACTGGCAGAGGTTGGATTTGCAATTATGTATAGCATATTGGAATAACGTAATATTGCGTATGCAGTTTAAACAACTTAGTTTATGTAAGTATGTATGTAAAAATCCCTTGATTCCCCCAAATTGGACACATTTAGCTGATTAGTCCAACCTACGCTCTGTAGATATTAGTCAACACTGGGACCGTCATAGATATTCGTCCGACCTTAGCTCTGTAGATATTAGTCAACACTCTGAAGTTCGTAGATATTAGTTCAACATATGAGCTGTAGATATTCGTCCGACATACAGGCTGTAGATATTAGTATCTGGAGTCATGTTACGATGGTCGAATTATTCAATGATTGTATAATTTATTTATTTATTTATTGATTAACGCCCTTTTTCGGGGCTTTTACATTACATATGGATAATAAGAAAATACAAAGCATTCAATGTACATAACTGAACTGTCTCAGTAACAATATTTTATATTTGTTTAAACATACATTGAAGATGTCCACTGACTTGGTATAATTGTTTCCCTCCATTAGTATTCTGGGCAAAGAAGAATACATATGGTAGTTAGTTCCAGAATTTCTACACTGAAATAAATCTTGACTTCTAGTATTACGTTGTGGAATCCGGAAGCTTATCAATTCTAGCAATACCGGACTATCAACTAAATCATTTAGAATTTTATATAGAAATACCAAGTCAGAGAAAATTCTTCTGTCGGACAATTTGAGCATATTCAAATCATTTAAAATAGTGTTGTAGTTCAACATATTAGCTGGAATACCCATTTTAAAATTTAGAAAACGTAAGAATTTGTTTTGAATTCTTTCAATAGCTTGAACATGTATACTATAATGTGGATTCCAGACGGGAGAATTGTACTCAAGTTGACTTCTAACATAGGCAAAATATAACAGTTTAATACACTTTATATTGTTAAAATTTCTAGTAAGCCTAGTTATAAATCCCAACATTTTTAAGCCCTTATTAGAGATTTCTGTTATGTGGTTAACAAATGAAAGATTTGATTGAAAAGTGATGCCTAAGTCTTTAATTTGTGTTAATGTCTGAAGGGCATTGTTATCAATGTTGTAATTGTAAATCACTGGATTTTTTATTCGAAAAAATCTAACTATTTGACATTTTGAGATATTTAGGTAAAGTCTATTTTCATTACACCAAATTAATAATTTATTGATATTATCTTGAAGAATGTTGCAATGGTGAATATTTTGAATAATTCTAAAAATTTTAAGGTCATCAGCAAAAAGTAAAATGATTACATCATAAAATATTTTTGTAAGATCATTTATAAACAAGATAAATAAGATTGGACCAAGGTGTGAACCCTGTGGAACTCCACTTGTTGCATAAATTATTTCCGACAGAGAGGATTTTATTCTAACAATTTGTTGTCTTCCAGTAAGATAGCTTTCAAACCAGGCTAATATATTGCCACGTATACCAAGTTTTTCTAATTTCCAAATGAGAATTTTATGAGAAACTGTGTCAAAGGCTTTACTAAAATCAGTATAAATAGAGTCTACTTGTTTTTTTTCTTTGAAAGCATTGGTTATAAAATTTTCATAAATAATTAAGTTGGACAAAGTACTTCTACCTGGCATAAATCCAAACTGGTGAGGTGATATTATAGGTTTTATTTGTGATAAAAGTTTGTCAAGTATCAGACTTTCAAAGAGTTTCGGTATGGTGGATTGAATGCATATTGGTCTGTAATTACAAACATCACTTTTATCACCTTTTTTGAAAATTGGAGTTATATAACTAATTTTCCACCTATCGGGAAAAATTCCACTGGATAAAGATAGGTTAAAAAGTTTGGTTAATGGAAGAGCAATTACTTTGATACATTCTTTGATAAATATTGTTGGGATATTATCTGGCCCAGCAGATTTGTGGATATCTAAGGATTTAACTTTAGTAATTACATCAGAGATACTTATGGTACACTGTGAAATATCAAGAGTTTCATCTAGAGTTGTTGTTGGATTAGGAGCATTATTTGAGTCTGTTGTATAAACACTTTTAAAAAATTTTGCAAATAAGTTAACAATACCATTAGTATTATTGCTATGGCTGCCATTTAGGTGCATAATGCTCGGGAAATCAGAATCATCTTCTTTAAGAGATTTCGAGTATTTCCAAAAATAACTAACATTATTTATTATGGAATTTTGAATTTCATTTATATAGTTACGGTAGCAGGTCATAGACATTTTTTTACACGAAGTTCTTAAATCTTTAAATTCAATGTAATCAGAATATTTTTGAAATAATTTATATTCTTTATGTTTAAGTTTTTTGGTGACAAGTAGATTTATAAGTTCTTTGGAGTACCATTTTGGATAGGTATTTGGCTTACATTTCATGGTTGGTATATACATGCTAATAGCATTTTCCAAAACAGAATAAAATTTATTGGTAGCTGTGTTGATATCATCATATTGCACAGATGACCAATCAAAAGAGACAAGATAATTACAAATTTGCTCATAATCAGTTTTGAAAAAATTTTTGTAACAGAAAGACAGTTTACAAGTATTAACATGTACATTAGAAATAATAACTTCCAGTGGAGGATGATAAGTGTCAATTGGCACCAGCGGCTCACTACATTCTTCAATTACTAGTGACTCTAAATTAGAAAAACATAAGTCTAGAGTACGATTATTTTCATTTGGTATAGTATTTGCCTGATTCAGACCTAAGAATAACGCCATGTCTAGAATAATGCGTTCCGACTCACTAACACAGATATTATTGTCACTGTTCACCCAGTTCACTTTTGGAAGGTTATAATCACCAGCAAGCAAAAATGTTGCACTAGGATTCCTTTTTAAAATAGTTTCCACTTCCTCACTATGACACCTGTATACTTCATTGCTTGAATTTGGTGGGATATAAATACAGCCCACAATAATCTTTTTATTCCTGGCAACATTCACTTGAAGGAAGATTTGCTCAAGTTGTTTGTGTTTAGTTGAAATTAAGTTTGCTTTATATTTCTTGCTGATAGCGATTAAAACACCACCACCTCTGCTTTTAGCACTTGTCAATGTATTTCTATCTAATCTGTGTACATTATGATTTATGAAGCCTAATTCACTAGAATGAATATTTGGCTCTAACCACGTTTCAGAGAGTAGTACAAAGTCATGCTCTAACATTGGTCTTGTAGACTGAAGCAAATTCAATTTTGTTTTAAGGCCTCTGACATTCTGGTAGTATATTTTCATTTTGTTTAGTTTTATCCTATTACTTCTGTTTTTCTGATTTGACCTCTGCTTTACTGATTTGATGACGTTGTGTGAGAAAGTAGGGGAGTGTGAATGTTTATTGGTGGAACTTATTAATGGCATAAAAAATCGATTTTCTTTTTTTCTGCTTCAATTTTTCTCAAATGTACTGAACATTCATCACTCCAAGCAAAATGGTCAGTTGGCAATTTTAATTTTAGTTTTTCATTAATTTTTTTGCAGTTAATGCACTGAACATCATTTTTACAGTTTTCATTGTCATGTGCTTCGGAACATCGAGTGCATGCTTTTTCACTTCTGCAGTCTTGTGCTTTGTGCATATAGCCATTGCACTTGTAACATTTTAGAAGAGAGATGTTGTCGAAAACTCTACATCTATCCCATCCAATATTAACTTTACCTTCGTGTAGCATTTTCTCGTATGTTATTCCATCAACTTCCGTGAAAATGGTGTAACTAATTGACGAGTAAATACTTTTGGTTTTCAAAATAAATGTATAGTCTGTCAAAAAAGAGTAGAAAATATATGAGGGCGCCACTGTTGATCAAATGGCAATATTAAACACATAACTCATGGTGTTAAAGTAAAGCTGTGCAACCTACATTTTCATAAAAAATTAAAAAGGCATAATAGTGGAAAAAATATTTTTTCATCACAGTATAGATACCCGCCGATCTCAAAATTAGAATTGAATATAGGTATATTATTATTATACCTTTGCAACTTTGTGTTAACATAATGAAGAATAACTATAATGTAATAAAATATAAAGCACAGGTTAGAAATTGCTCACATTTATTTAATACTAGATAAAGTACTTAGCGTTGCCTGGGCTTTAGATCGTGTCTCTAATTTTAGATCTGAATATATTTAACTCATTCAGATCTAAAAGTAGTCTAACTAAACTCACCATTAGTGATTCTTCCTTTCTATCTATTGTTAAATTCAAATTTATGTTAAATTAAATTAAAGCAAATCGCTTTATTAATCACCTTTTAATAAAATTTATGTCATGAAAAAAAATGTTTTTTAAAATGTGGTTTACTGTGTTCTATAAATTCAGTGTCATTGCACTTCAAAGACATATTTGACAGTTAAATTGGTGTTGCCAGTCTACAAATTTAGTAGTTCCAGTTTTTATATTTTCTACTCTATTTTGACAGACTATACCTATGACACCGGGTCTCTTCCACGATGTTTTTTTTTATACCGATCCCCATCTTGAAACTATATCGGAAGCCACACGAAAAATTAGATTTCCACAATCAGTATTTTCATGCTCACATTTCTTATGGATATTTGCCGTTAGAGAAAAATTTATTTTTTGGACGGTGCTCAATCGTCCAAAAATAGCAACGCCTTGAAGATATTCATAGATCAGAAGAAATCCTGTCATTTGACTTCCCGTTGCCATCAACAAATCATCAAAATGATATCATTAAATACCGAACAATAATTTACGTTCACTATCAATACCTGTGTTATGTTGTGACGTATGTCAAATGAGAGTATGGAATGTATCGAGAGCATCTCCTATCCTTTTCCTATATCCCTCTTCCTCTCCCCTTCCTATAACCCAAAATTAATCATTAGATATTAAAACTTCATTTCCAACGTACTTTAGCATAAGAAACTTCTGTGGCTTGACCAGCTCGCTTGTATATCTATTATCACTGTATTTTATGTGAAGGCTGTTTGTTTCTTACAAATAAATAAATATCTAAACTGTACGAAAATCGGTGCAAAAATATGATGCAAAGTTTATTTACATGACTGAAAGAATAGCAGACATTTACTTGACGGGTAGCATCACTCAAGGTTGGTAAAATGGATAATAATATTCACTATTCGACCAGTTTAAGGTTTAATCACAGGTGGTGAAATTTTCTCCTACCCTGCGGAGAAATGGTTTAGTTACTCGTTATCAAAAAAAAGAATATCCACTTTTTCCATTTTAATTTTAAAAACCAATTACTATTTTTCTCTTGAGTAATTGAGAAATCGGACCTTACCTTTATTTATACTTATGAACAAATAATAATTACTACCAATGTGATACAAAAATAGAATAACTAAATAACGTGCAAAATGTTTGAAAAATTGTGACATTCAAATATCTACACGCAATGTTGGTAAATGCTCCCATAACCAAGAAGTAGGAATTCCGCGAAGCTCGATACGATTAACAATAAAAAATAAATCGTCTGAATCGAGAGGAAAGAGTGGATCTGTTACATTGTTTGATGATAGTCTACCTATCAAATAGACTGCTTGGCTAGCAAAAGGGTAAAAAAACGCTGACGGTCGAATTGCCAAACGATACGTTCTATTGAAGCAAAAGCGATTTTATGGAACATGAAGTTGGACCAAAATTTTGAAGTGTAGGTAGGTAACTATCTCAACAATATGAGTACCTCCATAGAGCTGTTTCCCGATTAGCTCAAGATTCAAATTTGGATTTTCTTTGCGTACAATGTGGTAATAACAGGCCTTGTCGACCATGTCGAATAATATCAAAAAAATATTTAAATGTAGGTAGATATATTTAAATATTACAAACCATTAGGACCTGTAATAGTATATATTAATTTTTTGAAATAAAACTTCTTTAGCGCCGCTAGTGACTGGAAAGTCGGATGAAACGGAAATGCGTCACAACTTAATGCGGTAAATTCGCACCTCGGCGCGTGCCTTCCATAATGTAGTGTGCAAGATGCAAAGTCTCAGCGGCTAGAGAGGCAGATATCAAGCGAACGGGGGTTCGAATCCTATGAAATCCAAAAAAAAATTTTTTTTTTGTGAAATCAATATCCACGCTTCAAACCACTTAAGGCTCTGCAACCGGGTCCGAAAAGAAGAAGATGGAGAGATACAAAATTACGAATGTTAGAGGAGAGCGCTAACATTTACAGCGACGAAATCGATGCGAAAATTGCGAAAATGTTTAATAAAATACGTCTCGTTTAAAATAGAGCAAAATTCTCGCGGGCATTATCTTAAACAGCATTTAAAGAAACACTGTGAATTTTTTCATACATATAACTTGTAAAATAACTTAAACAAACGTGTTAATGATAATTTTTGGAGCATACTTTGCGATTTTTTTCCATTGAGGGAATTTTATACAATTTGCGTTTCTATACAATCATGTTTTTATACAAAGTCTAGATATTATCTTCAAGAATAACATATATTTTTTACGAGCTTTAAAACTTACCGTGTTTAAGGGAAATATGTAATAAATCAGTACAAATCCGGGTTGCGGGCCATTAAAAAAAAACAATCATAAGAAAAGAAAGTGACATCTAGTGACTTTCTAGTTTCACTTCTACCGCGTGTGAATTACCCTATGATTTTTTTTCATCATTTCAATTTGGGCAAATAATGTTACCAACTTGCAAAAGTGGCTATTCTTATTATGTTGCTCAAATTTTTTTTCATTTTATTGTTTCATTGAAAATAAGGCGTATTTCCTATAATACGTAGACATCTTCCCAACTTGAAATATATTTCACTTATTATTTACCTACATTTGTATTATGTTATATTATGTAAAAGCCGAAAGGTCCAAAAAAAAGCCGAGAAAAGCCGAAAAAATCGTCAATAAATTAATAACAGGTTTTTGTAATAACATTTTCAAACAAGCCATTAAAAATTGTATAATCATGTCGACTAATATTGACACGTACTTCTAAAGTGCATCTTGGTCGAACAAAGGAAAATGCAGGACCTTGAGATAACCCATACAGGTGTAATAAAATACAGTAGTATATTCCTGAAAATGTGGAATGACTCATTCGGAACAAAAACACGCGAACTTAATAAAATTAGCGGATGTTGGCAAAATGATCATAATTATTGTGTTTAAGTGGACAACAAATGAACAACAAAGCGATGCAATTTTGTGATACCGTGTTCTAATCAGAATGTAATTACATTACCGTAATTCAAGTATAATTAATACACTTTAATGTTACATCACGAGCAATGCGTTTTTATAAAATTGATTAAAATATTTTGTTAGCTGTTGTAAAAATTGTAAGTTGTTCCAAATCCAACGACGACTGATACTTATTCAACAAAAAAATCCACCGTGTATCGACGCTTGTTCTTTTGAAATTATTTCGTAGAAATGTGGGTAAAATTAACACAATAATACAAATAGATCACATTGTCTCTGAATTGTCTATACCTACTTGACATCATCAAATATCGAATGCTGTAAATCACTCTTACATACTTCCAAAATAAAATACATATTTTTTGTTAAGCAAAAAAACAATCCCGGATTATCTGCGAAAAATATGACGAAATTTGAAAATTTCGTGCTCCCGCTACATTACCCAATTAGAATATCTAGTTTGTGTCGTGATGGATGAGTTAGCCATCCGAGGAGTTGAACTCACAATGCCTGGGTGGAACAGGACGCCATGTCTACTCGACTGCTCTATTAACCAATCGAATGCAGAAGGGTCTACGGAGAACATGCGAACATTCTAATATTATCTTTGTTAGAATTATTTGCTAAGCGATTTTGACCCTTGCACTTTGAAAATGTGTGAAATTTAAATCAGAATCGCTTGCTCTAATAAAACTTTACAACCCACTTTTTGATTTTATGAATTGGCTTAAAAATAATTTTCTGCTTTCTGCTCTGGCTGTCATCAGGTTAATTACTTACAAGTTACTGTGCTTACAAATATAGTTCCACTGAGTTGTTCTAAGGCAAGCAAGGTGAAAGTACCCCTGATGCTGTAGAAGTCCCAGAGAGCGATCGTACATGATGTCATCATTCTAGCGTCTTCTGTCTTTTTCGTTTTCATACAAGTGCACAGGTGAGAAGGACGATTTTTATGTAAGCATTTTAGGACAAGCATTCAAGTACGACTTCTCTATCGGAATACTTTAAAAAAATCTCCAGAAAGATGACTCAATTAAAACGAGGTTTTAAAATAATATTTTCTGGGAAAATATAAAATATCTGCGCATTTGAATCGGTAGTCTTTGAATTCGTACTCAGATCACCTCTCTCCGGAAGATACTCGTAGTAGTATGTACCATTATTGTAACGATTCATTGCAGTATTTTCAATAACAGCCCGTTGGGAGACTGAATGCAGTCTGGGCTGAGAAAGTGCATTCCATGAAGGGCCATCCACGCTAACTGCGCCCGCCTAATGACGGCATTAGACGTCGGGCGGGCCGGGTAGGGCGGATAGGGCGGTGAAGACAGGAAGGGCGGAAAGGGCGGTAAGGGAAGGAATTTCGTCGCGACGCTCCCCTAAATCTGACGTGTTAGGTACCTTATTCGTGTGTTTTCATCCTCAAGGACGACTTGAAGGTTTCAAAATATAGGTACCGCAAAAGACCTCACATGATTTCTCAAGGCAACTTTGTAAGAAAAAGAATTGGTTTTTCAGTTTTTCACCATTATTCCGCGTTCTTGAGGAGAATGGTTGGGATCCGTGGTTCAACAAGTTTTTTTTAAAATAATTCCTCGCTGGATACTCTGAGGGAAATAATTTCCTTCAGGGCCTATGTCATTCCTGGGGGTGTTACATAGAGGATCGTTTTTACTTTTTGAAGAGTCAGGGGAGTGATGTAGGAGGAAGAAAACACGGAGGCTGGAAAATTGTTCCTCAACCGAGCTGCTAAACTCAAGAACGAGTAAAAACGAACCGTTCTCATGTGGCAAATGCCAAACGTATACATTTGATGTATGTTAACTTCATAAATGTCATGTTTAGCACCGTTGAAACTCCATGAAACGAAAAAAACAACAGTAAAAAGAGATGAACACTTACAGGAAAACGCTGCGAGTGAATAAAATAGTATAATCGGTCTCCTTTTTGTGCGGTGCTTCGTAGCCTCCCCATTCTTGTCTTTTTTTAGTTTTCTGAACGTTTCACTTCTACCGCGTGTGAATTGCACACTCTGTTTTTTTATGAGGAATTTTGCTTTACAAAAAAATTTAATTTCGACTATTAAAATATATATATATATTTTTTAACATATTAGGTAGACCTTTGAAAAGCATGCGGGTCGAGATATAAGTATGTGAACTGAACTATGAATCACGCGGTGGGAGAACCGCTCGTGTAGCTTAGGCCTAAGAACACAGTTGTAGCCCGACTGCACAAAACGTTGTACATTTGTCATCGTCAACAATGTATTAAAAATATTGTTTTTTTTCAATATCCTAATTAAAAATTCAGGAAAGGCTTGGCGTGCTTCACGTTTTAATTATAAAGATTATTAAAAAAATCCTTACCCGCCATAAAAGCAGCCTATTTTATCATCCACGGACTTCTCTACAGTCCACCCTGTCCGGCCACCCCACCCTCCCCTTGTCAGCCGCCCACTCAGAAGGGTTGACAAATGACACAAGTCTGTGATTTTTCCATTTGTGCTACGGGAAGATAAATACAATTTATTTTAAAAGGATTTTAGGGGATGAAATAGTAAATAATGATCCCGTTGGACAAAATGCAGAAACACGCCAAAATGCAGGTATTCGAAAAGACCCAGCTCTTTCGAGGGAGAATGCAAATACACGTATTAATGGGATAGGGAAAATGGTTGATGGAGATTGAGATATTATTTATTGTTTAGTTAGAAAATTATTTCTGGTGTTAGATTCTTTACTATATACGTCGAGAGATCGCCGAAAAATATAAAATTAATCTGAATACTTTTTCATAAATTGAGTCATTATAATTTGAGAGGCGGGCATGGGAAACGCCGCCTCGGGAACCTTTTATTGGATAACCAACATCCCTGCCATGGGTCAAGTGGTTAGCCATGTTTGGGGACTCCACAATGGAGGCCCATAGGAAAATAATTTCCCTCAGGAAAAAGGTGTGAGGGACGGGTAGGAATCTGGGGGTCAGTGGGTCAAAGAGTGACGGACGTATGAATCCACCCCTCCGACTGCGGTGCAAGGCGATGCTTCGGGGGTGACTCGGGAGTGACTGGAGAGGCCAAATGGTCTCTCTCAATCAGTTTCTTCCGACCCGACCGACCTCGCAGTAAATGGGCAAAAGCATCCGCCGACAAGATCTAGATAAACTTACCCTGTGAACTCAGGCACCCCTGCTAAGTCACTGGTATGGCAGATGTGTTAGTTAATCAATAAATTGTTCCCAGGGCGGTGATATCATACCTGCCTTCCAAATTGAGTGAATATATTAGGTCCTTACATATGAAATTGGCGTTTGGTATGGGAGGAACATAAAGTCGATTTTTTTTAATATAATACATTTATTTAATCAAAGTATGTACAATCGCTATCTGTGCACTTTTGCCATCTCGTAGGTAGTTCATCGATCCCTTTACTAAAAAAACCATTCGGACGGGAATCAATAAAATCTTTGAAGGCAGTTTGGACTGCCCCATCGGAGTTGAATTTTTTCCCTTGCAAGAAGTTATCCAAATTTCGAAAAAAATGGTAATCTGTTGGGGCAAGGTCCGGAGAGTACGGTGGATGTCTTAGAGCCCGTTCACACTTCCGTCGTAAAAACGGAGAGGGGTTCCGTCGTCACGACGGAAGCCCTAGGCCCCTGTTCACACTTCCGTTTTCAAGACGGATCCGTCTTGAAAACGGACCCTACTCTACGAAAACAACGACCAAAACATTTTATCATTCTTCAGTAGACGGTCGTGCGCAGACTGCTGACAGACAAATATTGCAAATTTTACTATTATAAAAGTTCCTCTTAGTTTGGGCCGTAAAAGGCCGACAGCAAAAACTTTCCCTTGAGGCTGCCATAAATAGTTGCTATAATGCCATAATAGGTGCTATTTGAAATGTACAAATACCTACTTAAAAATAAAACAATTTAAATAATAAACTTTTTCTTCGAATTCGGTAAGGGAATGTATTGATATAATTCCAGCCATAAAATTACTTCAGGGGTCGGACCTTATTTGTTCAAACCGTGGGAGAATATTGTGTTTGCATACTTGAAAAGGAGAAAGTACGCGAAAATCATTCAGCAATTATTATAACTAAAATCACTAAAAAACATGAATGATATGACTAAATATTTTCTTGAGATTAAATAGAAAAAATCGCATTCTGGAACGAACATATATATTATATAATAATATTACAAAACGCCAAACGCGCGCCCCATAAAAACACAAATTGCCTGCCGCCTTGCGTCTGGGAGCGGGCGGTGGTGAAGTGTGAAGCGGGGTGTGGCGGGTTCAAAACGGATCCGTCGTCCCGCCGTGTAGTGTGAACAGCTCCATTGAAATGTATGAGCCAGCGCGTTCCCTTCCGGCTTCACGACGGACGCTCTGCGTAGGCGAACTCTCCGGCGAAAAAAAACGGATCCGTCTTCGCGCCGGATCCGACAAGTGTGAACAGCTCCATAGAGCCACTACAGCGGCTAGGGCTTCCGTCGTGACGACGGAACCCCTCTCCGTTTTTACGACGGAAGTGTGAACGGGCTCTTAGACATTCCAATTGAAGTTCCTCTAATTTGGTAGCCAACGGTATGTTGGTATGCTACGCAGCAGTCAACGCGCGTTTGTTGATTTGCTTCACTCAATTCGTGAGGTACCCAGCTTTAAAGCTTTTTCACCTTCCCAATTTCCTTCAAGTGGATTAAAATAGTTTTATCACTAACACCGCAGCCTGCAGTTAACTCGGACGTGGTTTGCGATGGATCCGCTTCCTCAATAGCCTTCAATTCTTCGTTAAAACGTTAGAACCAAAAACGCACTGAGTTTTCTTTTGCGGCACCGTCGCCATACACATCATTAATCCTTCGAGCCGTTTCTGCAGCACTGGTGCCACGGTGGAACTCGTACTCGTAAATAACGCGATATTTCAAGTTTTCCATTTTGTAAACTAAGTGACGCAAAGAAAAAAAAACAATTAAGGAAAAAACAAATGAATTATAATTTTTTAACACAAATACATGAGTAAATAGCTGTATAAATTTGAATTTGGAATTCCTAACCAAAGAGAAGATATTTGAGATCAAAGTTGCCAGTACGGCAAAACGCCAATTTCATATGTAAGGACCTAATATACAACATATATACCTACGTATATAATAATAATAAATTGAGTTACTGGGTGGTTTTATTGGTTAATGAATATAACGAGTATGTAACCTAATATTATTCTGTATGTTATTTACTTTACAACTTTCAACGAAAAAAAATGGACACTTTTGTGTGTTATAAAGGAATATAAGAATAGCCTTTCCAGAAACGTAATACATAGGAGACAAGGCTCTTGTGTTTGGTGAGGGAATTCAAACTCAATATAACAACAACAAAAATAAGTAAGAAAGTGATATTGACATAATTTTTACATTTCTACATACGTGAACATTGAATATTGAAATGATATTGACATAATTTTTACATTTCTACATACGTGAACATTGAATATTGAAATGATATTGACATAATTTTTACATTTCTACATACGTGAACATTGAATATTGAAATGATATTGACATAATTTTTACATTTCTACATACGTGAACATTGAATATTGAAATCATATTGACATAATTCATACAATTCTACATACAAATAAATTGATTATTGAAATCATATTGACATATTTTTTTCATTTCTACATACAGGTACATTGAATAATGAAATGATATTGACATAATTTTTACATTTCTACATACATACCGGGTTCATGGGGTGAGGTTTGTCTAGGTCTTGGAGGCGGATGACCAGGACACACTGAACCCCAGATTCCTACCCACCCCTTTTCCTTCCCAGAACTCTCCTCTCCTTCCTTTCCTTAAAAAAACCCTCTACACAACATCCCCAAAGATGACGTAGGCCCTGAGGGAAATTATTTTCCTCAGGTCTTCCTGTGTGGAGCTCATGTAAAAAAAATACAAGTAAATTTAGTACTGAAATCATATTTACATAATTTTAACATTCCTACATACAGGTTCATTGAACATTGAAATGATTTTGACCTTTTTTTATGAATAAAATTCCTTTATTATTTATTTACTGTTTTTTACATTTTTAAATTAAGCCCCGTTAAACTGATTGATATCAGTTTGTCAACTGGTTCTTTTGACATTAACTTTTTTTTTTAAATTGAGACAGGAACATAAAACATACACATTATTACATTTTATATATACAAAAAAAAACGTATATTTTGGAAAAAAAATGTTAATGAAATTTTTTATAAGAAACACAGAACAGAGAAAATGATAGAAATAAAAAGTAAAATATAATGGAAAATAATACCTAATTTTAACATTTGTACATTTAGGTACATTGAATATTAAAATGATATTGACATAATTTATAATTTTAATAAATAACACAAATTTATTGAAAAACACTTACTGCCGGATTATAAATTAACCTGGTTAAAACAACCTTGAAAAGAAATGTTAGTACCTACACAATGTATGTTGGCACTGGCTAAAATAATTAACATTTCAATGCCATTTGCAAATTTATATTCTAATTATGAATGTCAATTAGTCCCCTGACAAGACGGATGAGTGGCTTAAGCGTGCTTTTTGAGTGACATTGCAATAATTGGGAACAAGTGCATTAAGGTACAAAGAGTATATAATGGTTGATGACAATGCAAGGTCATACAAGACAAGGAAGAGTACAAAGCGTTCCATGTGGGTATTATAAAGTTAAATTTGCATTGGTAATTATACCCACATTTTCATTTAACACGAATCTAAAGACGAGCATTAGATATATCATAAAGTATTCAAATCCAAGAAAAGTGACTAAGACCGGTTAATTATTTTCGGTATTAACTACAGCGATTTAAAACGGAAAGATGGCATAGTTTTTTTTAATTTATGTGAATATTTTTTATTTTATTTTATTATTAGCTGGTCCCGGCATGCGTTGCTATGCTATTTAATAAAGAAATTGTTTCTCCCTGAGTGTCCTTTCCTATTCGTCCCGTTCCCCTTCCGCCTCCCCTTCTTCTCCTGCGTCCTCTTCCTCTCTCGCGTTCCCACTCCGTCACCTCCACCTTCCCTCTCTCCACTCCACCCCCCCCCCGTCACGCGATCCCCCCTCTCGAGTTCCCCTCCCCCTCCCAAGTCCCCCTCCCCCCTCCCAGGTTCCCCTCCCCCATAAATTCAGTTTTCAAACCTCGCGTGCCACCAATAGCAATTTTTTTATACAAATTTCATAAAGCCAGAGCTCATTGGAAGTTTTATAAAAACCTTTTCCTGACAATAACGAACACACAAAAAAAGAATTATCCTATTTGGTGCAGTTGTTCGAAAGTTATGCGCTTAGCAAAACATTCAGCGATTCATTTTTATGTATAAGAAGATTGTACAACAGAATAATTCCAATTACAGTACAATTTACTTACCCTATCAGCATTTAGGCAAGTGACTCTTCAATAATATCTTTAGGGCATATAAAGAACAGTCACTTTCATCCAAATGGTTTGCAATTTCATTTAACAGCACCACTCCCCTCGTCATGCTATGCTTTGCCTGTTGAGACGTCTGTTCTGCCGTTCGGTACTTTAAATAAGTCATGATGTCGACTTCGGCTGTAGTGGTCTGGTACATATAAATCATAGCATCCCAAGAGAAATGGGCATCAAGAGTCTATCTCACAAGAGTCCCGTCTGGAGCCAGTGAGACTACGGCATCCCCAATTTGGGTATGTTGTGAGAATAAAGGTAGTGAGAAGGGGAAGGATATGGGGAAGAGAAAGGTGAGGAAGTACCTGGCTATTCACATCTGGTCACCAAACACGGCTAAAGTCATTTCAAGCAACGTTTCAATTCTGAATAGTGGTCTTACATCACGGCGGTACTGATAGTATCTTCTACTGTTGAACGTGCCGCAAATATACTATATATTATTTTTAATTAATTAATTGTGAAATAACACAAATTAATCAAATAAAATTTATTTGCCCACGCGGGGATTGGATCCCGCGACCTTCGTATTGCGAGAACCTTACCACGCCGGCCGTCGTAAGGTTCTTGTTTTTTTTTAATTTCCGTATTAAGAATTTTTCCTCTTTTATACGACTTTTTTCAATAAAAAGTCGCCTAAAATTCCATACGTGACCCCTAGAAAAAGTTTAAATATTTGTTTTTAAAAACATCTACGCACATAATATTTGAATATCAATTTTATTTTCTTGATTGAATGCGTGCATTTGTAAATAAAGCAGAATCTTTGAAGTGGAAATAATTCCACTTTCCGACATCCAATCGAGCTAAAACTCGGCTGATAGACTCATTGTCGATGACTATGAATTCTGGTAATCATGCGAACACACGCGGATATAAAAGCATTTTTCTGAAATTATATCTAATTCCAATTGGGATTTGGCTCGGTTGGTGACTTTTTTTATTTTTTAAATTTTTTGTTTTTATATTTTTTATTTTTTATTATTATTATTATTAGTAGTCCCTGGGTAGGAAGGTCTGCCAAAAAAAATAATTTTATAGTTTAAAACACATTTTAAAATATATGGATTTACACAAAAGTTTGCTTTTATGGGTTGATTATTTTTAATGACATCAATATCTTGCTTTAAGTAAAAGGACTTAGTCGCCCTTCGCGGATTTGCATAAACGTGTTAATGTAATAGGTATACTTGTTAATAGCAAGAGCATTTGTAGCAAAAGCTGATGGGAAACAATTTCTTTAAGAGTCATTAATCACCGGGGGTGCCCCGCATAGAAAGGCTCACACAATGGTACCCGCTGAACCGTTTGCACAAATAAAAAGGGGAGAAGCATCTCCCCTCGTTAACCGCCGCTAAAGACGCGACGGTACTTTGTAAAACTAGACATACAGTTTGTATGCAACCGGGATGGGGAGTGATGGGATAAGATTTTCTATGATGAGTCGTTAAGGCTGAGATTATACCTATCTTGCTTGGCAAATATGGCAGACAAGAAGCTCACGTTTCAGCACTATTTAACAAAAATAGGATTATAAAATAATTTCTGAAATAAAATGCATAACGCAATAAGAATTATTTTATCTCTCGGCTCTAATGTATCTGCATCTGTTATCAATATAAATAAACTAGCTTTTTCCCGCGGCTTCGCTCGCATGGTATTAGGGGGGTCCCCACTCCACCTCCTCCACCTTTTACATAAATAAATAAAGGCAGTACATCTTTAACATGAATAAGAAATCATATAAATAAAGTTACGACAGAAATAAAAAAGTTCATAAATGAAATTAAAATAGAAGCAACAAGAGTTTAAAGTACAGTGAGATATAATAACAATAAGTTACTATAAAAAAATACATAGATGATATAAAAATACAAAAAAAAAATTACAATTGAGGTAATTAGAGGTTTAATAAAATTGCAACATTAACCATGTCTAATAACACCTTAGTATTAGTTTCGCCTAGTGCCAAACAGATGCATCGATGGTACCTCCTGCACCTCTACAAGATGCAGGAGTTCGGAACTCTCCAATTTGGATTTTAATATTTTAGATAAGAAAGTCAAATCATTTATTTTTATTTTTAAATATCTAACTACTAAATACTACATCATGGATAAAATGGTAATTCGAAAGGCACTTGGCGGAAAACACACTTTCCACAAAAATAATTATCAACCTAAGCAGATGTTGTTCATATTTTTTTATTTTTTTATTGTTTTTATTTCTTGCTAGAGCAATCCCGATGAGTTACAGAACTCATTTTAGGACAGGAGGAACATACAAATCATGGGTGGGAGGAAATAGTTAAAATTTTACATTGGAATTTGGATATTAATATACAAGATTCACCTACAATATAGAAGAAAAATAAAAGACAGGTTGAGTAGAATAAACAGCAATGGAAAACAATTAAAGAAAAAGGGAACAAGGTTATACAGATATGGATGATTACAACTTAATGGAAAAGAAAAGAAACAAGACAATTGAACATGACAAGAAAATTACAAAGTTTCATCCTCATACATACTTAAAAAATATTCTTTTAAAGCATTACTCTGATTTTTTTTTATTTTGCTGGATTCCCTTGTACATATCAGGCCCCCTAGCATGGTCGATTGATATAGGTTTTATCGAAAATGTCGGTAACTTGCCTTCGCTCCCGAGCACGTCTGCAGGTCGCTAACGAATAAACAACAGTTTACGTCAAATATATTAGGAACCCCTAGTCATTGTGAACTATTGTTTGTTCGTTAGCGGCCTGCAGTCGTGCCCGGGAGCGATGGCAAGTTACCGACATTTTCGATAAAACCTATATCGATCGACCATGCTAGGACCCCTGGTAGCAAATTATATAGTGGCAACATAGTTCAGAGATTTTATCCCATATTTTGTAGTGTGTGTTTGAGGTATGTAATAATGTATGAATATAATGTATTTTGTATTTGCGATTGTAGGTACTTGATTTCAATAGTTTATTAAAATAATGTGTTTTATAACGCTGAAGCACATAATATTAATTTGTAATAGTACGAATCCGTAGATTAGCGAAATAAAATAGAACGAAAGGTAAAATATTAGCAAAGCGGAGATTTTAAAGTGTGGTGGTAACATATTAAAAACGAATTAGCGGTGCTAAACGGGTTTCAATAAAGTTTCTCAAACCGAGTGCTCTAAGCGTGAACAAAACCGTATTATTTCACCTCGTAATGTCGGTTACCTTCTGAAAGTTCCGGGTCTGATGCAAATTTTCCTGGTTAAAAATGTGTCTGATAATTTGAATCTCGTGCCATTCTCGAAATGGGCACGTTAAAAGAATAAAAAATCAGAGTGTGCATTCAATCAGAAGTGAAACTAGAAAATCGCTAGATGTCGCTTTTTTTCGTTTGCCTGTTTATTTTAAAGTGGTTTGAAGATTGGATATTGATTTTATAAAAATAAAACTTTAATTCACGACTCGCGCGGAGTCGTGAATTTACCGCATTATTTTAGAACTGAGGATCGGTCAAATTAGTATATTAAAATATAAGTGGATAAACAGGTCTTTAAAACACTTGCTTTATTTCGAGCACTCGGCTACGCCGTCGTGCTCGAAAAATCGCGCATGTTTTAAAGACCAGTTATCCACGAATACTTTACGCTATTTTTTTTATTGGTACACTTTGAAAACATAAAAATTGATATTATTATTAAAAATTTGGAAATAAGAACTATTAATGAAATCATGATGTGACATCACAATATCTTGTTGTCATGGAAATGAAAAACACAAACATTAATTTGCAATCTGTCACATAAGATTAATAGTTGACATCACAGTTTTTACTAGTTATTGTGTGTTGTAAAATGAGTTCTAACATTGATAATTTAAATACCAAAGCAGAATCGCGGTTAATACCTGAAAAATCCAAAGACGTTTATAAAAAAGAATATGAAAGGTTCATAACATGGATGGAGGAGCAAAACGTAGTAGATGTAGATGAACGAGTTGTGCTTTGTTGATTTTGTAATGGTAACTTTAAAAAACGCGCGTTCCATAAAGTGCGATTTAAACACGCTAGAGCGTACTTTAAATGAGTAAAAAAGGGCACCAATAAAAAAAAAATTTAGTGGCGCACTTCCGTTTCACCCAAATTTCAAATCACAACGAGGCTAAAGATCTTTCACTTCAAAAAATATTTACGTACCATGTGTAAGTAGATATTCTTTTCAAAGATACATATGTTAGTTAGATAATTACATTTTACAATTGCAAAAAGGATGGAGATACATAGTTCTGATTAAATTTTTTTCTTGTGGGTACTGAAAATGGTGTAAAATCAACTGGATTCCGTGATATCCTACATATTACATAACCGTGATAATCTAGTCTCATTCAACGGAAGCAATCTTACGAACAGGCCTTTCGGTGAATCTAAGTACTGCCATATAACCCCGCTTCTAAGGGATCGTCTTCATTGGCTTCGATGTCCTGAAAGAATAGAGTTCATGATCTGCTTAATGATCTTCAAAGCATTGCAAGGAATGGCGCCAGCCTATATGTATATCGGGACTATGTGTCCGACAAAACTGCGAGAGCGAGAGACAGCTTACTCTAAGGTCAGCAGATCTAGATGTTACTAATCGTCTAATCGAACTTTCTAGGTCAAATCGAGCTGTTTACTACGATCGCTCTTTTCGTGTAACTGGCCCTCTCATTTGGAATAAATTTCCCCCAGCTCTTACTAATATCCAGAATTTGGCTGAATTTAAACGGGCTTTAAAAACAAAATTGCCTTCTGTTAGTATATTATATTTTAGTTTTAAAGTTCTTGTTTTGTCCTGTGTTACAACAGCACCGTTATTGTCTATTACTATTATTTTTTTTTATTTTTTTTTTTTTTTTAAATACATAAACGGCTATACTGCCTTTTATAAATAAACATATAATAGAGTACAAAAGTAAGAAAAGTAATATCATTACATAATAGTAGTTTTAAACTTAAAAAATAACATACAATTATTTTGTGTATCACAACAAAAAATAACAAGAAATAAAAGTGAGAAATATCATCATTACATTTCAACATGTCCATATTGCGTGTATAAAGTTACATTATGGAAAAAAAAAAAAAATAAAAATAAAAACTTAAAAACTGAAACCTAAAAATAACATACAATTATTTTGTGTATCACAACAAAAAATAACAAAAAAGAACAATGAGAAATATCATCATTTCATTTTAACATGTCCATATTGCGTATATAAAGTTACATTATGGAAAAATAATTTTTTAGTGCATATTTATATTGCGCTAATTTTAAGAAATAAATGTCGCCGATGTTAGCATATTCATTTCCCAAAATATGTAGTCGACTGATTGGTGAGTAATAGTGTGATAATGTATGTGTGTTATTATAGTAGAACGGTAGAGTCAGTCTATTGTTAGCGCGACCAGGGCAATGAAATCGTATTAGTTCTATTAAATCAGGGGTATCCAAGACCGAGTGAATTATTTTATATAATATTAATAGATCACAGATTTTTCTGCGATCTGATAAATTTACGAGATTAGTCCAGTTTAATAACAAATTATAGTCAACGGATTCTCTTGGAATACCTAATTTAAAATTAATATACCTAAGGAATCTATGCTGGACTTTTTCAATCGCTTGAATATGGATATTGTAATGTGGAGCCCAAATCGTAGAGTTATATTCTAAAATGCTTCTCACTAGCGTTATGTATAAAATGCGAATAGTATCAATGTTACAAAATTGTTTGGTTATTCTAATAATAAATCCTAAAATCTTCATTGCTCTATTAATAATATTAGTTATATGGCTAATAAATGTAAGTTTTGAGTTAAAAATAATACCTAGATCATTTATGGTTTCTACTGAGTTTAATATAATTTTGTCAAGATTATATTCATAAATGATCGGTTTCTTTATTTTATAAAATCTTATTATTTGACATTTACTAATGTTAAGTGCCAGTTTATTGCATATACACCAATTAAACAAGTTGTTTAAATTTTTTTGTAAAATTATGCAATCAGAAATATTTTTAATTTTTTTATATAATTTTAAATCATCAGCAAACAACAGGATATCAACATCGGAAAAAACGTCTACAATGTCATTAATAAATAAAATAAACAGTATTGGTCCTAAATGGGAGCCCTGTGGCACACCACTAGTGGCAGAAAAGGCATCCGATATTACGTCATTTAACTTTACAAACAGTTGCCTATTTGTTAAATAACTCTCTACCCATTTAAGAAAGTTCCCGGTTATACCCATACTCCTTAATTTATTTATCAATATTTTATGACAAACTTTATCGAACGCCTTGCTGAAGTCAGTATATATCGAATCTACTTGACATTTATCTGCAAAGGCATTCGCTATAAAGTTTTCATATATCAGTAGATTTGTCAGAGTTGATCTATTCTTCATGAAACCATGTTGAAACCTTGTTATAATCCCATTTAATTTAAAAATAATTTTATCCAAAATAATTTTTTCGAACAATTTTGGAATAGTTGACTGTATACACACAGGTCTATAGTTGCGTATATCGCATTTGTCACCTTTTTTAAATATGGGTGTGATGTAACTATTTTTCCATGCAATTGGAAAATATCCCGATGACAATGACATATTAAAAATTAAATAGAGGGGATACGACAAGGCATGTATACAGTGTTTCAATAGAATTGGGGGTATTTTGTCAGGACCAGAACTTTTTTTTACATCTAATTTGTTAATATGGGTTTTAATTTCATTTATATCTATGTGAATGTTAGAAATTTGTAAATTGATGTTAGATGAAAAAAAAGGAATTTCACTATTATCAATTGTGTTGTCATATACATCTTTAAAAAATGAAGCAAATAAATTAACAATCATTTCTGCATTATTTCCATTTATGCCGTTATAAAACATGCTAGCAGGTATATCTATTTCATTTCTTTTTAATGACTTTGAGTACTTCCATAAAGTGTTGATGTCGTTATTTGCAATTGAATTTTCCACATTATTTAAGTATTCTTTGTAACAATGTTTAGAAAGATCGTGACATTGGCGGCGAATTGAATTAAATTGAATATAATCTTTAATTGATTTAGAATTTTTGTACTTTTTATGTATTTTCTTTTTCAATAGAGTCAAGTCAATTAAATCTTTATTGAACCACTGAGGGAAAACATTATTTTTACATTTAATGTAAGGCACACTTTTTTCTATGATATTGTGAATTATTTTATAGAATACGTTGATATTTTCGTTAATATTTTCTTGTTTTAAAAAAGTCCAATCAGTAGCATTTAAGCATTCATTAATATGATTAAAATCAGCTTTATTAAAATTGTGAAGTGATTTTTTGCACTGTAGATTTGGTATTTTATTTAGTGATACGCTAATATTTAATGGAGGATGATAGTTATCTACAGGTAATATTATTTCACTTGATTTTACTACAGTTACTGAAGTATCACTTGAAAATACCAAGTCCAGTATTTTGTTATTACAATTTTCAATTTTATTTAATTGTGTTAGATTTATAAAATTTGACATGCTTATAACTTCTTTGTTTATAGTATTTATTTCTTCCTGTATGTGCTATAAGAACACTGTCTTTGTTAATTTTGTTCTCTTGTCATTGTTTTGTAAATACTGTATATTCTTTTATTTTTTTTCAGTATTATAAGGAGCACTGTAGGATTATTTTTAAATTTATTATAGTTATCAAAATCAATCAATCAATCAAAATCAAAAAATATTTATTGTAAAATAAAAATTACAAAAGGTGTAGCTTATGGGTAGACCCCATTTCTTCCAGCTAACCACATTTATTTAATTACAATGTTTATATAATATTATTTGTTTTATTATAATTACAATGTTAATACAGATAAAATAACAATATACCATTGAAAAAAATACAAATATATATATACCAATAATAATAGGCGTTTCATTTACGTGAGGTATTCACTCAACGTGTAGTGACATTTATTAACAAGGAAAGTGTTTAGTGACGATTTGAATTTGTGTGTATCTTGTATTTGTTTAATGTTATGTGGAAGCTTTTTATATACTTTAATGGCCATGTAGTATGGTCCTTTTTGGAATATTGTTTTGTTTGCTTTTGGCATTAATAGGTTTTCTGTGAGCCTTGTAGCGTATTTATGTGTTGAGTTTTTTAGTGGGAACTTGTCTGTAGATGATCGCACTAACATGCATAACTCCATTATATATATGTCTGTGACTGTCAGAATTTTCAGCGCACTTGAAGTGAAATGAAACAAAATTGCGCTGTATAAATATAACGTCATATTATTATTTCATTGATAAGCTTGATGCAACTCTCAGTGACCAGCCCAGGTGCAGGGGCTCCATCGAAGCCAGTGTTAAATCGGCTTCTCAGTAGCTGGGCGTAAATGTTAAAAAAATAGTTTAAGAGGTTTTCTGTAGTTGGCACATAGCTGTCGATAATGCTGGAATTGAGACTTAAATAAATTCAATTGCAACCCCAAGGTTGAAGTCCAGAATCTTTCCTTCCACCTGCTAAATAAGCCCACAGTTCTAATTGCAATTTTTTATGTGACTCTTCACTACACCTGATAGTATGAACCTGAAGGTATGTCGCCACCCATTTGGACAGGGGCTTTAAATGCCGGTCTTGAAGAATCCCGGATTATATGAAGGAGGTAAACAGATGCTTGTAGCTCGTTCAAGCTGATTTCCATAAAACGAGTCGAAGAAGCGACTCATTCTCATTAAGCCGACATTAAGAGGGTATTACCAGAGAAAGCCGGAAATACGTCATTTTCAAAAAAGTTTTTAGACGTATTGACTCTTTTCCACAAAAAATTATAAATGGATTACGAAAGATTGTTCTTTTATCTAGTGAAGTTATGTAATAAATTTTTAGAATTTTTTTTATTTTTAGTATAATAAGGTTATTCCATAGGTCGTTGGCAGATTTGTTAAATTTTCAAAAAAGTTTTTGTATTATACCACACCCCTTTCAAATAATGTAATCATGCAGTAAAATAAATCAATACATTATCTAGCAGAGTTATGTATTAGAATTTTAATTTTAGTTTCAATAAAATCATTAAAAAATATGTACGTACATGTGTTTCTTGACGAAAATTGGTCCATTTGTGTATTTATTTGTGCACTTACAAACTAATATATTTCAGATTTTTTAAACTTTCTTATTAAATTTAGACATTATTGAAAAATGATAAATACTTATAATCAAAAAATAACTACAAAAAGTACACTATTTTAATAGTTTTATCATCACGCCTTTCAGCATTTTTGGATGAAGGTATAAATTAAAGCTAATTTGGATTGAAATAAATTCGATATTGAGTTATAATTTAAAAAAGCTGGTACGGAGAATAATTAATCTTTCTCATTGTAACCGCCCTGCACGATCGGAAGAACAACTTTCGACGAAATGTGGATTTTCGTCCGCTGGCTGGTTAAACGCTCTTAACTGAACGGGTAGTCCACTCATGTCCATTGAGTATCACGCATGTTCATCGGTGCACCGGGGATCAATACTGCTAGCTTCTTAGAGCAGGCCCCATTAAAATACATACAGAACAGACTAATCATGCCTACATTGCGTCAGTTCAGAGATTGTCAATCCGACGGACCGCGGCCTACGTACATAATCAAAAAGGTTTATCGAGTACTTTGGGGCTCCAGTCTAGAGGTGGCTAGCTTGCAATATGGGAAATTCCAACACTGCGTTCAAAATTTGTAATTTATTCGGTTGTCACGTAAATAATTATCAATTTGTGATATAATTATTTACTTGACCACTAACCTGATAATTTGAACAGCACGGAATGGATTGGCAACACTTTTTTTTCTCTCTGGTTTTGACTTTTTGAATTCGCACCGTACGGGAAGCCGGTGTTGATTCGACTTGTCACTTTAGTGATAGTTTTGGATTTAAAAAATGGGATAATCTCTTCGTTACAAATTGTTTTAAACGATTTTAATCGCGAGCCGGGCGATGTACATTTTGCGAACGCTTCTTTCTGATGTGATCGGAACGCTGTTTCTAATGTGATTGGTCGCCGCCATTGGGACCGATATTTGTCCGCGAAATAACGGTATTGTTAATTACCTACATAATCGCGACTGGCATATTGAAAAGCTTTGCGAGGGAGAGTCCTTATGACCTGGTACGGTCATTGCTGCTCATATTTGTGACGGATGGTTACTCGGCGTTCATTTCCTGATGAGGTGTGTTGACGGAAATCGTGTTTCATCCGGTGGGCTCAACCGGAGCACTGGTGCTGATCTTGGATACTACTCCCTAGCGGGGAGTCCTCATTCTCTGGCCTTCCTGGGGGTCTTTCCTGGTTCCCATCCTGGAGATTGCGAGAGAATATGGCCCGCGGTTCATCAACGCGCTATATTCAAGTAAATTAAGAGTTCGTGTCAGTGTAGAATTAGATAAAGATCCATGGTCCGCAGGTACGATATTTCTTTCTGCTTAATTATATTCCTGTCAAATCTGTTATGAATCTGTTATATTTCAGAATCTGTTATGTTTTTGGGGATGTGAAACCCGGCCCCTCAAAAGGGCAACATTGTTATGTTCTTTATAAAATTATACTGGGCTTTGGTTGTTTTGGAAATGAACTCTTTTATTACTGAAACCAATTTAACCTCACAAGTAGAAACCTGTTTTCGTTTATTCCCAAACAATCTTGTTCTTTTTTTTATTCTGGAACAAAAAAAGCAGAACCTTCCTACATTACGGATCGCTAGGTCCCACATAACCTGAGAGAGAGAGAGATAACCTTATATTTGGCGCTCCCAACGTTTTAAGTTGAATATTCTGCTTTTGGTGCCCGTATATTCTAACGGTCTGTTATGTTTTAAGTTTCTGCTTCTTTTTCCGAATTTTCAAGGTTGGATATGTATTATTCATTTATATCTTCATACTGTTATAATGGTACCAGTGTGTGTGTGTAGATGCGTCATAATGGATTATATGAAATATTTCGCGGTAGTTTGAAATTTTGTGCATATTATTATGTCATTTTTTTGCTTTGCTTTAAATTGTATTGGTTTTCGGTTGAGCTTCGTTCGCTCTCAAATTTTGTGTAACGTAAACATAAATATACCTACTAGAACAGCTTCGTTCTTTTTTTTCGGATAATATTTTTGGGACATTTTTGTAGGCTGGCAAGTTTGTCTATGGTTATGTCAGTTGTTATTACAGATCAGCTGATAGCGATTTTTGTTGACATGTGTCAGATGTCAAACGATCATTATTATACTTCGATTATGTTATCGTAATAACTTTATAAACAATTTTCCAGACTTAATATAGTGTTATTCGGTTTATCTCATAAATATTAACTATTTCATATGGAATCATCTGGAATATTTTCTTCGTTTTGTTTCATAAATAAATTCCATTTGACAAAATGACGTTGTCTAACATCAACGGGGCCTCAAAAGAGGAAATGATTCAGATGCTTTCTGACGTTAATATTACTCCAGAACCCACTTTGTCCGCCATGAGAGAGCAAGCGCGAATTTACAACAGGAACCTTAAACAATCTAGTGGTACTTCTTCTCAACAAGAAACAAGCAGTGATGAAAGTCCTAATACAAATACCAACATAACTAATAATTATTATCAGAATATAACTACAAATCCTTCCGTACATAGCTGGGGTGTTAAGTTTAACGGATCTTCAGACATCCGTGACTTTATACAACGTGTGGAGGAGTTATCTAGGTGTCGTCGTATTGAGTTGCCGCTTGTTGTCACTTCGTTTGCTGACCTTTTGGAGGGAAGAGCATTGCTATGGTATCGTACCATTTATAAAGATAATTTAACTTGGCTAGAACTGAAAAAACTAATTTTATCTCGTTTTGATCCAATCGCTAACCAAACCGAAGCTTTAAAAGCTCTCTTCTCTATGAAACAGAAGTATAATCAAAGCGTAGTTGATTATGTTGAAGACGTGCAATTAGCTAATTTAAGATTAAACGTTCAACTTCCGGAAGAACAAATTGTGGATTTAGTGTGCAATAGCCTATTGCCGAAATATGCTCTTGTTATTGCTTATTTTGAGGATAAAAATTTATATTCCTTAATTAGTGTTTGTAAGCGATTTGAAAAAAGTTTAGCTATTTCCGACGATGAAGCAAATTCGGTCAAAGACAAGAATAAACCGTCATCCGTTCCGTTGAATAATAATGCTGCACATTCTTCCTCTTCTTCTTCTTCACCTTCTGCACAATTTTATAGAAATAAATTACTTTGCGCTTATTGTAATATAAAAGGTCATTCCAAGCCTTTTTGTAGGAAATGGAAGTATGATTCTCAGAAGAATCATACCAAGCGACAAGCAAATCCTGAACGACATAATTCAAAAAACTAGACGGGGGTCCCCCACATTCTGCTAGCGAGGATGCTAGGAGACCACCGATAGTTTCAAACTCTAGTACCAGTCCCATCGACCATGACATGGACGCATTCATGCCGATGATGACCAGCGGTCAAGATATTAGACCTCATGTTAATATTGCAATTAACAATTTAGTTTTTTCAGCTCTTTTAGATAGCGGAGCTAGTGTGAGTTGTTTTGGAGGTTCACTGTATAGGTTTTTCTTAAGTTTAGGTTTTAAGTTAGATAAGCTTGATTCTTACGTTACCACCGCGGATGGTAAACATCAAGATGTAATTGGTACTATGCGGGTACTAGTTACTTTTAATAGTATTAAGAAATATATAATTTTTTTTGTAATTCCGTCTCTTTCTTGATTTGACATCGCTCCTCAATTGTTTTCAAAGGCCAACAGTGGACGTGATGTTGAGAATACTTTAAGTGAAATTCGCAAGATCACGTCAGCTTCCCTACTGTCCCCTCAAGACAATCATAGGCTAAATAATGTAATTGATAAATTTAAGTCAATTTCGTTTGAAAAATGTGGACTGGGTCGTACTCATTTAGTGCAGCATAAAATTAATACAACAGGAGATCCCATTAAGCAACGGTATTACCCTTTGTCTCAAACTCGTCAGCAACAACTTGAATCACAACTTAAGGAAATGTTAGATTTAGGTGTTGTTCGCCGTTCGCGTTCGGCTTGGTCGAATCCGGTTTTGATCGTGCCTAAGAAGGATGGTTCTGCAAGGTTCTGCTTGGACTCTAGGAAACTTAACAGCGTCACGACAAGGGATTCGTACCCCTTGCCGTATATTTCGCGTATTTTAGACAAGCTACGTGGTGCACGCTTTATAACCTCTATTGATTTATCGAAAAGTTTTTGGCAGATACCTTTAGATAAGGACTCTTGTTCTAAAACGGCTTTTGTTGTACCAGGTCATGGACTTTTTGAATTCGTTAGGATGCCATTTGGTCTGAAAAATGCACCTAGTGAATTACAGCGTCTTGTTGATGCTCTTTTTGGTCCGGAGTTCGATGAAAACGTTTTCTGCTACCTGGATGATTTAATTATTATTTCAGAAGATTTTGAGTCACATTTGGAATTGTTAAATAAAGTTTTCAGACGTATTAAAGAAGCAGGTTTAACAATTAATCTCAAAAAATGTGAGTTTTGTAAGGACGAGTTGAAGTATCTGGGTTATATTGTTGATGCAAAGGGTCTTCGCACAGATCCAGTCAAGCTAGAGTCTATTCGAACTTACCCCACTCCTAGGAATTCTAAACAGTTAAAAGCATTTATTGGACTTTGTGGATATTATAGACGTTTCATCAAGAATTTTTCCACAATAGCGGCCCCTTTAACAAGACTCACTGGCTCAAGAAAGGGGGTGAGTAATTTCTCTTGGTCTTCAGAGGCTGAAGACTCTTTTAAAAAATTAAAAAAGGCATTAACTTCTGCGCCAGTTATCAATTGTCCTGATTTTTCACTTCCTTTTACCATACACTGTGACGCGAGCAACGTTGGGATAGGCGGCGTGCTCACACAGGTCTTTGAAGGAGAAGAACACCCGGTTTCTTTTTTTTCTAGGTGTCTGAACATTCACGAGCGAAACTACGGCGTGACGGAGCGCGAACTCTTAGCGGTGTTAGATTCGGTGAATCACTTCAGGCCCTACATAGAGGGAGTTCACTTCACAGTAGTAACTGACCACTCCAGTTTGCAATGGCTAGTGTCTTTATCAAATCCGACAGGCAGACTTGCACGTTGGTCTACCCGCCTTTCTCAATTTTCTTTTGACGTAGTCCACAGGAAGGGTAAATTTAATACTGTACCCGACGCTCTTTCGCGTAAAGACGATTTAACTATTGGAGCCATTGACAACCTTCCTACTAGCACGGATAATTGGTACAATAACTTATTTACTAATTGTAAAAATAATCCTCAACGTTTTAATAATTTTCAAATTAAGGATAATTGTTTATTTCGTCACTCTAAGTCCCGTTTCGCTCTACAGGAGGATACAGCTTGGAAGCTGGTAGTTCCTTTTAAGGACCGTAACGCTATTTTAAGTAAAGAACACGAGTCTATTAGCTCTTGCCACCCAGGTGTATTCAGAACATATAAGAAAGTTCAACTCCGTTATTTTTGGCCGGGTATGTATAATGATGTCAAAAAGTTTGTTAATAAATGTAAAACGTGCAAGGCACATAAAATAAATACATCTGCGCCGGCTGGCATTTCTACGAATCCAAAATTAGTCAACAGACCGATGCAAATGTTGTCTATCGACCTTGTTGGTCCTCTTCCACGCAGTTACGCGGGATTTATGTACATTTTATCGGTTGTTGACGTTTTTTCGAAATATACTTGGATTTTTCCGCTCAGAAATGCTACTGCTAAAAGCATTGTTAAAAATGTAGAACAATATATTTTCTTGGTACACGGTGTTCCGCAAACTTTTATATGTGATAACGGGAAACAATTTGTCTCAAAAGAATTTAAACAATTGTTATCAGATTATAATGTTCCCATGCCTTTTTATAACGCTTATTACACCCCGCAAAACAATGTAGTTGAGCGGTATAACCAAACTATCGGGACTGCCTTGTCTATCTTGACCGAGTCTGACCATCGTAATTGGTCCAGATTTCTGCCTCAGATTCAGTCAGCCTTGAATAATACGGTTAATTTCGCAACTAGGGATTGCAATCCCGCAAAGCGGGATCCCGCAATCCCGCGGGATCCCGCAGCTTTTATTAATCCCGCAATCCCGCACCTTCAAAGCGCGGATCCGCGGATCCCGCAAGTTAAAAATTTGGCGCTAAAACTTTCCCGTAAATCGAGAGTAGCACGAGCGCAATATTACCGTTTAGCATAAGATAGCCCGCCTGCCGCCAACCGCTAGTGGCGCTAGTCGCCGGCCACTAGAGGATTAGTCTTTGATGTATTTTTTGTGAATGTCTTTGTAGTTAGTAGTTGCTTCAGTGTGGTGGGCATGTAGTTATATAGTTTGGTTGCGTAGTACTTAAAGTTTCTTTGCCCGTATGAGGTATGAGTTATCGGTATGTTTAATGTTTTTTTGTGTAGAGGCCCTGGTTTTACTTTAATTGAGGTTGCATTTGGAATTTTTTATTTATTTTATTTAAGTTTATTTAGGAAACATACAGTTGTAAATACATTCATTTTACATTTAATATTGAATATAGTATAAACCAGTGAAGTTCCATTTATGATTTTAAAAAAAGGAAATGGTTACTGATTAGGAAGCAAGTAGATAGTAATATTATTATAATATAGTATTAGTACAAAGTGAGTCAAAAGAAAAAATAAACAATGAAGAAATAACTAAGAAAAAATCGTTTTGGTTTAAGTACATTGTAAGGTTAATTTAGTTTTAAACGTTTTAAGAGAGCAGTGGAAAATATCGATATCTCTTAGGGCGTTGTAAGATTTGCAGATACGCCCGAGCAAAGAATTTTGTGCATATTTCGATTTGAAATGCTGTATAAAAAATAGGGTATTCGACCTGGTATTGCGTTCAGGGCAACGAAATGCAATCCTTTCTAATAGATCTGGTGAGTCAATAAGGCAGTTCACAATCTTGTATAGAAACAGTACGTCAGAAATGATTCTCCGTTTGTAAAGAGCAATAGGTTTACACTGGTGATTTTCGAAACGATACGAAAGGTGTTTCAAAAATTTTGTTTGAATATTTTCAATACGCTTAATGTAAGTTTGGTATTGTGGATTCCAAATGACAGATGCAAATTCAAGATGAGATCTTATATACGCCATATATAGTAGTTCAAGTGTAAAAGGTTTGTTGAACGGTTTTGTGATGTAAGATGTATTCAATGTGATCTTTGAATAGTAATTTAGAGTCAAGTAATGCTCCAAGATCTCTAATTTTATGGAATGTGAAGTTTATGTTGGATAAGGATAGTAGAACAGATTATAGTAATAATAGTAGCATCTAAGAGAAAATTGTGATTTGATTATTATTATTAGTCATTATATGAATAAGACTGAATTAAAAATATAAAACTGTTAGGAGTAAGTGTAAAATTAAACAAAACTATTAAATTATGCCAATTATTTAAAGATGAATCTAAGAAAACAGGTTACTAATTACTTAGATAATAGAAAACTTAATTAATACAAAAGAATTAATTTCTGTTGCTTAATGCAAGAAATGTTAAAAAAAAGTTGATTTTTACCCAAAAATCAGTAGTTTCAATTTTATCTTATAACTTATAAAACCTGTAATTTCAATTTGATTTTAAAACTTATAACATTATTTCAAAGATGCGGGATCCCGCGGGATCCGCGCGGGATTGAGCAATCCCGCATATCGATCCCGCGGGATTGAATTAGCTGCGGGATTGCAATCCCTATTCGCAACAGGTTTCACGCCTTTTTTCCTCATGCACGGAAGAGAACAAATCATTGACGGAAAATTTCATGAAATAAATATTTCTTCTGGTGTCGCAGACACTACCCTAAAACAATCTAGAAGTGAATTTGCTAAAAAATTGGAAGAGTTAGCTCCAATTTATGAGCAAGTTTCTAATGCATTACTACAAGCTTTTAAAAAGAATGCCCAACACTACAACTTGCGTCGTAAGTCGGTTATTTATGATGTTGGAGACGTCATTTGGAGGAAAAATTTTGTTCAATCCAGTGGACCAGATTATTTCTCTCATAAATTGGCACCTAGATTTGTTCGCAACGTCATAAAGGGTAAAGTCTCTGATTTAATTTATACTTTGGCAGATATGAAAGGAAAAATAGTAGGAAATTTTCACGTCAAGGATATCGTTCGTTTAGACTAATTATTACTTTAAGTACATTATAGGAAGCCAATGTCGTGGTGTGTAAGACTACCAACCTTCCACTCCATTTCATTTGTTTCTTTATGTGTTTGTTCAGGTTATGTGTCTTGGAGTTTGGTACCTCCAAAGCATGTGGTCGGAGTAAACGCAATATTCTAGTTTATTGATGATAAACGGTTATTTACCCTCGTTCAACTAGAATCTGATCTGATGATCAGTGGCGCCCAAACCTTAAGTCATTATTTTTTTTTTCTCTCTCCTTCACATGACTTATTTTTTTTTTCAAGTGATATATATAATTAGATTGGATATGAGTATTTCTCGTTTTTTTAGTAGACACCCTGTCTATATTATTTCTGTCAGTATTATCACTGCAATGCACACACGCACACACATTGGTATCGCATCTCTACTCCGTCAGTTAACGGATATTTTGTAATGTTCCCTACTTTTAAATCTAAATCCATTTTTTCTCTAGTTCAGTGGAGCTTTCTTTCCATTTTGTCGTCCCTCCGACATGCCTTATAACCAAAGATCCTCCAAGGAACTAGAGAACAAAATATATTCTTAAGTGTAGTTCTTTGTGTAGCAGAGATTTGAGCAACTTTCTGGTATACAAAATGTGTATATTTTCATAAATAGATTATATTATATAATAAATAGATTATATTTAGCTAGTATTTGTTACAATTAAGTTTGGTTTAGCTTTCCTTAAAGTGAATAATATTAAGTCATAGTTTATTAACAACATTATTATGTCTTTCTAACAAAGGTAGTACTGCTTCGGCGTACTTTCCTATTAAGTAATTCCAGCATGGAATATATAATACTCTACCTCTAGCACAGGAGAGCGTATTTTTGTATAGCTTATAGTCATAAGTAAAATATTTATATTAGTCTCACTGCTGAAACACCAGTGTTTCTCTACACAATTTTGTACCTAGTGTCATTCAAATGTTTTGATTGATCACCAATTTAGATAGTGTCGATTATCACAATATATTCGATCACCAATACATATTGTCTGTTCAAGAAATTTTGCCTTTTGCTTACTTTTGAAGTAATATTTTGAAGGATCTCCGTCTACGGTGTGATCTCAGTCTTTTTTCTTGTGCAAACTATTTACACTGTTTTAGTTATTAAAATGGCTTGTACTTTATATATTTAATCATACTGGTTCACTACTAGGTTTTTTTTTGTTAAATTGTAATCCCTATGCATTCAGCTAAACATTCTAGATTCTGTTTCGCTTGTCTTGGTGTTCCTACTGATACTCAATGTTACCACTTGTAGACAGGTATATCTTTGGTATTGTAAAACCTGATCTAATTATTTTTATTTTTGAAACATAGGTATTTCTTATTATGTAAACCCTATTGTAACCACTTTTAGTAGACAAGTTTTGCAATCTTGGTCTAACTAATTCATTAATACACAAGTACTACTCATATACTTATGGTTCTACATTGTTATAAATCTGTTTTTTAAACTGATAGTTAAATATCTCTGAAAGATATTCCTCATTCTAGGTTTAATGTCTGTTCTGTATTTTGTTGAATAAAATTCTATGTTAACCTATTAGACCTGTTGGACCTAGGTAGATAGAATAGTTACCTTTTCGCTATTAATAAATAGCCTAAATTCAGTTAAGTGAGGGATGGTTGACCACCCTAAAGTGAAGCCTCTTTTTTAATGGCAAAATTTCCTGCTGAAGGAAAAGTGATGCTTTGTGCATAATTTTTTTTTTCTTTTCATTGATTGTGTTCTTTATTTTTAAGATGTTCCCGATGTAAGGATGTCATGAGAATAACAGGTCTGGACTTCAGCCAGTAATGCCAGCACCCAGCTCCATCGTTGCTGAAGGTGTTGTAGACTCCTTATTCTCGTACCATCCTATTATCATTGTTCTTTCAATCTATCTAGATTTATATGATTTATTGTTTATGATTGCTAATGGTTACTTGTTGTAAAATTTCTGGATACCTGATGGACCTATCTTCTAGTTAGTTAGTTAGTTAGTGTACCTTTATTTTTTTTTATTTGTTTATTTTTTTTTTTACATCGGAACCATGGATTTCATGTTTGGGGCCAAACATTTTCGTGAGAAGGGGGGAATTGTCACGTAAATAATTATCAATTTGTGATATAATTATTTACCTGACCACTAACCTGATAATTTGAACAGCACGGAATGGATTGGCAACACTTTTTTTTCTCTCTGGTTTTGACTTTTTGAATTCGCACCGTACGGGAAGCCGGTGTTGATTCGACTTGTCACTTTAGTGATAGTTTTGGATTTAAAAAATGGGATAATCTCTTCGTTACAAATTGTTTTAAACGATTTTAATCGCGAGCCGGGCGATGTACATTTTGCGAACGCTTCTTTCTGATGTGATCGGAACGCTGTTTCTAATGTGATTGGTCGCCGCCATTGGGACCGATATTTGTCCGCGAAATAACGGTATTGTTAATTACCTACATAATCGCGACTGGCATATTGAAAAGCTTTGCGAGGGAGAGTCCTTATGACCTGGTACGGTCATTGCTGCTCATATTTGTGACGGATGGTTACTCGGCGTTCATTTCCTGATGAGGTGTCTTGACGGAAATCGTGTTTCATCCGGTGGGCTCAACCGGAGCACTGGTGCTGATCTTGGATACTACTCCCTAGCGGGGAGTCCTCATTCTCTGGCCTTCCTGGGGGTCTTTCCTGGTTCCCATCCTGGAGATTGCGAGAGAATATGGCCCGCGGTTCATCAACGCGCTATATTCAAGTAAATTAAGAGTTCGTGTCAGTGTAGAATTAGATAAAGATCCATGGTCCGCAGGTACGATATTTCTTTCTGCTTAATTATATTCCTGTCAAATCTGTTATGAATCTGTTATGTTTCAGAATCTGTTATGTTTTTGGGGATGTGAAACCCGGCCCCTCAAAAGGGCAACATTGTTATGTTCTTTATAAAATTATACTGGGCTTTGGTTGTTTTGGAAATGAACTCTTTTATTACTGAAACCAATTTAACCTCACAAGTAGAAACCTTTCGTTTATTCCCAAACAATCTTGTTCTTTTTTTTATTCTTGAACAAAAAAAGCAGAACCTTCCTACATTACGGATCGCTAGGTCCCACATAACCTGAGAGAGAGAGAGATATTTCTGTTGAGGGTCTGATGACATTCGTACGAGCTCTCGCTGGGATTAGTTTAACCATAAATTAGAACATTTTCTTGCAAAATCATTCTGCTGATATTATCCTTAGGGCGAAAGAGTCTGGGAAGTTCGAGATTAAGATGGAGCGATAACGTCCTCAAAGATATATCTACCTTAGAGCTTCTAAATTGGAGAGAGCTGGCACCGAGTTGAGTGGAGGAAGACTCTTGAGGAGGCCAAGACCCTCCATGGGTTGTAGAGCCAAGAGTGATGATGATGATGATATTATCCTTATTCTGATATGCTCTATACGTAAACCTTCACCCTCAAAAATCCTACAATAATCTCATGAAATTTCATGGATCTGAGATAGTACTGCATATTTTTTAATGATAATAGTAACGTTTTCCATGTCTGTAATTTGTAGGTGGCACCCATAAACGGTGTGGTTGGCTGTGTAGGTAAGTACCTGCGACGTACGCCACGTGACAGCCTATTTAAAGCCACCGAACCTCTAATTACATTTCCACGTTTCACGTAATTAAGCCTACAATCAAAATAATGATATTCCTCTCCGATCAGATACGGCTTTAATGAAAAATTATCACCTGCACACGGATCCCGGCTTCTAGGCATAAAAATAATAATCGGCCAAAAGTGTCAATTATTGCGAGCATTACAACGTGAAATTAAAAAAGCACGTCGTTATTGTTTCGCTTTGCTTATTATTCTCGGCTTTGTGTTAATTAAAAAATAAAATAAAAAACATTTTTATCAAGGCGTTTTAGATGGCAGATAAACCGTTTTACTTCTGAAGAATGTGCTATCATCAAAATTAGCCTAGTTTTGTTGCAACTTGTTGTTTTATATTCAGTACTTAATGATAATGAAGAAAAATATTAAGATTATTCAATTTAACAATACTTTATTACACTCCTCGTTCTATTTTGAAATATTTAGCTTCATTTTCTACTCTACATTTTATATCTAAATTCATCTCGATTCATTTTCGTCTACGAACTCTTTTACTTTCAATGTAACGTCTATGTCGACTATTATCTAAATATTCTAAAAAAATTGTCTTTGTACCTGTCATTGACAGTAGTTATTGTAGTAATAACGTTGCAGTTTTTGTTTTGTGTATATACAAACAATAATGTAAACTAAAATAAAGTTTTTGCTGTATAGAAACCTACATTATACATTTATAAAAAACCATAGATAAAATTGTGAGAAACAATTTACAAAAAATTCTGCCTCAATACAGGTTCACCTAGTGAGGCAGGCTATGCACAACTAAAAATATTGTATAATTATGCTTCTTCTGTGTAACCGATCTTACATTACTTTCTACTTGTTAATTTTTTTGTACTTATGTAATCTACATTGAACATGTACTTTTTTAGTTGTAATGTTGCCAATTTCATTGAATAAAGATATATTATTATCATTTTGTCTAACATTTTGCTAGAAGCCAAATTGTCAACTCATTCCCTTCTAAAACTGGTTCATTCCATATCTCAAAGCCTTGCAGTCAGCATCAAAAATCATTTCACGTTATTGCTAGTTCATCTGAACTTTTGTATGTAATCGATAATTCACCAGTACCTAAATGTACAAAAGTGTTTCATTCCGAGTCTGTCCCTCTTACTGTGCGAATAACCCCTTGTTTTGGAAACAAAAGAAGTCATGAGCTCGAGCAGACGAGCAAGGGACCAAGCAATAATGCCTTTTCATCAACCTAAATATTGTCTTATCTTATACAGCAGCTGGCAACTTCGAATTGGGTATGAAGAATCGCAACTGACTTCAAACGGTTGAAACCAAAGATATTGAAATACAAAATAGGTATGCCATGATGTTCACCCGACTTTCGGCGGACTACTACCTAATAGGAATAGTTTTCATACGGAAAGAATTTGTTCATTTAGTTGATTTTTAAGGTGTGTACTAGTATTGGTTAACAATATAGCATGAATACGGAAAGAATTTGTTCATTTAGTTGTTTTTAGTATTGGTTAACAATATAGTTTGAATACGGAAAGAATTTGTTCATTTAGTTGATTTTTTTAAGGTGTGTATTTTTCTAGTATTCGTTAACAATATAGTTTGAATACGGAAAGAATTAGTTCATTTAGTTTAACGTTCGTTTAGTTTATTCGTTAATTAATTCGTTCATTTAGTTTATTCGTTAATTGGTTAAAATATCGGCGACACCAGGAAGCACAGTCCCACCCAGTAATAACTGCGGATAGCACATCTCTTATATTTCAATATCTTTGGTTGAAACCAATTGGAACCATGGTGTTCGTATAAAAAATGTCGTGGACCTTATTTTTATCTTTTTTCATACTTACTGTTTTGGACATAAAAAAAACATTAAGAATTGCACGAATATAATCATAAATTGACCGTTTTGTGTAACAAAAACACGATTCATATAGATATTACAAAGGTAAATTATTACAACCCATACGAGGCGCGCGCTACAAATGATCACAACTACGCAAGCGCGATTCAGTGTTGTCTGATTTGAATAATACAGTTGGAGATTTTTTTTATTAGTAACAGTTCGAATCTATAATTGCATGGTTTTTATACAATGTGTAACAAAAACACTGTTTAATATTTCAAAAATAAGGCTGAAAGAAAATATTTTTTTCTCATATTCGTAAAAAATATTTTCTCAGCATAACATCAACAAATTTTCTAAATATTTACAGGAGCCGTTTAATTATGTAGTTTTGTCTCGTAAAATTTCATCGACGACCCAATAATAATAATGTGATAATGAAACAAAATAACTAACTATTCTAACCTTCCCATTTAAACCAAAAAATATTTAAAGCATGTATGGAGATTTACGTATTCTCCATTTATTCTTGGTATCCATAAATATGATTGTGACTTCTTAATTTGTTTTGTTTGAATAATACTTGAATAAAAATAAATTTAAAATCAAAACTATTATGCAACGATTTATTTTAAATATATAAAGCAGTTAATATACCCTAGACAATCAAGATGTGGAGTTTTTGGTTTTTAAGGCCTGTTTTAACAAATGATATATAACAATAATCTTATAAATTATACCTTTTTACGCATGTTGAATTTCTTTGGTTGGGAATTAAGTTATATAGATCTATTAAACACCAAAAAAGGAATGCAATGGCAGTAAAAGTAGGAATGAACAGTGTTACGAGAGTGAGTTGTTATGAATATAAAAAGTGTGTTAAATAGCTAAAGAGTTCTGTGTAAAAAATAATCTAATTCATAGGTAGGTGAGGGTAATTAACGAGGGTCATGGTAAAAGTTTCATTATAATAATTGGATTATTTTTATATCCCAATTTGTGGATGTTGATTTAAGAGTGAGGTACAAAGCTAGAGAATAAATTACGAATCATGATTTCAAATTTTGTTTGTTGTTAAGGGCCTTTAATCAGTCAGAGGCCGAGAAATATGCTCTTACGATCGTGCAGGGCGGTTCCAATGAGAAAGATTAATTATTTTCCGTACCAGCTTTTTAAAATTATAACTCAATATCGATTTTATTTCATTCAAAATTTGCTTTAATTTATACCTTCATCCAAAAATACCGCAAGGCGTGATGATAAAACTATTAAAATTATGAAATTATTGGTATTTATACTTTTTCAATAATGTTTCAGCAAAATAAGAATGTAGAAAAATCTTAAATGTATTATTCAAATTAATAAAATACTTAGTTTTTACCACTTTTATTGTTTACAAAAACCAACATGTTTCGTGAGCAACGCTCACTTCTTCAGGGTTTTTATTGATACTAATTAAAAATAATAGACATAGACAATGGTGTCAATTGAAAAAGAATTGAAATAGACAATGTATCAATGGAAATATGAGAGTGGGTAGAGGAGAGAGGGGCAAAGGGGGACAATTTACAAAGGGAACAGGTTTAATATTGGGTCATTTTAGAACAATTTTTGGTTATTAATAATATTCAAATTCGCATTAACATTGTCTTTGTCTATTATTTATAATTAATATCAATAAAAACCCTGAAGAAGTGAGCGTTGCTCACGAAACATGTTGGTTTTTGTAAACAATAAAAGTGGTAAAAACTAAGAATTTTATTAATTTGAATCAAAATGGTGCCACAAAATAAGTTTGCTGTGTAAGAAGAAGTTAAATATATTAGTTTGTAAGTATTTTCATGTTTGTAAAAAGCATTAACTTTGTGGCTCGCCATCGTTTACAATAAAAACACATATAATTTTTTTATAGACCACTTTTACTTTATAAACACTCAACCGGTTTCAGAAGCACCCTTCCTTTGTCAGGAGAATATATAATAATATTCTCTTCAGTTGCAATAACTCAGTTATAATATTCTCCTGACGAAGGAAGGGTGTTTCTGAAATCGGTAATAGTGTTTATAAAATAAAAGTGGTCTACAACAAATTTATATGGTTTTTTTTTTATTTTTTATTTTAACTTTATGAGTAAAACCTCAAATTCTAATATTTAAATAAATGAAGACAATATACGCGAAACTCAATCGAAAATCTGGAAACAGAAAAATCAGGAAAACATATTGACACCTCTTGTAAGCGACGTTTCCGCCACTCACATAGACTGTAGAAATAGGGGCGCCGGTCAGTCCTGGGTAGCCGCCGAGATACTTGTCAATGCACCGGAGCGGCGGCCCTTCTCGGGGGAATAGCTGGGTCCCGGGGAAGCAGAAAGGAAAACTCCAAGTTTTGTCCAAGTCCGGAGAGAAGTCCAAGGGCCAGGCAGAGGAGGCGGAGAAGTGCTTGAGACGGTACCAGATCGAGTTGTATGTATGCGTTGAGTGACCGTCGTTCCCGAGGTACCGCTCTATTTATAGCCAGACCCGCCACTCTCGCCACCGGCGGGGGCGGACCCGAATTCTTGCCCACTTTTCCGGCGGTTCGAGTTTTGGCGGGTCATAACCTCTGCTGTGTTCCACACAGCAGAGATTGCTATTGTCTCAGCTCTTCCCCTTATCTTTCTTCTCTGATTGAACCCCCTGACCTCTCTCCTCATAATTTATTCGATTTTATATAGTGAATTACATAATATTTGGCGGGCCCCCCGTACCCACATTATTCGGGGGAAACTTAAATAATTTCCTTAATTCTAGGTGTACATGTTTTATTTGTATACATTTGCATAGAGGAGAGTCCGGTCTATCCATCCGTATTATTTATTTGGCGATAGATTAGACCGAACTCTCATAATTTAATAAAACATGAAAAACATTCCTCGTTTTCAGAGGCTAAATTCAACGTTCCGCTGGATGGAGCGTTCCTATTGGTCCGCCCGGAGGGTAGGTGCGGGGAAGGGTAGGGAAGCGGAGCCCGCCCCTCCCCCGCGGGTAGTTTTTTCCCCTCGGGGTGGACACCAGTGGCGTGCCGTGGGATCGAAAGTAAGAGCGCCAAAGAAAAAACCCGCTCCCGCTTCCGACCCCTCTAGAGGGCCTGTTTTACTAAAACTTATCTTTATTAAATATATAAAAGGTTACATTGTAGCATGGAAACATAATTTCGCCTTCGTTCTTCACTTTTACATGTAAGTTAGTTGAGAAGAAGAGGACGGCCTGTGAGGGAACTCGTCCTCGTCTTCGTTTGCTAAAAATGGGCTAAATCTTAATAAAGAAGAAGAAGACGTCCTGATGGGATCATCCTCTTCTTCGTGCACCCGTCCGGTACACTCCCCCCGGTGCAGCGTCAGCTGTGCCCTATTCAGCTAGGACGGGCGTGTCGACGTCGGTGTCCCTGGCGGCCGGATCCTCTGGGGCCCGCTGGTGCACGGGGTCTGCCTGCCGCTGGGAGCTGCGTCGATGGTGGCGTGGCTGATAGGAGGACGATGATCTTTACTGCGGGCCTGGTATACTCGCCCGCGCTCGTCCTCACGCGTACTGCTCGCACCTGGCCATCTGCTGCGGGGGTTGCCTCGATGACTCGTCCCCTGGGCCAGCTGTTGCGGGGCAGGGTGGGGTCCACGATGAGGACCAGGTCATCCTTCTGCACGGGGGCGCTGCGGTGTTGCCACTTCGGTCGCTCTGCCATGGTGGGGAGGTACTCCTTCAGCCATCGTCGCCAGAACATATCAGCCATCTGCTGACTGATGCGCCACTGCTTCCGTAGGCAGACCTCCTCCTCCTTCGGGCCATAGAGTGACAGGTGCGGCCGCCCACCGGATGATCCCAGCAGGAAGTGATTAGGCGTCAGGGGCTCCTCATCTTTGGGGTCGACTGACAGGTGGGTGAGTGGCCGGTTATTCACGGCATACTCGGCTTCAGCCATTGCCGTCAAGAGGGTCTCTTCTCGGGGTGCTCGTTCTCTCAGGACCGCCTCCAGGGCCCGTTTCACAGACCTAACTAGTCTCTCCCAAGCTCCCCCCATATGAGGTGACATTGGAGGGATGAAGTGCCACTCTGTTCCCTGCGTGGAGAGATGATCCTGTAGTCGGGGTTCCTCTTGTAGCTCTTTCAGCGCCTCCCTCATCTCGCGGTCCGCCCCGCGAAAGTTCGTACCATTGTCCGAGTAGATCGCCTCGGGCTGCCCTCTGCGCGCGGTCATCCTTCGGAGGGCCATTATGGCGGCATCCGCTGACAGCGAGTGGGCGATCTCCAGGTGTATCGCTCGGGTGGAGAGGCAGGTGAACAGGGCCCCATATCTTTTTTCCCGTCGCCGGCCGATGGTAACGTCAATTGGCCCGAAATAGTCCAGCCCGCAATTGGTGAACGGGCGTACATGGTGGGCTAGTCGGGCTGCCGGTAGTTGACCCATTAGCGGCGGGTGGGGCCTCGCTCTTCGCATGCGGCAGGTGGGGCAGGTGTGCGCAATCTTCCTGAGGTTCGTCCGTAGTCTCAGTATAAAGAAGCTGCTCCTCAGCTCGGACATTGTTCGCTCCGTGCTGGCGTGATCCCCTTTTCTGTGGTAGTGGAGGATCATTGAAGTACCCACCACTGTCCCGCCCCGGTATAGGCGACTTATGGTCGCCCCTTCGGAGCTCTCGCAAGAATCTAATTTTTTTTTTGAACGACTCTACATTTATTAAAACGAATCTAGACCTTCAATGTCCCTACATGCTTTGTTAGGTGGCGGAAATGTAGGATCGCCTACAGTCTAAGCTGTAATAGTCAAAAAGAAAAACTAATACTACTGGTGTTAGTAAACATGAAAATATAATATAGAGAAAAAAAAAACAGAATATATATGAAAAATAAACAGAGGGAGACCACACACTCTGAGACTGCAGGCATCTGCGTGTGAAGAGAAAAAAAAGTGTAGTAAATAAAACATATAACATTTGAAAAAGGTAAAAAAAAATAGAGGATAACCGTCATGAGCGTCGTTTGCCCGGCAGTCCCCCAGATAATGTATAAGGTTATTAGTCCAACGTCACGGACCTAGTGGAGTCGTCCTTTAGCCAGCTAGCCGGTTGTGCTTAGAAGAAGTAATTGGACTACAATTGAAAGACCCTAGAGAGAAAAGCGTCGGGAAGTTGGAGGAGGGACGGACAAACCTCTAGATGCCATTCAATCTTTCCGCCAACCTTATCATGTCAGGGGGGGTGGCGCAGGCAGAAGAAGGAGATAACAATAGTACATCACAAAAAGGTAGACCTATATGTAAGTTAATAGGGACAAGGCCCAAAGTCCAACCCCTTTGATGGGGAAAAGGACATTACAAAATAAACAAAGGAGTTTCTATCCAACCTCCAAATAAAATTTAAAAAAAGTAACAATATAATAAATGAAACAAAATAACAATATTACAGTATAACAATATAGTACAATAACAATATAAAATAACAAATAACATAATTAACACAAATAAAGTTAGAATAAATATGTATATCCAAGCAATAGTGTAAGAGAAAGATTAGATCGTAGTCCGTGAAATTACAGGAACAAGTATACCTGGTGATCTAAATTCAGCAAAACACATTAAAAAAAACAAAAGAAACAAAATAACAATATCACAGTATAACAATATAGTACAATAACGAAATAATATAACAAATAACATAATTAACACAAAAAAAGGTAGAAAAAATATGTACATCCAAGCAATAGTGTAGAGAAAGATCAGATCGTAGTCCGTGGAAATTACAGGAACAAGTACACCTGGTGACCTAAATTCAGCTAGTCAGCAACTCTAAGAGCAGGCCATCTTTCAACCCAAATTTTTGCAAATTTACGCAAGCACTCGAAATTCACCTTATTCGATACTAGATCAGTATTCCATACTGGTCTAATAGGAACGTCCAAACCATCAAGCATTTCCTCTCTAGCATCCATCATAATCTCACAATGCCACAGAATGTGCTCGGCCGACTGGTTGGTGCAACCGCACGCACAGTTGGGATGAGGGGATAGGGAGAGAGAATGAAGTCTCCCCCTGAATTCCCCATGACCAGACAAAAGTTGGGTCACATAATGGTCCAGTAATAAAAAGGCCCCTTCCATTCTGAATTTAACTGATGGGAAGAAGGAGAAAGTCCATCTCCCCAAATTCGACCTATCCCAACGCAGCTGCCACTCTTGAAGTGACAGTTCCCTCATTTCACGAAGCAGACCAGGGAGAGTCCCCGAACCACCAGGAGTTAGGATAACACCAAGATAAGTTGCCGGGATTCCTCTAGTGAGCTTTTGCTTAGTAATCACTTCCCTAATTTCAAGATCGATTGGTAATATACCAGCCAAAACAGGCAAAGCGTCCGAAGCAACGGTTCTATACGCACCAGATAGTGCCAGGAGAGGGGTACGTTGGCCTCTTTTCAAAGCCAAGAGTATAAGCGAATTATCCAGGCGGTGTTCCCAAACAGATGCAGCATATGAAACTTGCGCCACATAAACGCACCTATAAAGCATACGCAATGCCGGATTACGCAATCCCCACTCAGCTGTGGAGAGTCTCCTTAACTTCAAAAAGAGAGCCTGAGCCCTGCTGGATACATCCTTGACGTGAGCCAAAAAAGAGGACGATCGATCAAGTGTGACACCTAAATATTTAACATTATCAAAGAAACGGATATTGGACTCTCCCATTTTGATGGTTGGATTTCTGTCTCTGCTGAGATAACCCTTCATCAGGAGGCCCTTGGTCTTATGGGGAGCAAAGGTCATCTTGTTTCTTGTTCCCCAATCCAGGAACATCTGCAAACCATCACTGCCTTTCTTTTCAACTTCCTTTCTACTGTCCCCAGAGACCAGATACATTTTGTCATCAGCGTAGTCGACAGCGATACATCCTTCAGGCAAGGGTAACCTGGAGGAGTCGTCAAAGGCAATATTCCACAGGTCAGGTCCAAGAATGGAGCCTTGTGGACATCCCATATCAGTTTCCCGTTCGATGCAATAGTCACCAAATGAGATAGTTATAGTTCTATCAGCCAGATAGTCATCAATGATCTTAAATAAAAGTTTGGAGCACTGCCTGTTTTTCACCTTCATACGTATCATTGCCCACCACGCGTGATCGAAGGCACCAGTTATATCAAGGAAAATTGCCACAACATACTTCTTTGGACAAACCTTCACCCAGTTAAGCACATACGACAGGGCGTGCACCGTGGATTTCCCAGGGACGAAACCAAACTGCAATTCGCTGGCCGGTGAGAGCTTTCTCCGTAGACGTTCCTTGATGATATTCTCCAGAATTTTACCTAGAACTGGGAGTAAGGTGATAGGTCTATATGCTTTGATATCTGATAGTGGTTTATCATTACCCTTGGGTATAATCCGGAGCACGCCACGCTTCCATTCTGAGGGAAAAACTCCTCTTCTCATGCATGTGTCCATCACCTGGAGGAGTTCCTCTTTGGCGTGGACCCAGACTTGCTTTGCAATTACGCCGTTGAGCCTATCATGCCCTGGTGCCTTCTTAGGACCCAAACCCTTAATTATAACTTCAATTTCTGCCTTAGTGACTCTATACATATTATCCTCTTGGGCGAGGTTACTAGGAGGCAGCCGTGCCAGATTTCTAATCTGGGTATGGTGGTCACTTTCCCCAATTACTGAATCTACAGGAACTAACTCGCCCAGAAGTGTCTCGAGGGTAGAGGCCACGTCTACCGTCTCAGCGTTCCTACCATCAATATTCCCAATTACAGTTGACAAAAACCGATCAGATCCTTTACCGGATTTCTTAATTGCGCTGTGGATATTCCACGGGTTGGCGTTACCCACTTCTTGGACCCAATTACGCCAGGCAGCTCGTTTCGCTTGAAGAACGGCCCGCTTAAAAGCCGACCTGGCAGATCTTAGGTCACCCAGGAGAGCGGCTGTTTCCTCCTCCGTACGACCACCACTCCTAGCCGATCCCATCGCCCTGTAGGCTCTCTTGTAAGCCCCCTTTAGCGAAGTCAGCTCAGGTGACCACCACGGCGTCCGAATACTCATATTTGGGTTTGTTCTGCCCAAGGACGAGTTGGCAGCAGATACAACCGCCTTATTAAAAAAGTTTCCCAAATTATCCGGATCAGTAGCGGCTACATGGTAAAAATCCCTTAAAGAATCTCGTAGCGCTATCCCAAAGTTATCCCAATTCGCCCTAGTGGTGTTGAAATACCAGGAGGATCTTGGAATCTCAGTTTTATTAACACCAAACGTAAATGTAATTAGTCTATGATCCGAAATAATTTCGCACTCATGGACTGTCCACCTTGAAATCCTGGTTGCAACTGACCCAGAGCAAAGAGTTAAGTCAATGTTACTCTCACCATGTATGTTTGAAAAAGTAAAAAGAGAACTCTGTTCATTAATTATGCTAAGACCTTGCGCAGCAATCAGGTCTTCCACGGCGTCTGAACGTTCCGTCCTACAGTCGTTAGTGTCAAACCATAGTGGTGAGCGAGCATTAAAGTCACCTCCGATAACAATGTTACGACCTTTCAGCGCATTGAGTGCGCGCGTCAAACTCAGGATGTGGGGTCCAACCGGGTTCCCAAACTTAAAATAGACTGAGATCAAAAAGATTTCAGTATCACCAAATCTTATACATACACAGGTTTGGTACTCGTCGGAATAACCGTCCAAAAGGAGGGGACTGATCAATGAGGTGTTGACCAGGATACCCGCCCCCGGAGATCGGCCAACTTCGAGTACTGTCCCCGGAAAATTAATTGGAGTTTTACCTTGCCAAGTGTACTGTTCCTGTATGAGCATGATGTCAATATTGCGGTCAGACATGACTCGCAGCACCTCCAAAGTGGCCATCCGGGAACGCTGCAAGTTGATCTGGCCAATAGAAATTGGATTAACTAGAGCCATAATCAGTCATATTAATTTGTGCCTCTATAGCGGCTTTGTGAGCGGGGCACATCCTGTCACCAGTCGGGTGGTCAGCCGGTTTCTTGAATCTCGTACAGGTGGCACAGACAGCAGGTTGTGCTTTCATGGGGCATTCCTCGTAGTCGTGTCCTTCTGCGGCGCAGTGACGACAGGTGATTTTTACTTGATTACATGTTTTGGTTATATGCCCAAATTGATGGCATTTGAAACATCTGGTAGCCCCAGTGAAATCACGCGTTCGACAGGCAGACCAGCCAAGAAAGCACAATCCGCTATCTATTAGTACACGCCTGGCGTTGGGGTGACATGTCACCACCATGTTCATGGTAGGCAAGTCACGCTTTCCAAAGAGCGATACTCGGCGCATGGTCCTTAGATGGTCTTCCAGTGAAAGAGAGGTTTTACCCTCCAGATTGGTCGAATAGATCTCCTTAAAGAGCTCCGAGTCTGCAGACGGTTCACCACGAGGTACGTTATAAATAACTATTTTTGGTAGTCTACCCAGAGGGCTCACGATTTTCAGGCCGCTAGCTGCTAGTTTAGCCTCGGTTTTTTTAATATTATCAAGATCCCTTTTATCTTTTGCTTGAATGGCCATGCCGGCACCCTTTATTTTGCGTAATCTAACTACTTGAAAACCATCCGTGCGAGGGTTGATAGTCTTCTCCAGGTTCTTTTTCGTTTCCTCGGAGGTAGTACCCTCCGGCTTATCTGGGTAGACTAGCACTGTAAGTGGTTTAGGCGGAATTGGGCGCTCAAAGCCGTTTACAACAAGTGTTTTGGAGTTAGGTGCAGAACCAGTTATCATCGCATATGAAGGAGCAGCTATGGTGACAGGTTGAGGTATACTTGTATTCGGACGTGCTTGGATCAAGTTATTAATATTCTTAGACATAAGATTTTGAGAAATAAGTATGTCATCAATAGTTGAACTCCTGGTAGTGACTGTGTTTAAGTCTAACATGAGATTAGTTATGTCAGACATCAAGTCATCTAAAAGTTCATTGATTGAACTCTTGTCTCCTTTATTGAGCTTATTTGATCCATCAGTAATAATAGATCTTATTTTGTGGCATTTTGACATTGCTGGGATTAGCTTCCATTGGTTCACGTTAGAAGAATCGCTATGCCTGACCTTTTTACGTAAACTGGCATTAGGAGAAGGTATAGAAATCGCGGTAAAAGAGTGTCCACTTGTGCCAGCCGCGGGGGGGGGGACCGTATCTATATCCGAACATTCATCGGTGTCACTTTCCACTGCTTGGGACACAAATTCGCCCCCAAACAGTTTCTTATTGGATTTGGGTCGTTTCTTTTTTGAGCTTAAGGACTCCATTTCACTCCTAAGTTCTTCTATTCTAGCTTTAATGGCAAATTGACGATCAATTTTTCGTTTCTCTTGATCGGGACCAGCACCAGTCGAATCCTGAGTCGATTCCACGTCGGATGGCATATCACACTAAAAATGGGGTAAATTGAGGGAATTTCCCTACAAATTTGAAATTTTCCCCAAAAATAGGGAAAAAAAATGGGGAAAATGATTAACTAAAACTTTGATTAAAACTTCAAAATGTCGCCCCGTAAAAAAGTTACATACAAAAAGGGGTCCAAACGTGGTCCCTGAGGAACACCTAAGTAACACACAAAGGTCAGATGTTGACATTCCATCAAAGATGGAACATAAAGAATATTATATAGTCACTGAAGTGGATATGGTCCGATAATAATTCAAATTTAATTTGGTTATCCATACAAAATATCCAAAATTGAAAAATATTTTTAAGTTAAACACAAGTTCTTCGTACAAAAATTAAATAGTTCTTTAATCACGTCTAGAAAAAATCTATGGAAGGTTCTAGAAGGAATTCCACGTGGAGAAACTAAATAGATAAAAATTGATATTAAACCTGCACTGATTTTAGGTCCAAAGGTATCAGCGTACGCGGAAAATTTTTCTGCATCCGGTGATGCTAAAAACGACACAAAAAACAACACATGCGACACTATTAATATGAAAAAACACACTTTTTGTTGTTATAATATAAAATTGTTAATAAAATAGGGAAAAATGAGTCAAATTTAACACAGTTTTTTGTGGCACGAATGTCTCACAGATACGTACACATATGTGATAATGAATATCGGGAGACCTGGCGTGGTCGCCCGATAAAAAATAAAATTAGATTTTAACACTTTTTTACACAAAGTTAGGTTAAAAAATGGAATTTTCAGAAAAAAAACAATAGAGCCATATAGCCCTTCACAAGCTGTATAAGACAGCAAAAAAATTTTTTTGAAAACTTCAACTTTACTATTTTTTAGAATTAAAAAAACGCGGAGCGATTTTTATACGTGTTATCAGCTTGAAGGCTGGGTAGAAACTTTGAAAGGAAAAACTAAACCCTTTCATACACTTCCCCAAATGATCATCTAGTGAATCCACGTTATGCAATTGCACTATATAAGTATTATAAATACAAAACAATACAAGAACAACATGTCAACCTACTAGAGACCAAATGGGAATATAATTCACCGACTCCAGATATTTTCATATCAGAGGGTTCGGCTCTGTGGCATTTCTAATTGAACCTATAAATCCTACTGATCCCTCAATATAAATATTTAAAAAATCTTTTGTAATCCTACATGTATTTAAAATTACTGCTTTTTGCATTTTTATATACAAATTCTTTGACAAATCTAATATGCTTAAATTTTGAATCAGATTCCTAGGTATTATGCCAGTGGCCGAAATAACAAATGGTAATATTTTTATAGTCCGAGAATGCCAAATTCTTTTAATCTCATTTCCTAAATCTGTGTATTTTCTAATTTTTTCAGAAACAGTTTTTTGAATATTACAGGAATTTGGAATAGCTACATCAATGATATAAGTTATTTTTTTAATTTTAGTGGAGGATCAGCAAGCGTGTGTAGGGGTCATCCCCGTCTAGGATGATCGGGGTCCGTACGCTTTGCGCGACTCTCTTAGCGGCCTGTAGCCGGGAGCCCATTCTTAGTACTCCGTCTGGCCCGATGAATGGTGTCAGGGCATTGAGTCTGCTACCGGCTGTTGTTGGCGCGCCACTGCGCAGCGCCCTCATGTCTGTGTTGAAGGCGTCCCTCTGAGACTGCCGGACCCAGCGGGCTTCGGCGTCTTGGATCTCCTCAGCGCGCAAGGGGCCTTCATGAAGAGCGCGATAGGGTCCGTCGCGACATCGCCTGATGAAACGCAGCATCCATCCTGTTGCGCGGACCAGCCGGAGCCATGATGAGAACCGCTCGACAGCTGGCAGGGCCTTTTCCTCTACGGTGTTATGGCCCACAAACTTGGGCTTCATCTCCAGGGCGCTCTCGTCTGGCTGCACCTGGTGACCGCGTTGTACTGGCCACTCAGCATCTGGGAGAGTGATAAAGGGTGGTCCGGAGAACCACCTTCCAGTCGGTGTGAGGTCTGGTACCTCCACGTCGCGTGTCCCGATGTCTGCTGGGTTGGACTTCGTGGGGACCCATCTCCATTGGTTGGCGCACGATAGGTCGTCAATCTCCCCCAAGCGGTTGGAGACGAACGTCGAATAACTCCGGGGGTCTGTTCGCAGCCAGCATAGAACCGTTGTGGAGTCTGTCCAGTAGGTCGTCCGACTGATGTGGCACTGCGTCTCTGATTTAATGTTTGCCGCCAGGCGGGCGGCCATCAGTGCTGCTTGCAGTTCGAGCCGCGGGATAGACAACGGCTTGAGGGGCGCCACCTTACACTTGCTTGCCAGGAAGGTGGCGCGTTTGCCCTCCGGGCAGCTCTCGACCAGGTAAGCGATGGTGCAGCATGCCGACTCCGAGGCGTCGCAGAAGAGGTGTAGCTCAAATGCCCCGTTCTTTCGTTGCAGGCAGCGCCTCGGGACCCGGACGTTATTTTCTTGCAGTGACTTTACCCAGCCGGCCCATCGTACCGCATGCGCCTCTTGGATGCGCTCATCCCAGCCAATGCTGGACCTCCATACGTCTTGTAGGAGGATCTTGGATCGCACGGTGAGGCAGGCTACGAACCCCACCGGATCGAAAATTTTCATAACTGTGCTTAGCAGCTGCCGCTTTGTTGGGTGCCTGACGAGTTCCGCCGTTTCGGTTTCTTTGAAATTATAAAGAAACTCATCGCTGGACGGGTCCCGTGCTAATCCCAGCACCTTCTCTTTCCCAGCATCGGCGCCGCTGCTTATGGTGACGGCTGACTTCGCCCTCTTCTCTGCTGGAACACTCTGGATGGCGGCGGGCGCGTTGGATGCCCAGCTAGCGAGGTGAAAACCCCCTCGAGCCAGCAAGGCACCGACCTCTCGTACCAGCGTTGCGGCTTCCCTCACGGTGTCGGCGGCGTCCAAATAATCGTCCATGTAGAATTTGGACCGTACTGCGGCCGCGGCATCGGGGAACTCAGCGGCGCCTTGTTCGGCCACTCGGTTACGCACGAACTGCGCACTACTCGGGGAACATGTTGCGCCGAACATCATTGCCGTCAGCTTGTAGGTGCTCGGGGGATCCTGCGGTCTAGCGCGCCATAGGAAGAGCTGGGACATCTGGTCTTCTTTCTTTATGCGGATCCTCAGAAACATTTCTTCTATGTCTGCGGCTATGGCGACCTTCCCCTCGCGGAACCGCAGCAAATTCCCCAGCAGTGAGGACAGGAGGTCGGGCCCGGTTAGCAACCGGTCGTTCAGGCTCGTACCTCGGCAGCGGCTAGCGGCGTCAAATACAACCCGCAATTTCCCGGGGTTATTTGCGTTTGATACGGCAAAGTGCGGCAGGTACCATTTCCTTCTGCCGGGGGTGTTTGCTTCCCCCTCGGTCAACTTCACCGCATATCCCCGCTCTATGAGGTGCTCTATTTTGCCCGTGTATGCCGCCGCCAACTGGGGCTCTCTGCCCAATTTCCTCTCCAGTGAGGCGAGCCGGTTCATGGCGCACTGCCGGTTGTCGGGCAGCCAGGCGTCGTCCTCCCTCCATAGAAGGCCGGTCTCCCACCGGCTCGTCCCTGCAGGGCGCGTGGTGCTTTTCATAAGCGCCTCTGCTCGTTGGATGTCCGCGGACACTCGGATTGCGGCGGTCACGCCCAGCGAATCCACGGCGAAATGCTGCTTGATCAGCCTGTCCACCCTGCTGTCCGTGTCATCCTTCTTGGCCGACATGTTGAGGGTGATGCCGCTGTCGCCGTCCCGACGTCCTCCATGCATGATCCAACCGAGGGCCGTTCGTGTAGTCATGCGGCCGCCACTCTCCACCTGCTGTTCACGTGCTGCTAGTAGGTGCACGTTGTCTTGTCCTATTAGCATCCGCGGTTGCACCGGCCGGTGGCCCACTACCGCTTGGTCCGGCAAGTTCAGGTGCCGCACTGTGTTGGCGGAGAGTGCGTACTCCCCACTGTCGCCGCGCACCGATAACTTCACGCGCCGAGAGTTGCTGTCTGACCAGCATGTCCCGTACGCCCCGTGTATGCGGAGTCCGCAGGGAGGCCCGCTCGCTCCCACTTGTTCCGCTATCTCCGCGTCGATAAGCGTCACTGTTGACCCGTCATCGAGCAGCGCGTGGGTCATCACTTGTCCTTTCGGGCCACAAACTTTCACTGGTACCACTTTCAGGAATACGTCCCCCGGCCCGTGGGCCACCGTCGTACTCACTGTGTCACTGTTTGCGGGGTACCGCGACCCGTCGTGCAATAGCCTGTGGTGGGCGTAACGGCACGAGCCCACTCCACAGTTCACTTTTGTTTTGCAGTAACGGGTATAGTGGCCCTTTTCTAAGCACTTGTTACACACACGCGCTACTTTCGCGAGTTCCCACCGGGCGGGAACATCCATGGCGGCAAACTGCGGGCACTCGCCCAATTTGTGGGCGTCACTGCACTTAACACACTTCACGGTTTTTTCACGTTTGGCACCTTTGTCGCCCCTCTCACTCTTGTCGTCGTCCTTTTCCCAAGTCACCGCTTTCTTCTCAAATCCCGCGTTCTGTGCGTGCACCTGCTCACGGCGCTGGCGGGTCGGCTTGGCAGGATCGACTAGGCCGGAGCGCGGGACGGCATTCGCGAGTCGCTTAAGAAAGGCCGCAAACTGGTGGACATCCGCTTGCTCGGGGTTGTCCGCGACTTTCTCTAGCCAGGCGATGCGCAGGGCAAAGGGCATCTTGGAAGACATCTCGCTTAGCAGCGCCGGGTTCAGTAGGTAGTTGTCGGCCAGGTTGCCGAGCGACGTCACCACGTTCTGGACCGTCCCGGAATACTCGACAAGGGCCTCGTTTGTTGCCTCCTCGGAGAGCCGCGGTAAACTCTTCACCCGCTCGTGCATCACCGCGGCAATCGCTTGTGCCCCCCCGAACCGGTTCCTCAGGGTCTCCATAATTTCCCCGACCTGCTCGGGGTCCATCAGTAGTGGGTTGACCGCATCCCTTGCCTTCCCGCGCAGCGCGCGCTGTAGGCGGATCAAGTTCTCAGCCGCCGTCATCCCGCACGTAGCTGTTGACTGTTTGAACTGCGCCAGGAAGGTGGGCCACTCCACCGGGTCGCCGGAGAACGGGGGCAAGTCCTTCGCCGTGGACTGCCGCGCTATCAAAGCTGCCATCCGGTGGTCCTCCTCGTAGGTCCTCGGCGTAGCTCCGGACTGCGAACTGCGGATGGCGTCGGCCACCACGGCGGCGAAATGTGCGAAAGGGTCCGGTCCACGGTTGACCCAGTCCTGCGTCTGCCGGGCGGTTTCCTCCGCTGTGGGACGGCCCTGGAAAGGGCCCGAGCCAGGCAGGTGCCCGGTTGGCACCGAAGATGCGGGCGCCGCCGGTGGCAGGTCGGGCTGCGGCGGTGCAGCTCCGGGTTGAGCGGCGGGCTGCTCTGGGCCACCCCCGATGTCGGCTGCGGGCTGCGCCGGGCCATCCCTGGCGTCGGCGGTGGGCTTCGTTGATCCACCGGGCTCCTGCTCCTGCTCCGGAAACGTCCGTGACGCCTCTAGCATGGCGATAAGCCGCTCAATCTGCCGAGCGGAGTCTTGTGCTTGCTGCTTGGCATCCCTCGCCAGCTGCTCGTTCCGCTTGCGCTCCGTCCGTAGCTCTCGTCGCAGTAGGCGCAGGCTGTCCTCTGTTGATGGCTCACTGTCCGAAGCTGATTGCTCCTCCGCCGAGGCGGAAGCGCTCTCCGGAGCGGGGGCGCCAGCCTGTGCTCTCGCCTGGTCCACGGCTGGAGCAACGGGGCTCGGGCCGGGGCGATCGGCACCGTCATCTTCACCTCCTCTTCCTGACCGCAGGGACCGGGGCATCGTAGCGGCTGGTGACTGGATCCGGCTCGAAGGACCACTATGTAAGCGACGTTTCCGCCACTCACATAGACTGTAGAAATAGGGGCGCCGGTCAGTCCTGGGTAGCCGCCGAGATACTTGTCAATGCACCGGAGCGGCGGCCCTTCTCGGGGGAATAGCTGGGTCCCGGGGAAGCAGAAAGGAAAACTCCAAGTTTTGTCCAAGTCCGGAGAGACGTCCAAGGGCCAGGCAGAGGAGGCGGAGAAGTGCTTGAGACGGTACCAGATCGAGTTGTATGTATGCGTTGAGTGACCGTCGTTCCCGAGGTACCGCTCTATTTATAGCCAGACCCGCCACTCTCGCCACCGGCGGGGGCGGACCCGAATTCTTGCCCACTTTTCCGGCGGTTCGAGTTTTGGCGGGTCATAACCTCTGCTGTGTTCCACACAGCAGAGATTGCTATTGTCTCAGCTCTTCCCCTTATCTTTCTTCTCTGATTGAACCCCCTGACCTCTCTCCTCATAATTTATTCGATTTTATATAGTGAATTACATAATATTTGGCGGGCCCCCCGTACCCACATTATTCGGGGGAAACTTAAATAATTTCCTTAATTCTAGGTGTACATGTTTTATTTGTATACATTTGCATAGAGGAGAGTCCGGTCTATCCATCCGTATTATTTATTTGGCGATAGATTAGACCGAACTCTCATAATTTAACAAAACATGAAAAACATTCCTCGTTTTCAGAGGCTAAATTCAACGTTCCGCTGGATGGAGCGTTCCTATTGGTCCGCCCGGAGGGTAGGTGCGGGGAAGGGTAGGGAAGCGGAGCCCGCCCCTCCCCCGCGGGTAGTTTTTTCCCCTCGGGGTGGACACCAGTGGCGTGCCGTGGGATCGAAAGTAAGAGCGCCAAAGAAAAAACCCGCTCCCGCTTCCGACCCCTCTAGAGGGCCTGTTTTACTAAAACTTATCTTTATTAAATATATAAAAGGTTACATTGTAGCATGGAAACATAATTTCGCCTTCGTTCTTCACTTTTACATGTAAGTTAGTTGAGAAGAAGAGGACGGCCTGTGAGGGAACTCGTCCTCGTCTTCGTTTGCTAAAAATGGGCTAAATCTTAATAAAGAAGAAGAAGACGTCCTGATGGGATCATCCTCTTCTTCGTGCACCCGTCCGGTACACCTCTGGGACTCGAACCCAGGACCTCTTGCTAGCAAGAGGTCCTGGGTCGCTTATATTGTCTTCATTTATTTAAATTTATATGTGTTTTTATTGAAGTATTTTCGTCACAAAACACGTACGCGGATTTTTTTTTTAATGATTTCATTTAAACTAAAATTAAAATCCCGAAACATAGCTTTCTCAGATAATTTATTAAATGATTTGTAATTAATTGGTACAAAAGTTGTATTATACAAAATTTACTTTCAAAATTTAACGAATCTGCCAACGATCTATGGCATAATCTTATTATACTAAAAATAAACATTTTTTTCTTTAAAATTTAAAACATTCGTGTACTAGATGAAAGAACAATCTTTCGAAATCAATTTTTAGTTTTTCGTGGAAAACAGTCAATACGTCAAAAATTTGATTTAAAAATGACATATTTCCAGTTTTCTCTGGTTCCCTCATAACAAAAAACCGTTTTTTTTACACTTCCAGAATTTGAACTATCTACGGTCAGAGTAAATAATTGTGTGCCCTGCCACAAATCTTATAAAAGAATTCACAACCGAAAGTATCTAAGTAAAAAAATAATAAAATTGTTTTTACTCGCTCTTTTAAAACGCCCCTCACAATCCGCCACGTTCCTCGGTCCGCTGATTTAATAGATTACGGAGATGTGATAAGTTGGATGATTTTGATTTATTACTTCTCCTACGTCACCATTTTTTGTTTAATGTTAAAACAAATGGAATAAAATAAACACGCACCCACTAAATACTCATTAAAATACAAAACACATTTGAAGTTAAAAATAGGAGGTAACAAATTCACAAAAAAGGTAGGTAACTACTTAAGATGGATAACCAGAATTTTTTATAGCCAGAAAATGAATATTTTGAAATTCAAAAAGGATTTGTCAAGTCGGAAGGTCTGAAGGAAGCGTTGGATTTGAAGAAAGGATTCGAGGTCTAAATACTTGACTGAACTGTAAAATCATTTTAATTTTTAACTTAATGAGTTTGACCAGATATTGTAATATTTATTTTTTTATTATTAGCTCCACACAGGAGGCCCTGAGGAAAATGATTACCTTCAGGGCCTTTGTCATCTTAGGGGATACGGTGTGGAGGGTCTTTTGAAAGAAGACAGGATAGGAAGGCCTGGGAAGGAAAAAGGTATGACGGGTGGTTAGGAATCTGAGGGTCAGTGTGTCCATAAGTGACGGACGTGTGAATCCAACCCTCCAACTACAGTGCAATGCGATGTGTCGAGAGAGTCCAGGTGGAATGGTCAAAAGGCCTACCTCAATCAGTCCCTCTCGATCCGGCCGGCACCAAGAAGGTGGGCAGACGCATCTGCTGTCAAGACCCGAACGAACCCCACCTCATGAACCCGGGCACTCCTGCTAGGTCACCAAACGTAGCGAACCACTTAGGGTATTATGTGGCAGGGGTGTTGGTTAGCCAATAAATGGTTTCCGGGGCGGTAAACATAAAAATCGGAAAAGACACGGTCACATCTTGGACTCGAGGTTCGATATACGGTGTTTGATGTGACCGTACCTTGTTCTGATTTTTCTGTTTTCAGATTTTCAACTGAGTTTCGCTAATATTGTCTTCATTTAATTAAATTATTTTGATGATCATAAGTATCTAGTACGGACATGTGCTACTTTATTTATTTTTTAAATTATAAAATACAGGCAATAGAATTTGATATATCATAATTTTAGGAATAACTTGACAATCAAATAAGTTAAACCTTACTTTCATCTTATACGAGTATATAAAAATGCATCGCAGAATGTGTTGCTAAGCGCATAACTTTGGAACGACTGCACGAAATTGGATAATTCTTTTTTTGTTGTCGGGACAAGGTTTTTATAAAACTTCCGGTGAGCTCTGGCATTATGAAATTTGTATAAAAAAATGCTATTGGTGGCACGCGAAGCGGCTATTGCTGTGGAAAGCGGGAGGAAGGGAGAGATGGGGAGGGGAACCAGAGAGGGGGAGGGGAACCTGGGAGAGGGGGGAGGGGGACCTGGGAGGGGGAGGGGAACTCGGGAGGGGGGTTCGTGGGACGGGGGAAGGGGGGGGGAGTGGAATGGGGAGAGGGAAGGTGGAGGTGACGGAGTGGGAACGGGAGAAAAAAAGGGGAGGCGGAAGTGGAACGGGACGAATGGGAAAGGACACTCAGGGAGAAATAATTTCTTTATTAAATGGCATAGCAACGCATGCCGGGATCAGCTAGTTTTAAATATAATAAAACATAAAATTAAAAATATAAAATAGCAACAAAACATTTTAATGGACTTTCGACCGAAATTACGTTGGAACACAAATTTGAAGTAATTATCTTTATTTTATAATTTAAAACACAAATAAATAAAGTAGCATATGTTCGTCCTGGATATTTGCTACACCTTTTGATTAAAAAATAATTATTCAGTTTGAAGCATTTGGCCTAAATGCAACTTTTAGTTTTGTATAAAACTTCCTTTGGCCACTAGCATAGTCGATCGATAATGATTAACTATGTAACTAGCAGTTACAAACCCGCTCCGTAGGTTTTTACTTCTAGGCCCTGTGGGCAGCTTTTAATTCGACTTCACCCAGTTAGTGTTGGTGACCATTTTATAATTCCAGTAATTGGTCCCAAAAGTAGCCCGTTCCTCGGATTCACTGTCATCCAGTGTAGCTAGTCACCGGGACAAAGTAACCGAGATAGAGCAATGACGTCATATGTAATATATTCAATATATTGCAAATTGGGAGACGGGAATGGGTACCGCCGCCCCAGGAACCTTTATTGGATAACCAACACCTCTGCCATAGGTCACCCCAAGTGGTTCGCTACGTTTGGTGATTTAGCAGGGGTGCCCGGGTTCACGGGGTGAGGTTTGTCTAGGTCTTGGAGGCGGATGACCAGGACAAACTGAACCCCATATTCCTACCCACCCCTTAAATCCTCTTCCTTCCCAGAACTCTCCTATCTTTTCTTTCCTTAAAAAACCCTCCACACAGCATCCCTAAAGATGACATAGGCCCTGAGGGAAATTATTTTCCTCAGGGCCTCCTGTGTAAAAAATATCCGGAAAGATACTACATATTCACAAATTCATAGCAGTTATACCTAGGGGGGAGACGTCCCCATCCGAACTGCTGATGGAAGTAGTGACATCTTGGGACGATTTCTTGAATTCGAAACCGAATTATAACAGTAGCTTTGTGTGAAATTCCACGTACACAGATGTTATTTGTGGCGCGGCGTGGCGTCAGACATGCACTCAAAGCTGGATTCTGAAATTCAACCACGCAGACGTTACCGTATTAATACTGTTCGATTCCCGTCGTTCCCTAGTACAACTGCAGATGCTAACCAACGAACTACATTAGTTGTCGCCGAATTTATATAGTCGTTGTGAACTCTTTTTTATTCGACGATCTGCTATTTTCCCAAGGCAATAACTTTGTTTGAACATAAAATGAATTGGTGTGACACTATTATTCTACTTTCCTGAGGAGCATTTACAGCCATCCATCCATGTTTATTTAATATAAATTATGATGTTACGGCGAATGATGAAAAAGAAGGAGACACCCGAGGGAGATCTGGCAAGTTCGATCGAATCAAATGTGTACTTCGATTGGGTAATGTCAAGGGTCTGTATAACAAATGAGTTACCTACGTATGTTTGAGATGACGCGTGAATGAATCACGGATTCAATGTGTGGCGGACTATCCCCTACGCCTGTCCCTACGGGGAAGTTGATATTCGTTTCATGTATAATATACTATACTTGTGTGATATTCGTTTCTTTTTTAAACTCAGTTTTATTGTTAAACAGTTGATAAAATAACAGGTGGTTTTCGAGAAGTGCCAACGCGTTGTGTTGAACCTAATGGTCAAATTATGATCATATCGGTAGTGTTGTAATACCTCAAGGAATATTTTATAGGGCAATTGGGATACTTGCACCCCTCTGCACAGGATACCATTAACCACTCCGCAATTTGAAGGGAATAATTTGTTAGTAAGTAGTTACTTATACCCCCCGTCGTGTAAAGTAAGTTACACGGAATTAATATAGGAATAAGGTCACGCGAATTAGTATATTGTTAAGGTCACTTTTTATGTGTTATTTCACTTTTTATACATTCTTTTTATGTGTTATTTTTAGAACGAAAATTCGATAATAACAATATTTTTTCTGGAACTTTATGACCGGTCAGTTGTTAATTTGACTGATCCGTTGAGTTTCCAACCAGGAGTCGTGGATTCACAAAATAACAAAATAAAAAGCAAACGAAATATCAATCTCGTAGAAATCTATGGTTCCCAAAATTTTTAGTATTTTTTTGTGAATACAGCACAAGTATTCACAAAAAAATACTAAACTGCTCCTAAACATCTGTATACAGTAAAGCTATAGCATCCAATTGTTAGTGGGGAGGAGAAGGAGATGCAATCATAGAATCTTCCACTAAGGAGCGTACCAAAAGAACGCAGTAATATTATTTTAATGAATTATTTGCTAACAATTAATTTTAATGAATTAGTTGTTAATGCAAAGTCGGACTTGAACCCGTAACCTCCATAATCGTGGTTGAGAGGTTTACCCCTCGACCACGGAGGCCTGTTCATTGTTCAATGCTTTTAATGGGTGGCTTTCACAGGATACCGCGAGAACGTTTTCTTCAGAACAGAGTCACAAAGTTAAATGATTGGAGATTACCAATTAAAAAATCATAGAACCTTATGTAAATTTTCAAAGGTTATATCTTATTGATGTAATTTTACTAATTTAATCATCGGCCTGATGTCATCTTGTAGATTTTATCTCTTAGGAGTAAAATCTTGACGCCAATCTCACTAAACTGAAAGTAGCTATTTGTTGTTTAGACAGACCGTTTAATCTCCCGATAAACGCCTAATGGTTCATTACTAGATGTGATAAAACCTGTTACACGTACGTTACACTGATTATAAGGGAAGTCAGGTAAGTTAATGAAAATCTTCCATGAGATCGGACAGAGATAATAATAATCAGTAACTTGAGATGACGAGCATCTACGCATCTCGAAGATACAATATCTTTGTGATAAATAACCAAAAAAATAGTTAAGGCTTTGCCTTTTTAATGCAAGTACCGTTGAAATTGTATTTTAGCTAGTCTCTTGAACCTAAATTTCGTAGAGTTGGTGATACATACTCAAAGATAACCTGCATTTAACTTCGTATAATGTAGATACCTAAAAGAAGGCCATTCGCAAATGCGTGATTCTATCCCTTCCTCCGTCTCTGATTCTTATAATTACTCACTTCCAACACTTACTTACTTCCCTCTTAACATACATCGCACGACGATTTAACGAGTATTTTATAGCACACAAAATAACTAAGGTAATAAAAATAATGTAAATAATATAATACATTTTTAGGTATTCAAATGACATATCTAAAACAGTATGCAACATAGTTGTGAATGATGAACACTTTGAACAGGTGTATGAGTTTGTGTATCTGGGTAGTATGTTTACGAGAGGTGGAAGGCTGATAGAGATATTGAAAGAAGGGTGAATGCCGGTAACTCCATTAATGGTGGACTGAATGCTGTTGGCGCTAATAAAAAACTGTCAAAAAAAGCGAAGCTAGCAGTCCACAATAGAGTCCTGGTACCTACCCTGATGTATGGCAGTGAGGCATGGAACTGGCAGAGGAAGGATGAAAGTAAACTGAATGCTGTTGAAATGAGATCCCTGAGACGGATGTGCGGTAAAACAATGTATGATCGTGTGAAAAATGTGGATATCCGCAAAGAATGTAAGGCTGATGTAAGCATAATGAATAAGTTTAAGAAAGGGACCCTCAGATGGTTTGGCCATGTAGAACGAAAGAACGAAGAAAGTAGTGTAAGAAGAATATACGACGCGAATGTGAATGGTAGAAGAAGTCGGGGACGCCCTAGGAAGACATGGCACGATCAAGTTAAGCAGATACTTGAGTCGGGCCATGTCAAAAGTCAGAATAATAGAAGAGAATGTATGAATGTGAGTGAGGTAAAGAGTGTGTGCCAAGACCGAGTTGTTTGGCGGTCCGTCCTCTCTGCCTACCCCTGCGGGAAACGACGTGATGGTTTTTAGTTAGTTATGACATATCTATATCCTTCATGCTAATCAATAAAAATAAAATAAATAAGTGTTTATTCCAGTATGTGGGGAGGAGAGTGCAATTCCACACATTCCATAAGGGTATAATATACACATTATCTATAATTGCAATATACTCGTGTATCTATTTAGCAGGGGTGCCCGGGTCTATGGGGTGAGGTTTGTCTAGGTCTTGGAGGCGGATGACCAGGACACACTGAACCCTAGTTTCCTACCCATCCCTTAAACCCTTTTCCTTCGCAGAACTCTCCGCTCCTTCTTTTCCTTAAAACAAACCCTCCACACAGCATCCCCAAAAATAACACGAGGGAAATTATTTTCCTCGTGGCCTCCTGTGTGGAGCTCAAGTAAAAAAAAATCTACCTTTCCTAAATCCAAAATCGTTTATCACAGAACTAAAATCATTACATACTATAAAATGAAGTCGCTCAAAATGTATGTGCGCATAGACATTTTAAACTACGCAACGGATTTTCATGCGGTTTTCACCAATAGATAATAATAATAATAATAATTGGATAAAGCGCCGTTTTTGTGAAAAATCACCTCAAGGGCGCTGTACAATTTATTAGGAATGCTTAGGTTCTAACTAATTTTACTATTTATAAATGGATACAGAAACATACTTACCTGGCTGGTCACTTTCGATAAACACACTTTAATTAGAAAGTTTATGGAGAAGATACGGCTTTGCACGCGGAGGACATTACAGTTAACACACTGGACATTGCATGATTTTACATTATTTGCTACCTTAGTATTACATTTATGAATAGATTACTGGCAAAAGTAGAGTTGGTATTTATTTTAAAATACTGGAGAATTTAGGACTATTGGAGATTAGTGGCAAAAGTATTGTTGATATTTAGGACTCTTTAGGGCTGGAGAATGTTCATGAAATGACCTTCACAAACGCTTACTTTTTTTTTATTTTTTTAAATTTTTTTTTTTTTTCTACGTTTTTACAGGTTAGATAGAGTGATTCAAGAGGAAGGTTTATATGTATAATACATGCTTATTATAGTAGAGAAAAGCCGAGAAACTCAAATATTAAATTCAGGCAAAATTTATTTCAAAACTTAATAAAACCTATTGTATGAATCAGAAATGTTTTTTATAATGTAGGCACACATCTAAAGTATTGTTTTTGCTTAATTTTTGAAGATCAAATCAGGTAGGTGACGTCTACCATTCTCCATACACTGAGTAATTCAATTTCTGGCGTTTGTCATGACTCTTACCTGCGTATCAGGCGTTATCCTAGCACTTTCTTCCTGGATATTGGTCTTCAAATCTTTCAGGATCGGGACAAAATTTTATAGTTTCATCTCTCGAACAACACTGGCGCTCCGCTACGACATCAACCGACTGAATGGTGCGCATTTTAAAAAGGGAAGTACTAACAAGCAATAACAAATGTGATTAAGTTTGAAACAAAGTAGAGTATTTAGGATTTATTCCATTTGATTTACTGATATTTTGCCAAGTTATGGATTTGGTGTGATAATCACTATTTAGTTTTACTAAACAATTAAGCTGTTGAACTTGCAGTCTAATTACCGCGACGGTCTCATTTCTAACAAAATAACGCAGCCACCTCGCGCATAATCCTTTTAATACACACCACAGTCCATTATTCTGTAACAATGGCGCTAGAAAGCACAAACCAGCAAACAATAAACAAATTAATTGACCGATCGCGATGGTTGGAAATATTTGAACCGTGATATAACTGGGCGGCCATTGCATGAGATTACATCAGATCAACCGAGTTCAACCGGGAACAGGGTGTCCCGTTTTGTTATTCAATTATATTACCACGCTATTCACAATATGCTTGGGACTGAGAAAATTATCATAATTTACAAAGCTTTTGATTATTAGATACGTTTTTAGATTTTCACGGCCAAAAGTATTTTCGTTATTTGGTTTTGGAGTGTTATGCCGTGTTGCGCTACCTCCCTCTTTAGCCAACGTTTCGGACAGCGTTATAATGTCCATCATCAGGGCAGATGTGTAATTGTTAGTGGTGATATGTGTGCTTATGTACTTGGAAGTGAAACCGTGTTGCCAGCTCCACTCCACTACGAGCTGGTATTACTGTGCACTTCAAAATGGTTATAGATTTCAGTTAGCCTCCGTAATCAGGCGTGCTCCAATAGGAACTGGTCCCAAAAAGGCCTGTTCCTCGAATGCGCTGTCATCCAGTGATCTCTAGTCACCGGTACAAAGTAAGTGAGACTTTCAATTATTGTTTGGTGTGATCCTGCGTAATGTTTAATAATAAAGTGAGTGGCTAAAAAAATATGTGATAATCACAATTGAAACTATATATTATACTCGTAAGTGTGCGTTTCCAACGATACAATGGTGATTTTTATTTTAGAGTTGACATTAAATTATTATTAATATTTTAGTTTTGAATCGCTTATCTTACAAAATGCGCCTCCACTTTTAAGTATGCATTTCTAATAGTACGATGCTGATATTATTTTTATCTTTGTTATAAACTGCGCCTACACTTAATTGCATTGTTTTATTTAATTTTAAACGCAACATTGTTTTATTTGTATCTTTGTTATAAACTGCATAAGTATGCATTTTCATGGTAGGATGAATATATTTTATTTTATTTTAAACGTAACTTTGTTTTGTTATCTTTGTTTGTTACAAATAGTGAATCTACTTGTAAGTATGCATTTCCAATGGTACGACGCTGTTAGTCTTTTATTTTAAACGTAACATTGCGTCGTTTTTGTATTTTTGTTATAAACTGCGCCTCCACTTATAGGAATGCAATTCCAATGGTACGATGTTATTTTAAAGACGAAAAATAAAAAAAATAATAAATGAAATAATTCAAGAGTTTCGATGTAGTAAAGCTGGCGGCAGGTACCGCATTACTTACAATGGAAGAAAATAATTATTCGGGATACAATATTGGTGATATTTTTCCGTATGTGTATGCGTGATTGCAATCAAAAGTCAGAATGCATTGTCATTGACAACGAGTCAATTTGCCGAGTTTTAGGCTCGATTGGATGTCGGGAAGTGAGTTTATTTTCACTTGCATGATTTCACTTCTTTTTTACAAGAAAACAAAATCGAAATTCGAATTTATTGAAAAAAAGGCAAGTGATTTTGTTTTCAGTTTTTTTAAAAGAAGACTGACATTAATTAAACTGACTGTAGATTCAGTTCTAGTGTTAAACGTGACGTATTCAATACTAAAAAGAAATACCATGTTGATAACGATAGTTTGTAGCAACCTGTATAGTATTATAGTCTCTACCCTGTATAGTAGGTATGGGATATAGAGCCGCGATCCGGAAACAGTGGTGATTATTGGCGTGGCGGCACTTGTTGTTTTATAGAAAAGTGTTCTTAATTTGAAAATTTGAATTAATTCCACCGTTCCGTTATCACTGTTTTTGTTTGCCAGGTAATTTAAATATTCAAACACTGCACGCACGTACAGTTCCGGAAATGGGTAGGCATATCCGGCCTACCTACAATCATTCGTTAGTTGCAAACTTGCTCTGAAAAGTGTTAATGACTCGATTACTTCAATAATCCACAGTACGTCTTTACGGCTACTGTATCAAAGAGGAAAGCTTTGACTATAATCTTGAATTCCATTCCTGAATAAAAACAATTACTTACAAACATAGAGAGCTGAAATCCCCGTTCCTGGTAGTCTGGGTGTCATTTACATAAACAGTAAGTTGGAGGAACGACAGTTGAGATGGTATGGGTACATATGACGGAGTCCACCAGCCCATTCAGTGAAGCAGGAAATGTCTATGGAGCTTCATCGACAGTCATTCAGAGGAAGACCAAAGAACTCCTGAATGACTCGATGCTCCCAAATATTATAGAGAAATGGCCTGGATGAAAGCGATACCCAGAACCGAAGAAGTTATAGCCTGAGGACGAGAAGAGCCGACCCCAACCGCCTACCTAGGCAATGAGTTGGGACAATGCAAGGAGGAAGAAGATAGATAGCTGAAATCCCCAGCAAATCAGACATAAACAACCTGCCTCTTATTTTGAAGGTGTGCAAAATTTCATCGATCTCGAAATAAAACTGTAGATTTGTACAAAAAACAAATCCACACCGCCCTCCTAAGATTCCCAACTGCTCTCAACCGCCTGGAGCCAGTGAGACCATGGCATACCCAATTGGGGTATGTTGGAGACTGAAAGTAGTTGGGAAGGGAAGGAGATAGGCAGAGGAAGGTGGAGACGTGCCTGGCTATTCAGATCTGGAAAACAAACACTGTAACTTTTCATTTCTGAATGGTGGTCTTACACCAGGGAGATACTGAGAGCATCTTCCACTCTGGAACGTGGCACAAATATACCTTATATTATTTAAAATCGTATGTAAATCGGGTGTCCGCCACGCGGCCGCCCGCCCATCACATTCACTCTTCATTATATAAAGATATAGATAGATTTTCAAAAACGCAACTAAATTAAATTAAATATTTAACAGTAAGTAATTTGCAGTTCGTTCAAGTTAAAAATACGCTTACGGTGGAGAATATTCAAATTGAAACATTTAAAAAAAATACTTTTGTCATGTTTAATGAACGGATCTCAATTCTAGCGAGGTACTTTTTAATCAAACTTTTCCCTATGGATTCCTCTTTAATCTTTCAAACATCCCATGATTTCAAGTAGGTACAATTTACCCATAGTATAATCTTTCTGAGCAATAAAACACATCATAACAAAATGGAAATAATATAATTCAGAAGACAGGCTTGAGGTCTATATTGTGCTGTGGCAGATAAACTAGGAGAAAAACCATTCGACGCCAACTCAAGATCGTGTGAAGCAACTATTAGTCTATAAAACCCTAGTATTTATTTACAAGTAAAAAAATAAAATTATAATATACTATGTTGAATAATGTGAATATTAAAAGTACAGTCCTACCAGTTGCTATCCTACGAGAAACAGCAACGATTTTTCCTAAAACAAATTTATCGTGAACACAAAACAATATCATTACATAGTATAAAATGAGTCACTCAAAATGGATGTGTGCGTTAATCTTTTAAACTACGCAACGGATTTTCATACGGTTTTCACAAATAGATAGAGTGATTAAAGAGGAATGTTTATATGTATAATACATGTAAATTATATTAGAGAAAAGCCGAGAAATTCAAAGAAAACATATTTTTGTGCGATTTAAAACGGCTGGCGGGCCTTACTACAGTCACTTTTGAAATTCGTTCTACGGAAGAAATTGGAAAATAGATGTCCTAGAGTAAGTAGGTATTTGATTTTCCCTTTTCAAATATCCAGTATTGCATTGCAAACATTGCATAATTGGTGGCGAGTTAATTAGTTTATATGTATATAATGATTACATGCTTATTATAGTAGAGAAAAGCCGATAAATTCAAATATTCAATTCAGGCAGCGGGCAGCGGGCAGCGGGCAGCGGGCAGCGGGCAGCGGGCAGCTGGCAAGCGGGTGGTGCGGATTTTATAAAGATTGGGTTATGGCGTTGTGTTTCGTTAGCCACAGCAACGTGTGGCCGGGTCTGCTAGTTTATTATAAAGGTTTTAAAATGTTCAATGAACACTCTATGAAGTTAGTGTCTTGAAGTATTTCGTGGGTTATGGCTCAATGTTATTAAGAACAAATTTTAGTACTTATATAACAGAATATTATAATAATAGTTTTAGAGCAGATATACACAAGACATAAGGTGTAAAAATTTATACTTGAATAAAATATACTGTACATGTCTCTGGGCATGATGAAACTTTAAAAAGTACAGTACCTAAAATTAAAATCAAAAGCTATAGGTATCGCAAGAGTATATATACAAACACCATAATCACATCTCCAACATTTTAGAAATTTTAAGTTGTTTTTTTTTCTCACCATTAGATTGAGTGTTCCGTGGCCCTTATTTGAATATAAACCATTGCGTTAACTCGAAACGCACCATGACTTTACCATCACATGGGTGTTGTTGAAATATTATACATTTCTACTTGCCAAGGTGTGAATATAATACCGCATTAAATACGTCCAATGAAAAATGTATATTTGTAAAGGCCCATTTTTATTTAAAAGGCATTTTTATCTAACAGCAATTAGCGTGTTTCTTCAGAAATGGTCTGGCGGCGCGAGGTTATATTGTAATATTAGTAATAATAAACGTTGACTGGTACCTTTTTGACGGGAAAACTTCTTTAGCGCCGTTGTGATTTCAAACTCGATGAAACGAAAAATCGAACTATAAAAACAGACAAACACATATGAACACCGGAAACTTTAAAGGGTGTAAGTGGCACTAACAAAAAAAGGAGGTAGACGGGAACTTAAAGTATGCTCAAAAATACAAAGAAAAGCCTTTATTTTTTTTTATGCCAAATCAACAAAAGAATATAACATATTCAGTTGATTTGGCATTAAATTAAAGTACTTTATATTCCCGTCTATCTCCTTTTTTGTAAATGGCTCTTACACCCTTTTAAGTTTCCGGTATTCATATATCTTGAGGATTCAGCCTGCGAGAGAATGAAATAAACTAATCGGTCTCCTCTTTAGGCGGTGCTTCGTAGCCTCTTGTCTACTTTAGTTGTCCGAAGGTTTCACTTCTACCGCGTGTGAATTGACCACTCTGATTTTTTTTAAATTTTTTATATGGATAAAAATATTTTACATTTTATAGTATTTAACAATATTTAACAATTTGGCCTCACTGGGTGGCTTACCGTACTGAGGCCGTGCTGATAATTGATCTGGGTTCGGGTTCAGGTGGCAATTAAAGATTTTTTTTAATTTCTATTGAAACAGAAATTTCAACAAAAGCTTTAATTTAAAAAAGCATTCAAACATTTTAATGTTTTTTGGCGGAAGGTGATTTTGGCGGTCCTGTCAGGATACTTACGTGGACTTCAAACACGTTTGCCAAAAGGATGGTCGGTATATTTAAATAAATAATATGATGAACGTTTGACTTGCATTTATTTACACAAAACCGACACAGGTTATTATTACATTTATCAGAAGGATTTAACATACGTAGAAGGTAGCGTGCAAATGCGACTCGACGGCCGGGCCGTGGAAATTACAGGCAAGTTCGCCGTGTTTCTAGTACGGGGTTTCTAATATTGCCCGTTCAACAAAACATTTAAATGGCTATTCAATTCGTTCGCTGCCTTCCGCTACATACCTCCACCCCAGTTTGTAAAACGATAACAAAAGTAGGTTGGGAAAAAAATATATCCTGTATAATGCTATGTTCTTAAAATTAACATATACTTAATTATAACATGTCGTATTTTACAGAATAGCTATTTACATTTTTAATAAGAGAATGCTGTAAAGTTTGCATCGACAAACATGTTGTTTGGAGCACTGAGAATTGTATGACCTAAGATTGAATCATTATTTATTCATTTTATCTGGTTACTTAAGCTTATTGAGCAAGTATATACCTATATATAAGGCCTGTATAGTTCTGAAATACCAAAAATTATTAATATAAAGCAATTTCCCTATCATTATAATATAAAAATTCTTTTTTAAAAACTCTCTTAACTTTATAATCGTGTACGAAATGCATGTTTTTTTTTATTTTATTCTTATTCTTAAACAATATAAGGTTGTAAACTTTTTACTTAATATAAAAAAATATATGGTTGTGTTCATGAAACTTGGGTTAAATTATTTTATGTGTGGTATTATATCCATTATATATCTTATTGACTGTTACCGAACTTTCATTAACAAACAAGTGTATATTAATGTCAATGAATGCTATTGACATTAATATTATTTAACATAATAATCTCTACACCTTTTTTATGTGAATACCTACCGCACAATAGTCCCAACCATCTGAAGCTAACAAATGGTATCCCCGTTTGGCGAATGTTGTGTGACTGTAGGTAGTGTGAAGGGGAAGGTGATAGGGCAGAGAAATGTCGAAAATTCAGACTTGGTCACAAAACACGACTAAAACCATTTCAAGCAAAGTTTCAATTCTGAGTACTGGTCTTACACCAGGGCGATGCTGAGATCGTACTCTCAATATCTCAACCAGGAACGTACCGAAAATATACATTTATTATTTTAATTGAATGAATTGTGAATTAGTATAACTAAAATCAAATTAAATTTACTTGCGTACTTTGGGATTTTAACCCGTGACTTCCGAATTGCTAGTTCGGGGCTTTTCCCCTCAACCACAGAGGCCTTCTTCGAAATTAAAAAATAATTTTATATAATATATTTTAACATTTAGTTTCATGAATACCCAACGAAATCTTTTTTTTTATTCCTATTATTGTAAGCTGACAAAGTTGCTTGTTCAATTATGAAGGACATAGCTAGCAGATGATTGAACCCGTTAGCAGATGATTGAACAAAACGCATTTGTCAACTCGGCTACTTTACGGTCTTCACTCTGCCACTAATATTTTGTTTTAAAATCAATAGGCACAGAAAACTATTATAAAATTGATTCTTAGACTACCTCTAATTACAGATTCGAACTTAATCTTCAATATTATGAATGTGTTTGACGTTCGGCAGATACATGCAAAAACAATCCTTACTCATCTATACACAAATATACATAAATACTATGAAAAAAGATTAAATACTCGCTGTACTCGAAATAATGACAAAGACTTACTACAAATCCCCAAAACGCATACTACTTTTGGTCAACGAAATTTCAGATACCTTGCAACAAGACTTTACAACATTCTTACAGATAGAATAAAAAAATGTGATTCCCAAAAAAATTTCAAAAATAACATAAAAATTTGGATCAAAAATAATGATAGGGCCTTTACCGGTGCACTCACCCAAATTCGAAATTATTAATGATTTGGTATTATACAATGGAAATATACAAGCAATGTATTGGTTGCTTTTATTTAAAATTATTATTAATGTAACCAATCTATTATGTGATTACCTTTTTAATAAAAGTGTAGGTATGTTTATAAGTATTATAAATTGATTTAAAAATTACTGCCTCAACACAGGCTAGCCTAGTGAGACAGATTACTGAAAAACCAAAATTTATAACTATTTTCTATTTTTCATTTATCTACTGTTCATATTTATATTTTTTTCTGTAGACATCCTTTTGTACTTGTGTAATTTTAAACCACTGTAAACATAACACTGAAGAACTTTTTTAGTTATAATCTTGCAAATTTCATTCAATAAAAATATATTTTTATTATTATTATAAAAATTCAGGTAGTCAGTTTAGCAGACAAGTGTAGCGCGATTCAAAATGTACATTTATTACTGTTATATACATATACAGCTACAATTTAAACACATAAAACTTTTTCAAACACATAAACTCCAACAGAAGGCTGAAATAAATCCCGAATTAACTAATAAAACAATAAGCCGTGTCCTTGTACAGACATAATTCAATTAATATTCGAGCAAATTGACCCTTTGGAATAACAAGGTTCCAACTGACGATTTGAGCTGATTTGAGTTATTGATTGAATAATGTCTCTACTGCACCGTTCTTTATTTCTTCTACATATGCTAACCTCAAATAATGCATATTAAAGAAAATAGAACGTGTTAAAAGTTCCATCTGCATCACTTATTTACTGTAATTTGTGAAACAAGATTTCAACTGTTGGTGAAACCTTGTTAATTCATCTTTAAAATTTATATTGAAACATCACTTCGCACTTATCTATGCAGAGCGTTCCAACAGACGAACCGTTAAACCAGGTACAGATTGCTGTAATGTAACTTGCAATGTAACATGAAAGGAACATTTCATAAGTGTGGACGCAGCGCGCGCACGAACCGAGCATATATTGCACAGTGTCAAATCTGAAGTTAATAAAGTTATTATTCAAAAACTGACAAAAACCCCAAGCTACCTACAGTATTGCAACCTATTGCAACCGCAAGTAAAATAAATATGGATACAACTTGCAAGATTTGCGTTAAGCATCTAAAAGAGGCTGAGTGTATAAGGTGCTCAACCTGCAAATGCACTTTCCATTTTGAATGTGCCAATATTACGGCAAGCGTCTACAAACGCATGTCGCAAGGAAAAAAGGATGCATGGAAGTGCAATAATTGCATACAAATCCTGGTCAATCCGGAAATTCGCACTAGCTCCACTGACCACAGCAATGAACTCCTAACTGTAGAGATAAAAAAAATGTCGCTGCAGTTAGAAAAAATAAGCAATAAAATGGCTGAATTTGAAAAGGTGATAATTTACAATAATACTATCATGGACGATTTCTCAAGCAAAATTAATCTAATCAACGAAAAATTAGCCAAAGTAGATAAGCTGGAAATGGAAGTCTCTGAGCTGAAACAAACAGTTTTCATGTTAGAGAGGGGAAATAATGAAAGGGAGCAGGAGCTTCTCTCTAACAACATAGAAATACATGGAATGCCGGAGACCACCAATGAGAATCTGCCTACAATGATGTCAACTATCGCAACAGTTATTGGATGCCCCCTCCATCAAAACGAAATTGAATATGTTAGCAGAGTCAGCAAGCGTAATCATATTCAAGACAGGACTGACGGACGCCCGGGAAACATCATCGCAAAATTCACCTCTCGCAAGAAGAAGGACGAATTCATAGCAGCCATTAAGAAGAAAAAAGGAATCACTACCAAGGGCATCGGAATGGCTGGAGCTGATCAGAGGATCTTTGTTAACGACCATCTCACGCGGAAAAATAAATCTATATTGAGGTCCGCCAAAGGCTTTAAAAACGAACGCATGTATCAGTTTTTATGGATACGAAACGGGAAAATCTACCTAAGAAAGAACGATACATCACCTCCCATACATATCTCATGCGACTCGCAGTTAAAAAACCTAATAGCTTAATCACCATTACCATGTTAAATCATCTATCCTGTAACTACTATTTTTCTCCTGATTTTTTTCTTAATTTAATGAATATTACCCTTTTTACATTAACCCCACCTGCTGATAATTGTACTCACTGCTCAGTTATACATTCTATGATATACTCACGCACCTTAATTAATAATTGTATGTTATGCTTTGTTATTCCCAGTGGACTTATGACTATGAACATAACTTTCGAACAAAATAATCAAGTATATTTTGTAGAAACCGAAGTTATTAATGTATTTAACAAAATTTCTCAATGCTTGATTCTTTAATAATATTCTATCAAAATGCGAGAGGTCTGCGCTCAAAAACGTTGGAATTTAGTCAAAATGTGCTGCTCAATAATTATGACTTGATTTTCATTACCGAAAGTTGGTTGGTTGATAGCATCCTAGATGAGGAATTATTTGATAACCGCTATTCTGTCTACAGAAATGATAGGGATATCCATCGCACTGGTAAATCAACTGGCGGAGGCGTAATCATAGGTATTAAAAAAGAATTTTTTGTTACTCCCCGCTCTTGGAATTCAGACGCTGAAGATATGTGGATAACTGTCAATACATCAAAATCTAATCATCATTGTTATAACTTCCATATGTGCTGCGTGTACTTACCTAGCGTCGGTCCAAAATTAACATCCTCAGAAAGATTAGCGTTATTTACTAGCCATACCAATGCCATTTCTGACTTAACGATCCGTTTTCCCCATGACAAGTTTCTAATCATTGGCGACTATAACTTACCCAGTATTGATTGGACTAATCAACAAATATCAACTAACAGAGACCAATGTTCACTCACACTATGTAACTGTTTATCGTTTGCAAATTTAACTCAATTTAACCACTCACCTAACAAATATGGACGAATATTGGACCTCGTGTTCTGTAACACTCCAGCTAAGGTGACGCTTGCAGATCATCCTTTAGTTAAAGAGGATGCTCATCATAATTCATTGATTATTGAACTAGAAATTCCATCCACTAATGCTACCCTCTCAACTCCTAGAACAATACAATTATTCCATAAAGCAGATTATACCGTGATTAATGGGAAACTGGAAGAGACCGACTGGTCTGCCGTTATAAATGCACCGGATGTAAATACAGCGTTAAACTCATTTTACGTTATAATTGAACAAATCATCGATGCATTTATTCCCAAGAAAGTTGTGAAATCTGGAAAATATCCACTATGGTACACGGCAGCCTTAATAAAAATAACAAATGAAAAATTAAAGTTCTTTAGAGCATGGAAGCGAAATCGGAACCCTCTTGACTATCTCTCATTTTCTTTGCTACGCAAAAGGCAAAAGACGGTCGCTTCAGCGGCTTACAAAACCTACATTTCCACGATAGAATCCGGTATACAGCACAATGTTAAAAAAATATGGTCCTATGTCAATTCTCAAAGAAAATCTCCTGCCATTATAAGGTTATCTCTCTCTCTCTCAGGTTATGTGGGTCCTAGCGATCCGTAATGTAGGAAGGTTCTGCTTTTTTTGTTCCAGAATAAAAAAAGAACAAGAATGTTTGGGAATAAACGAAAACAGGTTTCTACTTGTGAGGTTAAATTGGTTTCAGTAATAAAAGAGTTCATTTCCAAAACAACCAAAGCCCAGTATAATTTTATAAAGAACATAACAATGTTGCCCTTTTGAGGGGCCGGGTTTCACATCCCCAAAAACATAACAGATTCTGAAACATAACAGATTCATAACAGATTTGACAGGAATATAATTAAGCAGAAAGAAATATCGTACCTGCGGACCATGGATCTTTATCTAATTCTACACTGACACGAACTCTTAATTTACTTGAATATAGCGCGTTGATGAACCGCGGGCCATATTCTCTCGCAATCTCCAGGATGGGAACCAGGAAAGACCCCCAGGAAGGCCAGAGAATGAGGACTCCCCGCTAGGGAGTAGTATCCAAGATCAGCACCAGTGCTCCGGTTGAGCCCACCGGATGAAACACGATTTCCGTCAGCACACCTCATCAGGAAATGAACGCCGAGTGACCATCCGTCACAAATATGAGCAGCAATAACCGTACCAGGTCATAAGGACTCTCCCTCGCAAAGCTTTTCAATATGCCAGTCGCGATTATGTAGGTAATTTACAATACCGTTATTTCGCGGATAAATATCGGTCCCAATGGCGGCGACCAATCACATTAGAAACAGCGTTCCGATCACATCAGAAAGAAGCGTTTGCAAAATGTACATCGCCCGGCTCGCGATTAAAATCGTTTAAAACAATTTGTAACGAAGAGATTATCCCATTTTTAAATCCAAAACTATCACTAAAGTGACAAGTCGAATCAACACCGGCTTCCCGTACGGTGCCAATTCAAAAAGTAAAAACCAGAGAGAAAAAAAAGTGTTGCCAATCCATTCCGTGCTGTTCAAATTATCAGGTTAGTGGTCAGGTAAATAATTATATCACAAATTGATAATTATTTACGTGACAATTCCCCCCTTCTCACGAAAATGTTTGGCCCCAAACATGAAATCCATGGTTCCGATGTAAAAAAAAAATAAACAAATAAAAAAAATAAAGGTACACTAACTAACTAACTAACCAGAAGATAGGTCCATCAGGTATCCAGAAATTTTACAACAAGTAACCATTAGCAATCATAAACAATAAATCATATAAATCTAGATAGATTGAAAGAACAATGATAATAGGATGGTACGAGAATAAGGAGTCTACAACACCTTCAGCAACGATGGAGCTGGGTGCTGGCATTACTGGCTGAAGTCCAGACCTGTTATTCTCATGACATCCTAACATCGGGAACATCTTAAAAATAAAGAACACAATCAATGAAAAGAAAAAAAAATTATGCACAAAGCATCACTTTTCCTTCAGCAGGAAATTTTGCCATTAAAAAGGAGGCTTCACTTTAGGGTGGTCAACCATCCCTCACTTCACTGAATTTAGGCTATTTATTAATAGCGAAAAGGTAACTATTCTATCTACCTAGGTCCAACAGGTCTAATAGGTTAACATAGAATTTTATTCAACAAAATACAGAACAGACATTAAACCTAGAATGAGGAATATCTTTCAGAGATATTTAACTTAGTTTAATTAAGTTTAAAAAAAAGATTTATAACAATGTAGAACCATAAGTATATGAGTAGTACTTGTGTATTAATGAATTAGTTAGACCAAGATTGCAAAACTTGTCTACTAAAAGTGGTTAGATTAGGGTTTACATTTTTTAGAAATACCTATCCGTACAGGTGGTTACAATAGGGTTTACATAATAAGAAATACCTATGTTTCAAAATTAAAAAATTAGATCAGGTTTTACAATACCAAAGATATACCTGTCTACAAGTGGTAACAATGAGTATCAGTAGGAACACAAAGACAAGCGAAACAGAATCTAGAATGTTTAGCTGAATGCATAGGGATTACAATTTAACAAAAAAAACCTAGCTAATAGTAGTGAACCACTATGAAAAAATATATAGAGTACAAGCCATTTTAATAACTAAAACAGTGTACATAGTTTGCACAAGAAAAAGACTGAGATCACACCGTAGACGGAGATCCTTCAAAATATTACTTCAAAAGTAAGCAAAAGGCAAAATTTCTTGAACAGACAATATGTATTGGTGATCGAATATATTGTGATAATCGACACTATCTAAATTGGTGATCAATCAAAACATTTGAATGACACTAGGTACAAAATTGTGTAGAGAAACACTGGTGTTTCAGCAGTGAGACTAATATAAATATTTTACTTATGACTATAAGCTATACAAAAATACGCTCTCCTGTGCTAGAGGTAGAGTATTATATATTCCATGCTGGAATTACTTAATAGGAAAGTACGCCGAAGCAGTACTACCTTTGTTAGAAAGACATAATAATGTTGTTAATAAACTATGACTTAATATTATTCACTTTAAGGAAAGCTAAACCAAACTTAATTGTAACAAATACTAGCTAAATATAATCTATTTATTATATAATATAATCTATTTATGAAAATATACACATTTTGTATACCAGAAAGTTGCTCAAATCTCTGCTACACAAAGAACTACACTTAAGAATATATTTTGTTCTCTAGTTCCTTGGAGGATCTTTGGTTATAAGGCATGTCGGAGGGACGACAAAATGGAAAGAAAGCTCCACTGAACTAGAGAAAAAATGGATTTAGATTTAAAAGTAGGGAACATTACAAAATATCCGTTAACTGACGGAGTAGAGATGCGATACCAATGTGTGTGCGTGTGTGCATTGCAGTGATAATACTGACAGAAATAATATAGACAGGGTGTCTACTAAAAAAACGAGAAATACTCATATCCAATCTAATCATATATATCACTTGAAAAAAAAAAAAATAAGTCATGTGAAGGAGAGAGAAAAAAAAAAAAAATGACTTAAGGTTTGGGCGCCACTGATCATCAGATCAGATTCTAGTTGAACGAGGGTAAATAACCGTTTATCATCAATAAACTAGAATATTGCGTTTACTCCGACCACATGCTTTGGAGGTACCAAACTCCAAGACACATAACCTGAACAAACACATAAAGAAACAAATGAAATGGAGTGGAAGGTTGGTAGTCTTACACACCACGACATTGGCTTCCTATAATGTACTTAAAGTAATAATTAGTCTAAACGAACGATATCCTTGACGTGAAAATTTCCTACTATTTTTCCTTTCATATCTGCCAAAGTATAAATTAAATCAGAGACTTTACCCTTTATGACATTGCGAACAAATCTAGGTGCCAATTTATGAGAGAAATAATCTGGTCCACTGGATTGAACAAAATTTTTCCTCCAAATGACGTCTCCAACATCATAAATAACCGACTTACGACGCAAGTTGTAGTGTTGGGCATTCTTTTTAAAAGCTTGCAGTAATGCATTAGAAACTTGCTCATAAATTGGAGCTAACTCTTCCAATTTTTTAGCAAATTCACTTCTAGATTGTTCTAGGGTAGTGTCTGCGACACCAGAAGAAATATTTATTTCATGAAATTTTCCGTCAATGATTTGTTCTCTTCCGTGCATGAGGAAAAAAGGCGTGAAACCTGTTGCGAAATTAACCGTATTATTCAAGGCTGACTGAATCTGAGGCAGAAATCTGGACCAATTACGATGGTCAGACTCGGTCAAGATAGACAAGGCAGTCCCGATAGTTTGGTTATACCGCTCAACTACATTGTTTTGCGGGGTGTAATAAGCGTTATAAAAAGGCATGGGAACATTATAATCTGATAACAATTGTTTAAATTCTTTTGAGACAAATTGTTTCCCGTTATCACATATAAAAGTTTGCGGAACACCGTGTACCAAGAAAATATATTGTTCTACATTTTTAACAATGCTTTTAGCAGTAGCATTTCTGAGCGGAAAAATCCAAGTATATTTCGAAAAAACGTCAACAACCGATAAAATGTACATAAATCCCGCGTAACTACGTGGAAGAGGACCAACAAGGTCGATAGACAACATTTGCATCGGTCTGTTGACTAATTTTGGATTCGTAGAAATGCCAGCCGGCGCAGATGTATTTATTTTATGTGCCTTGCACGTTTTACATTTATTAACAAACTTTTTGACATCATTATACATACCCGGCCAAAAATAACGGAGTTGAACTTTCTTATACGTTCTGAATACACCTGGGTGGCAAGAGCTAATAGACTCGTGTTCTTTACTTAAAATAGCGTTACGGTCCTTAAAAGGAACTACCAGCTTCCAAGCTGTATCCTCCTGTAGAGCGAAACGGGACTTAGAGTGACGGAATAAACAATTATCCTTAATTTGAAAATTATTAAAACGTTGAGGATTATTTTTACAATTAGTAAATAAGTTATTGTACCAATTATCCGTGCTAGTAGGAAGGTTGTCAATGGCTCCAATAGTTAAATCGTCTTTACGCGAAAGAGCGTCGGGTACAGTGTTAAATTTACCCTTCCTGTGGACTACGTCAAAAGAAAATTGAGAAAGGCGGGTAGACCAACGTGCAAGTCTGCCTGTCGGATTTGATAAAGACACTAGCCATTGCAAACTGGAGTGGTCAGTTACTACTGTGAAGTGAACTCCCTCTATGTAGGGCCTGAAGTGATTCACCGAATCTAACACCGCTAAGAGTTCGCGCTCCGTCACGCCGTAGTTTCGCTCGTGAATGTTCAGACACCTAGAAAAAAAAGAAACCGGGTGTTCTTCTCCTTCAAAGACCTGTGTGAGCACGCCGCCTATCCCAACGTTGCTCGCGTCACAGTGTATGGTAAATGGAAGTGAAAAATCAGGACAATTGATAACCGGCGCGGAAGTTAATGCCTTTTTTAATTTTTTAAAAGAGTCTTCAGCCTCTGAAGACCAAGAAAAATTACTCACCCCCTTTCTTGAGCCAGTGAGTCTTGTTAAAGGGGCCGCTATTGTGGAAAAATTCTTGATGAAACGTCTATAATATCCACAAAGTCCAATAAATGCTTTTAACTGTTTAGAATTCTTAGGAGTGGGGTAAGTTCGAATAGACTCTAGCTTGACTGGATCTGTGCGAAGACCCTTTGCATCAACAATATAACCCAGATACTTCAACTCGTCCTTACAAAACTCACATTTTTTGAGATTAATTGTTAAACCTGCTTCTTTAATACGTGTGAAAACTTTATTTAACAATTCTAAATGTGACTCAAAATCTTCTGAAATAATAATTAAATCATCCAGGTAGCAGAAAACGTTTTCATCGAACTCTGGACCAAAAAGAGCATCAACAAGACGCTGTAATTCACTAGGTGCATTTTTCAGACCAAATGGCATCCTAACAAATTCAAAAAGTCCATGACCTGGTACAACAAAAGCCGTTTTAGAACAAGAGTCCTTATGTAAAGGTATCTGCCAAAAACTTTTCGATAAATCAATAGAGGTTATAAAGCGTGCACCACGTAGCTTGTCTAAAATGCGCGAAATATACGGCAAGGGGTACGAATCCCTTGTCGTGACGCTGTTAAGTTTCCTAGAGTCCAAGCAGAACCTTGCAGAACCATCCTTCTTAGGCACGATCAAAACCGGATTCGACCAAGCCGAACGCGAACGGCGAACAACACCTAAATCTAACATTTCCTTAAGTTGTGATTCAAGTTGTTGCTGACGAGTTTGAGACAAAGGGTAATACCGTTGCTTAATGGGATCTCCTGTTGTATTAATTTTATGCTGCACTAAATGAGTACGACCCAGTCCACATTTTTCAAACGAAATTGACTTAAATTTATCAATTACATTATTTAGCCTATGATTGTCTTGAGGGGACAGTAGGGAAGCTGATGTGATCTTGCGAATTTCACTTAAAGTATTCTCAACATCACGTCCACTGTTGGCCTTTGAAAACAATTGAGGAGCGATGTCAAATTGTTTCCAAAAGTCGACTCCCAAAACAATCACGGGAGAAAGAGACGGAATTACAAAAAAAATTATATATTTCTTAATACTATTAAAAGTAACTAGTACCCGCATAGTACCAATTACATCTTGATGTTTACCATCCGCGGTGGTAACGTAAGAATCAAGCTTATCTAACTTAAAACCTAAACTTAAGAAAAACCTATACAGTGAACCACCAAAACAACTCACACTAGCTCCGCTATCCAAAAGAGCTGAAAAAACTAAATTGTTAATTGCAATATTAACATGAGGTCTAATATCTTGACCGCTGGTCATCATCGGCATGAATGCGTCCATGTCATGGTCGATGGGACTGGTACTCGAGTTTGAAACTATCGGTGGTCTCCTAGCATCCTCGCTAGCAGAATGTGGGGGACCCCCGTCTAGTTTTTTGAATTATGTCGTTCAGGATTAGCTTGTCGCTTGGTATGATTCTTCTGAGAATCAAACTTCCATTTTCTACAAAACGGCTTGGAATGACCTTTTATATTACAATAAGCGCAAAGTAATTTATTTCTATAAAATTGTGCAGAAGGTGAAGAAGAAGAGGAAGAAGGTGCAGCATTATTATTCAATGGAACGGATGACGGTTTATTCTTGTCTTTGACCGAATTTGCTTCATCGTCGGAAATAGCTAAACTTTTTTCAAATCGCTTACAAACACTAATTAAGGAATTTAAATTTTTATCCTCAAAATAAGCAATAACAAGAGCATATTTCGGCAATAGGCTATTGCACACTAAATCCACAATTTGTTCTTCCGGAAGTTGAACGTTTAATCTTAAATTAGCTAATTGCACGTCTTCAACATAATCAACTACGCTTTGATTATACTTCTGTTTCATAGAGAAGAGAGCTTTTAAAGCTTCGGTTTGGTTAGCGATTGGATCAAAACGAGATAAAATTAGTTTTTTCAGTTCTAGCCAAGTTAAATTATCTTTATAAATGGTACGATACCATAGCAATGCTCTTCCCTCCAAAAGGTCAGCAAACGAAGTGACAACAAGCGGCAACTCAATACGACGACACCTAGATAACTCCTCCACACGTTGTATAAAGTCACGGATGTCTGAAGATCCGTTAAACTTAACACCCCAGCTATGTACGGAAGGATTTGTAGTTATATTCTGATAATAATTATTAGTTATGTTGGTATTTGTATTAGGACTTTCATCACTGCTTGTTTCTTGTTGAGAAGAAGTACCACTAGATTGTTTAAGGTTCCTGTTGTAAATTCGCGCTTGCTCTCTCATGGCGGACAAAGTGGGTTCTGGAGTAATATTAACGTCAGAAAGCATCTGAATCATTTCCTCTTTTGAGGCCCCGTTGATGTTAGACAACGACATTTTGTCAAATGGAATTTATTTATGTAAAAAAAACGAAGAAAAAATTCCAAATGATTCCATATAAAATAGTTAATATTTATGAGATAAACCGAATAACACTATATTAAGTCTGGAAAATTGTTTATAAAGTTATTACGATAACATAATCGAAGTATAATAATGATCGTTTGACATCTGACACATGTCAACAAAAATCGCTATCAGCTGATCTGTAATAACAACTGACATAACCATAGACAAACTTGCCAGCCTACAAAAATGTCCCAAAAATATTATCCGAAAAAAAGAACGAAGCTGTTCTAGTAGGTATATTTATGTTTACGTTACACAAAATTTGAGAGCGAACGAAGCTCAACCGGAAACCAATACAATTTAAAGCAAAGCAAAAAAATGACATAATAATATGCACAAAATTTCAAACTACCGCGAAATATTTCATATAATCCATTATAACGCATCTACACACACACACTGGTACCATTATAACAGTATGAAGATATTAATGAATAATACATATCCAACCTTGAAAATTCGGAAAAAGAAGCAGAAACTTAAAACATAACAGACCGTTAGAATATACGGGCACCAAAAGCAGAATATTCAACTTAAAACGTTGGGAGCGCCAAATATAAGGTTATCTCTCTCTCTCTCAGGTTATGTGGGTCCTAGCGATCCGTAATGTAGGAAGGTTCTGCTTTTTTTGTTCCAGAATAAAAAAAGAACAAGAATGTTTGGGAATAAACGAAAACAGGTTTCTACTTGTGAGGTTAAATTGGTTTCAGTAATAAAAGAGTTCATTTCCAAAACAACCAAAGCCCAGTATAATTTTATAAAGAACATAACAATGTTGCCCTTTTGAGGGGCCGGGTTTCACATCCCCAAAAACATAACAGATTCTGAAACATAACAGATTCATAACAGATTTGACAGGAATATAATTAAGCAGAAAGAAATATCGTACCTGCGGACCATGGATCTTTATCTAATTCTACACTGACACGAACTCTTAATTTACTTGAATATAGCGCGTTGATGAACCGCGGGCCATATTCTCTCGCAATCTCCAGGATGGGAACCAGGAAAGACCCCCAGGAAGGCCAGAGAATGAGGACTCCCCGCTAGGGAGTAGTATCCAAGATCAGCACCAGTGCTCCGGTTGAGCCCACCGGATGAAACACGATTTCCGTCAGCACACCTCATCAGGAAATGAACGCCGAGTGACCATCCGTCACAAATATGAGCAGCAATAACCGTACCAGGTCATAAGGACTCTCCCTCGCAAAGCTTTTCAATATGCCAGTCGCGATTATGTAGGTAATTTACAATACCGTTATTTCGCGGATAAATATCGGTCCCAATGGCGGCGACCAATCACATTAGAAACAGCGTTCCGATCACATCAGAAAGAAGCGTTTGCAAAATGTACATCGCCCGGCTCGCGATTAAAATCGTTTAAAACAATTTGTAACGAAGAGATTATCCCATTTTTAAATCCAAAACTATCACTAAAGTGACAAGTCGAATCAACACCGGCTTCCCGTACGGTGCCAATTCAAAAAGTAAAAACCAGAGAGAAAAAAAAGTGTTGCCAATCCATTCCGTGCTGTTCAAATTATCAGGTTAGTGGTCAGGTAAATAATTATATCACAAATTGATAATTATTTACGTGACACCATCCCCGATCATATGTTTTATGGCGAAAAAACTGCTAATGACAGTAAAGGAGTAGCCAATTTATTTTCGGAGTATTTTGGTTCTGTATTTTCGAATGATCAACCTGCTCATACAAGCAATGCTAGTGATTGTTTAAATTCAAATAGCGTAATTAGCTCAATCGAGATCAATGAAGACATAACTTTCAAATACCTTAAGTCTATCGATATCAAAAAGGGACCGGGTAATGATAAACTTCCAGGAATCTTTATAAACTACTGCAGTAAACAATTGACACCCCCCATTTTTGCTATTTTCAAATTATCGCTATCTGAAGGAACATTTCCCGACAAGTGGAAAACAGCCTTGATTACCCCAATCTTTAAAAACGGCAGTAAAAATGATGTCTCCAACTATCGACCGATATCCAAATTACCGATTTTAAGTAAAGTATTGGAAAAAAATTGTTTACGATCAATTATATTCTACCATCTCACCTTTACTCTCAACTAATCAACATGGCTTCATGAAAAATCGCTCCACAACCTCAAATCTTGCGTCTTTTACAAATTTTCTTCATGCTCAAATGGACATGAGATGCCAGGTGGATGCCATCTACACTGATTACTCTAAAGCATTCGACCGTGTTAACCATTATATTCTTTTACAGAAGCTTTTAGGTCTAGGAATTCACGGTGATCTCTATAGATGGATCGCATCTTATGTTAGTAATCGACACCAAATTACGGTTGTCAATGGTTTCGCATCTTGCTTAATAGAAATCGTCTCAGGTGTGCCCCAGGGGTCGCATCTCGGACCACTCCTATTCAATATTTATATAAATGACATTCTTGTATGCTTCCCAAATAGTTACTTTATATTGTATGCGGACGACATGAAAATTTTTAAACCTATTCAGTCGTTATCCGATTGCATCGAATTACAAAGAGATCTTGATCATTTGTGCACATACTGTGAATCAAACTTATTGTCCTTAAATATATCCAAGTGTCACTCGATTACGTTTACTAGAAATAAAAATAAAATAACCTATCCTTACAACTTGAATAACAAACCTCTAAAATATTTGTCTACATGTAAAGATCTAGGTGTTCACTTAGATAGCAAACTAATATTTGATAAGCACATCGAATACATTATATCAAAATCTTATAAGATGCTAGGTTTTCTATTAAGAGTATGTAAAGTTTTTAAAAGTGCTAAGACTCTGGAAATATTATTCTGTTCATTGGTCAGAAGTCCACTGGAGTATGCTTCCACCATATGGAATCCTCAATATAAGGTGTACGGGACAGGCACTGTAGTCGCCCGCCGCACAGACGATGAAGTGGGAAGTTGCCGGCTGGCCGTTTCGACGCCTAGGGAGAAAGGGAGAAAAATGGTAGGGAGATGGAAAAGTGGGGAAAAAGTGAGGGAAAAATGGGGAGAAATGTGGGGAAAGGGATAAATGGATCGGTGGCACGGGGAAGGGAGGTAGGTGGAGCGCAGCGGTACCTTCGCCTTGAAAAAGACGTTTCGACAAATTGTATGCAGGGTCTTCTTGGTGGGCGGTGCGGCCAGAGGAGAGAAGAAGTGCAACTTGCAGTAGGTAAAGGGAGAAACGGGTGAAGGCGAGGGGAAGAAGGGAGGTGGAGCAGGGTAGAGGGGTACCTTCGCCTTGATAAAGGCGTTCGAATTGTATTATGCTTCAAGGGTGAACAAGTCGGCCAGGCAAGAAGAGAAAGTCGAGGTTGCAGTTGGGTCGGGGAGCGCAGGGCAGGTACCGATGTGTGCGAGATGACGGATGCAGGAACTCTATCGGTCCAGCGATTTTTGGGCAGTATTTAAAGGGGAAACAGCCGGTCTTAGCCTTTGTCTCCCCTTAATTCCGAGAATTGGGATCTCGGAATGGGACCGGGCAAAGGTTTCGAACGCGTCGGCGGTCACCGAGCGTTCTTGCCATCTCGCAACATCTGTCCAACTCTCTACGCTTCCTTGATATTTATTTTGTGAGTTTGCACAATTACATAATTTAAGAAAGATACAGGATTGAACAGATAAGATTTTATGCAAAATGATAAAGGATGGTTTTGCATAAAATGGGTGTAGTTTCATAGAGCCAATTTGTGCAAAATAACAATGCATGGTTTTGCACAAATTGGGTACATGGAGAGAAATAGGAATGGCTTTGCATAAATTTGAATTTGCGCAAAGGTCAAAGGGTTGTAGGTATGTACAACAGACCAAGAAGGCTTTGCACAAATCACAAATTTATGCAAATTAACAAAAGAATGTGTAGGTATGTACTCAAGAGGGAGGAAAAAGGGAGTGGAGGGGTCAAGTTTTGTTTTTTATCCCTTTGGAATTACTTGACCCCGGCAGCTGATTTATTGTTTAATTATAATTTAAATACAATTAAGTAATGGTCAAATCACGTCCCGTACATTCTCCCTCCGGTGCAGTCACGGCTGCACCTAGCTGTCAGGACGTGTATTTGAAGAATTTTGCCGAAGGGTGGCAGAGCGGCTGCATGTAGCGCTGCGTCTGCACTCTGGTTGTGACTTATCGTCTCCGTGTGGTCTCCGTTGTCTGAGGGAGGCCATATCAGCACGGAAAACTGCTCATCCGCAGCGGTGGAGGTCGGGCCGCGCTGTATCAGGTAGCGGCCGATGTCCTTTTGTTTGGTTCCATGTGCCGCCGAACAGGCGGGAATGTTGCCAGAGAATGCGGGGGGTACGAGGGGTGAAGGGCCACGCACCACCGCCCGGCGGCCGATGTCATTTCGGTCGGGCACGTGGGCAAGGCTCCCCCCGTCATTTCGGCCGGGCGTTCGGGCAAGGCTCCCTCCGTCATTTCGGCCGGGCAGTCTGGCGCCAGGCGATACGACAGGCTGTGCCGCATGATTGGCGCTAGTTGGCGCCACAGGCTGCGCTTCAGGAAGGGTAGCAGGGAGCGCGCTTGGGTGCACGTCAAGAAGGGCACCAGAAAGCGCGCCATGGTGCGCGTCAGGGGGCGCACGAGGGAAGACATCAGGGGGCGCGCCTGGGTGCACGTCAAGAAGGGCACCAAAGAGCGCGCCGGGGTGCGCGTCAGGGGGCGCAGGAGGGAAGACATCAGGGGGCGCGTCTGGGTGCGCGTCAAAAAGGGCACCAGAGAAAGCGCCAGGGTGCGCGTCAGGGGGCGCACAAGGGACGACATCAGAGGGCGCGCCTGGGTGCGCGTCAAGAAGGGCACCAGAGAGCGCGCCGGGGTGCGCGTCAGGGGGCGCACGAGAGACGACATAAGAGGGCGCGCCTGGGTGCGCGTCAAGAAGGGCACCAGAGAGCGCGCCGGGGTGCGCGTCAGGGGGCGCAGGAGGGAAGACATCAGGGGGCGCGTCTGGGTGCGCGTCAAAAAGGGCACCAGAGAACGCGCCAGGGTGCGCGTCAGGGGGCGCACGAGGGACGACATCAGAGGGCGCGCCTGGGTGTGCGTCAAGAAGGGCACCAGAGAGCGCGCCGGGGTGCGCGTCAGGGGGCGCACGAGAGACGACATAAGAGGGCGCGCCTGGGTGCGCGTCAAGAAGGGTACCAGAGAGCGCGCCGGGGTGCGCGTCAGGGGGCGCACGAGAAACGACATCAGAGGGCGCGCCTGGGTGCGCGTCAAGAAGGGCACCAGAGAGCGTGCTGGGGTGCGCGTCAGGGGGCGCACGAGGCAAGACATCAGAGGGCGCGCCTGGGTGCGCGTCAAGAAGGGCACCAGAGAGCGCGCCGGGATGCGCGTCAGGCTGCGCATCAGGGAAGACATCAGGGGGCGCGCCTGGGTGCGCGTCAAGAAGGGCACCAGAGAGCGCGCCGGGATGCGCATCAGGGGGCGCACGAGGCAAGACATCAGAGGGCGCGCCTGGGTGCGCATCAGGAAGAGCACCAGAGAGCACGCCAGGATGCGCACGAGGGAAAACCTCAGAGTGCGCGCCTGGGTGCGCGTCAAGAAGGGCACCAGAGAGCGCGCCAGGGTGTGCATCAGGGAAGACATCAGGTGGCGCACGAGGGAAGACATCAGAAGGCCCGCCTGGGTGCACGTCAGGAAGAGCACCAGAGAGCACGCCAGGATGCGCACGAGGGAAGTCATCAGGTGGCGCGTCTGGGTGCGCGTCAAGAAGGGCACCAGAGAACGCGCCAGGGTGCGCACGAGGCAAGACATCAGAAGGCGCGCCTGGGTGCACGTCAGGAAGAGCACCAGAGAGCGCGCCGGGATGCGCACGAGGGAAGTCATCAGGTGGCGCGTCTGGGTGCGCGTCAAGAAGGGCACCAGAGAACGCGCCAGGGTGCGCACGAGGCAAGACATCAGAAGGCGCGCCTGGGTGCACGTCAGGAAGAGCACCAGAGAGCGCGCCGGGATGCGCACGAGGGAAGACATCAGGTGGCGCGTCTGGGTGCGCATCAAGAAGGGCACCAGAAAACGCACCAGGGCGCGCCTCAGGGGGCGCACGAGGATGGGCATCAGGCGGCGCGTCTGGGTGCGCGTCAAGAAGGGCACCAGAAAACGCGCCAGGGTACGCATCCGGGGGCGCACGAGGATGGGCATCAAGTGGCGCGTCTGGGTGCGCGTCAAGAAGGGCACCAGAAAACGCGCCAGGGTACGCATCCGGGGGCGCACGAGGATGGGCATCAAGTGGCGCGTCTGGGTGCGCGTCAAGAAGGGCACCAGAAAACGCGCCAGGGTACGCATTCGGGGGCGCACGAGAATGGGCATCAAGTGGCGCGTCTGGGTGCGCGTCAAGAAGGGCACCAGAAAACGCGCCAGGGTACGCATTCGGGGGCGCACGAGAATGGGCATCAGGTGGCGCGTCTGGGTGCGCGTCAAGAAGGGCACCAGAAAACGCGCCAGGGTACGCATCCAGGGGCGCACGAGGATGGGCAGCAGGAGGCGCGCCTGGGTGCGCGTCAAGAAGGGCACCAGAGAGCGCGCCGGGATGCGCACGAGGGAAGGCATCAGAGGGCGCGCCTGGGTGCACGTCAAGAAGGGCACCAGAGAGCGCGCCAGGGTGCGCACGAGGTTGCGCGCCAGAATGCGCGCCAGGATGCGCGCCAGGATGCGCGCCAGGAGGGGCACCAGGGGCGTAAGTGTGTACGCCAGGCCGGGCACCAGGAAGCGCGCCAGGGTATGCAGCAGGGGGCGCGCCAGGGTAGGTACCAGGAGGGGCGCGAGTGTGCACGCCAGGGTAGGTACCAGGGGGCGTACCAGGGCTGGCACACGGGGGCGCGCCAGGGTATGCAGCAGGGGGCGCGCCAGGGTAGGTACCAGGGAGCGCGCCAGGGTATGCAGCAAGGGGCACGCCAGACCAGGAACCAGGGAGCGTGCCAGGGTATGCAGCAAGGGGCGCGCCAGGCCAGGAACCGGGGAGCACGCCAGGGTATGCAGCAGGGGGCGCGCCAGGCCAGGAACCGGGGAGCACGCCAGGGTATGCAGCAGGGGGCGCGCCAGGGTAGGTACCAGGGAGCGCGCCAGGGTATGCAGCAAGGGGCACGCCAGACCAGGAACCAGGGAGCGTGCCAGGGGGCGCGCCAGGGTGTGCACCGGAAGGCGCACCAGGGTAGGCACCAGGGGGCGCGCCAGGGTGTGCACCAGGAGGAGCGCCAGGGTGTGCACCAGGAGGAGCGCCAGGGAGGTACTGCGTCGCGGTGGGGATGAGCGAGAGCAACGCAGCAAGCTGCCTGCTCATCGCTCGGTTCTCCCTCCGGAGTTGCCTGACCATGGCCTCCGTGGTGAAGTCCTTGGCATCACAGGACGGTGTGTTGCCAGGGCCGGTAGTGTAAGGGCCGGCAGGGCTGGCAACGTAGGGGCCGGCAGTGTAAGGGCCGGCAGGGCTGACAGCTTTGGGGCCGGCAGTGTAAGGGCCGGCAGGGCTGGCAGCGAGAGACGTCATCTCGGGAGGTGAAGGCGTGAAGGCGTGAAGACGGTCATCCGGCTCGAAGGACCATGTACGGGACAGGCACTGTAGTCGCCCGCCGCACAGACGATGAAGTGGGAAGTTGCCGGCTGGCCGTTTCGACGCCTAGGGAGAAAGGGAGAAAAATGGTAGGGAGATGGAAAAGTGGGGAAAAAGTGAGGGAAAAATGGGGAGAAATGTGGGGAAAGGGATAAATGGATCGGTGGCACGGGGAAGGGAGGTAGGTGGAGCGCAGCGGTACCTTCGCCTTGAAAAAGACGTTTCGACAAATTGTATGCAGGGTCTTCTTGGTGGGCGGTGCGGCCAGAGGAGAGAAGAAGTGCAACTTGCAGTAGGTAAAGGGAGAAACGGGTGAAGGCGAGGGGAAGAAGGGAGGTGGAGCAGGGTAGAGGGGTACCTTCGCCTTGATAAAGGCGTTCGAATTGTATTATGCTTCAAGGGTGAACAAGTCGGCCAGGCAAGAAGAGAAAGTCGAGGTTGCAGTTGGGTCGGGGAGCGCAGGGCAGGTACCGATGTGTGCGAGATGACGGATGCAGGAACTCTATCGGTCCAGCGATTTTTGGGCAGTATTTAAAGGGGAAACAGCCGGTCTTAGCCTTTGTCTCCCCTTAATTCCGAGAATTGGGATCTCGGAATGGGACCGGGCGAAGGTTTCGAACGCGTCGGCGGTCACCGAGCGTTCTTGCCATCTCGCAACATCTGTCCAACTCTCTACGCTTCCTTGATATTTATTTTGTGAGTTTGCACAATTACATAATTTAAGAAAGATACAGGATTGAACAGATAAGATTTTATGCAAAATGATAAAGGATGGTTTTGCATAAAATGGGTGTAGTTTCATAGAGCCAATTTGTGCAAAATAACAATGCATGGTTTTGCACAAATTGGGTACATGGAGAGAAATAGGAATGGCTTTGCATAAATTTGAATTTGCGCAAAGGTCAAAGGGTTGTAGGTATGTACAACAGACCAAGAAGGCTTTGCACAAATCACAAATTTATGCAAATTAACAAAAGAATGTGTAGGTATGTACTCAAGAGGGAGGAAAAAGGGAGTGGAGGGGTCAAGTTTTGTTTTTTATCCCTTTGGAATTACTTGACCCCGGCAGCTGATTTATTGTTTAATTATAATTTAAATACAATTAAGTAATGGTCAAATCACGTCCCGTACATTCTCTTCGAGCCCATGTACGGGACAGGCACTGTAGTCGCCCGCCGCACAGACGATGAAGTGGGAAGTTGCCGGCTGGCCGTTTCGACGCCTAGGGAGAAAGGGAGAAAAATGGTAGGGAGATGGAAAAGTGGGGAAAAAGTGAGGGAAAAATGGGGAGAAATGTGGGGAAAGGGATAAATGGATCGGCGGCACGGGGAAGGGAGGTAGGTGGAGCGCAGCGGTACCTTCGCCTTGAAAAAGACGTTTCGACAAATTGTATGCAGGGTCTTCTTGGTGGGCGGTGCGGCCAGAGGAGAGAAGAAGTGCAACTTGCAGTAGGTAAAGGGAGAAACGGGTGAAGGCGAGGGGAAGAAGGGAGGTGGAGCAGGGTAGAGGGGTACCTTCGCCTTGATAAAGGCGTTCGAATTGTATTATGCTTCAAGGGTGAACAAGTCGGCCAGGCAAGAAGAGAAAGTCGAGGTTGCAGTTGGGTCGGGGAGCGCAGGGCAGGTACCGATGTGTGCGAGATGACGGATGCAGGAACTCTATCGGTCCAGCGATTTTTGGGCAGTATTTAAAGGGGAAACAGCCGGTCTTAGCCTTTGTCTCCCCTTAATTCCGAGAATTGGGATCTCGGAATGGGACCGGGCAAAGGTTTCGAACGCGTCGGCGGTCACCGAGCGTTCTTGCCATCTCGCAACATCTGTCCAACTCTCTACGCTTCCTTGATATTTATTTTGTGAGTTTGCACAATTACATAATTTAAGAAAGATACAGGATTGAACAGATAAGATTTTATGCAAAATGATAAAGGATGGTTTTGCATAAAATGGGTGTAGTTTCATAGAGCCAATTTGTGCAAAATAACAATGCATGGTTTTGCACAAATTGGGTACATGGAGAGAAATAGGAATGGCTTTGCATAAATTTGAATTTGCGCAAAGGTCAAAGGGTTGTAGGTATGTACAACAGACCAAGAAGGCTTTGCACAAATCACAAATTTATGCAAATTAACAAAAGAATGTGTAGGTATGTACTCAAGAGGGAGGAAAAAGGGAGTGGAGGGGTCAAGTTTTGTTTTTTATCCCTTTGGAATTACTTGACCCCGGCAGCTGATTTATTGTTTAATTATAATTTAAATACAATTAAGTAATGGTCAAATCACGTCCCGTACATAAGGTATACATAGACTTAATAGAGAGTATACAGAATAAATTTTCGAAATATTTACTCAAGAAATACAACAAAACTTCAAATAATATGTTATCTTTACAAAAAAGACGCACACTGTCAGATCTGATATTTCTACATAACCTGCTTAATAATAAAATAGATAGTCCCGAATTGCTATCTGTCATTGGTTTAAATGTTCCAATGAGGCGTACCAGGCACACTTCACTTTTTCACATAGGATACAATAATACTAACGCAGCACAAAACTCACCAATCTCTCGCGCAATCACATCTTATACACACTATGAAAAATTATTACACTTAGACATTTTCCACAACTCCCTGCAAACATACAAAACTAATTTACTAAATTTGTTGGCGTGATATAATTAATTTTAAAACTTCTTATTTACACTTATATTTTCATTAAACTTTAATTACTACTCATGAGCATGTATTTTTTATTGCTATAAAAATACTCATCTTTTCACTAAACTAATTACAATTTGTTAGCATGTAATTCTTGTTCTAAAAAAAAAAAAATCTCTTTTATCTTTGTATACAATTTTCCTTTATATTATTCTTCTCTTTCATTCATCAGTTAAGTTTTAAGAACTGTTCAAATCCCAGGCGTATTATCCCAGATATTATACGGACTTACGTAATAGGTACTAAAGCATGTAATTACTTTATTTAACATTCCTTATAACTTGTAAACTTATGTACTGTGTATGTTCCTAATAAACAAATAAACAAATAAACAAATAAACAAATATATATAGCAGTGGTTCCCATCCTTTTTCGGACCCGGGACCACTGTACGTTTATTTTTTCGTCAGGGACCACAAGCAGTTGCGTAGCGAGGGGGGGGGGGGGGGGGGGGGGCCCCGGGTGCCACCCGACCGAATTTCACCTCCCACAACCACAATTCTCTAGCCCCTCCCCCCCCCATTTTATAACTCCACTAGGACAAGCCTGTGTTGAGGTTAACAATTCTACAAATTAACAAAATAACACAAAAATAAAATGGGCATTGAAATAACAAAATATAGTTGTACGTTTCTACTGGGATGGGTATCTAGTAAGCTGAAGAAGACATTACATTATAATGACAATACATTATAGTGAACATCATATCGAAATTTTATTTGAAATAAAAATATTTATTTTCAAAGGACTAAGATGAAAATAATAAAAAACATATTATTAACTTAGCAGGAGAAAGATAAAAAACGGTTTAGACAAAATGCTATTAATTAAGAAAAGACAAAGTTAGGGAAAATCAATTATTGGTAATCCTCGGCTAACACAAATAGTACAATCTTTTTAAAAGTTGTCAAGGATTAGATGACTTAATATGTTCTGGTAGATTATTAAATATGAGTGGAGCCTGAAAAAAATAATTTCTTTAACCAAAACAAGATATAGTTTGAATTGTCACAAAGTTCAGACAGAGCCAAAGATATTCTAATACAGAATCCAATATCTTTGGACAGAGCCAATTCTAGTAGTACGAATTTGCTGTGTTCTTCCTGCAATGTTAATATTATTAAAAATCTACAAAGCGTTTGTGTACTATATAGCTGTTTAACATTCATGACATTTATACAAATAATATTATAATATTAGTATGGATGATTCATTAATTAAAACTAACTGCATTTTCACACTCAAAATAATATACATTTAATTACGCATCGTGTTGCAGTCATTCAAATAGTTGAAGCCCGTTTTCTCAGAATGGGATCAGCGTCAGATGGAACCTTGTTATTCCATAGGATCGAAATGTTGTCCTACGTATGATGTAGGTTTTTACACTAATATGCTTCAGCAAATAAGGAAGGATTATCTACAAATCATCTAGTGAATAATTATTCCATTCCACCTACACACTACACACCTGTCCTCTTAAATAACACACGGCAGATTATGAAGATGCCGCACGTTATCTGGCTATGTGTTTACATTAATTAATCCGTCAGCTTAGTATGTGTGATGTGTAGTAGTGGCAAGAAAATTATTAAGCTCCATCTCTAAAACCTTTATTAACTTCCTTGTTAACAAAGCCGCTTTATTATGTTGAACTCCAAATAATCTCAATCAAATAAAGTACAAACAATTTAATCTAGGGTGTGGCCTTGAATAATATAATGAAATGGTTACTGAATCGATTTAAATATTTAGATGTTACATTTGACGCATTTTCTTTTTATCCACTGGAGCGATTATGGTCGAAAAAATGACCACTTTTATTTTTCTGCGATTGATAGAGGTCCAAAATTGGACCACATTTTCCCACCTTTCGTAAAACATTTATTGTAATTATTTAAAACATTTCCTTCTCCATCCATTTATATTAAAACGTGGCTATTGAAATTCTCTATCTATTCTGACCATAGTTGTCGCAAATCCGAGCTTCGTAGACTATTTTAAAACAATGTAAAAAATAAAATTTAATAAAATTTCCGCCGAATTTTTCTATCAGCTGTTTACGGTTAAAATGAAGTCTTTTTTCCATAGATATGCACCTTTTCATTATCAAGTATACCACATACAGCATACAAAAATCGAAAATATTCTATGTTGACTCGAATAAGTACCCCTCTCGGCAGTTTTAAAGTAAAAAACACGCAAGATTCGCGCGGTTATGAACTTTACGTTTTTTATATATATTTTTTATTAATCCTACAAATCTTAATATATAAAAAAGTCTGGTTAGTTACACCATTTATAACTCAAGAACGGCTGGACCGATTTCTGTGATCTTTGATATGTTGGATTTGTCTCCGCCCCGAATGGCAGAATAGCAAAGGAAAAGAGCTGCAGGAATATTGTGATACCTATAACAAAATTATAAATTCGTACACAACGCCATCTCTGATACTGATAAAAACAAAACACGGACAGATGTACATCGATAATTGCTTCATTGTGTAATTTTTAACTTAATAAAAAAACTTAGCTAATAAGTTAACACAACAGTTATTGGTTCCGAGGCGGTACGAAGTTCGCCGGGTCAGCTAGTAAGAGATAAAATATAGGTTAATTCATTGGCTATATAGCATTATAATAAGTTTTCATGTTTCTATGTTAAAATTCGAACGTTTAATTTTTTTTATGTTGGCGGAATATTTAAAAAATGATCTTCTGGGAAATCTCAAGCAATCGAGGCAAATTTATTTATTTCACGTGATCGCTCCAGTGGATCACATTTGAATCAAATCGTCGTAGTATTTCAATCAAGTTCCTTGCTGGTTGAAGGAATAACAAACCGTATCTGTAATAAAATCACATCTATTTTAAAGTTTGTGAAAATGTTAATTTTAATGCTCTTTATATATATATATATATATATATATATATATATATAAAGAGCATTAAAATTAATATGCAGTAGGGCAGACCCGTGAAAAATCACGGTATATACCTCTTCGCCTTTAAAAAGCAAATACGGATAGTATTTGCTTTTTATATATAGGGTAGCGATATAAATGGTTCCCGGGGCGGGCAATGGTACCCATACCCGCCTCCCAAATTGAGGAGGGAGGAAGAGGAATGAAATAGGGGGGGGGGGGTGGGTGGAGAGAGGGGAGGGGCGGGAAGGGGGAAGGGGAACCCGGGAGGGGAATTGGATGTTGGAGAGGACCGGGGGGGAGGACAGGAACGGGAACGCGTGTGAAAGGACACGTAGTAAGCCAATATTGGAATTTAGGAAGGGCAGGAATAAAGGAATGGAATGAGCGATAAATATTTTTTTTATTATATCTTCCTTCTTCTTGCCTTTTCTCGGCTCTTCTTAGATCTTTTTGTCTATTTCTGACTACTTTTGCCTCTTCCTGGATATTGTCCCGTTTCTTTTTGGATCTTCGAGTCTCTTATTGGCTCTTCTTGTCTCTTCATGTATCTTCTTGGATCTTCTCGACTATTCTTGTCTCTTCTTGTTTTTTCTTGTTTCTTCTTATCTCTTTTGAAATCCACTCGTTTCTTCTCGGCTCTCCTTGGCACTAATTGTCTTCCTCTTGTCTCTTCTTGGCTCTTCTTGCCTCTTCTCGTCTCTTCTTGTCTCTTCTGGCAGGCTTGCCTTATCTTGTCTCTGGTCATCTTTTCTTGAATGTTCTCGTCTTTTCTTACTCCTTCTTGGATGATCTTGTCTCGTCGTGGCGCTTTTTGCCTCTTCTTGGCTTTTCTTGCCTTTTCTTAGATCTTCTCGTCTCTTTTCTCTTGGATCTTCTCAGCACTGCTTGCTACTTGTTGTACCTTTTTCGTCCATTATATCCTTTTTCTTTGGTTTTTTTAGTCACCCAAGCGAAATGATTAAATAATTTACTTAAGATTTAACCGAAATTATTATGTAGCGACACCATCGAGATATTATTGTTAGCTGTAATACAAAAGTCAATAATGAAGCCTAGTAAATAATGCGCTACGAATCCCGTGAATTTATTTGCTGAATTAACTGTCTACTCAGGTATGAAAATTTGTAATCAGCATCATTACCGACACGTGTCTCCCCCAGGACTCCAACCTCGGGCATACTTCAAAGTAGTGTGATAGCGGGATTTAGTTAATAACTCGGGATTTCGCGACGCAATATTGCATACTGGAATCCTGGCGCACTTTAATAAGTGAGGGGTAAACCAGCCCCAGTGGGTTCAGAGACCCTGTATTTCAATGTTAGTTTATAATAATGTAAACATAATTATTATATTTATATGATTTGAGATTTTCACGGACAAAAGTAATAAATATATATTTTTTACAATAACTTCAGCCGAGCGATTTTATGTGATTTTCTACGGCTGTTATTTACTTTTTCTATGGGCAGATGTCAGATTTCAACTATGAGCTGTCACATATTTTAGTATAGGCCATTTTAAACCGGCGAAGCTGGCCTTATACTCATAGAAAAAGCAAATAATAGCCATAGAAAATCACACAAATCTGACAGAAGATCTAGTCCGTCAGGAGACTTCGATTCCACAAAAGATATAGAATCGCTCAGCAGGTTCTGAAGAGACCAATGCTATAGGAGGGAGGAAATACAGAAGCCGGCAAATCACTCCACGGTCTGTTGGCTGAACTCTCCGAACCGTTGAAATCAAGAACGGTCGTAAAAGCGACTGTTCTCACGTGCAAATACAAATGTTGGGTGCGCGTATGGCATGTTTCCCATCTATGCACCAGTGCTGGTGGAATTAATGACGCTGGTTCCTTTGAGCATCTTCTATTTAAATACCGGTAGAAGCCGACGCCTGTGCTGTAAAGATTGCAATCCGTTTGTTAAGAAAGGAGAATCTATAAAGCAAACGGCCCGTTTCTGAACACAATCAAGGGTTTTTTCAGGTATTTTAGGGTTCCAAACCAGAGGTGGCTGCCAAATTCAACCATGGGGCACTCTGCTATAATCGTAGATTGTTGTGGCGAAGCGTGTGCTTATGTGATCATCTGTTCAAAGTTATATGTATGAAAAAAAACATTTTATCAAGACAATTGTCTTGGCTTCGGGCACCCAGACACAACTAGAAAATTTATGTACATATATAAGGTAATGGAATATTCCCGGGTGCTTCACTGCTTGTGTCCACTTGTTTTTACGCCGCAACTTTCAACGAAAAAAATATTTACTTTTGTGACAAGCCAACGCTCAACAAAACGTTGAGCAACAACAACGCTGAACACGGAGAAGTACTTACCTACCCGCGCTGAAATATTTGGCATATCGTCGCACCTTATGGAAAGTATCGGAGCATTCAAATTCCCTGCACATTAGTCTTTAGAACAGCAAACCTAAACAAATGGTCCCGTTATTTTACTACTGTCACGCTCCGTATTCCGATAACATTGTGAATTTTAATTCTTAGTAAAAACTATGAAAGGTTAATTCTAGTGTTTTCTTTTACAAGTTTACGTAGCACGTCCGATTGCTACACTTTATTTCAAGTCCTTGCTTTTTACAATTTTTTTCCATATATAAAAGTTGACTACATAGTGTCGCATTTTTCGACCACCAGAGCACATGCTTTAGGCTGGTGATGGGACATGAAATCAATTCCCCCCCAACCCGTTGAAAAGTCATTAAAAGTGATGAAAAAAAATGTATAAAAATTGGTTAAATAGGTTACGATGGGTTAGGGTTATGGCCTTCTTAATAGCTTTTCAAAGAGGTGTTGAGTTTACCTGATTTTATTTGACGAGGAACCCTTTATATAGTGACAAGCTTTTCCTTAAAATAAAATTGTCGTACCAATTCTGTTACGATACACTTTTCCTTGAAAATACTCGAGTATAAAGGCAGGCACAATAATAAACTTGAAGTCTTAATCGAAAACCGTGCCTAGGCTTTGATTTAGGGCTCAGGGGGTAGTACATTACATTGATTTTAACACCACAACTCGGAAGGGAATATTTGTGGAATCCGGAGTATTCCTCCAATGAATGGCAGACGCTTCATCCTGCCATAGAATCGATAGTTTTGGCTTAGCAGAAATGGGTTGTAGTTTTAGCGCTGATTCAGAATAGGAAGTGAATAGAAACGTATTTAGAATAATTATTAATTCACTGTCAGGACGACTTCAAAAGGAATTCAAATTTTGTATTCAGATTCCAATGCTAGTTTAATTAATTTTCGAATGTCTCTGTAGGTTACAATTTATCGAAAACATTTGCATTAAAGTAATGTGTTTTCAGTGAGTAATCTCTCAGAGAGTAATACCGAAAAAAATTGGTTTGAAATTATTTTCCATTGAACGCACAATGTTTTAGTAAGACTTTTTACAATACACATACATCCATTTTTTAAATCTTACTAATCCATACTAATATTACAAATGCGAAAGTGCATGTGTTTGTTTGTTACGCTTTCACGCCTAAACCACTAAACTGATTTTTAAAATTCTTTCTCCAATAGAAAGCTACATTATCTGTGAGTAACATAGGCTACATATAATGGTAAGCTCTGGCGTTTTGAAATAATAAATAAAAATTTATTAAATTAATTACACGTTTTCCGTCTCCTTACAAGAGCGAGTTATTGCTAATGTCAGAAGAAAAGCAAAACAAATCGTTGCCTTGAAAACGGTGTTGACATATTTGTGGGAATTTTTATTCAGGCGTCGTAGTTCAATGAATCGCGGAAATGTATGTACGTGCATAACTTCCGAAAGACTGCACCAAATTGGATAATTCTTTTGTTGTGTTCGTTATAGTGAGGACAATTTTTGTATAAACCTGCTGTTGAGCTCTGGTATTATGAAATTTGCAATTGGCTGCACGCGAGCTGTTTGAAACCTGAATGTACCGGGACTGAATGCGGGAGGGGGAAGTAGAACTCGGGAGTGGGTTTCCCGGGACGGGGGAAAGGGGGGAGTGGAGTGGGGAGAGGTGAGGTGGAGGAGGCGGAGTGGGAACGTGAGAGGGGGAGGGGACGCGGGAGAAGAAGGGGAGGCGGAAGTGGAACGGGACGAATGGGAAAGGACACGCAGGGAGAAACAATTTCTTTTTTAAATGGAATAGCAACGCATGCCGGGTACCAGTAATATATAAATCCATTCAAAACAACCCACTTTTTGCTCCTTTTCCATCTCCCCGGACGTAAATAGTTGTTTCTTGTAAGTATTTTTTCAACAATTTGCCGTTATTGTGATTGAAGCGATTTCTAGAATTCTTTTTTTAAACATTTTTTTCTAAAAACTTTTTTTTTGTTTACTTAAGCATTTACGCCTTTTTCACGGGTCCGTGTTAATATAACAAATAAATTCCGTTTTAACGTGACACAATGAAATTTTTATTCATTAACTTTATGCCCGATATTAATGAATAACAGATTAGGTAAAATTGTTAAATTAGTAATTGTTAAAATTCTGGCGGCTAGCGACATCTTGTGTTTTGCGGTTGAACTTGGAATAAAACTGAATTACAATCATTTAGAATAACAAAAAGTATATTATGTACAGTAAAGCCATAATTTTGTTTCATAATTCCATATTTTTTTAAGTTAGACGAAATTCCACACCAGATATATTATGATTACTATTAAATATATGTATTTTGGTAGCTGAGCTGCATTACCGGGCCGGAATGCTCTCAAGGCGGTTCTACCACTGTAGCGACGATGTCTATTACGAGAAAATTACTATTCAAAACATACTGTACTGCCCTGTACACGTCTGAACTGTGGACACAATACCCAGCAGCGCAATGGGACAAACTGAGAGTGTGCTACTATAACACATACAAGCAACTTATGCAACTACCGAGGTTCTGCAGTGCCTCCACGATGTTCACCGAGGGGAGGGTGCACTCATTCCCAGCCCTACTTCGCCACCGACTAGCCAGCTTCTGGAGCAGGATACGAACTTCAACCAATATCATTGTCGTGGCTGCATCCGAGTGGCTCAGTTCCCCAATAAATGAGCGATGGATGCAGATGATGAGACGAACTCCATGATGGACGATCCCAAAATTCTTTTATCTTTTTATTTTTAATTCTGTCTACTTATTATTTATTTTAATTTTATGCTTATTTTTAATGGTGACCGAATAATTCAGAAGCACGCAACTTCAACACCTCTTTTGAAAAGTCATTAAAAGAGATGAAAAAAATTGGTTGAATCGTCACATTAGGTTAGGTTATGAGCTATTTAAAAATCATAACCTTTAATTTTTTCGAATGGGTGTTTAAATGCCACTTTGTCTAGCTGTCTTGAATCCATTTTTGAGTACTTTTACGCCAATAACGAAGAACTATGTAGCTTTTTTCGTTATTTGTTTTTGGGGTGTCATGCCGTATTGCGCTACCTCCTTCTTTAGACAAACTATGTAGCTCTTGAGTTTGGTTAAGCTGTAAAAACTAGTAATACATATAGAATGAACAATAATATTATAATATCTTACATAAGTGAAGGATGTGGAAGGATTAAAAAATTTAATATTACATGATTTGAAATGAATGTAAGTACAGTATGTAATGACACAGTTTCTTTAATAGCAACTAGTACCGCCTCAGAATCATTAACTGTTGTGTTAATTTATTAGCTGAATTAAATTTAATTTTATAAAAAAAAATGAAATAATTCAACTTTGTATAAACCACTAAAAAGTAATAATATTAAATTATAAAAATATTAATAATATGTAATTTTATTAAGTTAAAAATTGCACAATGAAGCAATTATCGATGCGCAATTTGGAATCCACTCACTATTCAATATTATACCTATCATAATATTGCTGCAGCTCTTTCACAAGATGAGAATTCGTTCCATACAAAATGTACGAGGAAAAGAATTTTCTTCATTTTTTTCCTGAATTTTTTCGATGTTTTAATAGCTATTCTGCTATTCGGGGCGGAGAAAAATCAAACGAATCAAAGATCGTAAAAATCGGTCCAGCCGTTCTTGAGTTATAAATGGTTTAACTAACCCGACTTTGTTTTAAATACTAAGATAAGATTTTACATCTTTCTTGAATAAGTTATTATCGGAACAAATCTGTTTTTTCATAAAGTATTTTATTCCTCTATTAGGGCCAGTTGTTTCACAGAAATTAAAAAGAAACATCGTCATCAAATGGCCATTCAGCGCCATTTTTTGACATTTGAAAGAACCTCTTCAAGCAGTGATTATAGGTGCGTTTGATGACAATGTTGCATTTGAAATTCTGTGAAACAACTGGCCCTTAATATGATTATTATGCAATGAAAGATTTGTGTTTTTCATTCATTTTAATTATTTAAATGTATTTAATCTTTGAATATTTGTAATTTTTTTTATCTAACTAAAGAGAATGAAGGTTATTTTTCCAGGATTTATTAATAATTATAAGTCTTTCTACCGCCTTTTCTGTTATCAGACTTTTTTATAAGCACCTCCCCAACAATAAAACCATTCTGAATTAATAACTGGACTTGCGAAATAATTACAAATACTCTGCAAATTACATGCTTGCTTTGTTCTGGAATAAATACAGTAAAAATAAATCTGAGTGTGCAATTCACTTGCGGTAGAAGTGAAACCTTCAGAAAACTAAAGTAGCCGAGAGGAGGAGACTACGAAGCACTTTTTTAATCAATGTGAAGGATGATTTTCTCCATATTTTTGTCGTCGAATTCCAGTGAACCTTTTCCTATATATTTGGTCATCTTATTAGTATTTGTGTTTTTTTCAAGAGTCGCTAGATGTCACTTTCTTTTGTGTTTTCTTTGTCTGCTCATTTTGGATTGGTTTGAAGATTGGATATTGATTTTACAAAATTTTTTTTTTTTATTGATTTAATCCTTGGTCCGCTACATGTCTGGCCGCTAAGGTTAGTCAGACGCCTTATATAACTAGACCAAAGATCGTGGGCTTATCGTTTTATTTTGGAATCGAGTACCCGCTAAATAAATTAATTATTTTATTCGTATCTCATTCTCTTGCAGGCTAAATTTTACAGTTAGATGAATGTGTTTGTATCTTTTTAGTGTCGCTCTCTTCCGTTTCAAAGAGTTTCAAATCACAACGGTGGTAAAGAAGTTTTCCCTTCAAAAGACAAATATATTTTCTAGATTCAACTACCAAACCAACCAGTTACAAGTATGGCGTAAACCCCGTACCTTTATGATTGAATCCTAACCAGTAAGCAAGTTACGACAAAATTAATCATTGCGAACAATATAACTTCAGTTAATAGATTTTGGGTCAAAGTAAACCAGTGCCTACCGATTAATGCTTGCGCTTTCAATATCTACTGTTAGGCAAGTCTCCCATTATTTGCTGTGATGCAATTTAATTAAAGGCAGTATCGTAAAATACAAGTGTTATTGTACTTTGGGTTTGATTCATTCAATGACTAAATAAAATTATTCTAAATTCAATGGAATTATTACACCATTTTTATATTGGATTCCGAATTTCTTCATGGATTGAAATTAACTAGATTGTCGCATGTTTTTAACATTTTGTTTTTCATCAATTATGTCAATAAATAAATGCCAGAATACAATTAATAATACCGCCTCGGACACAGTTGGGCGAGGCAAATCCAGAAACTGTGTGAGAAGAGGATGGGTCTACCATGGACGGAGGCCAAACAATCAGCACAAGACAGGCACGTATGGAGGAGCCTTGTCGATGCAATGGGTCCCCGACCCGAAGAGGACAAGGGGAAGATGATGATGATGATGACAATTAATTTAACGGGTTTTCTGGTTTAAATTACCGGTAGAAAATAAGTCCGTTGTTAATTTGCTTTCTAGGCATAATTTATTATTACACGTTTTGAAGTGTGTATGTTACAGTTTAAACCCGTTCTTAGTTACAACATGTTTTCTCTAGTATAAATTAGTTTTCACTAAATGCCTTTGTTACAACTAGAATTAACTGCTGAATATCAGTAAAACTATTTCTAACTAGTCAAAACGCGTTTTCTCGAAATGATTCAGTTAAAACTGTTTCAACCGATGTCAAAGTTCATCGTGCTTTATTCTGATTGGTCGAGTGACAACAGGTTGGGTTAGGTTAGGTTAGATTATGTTAGGTTAGAATAGGTTAGGTCAGGTTAGGTCAGGTTAGGTTAGGTTAGGTTAGGTTAGGTTAGGTTTTTAATTAACAGTTATTAAATATTTTAAGCTGTATTTTCAATCCCAATTTCAGTTTTAACAAAGGCGGTTAATAAAAACTAGTTTTAACGCGTTATAACTGAAAACGAGTTTTAAGTGTAACATATGTAAGTTCAGAAAAAAAAGGTACCTAGTACCTGGGTAAGAATTTTGGTGTTGGAATCTCTGTTCGTGACGTAACTTCATACAATTGACCATTACAAAACATCTTACGCCATATTGTCCGACTTTCCTTTTGACTTATTCTATTATCGGAAAATTCATTCTTTCTTTTATAAAAAAAGGAAAACTACACAGTAATAACTGTTGATTTAACTTATATTAGCTGAATTAAATTCGGTTTTTTTAAGTTAAAAATTACACAATGATGCAATTGTCGATGCGTAACTGTCCGTGTTTTATTTTTGTCGGTATCAGAGATGGCGTTGTGTACCGATTTGTATTTTTTACGATTTTTGTACTTTTCCACTTACTTATTGGAAATTTGTAATAATTATTTTATTATTCCTTTGGAGGGTGCAGACATACGTTTACCGTTTGTCTCACTTTTTTACTGTTAGCATTTAGTGTGTAAGAAAGAGGGGCAGTATTATATGTTTAAGAACAAAAGCAAAATAATCAGGGCATTGACATTTGATGTTTTTGAGTTTTTGTTCACTCACTATTCAATATTATACATTATTATTGTACTTGTCGCAATATTGCTGCGGCTCATTCAAAACATGAGAATTCGTTACATACAAAATGTATGAGGAAAATTTTTAATTTATAATTTTTAATTTGATGTTAATTTTTCCGATGTTTTAATAGCTCTTCTGCTATTTGGGGCGGAGATAAATCCAACAAATCAAAGATCATAAAAGTCGGTCCAGCCGTTCATGAGTTATAAATGGTGTAACTAACCCCACTTTCTTTTATATATTAAGTTAAGAATGGGAAATGAACTTAAAGACTTCAAACAACTGTATTTTTAAGAATGAGCCTTCTTCAGCGGTTGTTCTTTTCTAGAACCTGAAAGAGTGAGATAAAGGACACAAGAGTGAAAGCAAGAATTTGTGTGCGTCTTCATTAAATTCCAGCGTTAAGCGTGAGAGGTTTAGTGTGATTTTTTTTACAATAGCTCCACACAGGAGCTATTGTAAAATGTCATCTTTGGAGATACTGTGTTTAGGGTCTTTTGAAGGAAAGGAAGGAGAGGTAGTTCTGGGAAGGATAAGATATGAGGGGTGGTAGGAATCCGGGGGTCAGGAGGTCCAGGAGTGGCGGACGTTTGAATCCATCGCTCCCTTTGCGGTGCAAGGCGATGTTCCAAAAGAGTTCTGCTTGAGATATCACAAGGTCTGTTTCAAAAAGTCTCTCCTGCTCCGGCCTGCCACGCAGCTGGTATCTGCCGCCAAGACCCGGACAAACCTCATCCTATGATCCCGGGCACCCCTGGTAAGTCACCAAACGTAGCGAACCAATTGAGGTGACTTATGGCAGAGGTGTTGGTTATCCAATACATGGTTCCCGGGGCAGCGGTCCCCATACCCGCCTCCCAGTTTGATAAATATTTTAAGTCGGTAACTTTGTGGAAACATTTTCAATTTGTGAATATAATTCAAACCGAAGCCGGGCTTCAACTATCTCCACTGGAATAAGAAGGATGATGAATATCACATTTTCAATTATAATCTTCAAACATAAAACTTTATAATGGGTAAAAAATAAGATCGTATAATGAATTTTAAAATTGCCAGATATCAATAAATTTTTCCCGTCTTAGAATAATTCTTAAGAGGGCATTACCAGAGAAAACCGGAAATACTTCATTTTCAAAAAAGATTTTAGACGTATTGACTCTTTTCCACAAAAAAATTGTAAATGGATTTCGAAAGATTGTTCTTTTATCTAGCATTCGCATGTAATAAATTTTGAGAATTTTTTTAATTTTTATTATAATAAGGTTATTCCATAGGTCGTTGGGAGATTTATTAAATTTTCAAAAAAGATTTTGTAGATTTTGTTTTAGAATTTTAATTTTAGTTTCAATAAAATCATTAAAAAATATGTACGTACATGTGTTTCTTGACGAAAATTGGTCCATTTGTGTATTTATTTGCGCACCTACAAACTAATATATTTCAGATTTTTTTTAACATTCTTATTAAATTTAGACATTATTGAAAAATGATAAATACTTATAATCAAAAAATAATTACAAAAAGTACATTATTTTAATAGTTTTAACATCACGCCTTTCAGCATTTTTGGATGAAGGTATAAATTAAAGCTAATTTGGTTTGAAATAAATTCGATATTGAGTTATAATTTTAAAAAGCTGGTAAGGAGAATAATTAAATTTTTCTCATTGTAACCGCCCTGCACGATCGTAAGAACAACTTTCGACGAAATGTGGATTTTCGTCCGCTGGCTGGTTAAACGCTCTTAATATATTAAAACGTAGAGTAAAAGAAAATTGATTAGCTTCTTAGTCGTACATCTGTAAACCCTTCTGTGATGAAATCAATTGAATGCACCAATTATAAATATCGTATATGGAGCGAAGGTCCTGAGCACAATAGGTTGTATATTATGTACAAGTAATTAAATCACGGGACTATTATGCAATAATTATTGTTTTATCAAATGCTAACCTTGCTCCGTTTTACAAAGTCAGCTCTAATTAATTGTAGGCTATGCCACTTCGTAGTTAGTTAGTTGCAAGCGTGGGACAGGTAGTAGCTAATCACTGAATTTAAATGTTGTAGGAATTAAATAACAATAATAAAACAACGAAATAAAACCTAGTACCACGGTTCTGAAGAACAAAGTCAAAGAAGATTTTGTAGTTTTGCAGTAGAGCTGCTTAAAGTTGCATTTATGCAGTTTTACTGTTTTTGAGATCAAGAATAATAGCATATACGAGTAAGAACAGTATATATTTTTCATCACGCCGCCATTTGCCGCAGGAGTAGGCAGAGAGGACGGACCACCAACCAACTCGGTCTTGGCACTATGGATGTCGAAAGTGAAAAAAATATCGATGTATCGATATTTATTAAAATATCAATATCGGCGTCGATATATCGTGAAAAAAAATATTGATGTATCGATATATCGGTCAAATTTTCAAAAGATTTCGCGTTTTTAAAATAATAGTGAATTCAGCTCAATATTATCAATAGTAATTTTTATACACAATGTGCATTATTTTAATGTACAAAAATCTCAATAAAAATGAAGGTATTTTTATCAGTATTCATTTTTATTAGGTAATAATTACAAAAACATCAAATACTAAAAAACTGTCTTCTAACTTATATGTAAACTGAGACGCATACAAAGTTTGAATGCGTCTCAGTAACATCTGTCAAAAAGGACTTTGTGTTTGGAACAATGCATGGTCAATAATCATAGACAATTGGGAACCAACACATAAGAGTGGCTTAGAAAAAATGGCAAAAAATAGCATACATTTCTATGTATGTACCTACACATATGAGATAGTATTAGTGAACTGATCACAAATACTAATGCAAAGACTAGATTCTTTGTGTAAGCTATTAATAGTTAAAATTTCAACCGCCAGATGTCATGAACCAATACAGTTACTTTTTTTCCGTTCGTTCCTATACGGTTTTGGATTCTAGTGACTTTAGTTACATAAATAAATAAAAATATCGTATTTGATACAATTTTCGACATTGGATCTTTTGTATCGATGTATCTATGTATCGGATGAAAATATATCGGCTAAAAATATCGATGTATTGACTTAAAAATATCGATACATCGATATATAGATACTTTTTCAACAAGCCTACATGGCACACACTCTTTGCCTCACTCACATTCATACATCGTATCATACATACTGCTCTATTATTCTGACTTTTGGCATGGCCCGACTCAAGTATCTGATTCACTTGATCGTGCCTCGGGCGTCCCTGAGGAAGAAGATAACAATAATAATCTACATAAAGAAGAAGATAACAATAATAATTTAAACGAAAATATGAAAGAGAACAAGACACAGAAAAATAGAAAAAGATAACAGGGTCTGGAACCCAGACCCCTTATCTAACCGGGACGTGCGCGTTAATAAATTTCGCCATTGCCACCTTCTGTCAAACCGTCATATTTGGCAATCTCATATTTCAATTTTTTTTTAGAATTGACAATATTATCCTCAAGTAATTATTTTTTCCCTGTTATGGGCAAAGTTGACCATAATATGAAATTGTTTATTATTGTTAATCATTCTAAGAATTTGTTTGTAACCTGGATAGCGTCTCGGATAAATAGATCCGAATTTATTCATGTGGAACTATTAACTTTATATAAAAGTCTCAATGAATATTCAATTTTTTTTAATATTTTGCATTGATGGGAAATAACCTTCAAAAGTTATAAAAAGAGAATTTTCTTATAAAAAAATTGAATACATATTTCATTTCAGTTCATCCAAAATTCTGAAAATTCATTCTTTCAACAAAAAGAAATAATAATAAGCCAACAGCTTGATTTTCAATTTTTTGCAGATCTGACATTGTTCTTCGGGACCGTTGATTTAATTTAAATTATTTATTTGTTTATCGTTTATTTAAACTCATTTATTACTTTTTAACATTCACTGAGTTTTAACTAGATTGTGTTATAAAATTAGCATCGGGAAGTGTGCAAGTGTTAGCAATCCAGTTTAAAATGTTTACAGAATGCATAGTTCATAGTTCAACTATCGCTAGGTGGTGACGGTAAATAATATTTCAAGCACACAGGAGGCCCTGACGAAAAAAATTCCCTCTGGGCCTTTGCCATCTTTAGGAAGTTGTGTAGTGGGTCAATGTGTTCAGGAGTGACGGTAAGAATCCATTCCTCCCACTGCGGTGCATGGTGATGTATCGAGAGAGAGTCAAAAGTTTTTCCACAACCAGTCTCTCCGATCCAGCTTGCTAAGCAGTAAGTGGGCAAATATATCTGCTGCCGTCATTAATTCTAACATTTTTTTACATATAATCCGGCAACGTTTTATTTTTTAACTTGCAAATAACTACAAGAGTATTGTATATTAATCTTTGCCATACAGTTATGACGTTAAGTTGGCGTTGCATGGTTTTTATTCTAGTGTGTCCGCTACAGCACAATATAGACGTCGTATCTCTGTTCTGAATTATTTCCATTCTTTTTACTTGGAACTGGTCCTTCGAGTGTGTGGCATAGGGCTTGTCTTGGCTCTGCAGCACCTTAAAATAACGGTGGAGCCGCAGTCTCTCGATACCATAATTTTTTGACGAAAAAAAGAAATTTCAACAAACACAATCTATCATAATAAGGCCAGTTAGAGAAGTGTACAATAAAACATAAAAACTCCGACAGTAACCATTCAATAATCTTTTTTTCGATACAAAAATTGGACTAAACAAAAAAAATTCAGATACAAAATTAAAAGATGGAGAACAAAAATATCAAAGTATGCAACATTACAAAAAAAAATTTACGTAAACAAATAAAACTTAAAACTTCAAAACACACATCATTGTGCACAACCGTACTCACAATATTTACCATTTTTTATTTACATTTTAAATTTGTACATTGTATTTTATTTCAGCATAGTTTTATTTTATTTTATTAAAATTCAATATTTCATGTTTTATTAAATAGTAAATGGGGGCCACACCACGAGTAAAGCTCTAAGTGAGACCCACACGATCAATAAACTAACTAACTAACTAACCATCACGCCGTTCCCCGCAGGGGTAGGCAGAGAGGACGGACCGCCAAACAATTCGGTCTTGGCACACACTCCTTGCCTCGTTCACATTCATACATCGTTTCATACATGCTCTTCTATTATTCTGACTCTTGGCATGACCCGACTCAAGTATCTGATTCACTTGGTCGTGCCATGTCTTTCTCGAGCGTCCCCGACTTCTTCTACCATTCACATTTGCGTCATATATTCTCCTTACACTCCTTTCCTCGTTCATTCGCTCTACATGTCCAAACCATCGGAGCGTTCCTTTCTTGATCTTACTCATTACGCTTACATCAGCCATGCATTCTTTGAGGATCTCCACATTTCTCACACGATCATACATGGTTTTAAAACACATACGCCTCAGGGATCTCATTTCTACAACATTCAGTCTACTTTCATCCTTCCTCTGCCAGTTCTATGCCTCACTGCCAAACATCAGGGTAGGTACCAGTACTCCATTCCAGTTTTTTGTTGGTGCCAACAGCGTTCAGTCCTCCATTAATAGAGTTTCCTGCATTCACCCTTCTTGCAATATCTCTATCAGCTTTCCCATCTCTCGTAAACATACTTCCCAAATAAACAAACTCATCCACCTGCTCCAAGTATTGTACAAGTACACGATCAATAACGTTTGAAAATATTGTTTTTCAAATAAAAAAATAAATAAATAAAGCTTTTCTTTTAATGCAAAATGCTGTCTCCAGGGAGATTTCCATTAAAACATCGAAAACGTTTTTGGATACGAAGGGATGCGGTTTTTTGACAAGGAAGCTTCTGACATTTGGGTTGTTTTAATCGAATTTAATCCCCCTTCCTTGGTCCGGCTGTGTAGTTTGTTTTAAGTAAACGCTAAGTGATTTAAACAATTTTATTAAATGAAAAGGGTCGCTTTCTTTCACTCTTTGAGGCCGGACCCTGGGTTGTTTGCCAAAACCGATTTGAGGCCGAATTTTGGAGTCAACACACAAAGGGTAATAGGAAAACGAAATGAAGCAATGTTAAACGAACGTGATTTTGAATTCAAATTGAAAAGATATTAATTTCATTTTATGCAACGAAATCGAAAACATGAAGGTAACTAAAATTAAAATAGGTTAAGGTAGGTATCACATGGGCGTTTTATCAGTTTTCAGTTTCAGGGTCAGTTTTTATTTCATTTAAGTACATAGTTTTCTTTTACCCACCTCACTAGACAAAGTCTGTTCCGAGACTGATTGTAAATTTATCATAGGAAGGTACATCAAATTATGAATATCCGTTCTGTATTCGTCACGAATAAATAGAAAAACAACGATTATCAATTTTTATTGAGAAAGTGAAATTTTCCAAACTTATAATTGAAACGAAATTAGCAAAGGATATCACGCATCGCTATCAGATGTATTTTAACTATAAATTTGTGCGATGTCGTTTTGATGCATCAAATTTTGAATTTGTTGATTTTTTAAACTTGTCTAGAATTCGCAATAAAGCGCAGATCTGTCGTAAATCAAATTTAATAAGTATATCTCGATAGTAAAAATTCCAAATATTTCTGTATTGAAAATATGTGTAGGTTTGTATGGGATTGTAAAGACATCTATTCAGAATAGTTTGTAATTTATTTCTATTGCTTGTAATATTTATGATTATTTTTGAATATTATATTTATGATATGATTGAAGTTTTTTACGCTGTTCAAATAGGTACTGTAATTTTTTTTATTAAAACAAAAAGCAGTTGTAATTTCAATTACTCATTTGTAAAATAACAGCAATTTTATAATTTATGTGCTAATAACATTAATAATAGGTTACCAAAAGCTTGCTTTAATGGTGTAGCTATATAAATTCTTATTTTAAATGTTAAATACTTGTTATTCTAAAGATGCGCTCTGTTGAAATAAAGTACAAATTATTTTCCAGTCAAATGCTAAAAAATGGATAGGTTACTTTTTTAGTTTAGAACTAAAATACAGATTTTGACAAAATGATTTTCAATTTTTTCATAAGAAAAACTCTCTTTTTATAACGTTTGAAGGTTATTTACATTAATGTAATATATCATTGAAGAATAAGATAAAAATAATAATCTAATCGAAAATATGAAAGAGAACAAGTCACAGAAAAAAAAGACAAAAAAACTACTCGAAAAGTAGATACTTCCTGTGGGCAAGAGCGTAGCTGTAGCATTCACAAAGGAGGGGCTGTTGATCCTAAGGGAAGGGGGGGGGGTTGATAAATTTATTAGAAAGTTTTTACCGACCTCTCTATCATATCTCATTATTATCAGAAAAGAGTACAATAATATCAGAAAAGAACAATGAACAAAAATCCTATGCAATGGTTCTAAAAGAAAGGACGATTCCAATCGAAGAACCCAAATTTGCTGTCTTAATCACCGCTGAAGGCAAAGAAACATCTGAAGACATAAAGAGTATTATCACAAAAACAATAAAAGCGCCTAACCTAGGAATTGGAATAAGCGAAATAAAAAAAGCAACAAATAATAAAATAATTATGACCTGCTCAAATAAAGAAGATGCTGAAAAATTGAAGGCAGAAATAAATAAAAATAAAAATGGAATATCAGCAACGGAATTAAAAAAGAAGAGACCATGCATGATTATTAAAGGTGTCGGTGGGGAGTATAACGAAGATAATTTCCTAAACGATCTTATTCTACAAAACAGTGAACTTAACGATATAACAAATGAATCCATTAAAGTAACGAAAATATTGAAAAATAGAAAAAGTGATCAACTCCGTAATATAATAATCGAAACAACAGGCCCAATCCGGAAAATGCTACTACATAAACAAAGAATCAATATAGGCTTTGTCCGGGCGCACATAGAGGATTGCGACCCTTTGATGCAGTGCTATCATTGCGTTGGTTTCGGACACACATCCCTTAAATGTTTAAATAAAATGAACAAGCCCAGATGCATACATTGCTCAAAAAATCACAAATTTAGCGAATGCGATAAAAGCAAAGATAGTGTCAAATGCTACAACTGTGACAATAACAACAAATTATTCGGAACAAAAAACAATACTCAACATAGTGCAAATAGTGAAATATGTACTTACCGGAAAAGAATGTCTATCATAGCACAGCAAAGGATCGATTATGAATAAGTAATGGATGATTTTCTAACTGAGGAAATTGATAAATTAACAGATGTTTCACAATACACTTGCGAAGACTCAAAACAATGTAACGATCTATTAAAAAAAGTTCCAAATGCATTCACTGTTCTGCACCAAAACATCAGAAGTTTGCAAAAAAATTTCGAAGGATTTGTATTAACATTAAATCTCCTTGAAAATTTACCGGACCTCATTGTTTTAACAGAAGCACACTTAAATACAAAAAATGCTGCCGCACTGTACGACATCCCTGACTACACATATTATTCGTCCACAACGCATATTAATAAGAACTGTGGTATTGCTGTTTTCATATTAAATAAACACAATAACGTCACAATCACTGAAATCAACATGAAGCTAGCAAACTGTCTAAAACTGAACCTTAAAGTGAATGAAGTTATATACAACATCATAGCTATCTACCGCACACACGGATCGAATCCTAACAGTTTCATTATAGAACTGGAAGAGTTATTACTACAACTAAAAGGTACTTGTAACATTGTCACGGGCGATATTAATCTGAACATTTTGGGAGAGGTAAGGAGTAAAACGAAGGATGATTATATAAATGTAATGACATCGCTAAACTATAAATCATTTATAAATAATCCAACACGGAATGTCAGCGGACAAATTCCTACCTGCATCGATCACATATGGTGCAACTCAAATAACAATGAAAAAAACATGTCAATATTATGGAAAACCAGCACAACCGATCACTACACCTGTATATTTATTACCAACATTGATAAAAGAAGTAACAACTCTAATACAACTGACAAAAAAAAATATGAAAAAAAACATCTAAATATGGAAATTTTAAGAACAAATCTTAAAACGGAAACCTGGGCATCAATATTTGAATCGGAAAATCCAAATACCTGTGCTGAGAATTTCGAAACAGTTTTCCAAAACCACATAAACCTATCCACACAAATAATTGTTACCAAACCAAAATCTAAGCACAGATTAATAAAGCCATGGATAACCCATGGACTAGTGATTTCAATCAGAAATAAAGAAAAATACTACCACCAGTCAAAAAAATTCCCTAATGATGAAAAAATAAACACCTTCTACAAGAAATACCGTAACAAACTTGCGCTTTTAATAAGACTGACAAAAGAAAAATATTTTCGTAATAAAATAAAAAATGCTGGTCAAGACAGCAAAGAGTTTTGGAAAATCATCAATACAATAACCAATAAAAGCACAAAAAAAAAATTACCAAAAGAAATTACTCATCACGGAATCAACACTGACACCGAAAAAAATGCAAAACTGTGCGGTAACATTTATAATGAATATTTTACTAATGTCGGCCCTAATCTTGCGCGTAATATTATCCTAGACAACAAACAAACACAACAACCTGAGCACAACTCAACTATTGAAGAAGGCTTCCACACATTTGCTTCGGTAACTGATAAAGAAGTCGAAAACGCTGTAATAAGTCTACGGGGATCAGCAAGCCCTGGCTATGACAATATAACCGTAAAAACATTAAAAGCCGTTCATGAGATAATCAGTAAACCGATTGCTCATATAATAAATGTAAGTCTAAAGAAGGGTATATTCCCGAACAACTATAAGAAGACTATTGTCACCCCTGTTTTCAAATCTGGAGATGAAAAAAATATTTCCAACTATCGTCCCATAGCACTCACATCAAACATTGCAAAAATCTACGAAAAAATTGTTAAAAAACAACTCAACAATTACATAAAAGAAAAAAAGATAATGAGCCCAAACCAATTTGGGTTTAGGGACAATCTCAGCACTCAAGATGCAATTGCTAAATTAACTTCAACAATAATACAAAATTTAGATAATGGAGAAAAGTGTCTTGGTATATTCATCGACCTACGCAAGGCATTTGATAGCATATCACACTCCAAACTCAATGAGAAACTCATGCAAATTGGAATGGACGGAACAGTACTGTCATGGTTCCAAAGTTATCTAAAAGAGAGATTTCAATACGTCAAAATAAATGATACCCTAAGTGAACCCAAAACCTCATCATTTGGTATACCGCAAGGAACTGTCATCGGTCCAATCCTTTTTATTATATATGTTAATCAAATGTTCACTCTTCCCATAGTTGGAGATATCATATCTTATGCAGACGACACAGTAGTTATCACTAAAGGGAAATCATGGGAGGAAACGATGAGTAAAGCAAATACAAATATAAACATACTCAAAACATGGTTTGACCTAAATTGTCTCTCACTAAATACAGAGAAAACTTATTTTATTCCATTCTCTTTGAAAGAAAAAAATGTCGAGAACAATATAACTATTAAAATCCATTCATCACAGTGTGAAAATAAAAAGGAATGCAACGATGACAATTGCCTACAAATAACATGCAAAAATAGTATTAAGTATCTGGGTGTCATTGTAGACAAACACTTAAAATGGAACGAACAAGTCGAAAATACGGTAACCAGAGTAAGAAAACTTATTTACATATTCATTAGATTGAGAAACATTCTATCATCTAGTATGATTAAAACTGTTTATTTCTCTCTTGCCCAATCTATTCTAGAATATGGTATAATCGGGTGGGGGGGAACTTTCAAAACTAACCTCCAACCTGTGGAAAGGGTACAGAGGTTGATTCTAAAAGTTATCACACCTAAACCATCTTTATTTCCAACAATACAACTATTTAATTCTTTTAGGGTACTCAGTTTAAATAAAATTTTCAAAAAGAACACTCTGTTACAAACACACAAAGATCATTTTAATTCTACAACAACAATCACAAAAATAAGTAACCGTTCAAGATCACGTGGTAATCTAGAAATCCCTAAATTTAATACGAGTGCTTTTCAACAACATTATACTTATAAAGGTATAAAATTTTTTAACGCCCTCCCATATAAAATCAAATCCGAAGAAAATTATAAAGTCTTTAAATCACTAATTAAACAACTGCTTGATCAACCAAACACTAATTATAAGTTTTAATTTCAAAGAAAGAATTTCTACGTATATTTTTTGATTACAATGTACTAATTAGTAAAAATTGATCAAGTCTTAATTATAATTTTATGTACTTTATTTCAAAATTAATCACTTAACTCCATCATTAATTAACAAAAAATAAATTATAAATTAATGTAGTCTTATTGATTGCACATATCCTCTTAAAATATTTCATCAACTTTTGAACTGAAATGTAAGCGATTATTGTCGTAAAATAACATTATGTACCTACTCCTGCAATATTATCAGTTAATCCCATTGTCAGAATCAACTATATGTACTTACCATCTCAACACCTACCTATTAAGAGAAATGCAATAATATTATTTTTATTTTTACTACATCTATTGTATATTATTACTTTTAAAATATCTATACTACATGTATATCTAATTTAGCAACTGCCACGTTAGTATATTTCTTTATTTAATATTTTGTTTTTATTCATAAGTTTTATTTGTTTCTTAATTTAAAAAAAAAATATATATATAAGTATATCTTATTTTTTTTTAATCTTTTTTCTGTAATGACACGACTCCCCAATTTAAACACGAGAAATTTTTTCTCTTTTAAATTGGGTAGATTCATTAACAAGAAACTATTTTATTTGTAATTATTTATAAGAACCATGTATTTTCCTTATGTAAATCTGTTATATGTATGTATATTTCAAATAAAAAAAAAAAAAAAAAAAAAAAAAAAAAAATTATGGTCGTATCATGAAGGAATGAAATCTACGATTACTTTCTCTTTTCTCTGTGGCCGATTGGGGGAGGGGGGGGGGAGGTTGAACCCCCTAAAGTGGAAAAGAAGGTGAAACTGTACTTTGTAGCAAAGAAATTTTTCACTCGGATTTTGAATCCGAAATAAATGATTAATAACGAAATAACTATTTTAATAACATTTAAAATAGTGTGTTGTAAAATATTAAGATGTAGGTATAGCAACTAGAATAGAAAAATCTTTGGTTTTTTCTTCTTCATTTAATCGTTACTAATTTTATAATAATTATGTACATAATTTAAGACATTTTCGATTTGGGCGGCGTGTATGGGTACCGCCGCCCCGGGAACCATTTATTGGATAACCAACACCTCTGCCAAAGGTCACCCCAAGTGGTTCGCTACATTTTGTGATTTAGCAGAGGTGCCCGGGTTCATGGGGTGCGGTTTGTCCACCAGCTGCATGGCAGGCCGAATCGAGAGAGAATGGTTGAGGGAGTCCCTTTGACTTCTCCAGCCGTAGGTACTCTCTCGGAACATCGCCTTACACAGCAGTGGGAGGGAATGGATTCATACGTCCGTCACTCCTGGACACACTGACCCCCAGATTCCTACCTACTCTTAATACCCTTTTCCTTCCCAGATCTTCCTCTCCCTATTTACCTAAAATGACCTTCCAAACAGCATCAGAAATATTTTCCTCAAGGCCTCAAGGCCTCTTGCGTAGAGCTAACACAAAAAAAAATTACTGGAGTGAATCACAATTTTTCAATTGTTTGTAAATACAAGTATTTGTCGAAGGTCCGCTTTCTCCTACGTCGTGAGATAGAAAATAACACATATTATCATATCGACTTTCGTTCCAAGTTTAATCGCTCGAAAATAATGGCGCTTGGATATTTGAAAAAGTTTTGTCCTCCATTAATGTTGAACACTTAATGGGGACAGCGATCACCTCCGCGCTCCGCACGCATTAACCTGTGTTCTATAATTCACCCTCGTCCTCGTACCACTACTTGTTCCCGGCAAATCGATATGCGGAGATACGAATAATACAAACCTTGTGGCAACACTATGAAAGACTTACAAAAAGGAAAAAAATGCTGATTTTTTACTGACATCAGTTTTTCTCAATAAATTTACGTTTCATCCTAGAATGTTTCTACAGGATGGCCCTTAACTGTATACCTAGTTTTAATTAAGAATAAATAAATAATGTTAGAACTTAGACACGTTTTATTAATATTTTCAAAAACTACAATAAATGGAAATTTTAATGACATTAAGTTTTAAAAATTATATTGTCCAAGTGAGCTCCATCAGCCTGTTGACATTGTCTAAGGCGGATTCGAAAATTCTCAAAAAACACGTTGACAAGTTGCCCGTGGTATGGCGTTAATTTCCCGTACAATGTTTTGTTTTAACTGATTAATTGTTATCGGATTGTCTTCATAGACTCTTGATTTTAAGTATCCTCACAAAAAATAATCACACGGGCTGAGATCTGGGCTCCGTGGAGGCCACTCAATGTCTCCTCCTCGTGAAATGAGTTTTTCGGGGAACATCTTCTTCAAACGGTCCATGGACAGTTTAGCAGTGTGTCAGGAGGCGCTGTCCTGCTGAAACCAGCTCCTGGAACTGTGGCCTTGAAAATCTTGAAGAGCTGGGACCAAGAAATCCTGAAGCATCTGACAATAATTCTTAGATTTCACTGTCATAGCAACTCTCCTTTCGTTTTCAAAGAAATATTGGCCAAAGATACCCCTCTGATATTGCAGCCCACACAACGACCTTCGGGCTATGCAAGGGACGTTGATGCTTCTGTCGGGGGGTCTTCTTCTTCTTCTTCTTCTATTCTCAGACCAATACCGGCAATTTTGTTTATTAACATGGCCATTGATATGGAAATTGGCCTCATCGCTGAACATTATGTTGAAAAAATTGTCAAAACGTTCCAGCATCACATTGGCAAAATTAAGTCGAAGACGGTATCATTCAGCTTCAACTCTTGCGTCAGCTGAATTTTATAAGCTTTTAGATGTAAATCGTGGCGGAAAATTCTTTGTAAAGTGGTCCTCTTGATGGATATGGCTTGGCTTCTCTTGCCAGTAGTTTGTTGTGGATTTTCACTCACTGATTCACTAACACGCTAAATAACTTCTGGTATCCTCGCTGACTTCGGGCAACCTTCATTAATTGTTTTTACTGTTGAGCCGGTTGTCTCAAACATTTTGATCCATTTCCGAATAGATTTTGCTCTTGGTGCTTGATTAATGTCCCGTAAACCGAAATCAGCACGGTACATTCGTCTCGAAATGGTCACGGAATAATTGTTTACGTAATATGCACGAACACAAAATGCACGCTGCTCTCCCGTGAACGACTCCAAGGCGACTAAAATTTCCACGAAATAACGCGTCTAACGATACCCCCCGAACCGCGCTTGCTCCACGCATTGTTAAAAAAATAACGAAACAAACCGCGAACACAGTTATGGTCCACCCTGTATATTATATGTGTTCGGTTTCCTCCATTAACAATAATAATCAGGTATACGCCCTTTTTTGTATTTCTTGGGCATTAAACTAGACATTTTGTTTCGAAAAGTTTTATTTTCTTTGTATATTTGTTACTTATTTTTTTTTGCTACCGGTTTGGACACATCCATGTCATTCACTGGCAAACTTAAAACTAACTTAAAAATTCTATGCAAGTACAAAAGTAAATAATTTTTGTACTTGCATAGAATTTTTAAGTTAGTTTTAAGTTTGCTAGTGAATTACATGGATGTGTCGAAACCAGTTGCAAACAATTTTAAATAACAAATAATGTACTTAGCATGTTCAGAAAGTAAGTATACTGTGACCATAAAGAGGGGTGGGTTTTAGTTTTTTGAGGTTTAGCCACACTGAGTGGTAAAGGGGGATCTCCTGACCAGAGTGAGCATCACAGGAATATTATAGTACGTAAACTCACGATGTAGTGTCCAGTTGCGGGAAAGATATCGGCAAAAAATCATGCCAAGTGCTGTGATCCGATTTTTACTTGCGGAAGAAATACCACCTACAAAAAAAAAGGTGAGGATTTCCGAACAATATTGTGACTGAAGATGATAGTAAGTGACTTATTACAAGCCTGGGGAAAAAACAGTCGTCAAAGTGGCGTCACACCAATTCCCCATTAGCCAAAAAATTGAAAACCACAATTTTGGGCAAAAAAATCATGGCATCCGTGTTTTCGGACCGAAAAGGCATCATTTGGTCGAATTTGTGCATCAAGTTGATACAATCAATGCATAACGATATTGTGATAACTTAAACAAACTCAAAAGGAGCATTCAAAACAAAAGGAGGGAAATGGTGACCAGAGAAAGCTCTTGGACTCATTTGGTTGGGATGTTTCGAACCACCCCCCCCCCCCCCCCCCGTATTCCCCTGACTTGGCGTCTTCAGATTACCATCTTTTCACGTTCTTGAAGGCATATATGGATGAAAATAAATTTTCAACCGATGAGCAGGTGCAGAAAGTGGTTCTGAAGTGGGAGAAGGAGTTGGCGGGAGAATTCTTCAAGGGGGGCATGAAGAAACTTGTGCCACGACTCACCACATGCATAGAACGGGATGGCTATTATTTGGAAATATATTCAACAAGTGCATTTACAATGTCCTGTAAATTTTTTTTCCAAAACACATTGTGAGGAGCAAAAAGGTAAGTGGGGTGGGTAGGAATTTGGGAGTCACTATGCCAGACTAACCTCACCCCATGAACCCGGGCACCCCTGTTAAGTCACCAAATTTAGTGAAAAATACGGGGTGATCTATGGCATAGGTGTTGTTTAACTAATAAATTGTTTTTTTTTTTATGCCGGCAACCCGGGCGTTTATTATAATGATAATATCTTGTACAAACAATTAAGTGACCCGCCCCTCTGGACTAAGTCTGTTCCGAGACGGGTGCATATACATATACATAAACTTACACACACATACATGTATACATACATATTATGTATATACAAATACATACATATACATACATACACATATATGCACACGTACATGCACACAGGTATTCGCATACATATACGTAATCACACACATAGATACATATAAAAACATAAGTAATTATAATCAAATAAGGATTATTGGGTGTTGATATAAAGTTGTCATGGAATTAACATATTTTCATAAAACCAAAAATTCATATACGAGTAGTAATGCTCGCATCTAAATCTAGAACTATTAAATTTCGGCAAAATAACATAAATATACATATGAGGTAATAATAAATATAATTTTATTAAAAGAAAATAACTTAGTTTACATCACTTTATTTTTTATATTTTATACTATCAACATGTTTCATGAACCATGTTCACTTCTTCAGGAATAAAAGTATACTAAAGTTAAAAAATTAATTATAGATTACATATGAAGGAGGGGGAAGGTTTGACAATGGTGGGAGTTTCGAAGAATTGGGGATTACCAAGCTATTAGAAGTAAAAGGCCGGTTAAGTGGGAAGATATTTAAAACAGGGTTAACAAAAATTTTTTGCTTATTAATTATGTCAGCTTTGGAATTAACATTTTTTCTTATTTCTAAAATTTCTAAATTATTGATTTGCGATGTTTTATATCCTGTATGTAATATTTGAAGACCTGAATTTATGTCAAGAAGCTATGATCATATTTTAATAAATGGTCTGCGAACTCAGAATCGCTATTGCCATTTAGTGCTCTGAGGTGCTCTTTAACCCTAATCTCAAAGTTTCTATAAGTTCTACCTATATAAAACGAACTACAGTCATTACATTTGAGTTTTGAATTATTGAGTTTTAATCATTACAATTGAACCTTTTAGAAGAAGTTTTCTTCGAAAAATTAATATATATAAGCATTCGTAAGAAAAATGCAGTATTAATAAGTAAGAATAAATTTCTACCATCTCTAAATAACTAACACGTATACATTATGTAAATAAAGAGTGAGGATTATATACTAAGATGAGATTACTAGAAACTTGGTGATGCTTGCCCTTTTTTGGTGTAGTAACCATGTATTGAAATGTTTATTTAACCATTTTAGGTTTTTTTTTTTGCATTATGTGGTTTCTTTTAGGAAGGTGTTGAAAATGAGAGGTGCGAGGTAGGATCCGTGCTTTTGGTCAAAATAGATTTAATTTTTGGCACTAGAAATTGATTATGCGATTTTGCTCTTGCGTTTTTTGGGTGAGTTATGTGACATGGAGAGGATTTTATGCAGTTTATTTGTATGATCTTCTTATTGGGGCGGTGGTAACATTTCCCGCCTCTCAAATTGTAAACACATGCTACAAAAAAAATCGTAGTCGTACATTTTTTTTAAGGAAAGACAAACATTCCCAGGTTATGAATAACCCAACAATGTTTGAAAATCTCCTTCCACCACCACAGAAAGCCGAAAATATTGCTTGTGTTGTAATGGAGGACTTAGCCAGCCGAGGAGTCGAATACGCGACGCCCGGGTGGGACCCAAACACTCAACCACTGACCGGTCACATAGTGGTATACTTGCGAAAGACCACCATTCAGAATCGAGTTTTGCCTGAAATGGCTTTAGTTGTCTTCAAAGTTAGTTATTTTTTAAACTTAATCATTCCCATCTGATTCCCTTCACCACTTCCTTCAGTCTCACAACAAAACCGAATTTGGGGTTTTTTAAAACCAAGTTACACGATACCTAAGTGGTTTGAATACACAGTGGATGGACGAAAAAAGGGAAACCATGTCGAAGCGGTAGATCGTAATTTTCATGGTAAATTGCATCAGGAAAGGGAATAAAACTGATCAATGAAAAAAAAATCAGGGTGTGCAATTCACAAGCGTTACAAGTGAAACATTCTGAAAACTAAAGTAGACAAGAGTGGGGAGACTACGAATGTGAAAGATGATTTTTATTCCATATTTTTGTGTTGAATTCCGTTTCAACTTTTCTTTTTCGGAGTCGCTAGATATCACTTTCTTTTATGTTTTCTTTGCCTGTTTCTTTTGGAGTCCTTTGAAAATTGTATATTTATTTAAAAAAAAAAAAATGAATTTTGCAGAATTCGATCCGCTGAATGTCTGACCGCTAAGGTTCATCAGGCGCTTTATACCACTAGATTAAAAGAGACGTGGGACCGTGGATTTATCGTATTATATTGGAACTGAGTATCCGTAAAATAAATAAATATTTTATTTGCTATGTCATTCTATCGCAGGCAAAATCCCGTAGATGTTATGTGTTTGTCCGTTTTTAGTGTCGCTCGCTTCCGTTTCATCGAGTTTCAAATCAGAACGGTTCTGAAGAAGTTTTCACTTCAAAAATTTACGGTAAATTATTATTTCAAGTTATTAGCGAGCACCCTTTAAAGAAATTGTTTCCCCTGCTTGTCCTTTCCCATGCGTCTCCGATCCCCCGTTCCCCTCCCGAGGCCTCTTCACCACCCGCATTCCCCTTCCACCTTCTGCGCTTTTCTCTTTTCTCAAAATAATAAATTCCTTTCACAAACAAGTTCAATTTACTTTAGCACTAGGTATCAACTCAACCTTGAATTTTCTAGACCTAACTTTAAGTATCACTAATAATAAAATTGATTTCGATATCTACCGTAAACCTACCTATACCGATACTACCATTCACAATTCATCCAACCACCCCATATCCTACAAAAATTCAGCCTTTCACTCCATGATACATCGATTGATTACGATACCACTAAACAATAATAATTTTAATAAGGAATTATCCATAATTAAACAAATCGTTATAAATAACGGGTGTGATACAAAACTAGTACATAGACAATATTCTTAATAAAAATTGAAACAAATAGCGTCAAATAAATTTCTTTTTAATAATTTGAATAATAATATAAATATTAATCACCAATTCTAATGGCGTAGAGTACTGTTTATGAATAACTTTTCTTCTTTAAGCGTAAAAAAATTCCCTCCGGAAATAAAACCCGCCTTTTGCACTAATAATAACTCAGGTAAATACTTAATTAACACTAAAGATATTGACGATAAATTTAGCCACTCGGGCATATATAAACTAAATTGTAATGATTGTTCTGCATTTTACATCGGAAAAACGGCCCGGAACAAAAACATAAGAATTAAAGAACATCTAAGATATTTAAATAGTAATGTTTTTTCAGAAATCGCGAACTAGAAACTAACCACTCATTCGATAAAACCTCTGGCACTAAAATATTACATGAAAATGGAATTGGAATTAGGTTAAACAATCTGGAAGCCCTGGAAATCAAAAAAGCCGTCAATAATAAATCAAACATTATTAATAACCAAATCAATTTATCTGATAGTCCCATTTTTTATTTATTCCGTTAACCTCTTCTGAAACAATTCCCTCCCTCTCCCTCACCCCCTTACCTTACTTACCCATCCTGTAATTATTTTTGTCTCCCTCTTTTCTATTTGTATCTCTTTCTGGCACCAATAGGGTGTTGCCTATTCTATTGCTAGCTCTTTCGCCCAGTCTCTTAATTTCTTTTATATATGTATCTGTATCTTATTATCTTTAGTTGATATAATAAGCCCTGATGAAGCTTGAGCTAAGCGAAACGTAGTTGGCTGCAAATATTAATTCTAATAAAAAGTGGTGTTTTACAAAGTGTGTTTTTTCATTTAATATGAAAAACACTCGTTTTTTCCAACAACTCGCGTGCCACCTAATATAAAATGTTTAAACAAATTTCATAACGCCAGATATCACCAGGATATAAAGAAACCTTCGCGCACAACAACTCACCAAATTTTCATCGCAATCGGATGAAAAAATGTAGGAATTACATAATTTTATATTGACAGATCTCACTATTATAATATATAAAAACCATCGCGGCCAAACTCACATCAAATCACCAAAGTTTCCGAACGCCCAAAAAATAAGCATGATTTTTTTAATATAATATTAAGATTATTAAATTTAAACTTAGAGTTAAAACTTCACTCCGTAATATTAATTATTATTGTATTAAATATAATATTCTCCTGAAAGATCCCATTTAGAGAGAATGTACACAAGTTGTTGTTAAAAAATACAACAAATTTGTGAACTTTCCGTAAAGTTTTATTTACTCAATTTTCCTAATGAGTTCGTTAAATCCTGAAAGTTGGAAAAATAAACAAGAAGGGTGTGTTTAGATACCGTCAAAAATACACAGAAAGTATGCAAGTAAATTTTGAATTTATATAAAGGCCTGAAACACAACATCACATAGGCGGAACATAAACAAATTTCTCGGGAACAAACACGATGTTATATAATATAATAAACAAAATAATTTCAGTTTATCCACGAGTTTGTTTTTAAATAGAAACGTAATTACTTGAAATGGGGAGGTTCCTGAAAGAACCCGGCTTTTACTGACTACTCACGAGTGTGTATATCCATTGAATAGCCTGGAAATAGATGAACCCTTTTCTTGCCAGATAGGTTCATGTTATTCACCTGTATGCCTTCTACGTGCACAGGAGGAGGTCCACTACCGGTGAAAAATATCATCCATGTATTAATAATAATTAATCTTACTTTGGATGAAATTGTATGAACGTTTTAGTGTTCCGAATTTCTTTCTTGAATGAAAAACCAATTTTATTTCACTATCCGGGAACTTTGGAGTTAAAAGGTCCGTAGTAAATTAAGTACATCAGTTTTCTTATCAGTACTGATTGGTAATATATCTAAGGATTTTAGGTTTTTTTATATTAACTCTACACAGAAGGCCCTGAAGAAAATAATTTCCCTCAGGGCCTATGTCATCTTTGGTGATGCAGTGCCGAGAGTCTTTTTAAAAGGTAAGAGGGGTGAGGGGTGAGCAGGAATCTGAGGGTCGGCACGTCCAGGAGTAACGGACGAATGAATCCAACCTTTCTACTCTGCGGTGAAAGGCGATGTTCCTAGAGTCATTTTAGAGAGATTCAAATGTCTCCCTCAATCAGTCTCTCCCGATCCGGCCTGCCACGCAGTTGGTGAGCAGACTCCTTCGCCGCCAAGACTCGGACAAACCTCACTTCATGAACTCGGGAAACCCAAGTCACCAAACGTAGCAGGCCACTTGGGGTGACCTATGTCAGAGGTGACCTATGTCAGAGGTGTTGATAATCCAATAAGTTGTTCCCGGGCTGCGGTACTCAAATCCACTTCATAAATTGGAAAGCTAGTTGGTTAAGTGATTTTAACTGGTTTTAGAGAATTGAAATACCAAAATTTTATTTTTTTTAAGAAGGTACATTATCTATCAGTGGTCATTTCAAATAGAACCACCAAGAAAAACAAGAAAAACACTGGCTTCACCGATATTACATGAAATGGTTCAAAAAATGATTCCTTACTTTCCGTAAAAGGAATATTTTTCCAATTGCTTTTCCTAGACTACTTTCCGTAAAAGGAATATTTGTCCAATTGCTTTTCCTAGACCACAACGCTACGTAGACCGATTTTTTTTTATTCTGGTAAAAGAATATTTAAATAATGATCTTTCGCGGTGTCAAGTAGTCCAACCTTTAAATTTAAAACCACTGGTAGGTACCTATTATGCCTAAGTACTAATAAGGTATAACGCACGTTTGTTTACAAACTTCGTAAAGTAGTACACACGATACACACTCTTAATACATGTATAAAAGTTAGAAAGATTAATTAATTTGGAAAGACATTGTAGTAGCTCACAGGAGTTAGTCGGTTAATGCTTTGGAACATAAGGAAGGCAGCATATTGTATCTGGAAAATTAGGGGCGTGGAAACTTCTGGTTCATGCCTGTGTAATACTGAGCTCTTAGACGAGGATACTTTATAACTACTCACTCGAGCCTACTTTTTCGGAAGGTTAAAATATTTCGGCAAAATCCAAATAATTATTTATTAACGGAGTATAACTAAAAACTGCTTTAGAAAGGTGACGAAATATGCTTTCAAATTTTGTAATTCAAAATATACACATTTTGAAATAAAAAAACGGATTTTTCTAATTAAAATTACTGATAACGAAAGAAGTGTGCTGTTCATACGCGGTAGGAGTGAAACCTCCAGAAAACTAAAGTAGATAAGAGTGATGAGGCTACGAAACACCGCACAAAGAGGAGACCGATTATTCTATCTCATAGTGCCCGGGTTCATGGGGTGAGGTTTGTCTAGGTCTTGGAGGCGGATGACCAGGACATACTGAACCCCAGATTCCTACCCACCCCCTAAACCATTTTCCTTCCCAGAACTCTCCTCTCCTTTCTTTCCTTAAAAAAACCCTCCATACAGCATCCCCAAAGATGACATAGGTTCTGAGGGAAATTATTTTCCTCAGGGCCTCCTGTGTGGAGCTCATGTAAAAAAAAAAAAATTCTCGCAGGCTAAATCCTATGGAAGTATGTGTTTTAGTGTCGCCTTTTCGTTTCATCGAGTTTCAATTCACAACAGTCCTAAAGAAGTTTTCGCTTCCACTTCTTAACCCTTCAGGCTAATTTGACCGGTTTTCCAAACAACTCACATTTGAAACCCGTTGAGACGAAAAAGCGACACTAAAAAGAGACAAACACATACATCTATTGGATTTAGCCTGCAAGAGAATGAGGTAGAATAATTGGTCTCCTAGTTGTGCGATGCTTCGTAGTCTCCCCACACTTGCCCAATTTAGTTTTCTGAAGGTTTCACTTCTACCGCATGTGATCTGTATGTTTGTATATATATATTTGATCTTTTTATTTACTTAAATTTACCATAATTACGAAGAAATCCCATTAAAGTGCTAAATAACGTAGTTGGTCAACGGGCTCTTATTAACAATCCAAACATATATTTTTTATTAAACATTATAATTTTTAACCAAACACAAAAGATAATAAAAACTAATTTAAATTTTCAAAACTTGAATGTAGAATTAGAAAAGGGGTATATAGTACCTACAGGGAAGATCAGAGAGAAAAATAGATCAACACATAAAGGCTTTTTCACATAACCATTTTTTCTATGTTGTAGCGGATGAAGTTATCGCATATATTTTCACAAAAATTGCGCTATGAAAAATAATCAAAATAGTGTTATTTATTTTAAGGGAGGAGCTCATGTAAAAAAAAAACTCCAAAGTATTTTACAAAAGTGCCTAATTGAAAGTGCCTAAGTGATAGTGAGTCCAGCGTCGAATCGGGAATGAACGATGACGGATTGAATGTTATCAAAATCAGTATGGATAAAATAAAAAAATCGATTAAATGCATGAAGAATGGTAAGGCTGTTGGTTTCGACAATATTGCTGCCGAATATTTTAAAGGAGATAGCCATATTATTCTCACATGGTTGTGCAAACTTTTTAATCAATGTTTAGAGGAGGGTTACACGCCATTAGATTGGAGGAGGGCTGTAATCATGCCGTTGTACAAAGGTAAAGGGTCACGCATGGAATGTGGGAATCATAGGGCTATTAGCCTGCTAAGTTCTGTCGGCAAGCTGTATGGAAGAATATTGATTGAAAGGGTAAGAACGGAAACAAAGGATAAAATATGGGATGTGCAAGGTGCCTTTATGAGTGGAAGGGGATGCATGGACCAGATTTTCTCCTTGCGTATGCTCACTGAGAAGTTTCTGGCGAAAAACCAGAAACTTTTCTGCGCCTTTGTAGATCTTCAAAAAGCGTACGACCGAGTCGACAGGAAAAAGCTATGGAAGGTGTTGTCCAAGTATGGAGTGAATGCAAATCTCATACAGGCAATTGCGTCTCTGTACGAGGGAAGCGTTGCATGTGTTAGGGTGAACGGTGATTTTACGGGGTGGTTTGACATCACAAAAGGTGTTAAGCAAGGCTGCGTAATGTCACCATGGTTATTCAATCTATACATGGATAATTGTATGCAAGAATTGAAAGATGTGGGATTGGGCGCGAAATTGAATAGTCTGAAAGTATGTTGCCTGTTGTATGCTGATGATGCGGTGCTGATCTCTAACACTATGGAAGATCTACAGTCTCTAGTATCTAGGATGAACGAAGTATGTATGAAGAATGAGTTAATGATGAATGTAAGTAAGTCTAAAGTCATGGTGTTTGAAAGAGAGAGTACGAAAACAGTGTGCGATATATTTGTGAATGATGAATACTTGGAGCAGGTGGATGAGTTTGTTTATCTGGGTAGTATGTTTACGAGAGATGGGAAGGCTGATAGAGATATCGAAAGAAGGGTAAATGCCGGTAACTCCATTAATGGAGGACTGAATGCTGTTGGCGCTAATAAAAAACTGTCAAAAAAAGCGAAGCTAGCAGTCCACAATGGAGTCCTGGTACCTACCCTGATGTATGGCAGTGAGGCATGGAACTGGCAGAGGAAGGATGAAAGTAAACTGAATGCTGTTGAAATGAGATCCCTGAGACGTATGTGTGGTAAAACCATGTATGATCGTGTTAGAAATGTGGATATCCGCAAAGAATGTAAGGCTGATGTAAGTATAATGAGCAAAATTAAGAAAGGGACCCTCAGATGGTTTGGGCACGTAGAGCGAATGAGCGAAGAAAGTAGTGTAAAAAGAATATATGATGCAAATGTGAATGGTAGAAGAAGTCGGGGACGCCCGAGGAAGACATGGCACGATCAAGTGAATCAGATACTTGAGACGGGCCATGTCAAAAGTCAGAATAATAGAAGAGTATGTATGAGACGATGTATGAATGTGAGTGAGGCAAAGAGTGTGTGCCAAGACCGAGTTGTTTGGCGGTCCGTCCTCTCTGCCTACCCCTGCGGGGAAATGGCGTGATGGTTAGTTAGTTAGTTAGTTAGCCTAATTGAAAAATATAGCTTTGTTTCATATACTCGTAATCAGAAATAATCAGAAACAACTTTTTGCAGTTACAACCGTCATTATGGGCTCACGGACTACCACTATCAACGGATTGCGGGTGGTGAAACTAGGAACTAGATGACATCGTAGTAAACATTGAATATTTGTCAGCGCCAAATAAAGCAAAGTATCTAATTTCACCGCGGTCAGTTTCCCGGTGACCGCAGCATAATATGTCATTCCCGACATTCCCGTGTTTGCCCGCTGAGGCGATGACGTGTGCGTTTGGGAGTTTGCCGATTTCACCTATTTACCGATACACACCAATCAATTCCAATCCATTTGCATTCGGTTATTGACAGTTCAATCAAGATGTCACCGCGCTGCCGGCCAAAATCAATCACATTAGCTGCCATGTCTTGCTCGCGGACAAACCAAAACACCACACCGAAACCACACACAGAACCCCTAATCCATAAACCTCGTACAGCTTAAACAAACAGAGCACGAATTCTGCTTTTATAAGGATGTTGTAACCCTTCCCAATGTTTCCAATTCATGAAGCAGACATCCCTTAATTCCCATTCTTCAACTTTCCGATCAAACACCATGGCACCACGAAAAAAGGCCAAAATAATTTCATCGATACATACAACATCTTAAATAAATACTTCACTTCTTTTTGTAGGGTGGTATTGGTTTTTTTAAAAGGGTCTATCACATTCTTGGGTCACGGCATTCGGGCATCAGTTTGCTCAGCCTAGTGACACGGAGGTAGAAAAAAAGGTAGGAGAAAAACAGAAGAAAATGGACCGACGAGACGGAAGTGTCAGTATTTTCTGAGAAAAAGATTTTACCTAAATAGCAAATCATGAAGGGAGAAGGATGCCGAAGAGCAAAACAAACACTTAAGATTAAAAAAATGTATTACTTTCCATCGAGAAAATACTTATTTATTGGAAATGAATGAACAATGACTAAGAGAATTGTATAGCGACACTCAAAATATACTCACTGTTAAAATCAGTAATCTGCTAAATCTTTGGAATAAAATTTATAATAAATGTAATATTTCATAAAAATGGTTCGGCGCTTGGCTGAACCCCTGTTGTGTATTCTAGCAACTAATCATCAGTTGGTAAAGTAGATACATAACCCAGCTGGTTAAGTCTCGTTGACAATTGTATGTAGTTTATTTTTGATTGTGCACATTTCCATTGTATTTATTGTTTTATAAATACAATTTGCGTATTAAATCTACCCTCTTTTTACCCGATACAACCAACGAACCAGGAGTGTTTTAGATCCCTGGAACCAAGCCGTCGTGGATTATATTTCATGTAGAGTCGAAGAATAGTATATAGTCATGTCTAAAGTAAAACTGTAATTATCGAATACTTATTTGAAACGGATTGCTTTTCATTTGAATCTGATGCCTTAAGAAAATTATACACTCACCTGTCAAGAAAAACGGATATTAAATAATCATAACCAAATATTTAATTTTTTTTTTTTTTTCGAAGAAAACTTTTTCGGAAAGGTTTTCACTTTGTAATGGCATTATTTATTTTAATGAAAAGACAAATAACTTTGTTTACACCACTTTTATTTTTCACAATCTACATGTTTCGTGAACGATGTTCACATCACCAGGATCAAATGTAAATCTAAGATCTAAATTTAAAAATTAAACATAGATTACATATTGTAGGAAGGGGTAGGAAGAAGGGGAAGGGGTAAGATTGAGGGGACTTTATTAAAATTGGGGATTTCAAAGTCAAGTGGGAAAAGGTTCAAAAGAGGGTTTATAAAAAATTGTTGCTTATTAATTATTATGTCTGCTTTATTATTTACATTTTTCCTAATTTCTATAATCTCTAAATTATTTATCTGTGATACCTTATAACCCGTATGTAATATTTTAAGTCCATGTTTTTTGTCAAAATTATGATCATTTTTTTATTAAATGATCGGCGAACTCAGATTCGCTATTGCCATTTAATGCCCTGAGATGTTCTTTAACCCTTACTTCAAAGTTTCTGTTTGTTCTACCTATATAAAAGTAATTACAGTCTTTACAATTTAGTTTATAAACGCCCGATTTTTTTGTTTTAATGTCACTATCTTTGTTGTTAAGGATGAACTTTTTATGGTCGGGGAGCCTTAGGTACATTGTTTTGAAATATATACAGGTCCTAACCAAAACACAATTTTATCGTAAACTGGTTGAAGTGTCCCGTGTGATTGTTTGTTTGCCCGAAGTAATTCGGAGTAATAAAAAGTACCTAATTAAAATCTAATATTATCATTTCGTATTCATGTAATTTCTGTGGGTGTGAATCTGAATTCTTACGAACTACGCCTAGAATAATACATACAAGAAAATCTTATTTAAAATATTGGGCATTTCAAACCGCCAATCACGATTGAATAAAATCAAAGATTTTTCAGTCTAGAATCATTTTCCTAAAGTGAACTGCATAATACAGCCATCGAAACCCACGCCCGTACGCCTGGCACCACTTTCCCAGTTTTCTGGTACAATACGCTTTGCAATCTGAAATGTTTTCACGGATCCAATACACAGTTTCGGCAGCTTAGAGATGGGAACCGAAAAGTTGAACAAAAGGCCAGGGTAGGAGAAATAGGGAGAAACAGGGCCGCAGAGGGTGGCGGGGGTGGCCGTGTCACGTCACTCCCTACGAGTATTAGCAATAACCTGAAAAGACTGGAGGTCGAATCACAGGCTGTTTCTCACTCTCGAGTTGTGATTATAGAGTTGTGCAAACCTGAAGTGGCACACCTTCTATAAGGATTTATCCTTGAATTCTAAGGTCAAATCTTTGCTCATAAGCTAGTTAAATCTAGTACCTACCTAAACCCTGGAGCTATTCGCCAAATAAATAATTTATTGAATTGGGCCCAAGCTTGAAATTATTCAAGCAGGCTGGATTCAAATCGCCCCACGACCACTAAATACTAAAAGCGAAACCTTATTTCGATAACCCTTAACATAACTTTTGTTACGCAAAATATTTTCATTAAAAATTTAAAAAATGTAATAAAAACGTGCAATTCTTCATTTATTTTGTTGGAGAATTCTTTGCAGCCTTTTTTTACGCACGCTTGACTTGGGGAGTAAGCTGGTGAATGCATGACGAGAGCGTTACGATAAGTGTGATCGGGCGAGACGAACGGTCGGGCCTTTACGCTCGCTTAACTTAAGCTGGTGAATGCGTGTCGAGAGCGTTATGAAAAGTGGATCGGGTGAGGCGAACGGCCGGGCGAGGCGAACGGAAGTTGAGTGGGAGATATAAGTTATTGAAGTTTTACTTCAGTCGTGTGGTCTAAATCACACTCGTTTTTTTTTTAAAGGATTCCGTACAAAATTTCTGAAAGTGAAAACAGTGGATCTATGAGATGCCCATTTGGGGTTGGATGGTAGAGAAGAACGTGGTTAGATCTGAACAGGATAGCACCTATTTTTATTTTATTTATATATTTTTTAAAAACATTACATATATTTTTTTTACATTAACTCCACACAGGAGGCCCTGAGGAAAATAATTAATTAAATAATAAATAATTTCCCTCAGGGCCTATATCATCTGGGATACTGTGTGGAGGGTCTTTTTGAGGAGAGGAAGGAATGAACATTGGTCTTGAAGAGACCCATGTTATAGGAAGGAGGAAACACAGAGGCCGGCAAATAATTCCACAGCCGTGCTGTTAAACACAAGAACGAGTCGAAGAAACGACCCGTTCTCATGTGACAAATATCAACCGTGTGCAAATGTTGGGCACGCGTTAGGCGTGTTTCCCGACTATGCACCGGTGCCGAAGGGATCAATGATGCTAGTTCCTCGGAGCATCTTCCATTGTAATACCGGTAGAACAAGGATAGCATTCCCACCCGACGCCTGTGCTCTAAAAATTGCAATCCGTCTGTTAACATGGGAGAATCTATCAAACGGACCGCCCGTTTCTGCACGGAGTCGAGGGTATTTTTCAGGTATTTTGGAGCTCCAGACCAGAGATGGCTGCCAAATTCAACCGTGGGGCGTACTTGTGATTTGTACAAGGTTAGCAGTTGTGTACTATTAAAGTATCTGCGGGCCCTGTACAGTACGCCCAGTTTTTCGGAGGTTAACTTTACTCTGGCTTCGATGGAGCCGCATACCTGAGCTGGTCACTTAGGGTTACACCAAACATACCAATGGAGGGCTTGTTCGTAAGATTGCTTCCGTTGAGACTAGAGTTTCATTTCGATCCCTTTTAGACGTAATCAGACAAGATTGGGTCTTTGAAACATTAATTTCAACGAGATTATTTTACCCCAAGAGAAAACACCCTCGAGGAAACTGTCCATTCTTTGCTTCAAACCCTACGAGCTGTTGGAGTTTGTGAGTCCTTTGGGGGCATGTCAAACAAAAAGCTATCATGAACTGTACTGCCATCCGCGTAACAATGAATTCGTGCACATGACAAAAGGTCGTTGATGTGCAACAAAAACAAAGTCGCAGACAGAACCGATCCCTGTGGGACGCCAGCATTTATGGAGTGTGAGGAAGAGGTGAAACCATCGGCTACCGTCTGAATCGACCTCTCCCTCGAGAAGTCGGCAATCCCTCAAGAAGTCGACATATTAAATATTACAATGATCTTTTGCTGTCCAACTAGGAAATTTACCTAATTTAGGAAAGTCAGGATGAATAGATTTATTATATGAATTATTATTTTGTCTGTTATATTGACTTTCACTTAGATATTACCCTTGGTGGATAATATATTAAAGTTTTGTTGGTAGATACAAGAACTTGCTTATGAATGTAAATATAATATTAGAGAGTAGTCACCAACTTCCATGTTTGGCACGCGCATTAACCAAGAACACGTACAATATTAATTCGATTGTTCCAAATCGAACAGGGTTAGAAAAAAATGGTGAACAATCAATTAACGGTCTATTTTACCGAGCAATAGCTAAGATCTATAAGCAAGATTTTTATAGTAAGAGAAGTGCGACAAATGGAATTAGACACTCCATTAATATCATCCTCTCCTGCCTCTTTTGGGGGATGACATAACCTGAATATTTGATTAAAAGGTTGAGGCTGAATATCATTCATATTAATACTTATCGTGATTTATTTTGAGGTATGAAGCCATGTTGCGCTATCTCCTTCATTAGCCAACGTTTCAATAACTTTCTGCTCGGATGATTGACCCTGTGTCTCCGTCCAAAACGCTAGCTAAAGAGGGAGGTAGCGGATCTTCCACAATTTTTTTCCACTCAATTCGTGTCGTATTATTACCGTGTAAACATTTATTGCGTAAGGCGTATTTGTTTTGGAAGCCGTTATCGGACATCTAAGAATCATGCAACTTCATCATCTCTTTTGAAAGATCGTTAAAGGTTTAAAAAAATGGTTAAATAAGTTACGGTAGGTTAGGTTATGGACTTATATGCCAGAGAGGGTACGAACTGTAAGACAAGGCTGGATCCACAAGGTCCCGATCCACGGAGGCGCCAAATGTCTGTCCGATCTCCATGTGTGAAAGATAATCTCCATGTCTGTGTTACCGGTTGAAGAGCTGTTCTGAGATGATCCAATGGCTCCTTCATTCTAAAATAGCCAGGTCTGGTCCAGAGAGTGTATGGTATCCGTGGTTTAGGGTAATGGTTAGTAAAAGCAAGGCGAATGGATGCAGGGTCAGAGCTAGGCGGGCAAGAAGAGAAAATTGTTGTCAAGACGACTACTGGAGAATTGAATAATTCGGGTTTTTTCACGGTAGCGTCTGCCGTTTCCATGCATTGCTCTCAAAATGCTCAACACGTCCATTAAAGCTATTTTTCAATTTTTTTTTCATAACTGTTATTGACTTTTCATGTTGAAATTGCATGATTCTGTGTTGTCATGGAATCCTTGTAAGCAAATACGTCGGGGAAAAGTTCTTTTATTGAAAACCTTCCTTGACTTGTGTGATTATTTTATTTAAACATCATTGGGTAGTGGAGTAGCGTCTTGTAATTCCTGCCTTAAACTTTCGCAGGCAAAGGAAAAGGACGCGACGAGAAATGGATTACATGCGTGTCAGTCAATTTGCAAAGAGTTTCGGCATCCAAGTTCTTGCAATAGTTTCCTCCCTCGACTCCCCTCGGCACCCCTCGCCACCCTTTCCTCCGATGAGACAGCCGAGAGCATTCACACACGACCCCAGTGCGACAACTGAGGGTTAAAGTTGAAAAAAGCAACTTGAAGGCTTCAAATAAATTATTAAGGAGAAATCAGCCGATTTAAGGCAGACCGAGGATATGTGTTATCTACTATTTTTGTGGATTCTTATATATCTGACCTAATTATTTATGTACACGTTTCTTATAAAAATATTTCAATAGTGTTTTAAAGGGTGGTCAAATTGTTTCACTCGTCATTTAACCGATTTGGCAAGTAATGTGTACTGTCAAGTACTGTACTCGTAATTATAGTGAGAATTTTCTTAAATGGATATTTCAGCAACAATCTTTTCCGTAGGCTGAAGGTTGCATGCTGCATTTACGGAAATCATAATTTATTTAACGGTTACTTCTTTTACAGGTGCTGAAAATAGATACATTTTTATAACATATTTAAAATCGAATACTTTCTGTTAATCCCTTTTTAGTTCTGAAACAGCTTATGAACTTAAACTCATTTTCCCGAATTCCTTACTTTGTTATTTTCTCCCGTTGTCCCTCTCCTTCCTTGAAAGGCCCTACTCACTTACTACTCACTACAAGAAAAAGAGGATGTTTTTTTTTTTTTTTTTTACAGTGAATACCGCACAAGAATCTCAACTGCTCCCGTCTGGAGCCAGTGAGACTATGGCATCCCCAACTGGGGTATGTTGTGAGGCTGAAGGTAGTGGGGAGGGGAAGGAGGTGGGGAAGAGAAAGGTTGGGAAGTACCTGGCTATTCAGATCTGGTCACTAAACACGGCTAAAGCCATTTTCAAGCAACGTTTCAATTCTGAATGGTGGTCTTACACCAGGGCGATACTGATAGTATCTTCCACTCTGGAACATGCCGCAAATATACTATATATTATTTTAAATGAATTAATTGTGAAATAACACAAATTAATCAAATAAAATTTATTTGCGCATGCCGGGTTCGAACCCGCGACCTCCGGAATGTGAGTCAAGAGTCTTAGCCACTGGACTACGGAGGTCGTCTACGATGTTGACTACCTCCCTGGCACACATGCACATTATTGCACGGGATCGAAGATTACCCACTAGCTTGTGTCGCTCTCCCTAGAGAGAAAAAAATGGCCTTATTTTTAAACGCCCGGGGTCTCAAAAGTTTCGTATGATCTGTAGCTATTCAAAAACATAAAAATAAATTAAATTATTGTTCACTATTAGCCCGCTAAAATGGCCGGAAGTTTTGAAAAAAAAATAGATTTCGTGATTCCGAAAAAAATAAAAGAAAGGGTAGGTACATATTTTATATTTTGTACCAAACTTAATTTTTATTCCATAACTGCAGTACTAAGAACGCAAAAAAATTAAACATATGGTGTGTTTGTTAAAAATATAAAAGGGGAAAATAACATTTTTTCTAGATAAAATTAGTATTCTTTTTGACTTACTTTTATTCATAAACTTGATTTTTTTTCTTAATTTTTTCACCTATACACATTTTTAGTAACAAACTAACGTTAAAAGGTAAAATTATTGAAAAAAAAATTAATTAAAATAATTTAAAAAAAAAGTTTTTGGTTTATTTTCTGATTTACAATACATTTTATCGGGCTAATAACCATTTAAAAAAAATTAAATGCAGTTCTCATTTTCTTTGTAAGACGCAACTTTTGAGACCCCGGGCGTTTCTGAATTCAAAAGTTGAAATATTTGACACACCCTATTACCCACATGTAACGGACGTGTTGCTCTCCCTCATTGTTAAATTATAATTTGCTAGTTATGTACAATGCCCCGGTGCAACCAATAAAGCTTGCGTGCCAAGTTGCACCGGGAGACATTCTAGACTCTTATAATTTAATAATTTTAATACTTAATACCTTGTTTATGCTTATTTACGCCTCCAAAGGCAACCAGGCTAACTAGCCTCCTTTTTAGTTATGGCCCTGAAAAGGGCCATTATTATACTGGCTCGCAGTCGGCTTCACAAAGCAGGCTGTTTTGCCTCCCTTTTTAGGCGGCCCTAACAAGGGCCATTATTATACTGGCTCGCAGTCGGCTTCACCAAGCAGATTGCATTTAATTTTTTATGGCGGCCCTTTTCAGGGCCTTTTTTCGTCCTGGCCACTAAGTTCAATAATACCGTGCCGCCAGCAACGATCTTTTTCAAAACACATTTTATCAATTTTAAATGTCTTTTTCTTAATACACAGATGCCCTGGTGACACAAGTAAAAACTTGGATACCAAGTTGCCACCAGGAGACATCCTAAACTTATTATTTTATCGCCTTCAGGGCTATTTCTCCGGCTACAAAGCCAAAAAACCAGTTTGGGCGTCCCTATTAAGGGCCTTTATATTGGTCAAAAATACACCATATTTTAATATAACTTCGTTTAAACACCCCGTAGGACGCTGAAACTAAGACGTTTCAGTGCAGAGTCCTACGGGGCATCCATAGAGCCATAAATAAACATTGTAACTCTTAAACTGCCAGCGCTATCAGCACTTGAGCAGATTTTCGAGACTTTAGCATCATTTCACTTTTTCTCCATTTTAAAAATCCCAGGACCTCGTAAGGCGACGAAACCAAAAGGTTTCGATAGCCAGGCTTACGGGGGACCTGGGAAAAATATTAACTTCTTTGTAACTATTCAAACACTTTGTTAAATAACAAATACCTACCGACAAAAAGTCAAACTTCCTTAAAATCAACCCAAACTCGTCAAACAAAAAATCTACGAATGTAGAACATCCGTAGAAACACTGTAGTATTAAGGAAAACATTGTAAATACATTAACCTGACCTGTATAATTATTGTAAAAACCTAATTTTAATCGACCACTTTCAAGGAAATGGTCGGCAAAACCAGCGGCAACAGAAAACCGCCCCTTATATGCAAAACGGGATAGGTAAAATCCCCCACTCTAAAATTGTACCACGTGACCGTTTTTTCACCCGAAAACGGGTATAAAAGGCGTGATTTTTTGGGTAATAAATCAGTTATTCTTCAACATTCAAACAAGTATTTTATTTACTCTACAAGTGGTCCAGACACCTACCTCTGGAAGTCTGCGACCTGCTGCCAGCTGCTGCCTCCTGCCGAAGTTCTGCCTGAACGAGAACCCGGTGCCTACCGCTGCAGTCGGCCCTGACTCTGGGCACTGCAAGGCACCGCTCAGGCAGAAACGAGGCGCATCCAGGGCCATACCACTGGATGTAGGGAGGCCAGCCTACTACAATCACCATCATCAGCGTGAGCTAGTGGAAGGCGTGCACAAAACCGGTGCCCCTTATTTTACAGTCTTGTAAAGGCTTGATACGTCTGTTACACCACACTTAATTCAGTCGAAAAATCGTCATGAAATCATTCACACCTCATTCTTGAAATCTCGCTTAATATTCGTAAAAATACTAGTTAATGCAAAAGGTGACAGTAAAGTGTAACCACCCTTTGTGCCACTATAGTGGAAGACGTGGAAGACTTTAAAAACGCAGTCAATTGTCTTGTCTCATACAAAAAAAGATTTACAGTCCATACCCTCTCGTATCACGATATTGTTCGTTAACTCTCCCAATGATTAATATTTCATATTACTGTCTTTATAATAATTTATTACTGAACCTCGAACTTATTTACTTCCAAATAAAGTCGAGGTATGTTGAGATTACAAGTTGCTTTATTAACGTTATCGTAAAGCTTACAATGAATATTTAAATAGACTAGACGAATAAATACAATGAATATTTAAATAGAACGACGATAGGTGGTAGTGATCTAATATATTACGTAACTGATATCTGATGGGATAACACAAAACTTCGTATAACTAGCTATTCTAACGACATCTATTGAAGAATGTGAAACTAAATGCCTAACCTATACACTACACAAACCTTTTCACGTTATTCGTCTAGTATTTGTTGTTTGTCTTCTAAATTTCAAAAATAATAATATATAGTATTCAGGTTATGCAATATACAAAAATGGAATTGAAAGCTTCCAAAATAGATTTTTAAGGTACCTTATTTTCCGCTCTTTTCGATCTCATGTTGGTAATGAAGACTCTGCAAAGTTCTTCAAAATACAGACGTTAACTTGTCGAAGTAATATAGCAGATTCGGTAATGTTATTTAAAATCTGATCTTCTTCAACGCTTATCATTCCATGTTCCAAATCACAACAGCCGACAGTCGCTTACCTTTAATCACCCTCTTTGCAAGACCAACTCCAAACTGAACTCATTTATCTACAGATCCACACACTCATTTAACTTAAAATATTACCACATTGACATTTTTAACTCAATTTTACATGACCTAATATGAAAACTCCACACTTTATCATTCACTATCACCAGTGGAAGGTTCATAATTGGCATAATTAACTATCTTATTATTATATTATTTTGTAATCTCTGATTTGCTGTCAACTATCTCTAAAATAAATAAAATAAAATAAAAATAAACGAATTTACTAAGCCAAAAAATGAAAGTAAATAATTTTACAAAACTTTTTTTCACATCCAATCCTTTTTCTGGCGTAAAACTAATATCATCCTGGGAGACATTGACAGGAACATGAAAGCTTAAAGCAAATTTATCATATCAATAGTTAAGAGTCTATTTTATTATCTTTTTCCCCTCCAGGGAAAAGCCTGCTGGAAGATAAGTAAATGTGGAACTCACCCCTGAAAAACAAAGGGGCTGAAACTTTTATGCTTTATCCTTAAGGGATGATACACTCCCTTGAAATATAACTCACATGTTTATTTTATTTCACTGCATTAATAAACACCGTGAAAGTAATAGAGTTTGCTATATCGTAATGAAAACACACATTATGTATTTTGCCCAGCCATGCCTGTGTCAGGGCTGGGCAAAATACATGCTTTGCTGTAATTGAAATACAAATTACAAAATACTTTTTCGCATGTATTTAAAATACGAAATACAAAATACTTTCAAGTCGTGTATTTAAAATACAAAATACAGTATTTTAACCATTTTTTTCTTTCAAATACAAAATACAAATTACAAAATACAAAATACATTTGGTTTTGGTAAAACCTTTGGTTGCAATAAATTGTCGTAAATGCCCTTATCTAAGGGTGCGTTTCCATAGAAGCAATGTTGAGCAGAGTGAAACAGAGACGTGCAAAAATTGACCAATCATATTGCTCAAAAGACACATCTCATCTCCGCTTCACTTGTAAAATTTGTGGTAAAGGACAAAATATAATAATAATATATTATTATTATAACACGACATTTGTATAGCGCTATTTTGTGTTTATTTCTAGTGACCGACCGAAGGTTCGGTTTCAGTTTCGTCAAGGTTCGGTAAAAAAATCTAGTTTCGGCATCAGTTTCGGTTTCGGCAGAAAATCTGCCGAACCTTCGGCCGCACCGAAACTCTGCATTTGTGAATTATCGCGTGCCGTTTGACTGACTTCGGGTGAGTTCGTGGCTCGTGTGTCATCCACCATCATCAACTGAGTTTGTTAACCGGTTCGGCGTGCTTGTATTGTGAGTTTATGTAATCACAAACTTCAATTATTTTTATTTATTTCATTCTAATTTTAATTTTATTTAACAAGTGTAAATAAAAATTAAAATCTAGTCTCCTTCAACGGAAGCGATCTTCCGAACAGTCCCTCCTTTGATGTGCTTGGTGTAAGGCCCTCCGTTCATGGAGATACTTACAATCTACGTAATTGTGATGAAACCACAAGTACCCTGTTGATATACATACTACTTTTTAATGCTAGTCTCCGTACATGGCGCTATCCGAAATATACTATATAGTCACATGAGAACGGGTCGTTTCTATGTGTCATTCTTGAGTTCAACAGCTCGGCTGTGGAACTCGGCCTCTATGTTTCCTCCCTCCTTCCTCTCCCCAAAAAGACCCTCCATACAGCATCTTCAAAGATGACATACACCCTGAGGGAAATTATTTTCCTCAGGGTCTCTCATGTGGAGTTAATGTAAAAAAATGTTGTAATTGTAAACGCAATTAAAATTATAAAACTCAATTTATGAAGTCCTTATTTTATAGTGAATATAAGTGTAAAAAATAAGCCGAATTTCAGTAAACAATAGATTTTTAACATGTCTAAAAAAGTTTCGGTTTCGGTTTCGGCCGAAACTGAGACAGATATCGAATATTCGGTTTCGTTTTCGGTAGAAAATCCTGTTTCGGTCGGACACTAGTTGTTTCACTTCAAGTGCGCTCTACTGTAATTAACTTAAAAATAGTTTAGTATTCAGTCAAATTATTCCTATAGTGCTTGATCTAATACTATGACACAAAAATGTACAATACAAAGCAATGACAAGCATTACATAATATGATACAAATATGATAGAAAATGTACAATAACAGTGCTATTATAGCACAGGACGTGTTGCCAACTCTAAATATTAACACACATAACATATAGCTTTGGATTCTAGCGTTTTTAGTCTACGTATTATCTATGTCAGTTTATTTTTCATTATCATTATTAAGATCGCTAAATGTATTTGAAAATGTATTTTGAAGCCGTAAGTATTTGAAATACAAATTACAAAATACCTCAGCCCCAGGTAATTGAAATACCAATTACAAAATACATTTTTAGGAAGTAATTGAAATACAAATACAAAATACGTATTTGTATTTCAAATACGTATTTCAATTACAAGTATTTCAAATACTGCCCAGCCCTGGCCTGTGTATTGTATGACCTACAAGCTAGGTTACATATTTAACATCACTATTATAAATGGATTCCTACATGATATGAGAGATTTATTTATTTTTATTTAAGTACATAAAACAGGCATTTTGCCCAAAAATTTATATACATGGATGATTTAAATTACAAAAATTATAATAAAAATAATATCAGTATTAATAGAGATAAAATAATGAATCAAAAACTCATCTCCTTGAAAAGTATACTCAAAAACTAACAGTAAAACTTATTTTTGTAGCAAGCCCGTGGAACTCGAAAATGATAATAATGAATGTATACACATTTACCGGATGTAACAGCACGTACCCGATAGATTTTAACTAGCGATTCCTGAGCATATTTGGATTAAAAACTGTTATGAAATTTTTTTGTATTAAAGTGCAATTCACACGCAGTAGAAGTGAAACTAGAAAGTCGCTAGATGTCGCTTTCTTTTCTTTTGAAAATAAAAATGTTTGAATCAGCAATACAATATTGTATTTCTTAACCTTTCTTGGAATAATTAGGTTTGCTAATGGACAAAATTATTTCTATTATTCATTCACGTGTGTACGCGCGCGAACAATTCAATATTCTTGTTTTAAAGCATAACTTCCAAAAAGTATTAAATATTAAAAAATAATGTCGTCCCCATCTGACCACCCACCATACGAAAGAAGAAGAAGAAGACACTTAAATAATTAAAAGAATAGATAATGAATTCTTTGAGTATCACCTTAAATAGGATTTCTGAACCATAAGTATAATGATGTAATACTCTTTTCAGTCTCATAATGTAATGGAAAATGCAAAATTGTATTAAAAATAATAAAAGTTCTTGATAAAATGTGAAATTTATAAAATGGAGAATTTTTTCAATACTGTTGGCTAAACTTTGGAGGAAAATTGTCTTGACTTTTGAATTTTTCATTTGTCTCTGGAATTTTAATAATTTAACAGTTTGTTAATTTGAACTAGTCGGGTTAAAGTGTACTGTCATAAGAACTAACGATGCATACGCATGTCAAGAGCACATGTGAACAATACATTCGGTGCATTATAATTATACAATAAGCAGCAGACACGAAGCACGTGGAGCCAGGTAATTTGGGAAATTAATTACGAGAAACTAAGTACAATGATAAAGAGATTCTCAAACGGTAATTCGTAACAGATACTCAGAAAAGAAATGACAAATCTTTAAAATTTAATTTTTCATTTGTTTTTACTGAGACACGTTTATTTAACTACATATATGCCTAGAATCTTGTAGTCATGAGTATGAGTACGTATTCTCATGATTTGTTTCGACCTAAGTCATTCTGCCTAATTGCACTATGAAGAATTTAAGCTCGATACATTTTTAATGTGAAAAGCCTGCAATTTTAATTCGGGAGGCGGGAACGGGGATCGCCGCCCCGGAAACCTTTATTGGATAACCAACACCTCTGCCATAGATCACCCTGAGTGGTTCGCTACGTTTGGTGAGTTAGCAGGGGTGCCCGTGATGAGGTTTGTCTAGATCTTGGAGGTGAATGACCAGGACACACTGAACCCCATATTCCTACCCACCCCTTAAATCCTTTTCCTTCTCAGAACTCTCCTCTCCTTCCTTTCCCTAAAAAAACCCTACACAGCATCCCCAAAGATGACATAGGCCCTCAGGGAAATTATTTTCCTCAGAACCTCCTGTGTGGAGGTCATGTAAAAAAAAAGTGACCGATCTGCACGGAGTCAGTGGAAATGGAGGCCCTTAGGAAAATAATTCCCCTCAGGCCTATGTTATCGTTGGGAATGCTGTTTGAGTAAAGGTAGATGAGGTTCTGGAAAGGAAAAAAGGTATGAGTGGCGGGTAGGAACCTGGAGATCAGTGTCTCCAGGAGTGACCGAAATATGAAAGCATCCTCCCCATTGCAGTGCTAGGCAATGTTCCAAGAGAGTCCTGCAGGAGAGGTCAAAAGGTCTAATTCAACCAGTCTCTCCCGATCCGGCCTGCCACCCCGAAAAAAGTACGAGGGGTGTCCAGGAGTGACAGACGTATGGATCCATCCCTCCAAGTGCAGTGTAAAGCAATGTTCGAGTCTCCTTCAACCAGTCTCTCCCAATCCGGCCTTCCACGCTGTTGGTAGGCAGGTGCATCCACCACCAAGATCCGGACAAAGTTTCACCCCATCTACCTGTGCACTCCTGTTAAGTCAGAATGTGCAAAGGGAACGTACCCATACTACGTGACCTAGTTTTTGCAATTTTTAACCTCCCCCCCCTCCCCCCGCGGTTATCACGTGTAGTATATTCCAATACCCCCCCCCCCCCTCCCCCTACAGTTTTCACGTAGTAAATCATAAATATGGTTTTGGAACATTTCTTGCTAACAAAAAGTTAAAAAAATTATTTTGCTTACATTTGTCTTTATTACTACGGCGCTTTCTGCGTGACGTCAAGAGTGCATGCGTACCTATAATTAAAAGTGGAAAAAATATTGAAAAGTTAGTGGAAAAAATATAAAAAGATTTCTAGATTGACTACGTGATAAAATCCTAAGCCCCCCGCCCCCATTGTGACCAAGCGTGGTATTTTGAAAATTCCCCCCCCCCCCCCCTAAACGGGTCACGTAGTATGGGTACGTTCCCAAACTTAGCGAACCACTTGGGATGACCTACGGCAGAGGTGTTGGTTCTCATATAAATGGTTCCCGTGGCGGTGATACCCATACCCGCCTCCCGTCGTTCAGATCTAGTCACAAAAGTCATCTAAAGCTATTTTAAGCTTAGTGAACTGTGTTTTTTGCCGGGGCGGTACCAATACTCATGACATTAGGTCATGTAGTTAGCCATTCATTTTCTATCAAGTCGTACTTTCGACGCTTCTCTACCAGAGATTTTCCTTTGTTACCTACGTAAAAGAACATTAAAAATTACTGACAAACATGCAGTGGACACTGCGAGAATTTTAGATTATGCAACTCTAGTTATAATTAGGTGCAAATATGAAGTTTAGTTTAATTATAAACAATAATTATTTTGTCGGTGTAATAATATTATTCCAAGTAGTTTTGAAGGTGGGTAATGCAGTTTTATTCGTGTTTGCGAGTTTATCTTTGAGAACGCCAGTCCGTGGACTTCATTAGTGGCAATTAAGATCCTTTGTTATTTTAAACAACCTCACTACCTCCAACTGCACCGGGCGGGAGCAGGTAACACAATTTTCAAAATTTATTTCATAACTATAATTATTTTACTTGCAACTTAATTTATTTTAATTAAGCTATATTGATGGGTCTGAAACACAAAAAATATGCGTTCTTGTTATTCATTATTTGTTGTTTTTTTTTTAAATAGATACCTGCACAATTAACTGTGTACTAATACATACGTATATTTACAACGATTGAAAAAATTACATTTTAAGTACGAATTAATTAATATTTTTGGAATTGTATATTAAAAATTAATTAAGTTCCTATGTTTTATCCAAATGTACATTACTCTTTCTACTAATTTTATTAGAGATTAGCTGACCCGGCGAACTGCGTACTCCCTCAGAATCAATTACCGTTGTGTTCAGTTATTAGTTGAATTAAATTCAGTTTTTCCATGTTTAATTTTTATCGGTATCAGAGATGGCGTTGTGTACGGATTTATATTTTTGTGAGTTTCTTACTTTTCAACTTATTTACGGGAATTGCGTTTCATTTTCTTTATACGTATGAGGGAAATTTATTATAATTATTGTGTTTTTCCTTTGGAGGGGTGCAGACATACGTTCACCGTTTGTCTCATTTTTAACTATTGACATTTAGTGTGTAAGAAAGAAGGGCAGCATTATATGTTTAAGAACAAAAGCAAAACATTCAGCGCATTAAAATTTGACTTTTTGTGTTTTTGGAATTCACTCGCTATTCAATATTATACCTACTTATCACAATATTGCTGCAGCTCTTTCAAAAGGTGAAAATTCGTTCCATGCAAAATGTACGAGAAAAAGAATTTTCTGCATAATTTTTTGATCCGTGAAATTTTCCGATGCTTAGCTATACTGCTATTCGAGGCGGAGACAAATCCAACAAATCAAAGATCAAAAAAATCGGTCCAGCCGTTCTTGAGTTTTTTTTTTTTTTTTTTACATTAACTCCACACAGGAGGCCCTGAGGAAAATAATTTCCCTCAGGGCCCATGTCATCTGGGATGCTGTGTGGAGGGTCTTTTTGAGGAGAGGAAGGAATGAACATTGGTCTTGAAGAGACCCATGTTGTAGGAAGGAGGAAACACAGAGGCCGGTAAATCATTCCACAGCCGAGCTGTTGAACAAAAGAACGAGTCGAAGAAACGACCCGTTCTCGTGTGACAAATGTCAACTGTGTACAAATGTTGGACACGCGTTTGGCGTGTTTCCCGACTATGCACCGGTGCCGAAGGGATCAATGATGCTAGTTCCTCGGAGCATCTTCCATTGTAATACCGGTAGAACAAGGATAGCATTCCCACCCGACGCCTGTGCTCTAAAGATTGCAATCCGTCAAGATTGTTAAGATGGGAGAATCTATCAAACGGACCGCCCGTTTCTGCACAGAGTCGAGGGTATTTTTCAGGTATTTTGGAGCTCCAGACCAGAGGTGGCTGCCAAATTCAACCGTGGGGCGCACTTGCGATTTGTACAGGGTTAGCAGTTGTGTACTATTAAAGTATCTGCGGGCCCTGTACAGTACAGTACGCCCAGTTTTTGGGAGGCTAACTTTACTCTGGCTTCGATGGAGCCCCCATACCTGAGCTGGACACTTAGGGTTACACCAAGCATATCAATGGAGGGCCTGTTCGGAAGATTGCTTCCGTTGAAAGAGACTAGATTTTCATTTCGATCCCTTTTAGACGTAATCAGACAAGATTGGGTCTTTGAAACATTAAATTCAACGAGATTATTTTTACCCCAAGAGAAAACACTCTCGAGGTAACCGTCCATTCTTTGCTTCAAAGCCTTACGAGCTCTTGGAGTTTGTGAGCCCTTTGGGGGCTTGTCAAACAAAAAGCTATCATGAACTGTACTGTCATCCGCGTAACAATGAATTGGTGCACATGACAAAAGGTCGTTGATGTGCAACAAAAACAGAGTCGGAGACAGAACCGATCCCTGCGGGACGCCAGCATTTATCGAGTGTGAGGAAGAGGTGAAACCATCGACTACCGTCTGAATCGACCTCTCCCTCAAAAAGTCGGCAATCCACGTACACAAGGATGCGGGAAGTCCGTAAGAATGCAGTTTGTTGACAAGTCCTCGGTGCCAAACCCGGTCAAAGGCCTTGGATATGTCCAGTGCAACCGTTTGGGTCTCACCGAAACGTTCCAGGCATTGCCCCCAAACATGCGTCACATACGCGAGAAGATCACCGCACGAGCGGTTCCGCCGGAATCCGTATTGACGGTCGTTGATAATTTTGTTCTTCTCGAGGTATGTGAGCAGTTTGTCGTACATGGTTTAACTAAGAGAACTTTGTTTTATATATTTAGATAAAGAAGATAAAGATATGGAAATACTCACCACTTGGCCACAAATACGTAGAAAATTAATCTAGAAAGCAATTTATTTTTGAAATTTTTTTTCGGTTTTATTTTCTCTTTTTTGGATTTTGTCCTTTGCAAAATTTCAAATTACCGCTAACAATTTAATAGATTTTATTGACACAATGTCAGTGGCTGAGTTGGCATCGCATTTGGGTCCACTCAGGCGTCACAAGTTCGATTCCTCGGCTGGCTAAGTCCTCCATCACGACGCAAGCAACATTTTACGTTCGCTTTGGTTGTAGTACGAGATGTTAGGCTATTCGTCACCCGAGAATGTCTGTCTTTCTTTTTTTAAAAATGATACGTTACTTTATCTCGGACACTTCGTTTAGTAATTTTAATTGTACGGTATTTAGTTCGTTAGTTATTAGATGCAATAAGGTAATATTAACCGCGATCATCGTTGAATTAAGTAAGAATAATTGCATCCCACCTTTAACCGTCAACTAAATGAATATTACATAAAGAAATGCTTTAATGACGGGCTTAACTTTTGTTGTGTTAATTAACCACCTGAACCATTAGTCTCAACACGGTAGTGGCGAACGGTTCCTTAAATTGTCTGCTTTCAGTGCATCATTACAGCGATTCGTTACGCCAGAGGTAAAATAACTTTTTCAAAAAAATAATTAACCACGCACTAAAAAATCATTACTTATTTGCACATTTCATCAAAACCATTGAGCTCATAAACCGGTAGAAATGTTGAGGATATGTCAGCAACTTTGGGTGAAATTATTGATCTTCTTCTCCTTCTTGTGCCCTGTACGTTCAACGGACGTTGGCTATCATATTGGCCCGGAAAAGCTCCACGATAAACTGGTCAAACCACCGTCTCAGGTTTTTCAGCCATGAGGTTCTCCTTCTTCCAGGGCCCCGTCTTCCGACAATCTTTCCCTGCATTATGAGATGCAGGATCTCATACTTCTCTGGATGTCTCATCACATGTCCAAGATATTGAAGTTTTCGGATTTTTATAGTTTTAATTACTTCCTTTTCTTTATTCATCCGAACCATAACATCTCCATTTGTAACCCTGTCCATCCAGCTTATTTTAAGTATTCTTCTGTAGATCCACATCTCGAATGCCTCAAGTCGCCTAATTAGTTCTTCAGTAAGCGTCCATGCTTCCATTCCATAAAATAATATCGAAAACACGTAGCATCTGACCATTTGCATTCGTAATCCATTCTAACATTTTTCTCATGCGGATAAAGGTTGCAAGAGCTTGCTCAATGCGGCATTTGATTTCAACTGAAGGATCCCATCTATCATTTACATTGCAGCCCAAGTATATATACATTATTGATCAAACCAGTCATTGGCTGTGTTGGCATCACATTTGGGTCCCACCCAGGCGTCTTAAGTTCATTTCCTTGGCTGGTTGAGTCGTCCAACATTTCCCGCTTACTGTGGAGGTAGTAGGAGATTTTCAAATATTGTGAGGTTATTCATAATCCAGGAATGTTTGCTTTAAAAAAAAGTTTTCAAATATCGAAATTATTTCTTGAACATATGATTAATAGTACACACATTTCAATTTGGAAGGCAAGTATGGGTACCGCCATACCGGGAACCATTTATTGGACAACCAAAACCTCTGCCAGGGGTAACCCAGGTTTGTCAAGATCTTGGCGGTGGATACGTTTGCCTACCAACTGCGTGGCTGGCCGGATCGGGAGAGACTGGTTGAGGGGGACCTTGTGACCTCTCGAGCAGAACTCTTTTGGAACATCGCTTTGCACCGCAGTAGGAGGGATTGATTCATACATAAGTCACTCCTGGACCCATTGACCCTCAGATTCCTACCCACCCCTCATGCCTTATCCTTCACGGAACTTCCTCTCCTGCCTTTATTTTTAAAGATCCTCCACACAGCATCCCCAAGGATGAAAATAGGTTTCGTCAGAGCCTTCTGTATGGAACCACAGTAAAAAAAATTGCAGCTCGCGTACCAAAATTTGTCCTTCCACAACGTTTCTCTTTACACCAAAATAACACTTCATAATAGAACAAGTTATTGAAGAAATGCGTTAATACTGCGTTGTTCACGCACGCAATGCGATCATCACGGAGTCCGCAGTCCACACTCCTTGGGCCTCGGATCGCAACCGTCGCATTATTCGAATCAAAAGCTGATTCCTGTTACAACTTACAACCGTGTTTATAGAGAACTAGACGAAGATTGATTGGCTCGAGTGCCTTGTTGCCTTTGTTGCAAACCAATAATGTGTTAATGACGACTTACATTGTGTGGCATTTTGACGTTTCACCAACGATTTGACTCTGAGATTTGCCGTGGACTTATTAAAACGACAAAAAATCGATGCGTTAGTCTGATGACTAGAAAAATGATGATGGGTCAGTAATGATGTTTAATAATAACTAACAAATCCAAACCAAAGATGAAACAGAACAAAAAAGTTACCTACAAAAATGAAAAGTCCCACGACTGAGTTGGTTCAGGCAAGGCTCTTGGGTTCGTTTCCCAGTTACGACCGTTACCTTTTTAATTTTTCTGTGGCTTGTTCTCTTTGAGGTTTATTCTTCATTGATTAATATTACATTTAATGGGTATCTTCTTTCTTAAATAAAATAAAACGGGGTTCCAGCGACCCTTCGATTTAGACTTTTAGAAAAGTGAATTGGTGTTCCATATAAATAACAATCGGCTATGTTTATATAAGACACAACGTAGGTTACTTCTTCTTCAGTGATTAGTATTGCATTGATGGGAATAACCTTCAAAAGTTATTAAAAAAGCTATTCAAATAAAATTAAAAACTTTGTTTTATTCTGTTTTTAAATTATTTCTTGTTCATTTTTAGTTTTTTATCCTACGTTGACGTTTTATTATATACATACGTTCAATATGTACTTACAATCACTTTGGGCGTAACAACCAACGTCAATAAAACTAAATGGATGACATTTGGACCACTAGATCACTCTGAATCAGTGATACAGTTAAATGGTTGCAATGTTGAAAAGGTGGAAAGATTTAGATACCTCGGCAGTATTCTCACGGAGACTCTTGACCCAGGTGTAGAGGTTAGATGCAGAATTGAAACAGCAAGAACTGCGTTCATTAAAATGAAATCCCTCTTCTACAATGACAATATCAGCTTAAAACTAAGGCAGAGAATTCTAAAATGTTATGTGTGGTCGGTCTTGCTGTAAGGATGTGAAACATGGACCTTGAAAGTAAATACCATGAACAGGTTAGAGGCTTTTGAAATGTGGCTTCACCGGAGAACGCTCAAGGTCCCATGGACCGTCATAATCACTAACACAGAAATTCTCAGGCGGGCTAGAGCAGATAGAGAACTGCTTACGTTAATAAAAATCAGGAAAATTTAATATCTGGGTCATATACTTCGAGGGGAGAAGAATCACTTGCTCCATTTAATATTGAAAGGCAAGATAGAGGGTCGCCGAGGGCCTGGTAGGAGAAAAATGTCTTGGCTGCCGAGACAGTGGACCGGCATTAGAAGTGTGGAGGAGCTATTCCGGGCAGCGCAAGACAGAGAGACATTTTCAAGAGTGTTCGCCAACGTCGGGGGGACCTGATACGGCACACAAAGAAGAAGAAGATGGTTATAAGTTGGTAACATGGAAGAAAAAATTGAAAGATACTGGGTGACTGGACAAATCAGAATATCATCAAAGAAGATAACACTAATAATCTAAACGAAAAAATGAAAGAGAATAAGACTTTTTATTTTTCTGTATCTTGTTATATTTCATATTTTCGTTTAGATTATTAGTGTTATCGTCTTTTTCAATGATATATTACATCGATGGGAATAACCTTCAAAAGTTATAAAAAGAGAGTTGTTCAACAATTGAAATCAGAAGACTTTCGAAAGTGGCCAAAACATAAAAAAATGACAAAAACTTGGTTGGATTTGGTTATGTTACATTATTATACTAGTGTTCAGTGTTCTGATTTGTCACGAACCGTATACATGTAACAAGTGATCAATTCCTTTCGATACATTCTCACAGGGGAAGTGTTGTACCGGCGTACATATTATACATTAGTAAAATACATTCAGGTACGACACGAAACGTCGCTTTTATTTCCCCGTACGGGGATTCCGTAAATAATAGATTTCCTCGTGCCAAAAGCGCGCGAAAAGAGCGTGAGGACGTACACGAAATTCGGCCACCTTAAAATAGATGTCACGTTAAATTTAACATAAAGCTTCTCGTGCCGGAATACGGAGAAGGCGTAATGGTCGACCCACTCTATTCTTGGCTGTGGATATATGACACACGTGTGTCTTCTATCCTTGTTGCTTTGAGTTTGGTTGATTGACGTGTAAGTATATTTTTGATTTTACAAAAATTAAGACGTACTAACATTGGAATTATGATGTTAATTTGGGAGGCGGTATGGGTACCGCCGCCCCGGGAACCATTTATTGGATAACTAACCAACATCCCTGCCATAAGTCGGATATGAAAAACAACAAATAGCTAGGAAACAAATACTCCGATGTTGTTGATATATTTAGTTCATCAATTTTAAAATATACGCATGCACTATTGAATAGGGAAATATTTTGATAAAGCTATTTAAATTGACTAACACATTAACAGTATTTTGTCGGCTGAAAGGAAAAAAACTCTTTTGGATTTTTTTTTAAATTTTTTTGTACAGGACCTACATACGTGTGGATCAAATTCAATAATATTTTTACTTAATATTTATTTTTGTACAAGTGTTTTTAAGAGCCGTTTCCCGCAGTATTTACGAGTATAATTTCGTAAATATTGTTATATATTTGTAAAAGCCTAAATAGGCGTATATAAATAAATACGTCACGTTTGGTGACTTAGCAGGGGTGCCCGGGTTCATGGGGTGAGGTTTGTCTAGGCCTTGGTGGCGGAGGCGTTTGCCCATCCAGCGTGGCAGGCCGCCTTTCTCTTTCTCTCATATCTTCCTCTCCTTTGTTTTCCCAAAATACCCTCCACACAGCGTCCCCAAAGATGACTTCGAGGGAAATTGTTTTCCTTAGGGCCTCCTGTGTGCAGCTGATGTAAAAAAAATGTTGGTGGGAACATATACGTGGTTGACATCATAATAATTTGCTGGAATTCGTCAAATATTTGAGAACCAATCACCGAATGATTAAATAGTAGGGATGTACGACATGTACGTGGCTACAAAACGATTTGATTTTATATTTCAAAGGAAGAAATTATTTATTTTGGACAACCTACGTACTGGTACAGTTTAATTAAAAAAAAATTGACGAAGATTGACCCTATTCGACAATTAACTTTATAGTTACGTAAAAAAAGGATTTACAAATTACATAGTGGGAAAACTCTTGGTATACTGGTCAAACATTAATTGCTAATTTAATTTCAATGGTTACTACAAACTAATGACGTAACGTCAGAAACATGAAAGTTGCATTTCAATTCATTATGCAAGTATTTAATCCGTCTGAAAAGTTTCAAAGCTGAAGTGCGGTCAATCACGGAAACGCAACCAAAAAACTTATAATTAACGTGGTGCTCTGTTTTTACCATGACTACATTTAGAGCTTGAGCATTTAAAACTCGAGATTGCAGTATCTACTTGTAGTTGTGGATTTATAGTAATTTATTTTCTACTTGTAATAACATGAATTTTTACTTTCATTGTAAGGTCAATTGTATTTCAGTAGGGTCCAAACGTCATCTAGGCTTAGGCAATAAAGGCAAATATTTAATGAAATGCCTAGCAACACTCCATCACTGCATGGCATCCTGAAACTGAAGACAATGATAACGAGAAGAAACCTTTACAGTAATTAATTTAAAGTATACCTTTTCTTATATAATATACCTAAAATAGACCAATAGATGTACAAACAAATATTCAAAACTACAATTTTTTTTAAAGAAATATATCCCTTACAATTCAATATATCAGCAAGATATCAGAATAACATTAACCGCTCCGACCCATAAGCTTGTTTTTACGGTAATATAACATTGCCAGACATATGTATGACGTATGAGACGTATCTGATTTACTAAAATCCCAAAATTTAATGCAGTACATTCAAAATCTATCTAGATATAGCTTACTTTAATAATTTCCCATTAAATCTAAAAATTACTTAAAATATTCATGAATTACAACTAAAATTGAAGTATGTTTTTTTTATGTACAGAGTCCCCAACTGCTCCCGTCTGGAGCCAGTGGGACTATGGCATCCCCAATATGTTGTGAGGCTGAAGGTAGCGGGGAGGGGAAGGAGAAGGCGAAGGGGAAGAGGAAGGTGGGGAAGTATTACCTAAAACGACTGTAGGAGTCCATACCTGCCATAATTTTTTAAATTTTAAAATTTGTTTTTGTTAAATCTGGGGTTTTCTTACCCTACTTTTTATTATCACCTACAATATTTTATTGCTCACTTAAAATATAATTGAGCTAGAATTTCCTCACCAAACACGCCTTGTCTCTTTTGGGCGAGGAAACGCTATTTTTATTTTCTTTTATAAATAAATATACATGTCAAAATTGTATATTCATTTTATTTATAAAATACATGATAACACATTAAAACACTTTCGTATACAAATGATGCATTAAATCACCATACTAGGCGGCTGCCTCTTTCATAGTGACTAATTTTATATAGTTACATTATAGTGTCTAGTAATTGTAAATATACAAACATATTGAAAATTTGAAAAATCAAATTAGAAAGTTTATAACGAGATTTGAAAAATTTGTAATGACAAGTAGAAAATAGAAAAGAGTTATAGTTCACATTCAAATCAGATCACATAAATGTATATGTTTATAGGCGTACACTTGCACACACATGCATACATACACACATAAATACATTTGCAAATACATACAAATTTACACATGTACAGACAATAGATACGTCTCTATCTAAGAATGAGAAACAGGCCACTACCACTGTCACATTCACTCATCAAAAAGCGTCCAAGCGCCCTCCTGAAAGTGTGATATTTGTCTATTGTCTTTATATCAATTGAATTATTATGTATATAAATTTGTGAAAGTAGGCAAACTGCCTACTTTGGTTTTTCTTTATTATTTCCATCACCTAAAAGATATCAAGGTAAGATTTTCATTATAGTATCCTTACATACTAACAATTGTACATAGTAACACTTGCATGCTGCTGCCTAACTACGTATGTGGGGACATTGGAGGTCTAGTTTCGTTATCAAATGTAGAGTAGTTTTTATCAAAAAATTACAGTTCTTGCAAGAGCCTTGAAGGGATAACCATCTGTTATCTCTACCAGAGCGGGTTAGTGGTGGGTCCTCCATTGGTAAATTATTAAAGGTTTTTAGAGCACGAAAACTATTGATGTTTTTATTATTGGGATAATGTTGTTGGATATTTAAATTTAAAATAGGAGAATGACAAATAAGAATATTGACAAATAATATTTACTAGCTGGGCCCGTTGCAGAAGCAACTAACGGGTTAAAACACTATGCGATTTGACATGTGAACGCGGATGAAGCGAGCAGGAGTGTGTGTTAAATTACATATATGAAGAAAAAACGATGTCTGAATGCGGATGGAGCGAGGAGTGAGCACCTACAAAGGGAACAGGTAGTCGACGCCCCTCCAAAGTTTCATCGCAGTAGGATGAACCGTTTAGCAATGCATAATTTCATGATGCCAGAGCTCACTATTTTATACAGAATGAATTGACTGGATGCGCACATCAAACCCCAAAATTTTCATCGCAATCGGATGAACCGTTTAACAATGCATAATTTCTTGATGCCAAAGCTCACTATTTGGTGCAGAAATAATCGACTGGATGCGCACATCAAATCTCAAAAGTTTCATCGCAATCGGATGAACGGTTTAGCAATGCATAATTTCATGATGCCGGAGCTCACTATTTTATACAGAAAAAATCGAATAGATGCCCAAATCAAATCCCAAAAGTTTCATCGCAATCGGATGAACGGTTTAGCAATGCATAATTTCATGATGCCAGAGCTCACTATTTTATACAGAATGAATCGACTGGATGCTCACATCAAATCCCCAAAGTTTCATCGCAATCGGATGAACGGTTTAGCAATGCATAATTTCATGATGCCGGAGCTCACTATTTTATACAGAAAGAATCGAATAGATGCGCAAATCAAATCCCAAAAGTTTCATCGCAATCGGATGAACAGTTTAGCAATGCATAATTTCATGATACCGGAGCTCACTATTTTATACAGAAAGAATCGAATAGATGCGCAAATCAAATCCCAAAAGTTTCATCGCAATCGGATGAACGGTTTAGCAATGCATAATTTCATGATGCCGGAGCTCACTATTTTATACGGAAAGAATCGAATAGATGCGCAAATCAAATCCCCAAAGTTTCATCGCAATCGGATGAACGGTTTAGCAATGCAATTCATGATGCTGGAGCTCACTATTTTATACAGAAAGAATCGAATAGATGCGCAAATCAAATCCCAAAAGTTTCATCGCAATCGGATGAACGGTTTAGCAATGCATAATTGCATGATGCCAGAGCTTACTATTGTATACAAAAACCATCGCCGGCATGCATACATGAAATCCCCAAAGTTTCATCACAATCGGATAAACGGTTTAGCAATTCATAATTTCATGATGCCAGAGCCCAACAGTACTTTGATACAAACCCTGCCCTGATAATAACGAACAAAACAAAAAAAAAGAATTATCCAATTAGGTGCAGTCGTTTGGAAGTTCGTTGAAGTTCGTTTCGGAAGTTCGTTGCGCGTACATACATTTCAGTGATTCATTTTTAAACAAATTTCATAATGCCAGAGCTCACCAGTAATTTTATACAAACCTTATCCTAACAATAACGAACACAACAAAAAAAGAATTATCCAATTAGGTGCAGTCGTTCGGAAGCTATGCGCGTACTTACATTTCGGCGAATCATTTTTAAACAAATTTCATAATGCCAGTGCTCACCAGTAATTTTATAAAAACCTTGTCCTAACAAAAACGAATACAACAAAAAAGAATTATCCAATTAGGGCCAGTCGTTCGGAAGATATGCGCGCACATAAATTTCCGCTACTCATTTTTAAACAAATTTCATAATGCCAGAGCTCACCAGTAATTTTATACAAACCCTGCCCTGGACACAACAAAAAATAATTATCCAATTTGGTACAGTCGTTCGGTTCAATTCACTTCGGTTGTTAAAAAAAATATTTAAAAACCTTCAATTTTTCAAGTAAATTTTAACGTTCTCTGAAAGTTCTGTTCAAATTCTATTCAAGTTCTGTAATTATTTCTGTTTTTAAATAATAAGTATAAATAAATAATAATAAATATAATAAGTTTTGAAGATAATTGAATAAATACAACTCGCACATTACGTGAAAATGAACTAATTTAAAAATAACGTTCCCACCAACAGTGGGTGTCCAGAAGCAACCTCCGTGTACCTACATAATTCAAAAAGTGACCATCTTGGGTGATTTTTTTCATTTCATTTCATTAATTTTCAATTTAACATTTAAAGGAAAGAAGTTCATAAGTCGCTACCAATAATATTGGTGTAGGTACCTATGTGTTTTCTCAATAAATACTTGACCATCTTGAGTGATTTCTTTTAATATTTAAATGCTTCATAAGCCGGTACCTACCTAGTATATACCGAGAAAAATAATATTGGGGTCGGTACCTACGCGTTTTTTCTTACGTACTTAATTACTTTTCTTTAACGAATTTGCAATAACTCGATGGAAAGGTAGGTACCTACCGCGTTATAAATTGTGTTATTTTCAGATGGCCAGCAATTTTCACACTATCGAAGAATTTAGGAACACGTTTTTGACATGAATTTTTCAGAAAATTATTGATTTTCGTCGGGTTCTCCTGACATATTTCATATGAGAATCGTATAAAATTTTTGTATTAAAAGTTGCGGAATTCTCTACTGTAACGTATTTTTTTAAAACATCCAAGCGGGGATCGGTTTCCGGGTCGCAATGCCGCGTACCGTAAAACCACTACCGAAAACTCTGAAAAGCCTGTATTATTTAGGCTAAATTTTTGACACTCGGAATCCTGACCTATCTCAAGATTATCTGACTCGCCGCCAAGCCAAAATGGACCTTAAAACGTTCCAAACTCGAGGAAGCGACCGTCTATTATCGCCTGCGGGGCCGAGGCCTGGGCTGGAAAGTAAGAGGGCTTAAGCGTCTTTGCATTTTCAAGCGAAAATACGCCGTAAGGTGGTACGCGATGCGGGGGAGAAGAGTCTGTTATCGCGTCACCAAAACTGGAACCGTCGTTTGTATGGACTTTTTGACACGTTTCCTTCCGAAATGGATTTTCGTCTTTCGACTGGCGAACCTGTCGGCGGAAAACATAACCCCGGCCGAATTTCTTCGTCGAATAGTGAGAGATTATAATTTACGTCGCCAGGGTCGCACTTCAATTCTGTATCAGTCGTTTTGTATGTAACGGGTGTCAGAAAAGGCTGAAAAAAAAGGTGAGTTTTCAAAACTGAGCATTAATATATACTAGGTTTTGCCCGTTGCAGAAGCAACTGACGGGTTTAAACACTATGCGATTTGACGTGTGAACGTGGATGAAGCGAGGAAGAGTGTGTGTTAAATTAAATATATGAAGAAACCTGAGGTTACAGTGACCTTGCAACGCATGCCGGGTACCCGTTGTATATAATGTTATGTAGTGCAGCGCTTGCATTAAAATGTAATTTCCCAGGAATTGGAATGGAACCATTACAGTTAAGTTGACCCCGAGGTTACAGTGACCTTGCAACGCATGCCGAGTAACCGTTGTATATTATGCTATAAATTGCAGGCGCTTGCATTAAAATTTTATTTCCCGGGAATCGGGATGAAACCATTACAGTAAAGTTGACCCCTAGGTTACAGTGACCTTGCAACGCATACCGGGTACCCGTTGTATATAATGTTATATAGTGCAGGCGCTTGCTTTAAAATGTTATTTCCCGGGAATTGGGATGGAACCATTACAGTTAAGTTGACCCCGAGGTTACAGTGACCTTGCAACGCATGCCGTGTACCCGTTGTATATTATGTTATAAATTGCAGGCGCTTGCATTAAAATTTTATTTCCCGGGAATTGGGATGAAACCATTACAGTTAAGTTGACCCCTAGGTTACAGTGACCTTGCAACGCATGCCGGGTACCCGTTGTATATAATGTTATATAGTGCAGGCGCTTGCATAATAATGTAGTTTCCGGGGACTTGGGATGGAACCATTAGAGTTTAGTTGACCCTGAGGTTAAAGTGGCCTTGCAACGCATGCCGGGTACCCGTAGTATATAATGTTACATAGTGCAGGCGCTTGCATTATAATGTAGTTTCCCAGGACTTCGGATGGAAACATTACAGTTTTATTGACCCCGAGGTTAAAGCGGCCTTGCAACGCATGCCGGGTACTCGTTGTATATAATTTTATAAAGTGCATAATTTTATAATGTTGTTTCCCGGGACTTGGTAGGGAACCATTACGGTTTAGTTGACCCCGAAGTTAAAGTGGCCTCGCAACGCATGCCGGGTACCGCAGTTTAGCAGTGCAAAATTTCATTATGCCGGAGCTCACTATTGTAGTTGTATTGTATTTCATTTTGCAAGTGTAAGTACTAAGTAGGTACTTTGTTGTAATATTTCACCAAAACGACGCCATTATGCTGTTGAGCATAAAATAATTTTCACTACAAATAAATTCATTCAATATCATGTTTTGATTATTAAATGAAAAAAGTCCCCGCAAGTAAGTACCTACCTAGAACACGCGTAATGTATATATATATACAATGTTCAAATAGAACACACTTAAAAATAAAAAAAATAATTAATAAAAAAAATTGACAATTCTTTAAATTTTTCTAGTAAATTTTCAGTTCTATAAAGTTCCGTTCGAGTTCTGTAATTATTTCAGTTTTGTGATGTAACTGGTCTGTAAAGATAAAACAATAGAATTTGAGTAGAACCATCACAGAACGTGAAAATTAACTTAAAAAAAGTTCAATTATTCTGTATCATCGAAACAACCTTACCTTAGTATTTATTGCATTAAAACCTAATTCGTTGTGTAGGTACCCATTCAGGTAGGTACCTGCGCATTTCCTTAGATTCCGGCAATCTTAGCTTTTTTCATCATATTTGCAATACTACCGAAATAAGTAGGTACCTACCCCGAATGAAAAACGTGTTAATTTGACTGGCCAGCAAATATTTAAACTTCCGATGGAATCTGTGAGCGCGTATTTTGATGATTTTTTTTCGGAAAATTTCGAGTTTTGTCAGCATCTCCTGACGTATTTTATATGAGAATCATATGTTTTATTGGTGTTAAAAGTTGCGGAATCTATCCGGCTATCGTATTTTCAAAAAACATCTAGCCCGGAATCGGTTTTTTCGGCGGTAATGTCGTTTTCCGAAAAACAACGACCGAAACCGCCGAGAGTTCCGTTTTGTTAGGCTAAAACTTTGACATTTGAGATCTGCGTCAACGGTCCTAGCATTTTCCTTTGTGAAATTAAGGGGTTTTTTCGTCATTTTTTTTTTTACCAACGCCATCTGTCGGCGGGAAATATGACCGAGCCGAATCGAGTGATTCGAGCAGAGCTTCTAGTTTTCGCCGCCGATTCGTATCGGAGAATAAACCCCTGTATATATTTTATTTTGTCATTAAAAATTTGCTTACAGTTTTCATTCCCAATTTGCTTCAACCGAAACTGAACCTTAAGGTGGGTGAAACGCAAAGGGCGTACTGGTCGTTTTTGCGCCGACAAAAAAGTGAGTGAGTTTTCCCAAAACTAAACATTAATATATATACTAGGTTTTGCCCGTTGCAGAAGCAACTGACGGGTTAAAACACTATGCGATTTGACGTGTGAACGTGGATGAAGCGAGGAGGAGTGTGTGTTAAATTAGATATATCAAGAAACCTGAGTTCACAGTGACCTTGCAACGCATGCCGGTTACCCGTTGTATTTAATGTTATGTAGTGCAGCGCTTGCATTAAAATGTAATTTGCCAGGAATTGGAATAGAACCATTACAGTTAAGTTGACCCCGAGGTTACAGTGACCTTGCAACGCATGCCGAGTCACCGTTGTATATCATGTTATATATTGCAGGCACTTGCTTTAAAATGTTATTTCCTGGGAATTGGGATGGAACCATTACAGTTAAGTTGACCCCGAGGTTACAGTGACCTTGCAACGCATGCCGTGTACCCGTTGTATATTATGTTATAAATTGCAGGCGCTTGCATTAAAATTTTATTTCCCGGGAATCGGGATGGAACCATTACAGTAAAGTTGACCCCGAGGTTACAGTGACCTTGCAACGCATGCCAGGTACCCGTTGTTTATAATGTTATGTAGTGCAGCGCTTGCATTAAAATGTAATTTGCCAGGAATTGGAATGGAACCATTGCAGTTTAATGGACCCCGAGGTTAAAGTGGCCTTGCAACGCATGCCGGGTACCCGCTGTATATAATTTATTTATTTACGTACAAAAAATCCATTAATCTCCCTCTTATCCTTTCCCTTGTTACCATAATTATTGGAAGGCTTTTGACCTCTCCAGCCAGATTCTCCCAACTCTTCGGCTTGCACCGCAGTGTGAGGAATAGATTCATACGTCCGTCACTCCTGGCCACACTGTCCCCCAGATTCCTAAACACCCCTCAGACCTTTTTCCTTCCCATATCTTCTTCTCCTTCCTTTCCCTTAAAAAACCCACCCCACAGCATCCTCAAAGATGACGCCCTTGAGGTGATTTTTCACAAAAACTGCGCTTTATAAATTATCCAATTATTATTATTATTATTATTGACGCAGGCCCCTAGGATTTAGAACGGGCATTTTCTCGCGTAATTTCGTGATGCCAAAGCTCACTATTGTATTCTGAAACTGTATGTATTTGTCTAGGTCTTAGTGGCGGATACGTTTGCCCAACCACTGCCTGGCGGGCTGGATCGGAGGAGACTGATTGAGGCATGATTTTGACCTCTCCAGCCAGATTCTCCCAACCCTTCGCCTTGCACCGCAGTGTGAGGAATAGATTCATACGTCCGTTACTCCTGGCCACACTGACCCCCAGATTCCTACCCACCCCTCATACCATTTTCCTTCCCATATCTTCTTCTCCTTCCTTTCCCTTAAAAAAACCTCCACACAGCATCCTCAAATATGACATAGGCCCCTAGGGAAATTGTTTTCCTCAGTGCCTCCTGTGTGGAGCTAATGTAAAAAAATAAATTAAATGCATATAAATTCACCTTTCCCAAAAAGTCATAAAAAAAATAACATGTCCTTAATATATTTTCCTTTGCTTAGTTCTGCACTCCTGGTATTTATTCTTTTAAAATTTTATTTTGTTCGCTACGTTTTGTGATTTAGTAGTTGTGCCCGGATTCATGGGGTGAGCTTTGTTTAGGTATAGGAGGCGTATGCCCAGGACACACTGAACCCCAGATTCCTACCCACCCCTTAAACCCTTTTCCATCCCAGAACTCTCATCTCCTTCCTTTCCTAAAAGAAATCCTCCACACACCATGCCCAAAGATGACATAGGACCTGAGAGAAATTATTTTCCCCATGACCTCCAGTGTGGAGCTCATGTAAAAAAAATAATTAAATGCATATAAATTCACCTTTCCCAAAAAGCCAGAAATAATTGAAAAAAAAACATGTTCTTAATATATTTTCCCTTGCTTAGTTCTGCACTCCTGGTATTTATCCTGTAAAAATTTTGTTTTATTCGAGTAAAAAAAAGAACAGAAAAAATATTCTTTCATAGCGTACTCTACTCCCCCCCCTTTCCTCCATCCCGCAAAACCCCCTCCCGGGTTCCCCTCCCCCTTCCCAGGCTACCCTCCCCCCTCGCTGGTTTTCTTCCCCCCCCCTCAAACAAAAAAACATAACAAAAAAAGAATTATTCAATTTGGTGCAGTCTTTCGGAAGTTATACGCGTACATACATTTTGACGATTCATTTTTATGCAAATTTCATAATGCCAGAGCTCACCAGTAGTTTTATACAAAACATTGTCCTAACAGTGTCGAAGACAACAAAAAAAGAATTGTTCAATTTGGTGCAGTCTTTCGGAAGTTATGCGCGTAAATACATTTCCGGGATTCATTTGTATGCAAATTTCATAATGCCAGAGCACACCAGTAGTTTTATACAAACTTTGTCCGAACAATAAGGAACGCAACAAAAAAAGAATTATTCAATTACGTGCAGTCGTTCTGAAGTTATGAGCGTACTTACATTTCGGCGAATCATTTTTAAACAAATTTCGTTATGCCAGAGCTCACCAGTAATTTTATTCAAACCTTGTCCTAATAATAACAAATACAACAAAGAAAGAATTATTCAATTACGTGCAGTCGTTCTGAAGTTATGAGCGTACTTACATTTCGGCGAATCATTTTTAAACAAATTTTATAATTCCAGAGCTCATCGATAGTTTTATACAAACCTTGCCCTGACAATAACGAAACCAAATCAAAAAGAATTATCCAATTTGGTCCAGTCGTTCTTTAGTTATAATTTATAAATGATTACCGTGGATAATTATTTATCCGTTTATGTTATTTTCAGGGTACCTACCTAGTTCATCAAAATATTCTAAAACAATATTTTATTTAAATGGCAAGACCACTGTCAAACTTTGTCCTAACCACCTCAAGCAAAGCCTGAAAATCGAACACATGCGCACGTTTTAGTACATTTTCCATACAAATGACGTCAGCTAACGCTGTCAGGGCCTCGCTGAAAAGTTGTGGTGGTTTTGGATAATAGTCCATGCTCAGTGTTGCAAGTTTGGGGAAAATTAAATAAATATTTAAAATATCTACCGATTTTACAGTCTGAAAACGATGTGCATTATGGATGTTGTTGGATTTTTCGCAAATGTCATATATAATTGCAAAGTTTGACGCGATATTGTGAAACATTTTAAATGGGAAGCTACACATGTTTTTATTTTAAAAGTTTCTAAATCTTGTATAATTTATGATAATTAAAAAACATGTCTCGCAAAATGTTTTTTTTCGTCTTATTTTACCACCCCGCAAAGGGCCTTTAAAATGTCATTTTTTCCAACATATTTTTGAGATAGCCGTTTAATTGATTGGAATAAATTCCTAGTAAAATCAGTTTTGTATGGGAAATCTCTTTACTAAACGGTTCGACGTTTTTTAATGGGTGAACCTGTCGGCGGAAAATATAACTGAGGTCGAATTTCTTCGTCGGTGAGAGATCTAATTGTAGTTTTCGCCGTTTGGGAGCGCTGTTGACCCTGCGTCATCTTTTTTATATGAAATCTGGTCTGACCCGCAGAGATCGCCGTCCGTGCCCCCTTTCGGGCCAAATTGATCTCTGCGGTCGGTGAAACTTGAGGAGCGGAGGTCGATTATCGCCTGCGGGCCGAGGCGGGCGAGGGAAATCGAAAGGGCGTAAGCGTCTTTTTCGTTTTTAAGCGACAATACGCCGTAAGGTCTTGCGGATCGAGGGGGAAAAGAGTCGATTATTGGATCAACAAAACGCGTTTTTTTGGAACGGCCATTTGTATGAAATCCCGGTCCACAAGCCTTGCTCGGCCAAATCGACCTCTGCGGTCGGTGAAACTCGACAGGCAGAGTGGTCGATTTTCGCCTGTACCCGGACGATTAAAAAAAAAGTGAGTTTTCCTGACCTACCCCAAAACTAAACAATACTATATATACTAGGTTTTGCCCGTTGCAGAAGCAACTGACGGGTTTAAACACTATGCGATTTGACGTGTGAACGTGGATGAAGCGAGGAAGAGTGTGTGTTAAATTAAATATATGAAGAAACCTGAGGTTACAGTGACCTTGCAACGCATGCCGGGTACCCGTTGTATATAATGTTATGTAGTGCAGCGCTTGCATTAAAATGTAATTTCCCAGGAATTGGAATGGAACCATTACAGTTAAGTTGACCCCGAGGTTACAGTGACCTTGCAACGCATGCCGAGTAACCGTTGTATATTATGTTATAAATTGCAGGTGCTTGCATTAAAATTTTATTTCCCGGGAATCGGGATGGAACCATTACAGTTAAGTTGACCCCGAGGTTACAGTGACCTTGCAACGCATGCCGTGTACCCGTTGTATATTATGTTATAAATTGCAGGCGCTTGCATTAAAATTTTATTTCCCGGGAATCGGGATGAAACCATTACAGTAAAGTTGACCCCTAGGTTAAAGTCGCCTTGCAACGCATACCGGGTACCCGTTGTATATAATTTTATATAGTGCAGGTGCTTGCATTATAATGTAATTTCCCGGTACTTGGGATGGAACCATTATAATTAAGTTGACCCCGAGGTTACAGTGACCTTGCAACGCATGCCGGGTACCCGTTGTATATACTGTTATATAGTGCAGGCGCTTGCATTATAATGTAGTTTCCCAGGACTTCGGATGGAAACATTACAGTTTTATTGACCCCGAGGTTAAAGCGGCCTTGCAACGCATGCCGGGTACCCGTTGTATATAATTTTATAAAGTGCATAATTTTATAATGTTGTTTCCCGGGACTTGGTAGGGAACCATTACGGTTTAGTTGACCCCGAAGTTAAAGTGGCCTCGCAACGCATGCCGGGTACCCGTTGTATATAATGTTATGTAGTGCAGCGCTTGCATTAAAATGTAATTTCCCAGGAATTGGAATGGAACCATTACAGTTAAGTTGACCCCGAGGTTACAGTGACCTTGCAACGCATGCCGAGTAACCGTTGTATATTATGTTATAAATTGCAGGCGCTTGCATTAAAATTTTATTTCCCGGGAATCGGGATGGAACCATTACAGTTAAGTTGACCCCGAGGTTACAGTGACCTTGCAACGCATGCCGTGTACCCGTTGTATATTATGTTATAAATTGCAGGCGCTTGCATTAAAATTTTATTTCCCGGGAATCGGGATGAAACCATTACAGTAAAGTTGACCCCTAGGTTACAGTGACCTTGCAACGCATGCCGGGTACCCGTTGTATATAATGTTATATAGTGCAGGCGCTTGCATTATAATGTAGTTTCCGGGGACTTGGGATGGAACCATTAGAGTTTAATTGACCCTGAGGTTAAAGTGGCCTTGCAACGCATGCCGGGTACCCGTAGTATATAATGTTACATAGTGCAGGCGCTTGCATTATTATGTAGTTTCCCAGGACTTCGGATGGAAACATTACAGTTTTAGAGAGGTTAAAGCGGCCTTGCAACGCATGCCGGGTACCCGTTGTATATAATTTTATAAAGTGCATAATTTTATAATGTTGTTTCCCGGGACTTGGTAGGGAACCATTACGGTTTAGTTGACCCCGAAGTTAAAGTGGCCTCGCAACGCATGCCGGGTACCCGCTGTATATAATTAATTTATTTACGCACAAATAGTCCATTAACAATAAAAATCGGTTGCACGGTTTAGCAGTGCAAAATTTCATTATGCCGGAGCTCACTATTGTAGTTGTATTGTATTTCATTTTGCAAGTGTAAGTACTAAGTAGGTACTTTGTTGTAATATTTCACCAAAACGACGCCATTATGCTGTTGAGCATAAAATAATTTTCACTACAAATAAATTCATTAAATATCATGTTTTGATTTTTAAATGAAAAAAGTCCCCGCAAGTAAGTACCTACCTAGAACACGCGTAATGTATATATATACAATGTTCAAATAGAACACACTTAAAAATAAAAAAAATAATTAATAAAAAAAATTGACAATTCTTTAAATTTTTCTAGTAAATTTTCAGTTCTATAAAGTTCCGTTCGAGTTCTGTAATTATTTCAGTTTTGTGATGTAACTGGTCTGTAATGATAAAACAATAGAATTTGAGTAGAACCATCACAGAACGTGAAAATTAACTTAAAAAAAGTTCAATTATTCTGTATCATCGAAACAACCTTACCATAGTATTTATTGCATTAAAACCTAATTCGTTGTGTAGGTACCCATTCAGGTAGGTACCTGCGCATTTCCTTAGATTCCGGCAATCTTAGCTTTTTTCATCATATTTGCAATACTACCGAAATAAGTAGGTACCTACCCCGAATGAATAACGTGTTAATTTGAACTGGCCAGGAATATTTAAACTTCCGATGGAATCTGTGAGCGCGTGTTTTGATGATTTTTTTTCGGAAAATTTCGAGTTTTGTCAGCATCTCCTGACGTATTTTACATGAGAATCATATGTTTTATTGTTATTAAAAGTTGCGGAATCATTCCGGCTATCGTATTTTTTAAAAACATCTAGCCCGGAATCGGTTTTTCGGCGGCAATGTGGTTTTCCGAAAAACAACGACCCAAACCGCCGAGAGTTCCGTTTTGTTAGGCTAAAACTTTGACATTTGAGATCTGCGTCAACGGTCCTAGCATTTTCCTTTGTGAAATTAAGGGGTTTTTTCGTCATTTTTTTTTTTACCAACGCCATCTGTCGGCGGAAAATATGACCGAGCCGAATCGAGTGATTCGAGCAGAGCTTCTAGTTTTCGCCGCCGATTCGTATCGGAGAATAAACCCCTGTATATATTTTATTTTGTCATTAAAAATTTGCTTACAGTTTTCATTCCCAATTTGCTTCAACCGAAACTGAACCTTAAGGTGGGTGAAACGCAAAGGGCGTACTGGTCGTTTTTGCGCCGACAAAAAAGTGAGTGAGTTTTCCCAAAACTAAACATTAATATATAACTAGGTTTTGCCCGTTGCAGAAGCAACTAACGGGTTAAAAAATTATGCGCTTTGACGTGTGAACGTGGATGAAGCGAGGAGGAGTGTGTGTTAAATTAAATATAAATCGGTTAAATATCAAATTTTCATCGCAATCGGTTAATTAGTTTAGCAATGCATAATTTCATGATGCCAGAGCTCACTGTTGTACACTGAAACCATCGCCAGCATACGAACATCAAATTCCCAAAGTTTCATCGCAATCGGATGAACGGTTTAGCAATGCATAATCTTATGATGCCCAAGCTCACTATTTTATGCAGAAAGAATCGAAGGGATGCAGCAATCAAATCCCCAAAGTTTCATCGCAATCGGATGAACGGTTTAGCAATGCATAATTTCATGATGCTAGAGCTCACCATTTTATACAGAAGGAATCGAGGCGATGCGCACATCAAATCCCCAAAGTTTCATCGCAAATCGAAAAGGAAATAACACAGAACGTGAAAATCATTTTTAAAAAAGTGTGCTTTAGACGACACGACTGAAGTAAAGCTTCACTTACTTATGCCAAAAACCCGTTATATATAATGTTAAATAGTGCAGGCGCTTGCATTATAATGCAGTTTCCCGGGACTTGGGATGGAAACATTACAGTTTTATTGACCCCGAGGTTAAAGTGGCCTTGCAACGCATGCCGGGTACCTGCTGTATATAATGTTATATAGTGCAGGCGCTTGAATTATAATGCAGTTTCCCGGGACTTGGGATGGAAACATTACAGTTTAGTTGACCCGAGGTTAAAGAGGCCTTGCAACGCATGCCGGGTACCCGTTGTATATAATGTTATATAGTGCAGGCGCTTGCATTATAATGTAGTTTCCCGGGACTTGGTAGGGAACCATTAAGGTTTAGTTGACCCCGAAGTTAAAGTGGCCTCGCAACGCATGCCGGGTACCCGCTGTATATAATTAATTTATTTTCGGACAAATGGTGCATTAAAAATAACAATAACAATCGGTTGCATGGTTTAGCAGTGCAAAATTTCATTACGCCGGAGCTCACTATTGTAGTTGTATTGTATTTCATTTTGCACGGGTAAGTACTAAGTAGGTACTTTGTTGTAATATTTCACCAAAACGACGCCATTATGCTGTTGAGCATAAAATAATTTTCAGCACAAATAAATTTATTCAATATCATGTTTTGATTTTTAAAGGAAAAAAGTCCCTGCAAGTAAGTACCTACCTAGAACACGCGTAATATATATATATAAATATATACATTTTTTTATTATTTAACAATGTCCAAATAGAACACACTTATAAATAAAAATAAATAATTAATAAAAAAAATTGACAATTCTTAAAATTTTTCAAGTAAATTTTCAGTTCTAGAAAGTTCCGTTCGAGTTCTGTAATTATTTCAGTTTTGTGATGTAACTGGCCTATAATGTTAAAAAACAGAATTTGAGTAGAACCAAAACAGAACGTGAAAATTAACTTTCAAAAGTTCAATTATTCAGTATCATCGAAATAACCTTACCTTAGTATTGATTGCATGAAAACCTAATTCGTTGTGTAGGTACCCATTCAGGTAGGTACCTGCGCATTTCCTTAGATTCCGGCAATCTTTGCTTTTTTCATCATATTTGCAATACTACCGAAATAAATAGGTACCTACCCGGAATGAATAACGTGTTAATTTTAACTGGCCACCAATATTTAAACTTCCGATGGAATCTGTGAGCGCGTGTTTTGATGATTTTTTTTCGGAAAATTTCGAGTTTTGTCAGCATCTCCTGACGTATTTTATATGAGAATCGTATGTTTTATTGTTATCAAAAGTTGCGGAATCCTTCCGGCTATCGTATTTTTTAAAAACATCTAGCCCGGAATCGGTTTTTCGGCGGCAATGACGTTTTCCGAAAAACAACGACCCAAACCGCCGAGAGTTCCGTTTTGTTAGGCTAAAACTTTGACATTTGAGATCCTGACCTATGTCAATAGTCCTAGCATTTTCCTTTGTGAAATAAGCGGGTTTTTTCGTCATTTTTTTTTTTCAAACGCCATCTGTCGGCGGGAAATACAACCGAGCCGAATCGAGTGATTCGAGTAGAGCTTCTAGTTTTCGCCGCCGATTCGTATCGGAGAATAAATCCCTGTATATATTTCATTTTGTCGAAAAAAATTGACTTACAGTTTTCATTCGGAATTTGCTTCAACCGAAAGTGAACCTTGAGGTGGGTGAAACGTAAAGGGCGTACTGGTCGTTTTTGCGTCAAACAAAAAGTGACCTTTTCCTGACCTATCCCAAAACTAAACAATACTATATATACTAGGTTTTGCCCGTTGCAGAAGCAACTAACGGGTTAAAAAATTATGCGCTTTGACGTGTGAACGTGGATGAAGCGAGGAGGAGTGTGTGTTAAATTAAATATATATCGGTTAAATATCAAATTTTCATCGCAATCGGTTAATTAGTTTAGCAATGCATAATTTCATGATGCCAGAGCTCACTGTTGTACACTGAAACCATCGCCAGCATACGAACATCAAATTCCCAAAGTTTCATCGCAATCGGATGAACGGTTTAGCAATGCATAATCTTATGATGCCCAAGCTCACTATTTTATGCAGAAAGAATCGAAGGGATGCAGCAATCAAATCCCCAAAGTTTCATCGCAATCGGATGAACGGTTTAGCAATGCATAATTTCATGATGCCAGAGCTCACCATTTTATACAGAAGGAATCGAGGCGATGCGCACATCAAATCCCCAAAGTTTCATCGCAATCGAAAAGGAAATAACACAGAACGTGAAAATCATTTTTAAAAAAGTGTGCTTTAGACCACACGACTGAAGTAAAACTTCACTTACTTATGCCAAAAACCCGTTATATATAATGTTAAATAGTGCAGGCGTTTGCATTATAATGCAGTTTCCCGGGACTTGGGATGGAAACATTACAGTTTTATTGACCCCGAGGTTAAAGTGGCCTCGCAACGCATGCCGGGTACCCGCTGTATATAATTAATTTATTTGCGGACAAATAGTCCATTAAAAATAACAATAACAATCGGTTGCATGGTTTAGCAGTGCAAAATTTCATTATGCCGGAGCTCACTATTGTAGTTGTATTGTATTTCATTTTGCACGGGTAAGTACTAAGTAGGTACTTTGTTGTAATATTTCACCAAAACGACGCCATTATGCTGTTGAGCATAAAATAATTTTCAGCACAAATAAATTTATTCAATATCATGTTTTGATTTTTAAAGGAAAAAAGTCCCTGCAAGTAAGTACCTACCTAGAACACGCGTAATATATATATATAAATATATACATTTTTTTATTATTTAACAATGTCCAAATAGAACACACTTATAAATAAAAATAAATAATTAATTAAAAAAAATTGACAATTCTTAAAATTTTTCAAGTAAATTTTCAGTTCTAGAAAGTTCCGTTCGAGTTCTGTAATTATTTCAGTTTTGTGATGTAACTGGCCTATAATGATAAAAAACAGAATTTGAGTAGAACCAAAACAGAACGCGAAAATTAACTTAAAAAAGTTCAATTATTAAGTATCATCGAAATAACCTTACCTTAGTATTTATTGCATGAAAACCTAATTCGTTGTGTAGGTACCCATTCAGGTAGGTACCTGCGCATTTCCTTAGATTCCGGCAATCTTTGCTTTTTTCATCATATTTGCAATACTACCGAAATAAGTAGGTACCTACCCGGAATGAATAACGTGTTAATTTTAACTGGCCACCAATATTTAAACTTCCGATGGAATCTGTGAGCGCGTGTTTTGATGATTTTTTTTCGGAAAATTTCGAGTTTTGTCAGCATCTCCTGACGTATTTTATATGAGAATCGTATGTTTTATTGTTATCAAAAGTTGCGGAATCCTTCCGGCTATCGTATTTTTTAAAAACATCTAGCCCGGAATCGGTTTTTCGGCGGCAATGACGTTTTCCGAAAAACAACGACCCAAACCGCCGAGAGTTCCGTTTTGTTAGGCTAAAACTTTGACATTTGAGATCCTGACCTATGTCAATAGTCCTAGCATTTTCCTTTGTGAAATAAGCGGGTTTTTTCGTCATTTTTTTTTTTCAAACGCCATCTGTCGGCGGGAAATACAACCGAGCCGAATCGAGTGATTCGAGTAGAGCTTCTAGTTTTCGCCGCCGATTCGTATCGGAGAATAAATCCCTGTATATATTTCATTTTGTCGAAAAAAATTGACTTACAGTTTTCATTCGGAATTTGCTTCAACCGAAAGTGAACCTTGAGGTGGGTGAAACGTAAAGGGCGTACTGGTCGTTTTTGCGTCAAACAAAAAGTGACCTTTTCCTGACCTATCCCAAAACTTAACAATACTATATATACTAGGTTTTGCCCGTTGCAGAAGCAACTAACGGGTTAAAAAATTATGCGATTTGACGTGTGAACGTGGATGGAGCGAGGAGGAGTGTGTGTTAAATTAAATATATGAAGAAACCTGAGGTTACAGTGACCTTGCAACGCATGCCGGGTACCCGTTGTATATAATGTTATAATAAAGTGCAGGCATTTGCAAGGCGCTTGCATAATAATATAGTTTCCCCGAACTTGGAATGGAACCATCCCCGAAGTTACGTTGATCTTGCAACGCATGCCGGGTGCCCGTAGTATATAATTTTATAATATAGTGGAGGCGTTTGCAAGGCGCTTGCGTTATAATGTAGTTTCGCGGAACTTGGAATGGAACCATTACAGTTAAGTTGACCCCGAGGTTGAAGTTATCTTGCAACGCATGCCGGGTACCCGTTGTATATAATGTTATAATATAGTGCAGGCGTTTGAAAGGTGCTTGCATTATAATGTAGTTTCCCGGAACTTGGAATGGAAACATTACAGTTAAGTTTACCCCGAGGTGACAGTGATATTGCAACGCATGCCGGGTACCCGTTGTATATAATGTACTGTAGTGCTGGCGCTTGCAATAAAACGTAATTTCCCAGGAATTGGGATGGAACCATTACAGTTAAGTTAAGTTGACCCGGAGGTTACAGTGCCTTGCAACGCATGCCGGGTACCCGTTGTATATAATGTTTTAATGTAGGGCAGGCGTTTGCAAGGCGCTTGCATTATAATGTCGTTTCCCGGAACTTGGAATAGAACCATTACAGTTAAGTTGACCCGGAGGTTACAGTGCCTTGCAACGCATGCCGGGTACCCGTTTTATATAATGTTATTATATTTGCAAGGCGCTTGCATTATAATGTAGTTTCCCAGGACTTGGGATTCTAGAGCTCACTATTGTATATAGAAACCAATGAATGGTTCCCGGGGCAGCGGTACCAATCTCACGTTCAATGATTATCATTAAAATGCAAAATGCAAAAAAAGCGTTTTATTAATTTAATATTTTTCATTATAATTATCCCGTTCAACTTCGAGCAATTTTATTATACATTTACAAAAAAAAATACATAAGCAAAATCATCAGATGAATCCAAATTGTTATGTGCAGGTAGGTACCTACGTAGATTCTATGTAGAATATAATTTACTGTTGTTTAAAAAAAAATTAAAATCTTCCTGTTTTAAAGTTAATCTTAACGTTTTGCGAAAGTTCTGTTCAAATTCTATTCGAGTTCTGTAATTATTTCTGTTTCCATAATAATTGGAAGGCTTTTGACCTCTCCAGCCAGATTCTCCCAACCCTTCGCATTGCACCGCAGTGTGAGGAATAGATTCATACGTCCATCACTCCTGGCCACACTGTCCCCCAGATTCCTAAAGACCCCTCATACGTTTTTCCTTCCCATATCTTCTTCTCCTTCCTTTCCTTTAAAAAAACCCACCCCACAGCATCCTCAAAGATGACACAGGCCCCTAGGATTCAGAACGGGCTTTTTCTAGCGTTATTTCGTGATGCCAAAGCTCACTATTGTATTCTGAAACTGTATGTATTTGTCTAGGTCTTAGTGACGGATAGCCAGATTCTCCCAACCCTTCGCCTTGCACCGCAGTGTGAGGAATAGATTCATACGTCCGTTACTCCTGGCCACACTGACCCCCAGATTCCTACCCACCCCTCATACCTTATTTTTTTTTTTTTTTTAAGTTTCTTTATTCATTGAAAAAATCTTTTTTTACAAAAGTTGGGGATTTTTCGACCACCATGCTAGGCACATGCCCGTGTTGTGGTGGTCGATTCCTTCCCATATCTTCTTATCCTTCCTTTCCCTTAAAAAACCCTCCGAACAGCATCCTCAAAGATGACGTAGGCCCCTAGGGAAATTGTTTTCCTTGGAGCCTCCTGTGTGGAGCTAATGTAAAAAAAAAGTTTAGCACTGCATAATTTCATCCTGAGTTAACTCTGAGGTTGCAGTGACCTTGCATCCTATGTTATAATATTTACAAAGCGCTTTCATTAAAATGTAGTTTCCCGGGACTTGGGATGCTAGAGCTCACTATTGTATATAGAAACCAATGAATGGTTCCCGGGGCAGCGGTACCAATCTCAGGTTCAATGATTATCATTAAAATGCAAAATACAAAAAAAGCGTTATGTTAATTTAATATTTTTCATAATAATTATCCCGTTCAACTTCAAGCAATTTCGTTATACATTTACAAAAAAAATACATAATCAAAATCATCAGATGATTCCAAGTAGTTATGTGCAGGAAGGTACCTGCATAGATTCAAAAAGTGACCATCTTGAGTGATTAATTTAATTTCATATCATTAAATATTTAAATGAAAGAATTCTGTTCCTAAGCCGGTAGGTACCTACCTAGTAAACCGCGAGAAAAATAATTTTGCTCTAGGTACCTTCCCGTGTTCTCAATAAAATTTGCGTCAACCTTACGTATTTTGTTATTTTTCTTTCGATGGAAACGGTAGGTACCTGCCCCGTTATAAATTGCATTTTTTTCATATGGCCAGTAATTCAATACTCTCGAATAATTTGAGAACGCATTTTCGACATGAATTTTTCAGGAAATGTGTGATGTTTGTCAGCTTCTACTGACATATTTTATAAGAGATGCTTATATAATAATGCTATCAAAAGTTGCGTATTCCTCTAATCTATTAAATTTTTTTTAAATATCGAAGCTAAAATCGTTTTCTGGGCCGCAATTCCGTATTCCCCAACCGAAACCGCTGAGAGGTCCGATTCGATAGCATAAACTGACATTTCAAAATCTACATATACCTATCTCAGCATTCGCGAGCATGGGAAAAGAGATGGGTTTATCCAGACCTGACTCGATATTCCTAGCATTTTAATTTGCATTGAAACTAATGGAAAAAGACATCTCTTTAATGCGAACCTGTCGGCGGGAAGTGTAACCGAGCCGAATTGAGTGATTTTATTAGAGTTCTAGTTTTAGCCGCCAGTTTTTTTCTTTAAATTTTGTAGGCCAAAAAACGCTTAATTTTTGTCGCCAAGTCAAAGTACTGAAACGTGCACTGAATTTTTTTATCTGAAAGGGCGTAAGCGTCTTTTTTTTTTAAGCGACAATACGCCGTAAGGTCTTGCGGATCGAGAGGGAAAAGTGTCGATTATCGCATCATCAAAACGCGTTTTTTTGGAACGGCCGTTTGTATGAAATCCCGGTCCACACGCCCTGCTCGGCCAAATCGACCTCTGCGGTCGGTGAAACTGGACAGGCAGAGTGGTCGATTTTCGCCTGTACCCGGAGGGCTAAAATGGCTTCGACCGAAAGTGAACCTTAAGGTGGGTGAAACGTAAAGGGCGTACTGGTCGTTTTTGCGTCAACAAAAAAGTGAACTGTCAAAAACTAAGCATTAATAAAAAAATTCAAATATTAAATAAATAAAAATCTTCATGCGCCAAAGGGACATATTATATGTGATTATTGCGTAGAGGTATGATAATTGTGTCGAAGGCTTATGAGTTCATTCAGTCAAATTTCCTCCGAACTGAAACAGTAGAACTCACTAAAAATTAAAATTTAATGAAACTACCCTCGCGTCTCGGAAGATCTCGCTGCAGCCAAAGGGTTGTACACGCACGTTAACGATGACTTACGGCCGCGGCATCAACGTAATTATGCTCGCGTTCTCGGCTCGCATGTATCTGTGCCAGGGTAGGAAACTGGGAACTGGGAACCCCTCTTAGATTCATCTCGCCGATAGGCCGTAGATTATGTTGGTGCGGTGATTAGCAGAACGGCGCTAATAAGAATGCATGGGCTCGAGTCCCGCGGTGTTTGCCTGTGATCCAACAATCCGGTAGCGGCCATCTTAACCCTTTAATGGATGCAGGGATAGTTATTTAAGTAATTCATGGCGTTACATGTGTTTGACTTCTCTTGTTGCGGATTCTGAAACAAGTTTTCTGACTGAAGTATTCTACTTCACGGGAACGATTAAAATTACAATTAATAAGTATATTATATAGTGGGTAGGTACCTATTATGTGTTTCATTGTAGTGTCTTATTTATGGTATGCCTATTAAGTAATTACCGGGTGATGTATGTAGTGGGAAGGTGTGTGTGTTTTTGTGTGTGTATGTGTGAGGGCGTGTGTATGAGTGTATGTATGTATGTATGTGTGCGCATTAAATAAATTATAATATTGACATGATGCTCTTTTTAAATTTGGGCAGTGAATCGGAGAAAATGTCGATGTTAGAATTTAGACCAATAATACTGAGCATAAATATGAAGAGCACGATTGATTGGCGAATTAGGTGCTGCATTTGTCTTGTAATTAAGCGTGTGGAATAGTTCGGTATGGCGTGTACGTCTTAATGGTATGTTAAAATTAACTAGGGAAAGGAGTTCGGTACATTCAATGTTATTATTTAAAATTTTGTGTATAAATGTCAAATGAGCTATTGCTCGCCTTTATTGCAAAGTTTGAAATGTGCATTCAAAGTTATTATTGAATTTGAAAGTAAAATATTTTATAACTTGGTTTTGAATGTGTTCTATGCTATCTATGTATACTTTGCATTGCGGGTTCCAAATTGGCGAAGCATATTCCAGTGTACTTTTGACTAATGCAAAATATAACATTATAACTGTACGCGGAACGATAGTTAGAAGATTTTTCATTACTTTTGTTGGTTTTTTATATTTAAAAAAAAAATAGTGAAATTATTTTTTAAATTTAAGTTATGCACTTACCTACGTACATTTGTTTAGTTTTTGTTCTCGGTATATTTGTAGTTTATTTTGAACTCTGTAAAGCTATTATAAAAGTATCATGTATGTTTTATGGTAATTATTAAAGGATGTTATAACAAAATACATTTTTGTAGTTTTGTTTACCTATTTTTTTTTTACTTATTGGAATCGTTAATGTATTTTTTTGTTTCTGAATGGTGCGGCTTTATTCGAAACATCTTGTTTATGTTCTTGTAAAATTGATTTGTATAAAAACATAGTTTACACAAAGGTATATGAATAAAAAATACGTATCTATTAATTTACGAAACAAAACATAGAATATTAGCAAAGCATAAATGAAAAAAAAAATAGGTCGGTAGTTTGGTAGGTACCTAAAACTGTTAAATGTATAGTATAGTATTTTTTCTCATATATTTGTTGGCAATTTGTCGCCCTTTCACAGTAACGTGGGTTAAATTAGTAATTATTCAATTCCTACATAATAAACTATAGTTGTCTGTGGGCTCTTCGGGTAACATGCACTCGTTGCCGTAAATGTACGAAGTCATTAGAATTTTGCAGCTCCGCTGATCAAAATTAACTTTATACTTAAAATTTGTCCTCCGAAGTATTATTATTATTATAAATTACAATACGTTAATAAACTGTCACTGTGTTGTAAGAACCTAGGTCTTTTCAATAAGCATCCTAGTACCTACTGGAGAATACAGGTCTCGGTAGCGTATTTCCAATCCCTAACGCGGTTGAGTCACTCTAGCGACCGAGCCGCGTTAGGGATTGGAAGGCGTAAATCGCCTTACAAACACTACCGCATTTCAGTCGCGCTAGTGACTGAACCGCGTTAGGGATTGTTATGCATAAATCACCTTACAAAAGCTATACCGTTTCAGTCAGAGAGGTTAGCAGAGAGGATGGACAGCGTTTTTTTAACATTAAAAATTTATTTTAAGTTAAAAAAAACGCGGGTTTTTTTTTTAACTGAGGGTGACGACCGTAATTATAGAAGGGTAAGCAGAGAGGATGGCCCGCTTTAATTTTTTACTTATTTTTTTTTTTTTTACATAGAAAATTTATATATATATATATATATTTAAAATATATAGGGTAAGCAGAGAGGATGGACCGCGTTAATTTTTTACTTAATTTTTTTTTTTTACATAGAAAATTTATATTTTAAGTAAAAATCCCTAACGCGGTTCAGTCACTAGCGCGACTGAAATGCGATAGTGTTTGTAAGGCGATTTACGCCTTCCAATCCCTAACGCGGCTCAGTCGCTAGAGTGACTCAACCGCGTTAGGGATTGGAAATACGCGTCCCGGTACTTGCTAAATTATGAATGTCTTTATATATTAGACATTTTAGTCATCGATTAACACTCCTAATACATTTCCATAAAAATATGAAATTGTTAATAATAATAATAATGTTGACAAATTGTTAATAATAATGACATTTTGTTCTTGTATTGTTTTGTATTTATAATACTTATATAGTGCAATTGCATAGCGTGGATTGACTAAATGATCATTTGGGGAAGTGTGTGAAAGGGTTTAGTTTTTCCTGTGGGGATAATTTAACCCGGACATTTAAATCTGGTGCGTAAAATCTTTATTCCAGGATATGGGGAAGATAGTGCAATCCCACATGTCCCATACAGTTATACATATTTATATATTTACACAGTCAAGAAATAAGAACATAAATGGAAAAAAAAAATAGTATTAAAAATTAATAATAACAAAAATAAATAATCAATATTAAATATTGAAGGAGACAGCGATACGGTTTAATAATAACTAATAAAAGACATAAAAATATGATGTAAGGTAGAAAAAGATTTGAAGATTTGAAGACGGTATAAGGAAATGAGTCTAAATATCTCTTCAGGCCCTAGAGTTGGGCGCACCATGCACAGAGCATTTGATTACTATATGATCAATGCTTTTCAATTAAATACGTGACGTGTGAGTGATGGCCGCCGCTCTAAGTACCCACGCCCTGACGAAAATACTCAATTATATAAATCCACCATTCTATGGAGAAAAAACACGACTGTTCTGATGTACTGTCCATAGTGTGTTTAGAAACTCGTAAAACCTTTATTTATTTTAATTATTATTTCTTCTCATAAAAAAATAAAGTTACGAATAACCTGATAATATTTGAACTCCTCGGAGGTTATGGGTACCGCCGCCCCGGGAACCATAAGCATCCAACACCTCTGCCATAGGTCACTCCAAGTGGTTCGCTACGATCGGTGATTTAGCTAGGGTTTCCGGGTTCATGGGGTGAAGTATGTCTAGAACTTGGCGGTGGATGCATTTTCCCATCCACTTAGTGGCGGGCCGGATCGGGAGAGACTGGTTGAGGGAGACTCCAGCCGAACTCAATCGGCCTTGCACTTCAATGTGAGGAATGGATTTATACGTCCGTCACTCCTAGATTCGACCACTAGATTCCTACCCACCTCTCTTACCTTCTGCCTTCGCAGAACTTCCTCTCCTTCCTTTCCTTAAAAAGACCCTCAAGACACCATCTCCAAAGATGACATAAGCCCTTTGTTTTTTTTTCCAGAGGCCTAGCGGAACAGTATAAAAAAAAATTCTTCTGCAACCATATTGCTTGTACAATTGTGCAAAACCTAGCTTGCCAGAGGACTGGCGACGTCAAGGGGGCAAACCGACACCTTGGTTCACTTGACTAACTAACCGATTACTTGCGTACGTTTTTCCTCCATAAGTATTGGTTTTCCCCATGGAAACCTTTTTTGAATTTAAGTAGGTACCAAAATAAGTTAGATAAAAATATTTTAAAGAACACATTTTTCACTTAAATACCAAGAATGAAAATGACTATGTTCAAATATCCTGATACAATTAGAGCACAGGGACTGGGGCAATAAGTAAGTCTTCTTTGATATTATGTGGGGTCAGAGGGGGACATCTAGGTTTCGAGCCAGTCTAGGGCCTCAGGGATCGCCCTGTGGACCTCATCAACCCCGCCAGGGAATAAATGGAGTGGACATTCGTTGACCACGTGTTCGATTGTATGCAAGGCATCGCATTCACACATCGCTGACTCTTGAGGAAATACCAGCGGCGTTTTTTCCATACAAACGTATTCCCCGTTTATCTCTCAGGATTTTGACCCTAGAGCAAAATGTTTTTTTACATAATATAGATATTGACCATCAGCGTGTCGGTACGTTTTGCTTTTTTTGATAATTTACTTCTTATAGAAGTTAGAACCTTCCAAAAATGAATAAAATTGCCTAGTTTAAACGCCGTAAAAAGACGTTCAGTATACAAACTAAACAATGTATTTTGAAAAAAAGCAAAACGTACCGACATGGAATATTTTCTTCTAATACAGTTAGTGAAAAAACAAATTTAAATCGGTCCAGTTTTGGAGAAGAAAAATGGGGAATACAAAACATCGATTTTGACGATTTTATTTAGGTATTTTCGGCCCGATATGCAGTTGTCCCTTTCGCTCAGTTCCTCTGAGGGGAGCGCGGAGTGGAACAGAAGACATTGGTTACAATACCTATCGATGATATTTTTAAATGACCGGCATAGCTCTTAAGGCCCCATCTACGCACCTTATCATTTACGGGGTAATGAGAACCCATGTTGTCTCTCAATGGGGTCTTATATGAGATTGGCATTTTCCACGTTGGCCGGTTGCCACTCAAATTTCCACCTATCTTCTGGGGTGAGAGGTAATCAGAGGAGTCTCTCTGGAAGCTAGTAGATAACTACTACAACGTATTGAACCTACATAAATACACACTCAACATACTTACCCTTTTTCTATGTCCATTTTTGTAATCCGTTACCCGAAGAAATAATATAAAACAGACTGATGATTTTGAGGTGATACTAAGATTCTAGTGGAATATAGACTATTATGAACTTACTAAATTGGGTTTAGAATTATTAAATAGGCTGAAATTTAAGTATACACATTCAAAGTAAACCGAGCCAATAATTTATTTTCATGGTGCTTCTTCGCAAGGTATTGAAAATTGCATATCTTATATTAAAATGTAGTGGGGTAAGGAAGTACCTGGCTATTCAGATCTGGTCACCAAACACGACTAAAGCGTCTTTTTCAATTGTAAATGGTGGTCTTACACCATGCTGTTACTGAGAGTATCTTCCAATCTGGAACAAGCCCAGATATACTTTGTAGTATTTTTAAGTGATTAGTTGTAAAATGACACAAATTATCAAAAAAAGTTTCATTAAAAAAATATTTAAAAACTGCTAGTCGTGAGCTTTACCTCTCGACCACGGAGGCCGTCGACGTCAACCATTTTATTGTTTCGACATGTAGAATGGATGACGATATAAATAAGCTCCAGGAGATTATATGAAGCGAAAGGGAATTGTAAAAAAAGTCGGGGACCCCCGAAGAAGAAATGTTACGACCAAGCAAATCAATTTCTCCATATAACGATAGTTTATCACATAAGCATACAGTTATAACATAAAAATAAGGGTCAAGTTCCCGTGGGCTAAAATATTTAAAAATCTAAGCTTAAATAAAATGAGATGTAAGAACACAAATTCTAATAAATTACATAATAAATTTTAGGCTAAAATATTACATTGCAATATTTATCCTCACTACACTAATAACAGCTATTATCACTAATATACGTGTATTTACTAAACTGAACACATATTTATAAAATAATAGCGTGCAACTGGAGAGGATTATTAGTTAGTATGAAACTAATGTAATAACAAGCATGCTGAATATACACAAAAGAAAATTGGGAAAAAAATATCTTTTTTGGGAAGAATTCGGCAAAAACTATCCAGTAAAACTGCAATCACTATCTACAAAGCGATTATTGCTCCACATTTTAACTATTGCTCAACTATCCTTTTCCTATGTAAAGAAAGAGAACAAAATAAGTTTCAAATACTCCAAAATAGGGCAATGCGAATAATATTACGGCAAAATAGATTTTCAAAAGTAAACAAAATGTTAAAGGAACTGAATTGGCTAACCGTGAAACAGATGCTGACCTTGAATACGATGATATTTATACATAAAATAATTAACAACATTTTACCAGAATACTTTTCAAATAAAATTATATTCAACAAGGACATTCACAGACATAACCCAAGGACGTGCAAAGAAATCAGGCTTAAAAAAAAGGACAAGGCGAATATGCAGAACAGTTTACTGTACAAAGGGATGAAGTTATATAACAAGCTACCAGAAACTTTGAATTCCACACCAATTGGAAAGTTAAAGACATATTGTAGGAGCTACATAAAATTACATAAAATTTAGTTTGCATTAGAAATATTATAGTTAATTAGTAATTAGTAAACTTAAATGTACAAATTACTAAAATAAAATTAATAAATAAAAAAATTAAATAAATAAACTAGTTAGTTAAGAAGTAATAAATATAAACCAAAATCACAAATTAAACACATTTTATTACTATTCAAATAAGTCGTGATTTCGTAATCGCCCTGTCTTTAGACCCTAATTACACCTCAACTTTCTGTTTATAACGTCTCGAAATAATTACCAGATCATATCTCTCTTTTTCTCATCTCAACAAAGTAACGAATTAAAAAAATCTGCCTTTTTTCTTTCGCGTTCTGGGGACGGGTAAATGGGTGGAACTGCGTTTTGTATCCACTTACGAACCAGTGACATGATGAAAACATTCTGTTATAAATTTTATCTCGTTTTGTGGGCCAATTTAAAGATTTTTTTAAACGGTATGTTGTTTTTGGTTTTAGTTCAGAGAACAAGAAGGTAGAACCTACCTAATACGATTTGGTGATGTTAGTTCGACATTAAACTTATTTTTGATTTTGAATGTAAATTTTGTGGAAAACTCAATAACATCACATTCTACATTTAAAATCTTCTTCTTCTTTACATGTAAATATGCTTGCTTGGGGATGTGTATTTATATGAGTGTATGAGTATATGGGTATATGAAATGTCTATGCATTGTTATATTAAGCATAGGAAAGGTTTGAAATTTTCAAAATACCTTCTCTCCACCCCCGTGAAGATTTCTCGATTATTTCAACTACATGACGATACATCAGAATTTTTTTTAATCATTACAAAAACTCTTGCGAAACGGTCAAAAATGACACAGTTTGATAATGAAATTTTGAAAAGCGATGATGTTCAATAAAAATTTAATTTTCGAAATACTTTAAATTAATTAATTTATTGGAAGTACCGAATCACTCATACTTTCAATCGAATTACGAATTACAGATATTTTAAATAGGTAAGTAGCTATGTTAGGTACTAATGTAATTGATTGTTCTTATAATAAACAAAAATGAATATTTGTAATATATGAAAAATGAATAAAAAATTGTAATAGGTGCACGCGAGCTGTTTGAAAACAGAATGTACTGGTACTGAATATATGGAACGCGGGTGGGGGGTTGGCGCGTTCGGTTTAAGGAAAATACGGTATACCTATTGACACAAAATATAACTAAAGGTCCCCGAAGGGATGTGCAGAGAAGATGTACTACCGAATAACTGAAGTATAAAATATATTTTCATTCAAATGTATGGAGGAAAAAATACCTCTCTTTTGATATTAAACGTATTTTGAAGTTGATTTTAGGTTAAAAATTGGTAAATAATGCACAAAAAATTATAATATTATAACAATTTTATGGTTTTAGATAAATTATGCTGGTAATTATCCAATCTTCAAACCACTCCAAACACCCAAAAGAAAATACAAAATAAAGCGATATCTAGCGACCCCGAAGAACAAAATACAAATATAATAAGATAACCAAATGTAAAGGAAAAGGTGCACTGGAATTCGACGATAAAAATACGGAAAAAATCATCTTTCACATTGATAAATAAACAAAAATTTTAACAAAACAAAAAAACGACTTAAAAAAATGCACTAAAAAGTAAAAAAATAATTTCGTTTTCTTCTACAACTTTATAATCAACTTACCTTTTCTACTCATCAATATGTACGTACGATTGTTATTTTTGGAGTCGGTGTCGGCGGGAGAGGAGCTGTCTAGTGAACACGCCGGGCCGCGGGTACCTAGGTTGACACCGACTCCAAAAATAACAATCGTACCTACATATTGATGAGTAGAAAAAGTAAGTTGATTATAAAGTTGTAGAAGAAAACGAAATTATTTTTTTACTTTTTAGTGCATTTTTTGAAGTCGTTCTTTTGTTTTGTTAAAATTTTTGTTTATTTTTTGATTTTTAGTGAATCTGAAGTACACTAACTAATTCGATTAAGAGCGTTTAACCAGCCAGCGGACGAAAATCCACATTTCGTCGAAAGTTGTTCTTCCGATCGTGCAGGGCGGTTACAATGAGAAAAATTAATTATTCTCCGTACCAGCTTTTTAAAATTATAACTCAATATCGAATTTATTTCAATCCAAATTAGCTTTAATTTATACCTTCATCCAAAAATGCTGAAAGGCGTGATGATAAAACTATTAAAATAATGTACTTTTTGTAGTTATTTTTTGATTATAAGTATTTATCATTTTTCAATAATGTCTAAATTTAATAAGAATGTTAAAAAAATCTGAAATATATTAGTTTGTAAGTGCGCAAATAAAAACACAAATGGACCAATTTTCGTCAAGAAACACATGTACGTACATATTTTTTAATGATTTTACTGAAACTAAAATTAAAATTCTAATACATAACTCTGCTAGATAATGTATTGATTTATTTTACTGCATGATTACATTATTTGAAATGGGTGTGGTATAATACAAAAACTTTTTTGAAAATTTAACAAATCTGCCAACGACCTATGGAATAACCTTATTATACTAAAAATTTAAAAAAATTCTAATAATTTATTACATACGAATGCTAGATAAATCTTTCGAAAACCATTTATAATTTTTTGTGGAAAAGAGTCAATACGTCTAAAAACTTTTTTGAAAATGACGTATTTCCGGCTTTCTCTGGTAATGCCCTCTTAAGATTCAGCCGAGTATCGTAAATTTGTTCTTCAGAATTGGAGAGTTCCGTTACTTTGTCATGGATCCCATAATCAGAACCTAACCAAACTCTCATCAAACTACCCTTGAAGTACATCCTTTCCAATAAAAAGAGAATCATCGAAATCGGTTGGCGTGATATTGAGTTATTCGTCCATTTTTCGCGCACATACTTAATGCAAATTTAAGACTTATATGATTTTCTCATGGATTCCATTGTCAGAACTGGACCAAATTAAAATGGGACTACACGGGAAGCACCAGCTTTCAAATAAAAAAAGAATCATCAATATCGGTTCACCCAGTCGAAAGTTCTGAGGTAACAAACATAAAAAAAAAATAAAAATAAAATACAGTCGAATTGAGAACCTCCTCCTTTTCGAAGTCGTTTAAAAAAGCGCTTCGTAGTCTCCACACTTTTGTCTACATTAGTTTTCTGAAGGTTTCACTTCTACCGCGTGTGAATTGCACACTCTGATTTTATTTATACATTAGCTCCACACAAGAGGCCCCGAGGAAAACAATTTCACTCAGGGCGAATGTCACCTTTGGGGATTCTGTGCAGAGATGAGAGGTAGATGGAGGAAAAGGTATGAGGGGTGGGTAGCAATCTTAGGGTCAATGTGCCCAAGATATCCATTAACCTATGAAACTATTTCTCCCACTGCGGTACAAGGCGATGGGTCGAGAGAGTCGGCCGGTGGAAGTCGGAAGTCTAAAGATCTCCCTCATCCAGTCTTTCCCGATCCGTCCCGCCACGCTGAGTGGGCAAACGCATCCGCCACCCAGACCTAGAAAAACCTCACACCATCAATATTTAATAACCTTCCAGAATATATAAAGTCACCTAATTCCTTGTACACTTTTAAAAAAAATCTTAAATTATTTGTGTTAGCCGAGGATTGCCAATTAATTTTTTCATCTTTGTCCTTTATAAATTAATAGTATATTATATTGTCTAAATCATTTTTTCATATTTGTCCTGCTAAACTAATAGAACAATATATTATATACATACGAGTATATTTATTCTTTCAAATTAGTCATTTTTAAATTAATAGCATTTTTTTTCAAATGTAATATGGTCACCTCATATTGTTTACATTGTAATGCGCTAGGCACCTCCAGCTTAGTGCATTGGTTGGCACCCATTGTCTGTAATAGCCCATCCAGACTCACGGCGAGAAGCCCCGAGAACACCCGAGAAGCGAGAATGTGATGTGTTTCTCGCATTCTCTTTCTTGTGCTCGGCTGTTCTCGGATGGCTGTTGGTAAATTTGGCCGCTTCAAAGGATTTCTCGGGCGAGAAGCGAGGCTACTACACTCTAGTAGTGTTCAATATCGGTACTTTTACTACCCGTCGGTATCCGTTGCTTTCACAAAAAGTAATCGTTACTATGGAATCGTTACTGATTACTTTGATTACTTTCGGGTAGTAACTACTGCAAGTATCAAATCGTTACTGAATGCTTTGATTACTTTCGGGTACTACCGCTACTGGTATCAATTCGTTACTGAATGCTTTGATTACATTTGACTACTTTCGGTTCCGGATACCGCCGGATACTTTTATAATAGAGACAAATCGTTACTGGTTACACTTTGACGTTTGTGTTTTTCGTTAGCGTGAATAGCGCTTAGGTACTTTGGTTATGCATTATTAGGATTCTACGTTAGGTATTTATAGGTATTTTGAATGTTTTGAAGAGTTTTGTGTGTTTAGATTTTTTTTAAACTTTATTTTTGATTTTATACAAACAATCAGAATACGGGAGAAGATATTTTATATGGAATACAGCTACATAATATATTATTTTTATGTGTAGGTACATACCAAAATATTGCAGCATCTCTCATCAGTCGTGATTGGATAATATTAAACTTATTTGCACAAAAGTTTCAACGATCACGAACGGCCCAAACACAATACTTTATAAACAATTTAAATGAACACACAGATTAAATATATTATTACGTAAAAACAAAGTCAAATATTGTAATAAAAACTGACGCGAATTCGTAAACAACGAACTAAAGTTAACATGCTAATTTAGCCGTTGGCAAAGCTGTACGACTGATGAACTTTCACTATTTTACCATTCAACGAATAAAACAATTTTATTTTCAGTTATTAATTTGAGTCCCGTCATGAATACAATATGGAAAGGATTAGTATCGCATCACTAACAATTACAATTTTATTACAATAATATAAACAAACTGAAATGGAATCCATTCCCCATAGTTACAACAAGATCCCGGTTCTTTTTTTGTTTACGTAGGCAATTTTGATCGTAAATTACATATTAACACTGGATTAACGTACTTATCATTTTCCATTGAAATTCGAAACGTAATTTTACATGCCAGTTTTTTTTTTCTAGCTTTGGGATAGGTTAATAAAACACTATTATAGGCTGATGGTAATTTTTTATACATTTTATTTATTATTTATTTACATCTCACATAATATCATATTATACCTATGATAATAGATGTTAAAGGCGGTCTTTTTACTTAGCGGAAATTTCTACTATCCAAATTTATCTTTATAATCATAATCGTTTTTTTTTGTAAACTCCAAAGAAATTTAAATCTTATAATGTGTGAAGGAAAAAAGCAGTGTTAAAATTATTACTGTGAAAACTTTTTATAGTCGTAATAATATCTAATAATCATATTTTTTACACCGTTCGAAAATTTTGGTAGTTACCTACCGTCAAAAACTTGAATACTTAGTATATATTGGTAGCAATAATATACAATTAGATCAGATAGCAAGGTACGCAAACATAAATATCAACCGAAAGCGTTTTTTTACCGATGAAAACACCGCAATATTTTTTGTCTCTGGCAATACCGTTCCTAAACCGTTTACGCTTCGAAAAACTGGCTCTGGCGTGGTAGCGCCTCCAGCGGCACAAATAGAAACGACCAAGTAATCGGTACAAAGTGTGGTTTATTTATGAACAGCTGGCTCTAACGTAGAGCGCCTCTAGCGGCACAAATAACAACCAAGTAATCGGTACTGAAGTATCCTCATCGAAAGTAATCATTTTGAGGTATCAATGAAAGTAATCATTTCGAAAGTAACGGATACTCTTCGTTTTTAGTAGTCGGTACTTTGATTACTTGGTGAGTACCGATTACTTCAGAACCGAATGATTACTTTTCATGCATCTCTAATGCGGTTTAAAAAAAATGCATCTCTAATGCGGTTTGTAAAAAGTTTTCACAGTAATAATTTTAACACTGCTTTTTTCCTTCACACATTATAAGATTTAAATTTCTGTGGAGTTTACAAAAAAAAACGATTATGATTATAAAGATAAATTTGGATAGTAGAAATTTCCGCTAAGTAAAAAGACCGCCTTTAACATCTATTATCATAGGTATAATATGATATTAAGTGAGATGTAAATAAATAATAAATAAAATGTATAAAAAATTACCATCAGACTATAATAGTGTTTTATTAACTTATCCCAAAGCTAGAAAAAAAAACTGGCATGTAAAATTACGTTTCGAATTTCAATGGAAAATGATAAGTACGTTAATCCAGTGTTAATATGTAATTTACGATCAAAATTGCCTACGTAAACAAAAAAAGAACCGGGATCTTGTTGTAACTATGGGGAATGGATTCCATTTCAGTTTGTTTATATTATTGTAATAAAATTGTAATTGTTAGTGATGCGATACTAATCCTTTCCATATTGTATTCATGACGGGACTCAAATTAATAACTGAAAATAAAATTGTTTTATTCGTTGAATGGTAAAATAGTGAAAGTTCAACAGTCGTACAGCTTTGACAACGGCTAAATTAGCATGTTAACTTTAGTTCGTTGTTTACGAATTTGCGTCAGTTTTTATTACAATATTTGACTTTGTTTTTATGTAATAATATATTTAATCTGTGTGTTCATTTAAATTGTTTATAAAGTATTGTGTTTGGGCCGTTTGTGATCGTTGAAACTTTTGTGCAAATAAGTTTAATATTATCCAATCACGACTGATGAGAGATGCTGCAATATTTTGGTATGTACCTACACATAAAAATAATATATTATGTAGCTGTATTCCACATAAAATATCTTCTCCCGTATTCTGATTGTTTGTATAAAATCAAAAATAAAGTTGAAAAAAAATCTAAACACACAAAACTCTTCAAATATTCAAAATACCTATAAATACCTAACGTAGAATCCTAATAATGCATAACCAAAGTACCTAAGCGCTATTCACGCTAACGAAAAACACAAACGTCAAAGTGTAACCAGTAACGATTTGTCTCTATTATAAAAGTATCCGGCGGTATCCGGAACCGAAAGTAGTCAAATGTAATCAAAGCATTCAGTAACGAATTGATACCAGTAGCGGTAGTACCCGAAAGTAATCAAAGCATTCAGTAACGATTTGATACTTGCAGTAGTTACTACCCGAAAGTAATCAAAGTGATCAGTAACGAATACATAGTAACGATTGCTTTTTGTGAAAGTAACGGATACCGACGGGTAGTAAAAGTACCGATATTGAACACTACTAGTGGATAAGTGCTTGTTCTCGCGAGAATTTCTCGCCGAGACTTCTCGCCGTGAGTCTGGAATCGCCTTCAGAAGTGTTAATGTAACAATAATGTTTTTCAAGTATTATTTTTGTTTTAGCTATATTATTTTGTGTTATTTTTGTTACATTGAATAATTGTTAACCTCAAAACAGGCTTGTCCTAGTGAAGTTGAACATTGGATTACAGATTACAATATGAATATAACGTCCAGCGGGCCGCCCCAGACACAATTGGGCGAGGTAACTCCAGAAACTGTGTCACAAGAGGATGGGTCTACCATGGACGGAGGCCGAACAATCAGCATAAGACAGGAACGTATGGAGGAGCCTAGTCGATGCAATGGGTCCCCGACTTGAATAGGACAAGGGGAAGAAGATGATGATGATGATGAAGAATATCTAACATGTGTAGAAACAATAAATAAATAAACCCGTGAACCCCTGCTAAGTAACCAAACATAACGAACTACTTGGCGTGACCTATGGCAATAAATAATTCCCGGGGCCACGATACCCATACACGCCTCCAAAATTTTCAATGATTAGCTTTCGGATTCCACTGCGTAATACTAGAAGTCGGAATTTATCACATTGTAGAAAATCTGGGACTTAGTACCGTATGTATTCGTCTTTGCCCAGAATACTTATGGAGGGAAACAATTATACTAAGTCAGTGGACATCTCCAATTTATCTTTAAACAAATATAAAATATTTAGGCATTCGAGGCAGGGCAGTTCAGTTATGTACAATAAATATTGTATATTTCTAACTATTTATGTGTAAAAGCCCCGAAAAAAGGCGTTAACAAAAATAAATAAGTAATATGTTACATGTCATCATTTATTTTTAAATATCATTTATAATATTTTTATAGTAACAAAGCTGGCAGATCCTGGAACGACGCGAAATAAAATACAGCGGGTATTTTGAGAGTTTTTTGGTTTTCAAATTTAATTTATGGTGTGGTCGCACCAAAAAATAATGCCGTGCCATTTTTCACATAATTTCGAAGAATATTCTGCTTTTTAGACTGGCCGCACTAACAATTATTCCATCAAAAAAGTTAAAACTTGAAACAGCGCGTGGTCGTATTTTATATCCTAGTTACTATAAAGGATACTACAAAGGACGGTTAAAAATTGAATTTAATTCACGATTTAGCCTGTTGAAACACATGGCCCGCAATTATTAATATTATTAATAAAATGTTAATATTTACTACCACAATTTATGACGCTTATATGCTATAACTAAAAACAGTGATAACATGATAACCCATGCTTTGAAAATCTTCCAATGAAGCAAATCAATGAAAATTGTGAAACAAATCTTTTAACCGATCAATTTGTGTGGTCGCTCCGTTGCCAATTTTATTGCATTCAGTGTAAAACCAAAATCGAATTCTCTCCACGATTTATAACTGCCATCTCGTGAACTGTCTGTTTTTATCTGCCATACAATATATCACCGAATCTATGAGAAAGTCAGATGGTGTAAATTTAATACTTGCCCAATGATATGATCGGACAAAAGTCGTGAGAATCTGCCTCGTGTAATCATTAATTTAAAAAGCTGAAAAAATGTAGATCTTACAGATATAATTTTTTGTGCCTACATCCGACGCATCATGAACCGTTACACAATAGAGAAATAGTATCACTTAAACGTATTATTCTCACAAACGGGTACCCGCAATTTAATACAAAGCGATAAAAACAAATAATAAAAAACAACATTGAAAACAAGGCGCATAAAAAAGTTGAACATAATATCGTCGGGTTGGCGAAAGTTCGCCTTATCCTTCGTCCTACGCAGTGTGCTGAGACTTTTTGTTAAATCTGTGTTGTTTTGGAAAAGGGAGACCAGTAAATAATAGTCAACTTAGCACCGGAGCCGATTTTGTATAATTTTTGCCATATCAAGAATTTTTTATAGCTTTCTATGATCCCCATTTTCCATTTAAAAATTTGACCTAATTGGCAAATCGATTCAAATCAATGTGTTTCATAATTATTGCGTTAACGTCAAAATTAATTTCAAATTAATTAAATCAAAATTAATATTAAAATCAATAAATCATTGGAGATGAAGTTGTTACTAATAAATCCAAAGGAAACATGAAACAGATCACATACAGAAAATAAAAAGGGAAAGGTGGCAATTGGAAATCAAATCCAGGATTTCTGTTTTACCTGGACAACATTTCAACCAACTTTAGTCCAGTCAAAATAGACTAAAAAAAGTGCTGAGTTTGCATTAATTTCAGACAAGCTGAATTTTTGTACTGGTCTTGAATACGTCATTACAAATGCTATGTCAAAAGTCCCCATAGCATAGCGTTGTTTTTTATCCGAGGTCAAGGGTCAAATTTTTAGTTTTCGGCGTATTTCTCAGAAACAGTGAGAGCTAACGAAAAAAATTGTAAGAAACATTTGTAGATCGTAAAATTCTCTACAAAAATGTATTTACTACTTTTTCCCTACAAATCACTACTCTCGAGTTATCGCGACTGCAAACGAATATGCACTCATATTATGGTTTGTTGGAACAGTCATCGATCGATCAAAAACGATATCAGACGATGAAGATGTTTTTGTTGTTCGACGGCGTTGTGCTGCAGCTTTGATATTTTTCCTGTAATCAGTAAACCATTAAATATTATGGTAACGTTGTAACCAAAGTGTCTACGAACATACTGAAGATATTTGTCCAAAATACCATTGAATGTGTCCTCTTGATCCCATACATCAAGATGTAACAGAAATCCTCCATTCCACCCAGTCATTGGGACCAAATTATTTAACAAAGGTAAGAAGACTGAGATCCAGTCCCAGTTGCGAACGTTACCTTTTTGTTTTTCTGTGTCTTTTTTGGGTCATGACTCATTTTAAATGAGTCATTTATATGTGTCAGTATTATCTTCTTGTACGATGATTAATATTTAAATAATAATATTCCAATATGATAAATATCAATTTTTTTTTAGAAATATTATCATTTACATAACTGATAAGTAATATAACATTGAAATCAAGAATTAGAGATTTTGCGACTGGCATCCTATAGCCACAGAATCGGGATTGGATAGTAGATAAAAAAAAACAGAGTGTGCAATTCACAAGCAGTAGAAGTGAAACCTTCAGAAAACTAAAGTAGACAAGAGTGTGGAGGCACCGAAGCACCGCACAAAGAGGAGAACGATAATCTCATTCTCTCGCATGCTAAATCCTGTAGACGAATGTGTTTGTCTCTTTTCAGTGTCGCTATTTTTTGTTTCAACGAGTTTCAAATCACAAAGGTGCTAAAGAAGTTTTCACTTCAAATGAAAAACAGCAAAAATTACATGTAAAAATTGTGACTTGTCTCAATTGTGACTCTTCAATTGCCAATATCTCGGAACATAACTTAACTAGTTGACTCGTCCCTCTTTTCCATACAGAAAAATAGGATTCGTTTAGCTTACTTGTTCCCTTTTCCAAAATATCCCATAAATAATCCCTCCATATCGCTAGTTTATAATCTAAAGTTCGCCCATATTGTTGGACTTGGAATACAAATAAAGATAAATCGCCGTATTAAGCGAGCCGCCCGACTTGGATTTTTTTTATCATCCCTGAGCAGGCAATTTGGGAAACGGTACAAGAGTAACTAAGTAACAAACTTTCTTGTCAAAGGATCAAACGAGAGCTATGAAACCGTACATATTTTATGATTTTAAGTCTAGTAAGGGAATTAATTTCCTAACTGTCGGAAAGTTGAAGTACAAACTTAGGCAACAAATAATACGATAATATGATAAATAATTTAAAATGTAATTTTCATCCGTGCCGCTGCACAGAAGACCGCGTAGGTCAAGCCAGCTCGACGAAAGTCATACACGGTATTAACAAGTTAACAATATTAACGAAAATTAGAACACAAGACTGGTTTTAACTCAAGAGTGAGCCTGCGTAATAGTCCACAAGATTAAATAATAGTTGGACAAGCAAATGATCTTCCTCCGAATTTTACAGCATGTGGTGTGCACTGCACAACTTGAATTTAAAGCTTATCTCGAAACTGATTTTCATTTAAAAGTGAATCCCTGCTTTAAGGGTTAGTTGGATAGAAAATATCTAAGTACTATATTAGGTCCTTACATATGAAATTGGCGTTTTGCCGTACTGGCAACTTTGATCTCAAATATCTTCTCTTTGGTTAGGAATTCTAAATTCAAATTTATACAGCTATTTACTCATGTATTTGTGTTTCGAAAATTATAATTCATTTGTTTTTTTCCTTAATTGTTTTTTTTTTCTTTGTGTCTTAGTTTACAAAATGAAAAACTTGAAATATCGCGTTATTTATTTATTTATTTATTTTCCATGTTCTCCGTAAAACGGTTATTCACCAATACATTATGGAGAAGATTACAAATTAGACAAAAAGTATAGCAAAACACATAAAAAGGTCAGTTTCACTACTTTGTGACATACGTCAAAAGATAATTGTTAAACTGCCTGTAGGTTACGTTAAAAATGTCGATGGTCAATGCAGACTCGTTGAGCAGTTCAGTCGCTCTGTTGACTGGCGCGTTCTGATAGGCAGAAGTCCTCACTTTTGGAGCATAAGGGTATGGGACCTTCCACGAGTATATTTGTCTGGGACATATAAGTTAATCTCTTTCAAAATAGGTGGATTATGTATAATTCCAGAGATTATCTTAAAAAAATGTTTTCCTAAAAATATTTTTCGGCGGGCTTCTAATGTATTAAGATCGAGCATTCCTGCTAAGAATAAGGATGGATACAAGAAAGGGTAGTACATATATTCCCTCATATATAGGTAACGCATGAATCTCTTTTGTACTTTTTCTATTTCGAGAATATGGTTTTGCTCAGAAGGGGCCCAAATAATGGAGCTATATTCTAGGATACTGCGAACAAGTGCTTCATACGTTCTTCGGATTGCGATTCCGTTGGTAAATGATCTTGAATTACGAAGAACAAATCCAAGCATTTTGTTGGCACGGGAGACAATATCAGATATATATGGGATTTGAAAGAGAGATTTGCTTCAAAAATTACGCCAAGGTCTCGAATCTCATTTTTACGTGTTAATTCATGTTTATTTATGTGGTAGGGGTACAGGAATGTATCTTTAGATCTTGTAAATGTAACGACACTGCATTTCTGAATGCTGAAGGGTAAGTTGTTCAGTTCCGACCATTTGACAAGAGAATCAAGATCGTTCTGCAGAAGAATGGAATCGATGTAACTTTTGATTGCTTTGAAAAGCTTTATATCGTCAGCAAAAAGGAGATATTTTGAGTGGTTTATGGTGTTGCCAATGTCATTGATGAATAAGAGAAAGAGAAGGGGTCCTAGATTCGATCCCTGGGGAATCCCGGAGTTAGTTTTGTATTCGTGAGAGAGATGGTGTCCGTAACTGACATACTGACGACGATTGCGTAAGTAGCTAGCCACAAAAGCGAGGAAATTCTGAGAGAATCCGAGGTCACTTAATTTTTTTAATAAAATATCATGGTCGACTTTATCAAATGCTTTCTCGAAGTCTGTATAAATCACATCAACATGTACAAAATTTTCAAATGAATTATTAATATAGGTGGTGAGATTCATAAGATTCGTTGAAGGTGACAGTGTGGGACGAAATCCGTGCTGATTTTCGGTGAGTGCGTGTTTTGTTTGGTTATATATCTGTGAATATATTATGGTTTCTAAAAGTTTTGCGGGTGCTGACAACACAGCTACAGGTCTGTAATTATCTATTTCTGCCTTTTTTCCTTTTTTGTGTATAGGCGTTACTTTCGTTAGTTTCCACATTTCCGGAAAGATATTTTTGCGAAGTGATAGGTTAAAAATATGTTTTAGAGGTGGAATAAAATAACTTGCATATCTTTTGAGGATTATAGGTGGAATACAATCTGGGCCGACGGAGTATTTAGGTTTTAGTTTATGGAAAGCTGTAATAATATCGTCATCGTCAATTTCATGAATTTGTACAGGTAAAGAGTTAAATGACGATGAAGCTATAGAGGATATGTCAAGTTTTGGGATATTGTCGCTAAATACTGATTGAAAATAGTGTGCGAAACCTGCGGCGATCTCAGAAGATCCATCATATTTATTGTCTTTGTAGTTCATGTGGTTAAGTTTATCACAGCCGCGGCGTTTATCGTTAGTGTATGACCAAAATCGAGTTGGGTCTGTTATTATACTGTTCTCGGCCTCACGTGTAAAGTCAGTGTAGGCCTGACCAATTAACCGTTTGATTGATTTTCGCAAAGTTTTAAAGTTAGCTAAGGCATGTTCGGATTTTGTTTTTTTCCAAAGATGGTGCATTTTAGATTTTTCTCGTATGAGGTGAATGATTTCCCCATTAAACCATTTCGGATATTGTCTAACATCTTTGAGCATACGTGTAGATCTTTTCTTAAAACAAATGTTGAAAATATTATTGAGCTGTTCATAAAACATTTCGACAGCTAGATTTACGTCAAGGCAATCGTAATGATTCCAGTGATGTTGTTCTAAGGCATTCTTAAGTGTGTTATCTGAGCTTTCGTGGAAAATCCAACCCATGTTTATGTCTGGAGGCAATGTGTCTGTTTGTATATGTGATTGAGTTGTGTAATCGAATGTGAATGAAAGTGAAGGGTGATGAATATCCTCTCTGACTAATGGGGAGTCATGGCGGCAGATAACAGCATTTTTAAAATTTACATTACTTAATACTAGGTCTAACATGTGTGCATTTATGTTATAAACAGTGTTGAATTGTGTTAAATTATAAAAAGAACAAAAGTAATCGAAAACGTCAATTGGGTTTTTCCCAGAGGGAAAGTTGAAATCACCGAAAATAATAATATTTTTTGATTGTAACTTTACACTTTCACTTATAGTTTTGTCGTAAAATAATTGATACTGTTCAGATGTTGTGTTTGGAGGAAAATATACAACACATATATAAATGATGACATTTCTATGCGATACTTTCACCCACATGTCTTCACCTTGGGTTTCCATGCAGTCCATTCTTTCCGCGTGTGAGTGGCTGTCAGCTCGGAGGGCTAGGAGAGTCCCTCCTCCGCGACTGCCTCTATCCTTCCTGTAGACGTGGTATAGGTTTTCGAATAGCTCCGACGAAAAGGTGCTTGAAGTTAGCCAAGTTTCGGTAAGAGCAATCAGAAGTGGTTTCTGGGACATTATGTTTGTCATGAAGTCGATAATTTTATTATTCAGACTTCGAACGTTCTGGTATACTCCACTAATGTCTATCTTTTTCGGACGTCGTATCGACCGTCTTAGTTTGGGGTCGTGGTCTCCGAAATGACCACTCATTGAAGGCCACGTTTTCAGGCCAGATCGTGGGGTCCAGGAAAAAGTGGAAGTAATTTTCCGGTATGCCAATTATTTATATATATATAATATGCCAGTTATTTACGAGTACGAGTTCCACCGTGGCACCAGTGCTGCCGAAACGGCTCGAAGGATTAATGATATGTATGGCGACGGTGCCGCAAAAGAAAACACAGTACGTTTTTGGTTCCAACGTTTTCGTTCCGGAAATTTCGACCTGCAGAACAAGCCCCGTGGACGGCCGGAGACCAAAGTTGATAATGAAGAATTGAAGGCTATTGTGGAAGTGGATCCATCGCAAACCACGTCCGAGTTAGCTGCAAGCTGCGATGTTAGTGATAAAACTGTTTTAACCCACTTGAAGCAAATTGGGAAGGTGAAAAAGCTTGAAAGGCGGGTAACTCACGAATTGAGTGAAGCAAATCAACAAACGCGCGTTGACCGCTAGACCACACACTGCACAACAGATGGCTACCAAATTAGAGGAGCTTCGATTGGAATGTCTAAGACATCCACCGACTCTCCAGACCTTGCCCCAACAGATTACCATTTTTTTTTAAATTTGGATAACTTCTTGCAAAGGAAAAAATTCAACTCCGATGGGGCAGTCCAAACCGCCTTCAATGATTTTATTGATTCCCGTCCGAATGGTTTTTTTAGTAAAGGGATCGATGAACTACATATGAGATGGCAAAAGTGCATAGATAGCAATGGTTCATACTTTGATTAAATAAATATATTATGTTTTAAAAAATCGACTTTATGTTCCTCCCATACAAAACGCCAATTTCATATGTAAGGACCTAATAACTCAGACAGTCATAACTCAGAAGAAACAGCGAGTACCTAAAATTGAAGTAATAAGACAATCCAATTTCCACCTGCCTTTCACTTCGATTTTGGTGTTTTTATCGACAACTCATTTCTTTGTGCAGTGGTGTGAATTAATAATTTATTGTAAAAAAAAATCTGAATAAAATGGAAATTTACTGTATTTATCCCTGTTTATTCCAGTTGAATTTTATGTTCAAGGCCATACTCAAAAGAATTCATAATCTGTTCTTTCGGAGATGCGCTGTCTATGAAAGAGCAGACTGTGAATTCTTTTACATAAGGCGCGACATTAATTATTGTAGGAAAAAACACATTTTGCTAAACTTCTTTAAAACATAAAGATTAATCAATTGTTTGCATCCGTATTTACGCAATATGAATATGGTTAAATATGGATACGGTTATGAATATGAACGCAATATGAATATGGTTAAATAGTTTTGTCCATAAAAATATATCAAAATTCCGCATTTACACTTTACTCATAAAATTTAGTCTACAGTAACTAAAATTACACTTGCATCAAAAATCATAAATAACGCTATACATCATTAAAAAACTAAATTAAATGCTTTTTAATAATGACACTTTATAAATTTCCATTATTCAATGGAAATAATTTAGTTTTGTCAAGTTAGCTTGTTTTAGACGGCCCACTGTGCGCTATGAGATAAGCTTTTAAATAATATTCGTCAAGTTTGTAAAAATCATTAAATGCCGGCATTGTGTTAGTTAGACATTTAGACATAAGCCTAAAATTATGAAATTTACAAACTCATAGCGAATGAATTTTTATTACACAATATAATACATAGTTATCTAACTCCATTCTACGATGATTATCCAATGATTCTACATTGATTATCCAATGATTCTACAATGAATATCCAATAATTCTACAATGAGTATTCAATGATTCTACAATGATTATTAACAAATGATTCTACAATGATTATTATCCAATGATTCTACAATGATTATCCAATGATTCTACAATGATTATTAAACAATAATTCTACAATGATTATTATCCAATGATTCAACAATGATTATCCAATGATTCTACAATGATTATTAACCAATGATTCTACAATGATTATTAACCAATGATTCTACAATGATTATTATCCAATGATTCTACGATGATCATCCAATTACCATGATTATTATCCATTTCAGGTATTATTTATTAGTATAGTTTAATGAGCGAGCGAAACATGGAAATTCGTGACATAGGTATATGGACACTGAATAATAAATAGTTATAAGTATCTACCGATTTGAAAGAAAAGTGATATCGCCAATTAAGACCTTTGGACTCTTATGTCCCAGACAGGCCAATGAAAGTAATGATAGATATAGAAAGTGTCTCGATATTTGAAATAACGTTCAATTTCATCAGAAGTAAGGAAAAGTTGAACTCACGTCGGGTTCACAAACAAGCCCACAATTTAAGTAATATTTCATAAATTGGCTTAGTTCTTTTTTACACAATATGCGGAACTGGTGGTACAAAACGGAAAACTGATGATTCTACGTCACATATACCCAATATAAAAAAACGTAATGAAAAACGCAAAGCAATAAAAAACATTTTTTAAAGGCTTAAATCTTTTGGAGCCGGTCTACGTTTCGATGCATTATAACCAATTGGCGATCGAATTATTTTCGATCGATTGTTTTCAAATTTCTTAATTTGATTCAAGTCAAAAAAATTATATCAAGAAATCAACCGAGACTTTCTTCTTGAGAGAACTTGCCGGAAATATACCGTACATTATTTTAAATGATTAAATTATGAAAAAACAAATCAATCAAATAAAAATTTGTACCCGCTACCTCCGGATCGCTAGTCGAGAGTCTAACCCCTCGCCCATGGAGGCCATCTGTTTTTTTGTTTATATATAAAGGGAATTCTATATTTAAAAAAAACATCGTGGAATTTTAGTCATTGTTACGGTTCGTTTCTACAACTCGGCTGTAGGACGATTTGCGGACTTCTGTGTTTCCACCCCCCCCCCCCCCTTTTGGGTCTCTCCAAGACCCATGTTAACTCCTTCCTCCCCTCAAAAAGACCCTCCACACAGCTTCCTCAAACATGACATCGGCCACGAGGGAAATTATGTCTCTCCAGGCCTCAAGTGTAGATCAAGAGGTACCGTACCGATTTTACAAAAGAAAAAATCAGAGTGTGTAATTCACACGCGGTAGAAGTGAAACTGGAAAGTCGCTAGATGTCGCTTTCATTTCTTTTGCATGTTTATTTTAAAGTGGTTTGAAGTTTGGATATTGATTTCACAAAAAAATGTTTTTTTTTGGATTTTGTAGGATTCGAGCCTCCGTTCGTTTGATGTCTGTCTCTCTGGCCGCTGAGACTTTTCAGGTGCCTTGCCCACTGTGCTATCGAAGGTAAGCGCCAAAGAGCGAATTTACCGCGTTATATTAGAACCGAGTATTTATGTTGAACTGAGTTGTGACGCATTTCCGTTTCATCCGAATTTAAAATTACCAACGGCGCTAAAGAAATTTCACTTAAAATATATTTGTAATTTTGCTTGGATTAAAAGAATACAGAGTAATGTTTAGTGCCATTTCAGAGTGCTGGTACAATAAATAAACTTCTCTAAAAACAAATACGCATTTAATTGGATAAAACGAACCACTTCCATTCGGATACAAACTCCATCTACGGTAATATTTCATCACTGGAAATGTTTCAGTGATAAATGACCAATGATAATATTATTCTAGACCGGAAAGGCATAACAGAATGTTTTAAAATTCAATGTCTTGATTCCTTGTGGTATTCCGGAGAAGATCGTGCCAGACCGGCACCGGGCGTAAATAGATAGGTAATTTACTGTAAATATTTTTATAGCACCATTAACGTGATGTTTCAACGTGAGCGATTTAATCCGCGGTGGGTCGTGCTAATACAACGTAACGTGAGTCCACCGAAGAGAGAATCCTACAGAAGTGTATTAGGGGGCATGTTTTATTCTCTCGTTTCTAGATTGAACGAAGTATGTATGAAGAATGAGTAAAAGACGATTTTTTAAGTGAAACCTCTATAGCACGCTGTGATTTGCATTTGGGATAAAACGGAAAAGACGATTAGTGCACTGCGCTCACCGGCCGCTTTGATTATGATGTCACTTTTTTTTTTTTAAATCCTTTATTTTTCCCAATTTTACATTTTATAGTTACATATTTTAGATATAATAAAAATAATGGGAACCCACTAAGGCGCAGCATGTGCGTGGGTAATATTATAGTTAAATATATTTTATTTTAGTACCTAGAAAAAACAAACAGTGGTAGGTATATGAAGCAAAAAACATTATTAAAACTTGTTTAAACAGCTTGTACAAAAAGTGTGTTCAATAGTGTACAAGGTAATAATTAGTGTATAGTGTAATAATAGTTATAAGTGTAATAATAAGTTTAAAGTTTGTGAGAAACTAATATCTAATAAATAAATAAACTAATAAACTACTAAGTTAAATTAATATCCTCTGATGATAGATCATATAGTTATAGTAAACCAGAATGGCAGATTAGATTAGAAAATGATGTAGTATTTTTAAGAAGTAGTATAGCTAGAGTAATTGAATATAAAAATGGAAATAGAAGTAGGAATATTTTGAGATATGTAGATGAAATTGGGAGAAAATTTGGTTATAGCATTGGTAGTAATAATAATGAAAATATAATCAATGATTTATTAGATTTATTAAAACAAAAATTAGGTGTAAAAGCTAGTAGATTAAAAAGATATAATTATACGTATAATAAAAGAAATAATAATAGATTATTTCAGAAAAATGAGAAAATATTTTATTCCAAACTTGACGATAAACAGAATATTATTTCGAATAATAATATTCCGTTGCCATCTGAATCAGATATGCGCGATTTTTGGACAAACATTTGGAGTAAAGATATAAAACATAATGAGGCAGGTAACTGGATAGAAAATGAAGAACTCAATTGTTCAGACATTGAACAAATGAGTTTTTCTGATATATCGGTTGAATTGTTAGCCAAAATTATAAAAAATACTCATAATTGGAAAGCCACGGGTTGCGATTGGATACATAATTTTTGGTACAAACGTCTAACTACTTTACATCCTCTTTTTGCAAAAAATCTTTCAAAACTTGTCAGAGAACCTCAAAATTTTCCTAATTTTCTAACTAAGGGCATTACTTATATGTTGCCTAAAAGCGAACATATTAATAATCCCTCTCAATATAGACCCATTACATGTCTACCGACAATATACAAAATTTTAACCTCTTGCTTGACAGATTTAATATATACTCATTTGGATGAAAAAAATATTTTATCTGAACAACAAAAAGGTTGTCGCAGAAAACATATGGGATGTAAAGAACAGTTAGTTATTGATTCTGTAATTTTAAAACAAATTCAAAATCAAAAGCGTAATTTACATACTTGTTATATAGATTATCAAAAAGCTTTTGATAGTGTCCCGCACTCGTGGCTAATCAAAATATTAAAAATATATAAAGTTAACCCAATTATAATTAGCTTTTTGAAAAATATTATGTCCTTTTGGAATACAGATTTGCTAGTTAATTTAAAAGGTAAGAAAATAGTAGTACCGGGCATTTCAATAAAAAGAGGGATTTTTCAAGGAGACTCATTGAGCCCTCTTTGGTTTTGCTTAGCATTGAATCCCCTTTCTAAAATGTTAATTAAAAGCAAGTTTGGAATAAAAATTAAGGGTAATACAAGAGAGAGTAGTATAGTTTCACATCTATTATATATGGATGATATAAAATTATTTTCAAATTCTGAATCAAATTTAGAGAAAATGATTAAAGTAGTTAAAATTTTTTCAGATGATATTAAAATGACTTTTGGTTTAGATAAATGTAAAACTATCCATATAGAGAAAGGCAAAATTGTAGATGGAGACGAGGGTATATTTAGAAATTTCAAAATTCAAAGTATGAAAGGGGATGAGGTTTATAAATATTTAGGATACCCGCAATCGAATAGATTAGATCACACTAGTATTAAAAATGATATTAGGATTAAATTTCAAACTAGGATCAGAAAAATTTTAAAATGCAATCTATCTGCTAAAAATTTAGTAAAAGCAATAAATACTTGGGTAATACCTCTACTAACGTACTCATTTGGCATAATTAAATGGTCCAATACAGATTTAGATAGTTTAGAACGATTAATTAGAACTACGTTAACAAAATTTAATTGCCATCATCCAAATTCAGCTATAGAACGAATTAATTTACCTAGAAATTTAGGAGGTAGAGGTGTAGTCAAAATAACATCTTTGAAACACAATCAGGTAGAAATGCTTAGAAATTTTTTCCATAGGAAAGCTAATAGCTCAGAAATGCACAAAATAATTTGCAAGGCAGATAGAAATATTACACCTTTAAATTTATATGACGAGAATGCCAACATTCTTATAAATACTAACCAGGAATTATTAGATTCCTGGTCAAATAAAATTATTCACGTAAAACACTTCAATTATCTCAACCAAACGTATGTTGACAAACTTTCGTCAAACAAATGGTTGAGTATTGGAGAGTTGAGCGCAGAAATAGAAGGATTTATGCTTGCAATTCAAGATAGAGTCATTAATACTAAAAATTATAGAAAGCATATAATCAAAGATATAAATCAAATTGATGATTTATGTAGAAAATGTTTGGCTTTTCCCGAAACTATAGAACATATTATATCGGGATGTTCTATATTAGCGCCTTCCGAGTATACATTTAGGCACAATCAGGTTTTAAAAATAATTCACCAAAGTTTGGTAATTAAACATAACTTGATTGATTGCCGTAATGTAGTACCTTATTATGAATATGAACCAAATTCATTTATAGAAAATGAATTTTATAAAATATATTATGATAAAACTATACTAACAGACAGAACAATTAGTCATAATAGACCTGATATAGTTTTACATGACAAAATTAAAAAAATAACTTATATCATTGATGTAGCTATTCCAAATTCCTGTAATATTCAAAAAACTGTTTCTGAAAAAATTCGAAAATACACAGATTTAGGAAATGAGATTAAAAGAATTTGGCATTCTCGGACTATAAAAATATTACCATTTGTTATTTCGGCCACTGGCATAATACCTAGGAATCTGATTCAAAATTTAAGCATATTAGATTTGTCAAAGAATTTGTATATAAAAATGCAAAAAGCAGTAATTTTAAATACATGTAGGATTACAAAAGATTTTTTAAATATTTATATTGAGGGATCAGTAGGATTTATAGGTTCAATTAGAAATGCCACAGAGCCGAACCCTCTGATATGAAAATATCTGGAGTCGGTGAATTATATTCCCATTTGGTCTCTAGTGGGTTGACATGTTGTTCTTGTATTGTTTTGTAATTATAATACTTATATAGTGCAATTGCATAACGTGGATTCACTAGATGATCATTTGGGGAAGTGTATGAAAGGGTTTAGTTTTTCCTTTTTTTTTTTTTTTTTTTTTTTTTTTTTTTTTTTTTTTTTTTTTTTTTTTTTTTTTTTTTTTTTTTTTTTTTTTTTTTTTGGGGGGAAAATTTAACCCGGACATTTAAATGAATAGAGTTTTTAAAGGCACCTAACCTATTGGTTAAAGTTTCGCTTCTACCGCATGTGAACTGCACTCAAAAATTTTTTTTGAGGAAAATAATTCCCTTAAGGGCCTATGTCATCTTTGGGGATGCTGTGTGGAGGGTCTTTTTGAGGGGAGGAAGGAGTTAACATGGGTCTTGGAGGGACCCAAAAAGGGGAAGGAAACACAGAAGTCGGCAAATCGTTCCACAGCCGAGTTGTAGAAACGAACCGTAACAATGACTAAAATTCCACAACGTTTTTTTTTTTAACATAGAATTCCTTTATACATTAAAAAAAAACTAGCGGGTGTACGGTGTATGTGTGGTAAAACCATGTATGGTTGTGTGAGAAACGTGGGGATCGGCAAAGAATGCAAAGCTGATGTAAGCGTAACGAGTAAGATTAAGAAAGGGACCCTCGAGTGGTTTGGATATGTAGAGCGAAAAAAAGTAGTGTAAGAAGAGTACATGACGCAAATATGAAAGATAGAAGAACTCGGGGACGCCCGAGGAAGACACGGCACGATCAAGCGAATCCGGTACTTGAGTCGGGCCATGTCAAGAGTTAGAATAATAGAAGAGTATGTATGAGACGATGTATGAATGTGAATGACGTAAAGTTGTTTGGCGGTCCGTCCTCTCTGCCAAACCCCTGATTCAAGGAATACTTCATAACTCAATAAATAATAATTGAACGATTTTTTTTTAAATGATATTATTGAACATTATCGATAACTGTCTGACAATCCTGTCTGATTACGTCTAAAAGGGATCGAAATGAAAACCTAGTATCTTTCAACGAAGGCAATCTTCCAAACAGGCCCTCCATTGATATGCTTGGTGTAACCATACGTGACCAGCTCAGGTATGGGGGCTCCATCGAAGCCAGCGTAAAGTTAGCCTCCCAAAAACTGGGCGTACTGTACATGGCCCGCAGATACTTCAATAGTACACAACTGCTAACCCTGTACAAATCACAAGTGCGCCCCACGGTTGAATTTGGCAGCCACCTCTGGTCTGGAGCTCCAAAATACCTGAAAAATATCTCGACTTTGTGCAAAAACGGGCGGTCCGTTTAATAGATTCTCCCATCTTAACAGACGGATTGCAATCTTTAGAGCACAGGCGTCGGGTGGGAACGCTATCGTTGTTCTACCGGTATTGCAATGGAAGATGCTCCGAGGAACTAGCGTCATTGATCCCTTCGGCACCGGTGTAAAGTCGGGAAACACGCCAAACGCGTGCCCAACATTTGTACAGGGTTGACATTTTTCACATGAGAACGGGTCGTTTCTTCGACTCGTTCTTGTGTTCAACAGCTCGGCTGTGGAATGATTTGCCGGCCTCTGTGTTTCCTCCCTCCTACAATACGGGTCTGTTCAAAACCAATGTTCATTTCTTCCTCTCCTCAAAAAGACCCTCCACAGAGCATCTCAGATGACATTGGCCCTGAGGAAAACAATTTCCCAATTTTTGTGGAGTTAATGTAAAAAAAAAAAACAGCTGACCCGGCGAACTTCGTACCGCCTCAGAATCAATAGTTGTGTTAACTCATTAGCTGAATTAAATTCAGTTGTTTATTAAATTAAAAATTACACAATGAAGCAATTACCGATGCGCAACAGTCCGTGTTTTTTTGGCATTATCAAAGATGACGTTGTATACGGATTTATAATTTTTGTGGTTTTCTTACTTTTTCCTTACTTACGAGAATTGCGTAAAATTTGCATTATTCGTGTGGTGATATTTATTATAGTTATTGTATTTTTCCTTTGGAGGGGTGCAGACATAAGTACACCGTTTGTCCCATTTTCGACTACTGAAATTTATTGTGTAAGAAAAAGGGACAGCGTTATATGTTCAGAACAAAAGCAAAAAATCTGCGCATTGACATTTGGCGTTTTTGAATTTTTGGAATTCACTCACCACTCAATATTACACTTTTCACAATATTCCTGTAGCACTTTCAAACGATGAGAATTCGTTCCATACAAAATGTTCGAGGAAAAGAATTTCCTTCATAGTGTTTTTCCGTAAATTTTTCCGATGTTTTAATAGCTATTCTGCTATTCGGGGCGGAGACAAATCCAACAAATCAAAGATCATAAAAATCGGTCCAGCCGTTCTCGAGTTATAAATGGTGTAACTAACCTGACTTTGTTTTATATATTAAGATTTTTATCCCAATCTGTATGGTTTACACATCTTGGGATTTTCTGTTCGGTGCGTAAACCGTGAGTAACCGCTGCTTGGAATATTTATACGAGGATATAATATTAATATGGTGGGGGTTTCACTGATGGATATTTTAAAAGATATTTTGGGAACGTTGTATAGTTTCAATGTTAAAGTTTACGGGGAGGTTTTGAAGGTTTTCCCGTAATAAATAATTAACGAAACAATAAATGATTATTCACTGTGTTTAAATTAAAGTCAACAATATTAGGAAAAAGAATAAGATATATGTAACAACATGTTCCATGCCGCCGACTGGGTTTCATTATGCTTCCACCAATAGCAGGGCCAAGAGATCGTTATAAGCTATCTGACTCAATAATCGATTATATATTCGTTGTACGAGTAAATTATAACAAAAAAATCGAAATAGAAGCGAAACTTTACCAAAACAATCTCAAACTATGAAGAACCAAGGAACCTTGAAAAGTGAGGTCATAATCAAAGCGCAGTGAGCAGGCCAATGAGCGCAGTATCCGTTTTATATTTCAACCAATAGGAGCCTTGATAGGAGTATAATGATTCGCAGGTGCTGTACGCATCATTTCCGTTTCATCTGAATTCCGAATCGCTAACGGAGCTAAGGAAGTTTTACTCCAAAAAAGACAGTGCGCTATTCACATGCGGTAGAAGTGAAACGTTTAGATAACAAAAGTAGACAAGAGTAAATGACTACGAAGATTTTTTTTTATCAATGTGAAGGATGATTTTTTCCATACTTTTGTTGTCGAATTCTAGTGCGCCCTTTCCTATACATTTGGTTATCTTATTAGTATTTGTGTTTTATTTTGCTTGTTTATTTTGGAGTGGTTTGAAGATTGGGTGATTTGAGTGATTTTACAAAAGTTTTTTTTTTGGATATCGAAGGATTCGATCCTTGACCCGCTGAATGTCTGGCCGCTGAGGTTCGTAAGGCGCTTTATACCACTAAACCAACGCTACCAAGACCTAGACAAACCTCACTCCAAGAACCCCGGGCAAGCTAATTCACTAAACGTAGTGAACCACTTGGCGTGTTGGTTATCCAATAAATGGTTTCCGGGGCGGCGGTAAACATATCTGCCTCTTAAATTGTAAGTAGACACAGCGTATAAATACACGGCACATATAAGTATGTCTCACTGGCTCCAAACGGTTGGGAGGAGTTGGAACTCTTGTGGTGTAGTCTGATAGAAAAAGTTATATTACAGATTATTTTGATTTTTACGCATATCTGTCTCTTAAATTATAAGTAGACACAGCGTATAAATACACGGCACATATAAGTATGTCTCACTGGCTCCAAACGGTTGGGAGGAGTTGGAACTCTTGTGTTATAGGTAGATAAAAAGTTATATTTTAGATTATTTTGATTTCTACGCATATCTGTCTCTTAAATTATAAGTAGACACAGCGTATAAATACACGGCACATATAAGTATGTCTCACTGGCTCCAAACGGTTGGGAGGAGTTGGAACTCTTGTGTTATAGGTAGATAAAAAGTTATATTTTAGATTATTTTGATTTTTACGCATATCTGTCTCTTAAATTATAAGTAGACACAGCGTATAGATACAGGCACATATAAGTATGTCTCACTGGCTCCAAACGGTTGGGAGGAGTTGGAACTCTTGTGTTATAGGTAGATAAAAAGTTATATTTTAGATTATTTTGATTTTTACGCATATCTGTCTCTTAAATTATAAGTAGACACAGCGTATAAATACACGGCACATATAAGTATGTCTCACTGGCTCCAAACGGTTGGGAGGAGTTGGAACTCTTGTGTTATAGGTAGATAAAAAGTTATATTTTAGATTATTTTGATTTTTACGCTGGTGTACAGTGTATTATTTGTTTTATAAATTTAATTTGTAACAATTAACAATGAATTCATCTAAAATAAAAAAAAAGTAGTGCGTTGGTGGCACGTTCCAGAGTGGAAGATACTCTCAGTATCGCCTTGATGTAAGACCATCATTCAGAATTGAAACGTTGCTCAAGTGACTTTAGCCGTGTTTGGTGACCAGATCTGCATAGCCAGATTCCCTATCTCCTTTCTCTCCTCACTACCTTCACCCTCACATCATTCCCTAGTTGTGAATGCCATAATCACACGGGCCCCAGACGGGAGCAGTTGAGACTCTTGTGAGGTATTCCAATAAAATTAAAAAAACGAGTGTGCTTTCGACCACACGACTGAAGTAAAACTTCATAAACTTATATCTCTCTCTCATCTTCCGTTCGCCTCGCCCGATCACACTTTTCATAACGCTCTCGTTACGCATTCACCAGCTTACTCCCCAAGTCAAGCGTGCGTAAAGAAGTTTTACTTCAAAAAATCAGAGTGTGTAATTCACACGTGGCAGAAGTGAAACTAGAAAGTCGCTCGATATCTCTTTCTTTTCTTTTACCTGTTTTTTAAAGTGGTTTGAAGATTGGATATTGATTTCACAAAACAAAAAAGGTTTTTTTTGGATTTCGTAGGATTCGAACCTCCGTTCGCTTGATGTCTGTCTCTCTGGCCGCTGAAACTTGTCAGGCACCTTGCCCACTGCGCTATCGAAGGCACGCGCCGAAGCGCGAGTTTACCGCATTATATTAGAACCTAGTATTTGTGTAGAACTGAGTTGTGACGCATTTCCGTTTCATCCGAATTTCAAATCACTAACGGCGCTAAAAAAGTTTCACTTAAAAAACTCGGCAATTGGGACCTAATTAGATAACTTCATTTTTATCGATCTCATATTTTAATTTTTATTATTTTATTATATAATCAATAATATTATTATTAAATTAATAAAAACAGTTTATTTTTTAACAAGCTCTGCTGTGTAATTATTATTACGCGTGACAGCTGTTTTGTCTTCTGAAGGCATTATCGACACAGTTTGATAGTAGTCCAGTGGGTAAGACTCTTGACTCACAATCCGGAGGTCGCGGGTTCGAACCCGGCATGCGCAAATAAATTTTATTTGATTAATTTGTGTTATTTCACAATTAATTCATTTAAAATAATATATAGTATATTTGCAGCATGTTCCAGAGTGGAAGATACTATCAGTATCGCCCTGGTGTAAGACCACCATTCAGAATTGAAACGTTGCTTGAAAATGGCCTTAGCCGTGTTTAGTGACCAGATCTGAATAGCCAGGTACTTCCCAACCTTCCTCTTCCCCACCTCCTTCCCCTCCCCACTACCTTCAGCCTCACAACATACCCCAAATGGGGATGCCATAGTCTCACTGGCTCCAGACGGGAGCAGTTGAGATTCTTGTGCGGTATTCACTGTAAAAAAAAAAAAAAAAAGAAGGCGAAACAGCTGTCACGCCTAATAATAATTACACAGCAGAACGGTTAAAAAATAAACTGCTTTTATTAATTTATTAATAATATTATTGATTATATTATAAAAAAATAAAAAATAAAATGGAATTCTACAAATTAAACTTGATAACAATAAAAATAAAATAAAAATTTGAAAAAATATATTTATATTCAGAATTAACAATTTTGTCTTCAACTTAATTTTATCATATTTTTGATGCTACCTTTTGGGATGATTACAAAGATCTAATGAATTTAATTGTAACGTTAGTGTCTCGTTTAAACACATTCAGTTTTCATTATTTATATTTTTATTCATTAGTATGGACTTCCATTTGATTCAAATCGATGGGTACAACCTTGAAAAGTTATTCCATTAAAATTGGATTATAATTTATCCTATAATCATCTCGGTTCTTCGCGGGTTGAGCACGACCATCCGAAGATATGAAGTCTTTCTGACAAATGTGCCTTCATATTAAAATGACAAGTTGCCTATTTAACAATGACCTTTTCGTGAATTGACTCCAAAGATTTGTATCATGATAAATTACATTTATTAACAAATTAATGAGTGTTATGGGAAAACATTTTTTACGCCAACCAATTTCAACAATATGACTGGTGCAGTTGTAATATAACCACAGACGATCTTTAACAAATTTAAGTTCCATCTCTAGAAATAACGGTTCATTTTTATTTATTTATTTAATGTCCGGGGTGTTTCGCAAATATAATGCAAGTCGAAATTTTAGATAGTAGTGTACAATAAATACTTTTCACGTTTCTTTGTAGTTACATAATCGTAGAAAATTCAATTTCGTTCAATTCAATTCACAAGTGTAAACTTAAATAATTAAAAGACGGAATTATTTTTTTTTATCTTATCGGCCATCATTCAACGTTCTTTTGCACATCCAGAGTTAAACTATATTAGTCAGCATTATTCGACGATAAAAGCGTCTTAAGAGCGTTTAACCAGCTAGCGGCCGAAAATCCACATTTCGTCGAAAGTTATTCTTACGATCGTGCAGGGCGGTTATAAAGAGAAAGATTAATTTTTTTTTTTTTTTTTTTTAATTTTATTTTAACTTTATGAGTAAAACCTCAAATTGTAATATTTAATTAAATGAAGACAATATAAGCGAAACTCAATCGAAAATCTGAAAACAGAAAAATCAGAAAAAGATATTGACACATCTGGGACTCGAACCCAGGACCTCTCGCTTACCGGGCGAACGCGCTAACCACTGCGCCACCGTGTCGATATCCAATTCGGTCACTTTTAACTGTATCATACTTCGACTAAGAACCACCCACACTATCTTCATTTTTCTTAACGCATATACTATTGGCTGCTATCTTTATGTATGATTGCAAGATTCAAACCCGAACTAAATGCTCTCTAGATAGTGTCTGGATAAATCTTTATCCATTTTATTTAATATGCGACATCAATTGACTTTTCTGCAAGTCTAGGATGAATATTTTTAATTTTATTTTAACTTTATGAGTAAAACCTCAAATTGTAATATTTAATTAAATGAAGACAATATAAGCGAAACTCAATCGAAAATCTGAAAACAGAAAAATCAGAAAAAGATATTGACACATCTGGGACTCGAACCCAGGACCTCTCGCTTACCGGGCGAACGCGCTAACCACTGCGCCACCGTGTCGATATCCAATTCGGTCACTTTTAACTGTATCATACTTCGACTAAGAACCACCCACACTATCTTCATTTTTCTTAACGCATATTAAAGATAGCAGCCAATAGTATATGCGTTAAGAAAAATGAAGATAGTGTGGGTGGTTCTTAGTCGAAGTATGATACAGTTAAAAGTGACCGAATTGGATATCGACACGGTGGCGCAGTGGTTAGCGCGTTCGCCCGGTAAGCGAGAGGTCCTGGGTTCGAGTCCCAGATGTGTCAATATCTTTTTCTGATTTTTCTGTTTTCAGATTTTCGATTGAGTTTCGCTTATATTGTCTTCATTTAATGAAAGATTAATTATTCCCCGTACCAGCTTTTCAAAATTGTAACTCAATATCGATTTTATTTCATTTCAAATTTGCTTTAATTTATAACTGCATCCAAAAATGCTGAAAGGCGTGAGGATAAAACTATTAAAATAATGTACTTTTTGTTATTATTTTTTGATTATAAGTATTTACCATTTTTTAATAACGTCTAAGTTAAATAAGAATGTGAAAATAATCTGACATATATTAGTTTGTAAGTGCGCAAATAAATACACAAACGGACCAATTTTCGTCAAGAAAAACATGTATATATTTTTTAATGATTTTATTGAAACTAAAATTAAAATTCTAAGACATACGTTTGCTAGATAATGTATTGATTTATTTTACTGCATGATTATATGATTTGAAATGGGTGTGGTATAATACAAAAACTATTTTGAAAATTTAACAAATCTGCCAACGACCTATGGTATAACCTTATTATACTAAAAATAAACATTTTTTTCTCAAAATTTAAAACATGCGAATGCGAGATAAAAAAAACAATCTTTCGAAATCCATTTATAATTTTTTGTGGAAAAGAATCAATACGTCTAAAATCTGATTTAAAAATGACATATTTCTGGTTTTCTCTAGTAATTCCCTCTGAAAAGCCAGTTTATATTGCAATATTATTGAACTATAATGTATCTACAACATTTGAGTACGTTTCCCAATTTATAGTATAATGTATAGTACAGCGACGTTGAAAACAAATGTTAAAATAATATGATGGGAAGGTAATATCGACAAATTCAATTAAAAAAAAATTACAAATAGATATATTCAATCGCAAATAATTCTTCGTTCCGATAATTTTAATATATTTAATGTGTTAAATTGGTAGCCGTAATAAGTATTCTCTAAATTGCAATGTTTTGATAGTGTTGATATTGTGAAAGTCATTAGATAGGTTCCTACTCTTAAAATAAAGTCCAACTTAGCAAAGCATGAAATTTCCAATTGCTTGACAAAAATTGTTTTCCTATCAAACCATATATCCAAGTAATTCATTTCCGAGACAGAAACTAACGAAATATTACAAAAGGAATAAACAAAAATGTTGGAAACATTATTCGATTAAACTTATTGGCATATTAGCTTGGCTTATTATCTTTATACTGTATGAAAAAAGTGTGGACAAGTTAACATTTATTACAGCATTGAATAATTTAAGATCATCTGCAAGCATTTGGACATGAAAATCATTAAAAATTTACACAACATCATTAACGCATAACAAAAACAATATTGGTCCTAAACGTGACCCTTGTGGAATATTGCGAATATTCTGATTACTGTAAAATAATGGATATTATGAAACTATTTCGTGATTCGGGACTTACTGCTAAGTTTTGCATAACTTATGATAATGACAACGATGTTTTCATATTTTCTTCTGTGTGCTATGAAAATCTTGACAGAAAGTATTGATATGTCTAGAAACAAATTTTGCGTGGAAAAAATTTATCCTTTGGGATGATTTTCACATCATAAATTCTAATAAAAAAGCATGCGTAGAAAACTAACATCAACAAAATTTCCAACATCACCTAGCAGTGATTTTGTGCAAATAAAATTTTCCTTTGCAAAACTAATTAAATATTCAATGGTTTCAAATATTTGGGAGCATACGAAGTTATATTGGCTAGGCCCCGCGGGCGTGTAATTTCATAGTAAAATATATATTAGCTTCGATATACCAGAGTTCTTGTCTGATTAGCGGAAAGCATCTGAAGTTCACATCAATATAATACTTGCTTAATTTTATTTTGTAGATGCGTAAAACAGAAGATTTCCAACTTTCCGGAGCCAGTGGGACTACGGAATTCTTAATTGGATTATTTTGTGAGGCAAAAATGAAGTGGGAAGTGGATGGTGATAGGGGAGGAGAAAGTTTCCATAAAAGGTTCACCAAGTACTGCTAAAGCCATTTCAAGCAACGTTTCGTATCAGAATGGTCGTTTCCTGAGAGAGTTTACCACTGTGAAAATTTTCTTACTGTACAACATTGGTTTCGATTTACTACAACAAATCACGATTGCGATTGAACCAAGCTTTAGATTTTGTAGAAGACATTTCAGGCAATATATCACATATTACACCACGATAAATACATCATGTCGATTTTTTTTCATTTGTGATAAAAGAACAGTACTTTGTACTTTGAAAACGTGTAATCCAACAATTCCAGACAAATTCAAGCAATCGGAGTGAGACGATAAGTTTGCAATGTTGAAGATTTTCTAAAGAGATTTCCAGCCAAGACTTGTGCTCGATACATCACTTCCATTGTTATCGGACATGCCAATTGAAGTTGCGAGCATCCATGGCACTGAGGGATATATTTATCAATTACCCACGCCCCTTATCAGACCTATTGAAATTATTCTTTCTCATTGTTATCCAACGGAAAGATGTATTACCTCAACAGATTGGATGGAACTGTACGACACCTTTATTCGTGGCAAGATGAAATATACATGTACACATAAATCCAATTTTCCCATCGGCAAATCATTTTATAAACGTAATTCTAAAAACCTACTACATATCACGATACTTTCTTAAGCTCTTATTCTGTGAGGCCAGTGTTTCAATCCACCATTAAAAACTGAAAGGTTTATTCAGTCGATTAATTTAATTGAATTATCAAAATGGATTACTGAACATTAGATATGGAGTTTTCCTTATATTTTAAACAATGCATCCTAAATCCTAACTGATACTTGTACTCCGGTGCCTTGTCGGTAGGTCGGTAGGTATAAAATATATAGCACGGTAACCGGACAAAATCAAAACAGTTACAATTCAGAACACTTGAGAAGTGTAATGTAGCATATTCCTTTATTACTAAGGTTATCCATGAATTCTTTGGGTCACATAGTCTCTTTGCCGAGTTTTGCTGAAGGTAATCGAAGTTAAATATGCGGAGTCATTATACTCGTAGTTTAGGAATTCCGAAGATCTAACCTAGCTTTCAGGCAGGAGGGACGTTTATCCTCCGGAACATTATTATAAATTACGACAGGTCAATAAACAGTCACTGTGTTGTAAGAATCTAAATCTTTTGATTTAGCATTCTACATACAAGTCATCATCATGGAGAATAAAAGTCCCTGAATTATTAATAACCAGCTGGTTCCCGGCATGCGTTGCAATGCCATATTCAAAGAAATAAATTGTTTCTCCCTGCACGTCTTTCCCGTACGTACCCGTTCCCCTCCCGCATCCCCTACCCTCACGCGTTCCACTTCCACCTTCCCCGCCCACCCTCTCCCCTCTCCCGCTCCCCGTCCCGCAAACCCCCCTCCCGCGTTCAATATATTCAATCCCAGTACAATTAGTTTTCAAACAGCTCGCCGTGCCACCTATTACAATTTTTTTATTCTAATTTTCATTTTTCGTATATTACAAATATTCTTTTTTGTATATTATAAGAAAATCAATCAAATTTGAAACCTAACATAGGTAAATATTTTAAATATCTATAATTTAAAAAATCCATAGACAATTCTTTTAATTAAAAAAAACAGCTGCCTGCTAAATTAAATTTCATCAAAGGCGCGACTGTCAAACGTGCGAAGTTAAAATAGTCATTAAGTTTTCTGAAATAATTCAATTTTCTCCACTATTTTCTTAATTTTTCTCTCCGTAAGCACTTTCTACAAAGTATTAGAAAACTTAAAAAAAAAAGATGAATGAAATAGGTGAAGTTATGGCGTGACCGAGGGAAACAGGGATTCATTTTTATATATATAAATTGTTAACGTCTCTGGAGAGAACGTGGGAGATTACAAAAATTGATGAAAATATAGGTTAGTTTATGTTTTAGGTTAGTTTTTTTCATCACTTTTAATGACTTTATTACTTTTCAAGTGTGTTTTCATTTGTTATAGAAACATTTAGCACTAGATACACATTCGAGAGATTCATGCGTGTTTTTACCCTTTTTTATTCTCCAAAGGTGGCGTTTCGTTATTAGCTACATAGTGCTTGATAACATGTCTATTTATTATATGTACCTTTAGGTATATACTTTCCCAAAATCGTATTTTATCGTCTTGTAGGAAGCAATTTTTTTTAGGTATCTACTGTTCAAACAAGGCCAAAGGAAACGGTGGATACCTTTATTTGACATCGATTACCGGCCGCCAGTCAACTGGGCTACCACGCCCCCTCTCTTCGGAAAATGTCCAATAAAACATAATACATACAATACAAAGCCAAATGCCCACTCCGCTCCTGTCAATCTATGAATGTATTAAATAAAAACAAAAAAACGGTGAAATCTCTAGCTGCTACCCAGCTTTACTATCGACCGATTCTACGCTCAAAAAATGAGATCTTTCTAGGGCCCTAAGGTCTCTCGTGTCTTCTTCAACTTGTATGTGTTTTTAGGTACTTGTGATTCTCAGTCCGAGTATTCAAATAACAGAGACTTGAGATCTGTATCGTGTTATTGATTGCATGAAGCTTTTATAAATAGTGTGCGCATAGTAAACAGGAAACTTGCGTGTGTGAATGTCCTCGTAATCAAAGGTTCCAAATACCGAAGCGCAGTTCAATGAAGGGAACCTATCTGTTATTTGTTTACTGAAAAGAAATCATTTGCAAATAAATAAAAGATGATGGATTTATTATTTTGTTCGTCGTAATTTTTTTATTATTCGAGGGTTGTCTGTAAAATAAGGTCTCCAAGGTGCTGAGATCCGTTGGCTACACACCAGTGTTGCCGGATCTTATTTTACGGACAGCCATCGTATGTTTGATTCCTGCTATCCGTCATTTTTTGTAATACCACTCGGTTTAGGTTCGCTGGTTATGATAAAAATACGGCTTACTTTAAGAGAAATTTATTGTAGACTTCTTGCATTTTCAAAGGTTCGTCTCAACTGTCTCAAGTCTCAAGTGACGCGCAAATAGTACCTTATCAATCTTAATATACGAAAGGTGACCTAGGAACTTAAAGCCATCCTGACTATGTACAAAAGTTTTTACAATAAATACCTCTGTATGAGAGAGTTAGGTTTTCACCAACGGCTGTTTCCAACAGCATTTATCTCGGGAATGCTGGGTATCTGCAGCCTTACTTCCAGAAAAGATGTGGCATTACATGGTACTGATGGCTTATAAGCTTCTAAATGGTTTTATATCGGTACCAGGGTACGTAGCATGGTCGGTCGATATAGGTTTTATCGAAAATGTCGGTAACTTGTCATCGCTCCCAAATTAGACTGCAGGTCGCTAACGAACAACCAACAGTTTACAACGACTAAGGGTTCGTACTTTATTTGATGTGAAGTGTTATTTGTTCGTTAGCGTCCTGCAGTCGTGCTCGGGAGCCATGACAAGTTACCGACATTTTCGATAAAACCTATATCGATCGACCATGCTAGATACCCAGATATACTGGCAAAAATAGGATACTATGTCCCGGATAATTTCCCGCGAGGCCGCCAACGTAGGCTTTTGATTCTTCGCAGGTGCAGAACTAACTTACCAAAGGTAATGCTCCTGGGAAGAACTACTAGGTTAATTAATTGCCTCGCAGGAAATCTGGATGTTTTCCACTATGGGTTTAAACTGTCTACAAAGAGTTTAAACGTGAAATATCACTCGTGTTTTAATTTGTATCTTAAATGTAAAAATATTTAGTACGTATATACCGCTTTTGCAATGAATTAGTTTTTACACTATTTTTGCAAATAAATAAAATAAATAAAAATAAACATTTTTTTTAATTATTTAATAGCAAATGCGGTAATAGCAGTTACTTCCATAATATTTTATCTCTAGGGTCAACAAAATTCTTCGTAAGTCATCGGAATGTTAATTAAAAATACACACAGTCACGTTAAAAGCCTCAATAAACAAGAACGACATAAAACTACGTAACACGATAGTTAAATGCAGGTAGCCTTTCCTAATGCCGATTTAAAAGCTCCTGTAACATTATCTATAAGCGTTAAAATCTTCCATTAGATACTGTAAACCGATCGTACGTAATAATAAAAAAACCTAATATCTTAAAACAAGATAGTAATTACCGTGGGTAGGAAATAGCAACTGGCATCGAATACAACAAACATTACCTGTATGTTGTGGTTTGTTAGAACCTATGTCCATGAGAATGTTTTATGTTATTTGTCTACGTGTATGTGGTACGTCTGTGTGCGCCGGCTCCGCCCGTGTATTTACATTAATTGACATTAATACCTACTGTAAATGTTCGGTGGTGGAAAACGACAAAGGCGAAATCAATTAACAAGCCCATACGAACAACGCACAAGGCTCCCACCGCCAAGAGATAAACATTTCTTTAAGTGTTTTATAGAGGCTTTGACGGCGGGCTATGTTCATGTAAAAGCCGAGGAGATTCAACAGTAGACAGAGAAGCCAGGAGTTTGCAGCGGATGTTCGGGATAAGATGAGACTTTTTGATGTGCTGAAATTATTAAGTCAAATTTTTTTATATACGATATCTAGACAAACTTTTCATATCATTTTTGTTATTAGTTTTAGGGGTATTATGCCGTGTTACGCTACCTCCTTCTTTAATCAACGTTTAGGACAGCGTTGCAGTGTCCATCATCAGGGCAGGTGTGTGATGATGGACATGCAACGATGGACACTGCAACGCTGATGATCTGATGATGGACACTGCAACGCTGTCCGAAACGTTGGCTAAAGAAGAAGGTAGCGTAACACGGCATAATACCCCAAAAACTAATAACAAAAATACTTTTGGCCGTGAAAATCTAAAATCGTATCTTTTCATATCATGTTCACGAACAACAATTAGGTAAGTTTTGGTACAACTGTTTCGGCCAATATTTACACTTAGCGCCATCATTTTGATTAAAAATCAACAAGATTATCTTTGTAACATATTTTTTTATACAATCAAATGCAATGGGATTACAATTAGATAAATTAGATGTTTTATAAGTAAGAATAAGTGTTGTGTAATAATCAATTAACTATTATTACCCATTATAAATAGCCATATTATTTTTTGGCTGTAATACCTGAATTCGTACATTCTTTTGTCATTTAGGCATCTTGGTTGCTCCTTGATTCTGTGGGAATTTACAAATAAAATGTTATGGAAATACAATAATTATTTTATAAACTCCAATTTTTTAAAACAGGATGGCTGTTGTATGTTCACGTAATGCAAAATAATTCTTCTTATTCAGGTATCTGGGTTGTTCCTTAATTCTGTTTTATTTATGAACTAGCAGACCCGGCCACACGTTGCTGTGGCTAACGAAACACAACGCCATTACCCAATCTTTATAAAATCCACACCACCTGCTTGCCAGCTGCCCGCTGCCTGAATTGAATATTTGAATTTATCGGCTTTTCTCTACTATAATAAGCATGTATTATACATATAAACTAATTAACTCGCCACTAATTATACAACGCTTGCAATGCAACACTGGATATTTGAAAAGGGAAAATCAAATACCTACTTACTCTAGGACATCTATTTTCCAATTTCTTCTGTATAAATAATTTCAAAAGTGACATAGTACGGCCCGCCAGCCGTTTTAAATCGCACAAAAATATGTTTTCCTTGAATTTCTGGGCTTTTCTCTAATATAATTTACATGTATTATACATATAAACATTCATCTTCAATCACTCTACCTATTGGTGAAAACCGTATGAAAATCCGTTGCGTAGTTTAAAAGATTAACGCGCACATACATTTTGAGCGACTTCATTTTATACTATGTAATGAAATGATGATGTTTTTTTCATGTAAATACAATATTGTCATTATTTATAATATTGTCAATATTGTCATTATTTTATGTAATTAATTTTAATAATAAAAATACAAGTGTGCAGTTCACATGCGGTAGAAGTGAAACTTTCATAAAACTGAAGTGGACAAGAGTGGGGAGCCTACAAAGCAATGTAAAATGAGGAGACCGTTTAGACTTCTTTTTATAGTTTTTACAAAAAGTTGTCTAAACCTAGTTTGATTTTATTATTTTCATTTAATTTATCTTTCAATTATTGGATAACCATTTATTGGATAACCAACACCTCTGCCATATTAATAAAAATCATCCTAAAAAAGCCCTATTACTACCCAACAATAAATGTTTTCCAAGATTTCCCGGTTCCCCCACTAACAAAAATTTATGACAAAATTGCACTCCTACTGTTACATAAAGATTTCTTTAATAAAATACTATACCACAATTAAATATTAGTAAAAGAATCATATCTGTTGGAGGATTAACCGTACCATTAGTACGAACTACAACAGCACAACATCACTATACATTCAAGGGTTTAAAATTATTCAATAAATTACCTCTAGATATACGATCGGATGAAAACTACGACATATATAAAAAAAAATTAAATTGAAATACTCTAGTACCACATCATAACTTTAATTATTGTTTAGAAATATGTTTTGCTTTATCAATCCTTTGAATCATTTATCAACTAACCAATAATTTTATTACATGTATCGTATTTTCAATAAAATTACTATTAGTTTTTGTAATAATATTTTAAATTTATAAACTTAGATGTAAAAGTATTTAGTTGTCCTCTCCTAAACACAAGCAACTGCTTTATTAGGAGAGCGATTGAAATATTGTTGTTATATAATGTTGTAAAATTGTAATTATAATAAATGTTAAGTGAATAAAAAAAAAAAAAAAGGTCACCCCAAGTGATTCGCTTCGTTTGGTGACTGCAGGTTCATGGGGTGAGGTGTGTCCGGATCTTGGCGGCGGGTGTGTCTGCCCACTCGATCCGGTCTGCATGGCAGGCCGGATCGGGAGAGACTGGTTGAGGGAGACCTTGTAACCTCTCAAGCAGAACTCTTTTGGAATATTATGTCCCTGGGAGGGATGGATTCATACGTCCGTAACTCCTGGATCCAATGACCCCCAGATTCCTACCCACCCCTCATATCTTATCCTTCACAGAACTTCCTCTCCTTAATTTCCTTTAAACCCACAACCCACACAACATCCCCAAAGACGACATAGGCCTTGAGGGAAAATATTTTCCTTAAGACTTTCTGAGTGGAGCTATTGTCAAAAAAAACATTATCTAATTCTTCATTTACTAAAACAGCGATAAAAACATGATAATTCATGACCGTGTCTTTCGGACTAGATGTTGCCATCAAAAATTGGACCACACAGACGAGTGGCGGATTAATAATAAAAACGAAAACGAAATCCGCAAATCTAGTTTGACTGGATAATATGCAATGAATCATAGGAGATTGGTTAGTCCTGAACGTCGCGCGTTATCTCAAACGGATATCGGCCGAGTCGCCGCCGCACGCTTTAATTTATTGTCCCGTCCGCTTGCCGCCCCACGCCTCACGTGGTATGGGACAAAATATACAATAAATCTGCCGGGATCCACAAGCCGCCTCTGCACACTCTGCAATCGTTGGCAGAGCCGGATTAACCCCTAGTGTGCCTGCCATCCAAGGGCCCGCTATGAACCGGCTGACACTATTTTAGTAATCTATCTCTATCTCTGTATATATGAAAATCTCGTGTCACGGTGTTTGTGTTCGCACTCCTCCGAAAAGGCTTCTTTTTTTTTACATGAGCTCCACACAGGAGGCCCTGAGGAAAATAATTTCCCTCAGGGCTTATGTCATCTTTGGGGACGCTGTGTGGAGGGTTTTTTAAAGGAAAGGAAGGACAGGAGAGTTCTGGGAAGGAAAAGGGTTTCAGGGGTGGGTAGGAATCTGGGGTTCAGTATGTCCTGGTCATCCGCCTCCAAGGCCTAGACAAACCTCACCCCATGAACCCGGGCACCTCTGCTAAATTACCAAACGTAGCGAACCACTTGGGGTGACCTATGGCAGAGGTGTTGGTTATCCAATAAAGGTTCCCGGGGCGGCGATACCCATTCCCGCCTCCCAAATTGGAACCGATTTTTATGACATTTTTTACGTATATTTGGTAGGTATGAGAATAGGTCGTACCTATAGTATATTTCATACCGCTAGGTGAGTAGGGTGTCACTATCCAGGCATTTTTTCCACTATTTTTTGACAATTTTCTTTTGTATTATGTTTATTTTTTTTGGGCAAATTTTCACCCTTCTACCCCCACCATCCCATTTTTTAATCGCGATCCTCCGATTTCTTAATCGCGATTTTAGTGTTTTTGTATGAACAAATTAAACCGTCGCGTGGTAAATGTTTCAAACAGAACCAAATTACTTATGTTATTGAATGACAGATGGCGCTCTTTCGCCTCATCGAACTTTCATCCACACATGCGCAAGTCATTCACGAGAAGCGTTGCGTCATTTTTTGCTTTTATCGGCGGTCATCGTCTACAGCGTTCCATTCCTCTTTCTGTCATAGATTCTATCCCTACACACTTACAAACCAAAATATTCACTAGAAATAATTTATGTGGCGATGTTTTCCGGGTCAGCTTGTAACTTAAATGTTTTTGCACAAATTATGGTACGGAAAATTTACGATACATGATGTACACGATAGATGATGTATTTATATATTTATAAAATCGATCATAATATCTATGGATACTATCATATGGAAAGGTTCTTAAATTCCGCAGGACAGGTACTTTTACCTATATTCTGAGAAATGTTTTTTTTTCGTCTCTAATTTTATAATACAAAGAAGAAATATGACAATATTCCTTTTTTTATTTACCAGCTAATAAATATAAAAAATAGTTACTACGACTTTTATCAATGAAAAATTATAACATTTGATACGGAATTTGCAAGGCTTTTCATAACCGATAAAAAAAAATCAGAGTGTGCATTTCCCGAGCGACAGAAGTGAAACCTTCGTAAAACTAAAGTAGACAAGAGTGGGAAGGCTACAAAGCACCGACACAAAGAAGAGACCGATAGTTCAAAACCACCCAAAGAGGAGACCGATTACGCGCTCTCATTCTCTCGTTAGTGTAGCTTTTTTCAGTTTCATCGAGTTTCATATCACGTGTGTATTAATAAATGCTAAAAAAGTTTTCTCTTCAAAAATGTTTGCAAGCGACAAAACTATAAGCTAGAATAATATTTAGATACAGCATTTCCTTGCCAAGCGCATAAAATGAATTTAATACGTTAGAGTGGTTAGAGGCATAATTTTTATTTTGTTTTGAAGAGTTTTAATTTTCAATGTACATTTGTTACTGAATGGCATGAATGTGTTGAAACCGGTCGCAAAAAATTAAAAATTAAAGTAACAAATAGAAAACTATAGGCCAATATCACTTTTAAGCGCGATATCCAAAGTCATTGAAAAGCTTTTCAAAACTAGGTTAAACGAATATGTGGAGGAACATAACATTCTAAGTCCAAACCAATACGGCTTTCGGTCGGGTAAGGGAACGGATGATGCCATCGCATGTCTCACGGAAACTATTGCAGGGAATATGAACCATGGCAAGAAAACTATTGCCCTTTTCCTGGACCTGGCCAAGGCATTTGACACAATATCTCATAAAATTCTTTTACATAGACTTAGAAATATAGGAATAAAGGGAAAAGCTTTTCAATGGATAGAAAGTTATATATCTAATAGATTTCAACAAACCAGAATTAACGAGGCTATTAGCACTTCACTAAAATACACTTTTGGGGTACCACAAGGAAGTACACTTGGGCCCCTTCTCTTTATTATATACATAAACGAACTTTGTAACCAACACATTGGTGGCAAAATTATCACGTTCGCTGACGATACAGTTATTTTGTTTGAAGGAGATGATTGGAAAGAAACACACCACCTTGCGAACACAGGTATAAACAGAGTAAAACAGTGGCTGGACAGTAATTTGCTTACACTAAACATACAAAAAACAAAATATCTCACATTTAGCGCTACCCTTGCAGGTCAACCCAAAACACCCCATTACCTCACAATACATAATATTAAGTGTAGCCTTGGAAATAATAACCAAACTTGTAAATGCGAAACCCTTGAATGTGTTAAATCTATTAAATATTTAGGTATAATAGTGGATAACCACCTTAAATGGAAACAACAAATTGAAAATACAGCTAATAAAGTGCGCAAGCTTATTTATATATTTATAGCATTGCGGGAAATTATAAAAACTCAAGACATTAAAAAAATATACTACGGACTCTGTAACTCCGTCATAACCTACGGTTGCATTGGATGGGGTGGAACAGGATTAACAATATTATACCCGCTACTGAAGGCACAGAAATCCATTCTACGCGTCATTATGAAGAAACCCTTCAGATACTCGAGCGACGCTCTCTTCAAGGAGTTTAATGTGCTTGATGTTCGACAGTGTTACATAAAAAAAATAACAATCTGCGTCCACAAAAATATAAACAAAACAATAACAGTCGATCATAATCATCAAACCAGAAGTAAGAGCAGAAACGACCTTTCTATTCCTACAAGCAATACTGCGGCTTATCAAAAAGTTTTCTCATACCTGGGACCAAAAATATACAACAAAATCCCCTCTCAATTTAAACTGTGTGAATTATCATCCTTCGGTAATAAAATTACAAAATGGTTATTAGACTTAGGTAGGACAGATTCCGAAAAATTATTAAAAAACGTAGTCTGAGTTGATTTCTTCGATTTTGTATTTTGTATTTTCCTAAAAAATATTTTTTTATTTTTCTTTCTTACATTTATATACTATATTTTAATTTTATATTTTACATGTATCTATCTGGATTTTATTGTTTATTACTGCTAATTTGTATTTTCCTAAAAAAATACTTTTTTTATTTTTCTTTCTTACATTTATATTGTTATATTTTTATTTTATTTTATATTTTACATGTACCTACCTGGATTTTATTGTTTATTACTGATGTACACCTAGAAGTACACAACTTATATCTGATATTGTACCTAATATCTAAGTAACTCCCCCAATATGTACCATTATTGTTAATTATTATTTAATCCATTAATGTGAAATTATGTACACGCAACCTGCCAATTTGACTGTCCTAAAACGGGAAACCTTCCTAGTTGGACAGTCAAAGCTTCCTTTTATATTGTTATATCTTGTATGTAATAAATGTAATAATAAATAAATAAATAAATAAAATAAATAAAATGTACATTGGAAATTAAAACTCTTCAGAACAAAATGTCTAGAAATTGCTACATACGAACGCTTTATTTTTACGTTTAAAATACCATAAAATAGAGACAAGTGCTGTGTGTTCCTACTTCCTACTAAATCCGCTACGGATTCACTGGCATTCCAAGGGTTCCAAGCGGATTATGGAGGCCCATGGTGGAAAATATTCCGAGACCCTTAGACTTGAAGCAACGAAAATTTTCGTCATCTAACAAACTCTAACGGCCGCTTGGATGTTAGCGGAAACCAGTTCCTAATAACTCCAGATTTGTGAGATTATCATTAACAAAAACTGTATCTTATTGTACGTAGACATATGATTTTGTATTGTGTTTTTAGATTTCTCTGGCCCCTTGGTCCACCTGGCGCTTAATTCGGCTCTGTGCGCGGGACCGGGAGGACGCATTTGGAGGACACTACCAGTACCTACTTGTATCCAGAAGGCTAAGGTAGAGAGCTGGAAAAGTTTACGTGCACACTGTACAAGGACACCGTGGTACGCTTGTTCTGACGGCGGACGCAAAAGCAAAATTTGATTCTTCATCAATCTTCTCGCTAATAATTATAATAAGTAATAATAATTAGCCTGAAACACTCATCTACATTGAAAAAATCTCCCTAGAAAAAATACACGCCGCCGACGAGACTCGAACCCGCGTCCTTCTGATTTCCGGTCAAATGCTTTGTCCACTGAGATGTAGATGAGTGTTTCAATGTAAATGAGTGTTTCTGGCTAATAATATTACTTATAATAGTTGTTACCATTTGTGCTACGCATTAAAATCTTGTCTTAAACATTAGTTTATCAATTAAATATAATAATTAATATTTGACGAGTTAAAGTGCTTCAACAAAAAATGTAGACATAATTTGTCTCGACGCCACCTAGTGGGAGATTTAGCACTTACAACGCCTTTCTCACATAAAATAATGTTGGTCGATTGCAGGTGTGAAAATGTAATAAGCAGTAATTGTTGAATGAAACACTAGTGTATATTGAATTATTTGGCCGGCAGAAGATAAGCCGACGTAGCTCAGTTGACAGACCAGTTGACAGGAAATCAGAAGGACGCGGGTTCGAGTCCCGTTGGCGGCATGTACTTTTTCTCGGCAGGTTTTTTCAATGTAGATAATTATTACTCATGATAATTGTTACCCTTTGTGGTATGCATAAAAATCTTCTCTTAAACATTAGTTTATCAATTAAAAATAGTCTTCTCGCTAACGTGATTTCCGTGCAAGTTCTCATCTGCTAGGATCCAGTTCGGTGCCAGAAGTCAGCAAGTGTCCCCAATTGGAGCATGTCATAATCGCAAAATTGTTATCAGGTGCCAAGCCACTCATCCTTCGTGGAGTTGTAATAAGGCACCGAGCCATTAATTTTTCTTACGGTAAGTCCTTTAGCATATTTTTATCAATTCGGGAGGCGGGTATGGGTACTGCCGCCCCAGGACCATTTATTTCATAACTAACACCTCTGCCATAGGTCATCTCAAGTGGTCCGCTACGTGTGGTGCTTTAGCAGGGGTGCCCGGGTTCATGGGGTTAGGTTTGTCCGGGTCTTGGCGGCGGATGCTTCTACCCACTAGCTGTTTGGCAGGCCGGATCGGGAGAGAATGTTTGAGGGAATCCCTTTGACTTCCTTCCGTATTCTCTCGGAAAACTGCGATGGAAAACAGGGATGGATTCATACGTCCGTCACTCCTGGACACACTGACCCCCAGAACCCCAGACACTGACTCTCAGAACTTCCTCTCCTTCCATTCCTAAAAAGTCCCTCCACACAGCAGACATTGTCAAAATATTCGTAACCATTTTTTTTTTCGCGCAAAAGCAAATTCTACAGTAAAAATATTATTTAGAATTATTTCACCCGCCATGCTTGAGATGTCCCTGTGAAATGACGGGTGAAGTTTACATTCTAAGAAGACTTCGAGTTGTAAGTTGTAAGTAGCGTTACGTAAGGAAGCTATCGTAAGTATTTAACTTCGTTGTTAGTCACCCTATTACGATACTATTTTCCTTTTTTTTTTTTTTTTTACATTAACTCCACACAGGAGGCCCTGAGGAAAATAATTTCCCTCAGGGCCTATGTCATCTGGGATGCTGTGTGGAGAGTCTTTTTGAGGAGAGGAAGGAATGAACATTGGTCTTGAAGAGACCCATGTTGTAGGAAGGAGGAAACACAGAGGCCGGCAAATCATTCCACAGCCGAGCTGTTGAACACAAGAACGAGTCGAAGAAACGACCCGTTCTCATGTGACAAATGTCAACCGTGTACAAATGTTGGGCACGCGTTTGGCGTGTTTCCCGACTATGCACCGGTGCCGAAGGGATATCGCGAGATTCTAAATATTTCAAAAACCACAATAAAGTTGTCAAAACAGTGATAAATTATGGAACAACGCGATACGAAGAATAAGTTAATTCCGTATGTATCACTTACAAGATATTTACAAAATGTAAATTAATGTTTCCTAATTGGTCAGCATTTAAAAAAAAAAAGATTTATACGACCGACATCTTTTTCTCACAAAAGTAACCGGTCCATAGATTAAGGCGGAAATATTTTGTCCAATAGGTATTTATTGCCGATACGTGAGAACGTAAGGATTCATGTTTTGTGATGTCTGAAAGAGATTAAACAACGTGCTTTAGTATGAGAATAAAAATTCTTCAGTATTCCGAGCATTTAGTTTACATATTCTTGTAATTAAGTAAAATTTCAGTATTTTCACGTTCAAACCAGTAGCATTATTAGTAAGTATGATAAATTAAAATACAGAATAGATCAAACGAGGTTATGTTAATATTTAGATACAAGTTCTAGCGGTGTTTTTTTTTGGAGGTGCTTTTTTTAAGAAAAGAAAGAAGAGGAAGTTCTGCGAAGGAAATGGGTATGGTTGGGTAGGAATACGAGGGTCAGTGTGTCCAGGAGTGACGATCGTATGAATTCATCTCTTCAACTGCGGTGCAAGGCAATGGGTCGAAGGATTCTGGCTGGAGAGGTCAAAATACCTCCTCAACCAGTTTCTCTCCATCAAATTACCGGCCCACCACGCAGCAGGTGGAGAGACACATCGGCCGCCAAGACCTTGACAAACCTCACCCCATAAACCCGGGCAACCCTGCTAAGTCATTGAACTGTCACTTGGGTGACCAATGGCAGATGTGTTGGTTATCCAATAAATGAATTCCAGGAGCGGCGCGGTACCCTTACCCGCCTCCCAAAATGCAAAATTTGTTTATTGATTTTAAAAAAATCTGAAAAAATTATTATTATTTTTGGTGCATAGTGAAACCGGTCATTATGTTAACGTTAGAAAAACTTTTTGACAAATGATATACACATTTCGACACCAACTACAGTTTCGAACATGTTGTAATGTAGTAAGTTTTAATATTTGGTTTCTCAATAAACCTTTATTAATGCTTGTGTTTTCTTGATCTTGGAATGATAAATTAACCCACTTTCCGTCATCAGATCAAGCTCAAACTCAACACTCTTTTTGTCAATGATAATGAATTCTGTCAACTTTTGTTCGCAATCGCTCATAAACGACCGGTCAGTGGTTGAGTGGGCATCGCGTTTGGGTCCCACCCGGGCGTTCCGCGTTCGATTCCTCGGCTGGCTAAGTCCTCCATCACAACACAAGCAACATTTTCGGCTTTCTCTTGTGGTAGTAGGAGATTTTCAAACTTTGTTGGGTTATTCGTAACCCGGGAATGTTTGTCTTTCTTTTTAAAAATAAAAAATAAAATAAAAACACACAGACATATACAAATTTTTTTGTAAATAAAAAAAATTAAAGCAATGCATAATAAAAGTTCCTTTTCAAAATCAGAATTTAGCAAGGTTGGTAGCGCGGTTGATCCCAATCACTGGGAAGGACGGTTCAAACATCAGTCAACCAATTTTTTTAAAAAATGACGTATTACTTGAAAAAAAAAACTTTTACGGGTTGATTTTTTTATTAAATACACCCATTTGAAATTCACTTGTGTTTTCTTGATTGAATGAATGAACTCTCGGAAATTAAGCTACTTCCGATCGAGCTGAAACAGGGCAGATAGACACGTTGTCGATAACAATGCATTCTACAAACTTTTGACTGAAATCACTCATAAGCACACGGACATAATATATGCACTTATTATGGCACCTAATACACAAGAAATTTCGGTATTCAAAGTCAGAATTTAGCAAGGTCGGTAGCGCCGTTAATTCCAAGCACTGGGAGTGGAGGTACAAGTTTTAAAAGAAATTAGAAAATGGATATTTTATAGTAAAAAATCATTGTTTTTGAAGTTTAATTTTAATTTTAGTCCTAAAATAATATAGAGAGATTTGATTTCACCTCAAACGAAAAATATTAGTGTTCACATTAAATAAAATAATAAAAATGTTAATGTCTTTAAAATGCCTGGTCAGTGGAAGTCAAACGTTTGAATGTGGGTCAAAGGATTTAAAAGGCTCTCGTTTGATAAAGAGAAAGAATGGAGTATGTAATAAAAGAATATCTCTTAATTATAAATAACGTTTTCCAAGGAATTAACCAAAACCTACGCGATTTATTCACCGCCGGTTTTTTAACAGTTGTATTATACATATTATACCCCCTTATTAATAAACGGGTGGTAAATTTAGCACAACTATAATCCAACCATTCATGTAAATTTTAACATGTTTATTAGCAAGGCGCAATGTATATATACCTAATACCTATTATAGTTATACTTTAAAATAGGATATCAATTTGAGAGGTCAGTTTGGATACCGCTGCCCCGGAAACCATTCATTGGTAAGTGGTTCGCTACGTTCGGCGTTTTAGTAGGGATGCTCCGGTTTACGGGGAGAAGATTTTTCCAGGTATGGGTGACGTCTTGCCGAGGGCTTGCAACGCAGTGGGAGGAATCGATTCATACGTTGGTCACTTCTGAACATAGTGACCGCCAGATTCCTACCCTTACCTCTAACCCTTTTCCTTCCAAGAACTTCCCTTCGTTCCTATCCTTAAAAAGATTCTTCAGACCCCAAAGATAACATTGACCCCGAGAGAAAATATTTTCTCCGTGGAGTTAATGTAAATATAAGAAAATATTACATTATGTGGCTACTCCAAAGATTACAGTCAAGTCAACTGGATTTTTTATAGAATTAATATCTGGAAGAAAGTAGAAATGACATCATACCTAAGTCAAGAACGGGTAACTCAAATCATAATAAAGTTATAGCTTCAAATGCATGTTAAATTCACATTGTGAATATACGACACCATATATAAATATCAGATACTTTCTAATCCTCCTTCGTAACACTCATAATAAAATTTAAAAACAAAAATTTTTATTTTAACTTTATGAGTAAAACCTCAACTTGTAATATTTATTTAAATGAAGACAATATAAGCGAAATCCAATCAAAAATCTGGAAACAGAAAAATCAGAAAAAGATATTGACACCTCTGGAACTTCGGGAAATTCTGGAAAAACAACTATTTTCCATGTCATTTCCATTGTGGGCTGTAGAGCTTCAAAACATCCATTTTAATGGAAAAATAATGAGACAATACACCACATTTTTCAAATGCTCATGGTGATATGCAGTCAGTAAAATAGTATTAAATGAAATTTTGAATGTATATTTCTATAATTTTCTCATGAAATATGTTATTTTGTAGTTACAAAGCAACTATTAGATTCTTACGCGCTCTATTGCGTTGGTGGAGTCGATGAGACCATTTACCTACGCCATGGTTATAACTTAAGTTTTTCACTATTCCAACCCTGTGCGCCGCATTATATGGACATTGGTTTATAAGAGGAATATTATGATTATAATATATAATTTTTAAAACCTGTTTCATGATTTCTCGTGTGTTCAATTTAATATTATTGCAGAAGGTCCTGGGTTCATGTCCCAGAGGTGTCGATATCTTTTTCTGATTTTTCTGTTTCCCGATTTTCGATTGAGTTTCGCTTACATTGACTTCATTTAAATAAAAATTAAATATGTTCGTATGAATTGCCCAAGTAATTTCCAAACCTGGGTGAATGATTTTCTCATCATTTCGTGTACCAATGCAGAATGAAAAATATGAATTTAATGACTGAAAAATCTGACGTATTTACGTTGCAATATTAAAGTAGGTACCTACATTAAGTGCAATGGTCGGATGCACAAGTTTGCGTGCTTTGGTAAATTTGGAAGCGAAAACCAACAATAAGTACCAAATGCACATAGCAACATGCAACATGTTTTGGCAATGAACTCTGAAATGCCCAAAATGCTTTTGAAAGTCTTCAAACATTCAGTTACTCAAATCTTTGAAATCAAACTGAAGCTTCACGTGAAAAGGTCCTGGATAGAAGTACGTCTCTCACATTAGGACAATGCGATAAGATATTGCTTTTAGCGTCTCGAACCTCATCAAAATTGAAGATTTATTTCGAGTAGGTACCTCGGTTAATATTGTTGGTTTTTTCATGTAAGACGTGCTTTGATTGCATTTTTATTTGAAGTATAAATTATATAAGTCGGTACTAAATTATAGTGGCGTTTTTTTAAGTGCACAAAATTACAGACATGTAATTAACACAATCATAAAAGAAAACTTTATCAGCTTTAAGGACTTTGTTCACGCTCTTAGATTCCCTGAATGCGACGAAGGCGAAGAGATAAAGACCTCACACTATTATGAAACCAAAGCAATGCAAATATACCACATGTATGTACCTAAATGTAATACTACTTTTGGACAAAGAAGCTCTGAATATTTAGCTGTAAGGCGATTCAACAATCTCCCTCTTATAGTATCAACCAAAAAAAAAAAAATAACTTCAAATTACATAAAACCTGGGCTTAAGGCGATGTACCACGTCGTGAAAAATTCAGATCACGATCAGGCCGCTAACAATATCCCGTTTAACACCAGCCAAAACCGTATTTTATTTTGAAAAGTTCAGGTCCACATATTTCAATGTTTTAAAATTTTTATCATTTTCTAAAGAATTTAATTTTATACTTTATACAATAAAAGCATAACCGAAAAGGAGTCCGTAAGTGGGATATTTTCAACATTAAAACCCTGTTCAAACACGGCTATAAAATATAAAAGATCATGGTACGCTAAATATCGCTCTCCATACAATCCCTTCAGACCGTTCACGCCTGAGCGGTTTAAGCGCAGATCAACCATAGAAAATACACATCTTTTTCCGTAACCGCTCCTGAGGCCCATATATAAGATAACAGTTAAGCGCCCCCCGAAAACAAGAGAGGGGGTCATTTTATTTATGGAGCTGCCTTTGTACTGAAATTTTTGTACTGAACAGATTCAGTACAAAAAATGTGCATTTCATGACCGCTCGCTAATTCATCAGACCCTTTCTCCTACCACAGTAAGAAATATTTGATAGCGTCGTGTGAACGGTACAAAACATAAGCGCCCGCGGTTCAACAGATATGTGCTCGCGGTTTATAGCCGTATCTGAACAGGGCTTTAAGCAGTTTTTATAGGTTTGAACAATATTTTTCTGGGCTTATAAAAAGTCTAATAAAAATACTGGCTTGTTTCAAGTGCAAATGTGTCCTTTATTAGAGCTATTGAAGTAAAGTATCTAAAATATTTCTAAGCGATCTAATTTTCAAACTAAAATCACGATACTGCGTTAATTAGTAGTTCACCTTTGGAAAAAAGAACTGACTAGAATTTAAAAAACGTTGTCATTGAAATAAATAACTAAAAAAAACCTTCCCAAACCATGAAACCAGTTTTCCTTAGCAAATAAAAACCTCCGTTTGTTAACACAGGATAATCTATAAACAGACCGCACATTTTAAGAAAAAATATATTATGAAATATAAATGTAAAAAATATTTAGAATATTTTCTTAATCCTCCTCACCAGGAGATCAGTTTTTCTTAATCTCCTGGTGAGGAGGATTAAGAAAATATTCTAAATATTTTTTACATTTATATTTCATAATATATTTTTTCTTAAAATGTGCGGTCTGTTTATAGATTATCCTGTGTTAACAAACGGCTTGCAATCTTTTGGGTACAGGCGTGTCCGGTGGGAAACAGTGCCCTTGTTTTACCGCTATTACAATAGAAGATTCTCCGAGAAACCAGCGTCATTGATTCCTCCGGCTCCAGTAAACAGTCGGGAACATGCCAAACGTTAACATTTTTGACATGAGAACGGGTTGTTTCTACGGCTCGTTCTTCAGTTCAACCGCATGGCTGTGGAATGATTTTCCGGCCTGTGTATTTCCTCCCTTCTGCAACATGATTCTCTTCAAGATTATTTTCCTTAAAAATGCACTTCACACAGCATCCTCAAAGATGACATAGGCCCTGGGAGATTTTTTTTAATGAAAAAAAAAAACAAACTAAAAATTTAATGCAGTAATTAAATGAACAATAAACATTAAAAATAAGTGAATTTATACAGTCACAATTCATTATAGCAGTTGTAAGTTGATAATAGTTGTAAGTTGGTATTTCTAAAGATACCAATCAATACCATGTAAATGGTATCATCAACCTACATGTAAATGGGCACATACTTTGCATTGTATTTACTGATTTTAGGAAATAGCATAAATGACCAAATCATTCATTTCTCGCATTTCAAAGGGTACCTACTTTGCAAGAACCTACGTATTTAATATCTCAACTTTTTATTTGGGAGGCGTATCGCCGCCCCAGGAACCATTTATTGAATAACCAACACCTCTGCCACTGGTATGATTTTAGATTTTCACGGCCAAAAATTTTATGGTTATTTCCTTTTGGGGTATTATGCCGTGTTGCGCTACCTCCTCCTTTAGCCAACGTTTCGGACAGCGTTACAGTGTCCATCATCAGGGCAGATGTGTAAATGTTAGAGATGAAATGTGTGCTTAAGTACTTCGAAGCAATACCGTGTCGCCAGCACCAATCCACTGCGGGCTGGCATTACAGTATACTTCAAGATGGTTTTTTGCATTTAGCTTTGGTGTAGCCGTCAATTACCGGATACCAAGAACTATTGAGCTTAGCTCCGTCGTCTCTATTAATGTTAATAGGATTTTTATGAATTTCAATTGACTCTGTAATTAAGCGTGCTCTATAGGTTTTGGGTCTTCCCAGGACTTCAGGAACAAATCCGAAGTAATGGCCGGTTTCAATTAAATGCGATTGTCAGTGCTATTGGTGCACCTACTTACAAACTGTCCCAATACCTATCTAGACTACTGCAGATGCAAACTGGAAAAACTGAATCGTGGATTAAGGATTCCACACATCTGATCAGTAAACTTAAGAAGGTTAAGACTGATGAAAGGGATATTCTTGTCAGTTTTGACGTAGTTTCTCTTTTTACAAATGTGCCTCTAGAAGACTCCATGACAATGCTCAGGGAGATATATGAGGAAGACATTTGCAAACTTTTTGAACACTGTCTCAAAACAGGATATTTTGCATTTCAGGGTGAGCTTTTTGAACAAGTGGAAGGAGTTGCGATGGGCAGTCCGTTGTCGCCAGTTCTAGCTAACTTCTTTATGGAGAAGTTTGAAGAAGTGGCACTTGACACAGCTTCGGCTGTTCCAAAGGTATGGTGGCGTTATGTCGATGATGTTTTCGCCATTTGGCCTCATGGAATAGAGAAACTGAACAAATTCCTAGACCATCTTAACTCACTTCACAGTAAAATTAAGTTCACAATGGAGTTGGAAAATAACCACAAAATCCTGCCTTTTCTAGATGTGGAAGTGATGCGAAAAGAAGATGGTAACCTAGGACACACAGTGTATAGGAAACCAACTCATACGAATCGGTATCTACATGCTGATTCGCATCACCACCCAGCGCAGAAGAGAGGACTTATCCATACGCTGGTAACACGAGCGACCAGAATATGTGAAGAAACAAAAATCGGAGCGGAACTTACTAAGCTCACCGATGCACTGGAGCGTAACGGTTACCCGACAAGGCAGACAAGGCAAATAATAAGAGCCAAATCTACACCAAACGAAGACAGAATTGAACAAGAGTCTAAAGGCTGTGCTTTCCTACCTTATGTTCACAATGTGACAGACAGAATTGCCAGACTGTTGAGGAAAGAAAGCATCAAGACTGTCTTCGGAACCACGACCAAAATACAAGACCTACTGAGGTCTGCAAAGACCAAGTTTCCTCTGGAAACAGATGGAGTATATAAACTCAGCTGTTCCGGATGTGATAAGGTCTATGTTGGCCAGACAGAGTGGACGATCTCCAAAAGGATATCGGAACACTTTCGAGCATGTAAACTTGGCCACCCTGACAAATCGGCAATCGCCGAGCATTTAATTGAAACCGGCCATTACTTCGGATTTGTTCCTGAAGTCCTGGGAAGACCCAAAACCTATAGAGCACGCTTAATTACAGAGTCAATTGAAATTCATAAAAATCCTATTAACATTAATAGAGACGACGGAGCTAAGCTCAATAGTTCTTGGTATCCGGTAATTGACGGCTACACCAAAGCTAAATGCAAAAAACCATCTTGAAGTATACTGTAATGCCAGCCCGCAGTGGAATGGTGCTGGCAACACGGTATTGCTTCGAAGTACTTAAGCACACATTTCATCTCTAACATTTACACATCTGCCCTGATGATGGACACTGTAACGCTGTCCGAAACGTTGGCTAAAGGAGGAGGTAGCGCAACACGGCATAATACCCCAAAAGGAAATAACCATAAAATACCTCTGCCACTGGTCACCCCAAGTGGTCCGAAACTAGTGACCGACCGAAGGTTCGGTTTTGGCAAGTTTCGGCAAAAAAATCTAGTTTCGGCATCATTTTCGGTTTCAGCAGGTTTTCTGCCGAACCTTCGGCCGCACCGAAACTCTGCAAAAGATCTCAATAAATGGTTAATTTAGTCTTAAGAATGTTGTGATTGTAAACGCAATTTAAATTAAAATACCCAATTAATGAGGTACTTCCTTTATAATGTACATAAGTGTTGATTATTGACAAATTTTTGTTTCAAGAAGTAGTTAACTTGTTTGATAATTTTTAGCAATATCAAAAAAAAAAATTCTCAATATTCAATTATCGTTTTTTTTTTATTTCGTTCAACACATGTTAACTTTTTGTATAAGTGTAAAAGTGTAAAGCCAAATTTCAGTAATCAATAGATTTTTAACATGTCTAAAAAAGTTTCGGTTGAGACAGCTACCGAAGATTCGGTTTCGGTAGAAAGTCCGGTTTCGGTCGGATACTATCCGAAACCTAAGGTAACTGATCAGGGGAACCCGGGTTCGTGGGGTGAGGTTCGGTGGATTCATACACCCGTTACTCCTGAATACACTGACCTTCTGATTCCTACCCACCCCTCACAGATTTTTCCTTCCTAGAACTTCTTCTTCCTTTTCTAAAAAGACCCTCCAAACAGTAGGTATCGCCAAAGATAACGTAGTCCCTAAGGGGAATAATTTTCCTCAGGGCCGCCTGTGTCGAGCTAATGTTAAAAAATCTCAAGTTTAAATCTGAAATTTTGTACTGTATAAAGAAAGTAAAATGAACATTACGTATTTTCAAATTAAGAATATTCTTTGTTTTAACCACTTTTTAATGTATATAAAACCGACATGTTTCGAGAGTGATACCCTCTTCCTCAGGGTTTACTAAAAATGTTAAACAGTTTTTAGTAAACCCCCAGGAACAGAGCATCGCTCTAGAAACATGTAGGTTTTAGAGACATTAAAAAGCCGTTAAAACAAAGAAATTCTTTTAATTTTGAATTAAAATGGTGCCACAAAATAAATTTGCTATATTTGAAGAAGAGAATATGTATTTTTACTTAAATGCGTATACAGAATAAAAATCCTTTAAACATTAAAGTTTTTGACCTAACGACTGCAAAAAATTAGGTGGAGAAACTTTATTGAAAGTTTAATAAAATCATAAATCATATTTTTAACTAAAAGATCACGAAGTCGCCAACAGCGAAATTTTTCAACTTTCTCGTGAAGCGTCTTATTATTAAAAAGAGTTAAAAAAATACTACAAACTCTTATTAATTCAGTCCTTGCGGTTTAACAATCTGAAAATTTCTCAAACTTTGTTCTGAAGTCGTCTGCTGAAAATTATGATAGCTCCGCTGAATAATAATGTAGCAGTTCAACTATTATTATAATGATTGGGATGTTCCCAAGCGTATAAATAATTAATGCGATATATCAAGTATTACACGAAATTAATAAATTTGCCTCGATTGTTCGAGATTTTCCAGAAGATCATTTTTTTTAAGTTTCACTCATTCCTGTTATCAAATAATATATTCATTGTTTTTATATTGCTTGTATACAGTTTTATAGGCAAACTTTTAATTAATAATGTGGTGACCTTTTTTAAGCACTTAACGTACTAGTTTTTAGGTTAGAATTTTATTTGTCATAAACAACCTTGCGACCAATATGATCTACCGGGCCATATTGGCCTCACATAACGTAAATCTTTATAATATGTTAATATTTTTTTCTAAAGGCATTGGCTTCACGAAAACCAATTTCACAAAGAAAACGGCAAACTTTGTGCAAGGTGTCAATTAAAAAGACATTCGAAGATATACGAAATAAGAAAATGGGTCATACTAGAAATAAATTAATACAAGTCATACTAGAAATCTGGAATAGACAGACCTCGCGAGACAAAATCATGTCCACTTATTATCAATTCCTCCACATTCCAGCCACAAAATACAATCACTTCATAAATCATTCATGGAACCACTGAAAAAATATGTTTCTGATGAGATAAGATCATGGGTCAGGAATAAATTTATGCTCACTAACCCAATATGAAATGATGGAAGTTTTTCGACACGCATGTTTACGTTCTCAGAGCGGTGAGATACCTGTCGGTGGTTTTCGTGCAACAGGGTTATATCCTGTTAACAGAAATGTTTTTAAAGATCACGATTTTATTGATGTGGACAATGAGCCAGAATGTATCACCAATCAAGAAAATATTACACCAGAACCAACCACTTTAGGTTCTACTCCTGCAATAGAAAATGAATCTGTTGACTAAACTAAACATCCACCATAAATGAACCTGATATGAGTCATGCGTTGGCTACTGATATAGAACAGCACACCACCTGTCCGTTTTGAACGAGTTGTAGTTCCCATTACGAGGATGCCACAGCGTTCGACTTCAAGAGATCAGAATTTTATAACGCCGTTCCAATTGTCTCCAATACCAGAAATAGCACTTAGAAAAACTACTAACCGAGGCAAAAAGGCTGCTACGTCAACATTGCTTACTTCATCCCCGTACAAAATGAATTGCAAGACTCTTTAAAAAAGAAAAGAATTAAATCGAAAATACTGTGGGTAAAGGCAAAAAACGAAAGGGCAAAGGTAAAAAGTCAAAATCTAAGGAGGTACAAATTTCTTGCTCGAAGGAAGAAAATGAACCATTGTACGATGACAGTTCTGACGAAAATCCTTATTTGTTTTATTTTTTATTTTATTTGATAGTGGGCCATATGGTACACTTCATTTGTGGCCAATATGGCCCTAGGCCATATTGTTCCACCATATTTATATTTTAAGATCATTCAAGATTTAGCAAAAAGTTCATTTGAGCTGTGTTTCGAAGTCAATAATAACCTTAAACTTGTAATTGTTTTGTACCATTAAGTTCAAAGGACTGATTTAACCAATAAAAGCTGTTTGATCTCAAAACTTCGTATTTTATTACCAAAAAGGATGTGCCATATTACCCGAACTTACTACGTAAAGCCAAAGATATGTTTTATTAACGAAACCACTAATGTGGTATCGAAAAGAAAGCTTGCAATTATTGCAATAAGTGACACCTCCAGCTGCGTCTGACTGGCATGAGTCGCTGCACAAAAAACGGTAACATTGCCTTGGGGATACCTTGGGGGAAACTACCAATAGCATTTATTATACGAATAATGTTGAACATCGCGTTTGCGAAACAGATATGTTTTTTTAATGGACGGGTATTTAAAATCCACCACCAATAATATGTTTAACTGAGTACAGAAAATTATGATCTCGTCAACTAGAAACCTATTTTACACTTAGTTCACATCTCATTTTTTTCACCTCTTGCCAGTTCCTACTTAGCTAATGTTGATAGTACCACTAGAATAGGTTTTACAGATGGTTTAATTAATGTTGACACAGTTGATAGCGATTTTTTTTAAATATGAATCCGCACAAGAGTCCCAACTGCTGCCAACCGCCTGGAGCCAATGAGACAACCCCGATAGGGGTACGCACAGATTCCATTAGCTTTTTAACCGACTGAAATTTTAGATTCTTACTAAGAACCGTGGTCTGTACTCGAATCAATCAAAAATTCTTTCAAAAGAACAATTTTTATAAAATTCGTCGTTTTACGGGCGCTTAGTAACTCTTGGGGTCGGTCGTAACTTAGACCCTATAGCACCGAATCGACTGAAATTTTGGATTCTTACTAAGAACCATTATCTGTACTCGAATCAATCAAAACATCATGAATTTACGATTCATAATATCAAATAATTTTGAAATTGAATTCCATTTGCCTTGTGTTATGAGTCTGAAAGTAGTGGGGAGGGGAAGCAGATAGGGAAGAGGAAGGTGGGGAGGTATCTGGCTATTCAGATCTAGTTACTAAGAAACGTTTGAATTCTGAATGGCGGTCTTACGCTAGAGCGATACTGAGAGTCTCTACCACTATGGAACGTACCTACTACAAATACATCTTATATTATTTTAAGTGAATAAATTGTGAAATACTTAATACAAATCAATCACATGAAATTAGATCCACGGCCTCTGGTTCACTACGGAGATCGACCACGGAGGCCGTCAATGAATTATTTTATTTTTTTTTACACTGAATACCGCACAAAAATCTCAACTGCTCCCGTCTGGAGCCAGTGAGACTATGGCATCCTAAATTGGGGTATGTTGTGAGGCTGAAGGTAGTGGGGAGGGGAAGGAGGTGGGGAAGAGGAAGGTGGGGAAGTACCTGGTTATTCAGATCTGGTCACCAAACACGGCTAAAGCCATTTTCAAGCAACGTTTCAATTCTGAATGGTGGTCTTACACCAGGGCGATACTGCTAGTATCTTCCACTCTGGAACATGCCGCAAATATACTATATATTATTTTAAATGAATTAATTGTGAAATAACACAAATTAATCAAATAAAATTTATTTGCGCATGCCGGGTTCGAACCCGCGACCTCTGGATTGTGAGTCAAGAGTCTTACCCACTGGACTACAGTAGGTAAGACTCAAAAGGTCAAAGGAGGTCAAAATTCAATAAAAATATTGGGTCTATGTAGAATTGGAGAAAAAAGTACCTGCATCTACAGTGAGTCTGAATCGTTCAAAATTATTTACGGCATATTTTCAAGCATTTTTAGCAGCTGTGCCGCATTTAGATGAACCAACTCAAGTGCAAATTTAAACAATGGATCAGCTTTTTTAACTTGCCACATTAATGGTTGGTTACTAAGTTAATCCAGTCACGGGAATAATCGAATTATCTATGTCAAACATGGGAACATTTCAATACGTATCTGGATTCCAGAAACGGCTTAAGACTGCGGCAGCGTTCATTGATCTCTCTGCGGCTTACGACACGGTGTGGCACAAAGGCCTCCTTGTCAAGCTCTATGACACCATAGAGGATGGCAACACAGTACGACTTATTGAGCAACTACTAACTGGCCGTACTTTCAGGGTTTTTCTAGGAGGGCTAAAAAGCAAAAAAATGCACCTGAATAATGGCCTTGCCCAAGGCTCAGTGCTGGCCCCATCACTCTTCAATATCTATACTCGAGATCTTCCTCACACTGAAGGCAGAAAATTTGCTTACGCAGATGACTTCGCCATCACAGTCCAAGCCAAAACCCTCAATGCAGCAGAAGAGATCCTTAATTCTGACCTCAAGGCTATGGAAGAATTTTTCCTCAATTGGCGACTAAAGCCAAATGGGTCGAAAACAGTTGTGACAGCTTTCCATCTCAGTAATTCACAGGCAAACGCAAAACTCTGTGTTCAGTTTGATGGTAAAAATATTTACCATGACCCCCATCCCCGGTATCTTGGAATAACTTTGGACAGGAGCCTGAATTACCGGAAACACATGGAAACAGTGGGCAAAAAAACCAGGACAAGACTAAACTTAGTCAATAAGCTGGCTGGTACTAGCTGGGGATGCGACGCCAACACGCTCAGAACGGCATCCATTGCCCTGGTTTTCTCAGCAGCTGAATACTGTGCTCCAGTATGGGCCAGAAGCGCCCACACTTCCATGGTCGACGTTCAGCTTAATGCCACAATGCGAACCATCAGCGGAACCTTAAAATCGACTCCTCTTCCTTGGCTCCCCGTACTTGCAAATATAACCCCGCCAAATATCAGGCGAGAGATTGCAATACTGAGGGAATACAAGAAGGCGCTGCAAAAAAGCGAAATACCCTTGCACGATGATGTCGTTTCTCACCCGGCATGCCGCTTAAAGTCTCGAAAACCCTTCTGGACGGAAGGAGAAAGACTCCTTCGAATACCTCTCACCCCAGAAGATAGGTGGAAGCTTGAGTGGCAATCAGCCAACTTCAAAAACGCCGATCTCGTGCAAAACCCCACTGAGAGACAGCCTGGGTTCTCATTGCCTCGCAAACTCTGGACTGCCATCAATAGAATAAGGTGCTCCCATAGCCGTTGTGCTCACATGATGTATAGATGGGGCCTTAAAGAGTCGGCGACGTGTGAATGCGGTGCGGTGCAGACCACCGAACATGTGGTCAACGAATGCCCGCTCCATTCATTCCCCGGCGGGATTTATGAGGTCCACAGGGCAACGTCTGAGGCCCTAGACTGGCTCGCAGACCTAGATGTCCCCCTCTGACCCCCCACCATACGAAAGAAGAATACGTGTCAAAAATTGTAAATTGGATAAGTTTTAATCGCGGGTGAGTCAATGAATTTTTTTTTCAATATCTCATCACTACATTAAACCTAAGTGTAGATAAATCAAATTATAAGAACCAAGTAATACAGAGAGTGTAAGAAGTTTCTGAATAACAAGAAACGATTTCTACAAAATTTAGGGCCATAGTTTGAAGTTGAACATTAACGGTTTTACTCCGTCAACTAGATACGTAATATTATTTGGTCGGAAAAACTCTAATTTATTAACATAGTGAGTGTTCTCAGCTCGGGGCGGTCTTAGCTCAGACGTTTGCTCAGAGTCTGCTGATAGAAAGTTTGTAGAGGAAATTATTTCAATGTACATATTAATTTACTGCCAATTATACAACTTCTCGGTGATTCAGTAATGTCGGCGAGTGGTGGCCTTAATAAGAGCGCAATTATTAAATGACTACGCTTCATAATTGTAAGGTCTATGATTTTATTCCCACACTAGCTGGGGTACCCGACTTCGCTCAGGGAGTTGATATGAGATTGAGCTGACTTTCGAACCAACTACGAATCTTGCTTTGTATACCCCTACCATAGGGTAGCCCCACCTATACAAAACGTCTTCGAATGATCCACAACGTTCCAGTACATTACACCACATTTGAGAGTGTTCTGGAATGTTCCACAATGATCTGGGATGTTCCGTGATATTCCCGAACATTCTCGATTGTTCTGGAGAAATTTCTAGAGGGCAAAACTTCCAGCCCTCCTATCTTCAAAAGCACACCCTTCAGGTAAAAACTGGAACCTTCTTCATGGATGGGGGATAGAGGGCTACCACACCACGTCGTACTCACTCACTTGATCGTAGCGAGACTCGTTTCTGAGTTTTAGCGGCACGCACATTGTAGTAACACTTTCTTTTATGATTCATATTGATATTTATTACTTTAGTTAACTGGTGACCAAAGGTAAATGTTCGGAGTCATTATGATTTAGGTGTTCAGCAGACAAAACCTAGTTTTTAGCCAGGAACGACATTTGTCCTCCGAAGTCATGTAATATGTAAATTACTATGTACGTCAATAAGCAGTCATGCGATTTGAACTGAAGTCTTTTAATAAAAACGGTTCGGCATAATATTCTCTGATATATGAAAGAAGTCTTCCATAAAGAATTTTTTATCAAGAAATGTAGATATTTTTGAGAGATATTTTTGTGTTTTTTGTGGCACTTCTATAATTGAAGAATTTACCATTGTGTACTGGCCTATTGCCAAGCTTGGATTATTGGGTCCTACGAACTGGGAGTTCGAGTCAAGATTCTTAACTTGCATGACAGTCCAGAATTTTGGACAACCTCTGGATTGACGGATGATGAATCCTATACTCGTAATAACGCAATCATTACTCGATATTAGAGACTGAATACTAGGAGGATTTCGTAATCAGAGGTCATCTACGAAACCTGCATCATACGTTTTTGTCGTTGAGTCGTTGTTGACAAAGCCACACTAGCTCAGGGTACATGTTTATTTTCTGAAATTCTGGGATGATGTTCCTGTCTGCCACGCTCTTCACTTACAACTTCAATTCTGATATGATATTCCTTTCTGCCACGCTGTTCACCTATAACTTCAATTCTGGTATGATATTCCTGTCTGCCAAATTGTCCACCTACAACTTCAATTCTGGTATGATATTCCTGTCTGCCACGCTGTTCACCTATAACTTCAATTCTGGGATGATATTCCTGTCTGCAATGCTGTTCACCTACAACTTCAATTCTGGGATGATATTCCTGTCTGCCACGCTGTTCACCTACAACTTCAATTCTGGGATGATATTCCTGTCTCCCACTCTGTTCACCTACAACTTCGATTCTGGGATAATATTCCTGTCTGCCACGCTGTTCACCTACAACTTCAATTCTGGGATGATATTCCTATCTGCCACACTGTTAACCTACAGCTTCAATTCTGGGATGATATTCCTGTCTCCCACTCTGTTCACCTACAACTTCGATTCTGGGATAATATTCCTGTCTGCCACGCTGTTCACCTACAACTTCAATTCTGGGATGATATTCCAATCTGCCACACTGTTCACCTACAACTTCAATTCAAGGTCAAATCATATAACACCATATTTCATTTCAGTTCAATGCTGAAAAATCCGTTCGTAATGGATTCTTGGCATGAATCTAACTTATAATAACTAACTAGCTTTTGCCCGTTGCAGATGCAACTAACGGGTTAAAACACTATGCGATTTGACGTGTGAACGTGGATGAAGCGAGGAGGAGTGTGTGTTAAATTAAATATATGAAGAAAAACGATGTCTGAATGCGGATGAAGCGAGGAGTGAGCGCCTACAAAGGGAACAGGTAGTCGACGAACGGTTTAGCAATGCATAATTTCATGATGCCAGAGCTCATTATTTTATATAGAATGAATCGACTGGATGCGCACATCAAATGCCAAAAGTTTCATCGCAATCGGATGAAAGGTTTAGCAATGCATAATTTCTTGATGCCAGAGCTCACTATTGTATACAAAAACCATTGCGGGCATGCATACATCAAATCCCCAAAGTTTTATCGCAATCAGATGAACGGTTTAGCAATGCGTAATTTCATTACGTCAGAGCTCACTATTTTATATTAAAAAAAATAATCGAGGGAATGCGCACATCATAGTGGAAGGTACTCTCAGTATCGCCCTGGTGTAAGACCACCATTCAGAATTGAAACGTTACTTGAAATGGCTTCTGCCGTGTTTGGTAACCAGATCTGAATAGCCAGGTACTTCTCCACCTTCCTCTTTCCTATCTCCTTCCCCTCCCCACTGCCTTCAGCCTCACAACATACCCCAATTGGGGACGCCATAGTCCCACTGGCTCCAGACGGGAGCAGTTGGGACTCTTGTGCGGTATTCATGTAAAAAAAAATCAAATCCCCAAAGTCAGAGAAGCCAGATCCAGAGCTCACCATTTTATACAGAAAGAATCGAAGGGATGCGCACACAGTGTCCCCAAAGTTTCCTCGCAATCGGATGAACAGTTTAGCAATGCATAATTTCGTGATGTCAGAGCTCATTATTTTATATAGAAACCAATGAATTGTTCCCGGGGCGGCGGTACCAATCCCACATTGAATGATTATCATAAAAATGAAATATACAAAAAAGCGCTATATAAATTTATCATTTTTGATAAAAAAATATATGGTACTAATGTTTAGAGGTACCTGCACGTACGTAAAAAAAATATTAAATATATTTAGGCTGGGTTGTTCAAAACAATATTTAAAAATCTCCAATTTTTCAAGTTAATTTAAACGTTCTGTGAAAGTTCTGTTCAAATTCTATTCAAGTTCTGTAATTATTTTATACATTTACAAAAAAATACATAAGCAATATCATCAGATGATACAGAGTTGTTATGTGCAGGTTACCTGCACGTATGTAAAAAAACATATGAAATATATTTAGGCTGGGTTCTGTGAAAGTTCTGTTCAAATTCTATTGAAGTTCCGTAAATATTTCTGTTTTGAAATAATGAGTATAAATAAATAATAATAAATATAATAAGTTTTGATGTTTTGAATAAATAAAACTCGCCCATTGCGTGAAAATAAACTTGACTAATTTAAAAATAACGTTCCTACCAACAGTGGTTGTCAAGAAGCAACCTCCGTGTACCCACATATTTCAAAAAGTGACCATCAAGGGTGATTTTTTCATTTCATATCATGAATTTTCGATTTAAAATTTAAAGGAAAGAATATCCTCACATAAGCCGGTACCTACCTAGTACATACCGAGAAAAAATAATATTTGTGTAGGTACCTACGTGTTTTCTCAATAAATACTTGGCGAATTTGCAATAATTCGATAGAACGGTAGGTACCTACCGTGTTATAAATGTAATATCAATGCTGCTGTGAGAGAGGTTTTAGGGTGGCACACCTGTTTCCGGCCATACAAGAGCGAGACAGGTGATCCCGCATATAAAAGGAGATGCAGGCCTCTCCTCACTCTCTTTTTCCAACCGCCAACACGTTAGTTAGGACGTATTTATAGCCATTACTTATATAAATATCCATATCGCCAATACGCGCATTATTTATAAATAACCTCGCCTACACTCGAGTCTGTATTTAACAGTGGCGCAGCCTACGGTACACGATTCTGCACAATACGGCAGAAATATCGCGAAAAGAATCGACGCGCAAAAAAAATTTGGCACAAAAATTTGGCAAAAATACGCGGTAACATTATTATTTCGGGTCGGTAAGAAAGGCCGGACCGAAATTATTCCAACACTTCACTGCAAGGAGTGAAGTGCAAGAAGACACTGGAGCCAGCCAGCTTTTCGGAAGGGGGAAGCACGGGAGGTCCAGCGTCAATCGACATCTCTGAGGGTCAAGGATCGGAGATCCAGGTCGCAGGAGTGATCTGGGGTAGCCATCGGTGTTACTGTGTGACGGGTCTGGAAGGAGCCATCAATTCACAGGGTCAAGGAGCAGTTTCCGGAGCAGGGTCCAGGGAGCAGACGGCAGAAGAAGAAGCCTCATTGGGAAGTTTTTGTTTTTTCTGTTTTCTTTCTCTCTATTTGGGTACCTTCTGGGCAGTGGGAACATGGAGTCTCGAGGATTGGAGTCCTTCAGTTTGCGTGACGGGAACTGGGAGAACTTCAAGGTCCGCCTCGGACAATTTCTCCTCGTGAATGATGAAAAGTTTGCATCGGATGATAAAAAAAGGGCTATTTTCCTGAATGCATTGAAAGATGATTGTTTTTCCTTATTGGTTAATTTGTGCATTCCTAAAAAGGTAACAGATATTAAGTTAGAAGATTTGATATCTAAACTTGATGAGTATTGTTGTTCAACGAAATGTTTTTTTGAAGAGAGATCTAAGTTTTACAGTGCTAAACAAAGAAATGACGAATCAATCCGTGAGTTTGCAGTGCGGTTAAAGTCTCTTTCTACTAATTGCAAATTTGGGAATAGTTTATCAGTAAATTTAAGGGATTTCTTTGTTTTGGGTTGTAAACCAGGAAAGGTAAGGGAAAAATTATTTCTCGAGGGTGAATTACACTCGTTCGAAAAATGTTTACAAGTCGCCGAGTGCATTGACCTCGTAGCTTCAACTCAAGCGCAGTCCCGAGTTGATAATACGGTTTACGCTAATGTACAGCTCAAGGCCGGTCGACTCTCTTTTAATAATTCGCGTGTGAAAGACAGAGACGTGAAGCGTTTCGGGCATAGCAACAGGGCACGGTCACAGTCGCCAGCGAACGCTGTGAAACAAAATTGTACCGTTTGTGGTCACAATAATCACATCGCGACGGAATGTAGATATAAAAATTATTTATGTAAAATTTGCAGTACGAAGGGTCATCTCGCAAAACAGTGCAAGCGTTCCTCAACACGTAAGAGTGTGAATACTTTGTTGTCGGACACAAAGTTGGGTGAAGTTAATAGTGTCGAACCATTTTTTATTGAAGTTTCACTAGACGGGATCAAGAGTAAATTCATGGTAGATTCTGGAGCATCTTGTTGCGTAATTTCCAAGGAGTGTTATTTCAGTAAATTCAGTAGAATCAAGCTAGTGCACGAAGACATTAGTCTACGGGGTTTTGACAATACGCTCGTGGAAGTGGTAGGTACAATTACGCCACAAGTGGAATTTAACGGTCAGTGTCACAATTTGAAATTTGTTGTTGTCACAAGTGCTTCGTTATCGATAGTGGGGCGTGATTTTATGAATCTTTTTAACGTCGGGATTAACGGAATCGTAAACAGTATAAAACAGAATACTTTGAAGCAGCGATTAGTAAAAAAATTCCCGGAAGTTTTTACGGATAAACTAGGAAAATTTAATAAGTACGAAGTGAATTTAACTTTAAAAGAGACCGCTATTCCGATATTTCGTAATCACAGAGTTATGCCGTTCGCTTTGAAAGAAAAAGTCGAAAGGGAGTTAGATAGTTTACTGTCAGACGGTATTATAGAACAAGTCCAGTTTAGTGAGTTTGCAAGTCCAATTGTTCCAGTAATTAAGAAAAACGGTAGTATTAGATTATGTGGTGATTATAAATCGACAGTGAATAATCAGTTATTAGTTGACAAATATCCATTACCTAGGATAGAGGAGCTATTAACGAAAGTAAATGGTGGGAAAGTTTTTGCAAAAATCGATCTTAAATCGGCGTATAGTCAATTTGTTTTAAAAAAGGAGTGTAGGCGTTTTACAACAATCAATACCCATTTAGGATTGTTTCAGTATAAGCGGTTAGTGTACGGGTTATCTCCCGCGCCAGCTATATTTGCAAAGGCAATGGCAAATTGTTTGTCAGGATTACAGAACATGACGTTTTATTTGGATGATATTATCGTGATAGGGGAAGACGAAGACGATTTAGAGAAAAACGTATGTGTCGTGTTAGAAAGGTTGAAACATTGTAATCTAACAGTGAATAGTGACAAGTGTGAATTCAATTTAAAAGTTATTGAGTTTTTAGGTTATAAAATAAGTGAACAAGGAATTCAACCGTGTGAACGGAATAAAGAAGCCATTTTAAATGCACCAGCACCTAGTGATTTAAATAATTTAAGAAGTTTATTAGGTATGATTAGTTATTATCGTAATTTTATTCCAAATATGGCAAATATATTGTCACCATTATACGAATTACTTAAAAAAGATGTTAAGTTTCAATGGGGTACGGAACAAGAAAATAGTTTTGCGATAATTAAAAGAATATTAACTTCGGATAGGATTTTAACGCATTTTGACGAAAATATACCTGTGAAACTTGTCACAGATGGTAGTTTTAATGGGGTAGCAGCAACATTACTTCATAGGTTTCAAAATGGCGTAGAAAGACCGATTGGGTTCGCAAGCAGAACTTTAACTAAAGCGGAAAAGAATTATTCTATTCTAGATATTGAAGCAACAGCAATTATTTTTGGAATTAAAAAGTTTTATCAATATTTGTACGGCAGAGAATTTATTTTAGCTGTGGATAATCAGCCGTTAGTGAGAATTTTAGGTGAAAATAAAGAAGTACCTAAGATTGCCGCGTCAAGGTTACAGAGATATGCTATTATGTTAGGTTCGTTTAATTTTAAAATTGAATATGTAAAATCGAAAAATAATTGTTCAGACTTTCTGAGCAGGTGTCCGTTTGAAAAGGTTAGCTGTGAAGATGAGATAGAGTCTGATTACATTAATTATTTCGAGAATAATGGGTTTAATTTGTCTTTAGACGTGATAAAAAGCGAAACCGAAAAGGATGATGTGTTAGGTCAAGTAAAAAATTTTCTTATCGAAGGTTGGCCAGCATCAGTAAAAAAGGCACAAAGTGGTAACTTTATTAGATTTTTTTGGGAAAAAAGGTTAGAATTGTCTTTGATAAATGGGTGTGTTTTATATCAACATAGGGTTGTTGTACCTGAGTCTTTAAGACAAGAGGTTTTAAAGATGTTACATAGATCTCATTTAGGGGTTTTTAAGACTAAAGGTATTGCAAAAAGCTTTGTCTGGTGGCCAAAAATTAATCAAGATTTGGAGAAAATAACGGAAAATTGTAGAGATTGTTTAGAAATTAAACCAGAATCACAAAAGAGTTCTTTAGCAGTGTGGCCATATGAACCTGAAGTATGGTTCAGGGTACATATTGATCATGGTAGTTTGTATAACAAAAATTTTTTAGTGGTGGTAGACTCTTCTTCAAAGTGGATTGAGTGTCTGGAAGTAAACAGTCTGTCTTCAAAAGAAAATATCGAAATACTTCATAGATTATTTTCGCAATTTGGTTTTCCAGCAACTTTAGTTAGTGATAATGGTACGTGTTTTTGTTCTGAGGATTTTGAAAATTTTTGTAAGAAAAATGGGATAGAACATATCACTAGTCCAGTCAATCACCCTAGTAGCAACGGGCAAGCTGAAGCTACAGTAAAGACTTGTAAAAATTTCCTTAAAAAAATTTGTAAACATAATGGATTTCCTTCAGATTATAAAGAAAAGTTAGGTAACTTTTTAGCAGACTATAGGAATACAGTTCACGCAACAACAGGATGTGAGCCATCTGTATTATTAATGGGTAGAAAAATTAGAACAGTATTTGACTCTCTGATTCCAAGGAAAATTGAGGATAGAACGGGTAGTTCAGGTTCTACTCGACGAAACAAAGTAATAAAAAAGGTTACTCAGAGCCAAAACAATCAGAAAAGACAATATAAGGGTAGAGTTAAATCAGGTTTTAATATAGGTCAGAAAGTAATGACTAGAGATTTCAGATCTCAGGGTAATAGGTTATGGGTCCCTGGGGTTATTGTGGATAAAAAAGGTAGTAAAATATATTTCATAAAAATTAACAAGTCTAATATGGTGTGGAAAAGACATTTAGACCAGCTAAAGGAATTACATGTTTCATGGCAGGAGGAAGATAACCAGGAATTCGCGTCTGACACGTTGGAATTGTCGACGGACGAATTAGATCTCTCCGGTATGTTACGTAATAGAAGTGTCTCTAATTCTGTTTCTCCATGTTTCAGGTCTAACCCATGGCAAGGAAGGCTTCGGCCCAGGTGACAGCACTTCGCAGCCGAAATGGACAAAAATGGACAGAAGGGAAACAGAAAGAACAAAAACAAATGTTTTGTTAATTTTAAATGTAATGTGTTAATTTTAAATGTGAAATATGAAATATAAATATATTGTATGAAATATGTAGCTATAGGTATCACTTATGTAGCCAGGATTCTCCCGTTTAAGTAGGGGAGGATGTGAGAGAGGTTTTAGGGTGGCACACCTGTTTCCGGCCATACAAGAGCGAGACAGGTGATCCCGCATATAAAAGGAGATGCAGGCCTCTCCTCACTCTCTTTTTCCAACCGCCAACACGTTAGTTAGGACGTATTTATAGCCATTACTTATAATAAATATCCATATCGCCAATACGCGCATTATTTATAAATAACCTCGCCTACACTCGAGTCTGTATTTAACAGCTGCATTACCTACTTATTTGATTTTCAATGGAATTAAGTACCTACGTAAGTACCTGATTTGGTTTCTCAAAACCTCGGATAATATGAATGCTGCATTAACTACTGTTTATTTTCTACGTGTAAATCCTTCATATTTTAAACGCCAGTAGGTACCTACCTCGAGTTCATATTAACTGGCTGGAAAATTATGCATTGTCGATGATAGATCGATTTCGGCAAATGTCAGAAAAATTTCAATCTTTAATGCAATATAGTGTAATATTTTGAATGGAATGCGGTACATGTCGCAACTTTAAAAGTTTCTAAAACTTGTATTTTTACAATTTATTGAAAAACATCTCGGTCAAAATATTTTTTTACGCTGTAATCTGCGTTCCCGCAAAGAGCCTTTAAAATGTCCATTTTTCTACGTTATTTTGAATAAAGCCGTAAAATTAATAAATCCCTAGCAAATACAGTTTTGTATGGGAGGTGAACTTTTCTGACGCACTGAAATATTCGACATTTTTTAACGGGTGAACCTGTCGGCAGAAAATATAACTGAGGCCGAATTTCTTCGTCGGTGAGAGATCTAATTGTAGTTTTCGCCGTTGGGTGCGCTGTTAATCCTGCATCATCTTTTTTGTATGAAATCTGGTCCTCAATCGGGACACGACCCTGTCTGAATCCGCTTCGAGCGAAAGTGACCCTTAAGGTGGTTGAAACGTAAAGGGCAGAGTGGTCGTTTTTAGCGCGGCAAAAAAAGTGAGGCGTCTCCAAACTGTGTATTAATATATATACTAGGTTTTGCCCGTTGCAGAAGCAACTGACGGGTTAAGACACTATGCGATTTGACGTGTGAACGTGGATGAAGCGAGGAGGAGTGTGTGTTAAATTAAATATATGAAGAAACCTGAGTTCACAGTGGCCTTGCAACGCATGCCGGGTACCCGTTGTATATAATGTTATGTAGTGCAGCGCTTGCATTAAAATGTAATTTCCCAGGAATTGGAATGGAACCATTACAGTTAAGTTGATCCCGAGGTTACAGTGACCTTGCAACGCATGCCGAGTAACCGTTGTATATCATGTTATATATTGCAGGCACTTGCTTTAAAATATTATTTCCCGGGAATTGGGATGGAACCATTACAGTTAAGTTGACCCCGAGGTTACAGTGACCTTGCAACGCATGCCGTGTACCCGTTGTATATTATGTTATAAATTGCAGGCGCTTGCATTAAAATTTTATTTCCCGGGAATCGGGATGAAACCATTACAGTAAAGTTGACCCCTAGGTTAAAGTCGCCTTGCAACGCATACCGGGTACCCGTTGTATATAATTTTATATAGTGCAGGTGCTTGCATTATAATGTAGTTTCCCGGTACTTGGGATGGAACCATTATAATTAAGTTGACCCCGAGGTTACAGTGACCTTGCAACGCATGCCGGGTACCCGTTGTATATACTGTTATAAAGTGCAGGCGCTTGCATTATAATGTAGTTTCCCAGGACTTCGGATGGAAACATTACAGTTTTATTGACCCCGAGGTTAAAGCGGCCTTGCAACGCATGCCGGGTACCCGTTGTATATAATTTTATAAAGTGCATAATTTTATAATGTTGTTTCCCGGGACTTGGTAGGGAACCATTACGGTTTAGTTGACCCCGAAGTTAAAGTGGCCTCGCAACGCATGCCGGGTACCCGCTGTATATAATTAATTTATTTACGCACAAATAGTCCATTAACAATAACAATCGGTTGCACGGTTTAGCAGTGCAAAATTTCATTATGCCGGAGCTCACTATTGTAGTTGTATTGTATTTCATTTTGCAAGTGTAAGTACTAAGTAGGTACTTTGTTGTAATATTTCACCAAAACGACGCCATTATGCTGTTGAGCATAAAATAATTTTCACTACAAATAAATTCATTCAATATCATGTTTTGATTTTTAATGAAAAAAGTCCCCGCAAGTAAGTACCTACCTAGAACACGCGTAATGTATATATATATATATATTTTATTATTTTTTTTTATTTAACAATGTTTAAATAGAACACACTTAAAAATAAAAAAATAATAATTAATTAAAAAAAATTGACAATTCTTTAAATTTTTCTAGTAAATTTTCAGTTTTAGATAGTTCCGTTCGAGTTCTGTAATTATTTTAGTTTTGCAATGTAACTGACCTTTAATGATAAAATAACAGAACTTGAGTAGAACCAATAAAGAACGTGAAAATTAACTTTAAAAAAAGTTGAATTATTCAGTATCATCGAAACAACCTTACCATTGCATTAAAACCTAATTAATTGTGTATCTACGTATTCGGGTAGGTACCTGCGCATTTTCTTCTCTTTGCTTTTTTCATCATATTTGCAATACTACCGAAATAAGTAGGTACCTACCCCGAATGAATAACGTGTTAATTTGAACTGGCTAGCAAAATTTTAACTTCCGATGGAATCTGTAAGCGCGTGTTTTGATGATTTTTTTTCGGAAAATGTCGAATTTTGTCAGCATCTCCTGAACTATTTTATATGGGATGGGCATACAATTTTGGTTTTAAAAGTTGCGGAATTCTCTATTGTATTAGATTTTTGAAAAACATCCGAGCCGGGATCGGTTTTGGGGCCGCAATGCCGCGTACCGTAAAACCACTACCGAAAACCGTGAAAAGTCTGCTTTGTTAGGCTAAAAATTTGACGTCTGAGATCCCTGACCTGACTCAATATTCCTAGCATTTTCATTTGCATCGAAACTGATGGCCAAAATGACATCATTTTTTTGGAAACGCGAACCTGTCGGCGGGAAATGTAACCTGGCCGAATTGAGTGTAATTTTACTATTGGTTCTAGTTTTCGCCGTTGATTCGCGTCAGTTTTTCTGTGAATAAGGCGCTAATTTTGTCGAAAAAAACTGACCTCGCAAAATCAAAGTACTGAGGGTGCACTGAATTTGCTTTAACCGAAAGTGAACCTTGAGGTGGGTGAAACGTAAAGGGCGTACTGGTCGTTTTTGCGTCAACGAAAAAGTGCGCGGAAAAAGAGCTTTCCCAAAGTGAACATTAATATATATACTAGGTTTTGCCCGTTGCAGAAGCAACTGACGGGTTAAGACACTATGCGATTTGACGTGTGAACGTGGATGAAGCGAGGAGGAGTGTGTGTTAAATTAAATATATGAAGAAACCTGAGTTCACAGTGGCCTTGCAACGCATGCCGGGTACCCGTTGTATATAATGTTATGTAGTGCAGCGCTTGCATTAAAATGTAATTTCCCAGGAATTGGAATGGAACCATTACAGTTAAGTTGATCCCGAGGTTACAGTGACCTTGCAACGCATGCCGAGTAACCGTTGTATATCATGTTATATATTGCAGGCACTTGCTTTAAAATATTATTTCCCGGGAATCGGGATGAAACCATTACAGTAAAGTTGACCCCTAGGTTAAAGTCGCCTTGCAACGCATACCGGGTACCCGTTGTATATAATTTTATATAGTGCAGGTGCTTGTATTATAATGTAGTTTCCCGGTACTTGGGATGGAACCATTATAATTAAGTTGACCCCGAGGTTACAGTGACCTTGCAACGCATGCCGGGTACCCGTTGTATATACTGTTATAAAGTGCAGGCGCTTGCATTATAATGTAGTTTCCCTGAACTTGGAATGGAACCATTACAGTTAAGTTGAACCCGAAGTTACAGTGATGTTGCATCGCATGCCGGGTACCCTTTGTATATAATGTTATAATATAAAGCAGGCGTTTGCAAGTCGCTTGTATTATAATGTAGTTTCTCGGAACTTAGAATGGAACCATTACAGTTACGTTGACCCCGAGGTTACAGTGACCTTGCAACGCATGCCGTGTACCCGTTGTATATTATGTTATAAATTGCAGGCGCTTGCATTAAAATTTTATTTCCCGGGAATCGGGATGAAACCATTACAGTAAAGTTGACCCCTAGGTTAAAGTCGCCTTGCAACGCATACCGGGTACCCGTTGTATATAATTTTATATAGTGCAGGTGCTTGTATTATAATGTAGTTTCCCGGTACTTGGGATGGAACCATTATAATTAAGTTGACCCCGAGGTTACAGTGACCTTGCAACGCATGCCGGGTACCCGTTGTATATACTGTTATAAAGTGCAGGCGCTTGCATTATAATGTAGTTTCCCAGGACTTCGGATGGAAACATTACAGTTTTATTGACCCCGAGGTTAAAGCGGCCTTGCAACGCATGCCGGGTACCCGTTGTATATAATTTTATAAAGTGCATAATTTTATAATGTTGTTTCCCGGGACTTAGTAGGGAACCATTACGGTTTAGTTGACCCCGAAGATAAAGTGGCCTCGCAACGCATGCCGGGTACCCGCTGTATATAATTAATTTATTTACGCACAAATAGTCCATTAACAATAACAATCGGTTGCACGGTTTAGCAGTGCAAAATTTCATTATGCCGGAGCTCACTATTGTAGTTGTATTTTATTTCATTTTGCAAGTGTAAGTACTAAGTAGGTACTTTGTTGTAATATTTCACCAAAACGACGCCATTATGCTGTTGAGCATAAAATAATTTTCACTATAAATAAATTCATTCAATATCATGTTTTGATTTTTAAATGAAAAAAGTCCCTGCAAGTAAGTACCTACCTAGAACACGCGTAATTATTTTTTTTATTTAACAATGTCCAAATAGAACACACTTAAAAATAAAAAAAAATAATTAATAAAAAAAAGTTGACAATTCTTTAAATTTTCAGTTCTATAAAGTTCCGTTCGAGTTCTGTAATTATTTCAGTTTTGTGATGTAACTGGTCTGTAATGATAAAACAATAGAATTTGAGTAGAACCATCACAGAACGTGAAAATTAACTTAAAAAAAGTTCAATTATTCTGTATCATCGAAACAACCTTACCGTAGTATTTATTGCATTAAAACCTAATTCGTTGTGTAGGTACCCATTCAGGTAGGTACCTGCGCATTTCCTTAGATTCCGGCAATCTTAGCTTTATTCATCATATTTGCAAGACTACCGAAATAAGTAGGTACCTACCCCGAATGAAAAGCGTGTTAATTTGAACTGGCCACCAATAATTAAACTTCCGATGGAATCTGTGAGCGCGTATTTTGATGATTTTTTTTCGGAAAATTTCGAGTTTTGTCAGCATCTCGTGACTTTTTTTACATGGGATGGGCATGTTATATTGGTGTTAAAAGTTGCGGAATCTCTCCGGCTATCGTATTTTCAAAAAACATCTAGCCCGGAATCGGTTTTTCGGCGGTAATGTCGTTTTCCGAAAAACAACGACCGAAACCGCCGAGAGTTCCGTTTTGTTAGGCTAAAAATTTGACGTCTACGATCCCTGACCTGACTCAATATTTCTAGCATTTTCATTTGCATTGAAACTGATGGCCAAAATGACATCTTTTTTTTGGAAACGCGAACCTGTCGGCGGGAAATGTAACCTGGCCGAATTGAGTGTGATTTTACTATTGGTTCTAGTTTTCGCCGTTGATTCGCATCGGTTTTTCTGTGAATAAAGCGCTAATTTTGTCGAAAAAAACTGACCTCGCAAAATCAAAGTACTGAGGATGAAACTGATGGCCAAAATGACATCATTTTTTTGGAAACGCGAACCTGTCGGCGGGAAATGTAACCTGGCCGAATTGAGTATAATTTTACTATTGGTTCTAGTTTTCGCCGTTGATTCGCGTCAGTTTTTCTGTGAATAAGGCGCTAATTTTGTCGAAAAAAACTGACCTCGCAAAATCAAAGTACTGAGGGTGCACTGAATTTGCTTGAACCGAAAGTGAACCTTGAGGTGATTGAAACGTAAAGGGCAGAGTGGTCGTTTTTTGCGTCAACGAAAAAGTGCGCGGAAAAAGAGCTTTCCCAAAGTGAACAATACTATATATATGTATATTTCGGCAGCCGATAGTAAAATCAGGCAGATCATAACCTAGCTATTTATGAAGTGCCTCAGGCGCATCATGATCGGCCTGAGCATTTTTCAGTTACGATATGCCTGCGACATATAGTAACTGAAAAACGCGATTACTAATGAAGCAAAATAATCTCCTTGCATTTAATGTTTCAAAGACCTAATCATGATCTGATGAGTCTAAAAGGGATCGAAATGAAAATCTAGTCGCATTAATTATTATTGAACATTATAGATAACTGTCTGACAATCCTGTCTGATTACGTCTAAAAGGGATCGAAAGAAAATCTAGCATCTTTCAACGGAAGCAATCTTCCGAACAGGCCCTCCATTGATATTCTTGGTATAACTCTAAGTGACCAGCTCAGATATGGGGGCTCCATCGAAGCCAGAGAAAAGTTAGCATCTCAAACACTGGGCGTACCTACTGTAAAAGGCCCGCAGATACTTTAATAGTACACAACTGCTAACCCTGTACAAATCGCAAGTGCGTCCCACAGCTTTTCAACAGCTCAGCTGTGGAACGATTTGTCGGCCTTTGTGTTTCCTCCTTCCTACAACATGGGTCTCTTCAAGACCATTGTTCATTCCTTCCCCTCCTCAAAAAAACCCTCCACACAGCATCTCAGATGACAAAGGCCCCGGGGGAAATTATTTTCCACAGGGTCTGCTGTGTGGAGTTAATGTAATAAAAAAGAGCATGTGCATGACAGAATTCTGTAACGGGTTACACTCTGTCATTACTTTAGTTTTCTGTGGGCTCTTTGGATTACATGGTCTCGTTGCGGAGTTGGGCCGAAGGTGACCGAAATGCATTAGTCATTATAATTCAGGAGCTCCGCAGATAATCCCTAGTTTTCTGCCAGGAAGAATATTCATCATTCATCAATCAACAGTTACTTCGATTTAAAGAACCTGTAATATTGGAGATTACTGATCCCAGAACTTAAAAATAATGAATGACTGAGAACATTGGATACATTATACTCTCTCTGTCTACCCACCCTAAGGGAAAACGGCTAGATAAATAGTTAGCAAGATTATTTTTAAGTTTTTGTTGAGCCGTAAAGGACATAAACTAGATATACTAAAATCTTTAGAAATTACCCGCTTAACAAAAAAATAGAACCTACTTTTGTAATGAATAAGCAATTAGAATCATTTGCTAAGTCTCCGCTTTTGTATCCATTATAATTTTCATAATAATTTCGAAATTAAAACTGTATTTAGTTTAAACCATTCCTATTCCAATATAAACAATAAAAAAGCAATAAAAAATCCCATACCACATATAAACGTAATAACGATTTGACAATAAAATTAGGTCATTAATAATTCATAATACTTGAAAGGTTTTTCCATAAAAAATATTGAAGAGAGCTACAAACCCAAGGTAATTAGCCTACTGGAATTACCAAAATATTTTAGAAATTCAACGGTCTAAAACGACTTATCAGCAAATGTAATTAATAAAATTAATTAAAATCCTTGTAGACTACCTGGAGACGCGCCATAAATATATTTGGATCCATTTGGGCATTAATTTCTTTAAATTAATAATTTATGCTATGAGACCATGAGGGCGCCATCTATGGTTTTTGTATTGTATTGAATTTACCTATGTGACTTGAAATTCAGTATATTCATGCATTTCCTTACCTCTGTGAAGCAGGCAATTACTTCCGACGGGAGTGTTAGTGAAAAGCCAACAGATGTCACTCCTAGTCAGTCATTATCAAATAATTCACCCAATAATTGAATTATTGTTGTTACTTAAGATTTGGCACGTATTATTAATAGGCAGATTTATATTTCATTGTTGAAACTTCCTTGCTGTGCGAAACATCTGTTGAGATTATGCAATACCGCCTTGGCAGAAATTGATATTTTTAATGTAAAGAAGTGTCTTTTGTGTTGGACATCGTGCATGAGCTGCATTCTCTGAGTGAGTATTGTTTTGTTTTCACTTTGGATTTTGGAATTGCTAGGTCAACTGTTTTGTGTCACATAGGGAAGAGTTCAATTTTCCTTGATTTACATAGGGTAGTCATTCCCTCGTGTCAGGGGCTATTTACACGCCCCTACACCACCCCTCCCCCCGTCCCCCATATGTTATGTATATAAACCGTAGACTGTAGAATTACTTGCACCAGTCTGAAGATGGCTCTAACGAGCTGAAACCGGTTTTGGTTAATAAAATTAAGTGGAATGAAGTTTTATATTTGTTTCATCATAATATATTATATTGAATAGTTTAAGATAAATATATAAAATAAGCCAATGCGTATCATCGCACTGCATCAAAGCGGTCTGCAGTGTTAAAATCATATTGAAGTCGAAATTGATATGTAAATTAAAAATGATCTGCTCTCGCCCCGGGGCCCGCCACGTAACGCCACATAAATAATACGAATGCTCGCTACTCCAATAACAGTCACTAAGTGCATTAAAAACAAGCACGAACATGCATCATAAAACAGTACTTTAAGTAATGCAATGACATCACTTGGAAACGCGGGAAGGAAGAATGTAGAATTTGCATTTCAGTGAAAAATATTCTCACCCTCTCGAACTGTGAGGTAGCTGCAGGGTGGAAGATAGTCCCACCTACCCCCGCGCCTTGGGGAGAAAGATCGCCTGGGTTCAGTCGTGTAAAACATTCACGCCTTTGTTTGAACAACTTAGCCAGAGTATGATTTCTCAGCTAGTGTTTTTAAGCGTTGACTGCAAGTTTTCCTCTGACAAAAGCAAATACTTCAGACCAGGAGCGGAGCAGTTCGTTATTGGACTTTCGCGCGGTGCACGTGAATAATTTCTTTAAGAGGAGCATTTTAGTTATATTGTGCCGTCGGCGCCGGGCCGTGCGAATTGAATTTAATTTATATTATTTTTCTGCTTTATAAGCAAGCTCGTGCAACCTTTATCCGCATGAAAAAAAGGTTCTGCAGTCATGATCTCAACCTTGGATTACGAATGCGAATGGACAGATGCTACATTTTTTCGATATTATTTTATGGAATGGAAGTATAGACCCTTACAAAATAACAAATTAGGCGACTTGAGGCATTCGAGATGTAAATCTACAGAAGAATACTTGAAATAAGCTGGATGGACAGGGTTGCGAATGAAGATGTTATGTTATGTGTTCGGATGAATAAAGTTATTAAAACTATAAAAATCCGAGAACTTCAATATCTTGGACATGTGATGAGACATCCAGAGAAGTACGAGATCCTGCATCTCATAATAAGGCAAAGATTGTCGGAAAACGGGGCCCTGGAATAAAGAGAACCTCACGACTGAAAAACCTGAGACAGTGGTTGGGCCAGTATACTGTAGAGCTATTCGGGGCGCAGTAAACAAAGTGCGCATAGCCAACATGATAGCCAACGTCCGTTGAACGAAAGGGCACAAGAAGAAGAATAATACAAGTTACATTATTTGAGTGATATACAGTCTCTGTCTCACTAGGAAATCCTGTGATGAGAGCATGCGAAGTTTATTTCAGTTTAGTATAGTTTACAACACATTCGCAGTTGAAAACATAATATTACATTCTGTTAAAAAGAGTGAAGACTACTGCCATCTAGCGGCATATTTTTGTAGCATATTTTTAGTTGATATTGCATTTTACAGATTAGCGACGTAAGACTAAACTAAAACGAAATGTTAGACGGTAAAGTAGATCTCTGGTTTTTATATCGTATAATGTGTTATGGTGACACGAAAGTGTTGTTTATTTTGATTGTGTTAGAAAACATTATTATAAATAGTCTGCTTTTCTAGTTTAACTCTCTCTTAATTCGTGGATCTCCTATAAACAGCTAGCATTGTCTAGCAAGTGGTCAAAGTGACCAAATTTAGTGTTTTGTCGGGTCGGGACAAATTATTGTAACAAATGTGCTTTGTGAATAAAACCAGGAATTCCTCCATTGAAACCAGATGTTTTTACTTGACGTCCTTCTGCTGAATATCAATTTATAACATGGTCCTTCGAGCCGGATCTACCTTACGATCGGATTAAGGCATTAAAAGGAAACAATAAAATGAACCAGCGAGCTATCCAAAAATCCAGAAAGATGAAAACATGAAGAACAAGGATCGACATCAATATAAGTATCCCCTGCCCATTATTTCCTTCTATTCCGTGAATTCCTGTTCAAACAAGTGCTATTTTTTGTGTGTCAATGTACTTATTTAAAAACAAAAAAACTAACTACCCGCAGTGTAAATGCAAGTCATGCGAATTATTTTAGGTTAATTGTTTTAGAAGATGATTATTGTAAGATTCTGTCATTGTTCATAGCTTGAATTGGTTACTACGGTTTTCAACGCGATTATTGCACAGAAATTATTTTTTTAAGGAACATTTTTAGAATTTGTTGTGTTGAATTATTGTCAAACGTATAAAAAATGGATAATTTAAAATCGTTGATTAACAAACGCGGAGTGTTGAAAGGTAAACTCACGAGATTTGCGGATTCATTAAACGCATTATCAGTTAACGAAATTAAAATTCGCTATGCGAGAATTGAAAAAATAATTGATGATTTCGAAGAGGTCCAGGAACAAATCGAAAGTCTTCCGGATTCCAACGAAATTGATAATAATTTGCAAAGAGAGAATTTTGAAAATCAATATTATTCAACCTTGGCGACTGCTAAAGGAGCAATTCAGTCTGTAGAGACTCCCAAATTAGAAATCAAGTTACCCAACCTTCAGTTACGAGAATTTAACGGAGATCCCAAAAATTGGATTAATTTTCTAGAAACATTTAAGACATTAGTTCATAACAATACTGCCATAAGCAATGTACAGAAGTTTTATTATCTGCAATCCTGTTTAAAGGGGAATGCAGCAAAGATCATCGCCAATTTCGAGGTATCAGACCTGAATTATATATCGGCTTTTGAATTGTTGCAGCAGAGGTTTGCAAATTTGCGAACTACCGTACAAAGACACATCCAAGCTCTGTTTCAACTTAAAGAGATGAAACATGAGGATCCAGTAGCCATGCGTTATCTGATTGATGAAACTAATGTAAATTTGAAAGCGTTGCAAAATTTAGGCTTGAAAATCGAACAATGGGATGCTTTAATTATATACGTAATTTCTAATAAATTGGATGCAAGTTCTAGAAAGCATTGGGAACAAAACCCATTGCAGGATGAGCTACCTACATTACAGGAATTTCTTAAATGTTTGACCTCGCGTGCGCAAGTTTTGGAATTAATGTTAAATTCAGATTCGAAAAAAATTCCTACCTACCCGAAAGCAAGTGGTAGCAACAATAATCCCAAAAAGGAATCGGTATTTTTAGCTGCTACCCACAATAATTGTATTTGTTGTAATGACAAAGGGCATAAAATATATTTTTGTAAAAAATTTTTAAAATTAAATTCAGGAGAAAGAGCCAACGCAATAAGGAGGTACCGTGCCTGCTTCAAATGTTTGAGGTTAGTACATACGGCCCCATATTGCAAAATTAATTTAAAATGCAAGCATTGTGATAGCGAGAGCCACAATACGTTATTGCACAGGGAGATGCATCCGAGCGATGACTCCATGAATAAAGGTGAAGATCACCCAGGAGGTGACTGCCAAATGGATGCTGAACGAGTTTCAGTATCAAACCATTCAGCTTTAGCGAAGGCTGAAAAAACAATTTTATTGTCGACTGCTATCATTGGGGTAGTAGGTCACAATAATAAAGTGCATGAGGCAAGAGTCCTAATTGACTCTGGAGCTCAAGCCAATTTTATGTGCGAAAAGTTCGCAATGAAGTTAAATTTGAGATGCGAAAATATAAACAAGCCTGTGTTAGGTATACACAACAATGTTACCCATATAAAGAAACGTGTTGCGATAAAAATGAAATCTCTGAGGACAAATTATAATCAAAATATCACTTGTCTAATATTGCAGGAAATAACCACAAACCTACCTCAAGCAACAGTGGCCAGAAAAGACTTTAAGCTGCCGCCGGGATTACAAATGGCGGACCCAAATTTCAACGTAGCGGCGCCTATTGATATCCTGTTAGGCGCTGAGAGCTTTTGGGATATACTACAAGATGATCGGCTGAGATTGGATACCGGACCTACTCTGCAGAGGACTGAATTAGGCTGGGTTATATCGGGCCCGATCAACATTCATCAGAAAAAAAGGCCAGTACCGCAATTTTGTAGTTTATCAATAAACACATTATCTAATCAGATAGAAAAATTTTGGAAAATGGAGGAGGTGAATCCTGCGAGATTTCAAAATCCCGAGGAGAAGGCGTGTGAAGCAGATTTCGTCGCCACGCACTCTAGAGAGAGCGATGGTAGATACGTGGTAAGTCTGCCGCGCCGCCCATGTGTGAGTCAACTTGGTGACTCGTTAAACACAGCGGAAAAAAGATTTAAGAACCTAGAGAAGAGATTTTTAATAAATCCTGAATTGAAATTGCAATATGTACAATTTATGCAAGAATATGAGCAACTAGGTCAAATGGAGTTATGTGATAAATGGAGAGGGGATGAGCAATCCTATTTTTTGCCGCATCACGCGGTCATAAAAGAAGCTAGCACCACGACGAAGGTGCGTGTAGTGTTTGATGGTTCGGCAAAGACGTCGACCGGAATATCCCTGAACGATGCTCTGATGGTGGGAGCTGTCATTCAAAAGGACTTATACAGCCATTTATTACGTTTCAGAATACATCGATACGTCATGACTGCGGACATCGAAAAAATGTACCGTCAAATCAACGTATGCGCAGAGGATCGCAGCCTTCAGAAGATTGTATGGCGCGAATCACAAGAAGAGGAACTCCGGCATTACAAAATGAAGACCGTCACATATGGGCTGGGACCTTCCTCCTTCCTAGCAACGAGATGTCTTCGACAAATCGGTATGGATAACCAAGTTAATTTCCCAGTAGCAAGTCAAGTCATAGAAAATGATTTTTATATGGACGATCTCTTGACTGGAGGGGATGACTTGGAAGTTTGTTTCAAGTTGAAGAAACAAATAAGTGATATCTTGCTGTCCGCAGGGATGACCCTGAGGAAGTGGAGATCAAATATTTTGGAATTGTCATCTGGGCGGAGCCAAGGTGAAATTGCCAAACAGGGCAATTGTGAGAAAATAATCACTGACAATTCCAAGAATGAAAAAATACTTGGATTAATTTGGAATAATGAATTAGATTACCCGTCGTATGAAATTACAAAGCCGTCAGGTAAAACTAAGAGTAAGCGTCAATTATTATTGTGCATAGCTTCCACCTTTGATCCAACGCAGTGGCGGCACGTATCATCGTCAAAAAATGCAGAGGATATACTGTCCCGAGGTACCACAGCTGAAAGGTTAGTCAGCACTTCAATATGGTGGAAGGGGCCAAGCTGGTTGACGGAAGATGTCAGCACTTGGCCAGTATCCAAGATGTCATGTTTGGATCCCCCGGAAATAAAAAGTAAAAATGTACTACGGGTAACTGATACTCAAGAATGGGATATTTTCGAAAAATTCTTATCGCTAACCAAATTGAAAGGAGTAATCGCTCAAGCGTTAAGATTTATAAATAATTGTTGTAACCCTAAGCATAAAACGTATGGCAGTAGATTGAAAACTCTCAATCTCTGTTTAATGGAAGTTTTAATTTGTGCAAGTGGAAGATTAAAATTAGCTACTTATTTATATTGGCAAATATTTGGGAGAAACAATGTTAAGCGTATCCTACATAAGTGTGTTGTATGTTTTAGATACCGACTTCAGGTTTGCCGGCAGATCCTGGGAAACATTCCAGTTGAGAGAATCACTCCCAGTCGACCGTTCTCTGTCATGGACGTCGACTATGCCGGACGGATAGACACGAAGGCTGGAGCGCTGAGAAAATCTCCGCTCCTTAAATCGTATCTTTGCATATTTGTTTGTTTTTCTACCAAAGCGGTTCATTTGGAACTCGTAACAGATTTATCAAGCGATGCTTTTTTAAATTGTTTAAAGAAGTTCATTGCCCGTAGGGATCAACCGGAAAAAATATTTTCTGACAATGCAACCACTTTCAGAGGAGCTTCCAATAAGCTCAAAGAACTATATGCCAGTCTAAGATTGAACAATGACAAAATCCATAGGTTTTTAGCTGATAAGGGAATATCTTGGAGTTTTATACCGCCTAGGGCACTGAACCACGGTGAGCTGTGGGAAGCCGCTGTCAAGTCCACCAAGTTTCATTTATATCGAATTACTAAAAATAACCCATTGCAGTTTGAATTATTGTATACTTTGCTTTGTCAGATAGAGGCTTGTTTGAACTCCCGTCCCTTAACTTCCCTGTCTGATGACGTAGACGACCTTCTCCCTCTAACTCCCAACCATTTCCTCATGGGCAGGGATGCTTCGGTTATTCCCGAGTTGGATGTCCGCGAGCTCCCGGAGAACAGACTAAGCAAATATCAAAAATTAAACGCTCTAATTCAAAATTTCTGGTTCAGATGGAAACGAGATTACCTTGCTGAGCTGCAAAAACGGACCAAATGGCAGGCCAACAACCAAAAGGCCATAAAGAAGGACGATCTGGTAATCCTGATGGAAGACAATCTGCCTCCTGCATTATGGAAGATGGCGCGCATAGTAACTACTCATCCAGGCCCGGATGGAGTAGTGAGGGTAGTTACCCTCAAAACAGCACAAGGCACTTTTGTGAGACCCATCACAAAAATATGTTTGATGCCAATAGAATCAAACTTGGATCCAAATTTCCCGACCCGGCAAACCACTGACCTTCCCAAGGTCACAGCCTAACTGCAATTAGGGCTGAACCGATGCAACCAAACCACATCAATAATTATGGAGCATCGGTATTGGTGTTGTTGACACCACTGTATCCAACCTGAAGCCACTGGGGCTTCAAGTCAACAACCGCGAGATGATCATCCTCGCTGCAGATCTAATGGTACTATCTGCTTACCAGGGCACGGCCGCCCCTTAATTTATGATGATCTACCCAAATGATGACATACAGAAGTACATGCTGATGTGCTTTTCTAAAACGATGACCACCCTGGACAAGATGGCCGAGCAGTCTACCCGGTGAAGTGTTCATTCGGTTTTTTGGCAGTGCCATGCCAGTGAAAGTTAATGAACTGATAATCAGTCAACAGCGAACTAACAATGTGTTGCTATTTGTGAATTGGTGTTAGTTAAAAAAAAAAAAAAAATATAATTGAAGTGAAAATTCTTCATAGAGACAATGAGACATTACTGATTTGTCAATTTACAAAATTATTATTAATGTTGTGATTTTATTATTTTATTATTTAATTTTTTGCACGATTTTTTAGAAATTTATAAATTTTTTAGGTTATTTAAATTGTTGGTTAGGTTCCCGGACCCTTCAAACTTAGATAGTTACACATCTTGTAAATTTTTAGTATATTGTGTGTGGATTTAGGAATTTGTAGTTTGATTTTAATTTCAAAAAAAATTATTGTTTTTTCTCATTCCCCGCCGGGCAGTATGTTAAAAAGAGTGAAGACTACTGCCATCTAGCGGCATATTTTTGTAGCATATTTTTAGTTGATATTGCATTTTACAGATTAGCGACGTAAGACTAAACTAAAACGAAATGTTAGACGGTAAAGTAGATCTCTGGTTTTTATATCGTTTAATGTGTTATGGTGACACGAAAGTGTTGTTTATTTTGATTGTGTTAGAAAACATTATTATAAATAGTCTGCTTTTCTAGTTTAACTCTCTCTTAATTCGTGGATCTCCTATAAACAGCTAGCATTGTCTAGCAAGTGGTCAAAGTGACCAAATTTAGTGTTTTGTCGGGTCGGGACAAATTATTGTAACAAATGTGCTTTGTGAATAAAACCAGGAATTCCTCCATTGAAACCAGATGTTTTTACTTGACGTCCTTCTGCTGAATATCAATTTATAACACATTCAAAATAAAAAATAAAAACAATCCACATAATGGCGTAGGTAATACATACTAAAAGGTTTTAACAAAATCATTATTGTTTGATCAGTCTTGGCTGGTAATCTAAGACTTAAGGGTAAAGTGGATTAATGTGTGATGTACGATGTTAATTAAATGATTAGTTTTGGTTTGTTATCTCAATTTCTTAGATTTTATTGGATAACCAACACATCCGCCCAAGGTCATCAGACACACATGTGTCCATGTCCATTCTGGAAGATCTAGGGTATTTAAGAAGATCTAAGGGATTTACAATAAGCTCTCAACGATTTGCCTACAACCTATTTAAGAAACTGTGGGCACGTTGCTCGCCAAACTGAATTCTCCATCATGGAGAAACTCATAGTCACTGGCAAAGTGGAAGGCAGAAAAAGGAGAGGAAGGGCACCACTGCGCTGGAGTGACCAAGTATCACTGGCGTTCGTTGGTATCCACAGCTTTCCACGTAGAACCGCGAGGAGTGCACCATGGGAATTGGAGGAGTCACAGTCCTCAGAAACGAGGAACCAACTAGAGAATAAGTTGATGCTAATTTTGTTTTAGATATTATTTCGTAAAAATGTTTCTTTCATTAACCAAAAAACTAACTCATGCCGAGGTTTTTTTTTTTACAATAGTTCCACAGAGTAGGCCCTGAGGAAAACAATATTCCTCGGAGCCTGTCATCTTTGGGGATGCCATGTGGCGGGTCTTTTAGGGAAAGGAAGGAGGGGAAGTTCTGGGAAAGAAAAAAGTATGAGGGGTGGTTAGGAATCTGGAGGTCGATGTGTCCAGGAGTGATGGACGTATGGATCCATGGATCCAAGGCGATGGGTCAACCAGTATCATCTGATCCGGCCCGCCGCGCAGTAGGTGGACAAACGCATCCGCCGCCAAGACCTAGACAAACCTCACCCCATGAACCCGGGCATCTCTGCTAAGTGACCAAACGTAGCGAACGACTTGGGGTGACCTACGGCAGGGGTGTTGGTTGTTCAATAAATGGTTTCCGGCGGTTCCCATACCCGCCTCCCAAATTATTGGGTTTTCGAAATATCCCACTCTCTCCTAGTGCTCACCCGGCAGAGTGTAACCTGTTACGTAAACGATTTGAAAAACTCACTGCTGCGGCTCTGATCGCGTCTCTGTAAGACAATAAGATTTTCCGCTCTTCTCCCACGGCGAGTCATTTTATTGAAAGGGAAAATATTGCTCGGAGCAAGATTAAACTTCGCCCACGCCACGTATTGCAGAAGCATTCCTGCTCCGTCCTCGGTAGTCCTCACTCCTCATTCCTCACTGTACCGATTGTTATTATTTCTCAAAAGACCAGACGGTATTCGTGGGAATTAATTATTCTAAATTTATTTAAGATGAAACTTTGTAACGCGCATATTTTCCACTTTGGTTTCATGTTCTTAATAATAATTTTCTTTTGTTGTGAAATAATGTTATAATAAGTTTGATTTTGCTATCTATATAATATAACAAAATTTCACATAAAGCTCTGCTTTACTTAAAGTAGATACTTATAGAATAAATTGTAATACAGTGCATGAGAAACTAGTACCTATTTAAAAAAATATATTTTGTAATGAACATACGTGTATTGTATTAAATTGGAATGGGAGTCACGATCTTCAATAATGAGAAATCGACTTGCGAAGGGTATTGGATAACTATCGAAATGTATTAAAGAATAATATGACGACTTCTTCAAACTTTGCATATGTACCTTGTGGTTTAATAAACATTTTTTTATATTTGTTATTAGTGTAAATAAATATATTTATATTGCATAACAATAATAAATGTGATTTTTTTAACCAATTTTGGGTTTATAAATTAATTTGTAATGATTGTAACTTTTTCATGTAGGGAAAACTTCTAGAATTTTAACATTAGAATTAAGGAACATCTACGATATTTATATAATAATATTTATTCAGAATTTGCAAACCATATTTTGGAAACAAGTCATTCTTTTGATATTTATAAAGGTCTAACATTTTTACAAGTTTTTATAAGTTTTAAAGCTCTTAAAAAAATATGTGTAATTCTTGAAGATAATATCTAGACACTGCCTGCGCCGAAACTCAAATTATATAAAATACCCTCGATTGAAAAGAATCGCAAAGTATGCTCCAAAAATTATTATAAACACGTTTGTTTCAGTAATTTTACAAGTTATATGTATTAAAATAATTCACAGTGTTTCTTTAAATGCTGTTTAAGACACGCCGAGAGGCGTTTAATGCCCGCGAGGTTTTTGCTCCATTTTAAACGAGTCGTGTTTTATTAAACATTTTCGCAATTTTCGCATCGATTTTGTCGCTGTAAATGTTAGCGCTCTCCTCTAACATTCGTAATTTCGTATCTCTCCATCTTCTTCTTTTCGAGCCCGGTTGCAGAGCCTTAATCATCTTTCATAGAACAATATTGAGCAAAAATAACACTTCCAAAAACCCTATATCAAATGACTTGTATAAATCCTGTGCTCAAAAAGACCATCCACACAGCATCTCAGATAACATAGGCTCTAATGGAAATTATGTTCCTTTTAAATAAACATAGATAAAATGAACAAAAACTTATGTCACCCTAAATAACTTGAATTCGCTATTAAAAAATCTGTAATTTGTAAGAACAGACCTTCAAAATAGGCCAAACAACTAAAACAACGAGTACATAATGAAATACATCTCAATATTATGATCAGGAGTGCAGGAAGCAATTATTACTATTGGTTAAAAAATGATTGCAGGTACCAACGAAAGTACCTGCCTGAAGCAACAATTAGTCGACCATCCCCAAGCCCCAATCCTTAGTTTCTGTATAATATATATACCTAGGAAGTCACGGTGCCCGAGCAACTCTGTCACCTCCAGCACTCTCCTGCACTCCGAGTCCGGTGTCTATATTATAGTATAGCAACAACTCTTATCCGGTGAGGGCACCAAGCACGCAGGCAATAAACCCAAATGCCATGTTAATCGGTAACCGCATTTCCTTTCCCTGGGATATCCGATTTCGTCACACAAAAAACACCTTTTGGGATCAAACTCCCCAACACAAAAAATGCATTGAAATTACACCACTTCACAAAAAAGGAAAAATTGACAACACACCCTTAAATTTACCAACGTCAAAAAGGAACCAGTTTTTAAAACAGTGCCAAAATTCTTTCTTACAAAGATATAGATGCGACAAAATCAGAAATATTCCAGCAGTAAAATAAAGACACATGTTAAAAAGCGCATTAAATTTGCATTATAACATTTTTAGGGCTGTGATTTGGTCGAGAACTTTTCTAAAAGTTCTGTGGCTTGACAGGTTTAAATTAATCGAATTTTCTGGGGTTGTAGATCTTGATAGGATAGAGGTCATGTGACTAGATACCGGGGGACCCTGTTGTTTCTGACCACAGTTTTGGCAAATCTTCAAGGATTGCCTACCAATTTCACATGGTTCACAGGCCAAGCGGATACAAGAACGCTAAATAATAAAGAGTAGTGCACTATCATTGGGTAAGAAATTTCGAATTTATTTCAAATCCATGTTTCTAAACAGAAAAATAAGTTAGCTTACTTGTTTTAGAATTTGTCTTTTTCAAATTGATTTCACGATTTTATTGCGAATAATCATAATATAATAATAATCACAATACTATTTTCAAATTCTGAATCAAATTTAGAAAAAATGATTAAATTTTCAAAATCTGAATCAAATTTAGAGAAAATGATTAAGGTAGTTAAAATTTTTTCAGATGATATTAAAATGACTTTTGGTTTAGATAAATGTAAAACTATCCATATAGAGAAAGGCAAAATTGTAGATGGAGACGAGGGTATATTTAGAAATTTCATAATTCAAAGTATGAAAGGGGATGAGGTTTATAAATATTTAGGATACCCGCAATCGAATAGATTAGATCACACTAGTATTAAAAATGATATTAGGATTAAATTTCAAACTAGGATCAGAAATTTTTTTAAATGCAATCTATCTGCTAAAAATTTAGTAAAAGCAATAAATACTTGGGCAATACCTCTACTAACGTACTCATTTTGCATAATTAAATGGTCCAATACAGATTTAGATATTTTAGAACGATTAATTAGAACTACGTTAACAAAATTTAATTGCCATCATCCAAATTCAGCTATAGAACGAATTAATTTACCTAGAAATTTAGGAGGTAGAGGTGTAGTTAAAATAACATCTTTGAAACACAATCAGGTAGAAATGCTTAGAATTTTTTTCCATAGGAAAGCTAATAGCTCAGAAATGCACAAAATAATTTGCAAGGCAGATAGAAATATTACACCTTTAAATTTATATGACGAGAATGCCAACATTCTTATAAATACTATCCAGGAATTATTAGATTCCTGGTCAAATAAAATTATTCACGCAAAACACTTCAATTATCTCAACCAAACGTATGTTGACAAACTTTCGTCAAACAAATGGTTGAGTATTGGAGAGTTGAGCGCAGAAATAGAAGGATTTATGCTTGCCATTCAAGATAGAGTCATTAATACTAAAAATTATAGAAAGCATATAATCAAAGATATAAATCAAATTGATGATTTATGTAGAAAATGTTTGGCTGTTCCCGAAACTATAGAACATATTATATCGGGATGTTCTATATTAGCGCCTTCCGAGTATACATTTAGGCACAATCAGGTTTTAAAAATAATTCACCAAAGTTTGGTAATTAAACATAACTTGATTGACTGCCGTAATATAGTACCATATTATGAATATGAACCAAATTCATTTTTAGAAAATGAATTTTATAAAATATATTATGATAAAACTATACTAACAGACAGAACAATTAGTCATAATAGACCTGATATAGTTTTACATGACAAAATAAAAAAAATAACTTATATAATTGATGTAGCTATTCCAAATTCCTGTAATATTCAAAAAACTATTTCTGAAAAAATAAGAAAATACACAGATTTAGGAAATGAGATTAAAAGAATTTGGCATTCTCGGACTAAAAAAATATTGCCATTTGTTATTTCGGCCACTGGCATAATACCTAGGAATCTGATTCAAAATTTAAGCATATTAGATTTGTCAAATAATTTGTATATAAAAATGCAAAAATCAGTCATTTCAAATACATGTAGGATTACAAAGGATTTTTTAAATATTTATATTGAGGGATCAGTAGGATTTATAGGATCAATTAGAAATGCCACAGAGCCGAACCCTCTGATATGAAAATATCTGGAGTCGGTGAATTATATTCCCATTTGGTCTCTAGTAGGTTGACATGTTGTTCTTGTATTGTTTTGTATTTATAATACTTATATAGTGCAATTGCATAGCGTGGGTTGAGTAGATGATCATTTGGGGAAGTGTGTGAAAGGGTTTAGTTTTTCCTTCTTTTTTTCCTTCTTTTTTTCCTTCTTTTTTTCCTTTTTTTTTTTTATTTTTTTTTGGGGAAAATTTAACCCGGACATTTAAATCTGATGCGTATAATCATGTCTCTATCATGTAATTAACTGAGCTTAGTTATTACTTTGGTAATATACGTAGGACAATACGTACATGTAGGACAATCTTGTAAATTATCAGTTGGATTAATGTTGATTGACTATCATTTTTTATTTTTTATTGGATCAAGATTCACTGGTATGTATTATTGTGACAATTATAATACGGTCTCAGCTACAATTGTGTTATAAATAGATTACCTACCATTAGTGGCAGTCCTTTACTCAGGTCAATGGGTCAAACAAATGGGGACCAGTGGATTTAACATACTCTCAAATGATTGAGAAAGTGCAAAAGAAGTTTCTGAGATATTTATATCTTAGAGACTTTGGATATTATCCCTGGTTATATCCATCAGCCTTTTTGTCCGGCATGCTGGGTATGATAGCCTCGCCGAAAGAAAGAAAACTGCTTTGCTGACAACAGCATATAAACTTTTAAACGGTAACATCTGTATTCCCGATATATTACAAAAAATTGAGTTTTATGCCCCCGACAACTTCACAAGAGCGCGCAGACACAGAACTTTTGTTGTTCCGTGATATAGATATTTTTATACTAAATATTCATCAATTCAAAAACGCTATTATTACTTAATAAAATAAAATGTATGTTTATTATTGATTATGTATAACTGTAAATGTGCATTTAAAATAAATAAATAAATAAAAAAACACCTCCCAAAATTATAACATTTATTTATTTATTATTATTTAAACGCCCGTACATAGGGCTATTACATACATAATACAGGTGTATCGAACATTTACAAACATAATAGTAAAACAAATTATATTGCAAATCAAAACAAACTGGTATTATTTATTAACTTGTATTTTAAAAGCACCGCGGGATAGCGGGCGGGGGCAAGTAGTGGCATCTAACGTTTTAAATGGAAGCTTTCTTTTCCACGCACTATGATTGGCTGGTCAATTTACGAAATGTCCCAATATCATGTTTCTGTCTCATTACGCGCCATACAATAAACGAAATGGCATTACATCGCCTAATAAAAATGTTTTCGGTTTTTGAAGACAGTTTGGGTCACTGCCGTGAGGGAGAGAGCGTGATGAAATTATGCGTTTAAACGAGATGGTTTAATAAACGTAGGTTGATTTTGCATATTGTAGGCTTGTCGCATTAAATAATTTACTATATTAAATTGTAATTTGACTCTCATACTCGTGAAGTACCCACGTGAAATGTATATTATCGTATTTAATCTGATACTGTATCATAATAATACTTACAACAATAATACTTCTTGGCAGTCAAACGTCAAAAATTATCTCCAGTTCAAATAATAAAATAAACTTACATACAGTAAATCTGAACACCAAAACTATACACGAGATTAAAAGTGCTAACTTTGGTTAAGTAAAGTGTTAAAAACTCCGTTTTAGTGTATATTACCAATAAAACAAAAACAATACCGTGCAAACGTCAAAACATTATTTCCAGTTCAAATATTAAAACTTACTTACAGCAAATCTGAACATTAAAACTGTACACCAGATTAAACAGTGCTAACTTTAGTTAAGTAAACTGTTAAAATCTTTTTTTTAGTGTTTATCACCAATAAAACAAAAACAATACACTTCTTGACAGGTACAGAACCTACGAACTACCTATCTTAAACTTGTGACAGTGAAGCTCAACCAGTGGCTCTGAAATAAAGTTTTAAATTTTATTTAACAAAAAATTGATAAAAATTAAAAACTTAATTTTCGCAATGGACGTCCAGTCATTTATCGCCAACGCAGAAAGGGCGGTCAACGCAATTAAGAAGGTACTTCTTGACCCCAGCAATAAATTTAACAAGGAACAAATTGCAAAAATCACTCCGATATCATGCGAAATCTTAGCCGCAATTGGCAGCATGTCGGCAGCGGTAGCTGCCAAAACCGGCACCTTAGAAGGTAAACTGCAGGCATACAAAGAAATGCTAAAAAATACTCCACCTCAAAACACGTCACCCGTGAACAATGTAACCGACATCTGTGAGATGCTAACTGAGTTGGAGGAAAGGAAGTCTAGATCTAAGAACATTATACTATTTAACATCCCCGAGAGCAATTCCCAGTCAACTGCAACGAGAATCACTGAAGATATAGAAGTAAGAATCGTGGCTCCCTTATCAGGCACAAGGGCCCCTCTTTTCTGATAAGGTATACATGACCAGAAACGACCTCTAATTTAATATTTTGTAAAATATATGTGTATATTATGTAACTCATATTTTTTTATATTACAATAAAAAAAAAAAAATAAAAAAAAATATACAAAAGGTTTCATCTTCCCTGGAGGGTTTCGAAAACACCTTTAATCCAAATGAAAGATCCACCGTTTGGGAATCAAGAAACCTGACCAAACCAGGCCCATTAAGATCGAATTCAAAGATTCAACAACTTCCAAATCCATTCTGATGAACAGAACAAAGTTGAAGAACGGTGTAAAAGCAGCAAATGACCTCACTAGTCTCCAAAGAAGTGAACTAGAATCGAGACTAAAAAACGGCGAAACTAACATAACTATTAAATATGTCAATTCAATACCAAAAATCGTTAAGGCTCAAACAAAAAACTATCAAAATCCAGCACACTGAACCTTTACTATCAAAATGTACGTGGACTGCGAACAAAACTAGATAACTTCAGAATTTGTATACCATCAGTGATATGTGAAGCCGTGGTACTGACTGAAACGTGGTTAGATCCGTCCATCAACTCTTCCGAACTAGGATTATCATCATATAATGTTTACAGGAATGACAGAAATCTTGCTACCAGTTCTAAATCAAGAGGAGGTGGTGTCCTCGTCGCAATTAAAAAGAAATTTACTTCAAGGAAATTAAACACAAAAAACACTAACGTTGAACAATTGTTTATATTGGTGAAATGTAAAAGTGAGAAAATAATAATTAGTTCTGTATACATACCCCCCTCGGCCAACATTGTTGTCTTCAAAAACCATTATGAGGACGTAGAAATAATTAAAACAAAATATCCTGATGCCAAATTTATAGCCGTGGGTGATTACAATCTTCCAAATGTAAATTGGAATTTGCACGACCCCAAATTGTCGAATACTTGTAATACAACTATCTCGGAAAGTGAAAGAGTAATACTCGACATGTCAATATATTTAAACTTAACTCAACATAATCTTGTCAGAAATATTAACAATCGTGTTCTGGATCTCGTATTCTTCAATTCTCAATGTATCAAAGTGAGTAAGGCCATAGAAGTTGTCATACCCCCTGACGTCCATCATCTTCCACTAAATATTTGTATAACAAACTTTGGCGAAAAAACTCTGAAGTCTACGAGATCATGCTATAATTTCAAAAAGGCAGATTATTCGGGTATGTGTGACTCTCTTGCATTGGTTGACTGGTCTTTCTTAGATAGTGATGATTTAAATCATAACACTGAACAGTTCTACTTAATTCTCAGTAATAATATAAATCGCTATGTCCCTTACACTCAATATAAGGAATCTAAATATCCAGTCTGGTTTAATAAAGATTTGATGAATTTAATTAGACGTAAAAAAACAGCTCACAAACTGTATAAGGATCACGGAACATCAAAGTTGTATATAGAATTCTGTAAAATTAGGAGTGATTGTAATAAACTATCAAGGGCGTGTTATAACGACTATATTAAGCAGACAGAGAATGACATTTTTAATAATATAAAACGTTTTTGGCGATTCAGTAAAACATTAAGAATGTGGTGACTCTGATATACCAAATACTATGTTTTTTTTTTTTTTTTTTTTTTTTTTTTATTTTAACTTTATGAGTAAAACCTCAAATTGTAATATTTAATTAAACGAAGACAATATAAGCGAAAGTCAGTCGAAACTCTGAGAACAGAAAAATCAGAAAAAGATATTGACACCGCTGGGACTTGAACCCAGGACCTCTTGCTTTCCGGGCAAACGCGCTAACCACTGCGCCACCGTGCCGATATCCATTTCGGTCATTTTTAACTGTATCATACTTCGACTAAGAACCGCCCACATTATCTTCATTCTCTTAACGCATATATTATTGGCAACTATCTTTATGTATGATTGCAAGATTCAAACCCGAACTAAATGCTCTCTAGATAGTGTCTGGATAAATCTTTATCCATTTTATTTTCATATGCGACATCTATTGACTTTTCTGCAAGTCTAGGATGAATATTTTTATTTTTATTTTAACTTTATGAGTAAAACCTCAAATTGTAATATTTAATTAAACGAAGACAATATAAGCGAAAGTCAGTCGAAACTCTGAGAACAGAAAAATCAGAAAAAGATATTGACACCGCTGGGACTTGAACCCAGGACCTCTTGCTTTCCGGGCAAACGCGCTAACCACTGCGCCACCGTGCCGATATCCATTTCGGTCATTTTTAACTGTATCATACTTCGACTAAGAACCGCCCACATTATCTTCATTCTCTTAACGCATATATTATTGGCAACTATCTTTATGTATGATTGCAAGATTCAAACCCGAACTAAATGCTCTCTAGATAGTGTCTGGATAAATCTTTATCCATTTTATTTTCATATGCGACATCTATTGACTTTTCTGCAAGTCTAGGATGAATATTTTTATTTTTATTTTAACTTTATGAGTAAAACCTCAAATTGTAATATTTAATTAAACGAAGACAATATAAGCGAAAGTCAGTCGAAACTCTGAGAACAGAAAAATCAGAAAAAGATATTGACACCGCTGGGACTTGAACCCAGGACCTCTTGCTTTCCGGGCAAACGCGCTAACCACTGCGCCACCGTGCCGATATCCATTTCGGTCATTTTTAACTGTATCATACTTTTTTCGACTGACTTTCGCTTATATTGTCTTCGTTTAATTAAATATTACAATTTGAGGTTTTACTCATAAAGTTAAAATAAAAATAAAAATATTCATCCTAGACTTGCAGAAAAGTCAATAGATGTCGCATATGAAAATAAAATGGATAAAGATTTATCCAGACACTATCTAGAGAGCATTTAGTTCGGGTTTGAATCTTGCAATCATACATAAAGATAGTTGCCAATAATATATGCGTTAAGAGAATGAAGATAATGTGGGCGGTTCTTAGTCGAAGTATGATACAGTTAAAAATGACCGAAATGGATATCGGCACGGTGGCGCAGTGGTTAGCGCGTTTGCCCGGAAAGCAAGAGGTCCTGGGTTCAAGTCCCAGCGGTGTCAATATCTTTTTCTGATTTTTCTGTTCTCAGAGTTTCGACTGACTTTCGCTTATATTGTCTTCGTTTAATTAAATATTACAATTTGAGGTTTTACTCATAAAGTTAAAATAAAAATAAAAATATTCATCCTAGACTTGCAGAAAAGTCAATAGATGTCGCATATGAAAATAAAATGGATAAAGATTTATCCAGACACTATCTAGAGAGCATTTAGTTCGGGTTTGAATCTTGCAATCATACATAAAGATAGTTGCCAATAATATATGCGTTAAGAGAATGAAGATAATGTGGGCGGTTCTTAGTCGAAGTATGATACAGTTAAAAATGACCGAAATGGATATCGGCACGGTGGCGCAGTGGTTAGCGCGTTTGCCCGGAAAGCAAGAGGTCCTGGGTTCAAGTCCCAGCGGTGTCAATATCTTTTTCTGATTTTTCTGTTCTCAGAGTTTCGACTGACTTTCGCTTATATTGTCTTCGTTTAATTAAACAAATACTATGTATTTTGAAGACAGAAAGGCTGATGGCATCAAAAATATTGTCGATCTATTTGCAGACTTCTTCAAGAACGTTTACGATAAAAGTCAACCCAATCAGTTCTCCTTACCTAACTATACTCCCAGTTTCAATATAAACCTGTCACATGTGCACATTGAACTAAACGAAATTATAAAACATATTAAACTTCTAGATCCCTAAAAAAATGCCGGTCCTGACAACATTCCACCATTACTCTTACAGAAGTGTGTCACCGTTCTCGCTTATCCCCTGTACACACTATTTAGTCATTCTTTGTCGAAAGGTATATTTCCTGATCTATGGAAACATAGTTATATAACACCTATCTTAAAAAAGGGGATAAAAATGAAGTAACTAATTATAGACCTATATGCATACTGTCAACAATTCCAAAACTGTTTGAAAAACTGATTCTGGATAAAATAACTAGCTCATTTAAAGAAAGTATATATCCTGAACAGCATGGTTTTATAACCGGCAAATCAACACTAACTAACCACATTCTGTATCAAAATTTCATTTCCAATGCAATGGCGAAGAAGCTTCAAGTTGACTAAATCTACACAGACTTCAGCAAGGCGTTCGACAAGGTTTGTCACGCTATTCTTGTAGAAAAACTGTTTAAAGCTGGAGTTCGTGGAAATATGTTGCATTGGTTTATAAGCTATCTTTCAAACAGAAAACTTAGTGTAAAATTAAAAGGGGAATCATCATATGTTTTTTTTGCATCCAGTGGTGTTCCGCAAGGTTCCCATATCGGACCTATATTATTTATCTTTTTTGTGAATGACATATGTAATATATTTAAAGATATCGACGTACTTATGTTCGCAGATGATTTGAAACTTTATAAAGCAATTCGAAGCCTGGACGACTGTTATATTCTCTCAGCAAACTTATCCAAATTAGTCGAGTGGTGTAGCGATAACAAGCTATACCTTAATGTTAATAAATGTATAACAATGAGATTTTTTAAAATAAAAAATCCAATTCTTTTTAATTACACAATCAATAACTTCATTCTCGAATCTGTTTCCGAAATTAATGACTTAGGTGTTACTTTTGACACCAAACTTAGCTTCATACCACACATTGAAAATATCTCAAAGAAGGGTTTAAAAATGTTAGGTTTTGTAATAAGAGTGGCTAAAGATTTTACCGACATTAAAACATTAAAACTTCTATACACATCACTAGTGAGGAGTCAGGTTGAATATAACTCAACTGTGTGGTCTCCTCACTATGACATGCATTCTCAAACAATAGAAAGAATACAAAAAAAATTCCTAAGCTTTTTAAATTATAAACTAAAAATACCAAAAGAACAATTGAACTACACTTATCTATTGCGATTATCTAATCTATTAAACTTGAGTGATAGAAGAAATATTTTCGATCTAGTTTTTTTATTTAAAATCTTACGTAATACAATTGACAGCCCCGAATTCTTGGCGCTCATAAATTTTAATGTGCCGGCGAGAAACACAAGGTCAGTACTACCATTTTACTGTGGTAATACTACGACCAGGGCACAATTCAATATACCACTACACAGAATCCAACACTTGGGCAATATGTATTCGCACATAGATGTATGGAATATGTCACTGACACAATTTAAAAATGAAATAATGAAATCATTTATCCGAGATACAAGTACTCACTAAGGAATTCTTTGGTAAATTTAATAAACTACTCGTTCATCGACAAATTTGCTAAACTATCTCTACCTATCCTATTAATGTAATTAAATGTAATGTCTTAGTAAAATCATTGTAATATGTATTATAAACCATCATAACCTGTAGTATTATTTAGTTATATTTAAAAAAAAAATATTTAAATTTCACTATAATAGTAAAATCCAAATTGGAGTTCTGAACCCCTGCAACTTGCAGAGGTACTGGAGGTACCATCGATGTAGCGGTTTGCCACTTTGCGAAACTAATACTTACGTTTCATTAGACATGGTTAATGTTGCAATTTTGTAAACCTCTGATCACCTTACTTTAAAATTTTTGTTATTTGTATTTTTATATCATGTATGTATTTTTTTAGTAACTTATCGTTATTATATCTTACTGTAATTTAAGTTTTTGTTGCTTATATTTCTATTTAACTTATGTACTTTATTATTTCTATTGTAACTTTATTTATATTATTTCCTTCTCATGTTAAAGATGTACTGCCTTTATTTATTTATGTAAAAGCCCTCTGGGCGTATAATAAAACAAATAAATAAATAAATAATATCATTTTTTTAAATGACCTTCCACTTGGACCCCTATAGCCATCTCTGCATACCATTGATAACTTTTACGCCAATGTAGATGATATTTTTAATAGGCCTCAACTGAAGTATAAAGTTGTAATAATTAAACATTTTAGCAGTACATATGGTTTGATTTTGATTCTGTTTCCTCTAAACTGCTTTCATCAATTTGTCACTAATGTATATACTTTTTCTTCTGTATGACATTTACTTACGTGATCTTACAATTTTTTCGTTTCTTTCTTCTTTCAAGTTTAAATTAGACACTCTGTTAACGAAATACCGCCACTTGTAGGCAACAACTTACAAATTTTGCAAAAAGAGTAGGTGCACCTATGCTAGCGATGCCGTGGCGGCCTTTTACCAGGTGTGTTCATTCATAATTTCCAAATAAAAATTTCGATACTTTGCTACAGAAAACAATGTTTGAATTGAACCGATTGATTTGATCGATTGAACCTTGAAATCTTGCGCGCGTCTTGAAACACCGGTCAGAAAAACACACAAAAAAATAAAAATAAGGCGAAAGAAAATGTGTTTCAAATAGGAATACCTAAAACAAGTAATCGAAAACAATATTATTGCGACAAAGAAACATGACTTCTTATTTATTTCTATTTTCTCACACCTTTTCCTTTCACAAAAATATTAACCTTCTTCAATGAATGAAAAAAAACGATTAAGAATTAGTGGCGCAGGATTTTTAATTGAATTTGTTTCCTTAAAATCTTTGAAAATATTCTGGGCATGCAGGACCCTAAATTATGGGATGATTGATGATATTATCAGAAAGTACTAAGGTCAGACAATAGCAAAGTTAGTTTATTCACAACTAAATCAATCACCAACCGTTGAAATTCTTTAGATCTTGTTTATTCAAACTTTTTTGTATTTTTTTCACACTTCCGTTTAATGTCAAAATTAACGTGCAGATCTAAAAAAAATAACAGTGTGGTTCGAAAGTACTTGGAATTAAATGCCCCGTTTTATTATGTCTTTCAGTTTGGGAGGCGGAAATGGGTACCGCCGCCCCGGGAACCTTTATTGGATAACCAACACCTCAGCCATAGGTCACCCCAAGTGGTTCGCTACGTTTGGTGATTTAGCAGGAGTGCCCGGGTTCATGGGGTGAGATTTGTTTAGGTCTAGGAGGCGGATGACCAGGACACACTGAACCCCAGTTTCCTACCCACCCCTTAAACCCTTTTCCTTCCCAGAACTCTCCCCTCCTTCCTTTCCCTAAAAAACCCCTCCACACAGCATCCCCAAAGATGGCTTAGGCCCTCAGGGAAATTATTTTCCTCAGGGCATCCTGTGTGGAGCTCATGTAAAAAAAAAAAATTCTAAATCTTCAATGATATCGGTCCGAGAGACTTTACTGCTGAACAAATACAAATAATAAATTGAATCATAGGTTAAGCACAGGCAACAAGCGTAGTTGTCGGGTCGAAATTAAAAGAACTTCACGACCTCAATGTAATACCCCGATTTGCACCATTCTTACAAGTAACTCGCTCATGCATGCTCTAAAAGTAGACATCTGTGGTATACCTCTAACCGCATTTTTAACGCGTCCACCAATCTAAAATCCTATTTCTTTACCTGTTTAGTGTTTGTACAGAAGTCGTTAAAAGTTAAACATAGCTTTCAAAGTTATCTAGGTACATAGTCAAATTGGTCGGTCTTAAATTCATTCGGTAAGAATTAGTAGATATGTAAGTAAATTTTAAGTTAGGTGGATAACAGAAGATTAATGTAGGGACAGGCTCGTCCTAGTGATGGCAGTATTCATATCTATTTGGTAATGGATATCATGATTATGCATTGTAAAAAAAATATAAGTGGACAAAACAAATGTCTTATTAAAAAACATTATAAATTACCTGCCGTAGTTCGAAATATTGGTCATTTAAAATTTCAACGCCAGTAATATGAATTTTTATCGGAGAGGGTAATTCTTAACATCATTTTAATATTTTAAGTGAAAACTTCTTTAGCACCGTTGTGATTTAAAACTTAATGAAACGGAATCGAGCGACACTAAAAAGAGACAAACACATACATCTACAGGATTTAGCCTGCAGGGAAGCAGACAGCAATAAAATAGTTATTTTAATCACGAGTAGGTACTCGGTTTCAATATAGTACGATAAATCCACGGTCAGATGCAAGTCCAATTTACCGTAGTGGTATAAAACGCCTGATAAACCTTTGCAGACATTCAGCCGACCAGGGATCGATCCTAATAAATCCAAAAAATATATATAAATCTGTATTTTTGGAAAATCAATATCCAATCTTCAAGCCACTCCAAAATGAACAGGCAAAAGAACGTACAAAAGAAAGCGACATCTAGCGACTCCGGAGAAGAAACCACAAAGAACTCTAATAAGATGTCCAAATGTACAGTAAAAGGTGCAATGGAATTCGACGACAAAAATACGGAAAACATTATCCTTCACACTGATAAACAAAGTGCTTCATAGTCTCCCCACTCTTGCCTACTTTAGTTTTCTGAAGGTTTCACTTCTACCGCATGTGAATTACCCACTTTGATTTTTTGTTTATCTTTGGGAGGTGACAGAGGCCATTTCGAGTGTTTCAACGTTTGGATCTAAGTTTATTTTCCTTGATAGCCTATTTTAAAGTCTGAATTCCAAAACTTAGAAGTGCCCCTGTGAAGCATTAAAAATAATTTTTATAAACTATCTTAATTTGGTACATACGGCTGAAACGCACCGTATCTAAATTACAAACTTTTTTGTAATATGAATGCGAATTCCTTGGGAAGCAGTGGCATGTCGTGGTGTTTTTCGTTTCTTATTTTACAGAACAGCACAATTCATTACAGTTTGTGTTTTGGAAACTGGCTTTTTTGAAAACCCTTTAAGGAAAGTTTTAATAAAAATTTCAAAATTGAAAATAAACCTTCACGAATGTTTAATAAACTCGAGATATTGTAATTGTCTGATTTTGTGAAGTAAAAGATATTTAAAAAACAAAAGTTGTCAGAGAAACTCAGAATATTGCTTTTGAAAGAAAAACTTGAAAACTACATCTGACAAACAATTTTAGAATAGAAATGCGCCTTTCAAATATAGAATTATTAATTAATTGATTAAAATAAAATTTTACCTAATTGGTCTGAATTGTTCCCACGATCAGTTCCAATTTTTATAACAACAATTAAATAAATACAAAGCAAATCCACGTTCTCTTTTTTTAATAATACAGGAATTTGGAATAACGACATCAATGATATAAGTTTTGTTTTTAATTTTGTCATGTAAAAGTATGTCAGGTCTATAATTTTTTTTAATTGCTTACTTAAAAATATTTTTTTGTTTTTAATATTCTAGTTTACGTCAGTTAGTTTTATGTTTCTAAATACTTATCCGTGAATATTGATAATTGGTCTGTTTTTTGTCATCCTCTTACGTATTATATTACAAAGACTGTTATTGTTACTTAAATAAACAAATATATATATACAGGGTGTCCGGTGGCAGAATTAGGTTTTAAATTTCGAATTTCTCTGTAACGGCTAAGCGGACGAGCGGGGAGGGGGGCGCGTAGCTTTGTCGTTCATGCGGATTATTTAGTCACGATCTGTCATGGTATCGCGGTGGGCGGGAGAGTAGCTTGCGTTCATAATCGGAGCCTATTTCAAGGCTAACGATTCGTATGCAATTGCGCGTCGAAGATTTAGTACGCGTTACAGTATCCGACGTTTACGTGATGCCCCAAGAAAAGATTTGATTCGATCATGTGTCCGGAGGTTCCGGGCAACATGTTCGGCGGCAAACGACTCACGGCCGAGGCCTAGGAGGACGTCTAGAACAAATGAAAACATCGAACTCGTCACGAACAGTTTGCGCGATAATCCGCGTCAGTCCGTGCGCAAGAGAGCGGCTATCCTAGGGCTTCCAAAAACTATTGTGCACGAAATATTGAAGAAGGACCTTAAATTTCATCACTTTAAGATTCAAATTGTGCAAGCGCTTAAACCTAATAATTACAATTTACGTAAAATTTCCTACGAGACAATGTTAGAGTGATTTCGTACGGTAAACACTATCTTTTGGAGTGATGAAGCCCATTTTCATTTAAATGGAAGAGTAAATAGGGAACGTACCCATACTACGTGACCAACTTTTTGCAATTTTTAACCCCCCCCCCCCCCCGGTGACCAAAATCCTAAGCAACCCGCCGCTCATTTGTATGGAGCGTGACATTTTGAAGACCCCCCCCCCCTAAACGTGTCACGTAGTATGGGTACGTTCCCTAAGCAGAATTGTCGTTATTGGTCACCTAAAGAACAGAACCCACGTTTAAAACATCAACAGCCACTTCACAGTCCCAAAGTGACGGTTTGGTGTGCATTGTCTAGCTGTGGAATAATCGGACCTTATTTTTTTGAAAATCATCGAAGGCAAGCCATTACTGTGAACGGGGTTTCTTATCGGGGCATGCTTAACGATTATTTTTTGCTAAAAATGGGAGAACATCCTGCCTCCAATTCACACGCATGGTTCCAGCAAGATGGCGCCACGCCTCATACTGCTAGAGAGACGATGGCGCTACTTCGTGATTTGTTCCCTAAAAAAATGATTAGCAGTTTCGGTGACATCCCCTGGCCAAGGGGGTCATTAGATCTCACTCCTATGAACTTTTTTATGTGGGGGTACCTCAAAAGTAAAGTGTATGAAACCGACCCCGCGACCATCTCTGCACTAAAAGAAAATATCATTCGCGAAGTTAATGGTATCCCGATGTCACTTCTCCAGCGAGTGGCACGAAATACTGGGGCCAGATTCCAAGAGTGTATCCGACGTGATGGTCTACATTTAGACGAAATAATTTTTAAGAAATAAAATCCGCACTTCTCCTCTTTGTAACAGTTATTGAAATAAATGTATATCATAAGCAGTTTATTTTTTATTTAAGTTTTAAATTCTAATTCTCCCACGGGACACCCTGTACATATACATATATGCACACATATATACGAGTAATATTGCCAATTATTTTCGTACTTTTTGATATTTAATTGATTTCTCGTTTTTTGTTTGTTTGAATGTTTGTCTGTTTGCTTTTTGGACATGTTTTGTATGATTTTCTAAAATATTTTTTGGCGTATATATTTTTTAATAGTGGAATAAAGCACGAGACGCCCATAGTTGTGTTGTAACACAGCACACCTCTCTGCGGCGGCGATACGCTGCTCGCTCTAATGTCATTAAAGTTAACTATATTGTTACGATTTGAATGGCGTCTGGTTGACATGAGGACAAACAAGCAAAGGTGTGATGAATCACGACCATTTGTCATCCTTAAGGTGACGCAGGAGCTGTGAGCTGTGAGCTGTGTCCTCGTCTCGCTGAGCGCTGGGCTCTTTTATAAAGACATCCTTGCCAATCTTGTACGAAAATCTCTGCTGTGTCTGATGTCTACTGTTTGAAAGGACGTTAGAAAGATAAGAAAGCCTCCAATTTCTGCAGGTATATCTATGGTCGTGTTCGAACTATTAGCAACCAAAGGTGTTAAGAATAGTGACATCTATGAGATAAATACTGTAGTTAATCACATTGATTTAATCTTGATTAGCTTATTAAGAGAGTATGAATGCTAGAGACCTCTGGATGAATTTTATGGAAGCTATTGTTACTGACTAACTAAAATAGACCACGTGGCCCAGTAGGTGTCTAGTACCAGTGTTATTGTTATTATCGTATTTTTAATAGTCTGAAAGACGGTATTTTTACAGTTTTTAGCAGTATAAAATGCTATTTAAAATATTTCCCTCTCTCGCATTAATCGATACTTAGAGTACAGTCCCTTTACTGCCCAGGCGGGGTCCGGGCCAAAATTAGTTACAAAAAGTGTTGATTTCATTGTTACTCAAAAGTGTTTGTAAATAAAACGACTCTGAATTAAAAAAGTGTTTTACAATAAAAAAGTCCACCACCCCAGATGAAATGAAGTGAGTTGACAAAAGGTTTATAAATACATGGGTTTCTTACGGATTTTTTAAACTTTTTGTGAAAGTTCGCTGTGTGTAAGCTGCGGAAGACCTCGGCAGATCTTAACGCCGATACAAATGCAATGCGACTTCTATGTTTAGATATATATATATATATATATATATCTAAACATAGAAGAATAAAAGAAAACTTAGATATTTTTATGCTTTATTTTATAGGAAATTCTTGATCTCCTGAATAAATAATTATATTATATATATATATATATATATATATATATATATAGGTTTATGTTACGGCATTTAGTGGCTCAAAGCGTCCTTTAATTACCGGAACTTCTTGATCATTTCGACTTACTGGCTCATTTGGGCACTTAGTGGCTCATCGTTTTTTTTTTTTTAAGTCCATCATATCAAACTCGATGAGACGAGTCGAACGGTGTAAAAAAAATTTTTGAGTGAATAAATGACATTTTTACGTGGACCGTTAATGCTCCGGAATGCGTTTTTTATCAGTAAATATTCATCCATACTTAGAACATCAATTGGGTACACTTTTTATCGCATCTATAACATCACGGCATGCGACGTTGCCGGATGTTCTCGTCATACAATATCATTCAAACTCCAAGTCGTTTATCAATGCTTTGCGATATTGAACTCAATGGTTAAATTCCTCAAAATCTATTATCGCATGACATTGCTATGTCAGATTGAATCTTTTGCGATATGTTATATGTTTGCCGGTATGTTATGTTGTATTCTATCTACATAGGTAGCTACTGTCAAGCGCTCGCTGTGGACTGTTAGTTGTTTTAGAAGAACAGACATTATATTATACGAGTAATATTTAGCGGCTATTCGCGCGCTTTTTTAAAATTGAAGATTGATTTACGAATTGCTTTTATAATATCGTTATTAATTTTGTGTTAATTGTTTTTGTGTTTATTACAAGGTTGATATTATTACGTATTTTAATACACATTTATGTAGTTTTTTCTTTAATAAATAAAATATTTGCTACGTCATTCTGTATTTGTCTTTTGCGTTCTGAAAGCATAGTCAGTTGTAATGTAATGATATCTATACAGGGTTTTCTAAAAATTTCAGAAATATATTAGGTACTCATGTAATATGTTTTTTCATACAGTTATATTATTTTTTTAAAATGTTTTTTTAGTAGAACGTAATTTTTATAATGGATTATATTATCATATTTAAGAAATCTAACAAGTTTTTCATTTTAAAAAATGTTCTGTACCTAGGTAATTACTTTACGCGTGACAATTTTTCAAAAGCATTGTCTCTAGTTGTATTGAAGTAATTAAAATATGTTTTATTGTTGTTTTGGTGTATTTTATAAAAAAAAGTTATGAACAAAAATAAACAATAATTTAAAAATAAATTACAATATACGGCCTACATAGTCCAGGAGTGAGACCCTTGACTCGCAAACCGCAGGTCTCAAATTTTATTTGATTAATTTGTGTTATTTCACAATTAATTCATTTAAAATAATAAATAGTATATTTGCGGCACGTTCCAGAGTGGAAGATACTATCAATATCGCCCTGGTGTAAGTAAGACCACCATTCAAAATTGAAACGTTGCTTGAAAATGGCTTTGGCCGTGTTTGGTGTCCAGATCTGAATCGCCAGGTACTTCCCAACCTTCCTCTTCCCCACCCCCTTCCCCTCCCCACTACCTTCAGCCTCACAACATACCCCAATTGGGGATTCCATGGTGTCACTGGCTCCAGACGGGAGCAGTTGAGATTCTTGTGCGGTATTCACTGTAAAAAAAACTCCACACAGGAGGCCCTTAAGAAAACGATTTCCCTCAAGGCCTATGTCATCTAATATGCTGTGTGGAGGGTCTTTTTGAGGAGAAGAGGGAGTCAACATTGGTCTTGAAGAGACCCATGTTGTAGAAAGGGGAAAACCCAGAGGCCGGCAAATCGTTCCATAGCCGAGCTGTTGAGCACAAAAACGAATCGAAGAAGCGACCAGTTCTCATGATTTTGAATTTGATTTTGAATTTGATTTTAGATTTGATTTTGGATTTAGGGTAGGGTTCAAAAATCTTGATTATTTTGTTTTTACATGAATATCGCACAACGTAGTGGATAGGGGAAGGAGATAGGGAAGAGGAAGGTTGGGAAGTTCCTGACTATTCAGATCTGGTCACCAAACACGGCTAAAGCCATATCACGCAACATTTCAATTCTGAATGGTGGTCTTACACCAGGGCGATACTGAGAGTATCTTCCACTCTGGAAAGTGCTGCAAATATAAAATATATGTATTATTTTTACTAAATAAATTGTCAAATAACACAAATTATAATCCCGCGACCTTCGGAGTGCGAGTCAAGAGCCTTACCGCTGGACTACGCCGATAAATATACAATAGACTAATCATACCTAAGATGACTTGAATAAGGACTAATTGTAAACGAGGTATTCCAATTTGGGAAGCGGGTATGGGTACCGCCGCCCCGGGAACCATTTCTGTATAACCAACACCTCTGCAAGCAGTTTGCTACGTTTGGTGACTAAGCAGGGGTGCCCGGGTTCATGGTATCAGGTTTGTCCAGGACGTGGCGGCGGATAGGTCTGCCCTGCTGCGTGGCGGGCCGGATAAGAGAGTTTGGTTGAGGGAGGCCTTTTGTCCTTTCCAGCCGGACTCTCTCGACCCATCGCCTTGCACCGCATTTGGAGGGATGGAATTTTAGGTTCGTCACTCCTAGACACATTGACCCCAGATTCCTATCCACCCCACATACCTTTTTCCTTCCCAGAACTTCCTATCCTTCCCTTCCTTAAAAAGACCCTCCACACAGCATCCCCTTAGATGACATAGGCCCTGAGGGAAATTATTTTTCTCAGGGCCTCCTATGTGGAGCTACTGTAAAAAAAATGAGATTGCGAACTTCGACTACGAATCCGGAGGTCGCGGGTGAGAGATATATGAATCCATCTCTCCCACTGCATTGCAAGGCGATGGGTTGAAAGAGATTACACATCTGCCCTGATGATGGACACTGCAACGCTGTCCGAAACTTTGGCTAAAGAAGGAGGTATACACGGCATAATACCCCAAAAACTAATAACAAAAATACTTATGGCCGTGAAAATCTAAAATCACCTCTGCGATAGGTCACCCCAAGTCGTTCGCTACGTTTGGTGACTTAGCAGGGGTGCCCGGGTTCATGGGGTGAGGATTATCCGGGTCTTGGCGGCGGATGCATCTCTGCCCACCAGCTGCATGGCAGGATGGATTGGGAGAGAGTGTTGAGGGAGTCCCTTTGATTTCTCCAGCCGTACTCTCTCGGAACATAGCCTTTCACCGCAGTGGGAGGGATAGATTCCTGGACACACTGACTCCCAGATTCCTACCTACCCTTCATCCCTTTTCCTTTTCAGAACTTGCTCTCCTTCCTTTCCTAAAAAGACCCTTCACACAGCATCCCCAAAGATGACATAGGCCCTGTGGGAAATTATTTTCCTCAGGGCCTCCTGTGTTGGCCTAATGTAAAAAAAACAGTCTATCCCGATCCGTCCTGCCATGCAGCTGGTGGGTAGACGCATCCGCCAACAAGACCCGGACAAACCTCATCCCATGAACCCGGACACCCCTGCTAAGTCACCAAACATAGCTTACCACTTGGAGTGACCTATGGCCAGGGCTGGGCAGTATTTGAAAAACTTGTAATTGAAATACGTATTTGAAATACAATAATATACAAATACAATGTATTTGGTAATTGGTATTTCAATTACCTGCTGCTGAGGTATTTTGTAATTTGTATTTCAAATACTTAAGGCTTCAAAATACATTTTCAAATACATTTAGTGATTTTAATAATGATAATTAAAAATAACCACACATAGATAATACATAGACTAAAAACGCTAGAATCCTGTACCTACTATTGTCCTTTGCTATAGGACTCTTTATTAATGATTATTTGTAGTTCTCTTAGGGGGCATACATTAATTATGTGAGCTCAAAAAAGGAGGGGGGGGGGGTCCAGCAAAATCTCACGGTACTTGAAAAGAATAAACGAAGTGGTCCAAATTATCTCACCAAGGGGCGGGGGGAGTCTAGTTTGGAAGAAAAACTGCTCACCTAATTAATGTATGCCCCCTTATAATTGCTTTATAATGTACTGTACTATATTTTTTTTTACTTCATGCTAGTTATTATTATTGTCCTGTGCTATAATAGCACTGTTATTGTACATTTTGTATCATACTTGTCATTGCTTTGTATGGTACACTCTTGTATCATAGTATTAGATTTTTTTTTCATTAACTCCACACAGGAGGCCCTGAGGAAAATAATTTCCCTCAGGGCCTATGTCATCTGGGATGCTGTGTGGAGGGTCTTTTTGAGGAGAGAAAGGAATGAACATTGGTCTTGAAGAGACCCATGTTGTAGGAAGGAGGAAACACAGAGGCCGGCAATCATTCCACAGCCGAGCTGTTGAACACAAGAACGAGTCGAAGAAATGACCCGTTCTCATGTGACAAATGTCAACCGTGTACAATGTGTTTCCCGACTATGCACCGGTGCCGAAAGGATCAATGATGCTAGTTCCTCGGAGCATCTTCCATTGTAATACCGGTAGAACCAGGATAGCATTCCAACTCGACGCCTGTGCTCTAAAGATTGCAATCCGTCTTTTAAGATGGGAGAATCTATTAAACGGACCGCCCGTTTCTGCATAGAGTCGAGGGTATTTTTCAGGTATTTTGGAGCTCCAGACCAGAGGTGGCTGCCAAATTCAACCGTGGGGCGCACTTGTGATTTGTACAGGGTTAGCAGTTGTGTACTATTAAAGTATCTGCGGGCCTTGTACAGTACGCCCAGTTTTTGATCGAGCACTATTGGAATAATTAAATAATGGACTGAATACTAGAAATAAAATATTGGACTGAATACTAGAATGTTTTTAAGTTAACTACTGTAGAGCGCACTTGAAGTGAAATAACACAAAACTTCGCTACACAAATGTCATCCATTTATATATAAAAATGAATCCTTGTTTCCCTTGGTCACGCCATAACTTCAAAATGACTTTACCTATTTCATTCATTTTTTTAAAGTTTTCTTATACTTTTAGAAGGTTCTTACGGAAAGAAAAATTAAGAAAATTACGCAGAAAATGGGATAATTTCAGAAAACTTAACGACTATTTTAACTACGCACGTTTGACAGTTCGCGCGTTAGATGAAAATAAATTTAGCAGGCAGCTGTTTTTTTGTAACCAAAGAATTTTCATTGGATTTTTAAAATTATAGATATTTTAAATAGGTACCTATGTTAGGTACCAGATTTTATTGATTGTTTTTATAATATAGAAAAATGTTCTGGGACTAAATATATGGAACGCGGGAGGGGTTGGCGGGATGGGGGAGCGGAAGAGGGGAGAGGGTAGGCAGGGAAGGTGTACGGGGAATGCAAGAGGGTAAAGGGAAGCGGTAGGGGAACGGGGACGCACGGGAAAGGACATGCAGGGAGAAACAATTTATTTCTTTGAATATTGCAGTGCAACGCATACCGGGAACCAGCTAGTGTTATTATAATAATAATTATTATAATCTAACACCTAAGTCCTATACCACAAATCTTTACAAGTGGAGCGGAGACGAGATGTGTGTCCTTAGCAATATGATTAGTCAATTTTAGCACGTCTCTGTTTCACTATGCTCTGCTTTGCTTCAATGGAAACGCACTCTTAGATATGGGCACTTACGACAATTTATTGCAACCAAAGGTTCTACCTAAACCAAATGTATTTTGTAATTTGTATTTTGTATTTTGTATTTGAAATTTAAAAATGGTTAAAATACTGTATTTTGTATTTCAAATACACGACTTGAAAGTATTTTGTATTTCGTATTTTAAATACATGCGAAAAAGTATTTTGTAATTTGTATTTTAATTACAGTAATGCATGTATTTTGCCCAGCCCTGCCTCTATGGCAAAGGTGTTGGTTATCCAATAATGGTTCTCGGGGCGGCGGTACACATATCCGCCTCCCAGATGAATATTACCACCTAATCTAAACAAGTTAGCAATTAAAACCGAAAACCCAATTTAAGACTATTTATACAATGTAGACTTAAACCACCTGTACAATGTTGGAGTTCATTTTTACAAATTCCTTCAACCAATTAAACAATAATGATTGTCTCTTTCTGATATATTTTTATTTCACACGACAAACAGAGACGGGTATAATTGGAGTGATGTTTCTAAAAATGGTAAATTCAATATTTTACCGGAAATGTCCCAGACGGAATCATCTAGTACCGGCACGCAAATATTTAAGCATTGTAAAAAGATCATATGAAATGCAAAGTGTAAGCGAACGGGATGTAGTCCTTTCCATTAATAACTTAGAAATTGCTTATTATTGCTTGAATTGTCAAGTTACGCCAACGCCCATTTTCAACTTAAGTAAAGTAAAAAAGTAAAAGCGATATTAAGGAAGCTAGCGTGATTCAATTATTATGACACTTCCCTTTTTATTAAAATGCAACTATTACCGATCCGCTACCAGTCCGTGGAATCTTCAGTTTGTAGGCACGGGGTAACGCTATGCGATGCGTGGCGGAGAGGGGGAGGGCTACAGATACTTTGCCGGAATTTGATAGAAATTATTTTATATTAAAAAAACTAGCAATGCAATATACAGTTTTAAAAACAGATCGATAAGCAAATAGTTTTTCTATGATTACCAAAATTATTGAGTATATGGTGTAAAAGACAACTGAGATACAGAGTAAAACTGTTCTTAGTGTAATTATATTACCCCGGTCTAAAAAACTATCGAAAGAAGCGAAGCTAGCCGTCCATAATGGAGTGCTGGTACCTACCCTAATGCTTCGCTGTGAGGCTCGGAACTGGTAGAGAAATGATGAAAGTAGACCGAAATGAATAATAATGATCCGCACATAATGTAAGCCTGATGTAAGCGTAACGAGTAAGATTAAGAAAGAGACGCTTAGATTGGTTGGGCATGTAAAGCAAATGAACGAGAAAAATAGTGTAAGGAGAATATATGATGACGCAAATGTGAATGCTAGAAGAAGTCGGGGACGCCCGAGGAAGACATGGCACGACCAAGTGAATCAGATACTTGAGTCGAGCCATTTCAAGAGTCAGAATAATAAAAGAGCATGTATGAGACGAAGTATGCATGTGAACGAGGCAAGGAGTGTGTGCCAAGATCGAGTTGTTTGGCGGTCCGTCTCTATTTGTAAATTGTAAAATATGATAGCAACTAAGTATAATAATAATTTAATAATGAGCAAAATTAAGAAAGGGACCCTCAGATGGTTTGGGCACGTAGAGCGAATGAGCGAAGAAAGTAGTGTAAAAAGAATATATGATGCAAATGTGAATGGTAGAAGAAGTCGGGGACGCCCGAGGAAGACATGGCACGATCAAGTGAATCAGATACTTGAGACGGGCCATGTCAAAAGTCAGAATAATAGAAGAGTATGTATGAGACGACCATCACGCCGTTTCCCCGCAGGGGTAGGCAGAGAGGACGGACCGCCAAACAACTCGGTCTTGGCACACACTCTTTGCCTCACTCACATTCATACATCGTCTCAAACATTCTCTTCTATTATTCTGACTTTTGACATGACCCGACTCAAGTATCTGATTCACTTGATCGTGCCATGTCTTCCTCGGGCGTCCCCGACTTCTTCTAAGAGTATTATAATTGCTCTTGAAAAGAGAAACTTCTTCGCGGCCTATTTCATACAAAATTTAGTTCTGGATTTACGGTTAAGATACCAAATTATTTCATTACAGAACTTCCTCTTCTTCCTTTCCCTAAAAAAAACCCTCCACACAGCATCCCCAAAGATGACAAAGACACTGAGGGATTTTTTATCAGGTGTGGTGCTAATGCGAGAAAAAATACAATTTAACCAATTAATATTATTTGGCGGTCCGTCTCTATTTGTAAATTGTAAAATATGATAGCAACTAAGTATAATAATAATAATTTAATAATGAGCAAAATTAAGAAAGGGACCCTCAGATGGTTTGGGCACGTAGAGCGAATGAGCGAAGAAAGTAGTGTAAAAAGAATATATGATGCAAATGTGAATGGTAGAAGAAGTCGGGGACGCCCGAGGAAGACATGGCACGATCAAGTGAATCAGATACTTGAGTCGGGCCGTGTCAAAAGTCAGAATAATAGAAGAGAATGTATGATACGATGTATGAATGTGAGTGAGGCAAAGAGTGTGTGCCAAGACCGAGTTGTTTGGCGGTCCGTCCTCTCTGCCTACCCCTGCGGGAAACGGCGTGATGGTTAGTTAGTTAGTTTCTTTTAGATCGATTTTATCCATATAGATCGGAGGTGACAACTTAAAGAAACGTACGAATCAATGAATAAAGTAAATTATGTAATATATTTCTAATAAGTTTATTCATAATTTTTCGAAAACACTAGTAAAACTAAGATAAAATAATTATGTAGCACATAAAAGAAACTACACCAATATGTATTTAAATACCTAATTTTATTTATGATAATAATAAAATAAACCTTAACACAAAAAAAAAACAACCGTAAACACCAAATAAATAACAATATTAATTAGCAAATCATACTACAATTTAAAAAAAACGCGCCAATAATCAAAAACGGCCGCTAGAAATGATAAATATGTGTGAATAATCAACAAGCAACATCCAAACTGTTCTGTCAACCTACCTACATATGTGACTATATTGGTAACATTAAACTTGGCAACGTAGCTTGATGCGGTAAGTGTGTTCTTAAAATAGATCAAGGAATGCACGTTATTTTAAGATATATTTTTTTAATAAATAAACATAATTTTTGATTACATATTATAGCTGACCATATTTTAAACAAAATTTAAAAGACAGCATGTTGGTACTTCATCTACGTAAGTATATATTACATGCGAAAGAATGAGCAACTTAAGTGGCTTCTTCTAAGATGAGCCACAAAATGTGGTATGACATAAATATATATATATATATATATATATATATATATATATATTTTAATTCCATAAAAATTGATTACCGTCATAACTTTTAAATTAAACGTTTTATTCATTTACATAATTTTTATTTCTTAATTATTTATTCAGGAGTTCAAGAATTTCCTATAAAATAAAGCATAAAAATATCTAAGTTTTTTTTTTTACGTTAGCTCCACACAGAAGGCCCTAATAAATAATTCCTTTCGGGGCCTATATCATCTTTGGGGATGCTGTGTGGAGGGTCTTTTTTAGAGACGTAAGGAGAGGATATTCTGGGAACGAAACGGTCGCCAAGACCTGGACAATCCTCACCTTATGAACCCGGGCACCCCTGCTAAGTCACCAAACGTAGAGAAACACTTGGGGTGACCTATGCCAGAGGTGTTGGTTATCCAATAAATGTTTCCCAGGGCGGCGCTACCCATAATCACCTCCCAAATTGAAATTAGTATTTTTAAATACCAACTTACCCTAAAAATAAATTGTAAGCGCCATCTTTGTTTAACGCTGGGATTAGTCCCAGTATTAGCAGAAATAAATGATTTTTGTTAATAATTTTATTCTTGCTTTTAAACATGAGTCATCCACGATGTTTTAGCTCCACGGTTGAATGTTAGGGTGACCGTGCGGATTATGGGACAGGATGAAAAAGAAGTCTCTCGTGAAGGGACAAAAGTCATTTATCAGTCCTCAAGTAGGGGCACGATAATGGTAACCGTGCTTTGTAGCCGCGCTTTCTTTGATTGCAGAAAATCATCATTTTTCACACATAAAAATAAACGAATCTCAATGAAATGCAACATTCGAAAGAATATCCAATTAGTATAAGATGACCAACAATTCAGTACAATAATACGAGAGTTATCTGTAAAATAAGGTCTCCAAAGCGCTGCGGTCGCGAATAATGATTTTACGCGCAATCCTGCAGCACTAGCGTGTAGCCTGATTTTCCCTTGCACATCCCCACCACGTTGCACCCTCTGTGACTGTGCTTAGTCTTGGCGTGGCAGCCGTTCGTATGGAGCTTCCACTCGCCGCACACGCCAGGTATGAGTTATGCAACTATGTTATATAACTTTGTTTCGGCGAATCTGAACGATGCCACTGGGATTGCTCCTTTGTCCCTGGGGTCGTGTAGTGTATCGGGGTCTCATCCCCAGTCACAATTGAATCCAAGAATTCTTCGCCATCGATGTTGTAGCACTCAAGGGATTCGCGGGCTGCTTCAACCCGTTGTCGTTTGTGATTTCGGTCTGAATTTTGGGCAGACTTTGTGGTCTCCAAAATTTTTTGTCAAAATCTTGTCAATATTGGTCTTATTGACATCTAGGATCATATCACAGAGCTTCCGAACCGTCATCCGTCGATTTGCATTCGTTGTTTTTTCCACTTTGGAATTTTTTTCATCTGAAATCGATGGCCGACGGCACGCTTTTAAATTCTCTTACACTGTTTTCCGTACACTTCAAGTAGCTGAGAATGAATTTCTACCGGGGTTTTGTTCTTCGCACAAAAAACTAATTATGAAGCAGGTGAGTGCGGCGAGCGGAAACTTCATCGCGAACGGCTGCCACGCCGAGACTAAGTGTCGCGTTGTGAGGATTTGGCGTAAGGAAACCAGGTACACGTCAGTTTTCCCGGATCTCGCGTAAAATTGTACCTTGCGACCGCAGCACCTTGGAGCCCTTATTTTACGGACAGCCCTCGTATATAAAAAAAATATTTATAATTATGTTATTTTTAGTGGTGTGTTCTGTATTCCTTATAACAGCTACAAAGTAATTAAATAAAATACGATTGGACGATTTCATGGAAATACTGAAGAAAGTCAATGTTCACGAGTTTGAATTTCGGCGTGAGTAATTTTTACGTGATTACATCGTATTTTTTTAAATAATGTAAGTATATCTAATATATTTGTGGCACTTGCTAGTTACTTACAGTGTCACCCTGGTGTAAAGACCACTATTCAGAATCAAAACATTGCTTGAAATGGCTTTAGCCATATTTGATGATCAGATCTGAATTGCCAGACACTTCCCCACCTTTTTCTACCTCGTACTTTAGTAATTTTATATATTTTAGTAATTAAATATACGATTCATAGAAATATTACAAATCATTAACACCCTTAATTATACTAATTTATTTTAAAAACTTTTTGCTTTTCATCATTTCAAAATTTGGTCAAATAATGGTACAAATCTACAAAAGTGGCTATTGTTACTATGTTGTTCACAGATTTTCTTTTATTCATTCATCGGAAATGAGGTTTATTTCCGATTATATGTAGACATACACATGCTACATATTATGAAGACGGCCGGCGTTGTCCAGCGGTAAGGCTCTTGACTAGCATTCCGAAGGTCGCGGTATCGAATCCCGGCGTGGCAAATTAATTTTATTTGATTAATTTGTGTTATTTCACAATTTATTCATTTAAAATAATATATAGTATATATGCGGCACGTTCCAGAGTGGAAGATACTCTTAGTATAGCCCTGGTGTAAGACCACCATTCAGAATTGAAACGTTACTTGAAATGGCATTAGCCGTGTTTGGTGACCAGATCTGAATAGCCAGGTACTTCCCCACCTTCCTCTTCCTTATCTCCTTCCCCTCCCCACTACCTTCAGCCTCACAACATACCCCGATTGGAGATGCCATAGTCTCACTGGCTCCAGACGGGCGCAGCTAAGACTCTTGTGAAATATCACCATAATAAAAATAAAAAAATCTTCTCAACTTAAAATATATTTTACTTGTTATTTACCTACCATTGAACCTTTTCAATGTGCCTCATCTTTTATATTTGTCTCATCACATATTTGCGTAAAATATATGAAAATATATTTAACATTGTTGCAATATTGTAGTCATTACAGGATCACATTGTTTGTTTTCCTATGTACATATGTCTATCTCAACTTCCATTTTCAATTTCTTGCTGTTTTACAAGTTCACTAGACCTATCTATTTCATATTGTAATTATACATGATTCTATGTTATGTTATCTAAAAGCCGAAAGGAAAATAAATAAAACATTCTTTCTCTCCACACTATCATCAGCATCATAACATAACCCAATTAAGGATGCATAAAGAAATAAAGGACGGGAAGTCAAAATTTTCCGAAAACCTTATATAATATTAGATATGGTTGGACGAATGGGTTCAAAGCTCAGTAAAGCATTTTAAAAAGCCGGATATCGAACAAAGTTTTCCATGAAACAAAGGAAAAAAACATTTTTTGTAAGTAGTTATTATTTCAACGCCTTGAAAAATCCAGATAAAATCACAGAGACACCTTATACATCAACCTCGCACTATCGCAGGTAAAATATTAGGACTGACTTTTTCCACTATTATCTACCCAAAAACAAAAACAAAAAATACGGTTGATGAACTTACAAAACATCACAAGCAGAAGAAGAGAGGAAGTAAGACATAAACAAGAGATCAAAAAATACAGAAAACAAAGAAAAATACAAATAAAATTAATTTCAACAGATAATAGAAGTGTAAACTTGGATTAAATACATAAGACATGAACAATGAAAATACAAATATACTTTTAAATTAAATTAATTTAAACAGATAACATGTGTAAAACTTAAATAGTGTATTTGCCAGTGGCGGTTTTCTCTTAGGTGCGTTTTTACAGTGAACTGTCGTAAAAATATTAGGAAATAAGAAAAACTTGTAAAATAATTTTAACATTCTAAACTTCTAAACAGTGCGACATTCAAATCCCGTGGTAAAGAAATCCACCCGCCCAGATGATTTTCATGCCTACAGATGAAGAGCAATTCTGTATTGAATCTTAAGCCTCATAGGTGCGTTATGAATTTCAGCACCTACCTTTCATACAAAACGTAGGTACTAAAGGCGTCAGAGAGGTTTTTTTTATTGGCTTCACACACGAGGTCCTGAGGAATAAATTTCCCTCAGAGCCTATTTCATCTTTGGGGATGCCGATGGAGTGTATTTTTAGGGAAAGGAAGGAGATGAAATTCTGGGAAGGAAAAAGTGGTGTGTAGGAATCTGGGGGTCAATATGAAGTGACGGACCTATGAATCCGTCCCTCCCACTGCGATGCAAGGTGATAATCGAGAGATTCCGGCTGGAGACGTCAAAAGATCTCCCTCAACCAGTCTCTACCGATCCGGTCTGCCACGCAGTAGGTGAGCAGACATATCCGCCGCCAATACCTAGACAAACCTTACCCCATGAACCCGGGCACCCCTGCTAAGTCACCAAACGCAGCGAAACACTTCGGGTGACCTATGGCAGGGGTGTTGGTTATCCAATAAATGATTCCCGTTGCTGTGGTACCCTTATCCGCCTCCCAAATTGTAGACCTGCACAACTCCTTTTAGAAATCTACTAAGTGCGCAGCACCTATGAGAGTTTTTTTAACCAAAATTAACCGTTTTTTTCTGTGGTTATCGTGTTTTCAGTTTTTTAAAATAAGTAAATTAGATACTGAATATTTTAATAAACAATTCTTGTATAAATAGTGATTTTTGTTTGAAAGCTGACGTGATCGAGATGGTTCTTGGCTACAATTCATGAAAATCTGTTCAGGCGTTTCAGGTCTGTTTTGTTACGGGGGTTACTTAAAATTTTGGAAAATTATATTTATTTATAACCTACATTATGTGATTTGATGTAATGAAATTCTTTTAGATCTAGGGAAAAAATATAAAGACCAATATAGGATTTTTTCGTAAACCTGTTTGAGGGAGTATTTAATCTCAGATTGAGCTCCCAGCAAGTAGGCCACGAACCGCCACTGCTGTATGCTATCAGGCCGAATTGGATAAATAACACCCACATCCTCCGCTCGTGCTAATTACGCTGATAGTAAGTTAGCAGTTAGTTATATTATTAGTGGGACAATGGCGTATCAAAGCCACGGAGACATCAAAAGCATTTGCGATTGTTACTCCATCAGGTAATACCTCCACTCTGCCGGGGCCGGGGCCGGGGCAAACAATGGGCTGCGAAGATTAATGAACACACGCCACTGGTGCTAATGGAACAATCCAGAATTGGCTTCATTATCAGTTCGGTTATATTCCAGAAGATGCCGCCTTTGGCACTGAATAAATTAATGGACTGCGGAGAATTGAGAACTATCAACTACTGGTAATTTAGCTTTGGTTTATGTACCATTATTATGCTACCGATTTGTTATTCTGTCGGCGGTATAATCAGAAGCTTGAAACAAGCAATGTATTTTTTGATGATATGAAAAGAAAATTAAGTTTTAAAATTCCAGTAATTGATCGTAATAAGAAAATATAAAAAAAAATACTCCTGTTGAGGTCCTGGCTTTTTCCAGAAAAACACGGAAATTTCACGATCTTCAATTGAATGTTTTGTGGATTAAATTTAACCTATCGTATATTTTATTGACTGAAACACATTCCTAGAACAATAAACTATTTACCAAAATAACATTACTTGCGTAATTACGTAAATTGATAGGTTTTATGATGTTTTATTCGAGGTACACGCATGTCACGCATCGGCAATGTGACGCGGCCGCCAAAATGACAGTTGGAGATGCCCACAGACAAAAATTATTTTTAAATATTGTGTGGCTACTAAATGAATGAAATCTTTACCCATACCATAGGAAATGTTGGCGGCAGTGATTCTGACACTTCCTTTACCGATTTTGTACATAGAAGGGTCAAAATAGTAGAAAGGAGATATTTTTTTTTCGCGCATGCGCAGAATCTTTTTACATCCCGGACTACGGAAAATTTAATATAAATTATTCGAAGTGACTTGTCTCATTGCGGGTTTCTCTATGGTAAAGTACGATAATAGAGCAAGCGTTTCTGACGTTGTTCTTCATACACTTTCTGTATACATAAGGGTCAAAATTGCATTTCAAAATGCCGCGCCACCACACCGGTGTCCGAACGGCCCACAACGAGTTAAGATTCAGTGTTTACATTTAGTTCGATCTGTTTATTATTACAAAAAAAATCATAGTTACTTTTTCAAAGCTATAGACATTAGACACTCTACTTATTTCGATTAAGAATCAACACTAAACCCCAGATGGGATAATTTAAAAAAATCAGAGTGTGCAATTCACACGAGGTAGAAGTGAAACTTTCAGAAAACTTAAGTGGACAAGAGTGGGGAGACTGCGAAGCATTTTTTTTTTAAATGTGAAGGATGATTTTTCCATTTTTTGTAATCGTATTCCGGTGCATCTTTTCCTGTGCATTTGGTCATCTTATTAGTATTTGTGTTTTCTTCTATGGAGTCTTCGTTTTCTTTACCTGTTTATTTTGGAGCGGTTTGGATGTTGAGATTGATTTTACAAAAATATATATATATATATATATTTTTTTTTTATTTTGTAGGATTCGACCCTTGGTCCGCTGAGTGTCTGGCCGCTAAGGTTCGTCAGGCGCTTCATACCACTGACTAAACTAAAGGAAGCTTGCATGGGACCTTAGATTTATCGTATTATATTGAAACGGAGTACAACAGATAGGTACAATATCAGAAATTGTTCCTCCCTGCGTGTCTTTTCCCATGTGTCCCATTCCCCTTAGCCTCCCCTTCTCCTCCCGTGTCATCTTTTCCTTATGCAACCACCCTCCACTCCCGTGTTCCATACATTCAGTCCCGGTACATTCAGTTTTCAAACAGCTCGCGTGCCTCCTATTTCTATTTTTTTTATAAAAAAAGCACAACGCCAGAGCTCACCAATATATATAGAAATCTTCGTGGGCGTGCGCACAACAACTCACCAAAAATTCGTCGCAATCGGATGAATAGTATAGGACATAATTTCATAACGCCATAGCCCACCACTGTATGTAGAAAACATCGCGGGCGTGCGCACAACAACTTAACAAAGTTTCAATGCGATCGGATGAGTGGTTAAGGGACAAGCAAAGAAACATTCATTTTTATGTATTTAAGATTATGTCCGATAGTTATTTGTACCCCGAAAACACAAAAAACATTCTAGTAAAACAAATAATTATTAAGGTTATTAAAAAAATTAAAAATGAATGCCACATTTATACAATAGAGGAAATAATCTTTCTCTGTTGTAATAATTTATAATGTGGAATGAAAACTTATTATTAATACGCTACATAGATCCTTGATTTTCCAGTGGTGCCATATCTTAGATCTTCAGCTCAGATCGGTGACAACCATTTTAAAAGTGTCACAGTTTTCTGCAGCATTAATGGGAGAAAGGACATTCATCCTGGTCCGTTTCCTGAAGATCCGTTTGCCGTCTCCGGATTCCACATTTTCTCTAAATCGTCCCTTTCAAGCACTGGAATACAACATTTCTCATTTCAAAGGATGTGACCAAGATATGCAGTTTTCTCTTCGAGGGGGGAGCCCCTTTCATGTTGCAGATGATGTAATAATATTTCCTCGTTTGCCAGTTTTGGGGCTGCATTTTTTATATTATTTTTGTGTGAATACCGCACAAGAGTCCCAACTGTTCCCAGCCGCCTGAGTTGAAGGTGAGGGGAAAGTAGTGGTGAAGAGGTCGGTGGGGAAGTACCTAACTATTCAGGAATAGTTATAAAGCCATTTCAAGCAACTTTTCAATTATATTATTCTAGTAGAAGTACCTAACTATTCAGGAATAGTTATAAAGCCATTTCAAGCAACTTTTCAATTCTTCTTCTTTCGTATGGTGGGGGGTCAGAGGGGGACATCTAGGTCTGCGAGCCAGTCTAGGGCCTCAGGCGTTGCCCTGTGGACCTCATGGACTTTTCAATTATATTATTATAGTAGAAGTACCTAACTATTCAGGAAAGTTATAAAACCATTTCAAGCAACTTTTCAATTATATTATTCTATTAGAAGTACCTAACTATTCAGGAATAGATTAACATTTTTTTTTCTTATTACTAAACTTAATATCTATGTAAACTGATGTAATAATCTGTATTGTGTATGTTCAAGAATAGAAATAAAAAAATAAAAAAAGCCATTTCAAGCAACTTTTCAATTATATTAGTCTAGTAGAAGTACCTAACTATTCAGGAATAGTCACACAGATATTTCAAGCAACGTTTCAATAGAGAACTCCGGTCAATTTTTAAAAAAAAATTTTTAATGAATAATACCTTTTGACTTAAATAACTGCATATTTTTTTTTAAAGTTTGTTTAAATACTTAAAATAATTTTCGAAGTTTTAATTTTTCAAGATCCCCCGAAAAACACCGCACGTATAGTGAATCGTGTGACGTCATCACTCCTGAAAAGTTTTTCAACAGGTGTTCATTTTGTATGACAGTTAAAAATTTGATAAGTTAAAACATTATTTAGGTGGTATAATTTATTTATTATATTATATTTATTATGTTATTATATTTTTCTATATTATTACGGGAGAGTGGTATAGAAATTGTTTGAAATTATTATTTTTTTAGCTTTTAAAATCAACACTATCTAAAACGGAGCATCACCTGCACACTGCAAAAAATGTAGGCAAATAAGATACAGGCGATACAGCGCCTACCAGCTGATCGACGACGGCCATTTTGAATTCGAAGTTCATAGAGAAGTGAATCGTTCGCAAACGAATCGGCTCAGTGACCCGGATCTTCATACGGATCCGTAAGACCGATCTTCAAAGCTACGGACACACTTGCTCGCGGTTCACGGATCTTTGCGAACGAGTGAGTGGGTAGCAATTGCTTCTAGGTAGCATGCTCTTTAGCTCCTAACGAGCAAGTGTGTCCGTAGCTTAATTCAGTCGTTCAATTGAGCCGATTCACTGAACCGGATCTTTTCATTCTCGTTCAACTGAGCCGGTTTGCCCGTCTCTAGGTAGCATTTTGACGTAGCATATTATACAATTTTTTCGTACAGTTTAAAGTTTTTCAATATTTTAAATAATAGAGATACCTCTATTTTGAATACTGAATTATTTAGGTCTATATGAACATATTTTTTTAAGCCATAATATTTTTCACCGGAATTCCTTATTCTATACAGGGCCATTCTGAGAGTACGAGTATCTTCCTATCTGGAATGTGTCGTGAAAATACGAGTACGAGTATTTTAGTAATTAGTTATTTTAAGTGATTCAATTGTGAAAACATAAAACAATCAAAAAAATTAACTTGCGCACGCCGGGATTCGAACCCGCGACCTCCGGATCTCTGTTCGAGATCCTTGCCCTTGACAACTGAGGCCGTCACATTTGATGACATATGAACGGTTCTCGTTTAATAACAGCAATTAGCCGTCAAGCACGACGGTTATGCTCTTATCCTTGTCATGTTGATCACAATTTGATCAAAAGCCTAAGCAGGCCAAGAAAAATAATAATCCAACCAACCCAAAAGCATTGGTCCGCATTTCTAAGGGAAATCTTGACATTTTTCTGTAGTATAATCATCGTAGATCGTACCTTACATTATTACCCATCAAAATATTTCATTACATGGTGGTACCAAAAACACTCGTAATTTGAAAATGCTAAAATGAACATCCCGAATGCGGCACAGATTAACGTGTTTTTTTCAATACCTTGATATGCGTCCTTTCTGATCATAGTTTATTTTGATTAGTTTATCCCGTGGCAACAGTTTCCGTATAGGATGACACGTGTTTATTGGAAAACTTCACGATAACAAGGACCTATAATAACAGGGATGTCGCCTACATACAAATATTTTATATAGTTCAAAACGATATGTAATAGCAAACTACGTACAATGATCGCATACGCGGCCGAATTTAGGGCTATGCTCAAAACTCACCCTTTCAGACAGTCTTTTTCGTAAAGACAAAAACCTTTCACCTTCATCTTCACTGTCCATGTCATGTAATTTTTTTTTTTACGTTAACTCCACACAGGAGGCCCTGAGGAAAATAATTTCCCTCAGGGCCTATGTCATCTGGGATGCTGTGTGGAGGGTCTTTTTGAGGAGAGGAAGGAATGAACATTGGTCTTGAAGAGACCCATGTTGTAGGAAGGAGGAAACACAGAGGCCGGCAAATCATTCCACAGCCGAGCTGTTGAACACAAGAACGAGTCGAAGAAACGACCTGTTCTCATGTGACAAATGTCAACAGTGTACAAATGTTGGGCACGCGTTTGGCGTGTTTCCCGACTATGCACCGGTGCCGAAGGGATCAATGATGCTAGTTCCTCGGAGCATCTTCCATTGTAATACCGGTAGAACAAGGACAGCATTCCCACCCGACGCCTGTGCTCTAAAGATTGCAATCCGTCTGTTAAGATGGGAGAATCTATCAAACGGACCACCCGTTTCTGCACAGAGTCGAGGGTATTTTTCAGGTATTTTGGAGCTCCAGACCAGAGGTGGCTGCCAAATTCAACCGTGGGGCGCACTTGTGATTTGTACAGGGTTAGCAGTTGTGTACTATTGCGGGCCCTGTACAGTACGCCCAGTTTTTGGGAGGCTAACTTTACTCTGGCTTCGATGGAGCCCCCATACCTGAGCTGGTCACTTAGGGTTACACCAAGCATATCAATGGAGGGCCTGGTCGGAAGATTGCTTCCGTTGAAAGAGACTAGATTTTCATTTCGATCCCTTTTATATGTAATCAGACAAGATTGGGTCTTTGAAACGTTAAATTCAACGAGATTATTTTTACCCCAAGACAAAACACTCTCGAGGTAACTGTTCATTCTTTGCTTCAAAACCCTACGAGCTTTTGGAGTTTATTGGAGTTTGTGAGCCCTTTGGGGGCTTGTCAAACAAAAAGCTATCATGAACTGTACTGTCATCCGCGTAACAATGAATTGGTGCACATGACAAAAGGTCGTTGATGTGCAACAAAAACAAAGTCGGAGACAGAACCGATCCCTGTGGGACGCCAGCGTTTATCGAGTGTGAGGAAGAGATGAAACCATCGGCTACCGTCTGAATCGACCTCTCCCTCAAGAAGTCGGCAATCCACGTACACAAGGATGCGGGTCCGAGTCCGTAAGAAGGCAGTTTGTTGACAAGTCCTCGGTGCCAAACCCGGTCAAAGGCCTTGGAAATGTCCAGTGCAACCGTTTGGGTCTCACCGAAACGTTCCAGGCATCGCCCCCAAACATGGGTCACATACGCGAGAAGATCACCGCACGAGCGGTTCCGCCGGAATCCGTATTGACGGTCGTTAATAATTTTGTTCTTCTCGAGGTATGTGAGCAGTTTGTCGTTGATCACACGTTCCATCACCTTAGACAGAACTGATGTGATCGCTATGGAACGGTTGTTGGCCGGGTTGGAGCGGTCACCCTTCTTTGGAATAGGATGGATTACCGTTTTTTTCCAACCAGAGGGCACAGAGCAAGTCTTCAGGGACATTTTAAAAAGCTTCGTCAAAATTGGAGCTATTTCTGCAGCGCACCTCTGCAGTACCAGGGCAGGTATTCCGTCAGGCCCACTAGCTTTATTAACATCAGGCTAACTAATAAAGCTAACTAAAAAAATAACTAATAGTATAAAAATGTAAGTAAATAATAACTTGTAAGATTTTAAGATCATTTCATAAAAAATCTTCAGACCTACTTTAAGTAATCTTCTCATAAATGTAATATCAACGGTGATGGGGGTAGCAAATGTAAAACCATGCAATGTCCAGTATTATTATTAATTGTTATTCATATAGTGTACTTTGCGTGCAAAGTCGTATTTTATTCCAGCACTAGCTGGTACCCGGCATGCGTTGCCATGCCATTCAAAGCAATAAATCGATTCTTGTCCTTTCCTGTGCATCCCCGTTCCCTTCCACCTTTCCCACCTTCCCCCTCCCTCGTATCTTCTCTCTCCGAAAACCCCACCTTCTCCCTGCCTTTCCTTCCTGCCGCTAAAATATATGAAATACACACATTTTCATTTATACAAATTTCATAACACCAGAGCTTACCATTATACACAGCCTGTGTTACTCGCTGATAATGTAGCTTTCTATTGGAGAAAGAATTTTTCAAATCGGTTCGGTAGTTTCGGAGCCTACTCAATGCAAACAAACAATCAAATCTTTCCTCTTTACAGTATTAGTAGACAAACGTTCTTATAAAATGTGTGTTTATCAGAAGTGACCTGGCAGGTGTGTTTTCTGTATCTGTTTGAAAATAATTAAATTAGATAGAGCCTAAAACTCACAATAAATTGAACAGTGCCCTTGAGATGATTTTTCACAAAAACGGCGCTCTACAAATTATCCAATTCTTATTCATTATAGAATTGAAATTGTTAGGTCGAAGTCAAAACGTCAAAACTAAAATGCTTTCAAAACCTCACTCACAACCAAACAGTTGCCATAGCTAACTTTTTTATTCCTTGTTAACTATCTGTTCCTAGAATTGATCTAATGCAGAAGTATTGTTAAAAAATATTGCTTAAAGTCTCCACAACGTGAATCGTAAAAACCTCGACCGGCTGGTCGCGAGAGACTCGTCACCAACGATTTTACAAAACACCGTCAAGCGTGTCTGTGTGCGAACCTCCGCATGGATGTATGTATGGCGGTGGTCGCCAAGATATATTTTGATCGTCGAGGATCGTATACTTACGGATCTGTGATAGGAAGCCCTAGATTTACTTGATCATAACGTATATTATTATATTCCAAGAAGTTTTAAACAGTGCCTTGCCGACTCACATTTTGTTCAATCCATCATAATTTTTGCATCCAGCTTTAAAGTTAAAGGGTTGACAACGTAAACACATTGATTAGTTTATGCCGAGTTGTCTCAAAACAAAATTGATAAAATGACCACTTGTTTATCCGGGATAAGTAACGAGATTGAGTAAATATTATTTAGTAATGAATGGAGCATTCAAATATTTCAACAGATATTTAGAATTTTTACATCCATTCGATTCTCGCCAGAAATTCATTGGTAATACATCTCCATCATTTTTTGACATTAGGTTCCATCCTGCACAAATATCTCTAGATATTATAAATTAAAGTCTGTCTGGTAATTTGAAACAAATAATGAAAAAAATAATCGGAAGTCGGATGCAGTTATTCTCTTCAGTCATTGCTACATTTTAGTTCAGTGCTGAAGAATCAGCTCTGGAGTTTTCTGAATTATCCCATTGTCCAATGAAGATAAAAACTAGGCAGCCCTTATTCCTAACACGTGACCTTAGAATTCTGTAGCATCACCACGAGGGATATAGCGAGTCAATTTTTCCACAAATTACGAAAATGTGGGTAGATCAGAGCAGAAATGGATTTAACCTTTGTATTCTCAGTCATGTCTGTCATTCGATATCTTCTTTGCCCATGGCATCTTTTGTCATGCAAATTCTTCTGTTGACACCTGTTTCACAACCAACCTCTTCCGTCACGTATAAGACTCTAAGAATACAAAGTTGCTTGTAGGACATGTTTACGAACATTTTACATTTCGAAGTGACCCATGCAGGGGAACTGTATTCCAATGGGAACGGTACTGTATTATGTTGCGTAGTGGAATATTTCAGTATTATCCAAGAGGATTTTTAAAACATTTAATCATTGAAAAGTTTCGATTATCACATGCTTCGAGTATGGTAGTAAACCTAGCTTGTTCTATCGATTATTCATTTGATTTTAAAACGCCCAGTTGGTTTTTGAACACGTCCTAAGTTTTTTGTTTATCTTTTTTTAAATTTTATTAAAATTAAATTTAATAAAGTTATTATCAAGTTCTGCAAGTATTTTCCACGTGTATTTTATCTGACAGTTTGAAAATGATCTTTTAAACCGAAACAGCTGTAAAATACATCCTAAAATACTTGCAAAACTTGGTGATAACATTTAATTTTATAAATTTAAAAAAATGGAGTTCTGCGAATTAAACAGAAAACCAATGAATACATCCCATGTTGATTTTTAGCGTAACCTAAGCCGATTTTGAACGCTTGCATGTTGTACGTGATGTCTCTGCCAGGGGAATCCCCGTCACATCTAGAACTAGGGGCTACACGGTACTAGATTTCGTAGATCCGGCAGTGTACCTACTTTCTTGTTTCCAAAATACACGCGTCTTTTGGCACGTCCTCTGCTTTACCGAGATGTTTTTAGATGACATGAGAGGAATGATATGATGATGAGGGATGTCTTTGACGCCCAGTTTTCTCCACCCCCCCCCCTTCCCCCCAGCACAACTTATGGAACCAGTTCCAAAGGTAACCGAAAAATAAAAAAAAACTTTTCTATGTCAGTCTCCGATAGCTGAAACCGCAGCGATAATCAATTATAGTATCGACGGTCTCTAGGAGGCAGTGCCTCGTGGTAAATGGCGCATGTATGTAAACTAAATTCAATTGTTTTTTTTTACCATGCAGAATTCGAAGTACCTAGGTTAGCTGGTGGGGTACTCGTGTTATATTTTTTACAGCAAACGTGGCGGACCTTAGGTTGGTACCTACTCGCGCTCGTAATGTGGGTACTGCACGCCAACCGCGGTTTATTCGTCCCATTTCAATGTGTAATGCCGACCTCTTTTCGGGAGTACAAAAGTGTGAAAAAAATAACACGCACGCTGTAACCAAACAATGCATCGCCCCCCGGGATAACAATACAGCGGTACATAGCGCTCCGCCGCGTTATTTCTGTTGCGTGAGTTGAAAAAATCACAGCAACGTTGAAAAATACATGTCGCTTTAAGGAATTCTTATAAACTCTTATAACTAATGCATTTATTAGTGCAAACAATTTTTAGAGTCACTTACATTTTTTATTTGTCGACTAACGAGGATTGTTTCATATTGAAGCTAGGCTTCAGGCCTCGGGCTTATTTTTTCAGAAGGTTAAAGTATTTCTGCTTGGCAACAAAAATAAAAAAAATTGTTATATTTCTGAATGTATCCGAAAACCAAAAGCTGTTTTTGAAATGTGATAAAATACATTTCAATATAAAATGATACTTTATGGTCTCGTCCTAATCAGCAGTAAATTCTTAAAACACATCGAAAAGGACTTCTCTTGTGTATGAGTAGACGACCGGCGTAGTCCAGCGGAAAGGCTCTTGACTCGCACTCCGAAAGTCGCGGGATCGAATCCTGGCGTGGCAAATAAATTTTATTAGATTTATTTACGTTATTTCACAACCTATTCATTTATAATAATATATAGTATATTTGCGGCACGTTCCAGAGTGGAAGATACTCTCAGTATCGCCCTGGTGTAAGACCACCATTCAGAATTGAAACGTTGCTTGAAATGGCCTTAGCCGTGTTTGATGACACATGTGGTGTTTGGATCTGAATAGCCAGGTACTTCCCCACCTTCCTCTTCCCTATCTCTTTCCCCTCCCCACTACCTTCAGCCTCAAAACATACCCCAATTGTGGATGCCATAGTACCAATGGCTCCAGACGGGAGCAGAGTCTTTTGCGGTATTCAGTAAAAAAACGTACATAGTTGTAACTTCTATTTACGACCACAATCCCCAACCACTAACGGAATTAAGCTGGATGCCTGGACATGTAAATAAATCACTTTTTTACAATAGCTCCACTAAGAAAATTACAAGTGTTCATACACACAGTAGAAATGAAACCTTCAGAAAACTAAAGTTAGACTCGAGTAGGGAGGCTAGAAGAATTCTCTAGTAGGCTAAATCTTATAGATGTACTTATGTGTTTGTCTCTTTTAGTGTCGGTTTGTGGTTTCATCAAGTTTCAAATCACAACGGTGCTAAAGAAGTTTTCACTTCAAAAAATCCTCCAGGACCTATATCATCTTTAGGGAAGCTGTATGGTTGTCTTTTTAGGAAAAGGAAGGAGATGCAGTTCTGGGAAGGAAAAAGGTACGAGGGGTGGGTAGGAATCTAGGGATCAATGTATCCATGAGTAACGAACGTATGAATCCATCCATCCAAATGAGAGTGTTCGGCTGGAGAGGTCTAGGTTAGGTAATAGGTAACCCTCTACCAGTCTCTCCTGATCCGGCCCGCCACGCATTTGTTGGGGAAACGCATTCGTCACCAAGACCTAGACAAACGGGGCGGCGATACCTATATCCGCTTTCTAAATTAAAATTATAAAAATTATTATTTGGACGTACCTAATGTGAGTAGTGGTGAAAATGATTATTGTTTTATAACCTCAACGTTGTGATGACTCGTCTTCTTCTTCTATAAATAAAAATGAATCGCCGAAATGTATGTACGCGCATAACTGCCGAACGACTTTACCAAATTGGTTAATTCTTTTTTTTTGTGTTCGTTATTGTCAGGACAAGGTTTGTATAAAACTACTGGTGAGATCTGGCATTATGAAATTTGAATTTTAAAAAATTGCATTAGGTTGCACGCGAGCTGTTTGAAAACTGAAGGTATGGAACGCGGGAGGGGGGAGGGGAGCTGGGTAGGGAGTTCGCGGGAGGGGGGGAGGTGATCAAGGGAGGGTAGAGGGGAATCTGAGAAGGGGAAGGGGAACTCGGGTGAGAGAAAGGGGAGGCAGAAGGGGAACGGGACGAATGGGAAATTGAAGTACCCACCACTGTCCCACCCCGGTATAGGCAACTTATGGTCGCCCCTTCGGAGTTCTCGCAAGAATCTAATTTTTTTGAATAAATGGCTCTACTTTTAATGTAACGAATCTAGACCTTCAATGTCCCCTCATACTGTGTTAGGTGGCGGTATGCGGGCGCGCCTACAGGACTGTACTGTAATGGTCAATCTCTACAATTCTAAAGCCCATGGAGGTGTCAATGCAAAAGCAGTGAGCCTCATGGACAGTCGAACAAGTTGTTAGTAACATCAACAAAAAAATAAAGTAATCAAAATGACAGCAGCCGTCATGAGTAATTAGCTCATGACAGCGGGAGACATGACCAGGGCTGGGCAGTATTTGAAATACTTGTAATTGAAATACGTATTTGAAATACAAATACGTATTTTGTATTTGTATTTCAATTACTTCCTAAAAATGTATTTTGTAATTGGTATTTCAATTACCTGGGGCTGAGGTATTTTGTAATTTGTATTTCAAATACTTATGGCTTCAAAATACATTTTCAAATACATTTAGCGATCTTAATAATGATAATGAAAAATAAACTGACATAGATAATACGTAGACTAAAAACGCTAGAATCCAGAGCTATATGTTATGTGTGTTAATATTTAGAGTTGGCAACACGTCATGTGCTATAATAGCACTGTTATTGTACATTTTCTATCATATTTGTATCATATTATGTAATGCTTGTCATTGCTTTGTATTGTACATTTTTGTTTCATAGTATTAGATCAAGCACTATAGGAATAATTTGACTGAATACTAAACTATTTTTAAGTTAATTACAGTAGAGCGCACTTGAAGTGAAATAACTAGTGTCCGACCGAAACAGGATTTTCTACCGAAAACGAAACCGAATATTCGATATCTTTCTCAGTTTCGGCCGAAACCGAAACCGACACTTTTTTAGACATGTTAAAAATCTACTGTTTACTGAAATTCGGCTTATTTTTTACACTTTTATTCACTATAAAGTAAGGACCTCATAAATTGAGTATTATAATTTTAATTGCGTTTACAACCACAACATTTTTTTACATTAACTCCACATGAGAGACCCTGAGGAAAATAATTTCCCTCAGGGCGTATGTCATCTTTGAAGATGCTGTATGGAGGGTCTTTTTGGGGAGAGGAAGGAGGGAGGAAACATAAAGGCCGGGTTCCACAGCCGAGCTGTTGAACTCAAGAATGAGTCATAGAAACGACCCGTTCTCATGTGACTATATAGTATATTTCGGATAGCGCCGTGTACGGAGACTAGCATTAAAAAGTAGTATGTATATCAACAGGGTACTTGTGGTTTCGTCACAATTTCGAAGATTGTAAGTATCTCCATGAACGGAGGGCCTTACACCAAGCACATCAAAGGAGGGACTGTTCAGAAGATCGCTTCCGTTGAAGGAGACTAGATTTTAATTTTTATTTACACTTGTTAAATAAAATTAAAATTAGAATGAAATAAATAAAAATAATTGAAGTTTGTGATTACATAAACTCACAATACAAGCACGCCGGACCGGCCAGCGAACTCAGTTGATGATGGTGGATGACACACGAGCCACGAACTCACCCGAAGTCAGTCAAACGGCACGCGATAATTCACAAATGCAGAGTTTCGGTGCGGCCGAAGGTTCGGCAGATTTTCTGCCGAAACCGAAACTGACGCCGAAACTAGATTTTTTTACCGAACCTTGACGAAACCGAAACCGAACCTTCGGTCGGTCACTAGAAATAACACAAAATAGCGCTATACAAATGTCGTGTTATAATAATAATATATTTTTATTATATTACCTAACACCTGAGTCCTTTACCACAAATTTTACAAGTGAAGCGGAGATGAGATGTGTCTTTTGAGCAATATGATTTCACTCTGCTCAACATTGCTTCTATGGAAACGCACCCTTAGATAAGGGCATTTACGACAATTTATTGCAACCAAAGGTTCTACCAAAACCAAATGTATTTTGTATTTTGTAATTTGTATTTTGTATTTGAAAGAAAAAAATGGTTAAAATTCTGTATTTTGTATTTTGTATTTCAAATACACGACTTGAAAGTATTTTGTATTTCGTATTTTAAATACATGCGAAAAAGTATTTTGTAATTTGTATTTCAATTACAGCAAATCATGTATTTTGCCCAGCCCTGGACATGACCATACATAATCCGGCGGGCGGCACCGAGCACTGTACGTTAAAAAGAAGGAAACAAGTAAAATAACATATATACAGATAAGAACCGGTGTCACCGCAACCTGGCTGCCGGCAGTCCCCGAGACAGTAAAGGAGGCTGATTGTCCGGCCTCCCCACAACCGGCAGCGTCGTCCTTAAGCCAGCTAGCCGGTGGTGCCTAGACGACAGTAAGTGGAAAACATGAAGAAGACCCTAGGGAGAGAAGCGTCGGGTCGCCGGAGGCGGGACGGACAGCTTTCGGATGTCGTTCAGCCTTCTCCCCAGCCTCTTCATGTCACGGGGTGTGGCGCGGCAAACAGGTGCAGCTCCACCAGTTCTAGATGACCGGCCATGGTACGTAGGCGGGGACACGGTCCAGGGTCCAACCCCTTATATGGGGAGAAGGACGGTACAAAAACGAACAACGGAGTTCAGTTCTCATAGTACAGCATAACTGAAAAGAAATGTATATGTATAAGCGTAGAAAACCGCAAAACATAAAAAAATAAATAAACAAGAGCGTGTGGGAGTCATCGCTAGGCGTTTAATTGCACCAAATAACGAAAAATAAATCATAAGCATGTAAAGTAAAGAAAACATAAAATAAACATGAGCGTTGAATAACGCAGGGCCTGTGTAATCCAGAAAAAAATAAACATAAAAATGTAAAAGCATAAAAAACATAAAATATAAATGCAAACAATAAACATAAAAATGAAAAAAATAAATAAATAAAACTGTACATCCTGGGCAGAGTTTGTAAAAGAATAGAAGCAAGAAAAGTCAGTGGTAAGTCAGGAACAAGTACACCTGGTGTCAAAATCTACTAATCAGCGACTCTAAGCTCAGGCCATCTCTCAACCCAGATCCTTGTAAAGTTCCTCAGGCACTCGAAATTCGTCTTGTTCGAAACCAGATCAGTGTTCCACACTGGTCTGATTGGTACGTCCAAACCATCGAGCATTTCCTCTGTTGCGTCCGTCATTATCTCACACTGCCACAGAATGTGCTCCGCCGACTGGTTCGTGCACCCGCAGGCGCAGTTGGGGTGAGGGGACAGGGAGAGGGCATGAAGTCTCCCCCTGAATTCCCCGTGGCCGGATAGAAGCTGGGTGATGTGGTGGTCCAACTTGAGAAAGACCCCTTCCATTCTGACTTTAACTGATGGGAAGAAGGAGAAAGTCCATCTTCCCTTATTCGTTCTATCCCAACGGACCTGCCACTCCTGGAGCGACAGATCCCTCATTTGGACGAATGGGAAAGGACACGCAGGGAGAAACAATTTCTTTATTAAATGGCATAGCAACGTATGCCGGGTACCAGCTAGTTTGAAATAATTTTGACTCAGCGGATATGCAACAAACAGAAAAATGAATCCTTATGTTTTTTTTTGAGAAAAAATATGATTTTGAGAAAGAATGATACGACAGTTAAAGCATTATGGTAACTGGCTGTTGAAAAGATTTGGAGTTTGATTCCGCCGTGACCCGTCGCACCCGAAATTTTTCCGCACCACATCCCACGCGTCCACCGTGTCACCTTACTCGGGGCCCGGCCAGAGAAAGTCAATCATTGGTATTGGTCTGGTTTTGTAAAGATAAATATGCTTAGTTCCTACCGGGATGTCATTTATCCATTTCCTACTTCTCCCTAACCATTACCTTGCTAGACAATTATTTTGAAATTTGGAACAATGGTAATAAGAAAATAGTGCAAATTCGATTGCACTTATTTTAAAAACAAAAGAAGAATTGGGACTACCTTGGAAGCAATTTGTAGGTGCTTTCTTTTACACAATATCGTTTTTAAGTAAAAAGAAGGAATTTGACCATCGTGAAAGTATTTAATATCGTTTTGGTGTGGTGATGTAGGTAGTTATGAAGTACATAACAGCGTATACACTCTATAACTATATATTGTGATTGTGTTGTGTGATCCTTTGCTGAGATACAGTGGTAAGTAATTGGTCATTATTTTTTCCTTCCATACCTTGTTCTTTCCTACACATATTATCACCCAATTCCAGCAAATGGCATTTAGTTTCGTTTAAAGTATTTACAGTCCGCATTACAAGTAAAGCGTGTTTTTTTAGAGATATACAAATTCAAAATGAAAAAAAAACACATTAAAATAATGTTAATGTCTATGATATTGGCTTTATTTGATTGATAATTTTATGCCATTATCGTATAAATTTTATTTCGGGCATATGAGCGCCACAGCTAGCTCGAATGAAGCGCAATCGTGAAGTCAAATTTTTAACAACTTTATCGAGCAACTGGGGCCATATATCGGAAATAACACGGCGAATGTTGACTTCCAAATGGTCCAACGTCTCTGCTTTATCAGCATAGACTAGTGACTTCACATACCCCCAAAGAAAGTAATCTAATGGTGTGAGATCACACGATCGTGGAGGCCAGTACACAGATCCATTACGTGAAATTATGGGCTCACCAAATATTTCCCGCAATAAACAATATAAAATATAATCAATAAATAAACGCAATAAAATAAATTTGCACAATTTCCAAGCGTTGTTCTGACATCAGTCTATTCATGGCGAAATGGCAAAACGTACCTTCTGACTACAAATCAACTGTCAACTGTCAAATTGACAGTCTGTGGAAACAATTTTGGCAGTTAAAAAAACCAAAACTATTAAAAAACACCCTTTACATCTGTAGTTCCAATTCGTAACTGTATTAGTAACCGAAACGCCAATTATCAATCAATTCTTGTAAAAGTAGGTATAACCGTCAGTTTCCACAGTTCACTCGCCACAGTTCAGATATTAAGTTTGCAGATCGGATGCAGTTTGCAGGGCTGGATCGGACATTATTTTCAATTTCCATTCCATGGTTAATCAACGCCTCTGCCATAGATTACCCATCGCTACATTTGGTGACTTAGCAGGGTTGCTCGGGTTCATGGGGTTTACTGCCCGTTTTCGCATCCGTATCAAACCTGTCACTAACCTTTTAGGTGCGGTGTGCCAATGATTTAGCATGACGCTCTACACTTAGATTTTATAAAATAATAAATATGTCTAGCTATTAAATAACCTGCGGAGCGGGTTTTCACTGCTAAGTCCTGCGGACGGCTTTTGGTTCGGCTTCGCCCAGTTACCATTGACCGGTGACCATTTTATAAATCCAATTGGAACTGGTTCCAAAAATAGCCCGTTACTCGGATACATTATCATCCAGTGTAGCTAGTCACCGGGACAAATTAAATTAGACAGATTGAAGTCATATGATATATATAGCCGCTTGATACCACAATGTATTACCGTCAAACTTGCCATATCCGGAGAGATACCACATATTCACAAATTCGTAGCAGTTATACCTAGGGAGGACACGCCCTCCTCCGACCTGCTGACGGAAGTAGAGACATCTCGTAACGAATTCTTAAATTGGAAACCGAATTACAATGGGAGCTTAGTTTAAAATTCCACAGACACAGATGATATTTGTGGCGCGGCGCGTATGGCGTGGCGTAAGAGATGCACCCAAAGCTGGGTTCTGAAATTCAAAACTGCTCGATTATGTTTTTTATTTTCCAAACTATGAAAAATCAACTAAAATATTGCAAAATGCTTAACAAATATTTACTGAACAAAGTTTTTTTTTTACATGAGATCCACACAGGAGGCGGAACATAAATTCCCTCTGGGCCTATGTCATCTTTATGCTCACCTATGATGCTGTGTGGAGGGTTTTTTTAAGGAAAGGAAGTAGAGGAGGGTTCTGGGAAGGAAAGGGGTTTAAGGGGTGGGTAGGAATCTTGGGTTCAGTATGTCCTGGTCATCCGCCTCAAACCTCACCCCATGAACCCGGGCACCCCCGCTAAATCACCAAACGTAGCGAACTACTTGGGGTGACCTATGGCAGAGGTGTTGGTTATCCAATGAAGGTTCCCGGGGCGGCGGTACCCATTCCCGCCTCCCAAATTAAGTTACTCAGAATGGTGCAATACCCTTTTAGTCAAGTATTATAAAATAAAATTAAATCTTCCAAGAAAGGCCGAAGATTGTCGACAACTATCTGAGATAACCTCTTGGGTGTCAGTTGACACCGCTACGGTTAGACATGAACATGCACAGTGCATGCCGGAAAGGTGATACAAGAATACACTAACATACACACAGACACACTCACCGGGGAACTGGGAACACGTACCCGGTTCTGCGGTATACACGTGGATGAGCCTGTATGTGAACGGGGGAAGACGAAACCGAATTTAGGGCCAACAGGTAGGACAGACGGAAAGATATATTAGTCAACCCAAAAAAGTCATATTAATATATGCAACTGCTTTATAGGTCAGATCTAGTCATTAAAACGCGACTAAGGCAACAATACAAATCAAGGTTTTAATACACCCACATGACTTAAGAATGATCACATTTATTTTATTTTTGAGGAATTTAGAGCTAGACTTAAAACTCACCTTTTCAGACAGTCGTATCCATAAACTCAAAATCTCTCACCTTCACTTTAAGTGCCCGCGACACCGTAAATAACTAACCTGTAAAAACGTAAAAAAAAAAAACCAAAAAAAAAATGTAATCGTTTGTGAAGGTCATTTCATGAACATTCTCCAGCCCTAAAGATTCCGAAATTCTCCAGTATTTTAAAATAAATATCAACTATACTTTTGCCACTAATCTCCAATAGTCCTAAATTCTCCAGTATTTTAAAATAAATACCAACTCTACTTTTGCCACTAATCTATTCACAAATGTAACACTAACAGCGATGAGGGTAGCAAATAATGTAAAATCATGCAATGTCCAGTGTGTTAACTGTAATGTCCTCCGCGTGCAAAGCCGTATCTTCTCCATAAACTTTCTAATTAAAGTGTGTTTATCGAAAGTGACCTGCCAGGTAAGTATGTTTCTGTATCCATTTGTAAATAGTAAAATCAGTTAGAACCTAAGCATTCCTAATAAATTGTACAGCTAAATTGTGAAATAACACAAATTAACCAAATAAAATTTATTTGCCACGCCGGGATTCGATCCCGCGACCTTCGGAGTGCTAGTCAAGGGCCTTACCGCTGGACTACGCCGGCCGTCGTTATTACATTTACAAATTTTATTATTATACGCCTATATGTTTTTTACACTCCGTTGTAAGGAGAATATATGACGCAAATGTGAATGGAAGAAGAAATCGGGGACGCCCGAGGAAGACAAGCACGACCAAGTGAATCAGATACTTGAGTCGAGCCATGTGAAGAGTCGGAATAATAGAAGAGCATGTATGAGACGATGTATGAATGTGAACGAGGCAAGGAGTGTGTGCCAAGATCGAGTTGTTTGGCGGTCCGTCCTCTCTGCCTACCCCTGCGGGGAAACGGCGTGATGGTTAGTTAGTTAGTTAGTTATGTTTTTTACATACATGTGATGTACATAATGTACACAGTGACTGCAACTTCAAGAGGACCTCAATCGTCTTTTTGTCTTTTGTGAATCAAACAAACTGCTAACAAATTAAAAACTAAATTAACAAATGTTAATTAATTCCATTGCAAAATGGAATTAATTAACATTTGTTATTATTATTAATTATTACGCGTGCAAACGCGTAATAATAATAAAATTTCCTTTGTATATACACATTGAACGGCACACACATCAACGAAGTAAAATATATCAAGGACCTTGGAGTAACGATAATTATTTATTAAATTATTAACAATGATAAAAGTTGTTAACAATAATAACATATTTATAAACTTATTTATTTATTTTATTCATATTTTCCATAAAACAGTTAATACACTAAAAAATTATGGAGAAGATTACAATTTTTTTTAAAGTGCTTGGGTGCAGTTTATGTTGTTGTGACGTATGACAAGAGATAGTTGTGACGTATGACAAGATGTCGATGCTCAATGGACAGTCGTTAAGCAGTTGAGTCGATAGGTATCGTTGTAGGTAGACAGAGATCATAGTTAGTTTGCTTTGAACACTTATGCTTGATTTTATCGTCTTTTCGTAGAAACTGTCGGTTTCAGATATCCGAAAGTAACCGTGTACAGCATAACTTTACAATTCCACTCTCTCCATTTAAATACTAGAACTTTTAAACTAAAAAGTTGACTACGTTAAGGGATGGGCTTCTTTGAAGCATAAAATTAGCCCTTTCCTGTTACTCGAATATACTTAAATATTAATGAAACAGTGTTCTACATGCCTCGATTTCATAGTAAATTGACGTTGATACAAGTTTGCTGTCAATAAACAAAATTTACGACCAATGAAAACATTTAGGAAGGTAACTGAATAAAAAATAAATGCAATCGTTTTGCTTCACCGCGCGTTAAATGAATTATCGTAGATGTATCAATGTTTACGTACAACAATGGCTGTACTAAATTCAGTACAAAAAAATGTTCATTTTAATTAGGATCGCATTTTAGACCTAATTAACTTGCCATACAATATAATCTAAAGAACTTTTTTCAGTGTTGGTTTGTACAAGGGCAAACATTTTTAATCCGTCGGGTTAATTTGTTCGCTTTTCTGAACAACTCACACAGGTCTCATAGATATCGTCGTTCCTCCCTTATTATCATAGTGAGAAATATGATATAAATGGTGTTAGATACAGAAAGCACCACGATTTATATTCAAATATAAAAATTAACCGCGAAAGAAGTAAAATGTATACTTTCATGAAGCCAAAATTTCGGATCGCAATTTGAAAAAAATTATAGTAAATTTGGGATTTTTTTTATTAATTATTTTTACTATGAACGACAAAAAGTAAAATGACAATAACTTTAATAATGCATTTGTCTAATATTTATGTGTTTAATTATTCGCATATTTTTTTTTCGTTGTCAGCAATTAAAAATTATAAAAAATCGTAGGGCGAATTACTTTTTAAAAAAATTTATGTTTCTATGCAAATTTTTATTATTTTAGAAATGATTTGTTTATTTGTTTTATAAATTTTATTTATTTACACACATCACCCGGTAATTACTTATTATGCATATCATAAATAAGACACTGCAATGAAACACATAATAGGTACACACCATGAAATAAACCACCTGTGCAACTAATAAACTGTTTGTTTCTGTTTATAAATAAATAAATAACTTGAAAATAATTCACACTTTGTATTGAAAGCACACTACAACGACATCTGTGGTCTCTGGTGGTCTATTCGCAATTCAAATTGGCATATTACATTTTAGTGTCCCTAAAATCACATAGAGACCGCCAAACAACCACTTTGATATATATCTATTTTTAATTTATAATCAAGATAAAAAAACTCAACATATTATGATGACCTACAATATTTTTTGTTGTTGTTATTATTTGATTGTCCTCATTAGTTAGGTAAACAAGTTACCATTAATAACTTTATCAATCACCAAGAACGTATTTGTCAGACCTGAAAATTAGTCGATGTGAAAAAGTATCAAGTTTACTTTTGTGTTATCTTTCCACTAGTCAGCTCCTGGGCAAGTTATAGCTATTTTATTGCTTGAAAAGTTTTGCCGGTGTTAATATTATTTAAGGAAATTGAATTTATAAGCAGTGGTGTGAATTAGTCTTGCTAAAACTTGACCTTTTACGACCATTACAACAATTTATGAAATGAATATGTTGTTTTTTTAATTAGCTAAAGGAATAAGTAAAAATGCGGTTTTTAAGTGACCTTAATTGTGTTTTTACTTTATTGGTCGTAATTTTCATTTATATGCGCCATTACAATAAGTACGACGAAACTTTTCAATTCTAATAAGTATTTTTATTTTATTTTTATGTCTCATTGGGTATATATATATTGGTACATTGTCCTGTTTTATTTCTTGACCGAATGTTGATACGTTTTGTTGATTCGCTGCTGATCAAACGATGTTAGTTTTTTTTTAATAAAAAATACTCCATAAAACAGTTACATCTAAACTAATATATCATTGTGGAGAAGATTAAAAATTTTAAAAATTTGCATGGTTGCAGTTTCACTATGTTGTGACGTACGTAAAAGATAGTTGCTGAACTCTCTATAGGTGACATTTAAGATGTCGATGGTCAATGCAGAATCGTTAAGCAGTTGAGTCGCTCTGTTTAATGGCGCATTCTGATAGGCAGAAGTTCTCGCATTCGAAGCATAAAAAAGGAGATTAGCTTAAAAAAATGTTTACCGAAAAATATTTTTCGGCGGGTTTCTAAGGTATTAAAATCGAGCATTCCTATTTTTTTATTTTATTTTATTTATTTTATTTATTTATTTAAACGCCCATAGGACTTTTACATAGAATGCAGTACCTACATTTTTTTTAATTACAGTGAAAAGATTATAAGTAACATAATATATGTTAAAAACAAAATATAGATTATATAAAATATAAGCGTTAACAAAATACAGGTAACATAAAATATAAGAAATAAGATATAGGAGTTGAGATAAAGTAGGTAAGGTTAAAATTGTTGTTCACATTGGTTTATGGGATAGGTAGAAATAAATAGTTGGCACATATGGTGTTTGAAGTTTGCTAAGTTCAAATTATTGTCAAATACATCCATATTGTTTAAGTATTTGTTACCAAGACTATGTAAACGTTGTATTGGAGAATGTAAATCATAGTTCGAATGAGATGTACGTATATAAAATGTCAATGTTTGTCTTGTTGTTCGTGTAGGTACATGTAGATTTATTAATTGCAGAAGTTCACAACTGTTGAATTTAGAGTTTAATAATTTTAATAAAAAGGTCAGGTCGTTTATTTGTCGTCTGTTTTCTAATGTTGGAATATTTAAAGTATTCATTAGCGACGGGTAATTTATGTGCTCTAAAGGGATGTTAAGTTTAAAATTTACAAAACGTAGAAATTTTCTTTGAATTCTTTCAATAGTATGAATTTGAATTTTGTAGAAGGGCGACCAGACTATGGAGTTATATTCTATTAGGCTTCTAACAAGGGATGTGTACAATAGTTTAATGATTTGTAACGATTCAAAGTTTTTAATTGTTCTTAATACAAATCCTAATGTTTTCATACCCTTATTTGCAGTTTGTTGAATGTGAACCGTGAAGTCTAGTTTCTCATCCATTTTTATGCCAAGATCCCGCATTTCCGATACTCTTTCTAAATTTATTTTATTTATTGATATAAAAGATTTTATTTTTACAAATAAAGTTCTACATGATATGTAACTACTTAGCCAGCTCAACATATTTGCTCTGATTCCCAGAGCATGAAGTTTTCGGATCAGTATTTTGTGGGGCACTTTATCAAAACCTTCGAGAAATCAGTATATATACAGTCAACTTGTTTGTTTTTAGAAAAAGACTCCAATATATAGTTTTGAAAAAGTAATAAATTTGTTGAAGTTGATCTACCTCTAATGAAGCCATGTTGTTTGTCATTTATTATCTCTGTTAACATGGGATATATTTCATCAAGAACTAGAGATTCAAAGATTTTGGGTAATACAGATTAAGAACAATAAAGGAACTATTAAGAACAATAAAGGATACAGAAATATGTAGTATGTATACAAGTAACGCATAAACCTTTTTGGTACTATTTCTATTTTTAGGATATGGTTTTGTTAAGAAGGGGCCCAAATAATGTAGCTATATTCCGGGATGCTGCGGATAAATGCTTCGTATGTTCTCCGTATTGCAATACCATTAGTAAATGATCTCGCGTTACGAAGAACAAATCCAAACATTTTGTTGGCGTGGGAGACAATGTCAGATACGTGCAATTTGAAAAAGAAATTTGCTTCAAAAATGACGCCAAGGTCTTGAATCTCATTTTTGCGTGATAATATATTTTCATTAATAAGTTTTGGGAATAAAAATGCATCTTTCGATTTTGTAATGTAACGAAACCGCATTTCTGGATGCTAAGAGTAAGTTATACAATTCAGACAATTTGACAAGAGAATCAAGATCATTCTGCAGAATAATGGAATCGGTATGACTATTAAGGGCTCTCAAAAGTTTGATATGGTCAGCGAAGAGGATATATTTTGAGCGGTTAACGGTCTTGCCTATATCATTAATGAATAAAAGAAAGAGGAGGGGTCCTAGAATCGATCCCTGGGGAATCCCGGAGTTAGTTTTGAATTTTTGTTATTAACTTCAATAAGAGAGTATTTACCATCTCTAAGGAAATTGTTGAATAACGTACTGCTTATCAAGCAACATTAATCGTAGATTAACACGACTGTAAAATATGTAATCAGCGGTGTTTTATTTACATTAGCTCCACACTGGAGGCTGTGGGAAAAGTAATTTCCCTCAGGGCCTATGCCATTTTTGGGGAGGCTATGTGGTATCTTTTTAAGAAAATAAAGGAGAGAAAGTTCTGAGAAGGTAAGAGGGATGGGTTGGAATCTATGGTCCAGTGCGTCCAGGTCATTCACCGCCAGATCCAGACAAACCTCACCCCATGAACCCGGGCACCCCTCCTAAGTCACCAAACGTAGCAAACCACTTGGGGTGACCTGTGTCAGAGGTGTTGGTTGTCCAATTAATGGTTTCCGGGGCGGTGGTACCCGTTCCGGCCTCCAAAATTGTTGGTGGTGAAACAGAAAATATTAGCTACTCGACAACTGGCTCTAATCTGCAATTTACTTGGAGGCGGTGAAATACTCCTGTTTTAATGTGTTTTCGATGAGTTATAGATACCTCACATTCCTAAATAATTAACACCACCAGCGTAGCTTCATTTTATTACTGACACTTTATGTAGGTCCCATTATAAAATGCCTATTCTTTGAAATGGAACAAAGAGAAACTATAGAAATACAATATTTTAACTGCGTTTTTACGTCAGCTAAAATGCACACTATCTTATAAAACCAGTTACATTTTATATCCACTCATACATTTACATGTTAATATTCCATTGTTTTATATATTTTTAAAGAATTCCAAAACCATTCGGTATCAATGACTGTTTAATTTTATTGGTTAAAAGCGTAAACACACCAAGGCAATTAAAACACTCGAAGTATCGAGATACTTCAATGCATTAAAAATTGGTACCTTTGTGTTTTACTTAAGTGTGTACCACCCATCTGATATATGTATATATTGATATCGGCACCTAAGCACATACTTATTACATGTAGTTACATAATATCACAGGCAGATATCGTAGAAAATAAACATACTCGTATAAACAGAATATAATTTCAGAATGCTAACGATATGGAAGAGAAGTGTTTTCTTCTTTTTCGTCTCTGTTTCACACTTGCTGACCCTGTATAAATCGCAAGTGTGCCCCACTGTAGAATTTGTTAGCCACTCTGATCTGGAGCCCCAAAATCTGAAAAAAACTCCAGAAACGGGCGGTATGCTTGATAGATTCCCCTTTCCTGACAAGGGGATTGCAATTTTTAGAGCACAGGCGTCAGTTAGGTATGCTATCCTTGTTATTAGTACAACAATGGAAGGTTTTAATTTTCTGGATTCTTATACGCCTTGAATAGGTGAATCATTTAAATTTACTGGATTTAAATCTACTGTTCTTTATAAAATAGAACGGCGTCATTTGCGCCTCGCAATTTTTACCTCATGTGGGTATTTAAAAATTACCTGGCTATTATAGACGATTAGATGTCTTGTATTTTATCGGTAGGGAAAATTTGTTTTCTTAAAACCTTACTAGAATTGCATATTTTCATCAACATCAATCTTCATCATCAGGACCAGCACCCGACTGTCATGTACACACACGTGTCTGTTTGTGTTATGTTGGGAGTGGGAAGGAGGCAGTCATGTCTTTATTTTTTGGAGCTCTTCCGCATTTGCCTTCGGGAAAGAGGAAACCACGAAAAATATCATCCGTGAAGAGTCGGCCGACAGTCAACGTGAAACTGGGCGGCCTTCAGTGATTTCAGTATATGAAATCCTGCATTGTGTGGTATGGAGTAAGTGTCTGTTTTTGTGTAAGATATGTATTTAATGGCAATGTTATGATTAAACATACATAAACAAACATATTATACAATATTATATCAATAGATATCTAAACATAAGTTTTAGAGGGGGTCTGGTGGTTAGGAATACCTGCTGCTCGCTCAGTCATCCGCGTCTGAATCTGGTTCATGCCAAATGTGGTTCAGATCCATCAGAATATGTTTAGGTAGTCTGTGTGAATATCTGAAAGTAAAGTCACTAGGTGTATTGTTTTGACCGATTTCCTTGATGAGTCTATTTTTACTATGTCTGAGAGATTTGTAAATCGGTCTGTCAGTCTGTGCGTGTATTCAAATAAGGTCGGCATGTCTTCTCTGGCATGTAGTCTTTTCAGATTGGTTCCGATTCTAGTGTTGTATGCGATTTTGTAGCGTCTGTAGTTTCATATGGTCAGAGTGAGAAATACTACTCCACACGGGAATAGCATATGTCAGTACCGGTCGAATGAGCGAGTGGTAGATCAGGAGCTTGGTTCTGGGAAGTAGTGGACTTCTTATGTTGAAGACGGGCTTCATCGCGCCGACTGCCTTTCTGGCTCTTGCGTGCATCTTGGCTAAGTGAGATTTTCAGTTGAGACGTGAGTCCATTGTCAGGCCCAGGTAGATGACTTCGTATTTCCATTCTAGGACGTGTCCTCCCATTTCGATATTGACGTATGGTGTTCTTCTTTTGCGTTTCCTCGTGTACATAATAACTTCGGTCTTCGCCTTGTTTAGTTTGAGTAGCCATTGCTTGTAGAACTCTACGAGAGTTTCGAGTGCTCTCTGTAGGTATAATATGGCGCCAGTGTCTTACGAGGAACTAGTCAACGTTACCGGTGCATAGTTGAGAAACGCCCCACCACACATCATCTTCAAAGGTGACATAGACCCTGAGGGAAATTATGTTTCTCAGGGCCTCCCGTGTGGAGTTAATGTTAAAAAAAACGAGTGTGCTTTATACTACACGATTGAAGTAAAACTTCACTAACCTATTTCTCCCTCTCAACTTCCGTTCGCCTCGCCCGACCACACTTTTCATAACGCTCTCGTCACGCATTCACCAGCTTGCTCCCCAAGTCAAGCGTGCGTAAAGAAGTTTTACTTCAAAAATGAATTGTGTAATGAATGTAATAGTGTAGGTAGATGGTCAAAATCGGTTCCATGACATATTTTATTCTATGTAATTTTCTTACCCAACTACTCGACCTTTCTCTTTCGCATCTCCTTCACTTCCCAACTCCAGTCTCATAAACTTATTCCAGAATTGGTCCCACTATCTCCGGACGATTGGAACGTTTGTGCGATATTTATTGCATTAATTTGTCAATTCCACAAAGTGACTACTCGCTACAAGAAAGAGTAAACTAAGTTAAGAGCGTTTAACCAGCCAGCGGACGAAAATCCACATTTCGTCGAAAGTTGTTCTTCCGATCGTGCAGGGCGGTTACAATGAGAATGATTAATTATTTTCCGTACCAGCTTTTTTAAATTATAACTCAATATCGAATTTATTTCAATCCAAATTAGCTTTAATTTATACCTTCATCCAAAAATGCTGAAAGGCGTGATGATAAAACTATTAAAATAGTGTACTTTTTGTAGTTATTTTTTGATTATAAGTATTTATCATTTTTCAATAATGTCTAAATTTAATAAGAATGTTAAAAAAATCTGAAATATATTAGTTTGTAAGTGCGCAAATAAATACACAAATGGACCAATTTTCGTCAAGAAACACATGTACGTACATATTTTTTAATGATTTTATTGAAACTAAAATTAAAATTCTAATACATAACTCTGCTAGATAATATATTGATTTATTTTACTGCATGATTACATTATTTGAAATGGGTGTGGTATAATACAAAAACTTTTTTGAAAATTTAACAAATCTGCCAACGACCTATGGAATAACCTTATTATACTAAAAATTAAAAAAAATTCTAAAAATTTATTACTTAACTTCACTAGATAAAAGAACAATCTTTCGAAATCCATTTATAATTTTTTGTGGAAAAGAGTTAATACGTCTAAAAACTTTTTTGAAAATGACGTATTTCCGGCTTTCTCTGATAATGCCCTCTTAAGATTGTTTCACAGAATTTAAACAATTCATCAAAGTTAAAATTGAAGTTATGTGAAAGCCTGATCCAGTACCGCCCTGGTGTAAGACCACAATTCAGAATTGAGACATTGCTTGAAATGACTTTAGTCGTGTTCGGTAACCAAATCGGAAAAGCCAGGTACTTCCCCACTCCACACCTTCCTCTAATCCATCTCCTGCCCCTCCTCACTACCTTCAGCCTCACAACATACCCTAACCATTGGAGAGCTTTTTGCCACAATATGGCACCATTAAAATACCTCTAATTGCTTTGCTGCCAGTTTTAGGTAAATTCTCCCTAGATGCATTAAATTTTCAAAATATTCAAAATGGTCACCAAAAAATCACAAGTAATCGGAGGAAAAAGTTAAAAATTGCGCTGTCGCTCGAGTGGCTAATTGGGGATGTCATAGTCTCACTGGCTCCAGACGGGAGCAGCTGGGACTCTTGCGAGGTATTCGCATAAAAAAAAATCCAGCCTTCATTAACGGTTGTTAAGGTGAATTAAAATAGAATATTTACATTATTATTTTATAAAGTGTCATTTCATTATTCAACCATTTTGCTGAAATTCAGTGCCACATACGTAGGTATCTTGTTATGAAGCAATTTTAAATATTTTATTTCCTCAAGTACTTTCTTAAGCTTAGGCTTTAAAAAAAATATTAATGTTGGGGACACTTTCTTTGGGGTTTTTGTCTATGCGAAGCGCGGGGAGCGGTTCCGTTTCCACTTTTTGATTTGCAAGCGGAGACAGCGGCCCGCTTTCAAATCGACTTGTCACCTAATTCTAGTTAATAATGTGCTAATTGATTCGGGCAAGTTTGGATCGAGTATACACGGGCAACAATAGTTGGCTGATTTGTGATACAAAGGATTTATCAATGAATCCACGAAAAAACGCGAGTGTGTTCGTGTAGATCGAACGCGGGCGATATTCTGCCGCGTGTTACAGTGGCGGGCCTCTTAGATAAATTAAGATCGGTAATGATCCGTGCCATCCTGACGTGTAATAAAGCGTTACGCGCAGAATTACCACATTTCGCGACCGGCAAACCCTGTAGAGAACCCCATTTTACGGAAACTCGCCATTTTCGGGAGAGCGTCGCGACCATTTGAACAGAATTGAGGCAGTGACGAGGAAGCAGAAATCCGCAGAGGGTCACGGGATCCTACCCAAAATAGCCGATCGGTTCCAGAGCCGAGGTCCACCAAGAGCCTCCCCTTCTTCAGGATCCATCATCAGGCGTCAACGTGAGAGGCCTATTTCTTCCTAGCCGCAGACGTGTATAGGTAGATAGGATAGGTTAGGTGGAATCGTTGGTCCCGGGTGAGTCCTTGTAATTATCATTTTGATTCTGATCCGATCCTTTAGGTTTAACATACTTTATTTTTATTCTCACCTACTACTTGGTTTCAATAATGTAAACCAACTAGCCTAATCCTTTCCGGGAGTGTCATGATAAAATATGCCCATGCCCTGAAGGGAGCGACTCGTGCCTGCTGCAGATCGACATACTACGACTATATAGTCGTGGATTGGCGTCCTAGATTCCTTCGGAATCAAAGTTGATTTGTGGTTTGCGGGAGCGAGTTTAAAATTGACTTTCATAACCTATACCAATAGTGCCCAACGCATTCTGGGTTTCTACTTAGCAATCTGCATACATGTAGAAAGAAAGATTTTTAAATAACAAAAATATTCAAAATATAACAGCCGTTTATAAAATTGTGATACCCATAAACCTCGTTAATTAACGTAGTGAATCAAGAAAAAAATGGTTAACGCATTTTAACCTGAATATTTTGTATTGTAATTATACTGTATATTTTTAATGGTTAACTTAATAGGTACCTAATTGCTGTTTTCAACGCCTTAATAAAAAATAAAAAATTTAAAAATCAAACATTTAACTTAATCTAGAATGAATGAGCAACAAATCATTGAAGCAATAAAACAACGCTATCTTCATAACGAATTATAACAGTATTATCAATGTTGGTAGGAGCTTAATTACATTTAAATGATTCATCGTTACTATAAAGGCGTTAAGTATATATACGATATGCAGTTATAAGATAAAATATTACCATACTAATTTCATTGGTAGATGTGAATTTAGGGATATTAAACCCTGGGGCTATGTTCATCGCCCAGCCACTCCGTCCCCTTTCGCATAGTACATTATATTATGATTAAATTAACGTCGTATATGCAAATGAAATAGTTCGTTCTGCCCAACGTTCCGTGCGATGTGCCAGCCCTGACCGCATCCGCTTCCTGGGACCAACCAATGTCACCCAGGACAGGCAGGGGTGGCCAATGACCGGGCCTGGGGCTTAATTATATTCACTAGCAGTTAAAAACCCGCTCCACAGTTTTTACTGCTAGGCCCTGCGGGCGGCTTTTGGTACGGCTTCGCCATGTTCGTGTTGGTGATCATTTTGTAAAACCAACAGGAACTGTTTTTTTCGTTATTTGTTTTTGGGGTGTTATGCCGTGTTGCGCTACCTCCTTCTTTAGCCAACTTTTCGGACATCGTTGCAGTGTCCATCATCAGAGCAGATCCGGCAGATCCGGTTGTTCTACCGGATCTGCCGGATCTACTCTGATGATGGACACTGCAACGATGTCCGAAATGTTGGCTAAAGAAGGAGGTAGCGCAACACGGCATAACACCCCAAAAACAAATAACGAAAATGCTTTTGGCCGTGAAAATCTTAAAACGTATCTCAACAGGAACTGGTTCAACCAATGTGTCAACCAGTGATGCAGTGATGGCAAGTCACCGCGAAAAAGTAACTGTGACGGACCATGACGTTATGTGTAATATACAGCCGCTTGATACAACTGAGTATTACGTATTACCGTCAATCTTTCTAATTCCGGGTTCTAGTTCGCAAATTCTTAGAACTTATACCTAGGAATGGAACGTCCCTTTGACGTATTCTTGAATTAGAAACCGAACTACAATGGTAGCTTTGTCTGAAAATCCACCTACACGGAAATTTATGTGGTGCGACGGGTAAGGCGCGACGTAAACCTATTAATAATACTGTTTGATATTTAATCTGTATAAATAAAAATGAATCGCCGAAATGCATTTACACGTCTAACTTCCGAACGACTGTACCAAATTGGATAATTCTTTGTTTTTTGTGTTCGTTATTGTCAGGACAAGGTTTGTATAAAACTACTGGTGAGTTCTGGCATTATGAAATTTGTATAAAAAAATTGCAATAGCTGGCACGAAAGTTGTTTGAAAACATTTGCACCTGACTGAATTTATAGAATGCGTGAGTGGGGAAGAGGGAACCTGGGAAGGGGGAGGGGAACTCGGGAGGGGGGTTCGAGGGACGGGAGAAGGGGGGAGTGGAGTAGGGAGGGGGATGGTGGAGGAGGCGGAGTGGGAACGAGAGGGAAAGGGGGGGCGGGAGAGGAAAGGGAGGCAGAAGGGGAACGGGATGAATGGGAAAAGACACGCATGGAGAAACAATTTCTTTATTAAATGGCATAGCAACGCATGCCGGGTATCAGCTAGTTTTGCATAAATAAGGTTGGTTCTACGCATAACGTATTGTAAACTAGCTGGGGTACCCGGCTTCGCCCAGGGAGTTGATATGAGATTGAACTGATGTTCAAACCCACGACGGATCTTTCCCTATCAATAAGAAGTCCAACCCATACAAAAAGGTTTCGAATGATCTACATGTTCCAGAACATTCCACAACATTCGAGAGTATTCTCGATTGGTCCACAATAATCTGGGATGTTCCTGAACGTTCCAGACTATTCCCGAACATTCCACAATGTTTCAGAATGTTTTTGAATGTTGTGGAATGTTCTTGAATGTTCTGGACGGTTCTAGAAATTTTTAAAAGGCGAAACTTCCAGCCCTTGTGTCTTCAAAAGCAAGCATTTCAGGTAAAAACGGAACCATCTTCATGGATGGGTGGATAGAGGGCTTCCACACCACGTAACTCCCTTGATCGTACCGGGACTCGTTTCTGAGTTTTAGCGGCACGCACATCTTAAGTCAGGCGGTTGAACAAAACTAGGTTATCAATATTTTGAAAGTATTTTTAAATTTTCTTACCGCATGTTACAAATCTTAAGTGAGTTTTGTACTAATTTATTATCACGTGGCGGTCCTTCCCTCATGTCAATTGGTAAAGAACCTCCCAAAATTATAAGATGACGGTAAAACATAATATTATTGTGAAATATTAAGCAAATCAAAATATCTGGAATTATTATAATGTATTAGAAATACACCGCGAGAGAGCAGACAGTGGCAAGCATTGACATCTAACACCTTAAATAAAAGTTTTATTTTCCGCGCACTATGATTGGCTGGGTCAAATCATACAATGCCCCGATATCATATCTCCTATCTCTTTACACACCACAAAATAAACGAGATGGCACTATGTCGGTTAGTAAAAAGTTTTCGGATTTTAAAGACAGTTTGGGTCAGTGCCGTGAGGGAGAGAGAGCATGCTGAATATTATGCGTCTGAAAGAGATGGTTTGATATATGTAGGTGCATAAATTTTGCATATATTTTACGTTTGTTTTTTTTTTATTGTGTATTTTATTTAGATATAAAATTTGACATCTTATATCTAATGTTTTCTTTTCTATGACTACTACAATATTATTTACTACCTACTGACTAAAATTTGGACTTTACAACATTAAGACATAATCCACGAAAAACTGCAAGACTTTTAGCCTCCTTAACATTTACAGGGAGTTCATTGAACATTTTAAAACCTTTATAATAAATATTATTTTGTGTTCCCGATAAATTTGTTTTAGGAAGCCTAAAATCGTTGCAGTTTCTCGTAGGGTAACAATGAACTGTACTGTTGATTCTTACATTATTCAACATATAATCAGGTAACATTTTATTTTTTAACTTATAAATAAAAACTAGGGTATTGAAAACTAATCTTTGCCACACACTTAAAATATTGAGTTGGCGTTGCATGGCTTTTATCCTGGTATACCTGCTACAGCACAATATAGATCTCATGCCTCTGTTCTGAAATATTTCCATTCTTTTAATTTGTGTTTTATTGCTCAGAAAGATTACACTTGAGCAATAATTCAGATGGGATGCTACAGTTGTGTTATAGACCAATTTCCTAGTTTTAATGTCTAATTTTCCCTTTATCCTACTTAATAAATTAATCTTTTTGGCAATTTTTTTAGTTAGCATATCAAAGTTAGAGTCAAGTTTTAACTTATTATCGATTATGATTCCCAAATATTTAATTTCTTCTACCTCTTCAATAGTTTGATTGTCGATATTTAGGGTGATAAGTCCATTTTGTTTTTTCCCTAATACCATGAATTTACTTTTAGTTACATTTAATTTGAGTTTATTTATGCATAACCATTTAGATATTTCATGAAGTTCAGTTTGTATTTTTGACAATGCATCTTCAATATTATTTGCTATGATATATAAAAGTGTGTCATCAGCAAACAGTTTGATGGAACAGTACTTTAGGCACTTCACTATATCATTGATATATATAATAAAAAGTAGTGGTCCCAAGACCGATCCTTGAGGAACTCCAAGGTTAACTTGTTGCTCTTCAGAGATAGCATCTCCAAATTTGGTTCTTTGTTTTCTGTTTTTTAGGTAATCAGTAAACCACTGCAATTCTTTACCATGAATTCCCATGTCCTTCAATTTCATTATTAGTCTTTCTCTGTCAATCGTTTCGAAAGCACGTCTAAAGTCTAAGAATACTGCTATGATGATTTTCTTCTGATCCATACTTGTTTTCCATTAATTTAAGACATAATTAAGTGCTGTTTCACAGGAATATTTGTTTCTAAATCCAGATTGTTGTTTATCAAGAATGTTATTTTTTTCAATAAAATTGTTTATCTGTTCTTTAACTATCGATTCTAGTAATTTGTTCTTTGTGACCGTATCTTTTTCTGATTTCTTATACATTTTTGGATTTATTGTCCTTTACAGCATTTCAAATTTTCGTGATCGATATATTAGGCGAAAATCACATCTGTATAGATTCGATATAAATCGTGTAAAATACCCTATCTAACAACATGACCGTAAAAGTAAGTCCATAAAAGTTACAAAAATTCTAAAAATGAGTGGTTTCGTTAACCGCAGTAAAAAAAAACACACAAGCTAGAAGCTGTCAACTCTATATTTTTCAACTCAGGTATGTTTCGAAGATGTTACAAGCTGCAATAAATAGGTAATTAAAATAATACAAAAGTTATTAAAATTTTATTAACCACTTAGCGTAGAAAGTGATAATCACATTTTTTGTATGTTAACTTCGATCACAACCAAAGGCATTCAAAATTAATGGAGGAACTAAATAAATTGTATTGGTAACAATCCTTGATAAAGAATTTTCGCTGTTGTGGAGCTGGAATAATGATAAAATTAACCTGTTAGGTAATGAATAACATAGTGACTAATCAATTAACGTAGATGTTTAAGGGGAAATCTAATGGCACTTGATTGAATAGTTTTAGAATTTTTTTTTATTATCTTTTATAATTATTGTAAAGTTCTTCAATCCCACTGATTGGGATTACTTGATATATATTTAGGAATCTTCAATAAAACTTGAGGTTAATCGAGATTACAAGTTACTTTATTTACCTACTAGTTATCGTGTAGTTTACAATGAATACATAATTAGTCCAAACGCCCGTTCTATTGGATGCTCTGAGTTATTCTGAAGCCATTGAACTCGACACTGAAGGAGGCCAGCTATTGATCGTATATCATCGGCTATTTTTGTAACCGTTCGTGCGTTTAACTGGACCAAACGTCCGTTCTATTGGATGATGTGAGTAATTCTATTTATTGAGTATTTTATTTATTCATTCATTTATCGTTTCTTCGCTATTTAAACAAATTTTTAGCATGTATGTAATTATTAACTTGACTAGAGTTCGCCTGTATCGGGGCGTATATTATCGGCTATTTCCGTCACCGTTCGAGCATTAGACACGAACGGCGCTGTTTGCCACTCTTATAAGGTTCTACTTAACTGACATCCGTTGAGATACGTCAAAACTATAACTACCTATACCAGAGACACCTCAAAACTATCGACAAGCTGTACTAACACCTCAAAACTACCTCAAACTACCTGTACTAACGATATCCGTTGAGGGATTTTAAAAAGACATGCATAAACGTATTCACCAAACCTATGTAAACTTGCAAAATATCCAAAGCAGAGAGCAATTGTCAGACTTACCTCTCGTTGTTTCTTGTCACAAAGTAAATTTGAAACTACGTAAGTTTGATAAGCCTTACAAAATTTTATTTGAATAAGAAACTAAAATGTTTTAAAATTATTAAAAGAGAATAACCAGTCATTTTTAAATAAAATTCTAGGCGTATTGTCTTTTTTCCACAAAAAAAGTATAAATCGACTTTGAAAGATTGTCGTTTTATCTAGTAAAGGTAGTATGTTTTAAATTTTGAAATTTTTTGGTATAATAAGGTTATACCGTAGGCAGATTTGTTAAATTTTCAAATAAAATTTTGTATTTTACAACACATTTCAAATCATATAATCGTGCATTAAAATAATTCAATAAATTATCTAGGAATGCTACTTTTTAGAAATAATTACTAATCTTAGTTCAAATAAAATCTTTAAAAAAATTACGAGCACGTGTTTTGCAACGAAAATACTTCAGTTATCTATTGATTTATGGTCTCTCAAACTAACATCAGTTTTTTTTTACAATTTTTATTTTCTTTAGACGTTATTGAAAAATTATAAATACTTATAATAAAAAAATAATTACAAAAGTACATAATTTCAATAGTTTGATCTCCACATTTTTAAGCATTTTTGAATACAGATGTATATCAATGCAAATTCTTATCGAAATTAAATGTTATTATTTAAAAATGTTGGTATGGAGAATAATTAATCTTTCTCATCGGGACCGCCTTGTACAGTTGCAAGGGTACAATGGCAAGGGTGACCGTACAACTCAGAATGAAAAGTCATTTAGAGTGATGACAAAAATGTATTAAAAATTGGTTAAATAGGTTACGTTAGTTTAGGGTTATGGGATATTTTAAAATTTTTCTTTTTATTGCTTTTAATAACTTTTCAAAGAGTTGTTGAGTTAACTTTATTCTCAGTTGGCATGGAACCAATGGCAAGACCGTCTTTCAATGAAATTTGTATTCGCGGCCACTGGTTAATCTCCCTTAAATGACGTACTCATTTCAGGGAACTTTCATCACACGATATAAGAAAATAAGTTAACACAGCCTTATTGTTCTTTTACAACCCTATATTATAACGAAAATGAAAAAAGTTGGAAGTAACGTGTACCATTAAAAGTTTTTACAGGACAATAATATCAGCAACATCGTAACTGGAGCTGTACGGAAATTTAATTACCTTCGACGACCCCCGAAATATTGAGAGAAATTTTGCAAGCCCTGAGAAATCGGCCCTAATTTGTAGTCAATGCCCCGGGCTTCATTTCATTTAGCTGCACATTGCAGAGTCCACCGAGGAAATAAGCAGATATAAGTGCGTTTTTGGCTTTTTCTTGTGCCCGAAGTTAGCTCGAAATATCTCTACTTCTGGTGAAATTCATTAATTGTTTTCAAACACCGAAAATATTTTCTAAATAATCAATTTTGTTGAATTGTCTGTGGTTTAGGAGTCAAAATTCTTATAATAATAACAACAATAATTTAGAGAAAATGATTAAGGTAGTTAAATTTTTTTCAGATGATATTAAAATGACTTTTGGTTTAGATAAATGTAAAACGATCCATATGGAGAAAGGCAAAATTGTAGATGGAGACGAGGGTATATTTAGAAACTTCAAAATTAAAAGTGTGAAAGGGGATGAGGTTTATAAATATTTAGGATACCCGCAATCGAATAGATTAGATCACACTAGTATTAAAATTATATTAGGATTAAATTTCAAACTAGGATCAGAAAATTTTTAAAATGCAATCAATCAGCTAAAAATTTAGTAAAAGCAATAAATACTTTGGCAATAAAAATTAAATACTCACTAGGAATTATTGGATTCCTGGTCAAATAAAATTATTCACGCAAAACACTTCAATTATCTCAACCAAACATATGTTGACAAACTTTCGTCAAACAAATGGTTGAATATTGGAGAGTTGAGCGCAGAAATAGAAGGATTTATGCATGCCATTCAAGATAGAGTCATTAATACTAAAAAATATAGGAAGCATATAATCAAAGGTATAAATCAAATTGATGATTTATGTAGAAAATGTTTGGCTTTTCCGGAAACCATAGAACATATTATATCGCGATGTACTGTATTAGCGCCGTCCGAGTATACATTTAGGCATAATCAGGTTTTAAAAATAATCCATCAAACTTTGGTAATTAAACATAACTTGATTGACTGCCGTAATATAGAACCATATTATGAATATGAACCAAATAAATTTTTAGAAAATGAATTTTATAAAATATATTATGATAGAACTATACTAACAGACCGAACAATTAGTCATAATAGAGCTGATATAGTTTTACATGACAAAATAATAAAAAAAATAACTTATATCATTGATGTAGCTATTCCAAATTACTGTAATATTCAAAAATCTGTTTCTGAAAAATAAGAAAATATACAGATTTATGAAATGAGATTAAAAGAATTTGGCATTCTCAAACTATAAAAATATTCGGCTACTGGCATTACACCTAGGTCACTAGGATTTGTCAAAGAATTTATACAGGGTGTAACAGAACGTACCCGAGGGATTTTAACCATCGATTCCTGACATCATATGGAGTAAAAAATGTAAATGAAATTTTGGTCTCCGGTGACATTTTTGATGTTTTTTTTTTTTTTTTTTTCTAGAAAAACATAAAAAAATGGTAGTTGTTGAACAGTTGGAGGAGGGGTAAGGGGTTCGTCGGACACCCGGCTGAGTGACCAGTGACGACATGCGGAAGAATTCTTTTTTTGTTTGATTTTGAAGAAAAAAAATTAAAAAAAAAAAAAAAAAAAATGTTGACAAAAAAAGTCACCGGAGACCAAAATTTCATTTACATTTTTTACTCCAAATATGCTCAGGAATCGCTGGTTAAAATCCCTCGGGTACGTCCTGTTACACCCTGTATATAAAAATGCAAAAATCAGTCATTTTAAATACATGTAGGATTACAATTTTTTTTCAAATATTTACATTGAGGAATCAGTAGGATTTACAGGTTCAATTAGGAGTTCCACAGAGCCGAACCCTCTGATATGAAAATATCTGGAGTCGGTGAATTATTTTCCCATTTGGTCTCTGGTAGGTTGACATGTTGTTCTTGTATTGTTTTGTATTTATAATACTTATATAGTGCAATTGCATAGCGCCATTTTTGTGAGAAATCACTTCAAGGGCGTTAAACAATTTGTTATGAATAGAGCCTAACAGGCTCTATCTAATTTTATTATTTATAAATACTTACCTGGTGGGTCACTTTTATTGGAAAGTTTATGCTTTTTATTATTGGAATACCTCACAAGAGTCCCAGTTGCTCCTGTCTAGAGCCAGAACGTCTATTGCATCCCCAATTGAGGTATGTTGTGAGGCTGAAAGTAGTGGAGAAGGGAAAGAGATAGGGTAGGGATGCTATTCAGATCTGGTCACCAAACACGGCTAAAGCCATTGCATCAAAGCAAAGTTTCAATTCTAAATGGTGGTCTTACACCAGGGCGATACTAAGAGTATCTTCCACTCTGGAACGTGCCGCAAATATACTATGTATTATTTTAAATGAATTAATCGTGAAATAACACAAATTAATCAAATAAAATTTATTTGCCCACGCCGGGATTTGATCCCGCTACCTTCGGATTGCGAGTCAAAAGCCTTACCGCCAGACCACGCGGGCCGTCTGGAGAAGATACGACTTCGCACGCGGAGGACATTATATTTAAAACACTGGACGTTGCACGTTTGTTACCCCCATCACTGTTGAAATTGGCCAAAAGTTAAGTTAAAATTTATTTTGAAAGGCTGGAGAATTCGGGAATCTTTAGAACTGGAGAAATTTTATGAAATGACTTTTACAAAAGCTTACAAATAAGAATTTGCTTTCATTTTTACACAATTAGTTATTTTCAATGTGGCGGGCTGTGAATGTGATGGTGAAAGTGAGATTATGTAATTTAGCGATATCTATTTTTTAGCAATTCGATATTAATTTTTACACTGCTAGAGATTATCTGTTCGGTGGCGCAGCCTTTGACATCTGAACTCATTGGTCTCTGCTACTTCACATTTCAACTTTTAACTTTAAACTTTCTCTGAGTATTTTATTCTGATTGCGATGTTAGTGGGAATGTGAGGGTAAACTATTATCGGTGGCAATTCCAAAAGATAGACATCATCATTTCCAATTTTTTGAAGTGAAACTTCTTTAGCCCCGTTAGTGATTTGAAATTCGGATGAAACGGAAATGCGTCACTGAAATTTATTATTTGGGTCCTCCGTTCTAATATAATACGTTAATTTCGCGCATCGGCGAGGGCCGTCGATAGCGCAGTGGGCAAGGCGCTCGACAAGCCTCGGTGGCCAGAGAGACAGACGAAGAAGTGAACGGAGATTCGAATCCCACGAAATCCAAAAAAATAAGACATTTCTATTTTTGTGAAATCAATATTTAATCTTCAAACCACTTTAAAATAAACAGGCAAAAGAAAAGAAAGCGAGTTTCTAGTTTCACTTCTACCGCTTGTGAATTACACACTCTGATTTTTTTTCAATACTCCGAAGGAAGCACGAATTAGAAATAGCTTGTAGTAACTTTTTAAGGATTTTGAAATTTTCGCTTACATATTCGGGTTCAGTAGGATCGTATTTATCTTCACAATGTAATTTAGTCCAAAATGACAAAGCGAGTTAATGAAAAACTGCAGCTCAGTATTTTGGCCAAAATTCAAATGAAAAATTGTAATCAAATGGTCATTCAGCGCCATTTTGATTACAATTTTTTTTTCATCGTGTAGGACAGTCTTGCACCAGATAGACCATTTGGGAATGCTTTATTCCAACTTTCCCCGAACCAATTTGCTCCTTTGTGCGGTAACACATTAAAAACCTCATTATTAATAATTATGAGAAAATGGAGACATCTCTTGGTACTCGGCACCAATTTGCAGATTTACTGACTTTCTATAGCCTACTATTTTTTCTGCTTTTCAGTAGAATTCTTATGAAAACCTCAGTGTAACATTTTTGAGAAAAACAAGTTAGTAAATCTGCATGAAAGCGCTGAAGCAAAGTTTCCATTGAATCTACGATCCAAGAGTGAGAAGTGTGAAGGCATCGGCCATTGGGAATATTAGGATCAAGTAAGGTGGTACTGCGCCATACAAGAATCGGGGCATTTGTCATTTTAAATGAAGCGTAGTCTCATTGTAATTTGAATTTTATATTCAGAGGTCGTATAGCCCGAACCTCCTCATGCGGACCGCCCATAAACCTTTTCACTTTTTTGACTCGAATAAGAATTTAAATATTATAACAGGAATTTTTGAATTAGATCCTTTTTGGTCACAGAGGAAGAACTCGTAATTCGTCGGGGGACCTAATATAGGATCAGGTACATAACCTAGCACGTACAATTTTACTATTTGAACATGGTTCTTGCCCTTTTTCCTACTTAGAAAGGTACTAGATTTCTACTTTTAGCGCCTACATACGCAGCTTTCTTACTATTTTTTTTAATTATTCACAAAGTCACCCTGCCTAAGCTGGTTTGAACCTGAATGTTAGAAATATTTAATAAATTTTTAATATTATTAAAGATTAATAAATATTTGGTTTTCGCCACTTTTATTAAATTATATTACCAACTCCATAATACCACCTCCCTAATATCACCTCCCTATTACCACCTCCCTAATAGGTATGGAGGTGCCATAATACCACCTCCATAATACCACCTCCATAATATCACGTCCCTAACCTAATACTACCTCCATAATACCATCTCCATAATACCACCTCCATAATATCACCTCCCTAATACTACCTCCATAATACCATCTCCATATTACCAACTCCATAATACCACCTCCCTAATATCACCTCCCTATTACCACCTCCCTAATAGGTACCACCTCCATAATACCACCTCCATAATACCACCTCCATAATATCACCTCCCTAATACCACCTCTATAAAACCACCGCCATAATATCACCTCCCTAATACTACCTCCATAATACCATCTCCATAACACCACCTCCATAATATCACCTCCCTAATACTACCTACATAATACCATCTCCATAATACTACCTCCATAATATCAACCCCATAATACCAACTCCATAATACCACCTCACTAATACCACCCCATAATACCACCTCCATAATACCACATCTAATAACACGCGAGCGAAGCCGCGGATAAAAACTAATCTACTATGAATCAATAATTGCTCTTTTGTGCCATTTTATTTCTGCGCAACATCTGTTTCACCTTACTTACCTACTACACAAGTAAAGTGACAATATAACAATATATGAAAAAAAAATGCTTTACATATTACGTAATTGTAGGGTATGTAATAAAAATAAAGAAAAAATGAGCCCTCAAAAGGAAAGCAAAGAAACAATGATATTTAAATAATATTATAACTGATTCGCATAGTTAGATTTGTTCAGATGTGGATTGTGAAAGATAAGTTGTTTCTTTGTGACGTATTCTGTCAACATGTCAACTCCATGCGGGAAAAGGGTACGCCAAATAGTGCAAAAGGGAAAAAATAATTTATGACTTTCTCACATCGCGGCCATTGTGTCACAATAAAGGAGTCATGTCCCAGACCCTAACTTGCCTCCGACAGTTTAATATCGCCTTCAAAATCACTTTCAATGGGTGAACCATTGAATAGCTCAAACGCCAGTTGAAAAAAAGTGGAGTTAGATAGGTACTAGGTACAGGGGACAACCTTATTGCTAAATCACTATTTTAGATTAATCTTTACTACGAATACAAAAAAAAATGCTTTGGATAAATAGTCACCACAAAGGTTAGAAAGCTCACGTACATGTTTTTGACAATCAGAAATATCTTGAAACTCATCTATGATGCTATGTACGGGTCACTTCTAGACTATGCATCCTTAGGTTGGGGTGGATGTGTAAACACTGTTTTGAAAAAACTAGCAAAAGCTCAAAAATCACTACTAAGGGTAATCTTTAAAAAACTATTTAGATATCACAGTGATGCACTATTCGAAGACTTTCAAGTTCTAGATGTTAGACAACTGTACATGAGAAAATTAATTTTAAACACCCATAAACAACACCACCTCTACCCATCTATTAACCACTCTCACATCACCCGACACTCACGGAGAAATCCAATTGTAACACTCACAACCAAAACATCTCTCGCTCAAAGACACTTCACTTTCCTAGGTCCAAAACTATACAACTTCATGCCTGATGCTTGGTAAAAGGAAAGCACAGGTGTTCTTCATAAATTGACCACTACTTAGTTCCAACAATTAGGGAGAAAGGAGAGTGAACTTTTACTACACAAAAAATAAAATCAAACAAACCAAAAACAACAACAAAAATTCCAACACAAAATGAACTAAGTAAAATATACCCTTGTCTTCTAATCTATATTATTATGTGTATCTACCTATCTGTATATACCTACCTATTACTTTTAAATTAGAAAAAGGCTGTCAATCTAATGTTTTAATTGCATATTTTATTTTATTCTACCTCTTCTCTTTTTTATTCATATTTGTACAAAATATGTATGTCGGATTATAATATGCAATGTAAACACCAGTTATAAGTATGTATATACCTATTATTTTAATAACTATGCCTAACAAACTATAGTAATAATCAGGCATTAATTGTTTATTTTATTTTACTTTATTGTTTATGTTCTCTTTCTAGTTCTCACTCTGCAAAATTTGTATGTAGGACTATAATATGAAATGCAAACACCAGTTACCACCTTTTATTTTAATCATTTGCTTGTAAATACATTTTTATTTATTACTATTATCATTTCAACACCTATGCTAAACAATCCAGGGCTATTTTATGTTTTAATTGGTTATTTCATTTTTATTTTATTCTACCTCTTCTCTTTTTTTTTCTTTTGCTATGCTAAACAAATAACAGTTAGGTACTATATTTTAAACTTTTTTATTATTTTATTTTATATTCTTTCTCTTCTTTTTATTTCCTTTTTTTATTTCATCAATTTTTTTTCTTTTTTTGTACAAATCATTTTCCACATGTTCATACCCATGGTTATTTGACTGTCCTAAAACGGGATAATACTCCTAGTTGGGCAGTCAAAATTTAATCAATTATGTATATAAATGTATAATATTGAGCTAAATAAACAAAAAAATAGCAACAATTAGGCCTTTTTTTTCCGTTTCGATTGAATAGAATAACATTAAGATGGTTAATTACTTCATAAAAAATATAATGGTAAACTGTTAAAAAATGTGTGTTCTTCATTAGAAATATATGAACGGATGACGAAAAAACTTTATTTTATGGCTAAAATTATTTGTGACAGATTCCGATGATTAACTTTATTATTAATATTTTTTACAATAGCTCTACACAAAAGACTCTGAGGAAAATAATTTCCATCGGGACCTGTGGATTGTCTTTTAAAGGATAGGAAGGATAGGAAGTTCTGAGAAGGAAAAAGGTATGATGTGTAGGTGGAAATCTGTCCAGGAGTGTCAGACGTTTGAATCCATCCCTCCAACTACGGTGCAATCCCTCCAACATGCAGTGGGCTGAAAGAATCCTGCTGTCCCGATCCGGCCCACCACGAAGTTGGGTAGAAGATCCGCCTCAAAGACCCGGACAAACCTCACCCCAGGAACCCAGGTACCCTTTCTAAGTCACCAAACGAACCACTTGACTCACGGCAGAGGTGTTGGCTATCCAATAAATGGTTCCCGAGGCGACGGTACCACACCCGCCTCCCAAATTATAAAATCATTCACAAAACAAATAAAATCCAATTAATTGACGACAAAATTAGCGAACCTCAATCTAAAATCTGGAAGCAACAAATCAGAAAAAGATATTTGCAATTCTGGGACTCGAACCCAGGACCTTTTGCTTTCAGGCAAATGCGCTGACCACTGCGCCAAGGTGTCGATATCCGACTCGGTCATTTTTAACAGTATCTTTCTTCGACTAAGAACCACCGACATTATCTTAATTTTTAACTCATTATTGGCTGCTATGTTTATGTTTCGATTGAATTTCATTAATATTGTCTTCAATTAATTATTAAATATTAAAATTTGAGGTTTTACTTATAAAGTTAAAAAATAAAAATAAAATCCACTTTCACACTTGAAATCGTGACCTCTAGACTCCGTTTGCACAATCGATATTTATGCCTTTTTACACCTCCGTTCATTTGGCTTGTGGCTTCCTCTAAAAGAATTGACATACATATGATTAAGATGATTTAACAATGTTGTAAGTAAGTCCAGGGTCATGGTCGTTAAAGGAGAGTACATGACCAGTTTGTGACTCGAGAATCCTTAAATATGTATGTGGATGAGTTGATCTAAGTACCGACTGTTAAAAATCCTTTCCAAATGTTTATTTGAAGTGATTTGAATTTTAAGCGATTGGTTAGTTTATTGACTGATAAGTTACTTAGTTTTTTTGTTAGTGGTCTAAGATTCGTGTTTACGTGGGGGCGATGTCATCCTCACAGTAAGAGGTTCATGTAATGGATAGTCATTAGTCACAGATGAGAAATTATAAAAAAAAACTATGAAACCAGCAAATTTCTGAAATCGAATCTGAAAAATATTTTATGTCATCCATAAAGACTGGTTAACTGGCTGAATTGATAAATATGTCGGATTACCACCCAAGCGTCGCGTTGCATCATAGGTTCAATTCCCCTGTGTTTAATGTCTGATAATCATTTAGGTTTTCATTATTCGAATCAAAAAGACAACTCACCCGTTTGTTACGCTTGATACCATTCTTAACAAATATTCGGTCTACCTATAAAACCGGCCCTAAAGCAACTAAAGATGTCCCAGCGAGAGTCTTTGCATGTACGCCATCGATGGACGAAGATCGTCCACTTCCTTTGCAAGTGTCTTGTGAAAACGAAAAAGACAGAAGATACTAGAACAATCACGTCACGTACGACCGCTCTCTGGGACTGGTATATCCAAGGACCGCACATTACTTAATCATCATCACCGAACATTTTCATACAATGCGTCAATCTCTTTGCTACATTCAATAAACGCAGCACTCGAATATTGTGATATTCGTGTGGCCGGTCGCAGTAAAGGGAAAGCAACGAGGGAGCCCATCGAATATTGTAAGAATAGGACAGCGGGAAGCATTTATCATTGTTTCAATTTATAGGGGAAAAGAGGAAAAGAAATATTCCACAATAATAACATCAGTCTTATGTATCCATTATTTTTTAATCCTATGAAGTAGCACTTAACTATTTTCAAGTTGTTGAATAATGATTTAAAAAAGTATTACGAAGTTAAGACAATGTTAGCGATATTATTAATACTTAGGTATCAATAGTTTTTAAGCTTAGATGGTAGTAAAAGTTATTAGCCTTTATTTTTGGTTCCTTTGATACCCGCAACTCTATACAGGGTGTTAAGGGACGTACTTGACTTACTTTAACCAGTGATTCCTGACATTATTTGGAGTTAAAAAATGTAAATGAAATTTTGATCTCCGGTGACATTTTTGATTTTTTTTTTTTTTCTACAAAAACATAAAAAAATGGTAGTTGTTGAATAGTCGGAGGCTAAGTAAGGGGTTCGTCGGACACCCGGCTGAGTGACCAGTGACGACATGCAGAAGAATTATTTTTTGTTTGATTTTGAAGAAAAAAATTTTGAAAAAAAAAGTCAACAAAAAAGTCACCGGAGACCAAAATTTCATTTACATTTTTTACTCCAAATAATGTCAGGAATCACTGGTTAAAGTAAATCAAGTACGTCCCTTAACACCCTGTATAGTTTTTACCTATGTAGGTGAGGTAAATGAAATGCTTTTAAAATAGGTATTTATAAGCGAAGCCGCGAAGTAGTTCTTTTGGGATAGCCGAAATTATTACTTTAGTATTCTCTCCTTACGAAAATACAAGAAGGGCTTAAAGGTCTTCCTTTGAGCTTAAGAGGTAAGAAGGAGTAAGACACAAAAACAGAAAAAGAAAATAATAAAAAAACAACAACAATGCTCAATAAATTTCTTTATTCCTGCTCATCTAAATGTACAATTTTTGCTTATTAGGTTCAGGCCGTAAGTAATGATTGATTATTCCAAGTTCTAATAAATCTGTACCCCTGGTGTACTGATTACACTGGAGTACACAACAGGAGTACTCCTGGTTGGGGTGATTAATTTTTGATCTAATAATACAAACGTGTTATCTACCACAGTTCTAGTACAAAAATCAAACATGACCACGATTACATTTTATTAGTATTAATTAAACGATTAATTCTTACAATTAAAAGAACTATAGTCAGATCTTATAGACAGGGAATATTCATTTCGGCACCTTCTTAAGGGAGACATTAAATGGACGTTAAAAGCAAAAAAAAACAATTATTGTAAAATATGGTAAGTCTAATCTGTAACAATAATAATTTACTCTAGTGACCAGTGTAATTCGCCGGACTCGAAACATAAATTTACTCCAAAATTTATTTGTACAAAAATTGGTTTGTAATAATGTACCTACCAATATAACCACGTACACACAGATTTTCATTATAATCGTTATCCTTTCTTATTTACATACTCTATAAAGTACTTACTTAGACTTTATATATTTTATAATTATTTCATTTTTATATTCTTTCATGTATTGCTTTCTATGTTCTATACTTTTTATATTATTTTTATATTCAACTATATTCTTCCATACTCTTTTATACTCTATAGTCATTTATTGTTTCCATACTCTTTAGTCATTTACATTCTTTTATATTCATTTGTATTCTTTAAATTTCTTTAATATTATTTTATAAAATATGTATATTTTTATTTTATTTTTTACATTCTCGCACATTTCTTTATATTGCTTCTGTTAATATACTAAATACGAAAATCGACCACCACAACACGGGCATGTGCCTAGTATGGTGGTCGAAAAATCCCAAATTTATGTAACGAACCATTTAAAGAATAAAGAAACTTAAAAAAAAAAAAAAATCTAATGGGTAAGTAAAATAAGATAGAAATCAGAAGTTCCACCCTTGCGTTATTTTAAGATATTTTTCCCTGTTTTAAATTGGATATAAAATGCATGGTTAAATTCTCCCTCGAAAGCTTTTAGACGCCGCTATTATTCGGATGCATTTGTCAAACTGCAAATTACAACAACTGTTGAATACAGAAATGCATTGAATGCCCCGCGAGGGATACTTTAAAATGGAAACAACCAGTTTTCACCCGTCCTCTTTAGAAATGTAAAGCCGAAAGGGGTTGAATTATACATTCAATCAAGCTGCAGGGGAGGGTGTGGGGTGGTTACTACTCTCAACTCTCTTCACTGGGTGCACAGCGGGCTGCGGGATGCTCGTAAAGTCCCCCCTAACCCCACCTACCGCGTATCCACTTCCATGGAAACAACTAACTAATGTTACAAAATAATACATAAATACAGATAGAGGAAAGACCTTTCGGCATTCGCAGTAAAGCGTTCCTGATAAATTATTTTACAGCGATCTCCACAATAATAGTTAAAGGGTCAGTGCTCAGACTAAGAAAGGATAACGCAGATACATTAATTATTTTGTTTTATATTTATTTAGGTATCTTTTAACGTATTTTATAGACATTTTGCTTTTAAAGAACGTTTTATAAAATGTAATCATTTATGTTTTTTTTATTTATTTATTTGAACATAAAAGTACAGATACATTATAGAAAGCTTTGATTGTCCAACCAGGAGATTTTTTAAGAAGATTTTTATCTTCATATTTTATTTATTTACGCTTTTATGGGGCTTTTGCATTGGGTATGTGCCTAATATTAACATTTTTTACATGGAAGTTAGTAACAAATAAAAAAGTTGCAAAAATAATTTCTTGAATTGCAGTGGTTTTTTTTTACATGAGCTCCATATAGGAGGCCCTGAGGAAAATAATTTCCATCAGGGCCTATGTCATCTTTGGGGATGCTGTGTGGAGGGTTTTTTTTAAGGAAAGGAAGGAGAGGAGAGATCTGGGAAGGTAAAATCTAGCATAGGTATTTACTTATAATTCAAATAATAAAACTTGTACAATGTGTCCTTAGAACGGGGTACCCCAGTAAGGACACATTTTCTCTAAAAAAATGTAAAAAAAAAATAAAATAAAATAAATAAATAAAAAGGGTTTAAGGGGTGGGTAGGAATCTGGGGTTCAGTGTGTCTTGGTCGTACGCCTCCAAGACCAAGACAAACCTTACCCCATGAACCCGGGCACCCCTGCTAAGTCACCAAACGTAGCGAACCACTTGGGGTGACCTATGGCAGAGGTGTTGGTTATCCAATAAAGGTTCCCGGGGCGGCGGTACCCATTCCCGCCTCCCAAACGGTTTACAATTGGATAAAATTTAATAATAATACCAACGAACTGAAATTATGAGAAATACATGTTTACTTAAAAAAATTGCTAAGTTTTATTTTAAATATCGATATTGATATTGACCATTTATTACATAAGCAACATCCCTGCCATAGGTAACCCAAGTGGTTTGTTACGTTCGGGTTTGCTCGGGTTCATGGGGTGAGATATGTCTGGGTCTCGACGCAGTTACTTTTGCCCACCTACTGCGTAGCGGGCGGGTTGGAACAGACTTGTTAAGGGAGTTTTGACCTCTCCAGCCGACTTTCTCGCATCCTCCACAGTGGGAGGGATGGATGTATATGTTCGTCACTCCTGACACATTTATTTATACTGCGTTTTTACAGGTTGTTCACTAGCGTGTGTCAATTATTTCAACTTTTGAATTCAGAAACGCCCGGGGTCTCAAAAGTTGCGTCTTGCAAAGAAAATGATAAATGCATTTAAATTTTTTTTTTTTAAAATGGTTATTACCCGCTAAAATGCATTGAAAATCAGAAAACAAACCTAAAACCATTTTTTTGTATATTTTAATAAATTTTTTTTTCAGTAATCTAACCTTTTAACGTTTGTTTATTATTAAAAAATGCGTATAACTGACAAAAATGAAAAAAAAAGTTCAACTTTATGAATACAAGTAAGTCAACAAGAATTCTGATTTTATTAAAAAAAAATGTTATTTTCCCCTTTTATTGTTTTAACCAACACATCACATATGTTTAAAAAAAAAAAAATTTGTTTCTTTGTACTGCAGTTATGTAATGCAAAATAAGTTTGGTACAAAATATAAAATATGAACCCTTTGTTTTATTTTTTTTCCAAATCACGAAATCTATTTTTTTCGAAACTTCCAGCCATTTTAGCGGGCTAATAGTGAACAATAATTAAATTTTTTTTACGTTTTCGAATAGCTACAGATCATACGAAACTTTTGAGACCCCGGGCGTTTAAATATAAGGCCATTTGTTTTCTCTCTATGGAGAGCGACACACGCTATTGTTCACACACACGTGAGAACAACCCAGTTATAAAAACTCAGTTAATTATACAAATAGGATAAAGTAAAAAATTATATAAATCAATTAGCCAAATAATACAATGATTAATTTTGAAACAGTTAAAATAAAAATTAGATAAAATAAAACAAAAAGCAGTTAGACATATAGAATTTTTTAAAATCGAAGTTTTCTCAAATAACAATTAAAGAGAGGCAAGATAAGAGACATAATTAGAAACAAAAATGATACTTAATAATTTAGCACATATTTTTCAGCAATCGCAGAGCATTTTTTTTTATCCATATAAATTATTATCCACAAAAATATCTACTTCAGCACACTCTATCTTATTACACAATCGACACGTTTGAGTCAGAGGGCTAAATAAGCGATATTGTTTTTAAATGTATTAAGGTGAAACATATTATGGCGTCTTAAGCAATGGGAATTGGGAACATTCATAACGATGTTGCTAAATCACAATTAATGTAATTATTTTATGTAAACATATTATAGATCGGTCAGTTGCCCTCTGATTTTAGGTGATTTTTATTAATTTTGAAGTATTCAAGTCGCATGTCGTATGATCTAAGATGATCACGTAATTGACATTTAAAATATAACACTCTTAGCTTTTTTTTTACAGATTCTGATTTAAATGTTTTCATACTTGCAGTAATATGGATTCCAAATAGTGCTTCAATTTTCAAGTTTACTTCTAATTAAGGCATTGTAAAGGGTTAGAATTGATAGAGGATCTTTGAAAGGTTTACATATTTTATGAATAAATCCCATCATTTTAAATTACCTTGACCCCCAAATTTCTACCCACCCCTCATTCTTTTTCCTTCCCAGAACTTCCTTTCCCTAAAAAGTCTCTTTACATAGCATTCCCAAAGATGACATTGGCTCTAAAGGAATTTCTTCCTCGGGGTCTTCTGTGTTTTAAAAACTTTGTTTTAGATTTTTAATCGACTTTACCAATATGACCATTTTCGAGTTTGGCGTTGGTATTGTAATCAGGCAGAATTGTACCCTTGTTGATATTTTGAGCATTAGTGTGTGGTCCCAAGTGCGTTTATGTATGTACATACAAAAGGCAACATACGACATCACCACCGTGTAGCAGTATTGTAGGTAGTAGGGTAACTACTATGGGTCGTTGCGGGGAAGGGTGTACGGTGTACGGTGCGCCCGGTAGCGAGGTAAGGCACCCATTGTTGTTCGAGTTGCGGGCATAATGCGCATTAGCGATGCGCAATTGACACACCACAATTGACACGCAAGAGGCGATGAGAAGAGGAAGGGGAAGGATCGTGTTACCCTGGACACTGAGCCCCGAGCAGCTGCTTATGCCGTGATTTTATTTCAAGTGATTTATAAAATGAATCAAACTTTTTTGGTTTTCAGTAACGAATTGATACTACTCGGTTTCACCTGAGATTTCAGCAATCCAAATCCATATTTTCATACTAAACTTAAGATGTGTGTTATGGGCGTGTCGGTGTTCCTGGATGTTGAAATTGTATGGTCGAATTTTCAATTATCCGAATTCTTTCTTCAACAGATTAAATTTAATTTGGGAACTAATTTTTGGATCACCTACACCTCTGTCAAAGGTCACCCCAGGTGGTTTGTTACTTTTGGTGACTAAGCAGGGGTGCCCGGGTTCACGAGTTGTTGTTTGTCCAGGTCTTGGTGGCGGATGCATCTGCTCACCGAATGAGTGTTGTGTACCTAAGTAAAAAACATTTCTGATGAGCATCTAAAATAGCAAAGAACAGAAAATAGAAGTTGCGAACGTATGTAATGTAATAATAAACAATTTTGCAAAGATGGAAACATACAAAAATATATAATTTATATAATAATATATAGAGATAATTTATCATAAAAATGAAGTACGTTGAAAACGTTTAATGGTAGGTATACCTACAATAAGTGACGGCAATATGGTCGGTGGCTCTTGACTCGCAATCCGAAGATCGCGGGATTGAATCCCGACGTGCGCAAATAAATTTTATTCTATTAATTTGTGTCACTTCACAATTAATTCATTAAAAATAATATATAGCATATTTGCGGCACGTTGCACAGTGGAAGATAATCTCAGTATCACCCTCAGTATGGTGAAAGAACACCGTTCAGAATTGAAACGATGATTGACATGGTTTTAGACGTGTTTGGTGGCCAGATCTGAATAGCCTGGTATTTCCCCGCCTTCCTTTTCCCCATTTCCTTCCCCTCCCACAACCTTCCGCCTCCAGACGGGAGCAGTTGGTAGGTACTCTTGTGACATCTTTTGGTTTAAAAAAGTGATCTACAGAAAACTTTCAGAAAACTAAAGCATTTTTTACTACAGTTGTTTTTACTGAAAGAACCACAATATTACTCCAAGATTCACCGACCAAAAAATTAATACAAAAAAATCTGAAAACTAAAGTTGATAAGAATGGGGAGATTACGAAGCACTTTTTTTATCAATGTGAAGGATGATTTTTTTCCATACATTTGTCGTAAAATCCCAGTGCACCTTTCCTCCACATTTGGTCATCTTATTAGTATTTGTGTTTTCTTCTTTGGAGTCGCTAGATGTCGCTTTACCTTTTGAAGATTAAATATTGATTACATTTACATTTACAAATTTATTTTTTTTTGGATTTCGTAAGATTCGATCCTTGGTCCGCTGAATATCTGGCCGCTAAGTTTCGTCAGGCGCTTTATACCGTTAGACCAAAGGAGTCTTGCGTGGGACTGTGGATTTATCGTATTATATTGGAACCGTGTGCCCGTGAAATGAATGAATATTTTATTGCTATTTCATTCTCTCACAAGCTAAATCCTAAAGATGTATTTGTCTCTTTTTAGGATTGCTCGTTCACTTTTCATCGATTTTCAAATCACAACGGTGCTGGTGTCGCGAAACTGCGACTCGACTGTATCGGCGATAGAGCAAAGCCCTATGCAACCCCCGAAGGACCAGTCCCGAAACCACTTGATCGCTAAGTTGTACGGGACGATGTGCATACACTCGAAAAATCTGAACAATAGTGTTTGTCAATGGTTCCGATCTGGGCTTCTGGAAAATAAGACAAGCCTAGATTGGAAAAAAGGAAAAAAGGACTCACCGTTGTAGGTGCAACCTCACTGGTCTCCAGGTTCTGGTGTACACTTCATAATCTTAAATTTAATTTTGAAATCGTAATATTTCTTATACATAGCTGTTTTGCTATGTGCGCCCTGTCCGGAATGCGAATGCATGCCTAACCAATCTCACATATAATGCGCGAACAGGTGCTAAAGAATTTTTTACTTGAAAAAAAGTTTTGATATCATCAAACATATAAAATAATATCCTTTTCATATAAAATAAATAACCCCTAGGCATTGATATCGAACAAAAGATCGCAAGACCGTAATAATAAAATACACAACATTGTGAAAACTGCATAATAATAATAATTGAGTAAATTGTAAAATTGAAACACATTGTAAAATTTGCAATTCGATCATAATGCGGGCACTTTTGTGCGGAAACTATTAAACATAAACTGCGCGTTTTTTATTCAATAGTTAAAGCCAACTTTGCATTTCAAAGTGGCCTTTGGCGCGCCACAATTAGAGGAAAACAGCGCACGCTGTGCGACCATAAACGGGGAAAATAAAATAATGTTTCCTAGGAAAATGTGTTCATTTTTGTACTTTATAACATCGCTAGGTAATAATATTATTATGTGTTGCATTCTCCGGGAAAGAGAAATATGAAATAACGCTTTTTAATTTGTTCTGCAACGGGATAATTAAATAAAATGCATAAACAAACACAATTTGTATTTTTAATTCTTTTTTTAATTTAGCAGCTATATAAAATAACTATACGTACAATATATAATTGTGAATGTAAGTACAGATATTGTAATTCTTAGTCCTCCTCACTAGGTTTTGGTATTTTTATTTATTATGTTGGCAATAGGTTTTTGTGTTGGTGTTAGGTACTTCATACTGATTACTTTGTGTTTTTAAGAGCGCTTAACCAGCCAGCGGACGAAAATCCACATTTCGTCGAAAGTTGTTCTTACGATCGTGCAGGATGGTTACAACGAGAAAGATTAATTATTCTCCGTACCAGCTTTTTAAAATTATAACTCAATATCGTATTTATTTCAATTCAAATTAGCTTTAATTTATACCTACATCCAAAAATGCTGAAAGGCGTGATGATAAAACTATTAAAATAATATACTTTTTGTAGTTATTTTTTTATTATGAGTATTTATCATTTTTCAATAATGTCTAAATTTAATAAGAATGTTAAAAAAATCTGAAATATATTAGTTTGTAAGTGCGCAAATAAATACACAAATGTACCAATTTTCGTCAAGAAACACATGTACGTACATATATTTTAATGATTTTATTGAAACTAAAATAAAATTCTAAAACATGCGTTTGCTAGATAATGTATTGATTTATTTTACTGCATGATAATATTATTTGAAATGGGTGTGGTATAATACAAAATCTTTTTTGAAAATTTAACAAATCTACCAACGACCTATGGAATAAACTTATTATTCTAAAAATTAAAAAAAAATCTCAAAATTCATTACATGCCAATGCTAGATAAAAGAACAATCTTTCGAAATCCATTTATATTTTTTTGTGGAAAAGAGTCAATACGTCTAAAATCTGATTTGAAAATGATATATTTCTGGTTTTCTCTGGTTATGCCCTCTTAAACATGTTCATCCCCATGTCATTTAGAAGTATTGTTTATTACTCATTGTTTGTGGATTTGTAATATTCTAAGATTATTAATGAAACCCTTGAATGCTTTATTTCTAAATAGAACGGTTCCTCTGCAAGATTCTTGCAACCTATAACTAAGTTGAATTCATTAGAAAAAAAAAATTTCCCCTGACTGCCCTTTTACAGCCTTTCACCGCGCAGTTGGGAATCACTGATCTAAAGGAATGGTAGCCATAAGTAGGGGTGCAAAGATATATCGGAAAACCGATAAATATCGATATATCGACCCCAAAAATATCGACTTTACGCCGATATCGATATATCAATATCGAAAAACTCGATATATCGTATTGAAATATTGGCTCATAAATATTTGGCTCACACGCAAGTAAAAAGAGAAAAAAAACTGACGGTGACGACGAGCTTACGTTATATCTTTCTGCTCCTGTAAATACGTATACTCCTATAAAAGTAAACATTCTTGAAACACGGCAAAGATGCAAGGTGTATATCCCAAACTTTTCAAAGTGGCAATGAGTCATCTACCAATTGTGGCAACAAGTGTTCCTCCTGAACGTCTTTTTTCAAAGACAGGAGCCACTATAGCTCAAAGCAGAAACTGCCTACAAGGAAGCAGACTGTCAAAGTTACTATTTTTAAGTTCGATAGCCGGTTCAAAATACTGGAATTAATATGTTTAAATAAATTTAAGAAAAAAAAAATATTTTTTAAACCTATCCAAATTTTGTAATTATTCACATAGGTAAGTATAAAAAATATATACATACATAATCGATAGACGTTTGATATAACTAAAACTATATTGGAATTCTATAAGCTTTTAAAAAATAAGAAATATCGATATATCGGCCTACCAGACCAATATATCGATATATCGGCCTACTAGACTGATATATCGATATATCAATATCGACTTAATACGATCATATCGATATTTTTAAAAACCTTGCATCCCTAGCCATAGGGTACCAATATCAATTAAAATCACGAATACAAAAATGTAATTGTACTAAAAAGTTAATGATATCATTCCAATCATAGTACGTCCATACTGACTAGCCACGGCCTTCATAAGTCACACAAATACATACGTACGTAATGTTCCGTACCTTGGCATAGCCAATAGTCAATGTTAAAATGTTAATCATAAGTCGGAAATATTTGAGCGTGCACCTCTAAAAATCTAGAAATAAATTAACAGCACGCACTTATATTGCAATTTTATTAAATGCATGTCATTTCGCTCTTGAAGTAATCTAATTGACTTCATTGGCTGCTTTCAATGGAATTTTAACCGGGTAATTTATAAATTGTACGCTGTATGGAAAAAACATAGTTCCTATTCCTAGTTCAGAGGTGACTTTTTGAAATAATGGCGTACAGAGCTCCGGGCCAAAAAGGCCCCTTTCTTTTTCATCATGAATTTATGATAATGGTTGTTAAAAAATTAGTTTATTTGATTGATTGTTAAAAATTATTTGCATGGCGTGGCTGCAATATGGGGAGGTTAGTCTTTATGGAGAATAAAAAGCATGAAGCGGAAGATGCTACGAGGAACTAACATCATTGATCCCTTCGGCACCGGTGCATAGTCGGGAAACACGCCAAACCCGTGCCCAACATTTGTTCACGGTTGACATTTGTCACATGAGAACGGGTCGTTTCTTCAACCCGTTCTTGTGTTCAACAGCTCGGTTGTGGAATGATTTGCCGGCCTCTGTGTTTCCTCCATCCTGTGTTTCCTACAACATGGGTTTCTTCAAGACCAATGTTCATTCCTTCCTCTCCTCAAAAAGACCCTCCACACAGCATCCCAGATGACATAGGCCCTGAAACATATCCCAAAAACGAATAACAAAAATACTTTTGGCCGTGAAAATCTAAAATCGTATCCAATTGAATATTCATTTAGACTTTTATAAAAAAGTAAATATACGATCCATATAAATAAAAAATCGGATATATTTATCCGAGATGCTATCTAGGTTACAAACCAGTTCTTGGAAAGATTATTTCCAATGAAAAGGGTAGTTGCCTATGATATGGCAAAAATAGTCGAAGGTAATATTGTTAATTATAAAATGAGATTGACATTATGACGGTTTGGTAAAAGCGCACGTTAGACGAGAGTTTCTCGGTTAGACGAGAGTTTCTGGGTTCGAGTCCCAGTTGCGACCATTATCTTTTTCTATTTTTCTGTGTCTTGTTCTCTTTCAGATTTTCGTTTAGATTATTAGTTATATCTTCTTCTTCAACGATAAAATACAAATTAGCAAGATATTTTTCAACGTTGTTCAGCTGTTTATGATTACACTTTATAACACCTGGATAACCCACGGCGAGCGCGGTATAAAGTATGACCCTTTTCACTACTCAGCATCGATGAGGCAAATAATAACGTCATGAATATAATCCGGCTGTTTGCTGATGCTGATATCGGCGGTGGCTTGCCCCATGTATTGTATAGGTACGAGTACTTATTTATGGTGCTTGGTACATAGGACAGGACCGGGCTGAAATAGAATTAAGTTGCTGCCCGGGGTCGCGAAATTATTTAATGTTGACTGCCGTTAATGATTAACTAGCAGTTAAAAACTTTCGCTGCTGTGTCCTTCGGGTGGCTTTTGGTTCGGCTTCGCCCAGTTAGTGTTGGTGACCATTTTATAAATCCAATAGGAGCCGGTTCCAAAAATAGCCCGTTCCTCGGATTCAATGTCATCCGGCGTGGCTAGTAACTGGAACAAAGTAATAGAGGCAGAAAATTACGTCATATGTAATATATAGCCGCTTGATACAACTATGTATTACCGTCAATCTTTTCATATCCGGAGAGATACTACATATTCACAAATTTGAACCCATCCGACCTGCTGACGGAAATGGCGGCATCTTGTGATGAATACTTGAATTCGAAACCGAATTACAACGGTAGCTTTGTTTTAATTCCACGTACACAGATGTTATTTGTGACACGGCGCGTACGGCGTGGCGTCATGCACTCGAAGCCGGGTTCTGAAATTCAACCACGCAGACGCAAGCCTATAAATACCATTCGATTCATTATTTTTTTTGCATTAGCTTCACACAGAATGCCGGCTTTTGGTACGCTATGCCGAGGGTCTATTTAGGGAAAAGATAGAGAGGAAATTCTAGAAAGGAAATAGATTTTTTTTATGTGAATATCTCACAAACTCCCTTCTGGAGCCAGTGGAACTATGACATCCTCAATTGGGGTATGTTGTGAGGCTGAAGGTAGTGGGAAGGAGACGAAGAAGAGAAGAGGAAAGTGGGAGAATACCCGGCTATTCAGATCCGGTCACCGAATACGGCTAAAGCCATTTCAAGTAACATTTCAATTCTGAATGCTGGTCTTACACGAGTGCGATACTGAGAGTACCTCCCACTCTGGAACGTGTCACAAGTATACTCGTACTATGTATTATTTTAAATGAATTCGAAGGAAGTTTAATTTTTTTTACTTTGGTTTCAAGTAATCCAATTTCTATAAAAACGTATGTTTTTTTTACAGACTCAATTCTTTTGACTTTTCTCATGCCCAAGAGTTGAAAGATGTGATGTAAATTGGCGTCGTTGGTTTAATTTCATGGTTCAGATCACTGTATAATCCGTTTTTCTTTTTGTGACCTTATCCCGCTAATCGGAACTTGTGAGATATTTCGTTGAAATAGTCTTCTTTTTAACATTTATTTTAGAATAATTTTGGGTGATTTTATTAATACCACCGTTCCGAGAACCATTTATTGGACAACCAACACCCCTGCCACAGGTCACCCCAAGTGGTTCGCTACGTTTGTTTACTTAGCAGGGGTGCCCGGGTTCATGGAGTGAGTGTGGGTTCATAGGTATCTTGATTGGGAGAGAGGTTAAGGGAGATCTAGACTATAATATCTCTCCAGCAGACTCTTTCGACTCATTGCACCCGCTTTGCACCGTAGTGGGGGTGATGGATTCATACGTCCCTCTCTCCTGAACACATTTACTCCCAGATTCCTCCCCATCCCCCAAACTCGCAATCCGAAGGACGTTAGATCGTTAATATATTTTTTTTGATAGATTTGCGTTATTTCATAATTAATTAATTAAAAATAATTCATGGTATTACGGCGCTCCACTCAATCCACGCACACAAAATGACGTGAATTTTACGCGTTGCTAGAATCAGCAAGTGATTCACATTGGGTTATGTAAAAAATGTAGTAACTACTAATAGTTTCAGATCTTCTTTTACTCAAAACACTCTTAGAATCTTAATCCATCCCTGTCGTGAGTGATGTGTAGCTCGGTGTAACGTGGTCCGTCCGTCCCGCTGTGAAGGCGACATAAATGTGTCATTGTGCCACCTGGACAAAGCAGTATTTACTATTTAAGTTGGAGCGCGTAACCCGTTATTTAGGTAACACACATAATGTACTGCATACTGTACTGTTTCGGACTGACCTCTTCTCTTCTCTGCGCCCCGGGAAGATTACTCTGTTCGTTAGACTAAATTGAATTATAGGAATTATGCATGCACCACTGAAATGTCGTTTGATAATGCAAAGTTCTTGTTTCCATACATAATAATAACGTTAATTATACTTGATTTAGTAAATAACACATAGAAAATTAAAGCGATACGCAGTTTTAAAAAATGCCTGTGACTAGTGATGTACCTACCTACATTTACAATCGGACTATTAAATGTTACTCCAATAATGTTTCGAATGAATAACTCGGTATACGGGCGATAGGAGAATATTAACAATAACTATCGGAATAAAAATATTTTACTGTCTGTATTGATTTCTAACTATTCCTTCGAACCATTTTTAAAATTCAAATTGTTTAGATATTTTGACTTAGATGTACTGTCAGAAGGTCGGAATATTGAAATAAATTGAACATTTCTTGAAAGATTGTGAAATACGCGTTAAAATTTCATTATCAGAAATAATCATATAATTTTTTAAAATATAAAATTTTTGAATGCAAACATAAAAAAAGTTAAATAAATGGCTCATATTACGTTATTGAAAAAAAACTTCTTAACGCACGCTTGACTTGGGGAGTAAGCTGGTGAATGCGTGTCGAGAGCGTTATGAAAAGTGTGATCGGGCGAGGCGAACGGTCGGGCCTTTACGCACGCTTGACTTGGGGAGTAAGCTGGTGAATGCGTGACGAGAGCGTTATGAAAAGTGTGATCGGGCGAGGCGAAGGGAAGTTGAGAGGGAGATATAAGTTAGTGAAGTTTTACTTCAGTCGTGTAGTCTAAAAGCACACTCGTTATTTTTTTTAACTAAAATTACATACTATTTTTATTAGACAAATGTATTATAAACGTTTTTGTCACATAATTTTTTGGTGATTTCGTATATTAGGTGTACGTTTTAATTTTTTCTGTGTTTAACTTTTTGATTCAAAGTAAAGCTTGGTCTTTTCTCTTTCTAACATCGTTTAGATCATATTTCTCACCACTATAGTAAGGGATACAATGATTTCCATAAGACCCGTATGAGCTGTTGCCAAAATTGTGTATTTCTGTGGAACTGTATGACGCTACTATCAATTAGCTAAATTAATACTCGATCAAATATTTTCACGGATGGGTTTTTGTACAAAATTCAGAAATACCTTTAGCTTTAGGTAGGTATAAATATAATACCACACTACTTTTATTACATCACTCGGTATATGTACACTTAAAGCGTTATCTCTGGGTAGCTCGAGTTATATTGACCATTCCTGTTATAACCCGAGTTTTCAGATTAATATTTTGTACAACAACCACTCCCCTTCTTTTATAATCCTGTCGCAGAGACTATTTTTCCGTTTATTTTGACTAATTTATAAAAGACATGGGTATTATTAGCAACTTATCAGTTTTAAGGATTATTTCAAAAGATTCTAAAAATCAACTTATATAATATAATAATAAGTCACCCTTTCGAAAATCTTTTATTAAAAAAATGTCAACGCATTCATTGTGTTTTGATATCAATACATATTGTCCTTAAATGTGGAATAATACAATAGCCAATGGTCAAAAAATATCACCCCTGTTTACAATATGTAAATAATTCCATGAGAATTTTCGAAAACTAGAAGGGTTCAACCGTTTTACACGTTCGCTTTAATTACAATGCATGTTCTATTAATTCGGTCTTATAAATGCATACAAATTTACCCCCGCTGTTAAAAACTTGCGCCGTTCTACACGTTTATAGTAATGCTGTAAAAAAATTCCACTGGGGTATTTAGAATGTCGGCCACTTGAAATCTAAGTCGGACCTTTCAATATAAATGTATGAATAAACTTAAGAACATTGGAAGTTAACGAAAGTGCATGCTTACAAATGTGATGCATTGGTTTCATATACACTAACTTATTTATCTCAAATAAATTTATATTTTATAAGGCCAGTGTATTTTCATTTCATATTTTTTTCATTAAGTCCCTTCCTAAAATATAATGCACGTATATTTATAGTTATGATCTTTCTAGGAAAACTTACGAATCTGCAACAAATCCATTTAAAAGGCTCCGCAACCGGGCTCGAAAAGAAGAAGATGGAGAGATACGAAATTACGAATGAGAGATACGAAATCTCGCGGCCAGCATCTTAAGTATCATTTAAAGAAACATTGTGAATTTTTTCACAAATATGATTTAAAAGATAATAGAAACAAACTTTTTTTAATAATTTTTGGAGCATACTTTGCGATTTTTTTCTATCGAGGGAATTTCATATAATTTGCGTTTCAGCGCGGGCAGCATCTAGATATTATCTTCAAAAATAACATATATATTTTTTAAGAGCTTAAAAACTTCAAATGTTGAGGGAGATTTGTAAGAAATCGGTATAAATTCGGGTTGCGGTAGGTGGGTTGCGGGCTGGTATGGGTACTGCCGCCCCGAGCACCATTTATTGAATAATCAACACCTCTGCCATAGGTCTCCCCAAGCAAGTTGTTCGCTGCGTTTGGTGACTTAGCAGGTGAGCCGGGTTCAAGGGGTCAAGTTTGTCCTGGTCTTGGCGGCGGATGCGTCTACTACCAATTGCATGGCAGGCCAGATTGGGAGAGGCTGGTTGAGGGAGTCCTTTTGACTTCTCCAGCCATGCTCTCTCAGAACATCAGCTTGCACCGCAGTTCGAGGGACGAAATCATTCGTCCTTCACCCCTGGACGCACTGACCCCCAGATTCCTTCCCACCCCTCATACCTTTTTACTTCCCAGAACATCATCTTATTCCTTTCCTAAACGTACACAGCATCCCCAAATATGACTTTGGCACTGAGGGGAATTATTGTCTTCATTGCCTCCTGTGTGGAGTTATCGGAAAAAAATTATCTATTTATTTATTTGTAAGAAACAAACAGCTTTTACATAATATACAGAGATAATAGATATACAAGTGAGCTGAAGTCAAGCCACAGCACAGAAGTTTCGTATGCAAATAACATTGGAAATGAAGTTTTAATATCTTAAAATTATTTTTGGGTTATAGGAAGGGGAGAGGAAGAGGAATATAGGAAAAGGATAGGAAATGCTCCCGATACGTTCCATAGTCTCATATTAATAATCGATCGTTCGCTTTACTTCGTACCGATATTTCTTTAAGTTATTAATAAAATGTCAATGCTGCGAAATTTCGTATTATATTGTGCACATACACGAGGAAAACCAATAAAGTCTCTGATGGGCGGGCTGCGTGAATTTGATTGAGTTTTATTACGAGGCCGATTAAAGTTTGCACCTTTGACCTTCAAAACAAGAGAAAGATTAATGACTACATTAGATTTCGAAAAAACTAAAACTGTAAAGCACGGGCAACGACGGGGAACATCAGCTAGTGCTGTGCCTATAAATGCATGAACGGCGTTGTTTAAATTAGTTTGTATACAAAATACTATAAAATTGTAATAACAGTGATCTTTCAATATACATTTATAAATCCTCAACGCCAACATTCAAATAACTTCATGACATGAATTTTTGTAGTATTTCCTTAAATTAATAATAATAAATTTAAACAAATAACAGTAATGCGTCTTGTAAACATGTTTAAGTTAAAAGTTAAACATAATCTGGGTAGAGGTTACCAATAAACATTATGGAATCGTTATGTTAGAACTTACAAAACGCACAGATTTATTTATTTTTATGGTTTGTAATTACAGTCGATCTTTATTTTATGTCGTGAAAAGAACAGGGATGGCACAACCTGGAAATCAAATAAACAATGTTGATTTATTGAAGTGCAAGTTCATAATTGCTGACCTTGTATACTGCATCTGTGCCTACTGTCGAATTTGGCAGTCACCTCTTTTTTTTACAATAGCTCCACACAGGAGGCCCTGAGGAAAATAATTCCCCTCAGGGCGTACGTCATTTTTGAGGATACTGTGTGGAAGGTCTTTTAAGGAAAAGGAAGGAGAGGAAGTTCTGGGAAGGAAAAAAAATTATGAGGGGTGGGTAGGAATCTGGGGTCGGTGTATCCAAGAGCGACGGACGTATGAATCTATCCTTACCACTGTAATGCAAGGCATGTTCCGAGAGAGTCCTTGCTGGAAACGTCAAAAGATCTCCCTCAACCAGTCTCTCCCGACCCGGAAGATCCGGACAAACCTCACCCCGTGAACCCGGGCACCCCTGCTATGTCACTTAATGTAGCGAACCACTTAGAGCGACCTATGGCAGAGGTGTTGGTCATCCAACAAATGGTTCCTGGGGCGGCCAAATTTTCTGGTCTGGATCCCAAAACACTTGAAAAAATCCTTTATCCTATACAAAACGGGCATTCAATTTGATGCCCGTTTATTTTAGCCTTTATCCTAGTAAATGCAATCCTTAGGTACAAGCACAAGCGTCAGTGAGAACGCTGTCCATCGAGCATCATAGCGTCATTGATCCGTTCATAATAATAAAACTAAATTTCCGATACTTTCGTCAATGTTTCCTCTGTAGATTTAGAACTAAAACTTTATTTGAAATGACTTGTTGAAAATATGGTGATCAGATTTGTATCGCTCAATTCTCATTGATTAATTGACATCAATTCCAAATCGTAAAATATCGTCGTCTTTAGGTCATCATCACGTCGTCGTCATCTCAGTTTGTCTGAGTCAGTTAATTGAGACTTAAGTTTTACAACCAAACATAAAGCTTGCTAATGAGAGATTGGTCTCCCTTTAAAATAAAAATCAAGTTTAAAAATGAAAGTTCTTATTACAATTACTCTTTTTTGTTACAACTTTTTGAAGGTTATTCCCATCAATGTAAGATATCGTTGAAAAAGAAGACAAAACTAACAAAACAAAATATGAAAAATAACAAAACCCAGAAAAACAAATGGTCGCAACTGGGACACGAACCCAGGGTCGCTGGTCTTACCTGGACGAACATTTTAACCAATTCGGCCACTGACACATCTCATTTTTAAGTCATTTTTGTCAATCTCATATTTAGAATTTCAGAACTAACAATATTATATTCGACCAGTTTTTCCCATATTCATGACAGCTATCTCTTTAAATAGAAACGAAAGTTCGAAGAACTTGTTTCTAACCTAGATAGTGTCTCAATAAAGTATCTTATGTTAATTTTGCTCGAGATGTAGTTTTATTGTATCTTAAAATTAATTTATGTTGAGGGGGAGAGGAATATAAGTATAGGATAAGGATAGGAGATGCTCCCGATACATTGCACACTCTTGTATTAATTTTCAATCGCACGCGTTATCTCAAAACGACATTTCTGAAGGTTATGTATAAATTTTGTTTTACATTGCATTTTAGAATAGGGGATTTTTTTCTAATGTTGGTTCTGTGTGTGGGCAAATGAAATAAATTTTGAGTGTCTTGTTGATCTTGACGGAATATGAATTTTTATTACTTTGGTAAGCTCTTCCGAGTCCAGGCCACTGTTCAGAATTTTAAAAACAATATTTAGTCAAAAATTAAACGTCTTGTAAGAAGGGAGTTAAAGTTTTTTTATATGAATACCGCACAAGAGCCCCAACTGCTGTGGAACTATGGCATCCCCAATTGGGGTATGTTGTGAGGATGAAGGTAGTGGGGAGGGGAAGGAGTTAGGGAAGAGGAAGGTGGGGAAGTACATGGCTATTCAGATCTGGTCACCAAACATGGCTAAAGGCATTTCAAGTAAAGTTTCAATTCTAATATATTAATCTAATAAAATTTATTTGCCACGCCGGGATTCGATCCCGCGACCTTCGAAGTGCGAGTCAAGATCCTTACCGCTAGACTACGCCGGTCAAAAGTTGTGATAATTAAGAGATTCGATGTAATTTGAAAAGTGAAATTTCTTATTCAATGAAAACAAACCATTATGTAAAACACCATCTTTTAAATAGTGCTGCTTTACAAAGTGATTTGTTTTCATTTATTTAAAAATAACCCCCGAAGTGAATTTGCAAAGATTGAGAAGTGCGATTTTTTTTAATAATTTACATGTTTAAAAAATATCTAAGTTATTCGTTCGCGAAGGCTTTTAAATGAAAACAGAAATGAGTACCGCTCAATTTTGTCGCGTGTTTTTAAAATATCGACAGTCGACAGCCCTGTTGGGAGAGTGTGGAGTTGGAGACGGGGTCGGGAACAGAGCGGAATGTAGAGGCCATCCGTCTTGCGTCGGTTTATGAGGATTCTTGAAGTCAAAACAGCCGTTTTGCTTTGGTTTCGGAAACGTAATGGCGTCGAACTGCCTGATTGATATCCCGGCGATGGAACGGCGGTGATTTGTTTTGGAAATGTCCACCGATAAGTCACCGATGAAAGGGGAGAGCGTCCAATAATTCCACAAACGAAATTAGGATATTTTTCTCAACATAACATTTGGTAGACATCGTTCGTCAGCTATGTACGCACTAGATAAAGGATTCATAGTTATACTATACTCTTAAATTGAATGTAATTTTGCAGAAAGCGGTCAGTCAACAATATTTCAAGAATAAGATATTGTCGCTTCATCGAAAAAAGCAAACTTATTTTGTGGCAACATTTTAATTGCCATACGCGCTCAACGTATGTAAATAGTTGACATTTGTCACAAGAGGACGGGTCGCTTCTTCGATTCGTTCTTGAGTTCAACAGCTAGCTAAAGGGTCGATTTTACGGCCTCTGTGTTTCCTTCTTCCAACAATATGGGTCTCTTCAAGACCGATGTTCATTCTTTCCTCTCCTCAAAAAGAACCTCCAGCATTCTCATTCCCCGAGTGAAATTATTTTCCTCAAGGCCTCCTGTGTGGAGTTAATACAAAATAATAAAAAAATTAAATTAAAAATTAAAGAAGTTCTTATTATTAACCACTTTTTGGTTTAAAAACCGTCAGGTTTTGTAAAAATGCTTACTTCATCAGGGTTTACTTAAAACAGGGTTTGCTTAAGTTTTTAAAAACCCTGATGAAGAGAAACATGTCCGTCATTTTATGCAAAAAAAAAGCGGTTAAAACGAAGTATTTTATTAATTTTGAAATAACTTTTTTTTGACACCATTTTAATTCAAAATTAATAAAATAATTAAATTCAACCTTTTATTGTTTATTGTTTACAAAATTTATGGTTTACAAAACCATCGTGTTAATTTACTTTTCAGTGAACCCTGATTGAGTAAGCATTGCTTACGAAATATGTTTGTTTTCTTTAACAATAAAAGTGGTAGAAAGCTGTATTTTATTCATTTTGAAATATGATTGGCTGATCATGATGTAAAGACATTGCTAACTGCTTTCTGCGTAACTAAGTTCAATTGCAAAGCGAAAAAGCGAAAATAGTTTTGTTTTTATGATGTTCGACTTATTTTTTATAGAACTCCCTTGCCTGACAGTGGCTTTTATCGAATTCAATACAGTTTGTTATGATTATAATATGAAAATAAATGGTTAAACATTTCGTCACTTAAATTTGAAAATGAAATGAGACTGCAAAGTGAAAACAGTAATATTGATCTCTTAGATTCAAAATGTATGCTATTTTCATGGCGTTACCGCGTTAGAGCTCAACTTCGAGAGTTTTTCGTCGAGAAACCAAATAAATTTTTAGGCAAACTTTGTTTTTGCTTAAGTTAAGTGTATCAATATTGAAATGCATATCAGAATCCAGCTACTATTCAAAAATATATGAATTGGTATTTTATTTTACGAACCAATAAATGTCAACATTCCTTGCTAAATTATAAAAACTATAACAACACTCAATGGGTATTGGGCAACCAATCCATACCAAAAGCAAACAAATTTAAATAAAAAGATCATTATTCAATAAATTAGTATGATTTCGTAGCTATTTACTCTTTATAAACTCATAACTCTCGCGAAGATAAACAAAAACCAAAAATATATTTTTTCAACATTGTGATCAGGTACCTACTACAGAAAAATAAATCTCAATAAAAATAACTACGTTCCTTAATGGATCGTTTAGTGCTTGATTTAGTTTTATAGATAACACTTTGAAAATTGCGTGTTCATTAGACGGGATTAATACGACACGGGGTTTCTTTGATCTCTTCGAATATCTTATAATGTCATAGTAGTTCAATAATTTAAAGAAGTAGGCTTGTAAAAAATCAAATTATTGCCTGCGCCTCACGTAGGTTATGTATGTTTGCTTTATTTGACACTATTTATTTCAACTTGAAAATTAATTATGTTCGTAAGGAAATACCACCGATCTTTGTTATTTTTTAATTTTTATGTTATAGAAACAAACAGTGCATTGGTTACAGTGTTGAGAACAATTTACAGTTATTAAATAATATTTCACGCACTTATTACGTAAAGTCATATTTATGAGTTTGTGAGTATGTTTGTAGGTGACTGATATTTAAAAAAAAAAATTGTTTAAATTATAAAATTGTTACAGTAGTAAATATAATACTATGGCAAAAACAAAACAGTGAAATATACATTTTCAGGGATTTTCAGAGACAACGCATTTAAATTTTTTTTTTTGTTAAGCAATGTTATTTTTAACACTGACAACTCAAAATTATATTATGTATCTAAAAAGATAAAATTTGGTTTTAAGTTCCGTTTTTTCGTTGATTGCGGTTGATTTATTTGGAAAAGCACAGTATTATAAGAACATCGACCAAGTTAAATCTTTCAAATTAATTAATTAATCATATTACTTAACATATAACAGGAATAGTGTTACATAATCAGGTAGCTACGTAGTTAATTGCGTAAATGTGATTATTACGTATTTTAATTTGAAAATTTTTATTTTCCATGTACATTTGTTAGTTTTTTTTTTAACCCCCCCCCCCCCCCCCCCCCTCCGAATCGAGTTTTGATTTGCCAAGGTGTACCCCTAATCTAGTGTAATCTAGGGAAATTCTAGGGAAATTTCACCTCGAAATCTAGGGAAATATTTTTTTGGGCAGAACATCCCTGCTCCGCAGACAAGCAGACCGAACCTAAATTTCAGTCAGAAAGGACGTGGGTTCTCCGAATTAAAATTATAAATTACGACACGTGAATAAACGGTCACTGTGATTCAAAGAACCCAAGTCTTTTGAATAAGCATCCTATAGAACTGGAGAACACTGGTCCCAATTCTACAAACAACAAACATTACAGATATTTTATAAATTTGTTTTGAATAAAATATTATCTTTTTCTTGAGTTCTGAATAAAACTAAGTTTAGCTCACATTCAAATCCACGTATCACCATTACTGTTGTGAATGAAAACTGCTAATTTCAAAGCAATTATGCAATATTTTTCGTTTACGGGTAATGAAGTCCGCGTTAACAATTTAGATTTCCTCGTCATATACTTACGCAAAATGATATAGATAACATGATTCTTCCAAATTTGCATTTTATATCCCACCTGCAGCTCTTTTACAATCGTGCAATTGTACGCTTTGCCAATTTTAAGTACATAATTATCGTTGCATTTATTTTATGAGGTGTATACATTCACTGTAATATTTTGTTTAATGATAAGGAGATTATTTACGAGTAATTCATTAGCATAAATAAAAATGACTCATTAAAACACCTTCGAAAACACTTTCAAAAAGGCTCCATTCACAAACGGTCGCGTTATTTTTGTCTTCAGTTTTTTTATCAGATTTTTTTAAAATTAGTAATACATTTTGGTCCGCTGAATGTCTGTCTGGCCGCTAAAGTTCAACAGGCGCTTCATACCACTAGACCAGTAGTCTTCGTACAAATTTGTTGTTCCCGTACCCCCTATCTTTTTTAAACGTTTAATGATAGACGTGTTTCATTTGTAATTTTTAATACTCTAATTATTTCATGAATTTAACAATCATCAATCAAGTCACACAAATACAATTAAGTAATACAATTTTATACAGAGTGTAACACGACTTAAAGCATTTTAACGAGTAATTCCACATGCTTGCCATGTTATTCCGTACCCCCAATTTGGCTTCGCGTACCCCCAGCGGTACGCGTACCACAGGTTGACCAAAACCACTGCCCTAGACCAAAGAAGGCTTGCGTGGGACCGTGGAGTTATTGTATTATATATATTGGAACCGTGTACCCGTGAAATATATAACTATTTTATTGCTATCTCATTCTCTCGCAGTTTAAATCCTGTAGATGTATTTATTTTACTCTTTTTAGTGTCGCTCGCTTAAGTTTCATCGAGTTTCAAATCACAACAGTGCTAAAGAAATTATCACTTCAAAAACAATTTCTGATGCGTACCTACCGGTTGAAAGTAAAAAAATAATGGATTAATTTTAAATGTGACCCTGAAACTTCAACATAAACTTATTGCAATTAATTATTATGTGAGTGAGGTCTTTCAAGATCGTTTCTAAAGGGGTAGCGAAACGATAGTATACGGGGACCCGCATAAATGGACTAACAGCTGTTCCGTGTCTGTCATGAGGCCTGCTGGACTTCAAAAACAACATAAAGCCTTTGCAAATTTTAAAGCAACTGTTGGAGTCCTGACAGTTAAATTGCTATTAAGAACTGAATACAGAATTCAAGGTGGTCTTACACGATGGGGAAGGCCACTAATAAAATAAATTTAAACTAGGTTCTATGACAACACAGAATCAACTCAACTCAACACCGCTCAGAAAAATCATTAAAAGTTACGAAAAAAAATATTTACAAAACCCATAACCTACGGTATCTATAAAATCAATTTTTGAAGTGAAAACTTCTTTAACACCGTTTTGATTTGAATATCGATGAAACGAAAAATAGCGACACAAAAAAGAGACAAATACATTCTTCTATAGGATTTTGCCTGCGCGAGAATGAGATGGTATAATCGGTCTCCTCTTTGTGCGGTGCTTCGTGGCCTATCGGTCTCCTCTTTGTGCGGTGCTTCGTAGCCTTCCCACTCTTGTCTTCTTTAGTTTTCTGAAGGTTTCACTTCTACCAGTTGATTATGAGTTTTCCGGTCACCCGTAGACTAAGCATGAAATATTTCCCAAAAATCTACCTTTATAGTTTTTAGGTCTCGAGGTCTCTCTTTCTCTCTTTAAAGGACTTATTTAGTGCAAGCTTCTAGTTACAGTCTTACAGTTCAATAACAATAAAAACAAATAAAACCTGTCTTCCTGATTGGATAACAAAGGACTTATTAAAAATGATTAAAAAAAAATAAATAAACTGCACCTACAAATTAAAAAACAACCCTATAACCTATTACTAAAAACAGAATTTACTAAAATACGTAACGACATAACTATAAAAAAACGAAACTTAAAAAAACAATACTACAAAGACTTGAAACGTAATAAACAGCATCATCAAGAACCAGACAAACACGCAAAGTAAACCATGTACAAAATTAAAGAACGGTAATGAAATTATCACAGAAGACATCAAGATATGCGAATACTTTAATAACTACTTTTATAATATTGGCGCTTCTTTGGCTGATAATATAATCAACAAATACACCCATAAACTGGATGATAAAATTACATTAAAGTATGAAAGTGCGGAATCAATATACTTACAACCCACAACTGAAGCCGAAATATTAGCTATTATAAAATCCCTAAAATCAAACGCGAGTGCTGGACATGATCAACTAAAATGTACAACAGTACAAAAACTTGCCCCACTACTAACTCCTACACTAACTAAACTGATTAACCTGAGCCTGAAAGAAGGTCAATTTCCCGACAGTTGTAAAATTGCAAGGGTTATTCCAATATATAAAGGGAGCTTGAAAACTCAAACATCTAACTATAGGCCCATTTCTGTCCTACCGATTCTATCAAAAATATATTAAAGAGTAATATACGATAGGCTAGACAACTTTCTGAAAAAAAAAATCATTTCTATATGCCAAACAATACGGTTTCAGAAAAAAATCTAATACTCTCTCTGCAACTAATGATCTTATAAATAAACTTAGAACTAACGTAGATAATAAAATCTATGTCATAGCAATTCTCGTAGACCTTCAAAAAGCCTTTGACACCGTAAGTCATGAAATACTGATTAAAAAAATAGAAAAAACAGGTGTAACCGGTCCACCTATCAAACTAATAAAATCCTATCTGTCCAACATAAAACAATGTGTTAACATAGGAGATAAAAACAGTCAACTCGAGAGTATAAACTACGGAATTCCACAAGGATCAATACTGGGGCCACTTTTATTCAAAATATACATAAATGACATCTGTCAGCTAAAACTACATGGTGAAATCTTATTATACGCAGATGACACGGCAATTTTTTTACTTCGGCAAAAGTCTATTAGAACAATCTCAAATGGATCTTAATATACTAAACGATTGGCTAATAAAAAAATATATTAACAATAAATATTAATAAAACCGGTTACATGATCTTAAGCTCACCTAAAACACATCGCATAAACCATTACAAATAGAAGAAAGAGACCTACATATCCTAGATAGCGAAAAATACCTGGGCTTATACATATATTGATAAACATTTAACATTTAAACAACACGTAGAAAAACAAAAAAAAAATCATCCCATTAATTGGTGTATTTGGTAGAATTGCTCATCTTCTATCAACAGAGGTAAAGAGGGGCTTATACTTTAGCTTAATCCAGTCCCACCTAAATTATTTAATAGAAATATGGGGAAACACATACATTACGTACTTAAACGACTTACAAATAAGACAGAACAAAGTTATTAAAAAACTCTTCAACTATAACCCAGACACTCCCACAAAAAACTATACCAGGAAATGAACCTTTTGAAAATAAGAACATTGTACGAATATAACATATGCCTTTTAATCTACAAAATACAAAATGGACTTATACACACAAACACAACATTTATTAAAACATCACAAGTACACGAACATTATACTAGACAACACAATAAATTGTACACAAATACTGTCAAGACTGAAAGTGGCAAGAGAAGTATTGGTCACGAGGGAGTTCATATATATAATCTCCTTCCAGATAACCTAAAAACGGAAAATAATATAAAAACCTTTAAAAAAAACTATTTAAACTCAAAATGTTGGAACAAAATTAAAAATATTACTTCTTACTACTGTACTATATATGCTCTGTATTTAAGTTAAGAAAGCGAAATATTATGTTTCTTTTAACTTAATAATAATAAAAAAAAAAACTTTAATTATTTTCTAAGATCACACAAAAATGTATCCGGGTGAACAAATGAATCGGGTTCCTACCCAGGCGTTGCTAGTTCAATCCCTGCTTAAGAGCGTTTAACCAGCCAGCGGACGAAAATCCACATTTCGTCGAAAGTTGTTCTTCCGGTCGTGCAGGGCGGTTACAATGAGAAAGATTAATTATTCTCCGTACCAGCTTTTTTAAATTATAACTCAATATCGAATTTATTTCAATCCAAATTAGCTTTAATTTAAACCTTCATCCAAAAATGCTGAAAGGCGCGATGATAAAACTATTAAAATAGTGTACTTTTTGTAGTTATTTTTTGATTATAAGTATTTATCATTTTTCAATAATGTCTAAATTTAATAAGAATGTTAAAAAAATCTGAAATATATTAGTTTGTAAGTGCGCAAATAAATACACAAATGGACCAATTTTCGTCAAGAAACACATGTACGTACATATTTTTTAATGATTTTTGTAAAAAATTGAGGTCTTCACTTAGGAGATTTCTTTTGGGCAGACTGGTTTTTTATAAATGAAGCACTTTTTTGTTTTAACTTTAAGTTCTTGAATTTTTATTGTTATGATTTGATATTTATAAACTTATAACTGACGACAATAACTTTCCCCACCCAACGGACAAGGGTTCAGTAGTATTTTAAATTCTTAGTGCAAGTTTTCGTAAAGAAGTAAGTTAATTTTACTGATACAAGCCTTTTTATAAGACTTTCGTACCTCTATATTTCCCTTGTTTGTTGTGTGAGAGAGACAAAAAATAAAACATGATTCTATCGACATCTAACAAACAAATCAGACAACTCTTGGATCGCAATCCAACCTTTGATAGTAACTCAACTCCATAATTGGTTTGCGTCCTGGGTTTAATTCTAAACATTCTCCGCCCCAAAATGGGCAGATATTTATTTTGAAATATCGAATCCATTTTTCTGCAAATTATACAAATAACATTATGCAAACAAATTATGAGCCTAAATTAAATATTGACTTTGCTCAAATCAAATTCAAATTCATTAAATTAATTTTAAAGTTATTCAATAACATAACACACTAAGATAATTCCAAAAACAAACTACATTTTTAAAAACAAACAGAAACCATAACAATAATTACATATAAACATATAATATAGACGGCACAAACATATCGCGGTAGGTTTCCTGGTCATCCTTCCTTCCTTCCTCGGGAAAAAATTAAATAAAGATAAATCATCCTTCCTTCCATAGTTCATTGCCACATTTGGAATTATTACAATGTCTTTCCAGATATATTTACATATGCAGTTTGCAATTCTAGCCAGCAGGCTATGTTGGTTTATAAGCGTTCATTAAGTGGTTTTATCCTTTTTTTTAAATATATGGATCTACAATCCTTTTTGTTTTATTATTTTTTATATCACTCCCTACCACACTCAAAATTTTATTGCTCCACATTTATCCGCATTTTGTACACTGATTTTTACTTTTAATTTATTATTATATCTTCCTTTTGTCCTTTTTGGTTACTTTTATGCACAAGTTTTACGGTTATTCACCTTCCACGCACAAGAAAATTTTGATACTGTTTATGGTAAAATTGTTATTGCCTTTTTTTACTTTCAACGTACAAATTTTTATATTGTTTTTTTTTTTTTATACTATTTATTGATTTATCCTGTTTTATGCACTCATTGGTTTTTTTTTTTTTTTTTTAAAGCACAAGTCCCCTTTTTTTTTTGCATTTTGTGCTTACACAGCGTCTGGTCCGTTGGGTGGGGATGTTGACATCTTCAGCTCCTCGTTATCGTCTATTGGCAATAGACACAGCTTTGAGATGGCCCTCTGAGTAGTTCCATGCGATGTTTTGAGAGTTGCCACACGTACTCTCCCGTCAGCTCCTGGATGGACTGCAATTACACGTCCGAGTTTCCACACACATGGTGGTAGGTTGTCTTCCTTCAAGACCACCATATCGCCTGGTTTTAGTTGCGCATTAGGTCCGCTGGTCCACTTCGTTCTGCCTTGGAGCTGCGCCAGGTATTCCAATCGCCACCTCGACCAAAAACATTGTATTAGTAAGGATAACTTTTGATAGTTATTCAGCCTGTTGACTGAAATATTTTGTAGATCTTGTTCTGGAATCGCCGCTAAGCTTTCACCAACAAGAAAGTGACCGGGACTGAGGGAGTTTAGGTCATTTGGATCATTTGACAATGGGGCAAGAGGTCTAGAATTTAAACAAGATTCAATCTGACACAAAACGGTATTAAATTCCTCATATGTTAATAAGGAGTTACTTGCTACTCGTTTCAAATGATATTTCACAGATTTTATCCCGGCTTCCCAAAGGCCTCCAAAGTGCGGCGCCCTCGGCGGAATGTACCCCCATTGAATTGATAGCTTCGATAATGATCTCTCGATTTCATCGCTAGAGCTTGACAAAAAATCATAAATATCCCGTAGCTGGTTGTTCGCGCCTTTAAAATTAGTAGCATTATCCGAAAATAATTTACTCGGCCTTCCACGGCGCGCGATAAAACGTTTCAAGGCATTTAAGAAACTTTCTGTATTCAAAGACAGTACAAGTTCTAAGTGTATGGCTTTTGACACCATACATACAAATAAACATATATAAGCTTTTACGTTACTAGTTTTTCTGTGAATACCCGACTTAATCAAAAAAGGTCCACAATAATCGATCCCGCTTATCGTAAAAGGTTTAGATTCCGTTATCCTTTCGGCTGGAAGGTCTGCCATTATTTGGTGCATCGTCTTTGGATTTGATCTATAACATATTATACATTTCCTTATAATCTTTTTCACTAAATTTTTTCCCATTATTGGCCAGAACTTCAACCTGATTATTGCCAATAAGGCTTGAGTACCTGCATGCAAATGTAAATGATGGTAGTTTTTTACAATTAATTCGGTTAAACTATGATGTGGCGGCAGCAAAATTGGATGTTGTTGATTTATTGACAGCAATTTTCCTTTGGAAAGTCTGCCGCCCATGCGAAGTAAATCATTATGCAAATAAGGATTTAGTGAGTGCAAATTACTACATTTTAGGACATCCTTGCCCGACTGCAAGGCTCGTATCTCCTCCCTGAAGGAATAAGCTTGCGCTCTGGATATTAAAACATTCAAAGAGTCATTCAATTCACTTACTTTTAATTGACCATAACGCCTGAGCGATGGGTTCCTACAATTAAATAAAAACCTAAGTAAATAACCCGTTACTCTTTGCAATTTGGTTAGAGATGAGTATTTCCTAAAAATGTCCCAATCTTGCGTTACTGATGCTAACACTACAGCTTTTGTTTTCACCTCAGGTGGATCTATGTACGTAGATTCTCCGCATGGCCAACCGGATTCTGTAAGGGTTAGCCAATCGGGTCCGTGCCACCATATGGTGGATGTCAATAATTGAGAAGTCTTAACACCTCTGGATAGTACATCTGCAGCATTGTCCTCTGATTTCACATGCTTCCATTGTGCTGGTTGACTTGATTCTTGAATTTCGCTCACTCTGTTGGCAACAAAGGTGTTCCACCTAGCTGGTTGGTCCCTTATCCAACACAAGACTATCTGAGAATCACACCAGTAAGTAGTAGATACATCTGGCGTACCAATAGCTCCCTTCACATAATTAATCAATCTTACTAACAATATAGCTCCACACAATTCTAGTTTAGGTAGAGTTGTGCTTTTTAAGGGTGCCACCCTTGATTTAGAAATTATTAGATTGGAGTGGATTCCACCCGAGTCATCGGTGGAGACCATATACACGCAGGCCCCGTAGGCTTTCTGTGATGCGTCACAAAATCCATGCAAATGCAAATCCACATGATTTTGACAAATGATTTTCCTAGGTACCTTTAAATCATTTATCTGCGGCAATTCTTCTATATAAGCTCTCCAAACCTTCAAAATTTCAGGGGGTATATCTTCATCCCAATGAGTTTTGCTCTGCCACAGACGTTGCATTAAAAGCTTCGCTACTACCGTTACAGGTCCTATCAGACCCAGGGGATCAAAAATGGATGCTATGCAGGATAACATCTGACGCTTGCTTCTAATTGGTTTTGTTATGGGCTCTACAGTATATTTCCAATAATCTTGCTGATTATTCCAAGAAAGACCTAATATCTTTCCTTCCTTTGAGTTATCCTTTATAATCATATCGCTAACCTCCTCCTGATTTGAGCATAGCGACGACAAATTTGACCGCCACTTTCTTAGGTTCATGCCAGCGGATGCTAGAATAGCAGATAGTTGCTTCTTGATTAATAAGCAATCTTCTTCACCAATGTCGCCAGCTATTAAGTCATCCATGTAAAAATTTTCTTTAAGAATTTGACTGACCTTGGGATTTGTGTTTTGATTTTCATTTCCTAGCTGCTCCAAACATCTGGTGGCTAAGAATGATGATGGTCCCAAACCGTAGGTGACTGTATTCAGCTGATAATGTTGAATCTCCTCGCTGGGTGAGTCTCTCCAAAGGATACGTTGTAAGTCCCTATCCTCCGGCTGCACTAATATCTGTCGGTACATTTTTTCTATGTCGGCCGTTAACGCGTACTGATGTTTTCTGAAATTCAATAGATGTGCACATAAATCCTTTTGCAATATCGGCCCAATCATGAGGGCATCATTTAGGGTAATTCCAGTTGAGGATTTAGCCGATCCATCGAATACGACTCTGGTCTTAGTAGTTGTACTAGATTCTTTGATTACCGCATGGTGAGGCAGATAGTCGTGTATTTGATTTGGTGACGGTGGTTCACATTGCGTCATATGACCTAAGTCCTTGTACTCCTGCATAAAATTCTTGTAATCTTTCATTAATTCTGGGTTTGAGGCTAATTTTTTCTCCAAATTATACAATCTCTTCTCCGCCATAGGGAGAGTTTCGCCTAGCTGTTTCGCACAGGGGCGTTGTGGTAAACTTACTATGAAACGGCCTCTGCCATCTCTTTCATGAGTAGCTGTGAAGCTTTCTTCACATGCTCGCTCCTCGTGATTCCTATGTTTAATAGGACTTAGCTCCTCTAATTTCCAAAAATTTTCAATTTGCTTATGTATTAAGTTGAGTGAAAGATTACAAATTTTTACTGGCCTCTTTTCTGAAGTGAAGATGTGTCCCGAAACCAGCCATCCAAATTCGGTTCGTTGCAATATTGGTCCGGAATCTTGAATCTTCATCCGGTCAGAGTGCAGAGTCTCCCAGAAGGTGTCAGCCCCGATCAACATGTCTATCGGGCCGGTTTCATTAAAGTTTGGATCTGCCAATTGCAATCCTTGGAGGATGCCGGTGCCTTTTTTCTGAAATGAGATTTGCGGCAGATTACTGGTCACCTCCGACAATACTAGGCATTCAATCCTCTTTGAATAGGGTGAATAATTGGAAGATATTTCTAAATCCACAATGTTTTTAATATGCTGTATTTTATTATGAATTCCGGTAATAGGGATATCAGTTTTTCTAATTTTTAATTGTAATTTAGAAGCGAATTCCTGGCTAATGAAATTAGACTGTGCTCCGGAGTCCAACAAAATTCTAGCTTTAATTGGATTTCCTTTATTATTTCTCACGTTAATCACCGCCGTTGATAATAAAATGAAATTGTTGGATGTTTTCGATGCATGATTGTTAACAAGAGGTTCTCTTGAAGAAGTATCGCTTCCCTGATGACTTTGCATTTTGTCTTCATTTTGCAAATGTAACAAAGTGTTGTGAGAGCTCGCACCACACTTGCGACAATTATATTTACTTTTACAATCCTGAAATTTATGCCCTACCGACAAACATTTCAGACAAGCTTTCAACCGACGTATTGTTGTCATTCTATCCTTTATTCCTAGATTTAAAAACTTTTGACAATTATAAATTCTATGATTTTGATTACAATTAATACATTTTAAATGTTGCGATGATAACGAAACATAAGTTTCTTTCTTAAAATTAGAAGGAAATCCCTTGGCATGATTCTGTCGCTTGCCGTTTGGTGCTGAGAATTCTAAAACTTTCACTCGTTCGTATAGACATTTCATGAACTCTTCATAAGTGGGGATTTTATTTTTTATTGGATATTGTTCCCAGCGCATTCTGGTTTCGCTATCCAATTTATTTGACAAAATATGAATTAACAATATATCCCAACTTTCAGTGGGTAGATTTAAATTATTTAATGCCTTTAAGTGCAATTGGGCTTCATCTAATAATTTTCGCAATGCCACATGATTTTCTGATTTTATTTCTTGCAATTTAAACAATGCATTAACATGTTTATTTATTATTACTCTGTCATTCTGAAACCTATCCGTGATCATTTCCCACGCAATGAAATAATTATCTCGAGTTGTAGGTAAGGACGCAATCAGTCTTGCCGCATCATCATACAAACAAGATTTCAAATAATAGAATTTCTGAATAACATCTAATTCGTCGTTGTTGTCAATTAATGAAATGAATGCATCTCTGAAATGTAACCAATCTTCATAATTTCCGCTGAACTTGGGTAGTTCTAAAATTGGGAGCTTGACGCCTTTGGAACGGACGATTTTACCGGTTTCGCTGAATTTATCCTTGGCTTTTGCCAATACCTTATAATATGAGTTTTCAAACATTTCTCGTTCGTTCCCTTTTTCCAATTCATCCTGCGATAATGTTTCAATTTTTTCTTGCAACGCTTCGAAGATGTCTAGTAATGGTTCGAATTTTTGAATGCGTATTTCGACCTCAGAAAGTAATAACTCATTATTCTCTAAGTAATCTTTGAATCTGGTTAATTTGGCTTTACATATTCCGCGCTGTGCAATTAACACTTTTAAATCCATGATTTCGTAAATAACAAACAATCAATACTCACTGATTGCTCTGTTGTGGTTCACTTCTAACCACGCTAAACACTAAAAACACAAAAAAACTTGCACTGTCTTTTACTTGATTGTTTCTTTTGTTTTAACAAAACACTAGATCACTAGATGCATGTATTCCACAACAAGAAAATCTATTGTTAATTGTTATTATTTTGTTATGAAAGTTCGCGACTCGATGACTTTACAAATGTTGTGCGCCTGCTTTACCGACTGGAAAAACACTTCGGAGTCAAACCAACGTCCAACGATCGCTTTCAGATTGTTTGAATAATCAATTAATACATTTCATGCATTATAATAATTATCCTTCTGTTTTTTGCGGTATCATAATCATATGACTACCCACAAAAAAACCTTGTTAGTTTCAGTTGCAAATAAATAACGACAGTACCTTTTACTCGTCGCCTGCTTTACCGACAGTATCGAAAGCATCAACATCAAAAACAATCAAAACAATGAAAACACAACTCCGATTTTTATGTTTTTTGCGACACTATAATCATAGCTAGCCACAAAAAATCTTGCCAATATCAATTGTAACAATTAGCCCGTTGCGATTTTTTATATCAACAACAATAAAATACCGAAGTGGTCTAACCGAATTTGTTTCTTTTCTATGGGATCAAATGGATAAAAAATAGGATGGTCACTTGCCCTTGTTGAAGATCCGCTTCATCAGAATTCTCCTAGTTTATTGCTGGTTCATGTCTGGCTTTCATTGATTTTTTGATCTGGATTCCAGGTATCCGCTCGTGGGATCAATCCGCTCGAAGGATCAAATGTAAAAAATTGAGGTCTTCACTTAGGAGATTTCTTTTGGGCAGACTGGTTTTTTATAAATGAAGCACTTTTTTGTTTTAACTTTAAGTTCTTGAATTTTTATTGTTATGATTTGATATTTATAAACTTATAACTGACGACAATAACTTTCCCCACCCAACGGACAAGGGTTCAGTAGTATTTTAAATTCTTAGTGCAAGTTTTCGTAAAGAAGTAAGTTAATTTTACTGATACAAGCCTTTTTATAAGACTTTCGTACCTCTATATTTCCCTTGTTTGTTGTGTGAGAGAGACAAAAAATAAAACATGATTCTATCGACATCTAACAAACAAATCAGACAACTCTTGGATCGCAATCCAACCTTTGATAGTAACTCAACTCCATAATTGGTTTGCGTCCTGGGTTTAATTCTAAACAATTTTGTTGAAACTAAAATTAAAATTCTAATACATAACTCTGCTAGATAATGTATTGATTTATTTTACTGCATGATTACATTATTTGAAATGGGTGTGGTATAATACAAAAACTTTTTTGAAAATTTAACAAATCTGCCAACGACCTATGGAATAACCTTATTATACTAAAAATTAAAAAAAATTCTAAAAATTTATTACATAACTATGCTAGATAAAAGAACAATCTTTCGAAATCCATTTATAATTTTTTGTGGAAAAGAGTCAATGCGTCTAAAAACTTTTTTGAAAATGACGTATTTCCGGCTTTCTCTGGTAATGCCCTCTAAATTATTAACCATATCGTCCAGTCCTCCATCATTGCAAAAGCAACTTTTTCCGCTAACATATTGATTGAAGAACCATACAACCGACTGTCAGGTTGACTATTTAAATCTCGAAATTTTTAAATATACGGCTGGGCATAGTAGGACAGTGTCTCCATTGTCGAGGGGTAAATCCATAGACAGGAAATTTGACGGTCGCAGGATAAATTCCCGGCGAGTGTAATTTAAAATTATTTCACGATTTAATCATTCAAAAAATATAAAGTACATATTATACTTGAAGGTGCTCTTAGGATGGCCCTGGTGTAATACCGCCATGTAGAATTGAAATTTTGCGTGTTTGGTGACCAGATCTGAATAGCTAGGAACTTCCCCTTCATCTTCCCCATCTCCTTCACCTCCCCACTACATTCAGTCTCACAATATACTTCAATTTGGGGATGCCATAGTCTCACTTGCTCCAGACGAGAGCGGTTGGGACTCTTGCGCGGAATTCACAAAAAAATTATGTGAATGGTCAGGAACTTCCACAACTTCTTCTTCCCCATTCGCCACAACCTTCAGCCTCACAACATATCCCAATAGGGGATGCCATAGTCTCACTGGCTCCAGGCGGTTTATTATTTATTTATTTATTCTTAGTACATTTAAATAACAAAGGTATAATATATTTTCCTCCTCACTAGTAGTTCACCTGTGTTGTAGAGGACATTTTTCAGTTGTAAATTATAAATTATAAATTGTGATTAATAAAATAAAACACTGTTCATAGGTACCACAAAAAAGAGAAACAAAAAAATCAAAATATAAAATCGACTTCAATTCGACAAAATTATCAATAATTAAAAGTTACAAGGATTGTAGCCAGTTCCTTGGGTATTTTTTTGTATTCAATAATATTAGTTGTTTTATGTTGTGTTGCTACAGAATTGTATAGTTTTATATCCCGGTATCTGTAGTGTTTTTGTCCAAAGGATGTGTTTGTTTTTGATATTTGTTTGGTGAGCATGTCTTGTTCTAGTATTGTGAGAATTTTGTGAAGTGTTTATGTCTTGTAAAGGAAAGTTAGTATTTGTTTTGAATATAATTTTTGAATTTTGAGCACTGGAAATTTTTCAAATATGATTGAAGTGGGTGTTAGTTTTGGCAATTTAAGTAATACTTTTGTTATGGTTTTCTGAGCTTTAAACAGTGTATTTATGTGTTTTACTGGCACAGCCCCAGGCAATAATGCCGTATTCTATTGTGGATTGTGCTAGTGCGAGGTATATATTTTTTATATCATATATGTTTAAAATATTTCTCAAGTTTTTATAAAAGTAAATCAACTTGTTTAGTTTTCCTATTACCGAATCTGTATGTCCATCCCATTTTATATGACGGTCGAAGTACATACATACGAAAATATTTAATATTTTCCGTTTGCGTAATTGGGGGACAATCGCATGGAGTTGGAATAAGTTTTTTTTTTTACATTAACTCCACATAGGAGGCCCTAAGGAAAATAATTTCCCTCAGGGCCTATGTCATCTGGGATGTTGTGTGGAGAGTCTTTTTGAGGAGAGGAAGGTATGAACATTGGTCTTGAAGAGACCCATGTTTTAGGAAGGAGGAAACACAGTGGCCGGCAAATCATTCCACAGCCGAGCTGTTGAACACAAGAACGAGTCGAAGAAACGACCCGTTCTCATGTGACAAATGTCAAAAGTTGAGGGTCTTATGCGGTATTCACCTAAAAACAAAGAAAAAAAGATATACTATATTTCTCAGTAAATATAGTAACTATTTTTCATATTACTCAAACATCAGAATCTATCCGCCAGACCTCCCATCTGTAATGTTTAATATTTAAACATGTTGCCTCCGCCTAATTATGCGATCTGTGGGTTTAGCGATATAAATTGGTTGGGCAGTCTCGCCGACAGATGTTGAAGGTTGAGGCAATCGGCGGTTTCTGCCGGTTGCTAGTCGCTGGTCGCCCTAATCGAGCCTAGGGCCGATAGACTTGGAGGAGCAGATGACGGAATAACTTATATCTTTGCCAAGTGATACTATTATGAAAAAAATTTATAATCTTATTGGAAGTAAGTTAAGTGGTTGAATTTTAAATTTTTGTTTTTTTTTGCGTTAACTCATCGCAGTAGGCCCTGAGAGGCAATTTCTCCTCACAAATTTCCCTCATGGAGTATGTTATCTTTGGGGATGCTGTGTGGAGAGTCTATTTGAGGAAAAGAAGGAGTGAACCTCGGTCTTGCAGGGATCCATATTGTAGGAGGGAGGTAACACGGAGTCCCGCATATTTCTACGTCACTTAAGAATGTGTAGAAACGACCCGACTGTGAACCGGCGACGAAGGACTCAATAACGCCAGTTCCTAGGAGCATCTTCCATTGGAATACCGGTAGAACAAGGACACACATATAAAAATTTCGAATGCCAATAGAAAAAAGTTTTTAAAATGGCCCATCTTACTTTTTTTCAAACTAAAATCACGATACCACAAAAAAATGCACACATGCATTATTAGACAAATGTATTATGAAGTTTATCATAACTTCACTTTTTTGTCGTTTCATGTAAAAATCCCCATGTAAAAATAAGTTTAATATTTTTTTTTTTCAAATTGTCGGAAACGTTGGTTTCATAAAAGTGCACTTATTAATTATTTTGTGGTTAACTTTCAGATTTGAATATAAAGCATTGTATTTTCTCCTTCAAAAACCGATTAAACCATATTTTTCACAATAAGGGAGATACAACAATTTACATGAGGCCTATATGAGTTGTTCCCAAAAGCGAACAAATTAGCCTGATGGGTTAAATATGCTCACAACTTCATTTTGTTAAAGGATGTTCGTTGTGTAATTCGTGCTCAGGATACTCGTGGATTCCAATACTGGGAGTGAGACGGGAAAGTAATGGAATAAATTGAAAAAATTACCGAATTGAAAGGAAGGTTTTATTTCAATATTTATTTTTAATTTAATGAAGATAATATTAGCGAAACTCAATTGAAAATCTGGAGACAAAAATCAGAAAAAGATATTAGCACTTCTGGGACTCGAACCCAGGACCTTCTGCTTACATGGCAACAGTTCTACCAACTGAGCTGAGGCGTCTATATCCAATTCTGTCACTTTTAACTGTATCATACTTCAACTAAGAACTACCAATTGGATACAGACACCTTAGCTCGGTTGGTAGAGCCGTTGCCGTGTAATGTATTTTTTCTGATTTTTCTGTCCCCAGATTTTCGATTGCGTTTCGCTAATATTATCTTCATTTAATTAAAAAAAATTACAATTTGAGGTATTAATCATAAACTTGACGGCCGGCATAGTCCAGCGGTAAGGCTCTTGACTCGCATTCCGAAGGTCGCGGGATTGAATCCCGGCGTGGTAAATAAATTTTATTTGATTAATTCGTGTTATTTCACAATTAATTCATTTAAAATAATATATAGTATATTTGCGGCATGTTCCAGAGTGGAAGATACTATCAGTATCGCCCTGGTGTAAGACCACCATTCAGAATTGAAACGTTGCTTGAAAATGGCTTTAGCCGTGTTTAGTGACCAGATCTGAATAGCCAGGTACTTCCCAACCTTAGTCTTCCCTACCTCCTTCCCCTCCCCACTACCTTCAGCCTCACAACATACCCCAATTCGGGATGCCATAGTCTCACTGGCTCCAGACGGGAGCAGTTGGGACTCTTGTGGGGTATTCACGTAAAAAAAAAGTTAAAAATAAAAATTAATATTTATTCTTCAACAGTAAGTGAAAACTGCTCGGGTGATTTTATCCAAAATCACTTTTTCGGCAGCATTGATTAATTAGCTTCACGCAGATACTCCGTTCAATGCACGTGAGATGTTCCAAACTAACAAGAAAGTTAATAATTACATTAGCATTGATAGGATGGCCCTCGCTTAGGTCACATTAAAAAAACGCCCTCTGATTATACAAGTATTCTGAACTTTTTCTAGATTTTACACTTTTGCGTGATGAAACACCGGCTTGGCCCTCCTAATTTTCTGAAGGAACTTTGAGTAAGAAAATAGGAGGATTTAAAGAATCCCATTGTATTTATGAATAACGGGTTTAAAAAATTAACTCTAAAATAAAAACCAACGTTCAGCGTATTGCAGATAGATCACGCTTCAACGCTTTTAATTACCGACTGACAGAGATCTGTTGGATCATTCAGTTAGTAATTATCCTAAATGGCAGTAGGTTTCAGTTAAGTTCCGAACCCAATGGTTTTGAATTTTTACTCTGTAGAGGGCAATGATACTTAATTTACAAACTTTTTACTTTTTAAACAGCCCTAATATTTTAGCCCTTATACGCATTTTGCTTAATTATTTATTAATTAGTTGTATACGACAGTGGAGTTTCTGAAACCGACCAGCAATATGGGTATACATGGGTATGTTTACATGGCCATTAAAGTATACAACAACCTTCCACATTATATTAAACAAATACAAGATACACTCAGATTTAAGTCATCGCTAAAAACATTCCTTCTGAACAGGTTTTATTACAAATTAACTGAATACCTCACATAGGTACAACTGTTTTTATATTTATGTTTATATAATAAATTAAAACAAATTCACTTTATATTACACCACTTTTATATTTATATTTCATTTGTGTTCAAATCTGTATAACATGTTAGGTTAACTGGAAGAAATAGGATATAGGTACCTATAAGTTATACCTTTTGTACTAAATGTTAATTTTGTATAATAAATGATTTTTATTTTGATTTTATGCATTTGCGAGGCAGGAATGGGTAATGGGTAATGGGTAAAAAATTATACTTATATATATATATACATATTCTCTGTATAGGTATATTTCGACGACCTCCGTGGTCCAGTGGGTAAGACACTTGACTCACAGTCCGGAGGTCGCGGGTTCGAACCCGGCATGCGCAAATAAATTTTATTTGATTAATTTGTGTTATTTCACAATTAATTCATTTAAAATAATATATAGTATATTTGCGGCATGTTCCAGAGTGGAAGATACTATCAGTATCGCCCTGGTGTAAGACCACCATTCAGAATTGAAACGTTGCTTGAAAATGGCTTTAGCCGTGTTTAGTGACCAGATCTGAATAGCCAGGTACTTCCCAACCTTAGTCTTCCCTACCTCCTTCCCCTCCCCACTACCTTCAGCCTCACAACATACCCCAATTGGGGATGCCATAGTCTCACTGGCTCCAGACGGGAGCAGTTGAGATTCTTGTGCGGTATTTACTGTAAAAAAAAAAAAAAAAAAATTTCGCTTTTCCACTTAATATAATAATTGGACCTAACTGAGAAAACAGCACGACTGACTTTTAACTCTTTATTTTTATTGTTGCACCTTCCCAAAGACGTAAAAATTATGGTCTTTTAAGAATAAATGTATTCACTTCATATAATATATTGTATTACGTGGTTTGGATGTAATGTATATAGATGTACCTACCAATAAAAAAAACATTGACAGCAGCTGTTTCTCGCACTCATTACAAACGGCGCTGTACAGCCTATAGACGGCAAGACCGGCGGCCTTTTGCAACTCAAATTGGGATCATAAAGTGTGTGGCACAATAAAATGTTATACCTATCTACCTATGCCGCTATTAATGAGCTAAATAAATAATGCCAGATAAAACTACCAAGGACATCAGATGTGGCAAGGAGTATGAGCACAGAACAGCTGCCGGGTAATAAGGTTAGTAATAGTAATAACCGACGAACTAAATATTCACTCTTCATTCACTGCAGTTCTGACGTGATGAAAAGGCCCTTTCAAAAAACTGGGGCGATAGATAGGTCGTCCATTGAAACAAGAAATTATTTATATAGAGAATGAATAAAGGACACTAAACAATGTCCATTGAGCCTTTCATGAACAGGGTCGAGTAGTTAGTTGATTCTGTACCCCGGACCAGACCTACACCGTAGAACTGTAGACCTAGCATTCCTAGCAACCAGGATCCATTGATGCATTCTTAGTATTATTATTATTTCATCGTGGGGCAATCAGCTGATCTGATTTTGGCAGCGTTTTACAAAGTTCAGCGTATTTATCTTCATTCAAAAGCTACCCACAGCTGTTGGCATGTAATCTGTTAGACAGAATATACCTACGTACGGTATTTGTTACCTATTATATGCTGTATTGGACAATTATTAAGTGGTTCTATTCAAATGAGCTTTGCAATTATTATAAGTTTTTGAAGTGAAACTTTTTTTGTTTTTTTTGCTTTTGTTTTTAGATAATACATATAATCAACAAATAAGTCCTGCTAAGCCTAATTGAATTGGCTTGTCAACAGGTGCTTATATTTTTGTTATATTTACATATTTTAAATTTAAAATTTACTTCTTATATCTACAGATTCAACATTTTTTCCTACAGCCATTGATAAATGTCAATATAAATATTTTTTTCCGATAGCCAATTTTTCACCATATATTTAACCTTATTCATAGAATTACATTGCTTTATAGTGTCAGATAATAAATTAAATATCTTCGGTATGATGTATTTAAACGTTCTCTGTCCGTACATATTGTTAATTTTCGTAACTATTAACCCGTCGTTGCGCGTGAATCTAGTGCTGTATTTATGTTATAATTTCTCCTTATGTGCTGCGGGGTAAACATATGCTGAATTATAATTTTGTTCCAAAGTATTGCCTTAATGGGTAAAATTTTGGCACTCTGAAACGGCAACTCAACTTGCGATTTGAAACGCGATGAAACGGAATTGACGCTAAAACACAATAAAACACGTGCATCTATGGGATTTAGCCTGCGAGAGAATGAAACCTTACCGCATTGGTCGCTTTGATTATGAGCTCACTTTTGAAGGCTCCTATTGGTTGAAAATGTGGTGAAGGTTTCGCTTCTATCGCGTGTGAACTGCAATCGATTTTTTTTAAATGTACCTACTTAATAGAATGCTATGAAAAGTGTTGTTTTGTATGAAACATATCGCACGTTCCATATAAAAGGGTCGTAAGTCAAGAAAGTACATTTTACAGGAAAGCCAAAACATATGATGATTGATAATACAAGAGGTCCCGTCGAAAAGAGACACTAACGATATCTCGCTGAGATAGAGGGATCTTACTTAAATACGGTTTTTGTGGGGCATAGAGAATCACACTAACTTTAGAGAATGATAGAGATAAAAATAAAAATTTGTAAACGAAATAAAATTTTGTCTTACGGACCTACACTGTTTGAAGCGGGCTGTCTATCAGCTGTTGGTTAGCTGGTTAGAGTGTTTATTATAATGATGCGAAATATTTTAGTTTACAAGTTTTTTAGGCGACAGAAAAAACCACGAGATAATAAATATTATGTACATGTCCTTGGGAACCACTTATTATGTGGTGCACGTCATGCGATCCTAATAATCCAACCATTTAAGGCGCCGCAACCTTGCTCAAAAAGAAGAAGATGGAGAGATATGAAATTACGAATGTTAGATGAGCGCGCGAGTATTTAAAGCGACAAAATCGACGCGAAAATTGTGATAATGTAAAAAACACGACTAGCTTAAAACAGAGCAAAAATCTCGCGGGGGCTTTCTTAAACAGCATTTAAAGAAACACTGTGAATTTTTTCATACATATGACTTGTAAAATAACTGAAACAAACGTGTTTATGATAATTTTTGGAGGATACGTTGAGATTTTTTTCTATCGGGGGAACTTTATATAATTTGCGTTTCGGCGCGGGGAATGTCTAGATATTATCTTCAAGAATAACATTTATTTTTTCAAGAGCTTTAAAACTTGACATGTTTAAGGGAGATATGTAAGAAATCGGTGATTTTTCTCCAATTGCTCAAGATTTTTGATAATCATTTTGAATATTTTCCGCCCACATTAAAAAAAATCGTACCTCTAAATTTGAATATGGAGACAAAGAAAATGATATTTTCTATATAGCCGATGAATTCACCCATCTTTTGTCGATTATCGCATATTCGTAGGATTTATAAAAAAAATATAAAATCGTCAACTTCTACTTAATTACTCACAATTTTTTTTATTGCTAGGCCCTGCGGGCGGCTTTTTTTTTTTTTTTTTTTACAGTGAATAACCGCACAAGAATCTCAACTGCTCCCGTCTGGAGCCAGTGAGACTATGGCATCCCCAATTGGGGTATGTTGGGAGGCTGAAGGTAGGGGGGAGGGGAAGGAGGTGGGGAAGAAGAAGGTTGGGAAGTACCTGGCTATTCAGATCTGGTCACTAAACACGGCTAAAGCCATTTTCAAGCAACGTTTCAATTCTGAATGGTGGTCTTACACCAGGGCGATACTGATAGTATCTTCCACTCTGGAACATGCCGCAAATATACTAAATATTATTTTAAATGAATTAATTGTGAAATAACACAAATTAATCAAATAAAATTTATTTGCGCATGCCGGGTTTGAACCCGCGACCTCCGGACTGTGAGTCAAGAGTCTTACCCACTGGACTACGGAGGTCGTCGTTTGGTTCGGCTTCGCCCAATTTAAGTGTTGGTGATCATTTTATAAATCTGATATGAACTGGTTCCAAAAATAGCAGGTTCCTTCGTTCCAGTGACAGCTAGTCACCAAGTCAAAGTAACCGCGACAGGTAATGACGTTATATATAATGTATAGGCGCTTGGTATTATTATTCTCAATTGCCAGTTACAATTGTTATCATGAATATCTCCGTACCCGGAGAGTTTCCCGAAATTACAAACCCAACAGCAACAGGGGCTTATACTTTAGCTTAATCCAGTCCCACCTAAATTATTTAATAGAAATATGGGGAAACACATACATTACGTACTTAAACGACTTACAAATAACACAGAACAAAGTTATTAAAAAACTCTTCAACTAAAACCCAGACACTCCCACAAAAAAACTATACCATGAAATGAACCTTCTGAAAATAAGAACATTGTACGAATATAACATATGCCTTTTAATCTACAAAATACAAAATGGAGTTATACACACAAATACAACATTTATTAAAACATCACAAGTAGGTACACGAACATTATACTAGACAACACAATAAATTGTACACAAATACTGTCAAGACCGAAAGTGGCAAGAAAAGTATTGGCCACGAGGGAGTTCACATATACATATAATCTCCTTCCAGATAACCTAAAAGCGCAAAAGAATATAAAACCTATAAAATAAACTATTTGATCTTAAGATGTCGGAACAAAATTAAAAATATTACTACTATACTTGTACTACTTTACTATATATGCTCTGTACTTAAGTAAAGAAAGCGAAATTTTATATTTCTTTTAACTTAATAATAAAAAATAAAATAAAAAACAGGACTTACGCCTGCCAGCCGACGCTCCTCACGCTAGCTGGTAACGCAAGTGGCCCCCATCTTTTGGCGTTATTGGCCACTTGCTTGAATTCGGTTCTATTACAAACGTTGCTTTTTAACAAACTTCAAAAACGAAAATGGTTGTCCATAAGGCTCCGCGTCGGAGATGTATTCGAAGTTGGGTTCTTTTTTTAAAACCTTAAATTAAATTAATAACTTAAATTTCAACCTTACAGTCGCTAGGCTATTAATACTGTCAGATTAAGTTCAGTATGTCCACAATTGTACACTCTTATCATGTTGCTTTGACATTATTTTTTTTTTTTATATATGAGCTCCACACAGGAGGCCCTGAGAAAAATAATTTCCCTCAGGGCCTATGTCATCTTTGAGGATGCTGTGTGGAGGGTTTTTTTTAAGGAAAGGAAGGAGAGGAGAGTTCTGGGAAGGAAAAGGGTTTAAGGGGTGGGTAGGAATCTGGGGTTCAGTATGTCCTGGTCATCCGCCTCCAAGACCTAGACAAACCTCACCCCATGAACCCGGGCACCCCTGCTAAATCATCAAACATAGTGAACCACTTGACATATTATAAAGCAACGTTTATGTAACGAAAAAATGTCTCATTGCTGCTTGCTCCATTCACATTCGTACATCTTCTCATAAAAATTCTCCTGTTATTCTGACTCTTGATATGACCTGACTCAAATACGAATTTGATTCACTTGGTCATGCCACATATTTTTTGGGCATCCCCGGCTTATTTTACCTTTCACTGTCGCATCATATATTTTTTCCTTGGTCTGCTTCATTCGTTCAAATCTTCTAAGCATCCCTTTCTTAATGTTATTCATTTTGCTTACACTTGCGTGCCATCAGTTTTACCATATGAATTTACGAGTTTATTTTTAAAATTATTTTAAGTGAATATCGCGCAAGAGTCCAATGAATCTGCTCCCAGTGAGCAGACCGTCTGGAGCCAGTGAGACTATGGCATCCCCAATTGGAGTGTGTTGTGAGACCAAACATAGTGGAGGTAAGGGCGATGGGCTTTTCAAGCAACGTTTCGAGTTTGGTGTTCTATTACCAAGGCGATACTGAAAGTATCTTCCACTCTGGAAGGCAGCAAAGAAGTAGGCACGATGTATTTATTTATTTTTATATGCTTTTAAGCATTTTAATAAACATGTTAACTTTATAAAGCACATTTGAGGTTAACTTAACAAAAGTGGCACTACAAAAACATTATTATTATTATTATTAGAGTAGACAATGTTCATACTAACTGTGAGAAATTAGTGCACTGTAGTGGGGATTTGAAGTGGGGACACGTGAAACCGAATATTCAACAACCCACAGAAATACATAGTAGGTTAACAAGTACGTTTGTATCAGTGCAATCAGAATGCATAATACGTATTCCCATGTGGGTGTATTGTGTGCTCACCAACACTGATTGATGCACCATGCATCTCACACAAGATAATAAAAAACCACCAAGCAATTGGGATCTTTATGAAGAGATAATATGAGGGTTGTATTCCTTTGGCAGCGTGGTTGTTACCTGATCAGACGATAAAAAATACGGGACAAAAAAAGAGGAAGGACATTGAAGCACTAGCAAAACAGCTGTTTCCAACTCAGGAAAGGATGCGGGTTGGTTGCACAAGAGACTTCTTATTGCATGGAATTCCTGCTTGTCTGACTTACATGCATGCCTACCAGTGGGTATATACTACCCAGTACCTACCCAAGTGCAGAAGGAACTCGACAGTACATGACTGCAACTGCATTCGGTGTTCGATGTTTGGCTACCAGTATTATTAAAAAAAAACCTTATTAATTTGTTCGTGCGGAGTCTTTTATCTGTGTGTGGTAAGAGGTGATGGCGAATTTAATTGCTCGGTATTAAAGTTTTTAATGTTGTTAGTTGCCATGTACAAAATTTTTGAAGTAAAAACGTTTTTAGCACCGTTGTGATTTGAAACTGAACTGAATGAAACAAAAAAGCGACACTAAAAAGTGACAAACAACTTGTATGCAAACAACACATCTTTAGGATTTATCCTGCGAGAGAATGATACCAATAGAATAATCGGTCTCCTCTTTGGGCGGTGCTTTGTAGCGTTCCCACTGTTGTCTACTTTAGTTTTATAAATGTTTCACTTCTACTGCATGTAAACTGCATACTTGTAAGTTTTGTTCTTCAGGATTAAAGATAAAAAAAACTTTTGACTTGACAATTTATTTCGTGAACGCTGCCGTCTTCCTGGGTATTTCACCCACTTGTCCGTTGCTTAATAACTTGGTTATGTATTTAGGCACTAAGTCCTTGTTATACCGATATCTCAATCGAAGATGCTCCGAGGAACTAGGTGCACTGTCGGAAAACACGACAAACGCGGGCACAACATTTGTATTCGGTTGAAAGTTATGAATATGTAAAATTGTACCCAGATAAAATACACAGATTACTCATAAATACAACCAAATCAAATATAATGCCGAATATTGGAGGAAATTGAACAAAATGTTGAAGTTTTCTGGGTCACTAGTAGGATATTTTAAAATGTCTTACTGATTTACCGGACCATTATGCTTCCGGTGTTATTTTATAGAACATTTAATATGTTAAATACAGCCATGTGTAAATAATAATTGTTTTATTGCGAGAATTCGAAAATTTCTTTTGTCATTATCTCAAAACTAAGTATTTGGAGATGCCTGACTAATCAACTGGACGATCGATATACAAATGTTAGATAAATGTTAAGGTACCTATTGTGAATTAAATGAGGTTGAGTTGGCAGCTCAATGGTTTACTAAATCAGTCGCCCGTTTGGCCGAAAGCCCAGGCATATAAATGCCGATCGCGACGGTCACTTTTTTGTTATTGATTTGAATTTGCTAATAAATAGATCTGATAACATGTCAGATTTAGATTCGGTATAAAAACAACAATAATTTGACTGCAACCATAAAATAAGGAGCTCAGAAAAAATGGAATGTAGTCATTTAGATACTTGTTTGTTCCTAGATTGCATTCTATTGGAAATGCATTCTCAGAAGCGGTAGATCTGTTCATCTCCACGGATTATAGTAACAAAAGGGCTGTAATAATATATCTCAATAAACCAATGTTAGCTTGATACTAACTATTCTTGTGCAAGAGTTCTATATTTGTAATTTAATTAGCATAATCTATCTCATGATAGATGTTCCACAAATTTATTATGTGTATCGCACGTTTTGTAAATATCCGTACAGGCGACTCCAGATACCTACTAATATCTACAGCCTGTATGTCGGACGAATATCTACAGCTCATATGTTGGACTAAAATCTATGAACTTCAGAGTGAGGACCAATATCTACAGAGCTAAGGTCGGACGAATATCTATGACGGTCCCAGTGGTGACTAATATCTATGGAGCGTGCGTTGGAGCAATATCTACAGAGGGCAGCTGAGCAAGAGATTGTACGGAAAAGCATAAATTACTTCAATTACGTAATTAATTATTACGTAAAGGCTTAAACGTTTAAAGTACGTACATGAAGTTTTTGCATAATATTACGTATTTTGCTGATTACGAGGACAATAATTTAGTGAACAAACATGGAGGTCATAATACAAAGATATTTATTTATTTCTAAATACACGGCACCACAAACTAACCTAACCTAACCTGACCTAACTGACATAGGTCATGGTAACAGACTAAATAATTTAGAAGCACTCGAAAAAAAGAAAGCTGTTAAAACAAAAACCCAAATCCTTAATAATCTGCTAAATTTTTACATACATGCATTCATACATAAATTAAGTTTTTTAAACTGCATACGCAATATTACTTTATTACAATATGCTGTATATAATTGCAAATCCAACCTCTGCCAGTGCTGTAGATTTTCGTCCACACTTTGGTTCTCATAGATATTAGTCAGCAGTTTGAGCCGTAGATATTCGTCCTCACTTTGGTTCTCATAGATATTTGTCAGCAATTTAAACTGTAGATATTCGTCCTCACTTTGGTTCTCATCGATATTAGTCAGATTTGTTCAGTTTTTGGAATTACTGTAGATATTAGTAGACGCCTCCGTATAGGCGTTTATTAATATAAGTAAATAAATAAACACTGACTAAGATTCCTAAAATACTAAGGCCCATTAGTAAACGCTCAAAAAGAAGAAGAAGGGAGATGTGTAAATACGAATGTTAGAGAGAGCCAGCTAATGAAAAAACAATAATATTTAAGCGAAATTTGTGAAAATGTTTAACAAATCACGACTCATTTTAAATAGAGCAAAAATCTCGTTGGAAATGTCTTAAATAGCATTTTAAAGAAATATTGTGATTTTTTCCTGCATGTAACTTGTAAAATAACAGGAAAAAACCTTTGGTTTATAATAATTATTGGTGCATGCTTTTTAATTTTTTTCTATCGTGGGAATTTTATAAAATTACCAATTGATGATCAATGAACCGGTGGATGCAATTTTTAGACATAAGTTGTTTTTAATTGTTTGTCTAGCTTGTAGTTTTTCTAGATTTTAGAAATCTGTATAAATAAAAATGTATGTACGCGCATAACTTCCGAACGGCTGCACCAAATTGGATAATTCTTTTTTATGTTGTTCGCTATTGTCAGGACAAGGTTCATATAAAACTACTGGTGAGCTCTGGCATTTTTAAATTTGTATAAAAAATTGCAAAAAGTGGAAACTGAATGTACCGAGAATGAATATATGGAATGCAGGTGGGGGGAGGGTGTTAGGGGACGTAGGGAGGTGAAATCGGGTATGGAGTTTGCGGGAAGGGGGAAGGGGAACCCGGGAGGGTTAGAGGAACCTGGGAGGGGGGAGGGGAATTGGGGAGGGGGTTCGCGGAAAACAAGGGAAGGGGAGGAGTGGAGTGGGGAGAGGGAAGGTTGAGGTGGGGAACGTGAGAGGCTAAGGGGACGCTGGCGAGGAAGGCGAGGCGTAAGGTGTACGGACGAAGGAGGAAAGACAAGCAGGAATAAACAATTTCTTTAAAATGGCATAGCAACCCATGTCGGGTACCAGCTAGTGTATTATAAGTTTGTACAGCGGCCTTGAGGTGATTTTTCACAAAAACGGCGCTATGTAAATCATCAAAATATTATTATTTCGACATGGCCAATAGATGTTACGATACATAATATGTTATAAAACGGTAGAAGTTCGGAATGCCGTGGCTTGGTTGTTATACAGAATACGAAAAATTCATCAATATTCACAGGTAGGTATTATTCCAGTTCTGTTATTATCCTTGTGCAGTAAAATGGCCGGCCCATTAATAAATAATAACAGTACTAGAACTTTTACTTTGAAACATGATGAGTTGTTCAAATTCTGTGTAACAACAACAACCCTTCCTTGTACGAAATATGCGTTCTTGTTATAAGTCTCCACACTAAATACAACACAAGTTCGCAAATAAAACTCCAACTTTTTTTCTAGACACATAAAAGACGGTAATTAGAACACAGAGTGATTGAATTATACGAAAGAACCTATCAGCTACAGCTGATGCAATATTCATAAGCATTTAAAGATAATAATGTGTTTGGTGGATGTAAATACATATGCTAAAGTTCCAACTTTTTGTACGCGGTGCACGTCTGTGCATCCTGAATGCATTAGCCGTCAAATTTATCACTCATCCTTCAAAATGCGGCGAAATATAAATATTTACACGTTGCCGAGTGTATTTTCTGCCGGGCTATTTGTAGAGCGCCAGACATCCATGGGGTATCCACACATAACATACATTATACTGAATTATAATACCAGCATTTACAAGTATATATAGATGTTTTGTCTTTATTGATTAGTCTTCGAGCTATAATGTGCATTTAAGTATACATGAGTTATGGTATTTGGAAGAGAGAGTATGAAAACAATGTGCAAAATAGTTGTGAATGATTAATACTTGGAGCAGCTGGATGAGTTTGTGTATTTGGGAAGTATGTTTACGAGAGATGGGAAGGCTGTTAGAAACATCAAAAGAAGGGTAAATGCTGGCAATTGCTCGACGGCCGGCGTAGTGCAGCGGTAAGGCTCTTGACTTGCACACCGAAGGTCGCGGGATCGAATCCCGGCGTGGCAAATAAATTTTATTTGATTAATTTGTGTTATTTCACAATTTATTCATTTAAAATAATATATAGTATATTTGTGACACGTTCCAGAGTGGAAGTATCGCCCTGGTGTAAGACCAGCATTCAGAATTGAAATGTTGCTTTAAATGGAATGCCATTTAAAGCAACGTTGCTTATTAGCCGTGTCACCAAACACGGCTCATTAACCAGATCTGAATAGCCAGGTACTTCCCCACCTTCCTCTTCCCTATCTCCTTCCCCTCCCCACTACCTTCAGCCTCACAACATACCCCAATAGGGAATGCCTTAGTCTCACTGGCTTCAGACGGGAGCAGTTGGGACTCTTGTACGTTATTCATATTTAAAAAAATCCATTAATGAGGGACTGAACGCTGTTGGTGTCAACAAAAAACTGTCCAAAGAAGCGAAGTTAGCCGTCCATAATGGAGTGCTGGTACCTACCCTGATGTATGGTAGCGAAGCATGGAACTGGCAGAGGAAGGATGAAAGTAGACTGAATGCTGTAGAAACGAGATCCCTAAGGCATGTGTGTGTGGTAAAACCATGTACGATCTTATGAGAAATGTGGAGATCCACGAAAAATGCAATGGATTCAAAGGAATGAACGAGGAAAGGAGTGCAAGGAGCATATATGACGTAAATGTGAATGGTAGAATAAGTCGGGGACGCAGGAGGAACACATGGCACGACGAAGTGAACAACATTAAAAATATCGGTCATTTTTTTATAAGTCTTTTAATAAGCCTATAAAAAAATAAAGTATGAGGTCTACAAAAAACACTTTCAAGTCCAAACTGGCCTATTTATAAATCCGAAGACGGGTTTATAAATAGGCGAGTTTGGACTTGAAAGTGTTTTTTGTAGACCTCATACTTTATTTTTTTATAGGCTTATTAAAAGACTTACAAAAAAATGACCGATATTTTTAAGTGCCAAGGTATTTTCTACACGCAGTATTTAATTGAAGCATCTATAATGCTTCGAAGCCATTAAATTTTCAAAACAAAACATATGTTTTTGTATGATTTTGACATTTATATAATCAAAGGATTTTACATTATTTAGTATGGCTTTATCTTAAAATTGCATAATCGCGGCGTACACGGTAACTTAGTAAAACCCCAAGGTTTGCACATCTACCGCCTTGGCACCACTCGAATGTTTTGTGAACTTTTTCTTAGAACAGAAATTCCCATAGTCGCTGACATTAACAACGCACATAAGGGATTCATCTCGAACTGGCTCTCGAGCAGTACGGGTGGATTTTTTAACATGGTGGTAAAATTATAATATAGGTTTATCTTTATTTTCTTTTCTTTATTATGGGAGTTCACTGCACACACGTACCTTATAGAAACCCCTCACTGGTATTGGTTATGTTTGTTAATACCTTCATGTCATATCACACGCCAGAACGACGGGCATTGGCAGACAAGATGGGATTCCACACATTTCTATTCTGACACTGTTTCTTTCACACTCATATCCATTTTAGAGTTATTATTCACTTCTAAGCTTTACTCGGATTATTTAGGTTAGGTTTTTCGGACGCATGTAACGAAATAATAAATATTATGTTAGTCGAAGTTGGAACTTTAGAAAACAGACATGCCAGCAGGAAGAAATGCTTTTTGTCTTGCTGCTAGTAGAAAGTATTCGTACACAACTCTATAGTCTGTCAATTAAGTGTAGAACACATAAAAAATGGAACTACAAAATATGTTGGCTGGCAACACCGATTTATAATTTATTTTCAATTTTATTTTATTTTAAAGCGCAATGACACTGAATGTGTAGAACACTGCAAATCACATTTTAAAAAACATTTTTTTGTTAAAAAAAATTATATCGAAGAAGCACTCTTGTTAAGGTACCTACTTAAATACATTAATTTGATAAAATGGTATTCTTCAAAGTGATTTGCTGTCATTTAATTTAACATAAATTTGAATTTAACAGTTGGTAGAAAGAAAGCATTACTAATGGTGGGTTTAGTTACACTACTTTTAGATCTAAACGAGTTAAATATATTCAGGTCTAAAATTAGAAACATGATCTAAAGCCCAGGCAACGCTAGGTACTAGTAGGTAAGGCCGTTTCACACCATCTCTTGTTTCAGCCCGATTCCAATTAGAGACCAAAGTCAACATTTTTCGCTTTACGCGATCGCTATTTTTGTTTCTATTTTCATATCTACGATTTCAATTGTCATCATTGCAAACAACAAATTAACCATGCTGTTTGCTGTGATGCCAACTGAAATCGTAGATATGAAAATAGAGAAGAAAACAGCGATCGCGTAAAGCGAAAAATGTTGACTTTGGTCTCTTATCTTTGGAATCGGGCTGAAAAAAGATGTCGTGTATTGTAGCATTAAGCTAGTATTAAATAAATGTGAGCAATTTATATTTTATTACGATGTCGTTATTTTTCGTTATGTTAACACAATATTGCAAATGTATAATTTACCAATATATATATATATTTCTAATTTTGAGATCAGTGGGTATCTATATTGCAATGAATTAATTTTTTTTTCACTTTCATGCCTTTTTAATTTTTTTTTGTAAGTAATGTATTTTACAATAATATACATGCATCTCATTCCCACTATAATTGGCATACTCCAAAACAACGTTTACATAGTCTGGGTAAATGTCTTGGTATTAAACAATATGGATGTATTTGACAGTATTTTGCACTGGTAAACATCAAACGCCGTATGTGCGTATCTGCCTATTTTATAAACTATTGTGAAAGCCAAGTCAAAAACCATTTAATTGCTTGATGTTGTCGAATAGACTTCTAATAAGAATGTGGCCTCATCTCACCCGATCAATTTAGTGCTACGGAACCTGCATCTGATAAGAAATTATCTAATTGTTAAAAGTACTTTTTTTAATCTCGGGGGAATAATATTTAAATCACAACACGTTTCTTTTAGGCTTTTAAGGAGAGTGACGTACAAGGCTACAAGTTATAGACTCCTTAGGGAAACATATGTATGTAAAATTCTTGGAACAATATTTTCGCGTCGGTATCATGGCATGTTTTAGACGAGTATTTTTGTTTGAAATACCTTTTTATATTACAAAGAAAGTGGACCTAAAACAATTAACTGATATTTTTTCATGTTAGTTTTAAAAATATAATTAGTATAATTACTCTTCTTAGTCTCAAAATCCGCTGTAAAACCGGGACAAGCCATTATTAAAACTTGCATGCTGTACATAAATTTAATGGTGGTATTTACAGTGTGTATTTTACATTCGATACATAGGTTTTTGATGTTAAGTTTTATGCACGAGTACAAGCTCGACTAGCTTTATTTCTGAACGTTACCGCCATCTATGTGAGAGCGATGAAAGATAATATCTTGTAAGTATTACGGAAAAACAAACTTCATGTCTTGGGAATGGATTTACTTATGTGGTTTGGTTTATTTATGGGATTTACTATTGATATAAAAAAGATATCAAAATTCTAGAAACTTATTTAATGTTAAAATTTATTTTGTAGAACTCCATTTTAATTTTTTATTTCTTTTATATATTCAATAATATTATTATTTAAAGTATAAAAACAGTTTGTTATAAACTAGTTCTGCTTTGTAATTATTATTATGCCTGCCGGCGTAGTGCAGCGGTAAGGCGCTTGACTCGCATTCTGAAGGTCGCGGGGGCGAATCCCGGCGTGGCAAACAAATTTTATTTGATTAATTTGTGTATTTCACAATTTATTCATTTAAAATAATATATAGTATATTTGCGGCACGTTCCAGATTGGAAGATACTCTCAGTATCGCCCTGGTGTAAGACCACCATTCAGAATTGAAACGTTACCTGAAATGGCTTTAGCCGTGTTTGGTGACCAGATCTGAATAGCCAGGCACTTCCCCAACTTCCTCTTCCCTATCTCCTTCCCCTCCCCACTACCTTCAGCCTCACAACATACCCCAATCGGGGATGCCATAATCTCACTGGCTCCAGACGGGAGCAGTTGGGAGGTTGGGACTCTTGTGTGGTATTCATATAATAAAAGAAAAAAAATTATGCGATACAGCAGTTACGCCCTCTGAAGGCATTATCAAACTGTTTAATTATGCCTTCAGAGGGCGAAACAGCTGTAACGCTTAATATTATTGAACATATAAAAGAAAAAAAAAAAAAATAATAATTATGTTAGAAATTTCACAAAAACTTCAACCGATTTTTACAAATGCAGCAAACATTAATATTTTGCAATGATTATAATAATTTTTCATCATCTAAACTAAAGTTCACCTGTTAGAAAGTTTGTAACAGGTCTGTATTTTTTTTCATGTGTAGGTACCTTTTATTGTTATATTAACTTACCTTGACTTGACTTGACTTACCTTGACTTTGACGGCCTCCGTGGTCGAGGAGTAGGGATCTCGACTAGCGATCCGGAAGTAAGTACGCAAGAAAATTGCATTTGATTGATTTGTGTTATTTCACAATTTAATCAATTAAAAATAATGTGAGGTATATTTACGGCACGTTCCACGGTACAAGATTCTCCAAGTATCGTCCAGCTGAGCGATTCTCTATGTTTTTTGAGATCGAGATAGATCTCGGGCGAAATCATCTGTCAGATTTGTGTGATTTTCTTTGGCTGTTATTTGCTTTTTCTATTAGCCGATGTCAGAATTTCAGCTGTGTCCTTACAACCTCCAATCGGACGTAATAAAGATTAATTAATACTAATTATAAACATGCTTCACAAAAAACACAACGCCATATACTGGATGGTTACCCAACCTTCATAAACAAGTGTTATTAACTCACACCGCCATCTGTTAATGTGCATGCAAATCAAATCCACACCGCCTGCTTTCCAGCACGCTCGTCCACCACATACAGACATTCTCCTTTAATTATATGTGTCAACCAATTTACACAAAACCCTCACAAATTATATACTTAAACCTTCCTCATAAATCATCCTATCTATTGGTGAAAGCCACATGAAAATCGTATAAGTATCTAGTATAAGTAGTGTTTTAGGGAGGCGTCTACTAATATCTACAGGAATTCCAAAAACTGAAAAAATCGAATTAATATCTATGAGAACCAAAGTGTTGACGAATATCTACAGCTCAAACTGCCTACTAATATATATGAAAACCAAAGTGTTGACGAATATCTACAGCATGTCAGAGGTTGGATTTGCAATTATGTATAGCATATTGGAATAACGTAATATTGTGGATGCAGTTTAAAAAACTTAATTTATGTAAGTATGTATGTAAAAATCCCTAATATCGAACTATTGGACACATTTAGGATTAGTCCAACCTACGCTCTGTAGATATTAGTTCAACCTACGCTCTGTAGATATTAGTCAACACTCTGAAGTTCGTAGATATTAGTTCAACATATGAGCTGTAGATATTCGTCCGACATACAGGCTGTAGATATTAGTATCTGGAGTAGTTTTTTAGTTTATCGCGAACAGACAGACAGACGTGGCGGAGGACTTTAATTTATAATATGTAGAGATGGTATGTTTACACCGTGGATATTAAATAAATAATAAATTATTAAGGTCGTCGATGTTAGAAGATAAAGAAAATATAATAAATCAAATTGTGGAATGAATTCAAAATGATTTGTTTTGACTATTTCAAATTTGTTCGTACACATTCCTCTTACGGGTAAGGCTAAATAACAAGTAAGCGCACCTCGGTCCAACACCCCAAAAAGCTACCAACATAAAAAAAATAGTAAGAAACGGTATCTTGTACCTTTAGGATTAAGCATTAAGTTACCTATTGTATTATATTTTCGACTCCGGCCATTGTTGGTCTTTTGGAAAGGTATTGTAAGCATTTGGGTGTCGTGTATTGGAGTTAGAGGGTTTTGCAATATCCCCGCTACGTGCCCGATGCCCATAGCCGATGTTTAGTAAACACTCTCCGGGGTTTGGCGGTAACAATGTACCAGTTCTCGCCTTCTGGCGCCCGCCACCATATTTTTGATGTTTTATGAACAATGGGTGAAAGGAGAAAAATAAGTACTGGAAAAAATAGGCGGACACCGGGTTAAGTACCGCAACAGCTGTGGAACGAACAGAACTGCGGAGTATACTAACCTATAGATATAAGCATAGATTTAAGCTTTTTATTGAGTAAACGGGGTGTGAAACACACTCTGTGGACTATTATTGCACATATTATATCTGTTCAATAATACCAACAAGCTCGTGCCTAAGATTAGGGGAGTGTCGTTCATACATAAGCATACAAATAGACAGAATTACCATCTCACGTATGTCCTTACCCTTATTAAAGAAATTAAAATAGTAAAATCCTATATGTATAATATAACTCCCTATATAGATTCGACAGGATTTACTACTTTATTCATCTCCTCCTTCACCTATATAATGCTCTCTTTATGGTATTAACCCTCAATTTAAACCATCTTTCTGTTTGAATTGTATAAATCAGTATGTATCTTACCTTAAATATTCTTATGTTATAATTAAATATTCTTATGTATGATACTCATGTATGTACCTCTACGCCTGTCTCAACACAGGTATACCCTAGTGAGACAAGCATCGAACAATGTAATGTAAACATACCTTTTATAGATAAATAAATAAATAAATACCCTACTTTTGCATTAAAATATAAATAATATTTAAATGTGCAATTATTGCGAGAAATCTAATCTTCTCTATAAATAAAAATGAATCCCCGAAATGTATGAACGCGCATAACTTCCGAACGACTGCACCAAATTGGATAATTCTTTTATTTTTGTGTTCTTTGTTGTCAGGACAAGGTTTGTATAACTGTGGTGAACTCTGACATCATGAAATTTGTATAAAACATTGCAATAAGTGGCACGCGAGCTGTCTGAAAACTGAATGTGCGGAATGCGGGAGGAGGGAGGGAGAACTCGGAAGAGGGGTTCACGGGAAAGGGAAAATGGAGTGCGAGAGGAAAGGTTGAGGAGGCGGAGTGGGAACGCGAGAGGGGAAGGGGATGCGGGAGAGGAAGGGGAGGCGGAAGGGGAACGGGACGAATGGGAAAGGACACGCAGGGAGAATCGATTTCTTTATTAAATTGCATAGCAACGCATGCCGGGAACCAGCTAGTTATCTTAAAAATATGCGCCAAGCATTAGAACTAAGCATAGCGCGCAGCACAGTCCACAATAACCGACCACATATTATTTTTTTTTTTTCATTACTTCATAAATGAAATTTTTAATTACATATTATTTTATCAAATAGGTAGTCCTGCAAAGCTGTCACAGGATAGCCTGTCTGTAGGATCCACCGAACATAAGGATAAAATTCATCACATCATCACTATTGGCTCCACAACCCCTGATGGATCTTGGCCTCCTCAAGAGTCTTCCTCCACTCAACTCGGTTTTGTGCCAGCTCTCTCCAGTTTAGAAGCTCCAAGATAGTATGTCTTTGAGGACGTTGTCGCTCCATCTTAATCTTTTTCTTCCCAGGCTCCTTCGACCTATTGGTCTTGAGTTCAACAGGGATTTTGGTGCTTGATGCTCGGTCATTCTCTCCACATGACCTAGCCACCGAAGTCTTCCCAGTTTTATAAATTTTGCGACGTTTAACTCCTTAAACAAATTATAGAGCTCACTATTGTAACGTCTGCGCCAAAATCCATAAGTATATAGACAATAGTCTTTCTCTTGAATCACAAATTTCAAAATCTGTAAGTTCAGGCTTTTTCCATCGAAGGCAGATAAAATCCATCAGGCGTTGCCTTCCCTCTGATGGAGCAAAGTCACTCATAAATTCGTTCGTTGTCTCACGTATGGACTATTGTAATAGTGCGTATGCTGGCTTGCCTAAAAAACAATTCAATACAATCCAGTCCGTTTTTAATGCTGCGGCGAGTATGATTTTTGGTGAATCTAAGTATTGCCGTATAACTCCGCTTCTAAGGGATCTTCATTGGCTTCGATGCCCTGAAAGAATAGAGTTCAATGTCTGCTTAATGACCGTCAAAGCATTGCAAGGAATGGCGCCAGCCTATATATAGGAACTATGTGTCCGACAAAACTTAAGCGATAGGCAGCTTACTCTAAGGTCAGCAGATCGAGATGTTACTAATAGTTTAATCGAACTTTCTAGGTCAAATCGAGCCGTTTACTATGATCGATCTTTTCGTGTAACTGGCCCGCTCTTTTGGAACAAACTTCCCTCAGCTCTTACTAATATCCTGAACTTGGCTGAATTCAAAAGAGCTTTAAAAACAAACTTATTTAAAAAATCATACCTTTTATGAATTTTAACTCCTTTTCAATCTAGGAACTATAATAAGCCATGTTCCTCAAGTTTCTCGTAATTGTTTGGTTTCGATTACCTCCTTGCTATAGTTTTATGTGCACTCTGAATTTGTATTATTTCTAAATATTAACTGCCTCCTGTTCTATATAATTTAGTTTAAATGATTCTTGTTGAATGGCACCGTGATGGTTTATCATTATATATTGTCCTGTGCCAAAACAGCACTCACTATTGTTGTTAATATTGTTCTTTAGGAATTGCTTTGTATATTTTTGTATATTCGTTATTTCACATTATTTAATTAATTTTTTAAGGACTCATAAGGAACACTGTAGGTTAATTTTAAGTTTATTATAATTAAGCGCACTTGAAGTGAAATATCACAAAACTAACTGTTATGTCTGCCCTTTCCTCGACAGATAGTAATTATTAATAACGGTTCAATATAAATGTGTTTATTACTTGAATAACCTAGCTGGATAGCTACGACTGTTTACTATTCGGGGGTAGGTAAATCTCTGGAGCCTTGCCAGGGGAGCTCGTAAAGTATATCTCTGATACTGCTTCTTGTACGCCAATGCCATCTGGCGAGCTATGGTGCAAGCTACATGCTTACCGCCATCTATCGTATTCTTTCCATATTAAATACTCAATTACTCTACATCACACCCTCCCCGACCAAATCTCAAGCCCTGGCTACAATAAATACAAATCATGTTCTTTTCAAAAGAAGCTATACAATTGACAAAAAATGGGATTTTAAATATTTCATTTTTACACGATTTTATACACTAAATTCAACCAAACATATTTTAAATATTAGATTTTAAATATTTCAACTTAAGTACTTCTGTTTCTCTGGGAGGGACCTCTATGAACGCTTTGAACGGAGTTTTCCTTCCCAAGGTCTTAGTTGAGTAGTTTGTTCTCGATCATCTGCTGGTAATCTGAAATCAAGAGAACTCCACGTTAGCCCCTTCAACAACATTTCGTGACCTCAGACGCGGTGGGTGGGTTATTATCTTCACTCTCCTCTTCCCATCTCACAGATAAACTCTTTAACTGATCAATATGCCTCTTCCAAGTCAACGGAGTACCACAGATCCTAACGATATAAACTTTTTTACCCACTTTCCTTTCTACAATACCTCTAACCCAACCAACTTTATTCACCTGACGGAAGTCCTTGACCAGACATTTTTGTCCAACATGTAAATTCCTAATTTTTACGCCCCCATAATTCCTTATTTGATTATCTTGACTCCTTTTTATATTATCGTTAGCTATTTTTCTCTGTTCTGACACATCATCCTGAGTGGTTTTAGGAATTAAACTACTGAAAGTTGATTTCAGTCTCCTACCAAACATCAAGACTGCCGGTTCTAATCCCGTTGTGCAATGTGGCGAATTTCGATAATCAGATAGAAAATCACATAATCTACTTTCATAATTTACTGGAAAATTATTCCTAACCATAATTTTTTTTAAAAAAAATTTTACCGTTTTAACTGAATTTTCAGCTTGCCCATTACACTGAGGGAATTTGACCGGTGAATTTAAAAATTCTATGTTATTCTCTTTAAGAAATTCTTTAAACTCTACACTAGAAAATGCTGTTCCATTATCCGATACTAGGCAATCAGGGTTACCAAAATTAGAGAAAATTCTTCTCAATTCCTTAATCGTGTTAAACGAATCCGCCCTTGGGACCTCTAAGCAGTCGATCCACTTGGAAAAAGCGTCACAAATTACAAGAAACATTTTTCCTGCTACAGGCCCGCAGTAGTCTACGTGCACCCTACTCCAAGTTGCCCCAGGGTTCGGCCACACTGACAAGTGACTCTTAGGAGGTGCCGGCCTCATAGCCGCGCAATCATTACATTTTAGAACCATTTTTTCAATGTCATTGTTCAGTGATGGCCACCAAAAATAAGCTTTTGCTAGGCCCTTCATTTTAACTATTCCTAAATGAGATCTGTGTAATAACAATAACTCTAGCACATGTTCTTGTAAGGAACTCGGAATGACAATTCTATGTTGCCAGAAAAGGCAATCCTTGACTATGGACATTTCGTTTCTCTTAACCCAGAATCTCCACAGTACATCGTCTCGACCAACTCGTTTTGGCCAGCCCTTACGCAAACTCGTTAAAACTTCCTGAATAACCGTGTCTGTCTCTGTAGCTGTGGAAATGAGCTTGATATCTATGTGCTCGCATTTATCTACATAACACACAAAATCTGATCCATAATCATCTTCAAATTCTTCTTGAGGATTTTCTACCGGAAGCCGAGATAGGAAATCCGCATGATTATGACATGACTTGACAAATTCTACCTTATACGCAAATCCTGCTAATATAATTCCATAACGCTGCAATCTGTTAGCCGCTAAAACCGGAATGTTTTTGTGTTCACCTAAAATCCTCATCAAGGGCATATTATCTACGCATAAAGTAAACTCCCGACCGAATAGGTATTGCAAGAATTTGTTCAGACCAAACACAATAGCTAACGCTTCTAAATCTAGAATACTGTATTTCTTTTCTGCACTAGACAAACTTCTTGATGCAAATTCGATCGGTCTCATTGAACCGTCCGCAAATGTGTGCAATAACACGGCTCCGAGGCCTGCGCTGCTCGCGTCTGTATATAACTTAAGAGGAAGGTTGGGAAAATAATGAGTGAGAATTCTATCAGAACCCATTAGATACTTTACTTTATCTACTGCGTCAATGCATGACTTCCCAAATTCAAACTTTGCATTCTTCTTTAAAAGATTATGCAAAGGTTCTAAAATTGATGACATGTTCGGTATGAAGTTCCGATAAAAATTAAAAAATCCCAAAAGACTCCTCAATTGATGCACGTCGGATGGGTACGGCGCATTCTTAATTGCTTCCAATTTATCTTTTTGAGGTTCAATGCCCCTTTCCGAAATAACGTATCCCAAAAATTCTATAGATTTAACAAAAAACTGACACTTCCCAGTATTGACACATAAACCACATTCTTTCAACCGCTCGCAGACCGCGCAAATATTATTATACAGATCAAGTTCATCGACCCCTGAAATAATAATATCGTCTAGGTAAAAGGCTACGCCTTTTAAACCTTGTAAACAACTTGATATTGTTCTTGCGAAGATGGCCGGAGCCGATTTAAACCCAAAAACCAACCTGTTATATTGGAACAGACCTAAGTGTGTGTTAATAGTTGTAAACTTTTTACAATGATCCGCTAATTCTAACTGTGAATATGCTTCTTTAAGGTCTAATTTTGCAAAAACTTTGCCCGAACTAACCTTATGTATGACCTCCTCAATCTTTGGCATCGGATATTTCTCTAAATTGGAAATCAAATTAAGACTCCTTTTATAATCTACACAAATTCTTATATCCCCACTTTTCTTGACCACCGGAACAATCGGTGAAGCGAACTCGCTACTTTTAACCGGGGAGATTATACCTTTTTCTACCATCGATCTTAATTCGGATTCGATCTTCCCTTTAATAGAAAAAGGAACCGGCCTTGCATTGAAAAAAATTGGATCCGATTCCTGGTTTACTTTAAAATAGACTTTATATTTGTTAAATCTTCCCAACTTTTGCGAAAACACTTCTGGGTAATCTTGAATAAACTTTTCTCCATTCCTCATTTGCGGCGTCACTAAATTAATTGTCTCCTGAGAAGTTATCCCAAGATCGAAACATTCCATAAAATCTCTCCCCACAATTAATTCTGTTCCTTTTATTACTACAATAAAACTAATATTTTTGTTCCTACCCTTAAATTTCACATCAAAAATCGCCTTTCCTACGACTTTTAAACGATTATTTCCATAACCTGAAATAATCCGCTTGTCTTGTGACAAAATGATTGAACTAAAATGTCGTTTAAAAATACCCTCCGGCATCACACATAAAGATGAACCGGAATCAATCATTGCCGTAAACTTCTTGTTATTAATTTCAATTTCAGCAGTAATCGGACTAATTGACGCAACTAAAACTTTACTATCCCTGTGATTTTCAAAAATGGGATTTATAGGATTATTCTTGCAAAATTTCTGTAAATGCCCAACGCCCTTACATTTAAAACATTTCGCATTACGAAATTTACAATCAAACGATAGATGATCATTCCTTTTGCAAATAAAACACTGTTTTTTAACATTACCCAAGGGTGATCTAAAATTCGTACCTGAATTTGATCCTAACCTATAAGCTGGTTTCGTGTTAAAACTACCCTTGGGGCTCGTCGATCGTTCCCTACGCTGATCTCGCTTGAACCCATCGCTAGTAACTCGTTTTTTTACCAGGTTTACTTCTGATTTAACTGTATTAGCACTATCCAAAGTTGACATACTAACTGCAAGTCCTTCTATTTCATTAAACGATAACGTTTGCCCTTCTACAAAAATTTTCTCTTTCGCGCGCCCCGGTAACAACCCGATTGCAAACATGTCTATAAGATTTTTTTCAAGCCTCGTTTCGAATTGACAATACGTTGCTAAAGAACGAAGTCTAACCGCGAAATCTCTTATCGTCTCGCCTTGTTGTTGTCAAACTAAAAAAAAAAATTCTCCTGTTCTTTAAAAACTGAACGATTTTTGTTACAATGTTTGTCGAGAAGCGCTAAAAGTTTATCAAAAGATAAGTCCGTTACTTTACTTGGAAAACACAGATTAATCAGTAAGGTTAACGTTTCTGATTCTAGGAGATTCAATAAAAAAGCCCGTTTTTTCTCCACAGACGCTTTGTCATCATGGATCACGAAAAATTGCTCTATCCGAAGTCGAAACAATCCCCAGTCTCCGGAGAGATGGCAAAACGGTGGTATTCTACCCGATTCCATAACTCCCAACAGATAGATCGGCAAAAACAATCAACAAAGAAAACAATAACAAATAATCCCTCTCAAAGAAGCAAAAATACTTATCTCAGGAACTCTTCTGGTCTCCCTCTGGGTTTTATCCTTGTCTTCTGATTAATCCAATGATTCGTCCTTGAAACGATTAACCCAATGATCCGTTTTGACCTTGAAACCAATCCAATGATCCACAACCAGATCGCCTCCTTGCTGTATTTTACTTCTGTTCCTAGAACAAAAAATCTTCTTATCCAGCCCGTAGCCACGGAACCAAATGCTCCTTAATCTCGAGCAGAATCTCTTCCGATTCCTTTGCCAAAACTGCAAGTCACTCCAGCAGTGACTTAGTCATCCGTGTCCAGCACCAATTATTATTCGTACGCGTAACTTCCACACAATTATACTTTTACGGCTGCGCCAATTGTTATGTCTGCCCTTTCCTCGACCTATAGTAATTATTAATAACGGTTCTTTTAATATAAATGTGTTTATTACTTGAATAACCTAGCTGGATAGCTACGACTGTTTACTATTCGGGGGTAGGTAAATCTCTGGAGCCTTGCCCGGGGAGCTCGTAAAGTATATCTCTGATACTGCTTCTTGTACGCCAATGCCATCTGGCGAGCTATGGTGCAAGCTACATGCTTACCGCCATCTATCGTATTCTTTCCATATTAAATACTCAATTACTCTACATCACACTAACTAACTAACTAACCATCACGCCGTTTCCCCGCAGGGGTAGGCAGAGAGGACGGACCGCCAAACAACTCGGTCTTGGCACACACTCTTTGCCTCACTCACATTCATACATCGTCTCATACATACTCTTCTATTATTCTGACTTTTGACATGGCCCGTCTCAAGTATCTGATTCACTTGATCGTGCCATGTCTTCCTCGGGCGTCCCCGACTTCTTCTACCATTCACATTTGCATCATATATTCTTTTTACACTACTTTCTTCGCTCATTCGCTCTACGTGCCCAAACCATCTGAGGGTCCCTTTCTTAATTTTGCTCATTATACTTACATCAGCCTTACATTCTTTGCGGATATCCACATTTCTAACACGATCATACATGGTTTTACCACACATACGTCTCAGGGATCTCATTTCAACAGCATTCAGTTTACTTTCATCCATTGTGGACTGCTAGCTTCGCTTCTTTTGACAGTTTTTTATTAGCGCCAACAGCATTCAGTCCTCCATTAATGGAGTTACCGGCATTTACCCTTCTTTCAATATCTCTATCAGCCTTCCCATCTCTCGTAAACATACTACCCAGATAAACAAACTCATCCACCTGCTCCAAGTATTCATCATTCACAAAACTGCGCTATATAAATACTACGTTATTATTATTTATTATTATAATTCACCAAATTAAAAATGTATTTAATATACGTCTATCGCCAATAATCTTGCATAATTATAAATGCATAAGTAATATTTATTTCAAAGTACGTTTAGAGAATAATATTTTGCTTAATAATAAATACATAATTAGATCTTAATAACAAAGAATTTATGTAGGTACATGTAAAGTGCTCAAAGATAAAGGTTGATCATTTATCAACCTCAGCTTTATCATTTTGGAGCCTTCTCTTATCATTCTCAGATTTTAAGTTTTCATTAAGATTCATCAAAAATCACAGGTGTCAGGTACTCAAGAGTCGGACCTCCATGCTTATTAAACTTTTGAAAAAACTTACTAAACATGTCAACTTTTTTAGATATATTGGCTCCGTATAGGGGGCCCTGAGCGAAGATAATTCCTCTGGGCCTATGTCATCTTTGGAGATGCTATGCGGAGGGTGTTTTCAGGGAAATGAAGGAGAGGAAGTTCTGGGAAGGAAATAGGTACGAGGGATGCGTAGGAATCTGGGGGTCAGTGTATCTAAGAGCGACGGACGTATGAATCCATCCCTCCCACTGCGGTGCATGGTGATGGCTTTAGGTTAGGTCTCCCTCAACCAATCTCTTCCGATCCGACCCGCCACGCAATAGGTGGGCAATAGCATTGGCCGACAAGACCTGGACACACCTCACCCCACAAACCTGGGCACCTCAAACATAGATAACCACTTGGGGTAACCTATGATAGGGGTGATGGTATATATGGGGGATGTTAGATAAATGGTTCCCGGGGCGGCGGTACCCATACCCGTCTCCCAAATTGAAATGACGCACATGCCTTTGTATTGTCTTTATTCGACACAAAAAAGTACACGTGTCTGTGCGATGAAGGCCGTGCCTTTCGTTACAAAACGCCATCTGTTGGTACCTGTATTAAGTACCTATAACTAAGTTTTTTTTATAAAATTAGCTCGTTGTTTTATTCCACTGCCTGCCCTAATTAAAAAAAAACTCCGTGCGTAGCAGCCTTAGCTATAGTGCCCTGTAGAAGGGTTTATTCTTTAAATTTATTATCGTTCGTGTTCACGGGTGCAAACATTGTTGGTTGTCAATTCAAGTGACAGTAGTTGATAAAAGAAGTTATAAAATATTTAAACGTCGAGTTTTACTGAGTTATTATTACTATGTAATAAAAAAAAATTAAAAAATTCTGGACCACTAGAGCCGCCTTTGGTTGCGTGTAGTTTTTCCTCTTAACCTTTAACGCTGACGTGGGGCCGCTCAGGCCCAGCAATAATAATAATATCGAAATACTCCCCTCCCTCGCGCGCTACGCATTCACCGCTTCCAGTAGCTTCGAATTTAGTAACGCCAGAGCAGTAAGTTTTAAATTTTTAAAGTTAGTTTTTTGTATGTAAATTAATTTCAATTTTTTTTTGCGGGCTTCTCTGACCCATCGTCAGTACTTACGTGACTTTTTAAAGTTGATTTTTACTATATAAAAATAAACATAAACAACTTCACTAAAGTTTTATTTACATACAGTTTATTCGAGATACCATTGAAATATTATAATAAAAGTGAGTTCATTGTTTTTATTTAGTTTAATAGATAATATAGACTGATTTCTGACCTCAAGTGATTTTTGACAAAAATTATTACATAATATCCAAATTGTCACATGTTAGTTACCTAACAATGAAAAAAGTATTTAATTTTATTAAAATATGTTTAAATTGTCCAATAAATAATAATTTGGACCCGAAAATTTTCATGGATCTAATATATAAACATTTTAAGTAACAGGCCGCGTGACTTTTTTTAAGTTGATTTTTACTGTGTAAAAATAAACACGAACAACTTTACTAAAGTTTTTTGTGTACAGTTTTTTCGAGACACTATTGAAATATTAGTATAAAAGTGAGTTCATTGTTTTTATTTAGTTTAAGATGACAATATACCCTAAAATATATTCAGAATCTTAACGACGTAAGTAAAGAAGCCGTGTACCTATACAAATTGCGACTCGCGACCCGTGTACTGGACGGATCACTGACGAATTTGCCAGACCTTGTATCAAAGAAAAGAAGAAGAAGATAAATAATGTGGGAATATACGCCGCGGCACGGCGTTTTGTACGAACGTACGGTCGAATTCACCCTAGCAGGCCTGGAGATTCGACCTTTCTGCCGCGTTAATTTTAATTAATTCTGAAGAACGTGCTACAAATATTTAAAATGTGTCTCCATGTTGTCCTCCCGAAATTATTAATTCATCGTCTATTAAAATCAAATCTGGTGCCTACCGCTAAACGGGCTAAAAACGGGTTTTATAGTTTTGAAATCGGTGTACGTACGTACGTAATGGTAAGGTACTGTTTTTATTAATCTAATATATAAATAACTCGCATTTCTTGTGCGGCATGGAAATAAAAAAGTTATTATAGTTACAGATTCGCCGGAATGTAAGTTTTGAGCATTAAACAATTATTAGGATTGTGTACCGGCTCAATAGATCGACTGATTTATGAGCTCAAGTGATTTGGCCAAAAATTATTACATAATATCCAAATTGTCGAATATTAGTTACTGAACAAGAAAAAAGTATTTTATTTTATTTAAATTGTCCAATAAATAATAATTTTGACCTCAAATTTTTGATCTCTAATATACAAACATTTAAAGTAACGTGCCGCCCAGGCCTCACGTCAGGGAATACGTAAAAAAAATCACGTCAGCAGTTAAAGGTTAACACAATATTCCAATACCATATAATGAATGCAAAAGTCTAAATACTACAGCTGGTATGAAATACGAAGTAATTATTCAGCAAATTTAGGTACCAGGTAAAGCATCGCGTTTGATGAAACAAATCCGGCATGAGATTTTAACTCGAGAATAATTTAAAAGAATTCCACAGAAATTAAATTCTCGTGAAATGTTCTCTCTACCTATAAATTAAATTCTCGTGAAGTGTTGGAGAAAATATGTGAGTCGAGTTTTCGCATGCATAACTCAATGGAGTTCCGAACAAGGAACAAGGGAATGTACTCCTGCAATTTTTGCGGAAACTATCGTAATTTATTCGTATAAAATAAACCCCGCTCGGTTTGAACTTTCACAGGTACCTATTGTATACTCCAAAGTTAATGCTCAAAATTGAATTTTAAAACCATCGAGTGATTTAAGAGAATCGCTCGCGGAAGTAAAATCTGAATAGTTTGTTTATCAATAGTACGAACGAATTTGTTCGTAAAATGTTATTTAATGGTAAATAAATATAAATGCACCCGGTAAATTCCACCCGCCATATAGCTTAGGTTATGTTTATAATACAAGGACATTCCAAGCATGACGGGTGGAACAATAATTAAAAAATGTGTTTACTGTTTAATTTTTTTTTGACATATTTTTTATACGCAATCCAAAAAAATTCTTTTGATAGTTGATCTGAGAGTTTTGTGGGTATGCAGAAATCATGTCGTGTTTTTTTTTCTATTTCCGCCCATTGTTTATTATTTTTTTTAATTAAAAGTTAAATAAAATATCTCACTGCAGTTTAAAATAATTTTGTTTCATTTTAGCCATATTGAAACAATTACAATACATTATGATGTCTTAAAAAGTACAACGATTCAAGAAATTCCGTTTACTATTGCCGTGTCGTCGGCATAAGATTTTTTTTTCTAAGGATTACAAAATCATATAAATCATTTATATATTAAAAATAAAATCGGGCCAAGTACAGTCCCCTGCGGAACTTCATGTATAATCTGTTCTTCCTTGTAGTTCAATATCTTTGGTTCTTCTGAACGATTAATATTTAAAAAAAAAATTGTTTTATGTCAGTAAGTTAATTGGGGAGTATGTCAGCGAATTTATTAAACGCAGTTTTTAAATGTAAGAATATAGCAAGATATTTTTTTTTTTTATCGATGGGTCTGTATATTTTTTTCTCAATTCATATATTGCATCTTCAGTTTGTAGCAGTTGATTCAGACTTATGCATCTAACTGCCCCGATTCCATACTTCACTATTTTGAATGGCGATCAGCTTCCAAACATCTTTAGGCTTCTGCGGTGTCACATTTAGTGCAATATAATATGCATTATTGATAGACATCTTATATATTGAGGATATTATCAAACATTCTAATTTTGGTTGGGTTGTCCCGAGTAACTTGGTTCAACGTAGTAAAATTTGGTTTTGTATTTAAGTGTCATTTTCGACTCACTGTGAGAATGTTTCTGATAAGCGACAAAGTATCTACCTATTAATTAGGAAATTATTTTTAACTAGCTGACCCGACCACGCCTTTCTGTGGCTAACGAAATACTACGCTATCTAGTGGATGGTTACCCAACCTTGTGAATTTGCATACAAATTAAATCCACACCGCACGCTTTCCAGCCTACTCGTTCACCACATCCAATTTAGACAAAACATTGACAAATTATATACTTAAACCTTCCTCATGAATCGCCCTATCTATTGGTGAAAACCACATGAAAATCCGTTCAATCGTTTTAGAGTTTATCACAAACAGAGAGACAGACGCGTCGGAGGACTTTAATTTATAATATGTAGAGATATCTTTTTCAATGTGGAAAAAGTAATATCCCACCGAAAACCAGAATTTTCACCGGTCTGCGCTATCATTTTTATAATATTAAATTCTGTTACTCAAAATCAAGGCCTTGTACGTAGTTATTAACAAAGCTTGTAGGTAATTGATTCCTTCAAAGTTAAACATCTAAATTCCGCCTTGTATGTTAAATTTGTAGCTCAAAGCAATCATAAATCACTTTCCGGATAATGTGATGAACGCAACAGTAAGTAACAAGTAGCCGTGGCAGTTTCTGAATAATTTACAATATGCAAGTTCACCCCGGAGCCCGGTGCCCGGTGCCCGGTGCCCGCTGAGCCGCGCCTGCACTGAGGGGAATGCATGCAAAAATGCATTAAACTATGAAGAGTAATGTTCTCTCGACCTCTGCTCCATGTAATTAAAAACGCATTACGCAAACTTAAAAGCGGCTAAATAGTTATAAACCTTTGGCTTATTCTTTCTCCTCGCGCTGTTTAAAAACTATTCCATGAAACAGTTTATTATGAAATTATGTAAAGTAGGTGCTGCGGCTGCATAGTACCTATCTACACTACACTCTACACGCCGAACAGTAAACCGCGATCAGGACTAGGAGAACTTGCATTCTAATTCTTAAATAATGTACAACTTTTTGAAGTGAACTTTTATAGCCCTGGGTTTGGATTTCGGATGAAATGGAAATGAAGATTACTGCCGCTTTGATTATGATTTCACTTTTAAAGGCTCCTATTGGTTGAGATATGAAACGTAAATTAAGCAAGGTCTGCTTGGTCGCTTGGTCTCATCGGTCGCTTTGTTTATGACCTCACTTTTCAAGTATTGGTTGAGATTGTTTTGGTAAAGTTTCGCTTCTACCGCGTGCAAACTGCACTCCATTTTTTTTGCGTTAACTCCACACAGGAGGCCCTGAGAAAAATAATATATTTCTTTTTGAGAGAGTCTTTTTGAGAAGAGGAAGGAATTAACATTGATCTTGAAGATACCCATGGTGTAGGACAGGGATGGCGAACCTTTACGTATCAACGTGCCATTTTTCTAAAGAAATCTTTAATGAGGTCATAAAAGTGTCATCAAATGATTTTGACTTTGTGATTATTGGGAAAATAAAATATGCTTATTATCAATTAAAAACTCTTTATTTACTACGTCTGTTTGAAATAAACTTATGAAACCATTTATTACCCACCTTACTTGGAGCACCATCAGGTGTTACGAAAACATTTTTTTTTCAAATCAATTTCTTTTTTCGTACAAATATTAGTGCCCTTTTTAGTTGTTAGCAACGATTTAATTGCAATTAATTCTTTCTTAATGACGTTTCCAACGCAATATCGAGCAAAAACTGCTAAACGTGCAGATTTATTGACGTCGGTGCTTTCGTCAAGACATAGCGATATAAAAGAAGCAGAGCTTATCTAAATTTTTTGTTGATCTGTTACCTTTTTTGGCCAGTTTTAAGATTCTTTCTTTTATTGTGTTTCTGGACAGAGGAGTATTTTTTATGAGTATCTTAGCTGAATTATCTTATCTTTATTACAAAAAGAGATGGTGCGCATGCAATCCAGGTTTCCTTCGAAAACTCTCCCTCTTGAAAAGGTTTACTATGCCGAGCAATAACATTTACAGCCGCGTAACTTGCCGGGCTCGTATGACAATTTTTTTCGTAGTGTATATTAAATTTTGTGATCATTGATCAGTGAGGTGCCCAAAATATTGTGTCGTGCCATTGGTTCGCCATCCCTGGTGTAGGAAGAAGGAAACACAGAGGCCGCAAATCGTTCCACAGCCGAGCGTTTAACTCGAGAACGAGTTGAAAAAGCGACCCGTTCTCGTGTGAAATATGTCAACCGTGCACAATTATTATGTTGGGCACGCGTTTGGCGTGTTTACCGATTATGTTCTACTAGTTCCTCGGAGCATCTTCCATTGAAATACCAGTAGAAAAAGGATAGCATTCCCACCCGACTCCTAAAGATATCTTTTTTAGCTTAACTATGCGATCGTCGAAATTAAACCAAAAAGGATCTGTATTAATTGTTTACAAAAGTAAGTGGTACGTGTACGGTTTCCAAGTACAAGGAAATGAAAATTGCGTAATTTAAAAATTATGAGAAATGTCATTGTCGAAATGACTGGGTTCCGCCACTTTTCATCCTGCGACATAATATCCCCGAAAAAATATCCTCCGACAAAATATCCTACGAACAAAACATCCCCCAACAAAATATCTACTAAAACCTAACCTTACCTAACCTAACCTCACCTAACCTAACCTAACCTGACAAAAATAATACATGTACAGTCTGGTGCAGGTAATATGTTAGTCCCATTCTATTATTTTGAACAATAATTTTATTCGACACGATTTTAGATTTTCACGGCCAAAAGTATTTTTGTTATTAGTTTTTGGGGTATTATGCCGTGTTGCGCTACCTCCTTCTTTAGCCAACGTTTCTGACAGCGTTGCAGTGTCCATCATCAGGCAGATGTGTGGACATACATCACACATCTGCCCTGATGATGGACACTGCAACGCTGTCCGAAACGTTGGCTAAAGAAGGAGATAGCGCAAACCGGCATAAAACCCCAAAAACTAATAACAAAAATAATTTTATTGTCTTTAGAGGATGTCTGTATTATTTTTGTCCCGTTTTTTGTTACATACGTTAGGTTAGGTTAGGTTAGGTCAGTTCAGATTAGGTTAGGTGAGGTTAGGTGAAGTTAGGTGGAGTAAGTTAAATTTTAGTAGGTATTTTGTTGGGAGATGTTTTGTCCGTAGGATATTTTGTCGGAGGATATTTTGTCGGGGGGTATTTTGTCGGGATAATTGGTCGCGGGATGAAAACACGCAGTACCAAATTACTGATTTTTTTATGGACTTTCGCTTTTTCCACGAGCCGATGTCAGAATTTCAGCTGTGAGCTGTCACGTATTTTAGTTTAGGTCGTTTTAAACTCGAATTCATGCAAGTATGCATGATTATTTATTCATTTAACAGTATTAAAAAATCACACAAATCTGACAAGAGATCTCGCCGGATATCTATCTCGATTGAGAAGGATATCGGGCGAGATTTCTTTGCGATAATAAGCAAATCACAGCCATATAAAATCACACAAATCTGTCCGCAGATCTTGGCCGAGAACTATATCCCTCCAACAAAAGATATAGAATAGCTGGTCTGATGACATTTTTCACGGTTGGATACATTTTGCTTTAAACACTTTCATGAAAGAGTTATTTACTTCTGTTCCAAAACCACTCCTAAATAAAAGTTTTCATTTTAAATTCCTGGGTTTGTTTTAATATTTGTTCAAAACCCTGACAGATAAAACAACAAATAAAGGTTCTAGAAAATAAGCTGAAAGTTATGGAAGCCTATAATATAATAGGGGTCGGTTGGCGCAATTAAGCCGCTTTTCACGTCCGGAGAGAAATTTCTAAATTTCCCCTAAAGGAATGTTGGCAAAAGATTATTTTGCATTCCTGCACGTCCAATAAAATCAAGTTGTCCCTTTGGATATTGTACCTAATGATTAAATAATGTTTCAGGATATGTCACACGGCATACTCCGGTCTTTTTCAAAACGATTGTCCTGTAATAAGTAATAATTAATTATGGATCTAAAAAACAATCCGCATGAAAGAGATGTTCTGCATTCATGATCTCAACCTTGGATTACGAATGCGAATGGTCAGATGCTACGTGTTTTCGATAATATTTTATGGAATGGAAGCATGGACGCTTACTGAAGAACTAAATAGGCGCCTTAAGGCATTCGAGATGTGGATCTACAGAAAAATACTTAAAACAAGCTGGATGGACAGGGTTAACATTGAAGATGTTATGGATCGGATGAATAAAGAAAAAGAAGTTGTTAAAACTATAAAAATCCGAAAAATTCAATATCTTGGACATGTGATGAGACATCCAGAGAAGTATGAGATCTTGCATCTCATAATGCAGGGAAAGATTGCAGGAAGATGGGACCCTGGAAGAAGGAGAACATCATGGCTGAAAAACCTGAGACAGTGGTTTGGCCAGTCTACCGTAGAGCTGTTCCGGGCCGCAGTAAACAAAGTCCGCATAGCCAACATGATAGCCAACGGACACGGCACAAGAAGAAGAGAAGAAAAAAACAATTGGTAATCAAAAAATAATAATTTCAGTTTCGACTCTATCTGTCACTCCGGTTCAATGAAATCTAGAACTTGGCTTCGAATTTAAATACCTATTAATTTTGGAAAGATTTTTTTAAAAATGCCTCAGGATCATTGCCAAAAGACGATCTAGGATTAAACATGTCGTTTCAACATCATTCAATAGGTGTCGTTATTATATAGTTATTTGTATTTTTTCGATGTCTCAACAAATGTCAGTTAAGTAGCATCTTAGAAGAGTATCGTCTATCGTCGTTCGTGTCTAAATAGCGATAGCTTGTGAAGAGTTCGCGTGCCCAGCTTAACATAGAAGTACTGAATAACATAGAACCTCCAACAGGAGAGACGTCTAGTTCAATTTAATATTTATTGTAAACCTTATGATATCGCAAGTAAAGCAACTTGTAATATAGACCAAACTCAATCTTATTTTGCCGTACACACTGAGAGTAATATATTAATCAAGGGATTAAAATACTGTACAACTTCCTTGTATAAATAAATATTATATATAAATATATGTGTTTGTAAAAGCCCAAAGGGCGTCTAAATAAATAAATAACTTTACTGGTGGTATCTACATCTAGGCGGTGGGACACATAAAAATCCCAATCTCGTGGTATTTTAAATCCCACAGTTGCATGATCTTCCTTGCATAGTGCATGCGTTCACTGTGCATGTTTATAGCCCGAGACCTCAGGTCTAAGAACTGTTGTCCTCCTGGGGGTTGGCGCAGAGACGGGGTAGAAATTCACCGCTCGCAGTGCTCAGCTCACCCCCGGAGTAACGCAGGCACTAAAGAGGGCAGCGTGGAGTAAGGACCACCTAGAGACGCTGACATTGGTAAATATAATGGTTCTTTCAACCTACAATTCTATCTCAGCCTTGATTTATACATAAGTGCGATCACGGTGAGGTGATAGTATTAAAACAACACGACTTTGAGATTATCAAATTACGAAGTTGTTCGCTACGTTTGGTGACTTAGTAAGAGTTCCCCGGTTCATGGAGTGAGGTTTGTCCAGGTTTTGGCCGCGGATACGTGGAAGGGATGGATTTACACGTCCGTCAAACCTGAACAAAATGACCCCCAGATTCCCAACCTCCCCTCCTAGCTTTTTCTTTCCCAGAACTTCCTCTCATTCCTTTCCCTAAAATAACTCTTCGCACAGCGTCCCCAAAGATGACGTAGAAATGGGCCTGATGGAAAATATTTTCTCGGGGCCTCCTGTGTAAAGCGTGTTTAAATTAAATATAGTAAAAATTGACAGCCATGCTCCTCTGTACATTCTGGATTTAAGAGGGATTTTAGAAGTATTGACTCTTTTCCACAAAAAATTATAAATGGATTTCGAAAGATTGTTCTTTTATCTAGCATTCGCATGTTTTAAATTTTGAGAAAAAATGTTTATTTTTAGTATAATAAGGTTATACCACAGGTCGTTGACAGAATTGTTAAATTTTCAAAAAAGATTTTGTATTATACCACACCCATTTCAAATCATATAATCATGCAGTAAAATAAATAAATACATCATCTGGGTATCGCATGTTTTAGAATTTTAATTTTCGTTTAAATAAAATCATTAAAAAATATATACGTCCAGTGTTTCTTGACGAAAATTAATCCGTTTGTGTATTTATTTGCGCACTTACAAACTAATATATTTCAGATTTTTTTAACATTCTTATTTAACTTAGACATTATTGGAAAATGATAAATTCTTATTATCAAAAAATAATTACAAAAAGTACACTATTTAATAGTTTTATCATCACGCTTTTCAGCATTTTTAGATGTAGGTATAAATTAAAGCAAAATTTGGAATGTATTAAAATCGATATTGAGTTTTATTTTTAAAAAGCTGGTACGGAGAATAATTAATCTTTCTCATTGTAACCGCCCTGCACGATCGTAAGAACAATTTTCAACGAAATGTGGATTTTCGGCCGCTGGCTGGTTAAACGCTCTTAACCCGGATTGGCACTGGATTTAGCAATGTCCCTAATATCTTACTAATAATTATAAACGTGAAAGTTTGTACGGATGTATGTGCGCTTGTTACTCTTTCACGCAAATGGATTTCACGATTACGAAAATGCAAATTCTTTCACGCACACTACTGAATGGATTTTAATTAAACTTCACAATAATTTAACTCATTCATCAGAATAACATACAGGCTATAATTTATAAAGCTAGCTAGGAAGGGGACGCGGGAGGGATTCAGGAAGAAACAATGTATTTATACAACGTGTCCGGAAACTCGTAGTACAAGCGGGAAACTGGTGAATCTACATCACGTAGAGAACCCAAAAAACTTATTTTTTTCGATCTGAGCATTTCGATTTTAATATTATTTTTTTTCTATTTTTCCATTTTTTCGGCAACTAAAGGGTTAAAAAAAATTTTGAGCCCGGTTTACCCTTCGATGCATTTTATAAGACATTACACAGCTGAAATCAATCCCCCAGTGAAAAATTTTTTCAAATTTAACCAAAAAAATTCCAACTTCGGACCCGATTTACTCGAGAACGAAAGCTCAAATCAAAAAAGTTATATCACAAATCGACTCCGAATGTGATGTAGATTTACCAGTTTCCCGCTTGTACTACGAGTTTCCGGACACCGTGTATAACTAACCAACTAACCATCACGCCGTTTCCCCGCAGGGGTAGGCAGAGAGGACGGACCGCCAAACAACTCGATCTTGGCACACACTCCTTGCCTCGTTCACATTCATACATCGCCTCGTTCATGCTCTTCTATTATTCCGACTCTTCACATGGCCCGACTCAAGTATCTGATTCACTTGGTCGTGCCATGTCCTCCTCGGGCGTCCCCGACTTCTTCTTCCATTCACATTTGCGTCATATATTCTCCTTACCTCGTTCATTCGCTCTACATGCCCAAACCATCTGAGCGTCCCTTTCTTAATCTTACTCATTACGCTTACATCAGCCTTGCATTCTTCACGGATCTCCACATTTCTCACACGATCGTACATGGTTTTCTCACACACACGCCTCTTATATACTTATTTCTACAGCATTCAGTCTACTTTCATCCTTCCTCTGCCAGTTCCATCCCTCACTGCCATACATCAGGGTAGGTAACAGCACTCCATTATGGACGGCTAACTTCGCTTCTTTGGACAGTTTTTTGTTGGCGCTAACGGCGTTCAGTCCTCCATTAATAGAGTTGCCTGCATTTACCCCCTTCTTTCGATATCTCTGTCAGTCCTTCCATCTCTCGTAAACATACTTCCTAAGTACATAAACTCATCCACCTGCTCCAAATACTCATCATTCACTACTATGTTGCACATTGTTTTCATACTCTCTCTTTCAAATACCATGACTTACTTACATTCATCATTAATGAATTATTTATATGAATATGGTATTGCGACGAATCCGGGAACCAAATAGTATAATTATAATTTAAATAAAAATTTAAAAATCAAATAATCATAATTCAATTTTAAGTAAATAAAATCAAAACTTAAAATGAGTTAATTATCTATATGTAATAACTAACCCAAGTAGGTATTACAGTAGGTATTCCAGTTGTTCTATCAACACACGCAGTTGACTGTGCAGTCATTAAACATTCGCCGCAGAGCTTCTTGAAGCACTGCAACGATGTCGATATTCGAATAAACAGTGGTATTTTATTCCAAACTTTTGATGATAAATAACTGAAACTACTCTCAAATACAGCACTATTATGTCTGGGAAAACGAGTAAATATTCCCTTTGGCGTGTACTGAGTGCATGAGAGTCACCGGACCACTGCGTGTCAAACAGATGGGCAGAAACCTTCGAATTCATCAAATTGTGTATTTGGCACATTTGATGTTACTTCCTTCTATTCGACATATATGATATCCAATGCCGGGTAACCATTAAAAACCATTGTCAAATATTGTGAACCATTGCTATAATATGAACATACTTGCACCACCTTTCGTTTGCATTATTTAAAAATTTTGCGACCAAACTTTAAAGTTCTGTAATTTTCATGAAATAAGAGCGAGGTAAAAGAGGTTTTCCATATTCAGAAAAACAGTAGATTTAGAAGACACACTAAAAATGATTTTATGTCGGTTCAGCTTATTTCTCACATAATTTTGGGACCTTACCGACACAGTAGGTAACGTATGCAAGCATATCTTCGTAATTACGAGACTTCAAATCCTAATCTGTTCATAAAGAAATATAATATATTTGTGTGGGGTGGGTACCCTTTGATGTGTGGAATCAATCTATTATTTTATTCCCAGTAGGCTTAATTACCTTGGGTTTGTAACTTACTTTGATTATGATTGGGGAATACCTTACAAGTAATATAAATTATTAACAACCTAATTTTATTGTTGTCATGTCTATTCTTAATTAAAATCATCATTATATTTATGATGACATAGACGACCGGTCGGCGTAGCCCAGCGTATGGCTATTGACTCGCAATCCGAAGGTCTCGGGATCGAATCCTGGCGTGGCAAATAAATTTTATTTGATTAATTTGTGTTATTTCACAATTTATCAATTTACAACAATATATAGTATATTTGCGGCTCGTTCCAGAGTGGAAGATGCTCTCAGTATCGCCTTGGTGTTAGACCACCATTCAGAATTGAAACTTTGCTTGAAATACCTTTAGGCGTATTTGGTGACCAGATCTGAATAGCCAGGTACTTCCCATATCTTCCTCTTCCCTAACTCCTTCCCCTCCCCACTACCTTCAGCCTCAAAATATACCCCAATTGGGGATGCCATAGTCTCACTGAGCAGTTGGGACTCTTGTGCCGTATTCATAAAAAAAAGAATTGTTCATTGACAGATTTTTTTTTTTCTTACAGGTTGGTACCATGTTTTTATGCATTTGGGCAATTTAGAATTACCATTTTTGAGATGGGCTGCGAAGTAAATTCATATCATTATTTTTAAAGGAAGAATGGCCGCTTAATTTAGGGCTACTTGTACATATTACGTACTTAAACTCCGAACAAAGACTTAAACCCTCTTTGAGAAGAAACAAGCATTCTCAAATTATTTGCTTAACCATTTGGTTTTGGCTTTGTTGAAAATGTATGTAATTGGACATTTTTCTTTGTTGCTTAACTGCAGTAACATTAAATGCATGCATAAATTAACGATCATCACGTATTCCACCGCGCACTGAAATACGTTTTGTGCAAGGATTTAAGATACGCACATAAAGATAAACCACAGTCATTAAGCATTTTGCCCCAAAATTGATTGCTCGCAAAGATACACATTTATCGCGATAGTTTAAAAGTTAATTACATCGAGCATTTACACAAGTTTAATAGGTGTGGTACAGACGCCAGTTGAAACAATGCATTTTGGCGTACAGCGAATATCCGGGTGGTATGTTTGGCCAACTATGTAATCTTCAATCCCGTCAAAGTTTAAATGTGTATCTACTGCCGACTGTCGTAAAGTTTACTTTATCCTTGGCACATTAAGCTGAATTATTGCATCTTTGGATATAGCGCAAGGATATATTTCACAATATTATATTATTATGGCTCTTTCACGTTTATTTGCAACGATCGGTAACTAATGTATTTTTGTTTTTTTTTTAAAGAAAGACAAACCTTCCCCGGTTACGAATAACCCGACAATATTTGAAAATCTCCTTGTACCGCCACACTAAGCCAAAAATGTTGCTTGAGTCGTAATGGAGGGCTTAAGTTGCTTACACACTTGTGTGGTGTGGTGTGTCGTGACTACAAATTAACCAATCATCGTCGTCGCTTGTCGGCACGCCACAACCTACAAATATGTCTCTAACCATAATAAATGTATGAAACTGATGTGCTTCTGGCGCGCCACGACACACCACACCACACAAGTGTATTTCCGCCTTTAGCCAGCCGATGAATCGAACACGGAACGCCTGGGTGATACCCAAACGCGATGCCCACTCAACCACTGACCGGTCGTGTATTTGGTTTTTGTGATGTACTTCATACCTATTAATTGAGATTTCTTGAAATATTTTCGGGAAATCTCAAATCAGATCGATGTTCGTCGAGATTACAAGCTGCTTTATTTACATTATCCTAAGGTTTACAATTAATATTTAACTGCACCGGACATCCGTACTGTAAGAGGATCTAAGGTATTCTGAAGCTGGTCGCGCAGACACTCCCGTAGCCCAGCGGTAACCCTTTGTGCATTAGACACGAACGACGACAGATAATACTGTTCTAGGGTAGTCATCTACAAACTACGTACAACTATCTATACTAACGGCATCTAAGCTATTGAAGGATGCTGAAACTGCATGCCTAATCCTGTGTATTATAGTTTTTATTGAC